>OU963912.1:6239521-7607855 GCA_902850365.2 Chilo suppressalis | reverse complement strand
AGTTAAAGCTTAATGATTTTCTGCGAAATGAAGTTTATGCCATCATTATGGCTGATATGCATTATAATATTACGACATTAAAAGTTCTGCGTAACAAGGTAGACCTATAGATAGATATTTACACGACTGTGGTGTTCATACAAGAAATAAAAAAACCTACATATTATTTAAAATTTGATAAATCATCATTTAACAAAGATTTGCAGATTGCTGAGGAGTTTAACAATTTTTATTTGTTTTATTGCTTCATATGAATATATTTTAATTTTTGGGCATATGAAAAACATAATTTTCACTACGATAGTGAAAGTGTTATCACATAATTAAACGACATTAGGTAATAGTAGACTAAGAACAAAATTACGTTAAAATAAACAGAAATTAAAAAATAAATACAAAAAGATACTTTCTCTTGCAAAGTAAAAATTAGCACAAAATTTGAATTCGTTTCTAGTAAACATTTTCATCGTCATCATCTTCATCATCAGCCTATTAATGTCCCCACTGCTGGGCCACACGCCTTTCCGCGGGCACTGCAGATGCAGCCGGGACCAACGGCTTAACGAGCCTTCTGAAGCACGGAGAAACTCGAGATACAGGATTTTTCGTCACCCATCTAATGACCGACCACTGCGAAAGTTGTTTAACTTCAACGATTGCAACCGAACTCGCTAACCACTTGCGCCATCGAGCTCCTCAAAACATACTTACATAGCAAACATTTGACTATAATTTTATTTAAAATATTGTAAATAAATAATAAATAAATAAATAAATATTTCCAACACTCACACCAATTAGCCTAGCCCCAAAGTAAGCACTGTAAGGCTTGTGTTATGGGATACTAGGGTAACGGATAGAATACATATAGTTTACATATATAAGTATATTTATATAGAAATACATATTAAACATCCATGACTGGAGTACAAATGCTCGTGTTCATCACACAAACATCTGCCCCCACCGGGATTCGAACCCGGGACCTCTCGAGTCGGCGACGCCTTGAAACCCGGCGTACAAACCACTCGGCCACGGAGGTCGTCATTAAAGGTTTAAATTTTATTTAATGTCCTGCTAATTTAAAAACTGAGCAGGAATAGGTAAGTAGCCGGGAATGGGTCAGTAAAGCAAGCTCTATACGGCTAGACTTCCAGCCAGTGCTATAAATTACTGAACAATAAGTGTCACAGGCTCTATATGAGCTTGTAAACAAAGCTGCATCGACACTAATAAAAGATAAACTTCGATAATGCAAAGATACTTTCAAGTGTGCCGCTGGCAAGCAACAGGCCGATTTCATGTCAGTTCTGTGAGAAGCGCCGCTCTGGTAAACCGCCGCGCGTTTTAATAAAAGTGCGCGCGCAATTCGAAAAAAAAAGAAAAAAAATACAAGGAAACATTCGCCCGAAATCCACCGACAAATAAATTAAATTCTTGTTTATGGTTTGCTAACAAACTTCTTTCTGGATTACGTAAACGTAAGTAACACACGTCTTTTTATCTCACCCAACCATTATCTCTTTGGGTAAACATTTAGGAAAACTCAACGAATTTTTCGCGTTTCCAAACAAACCGCCCTGACTTGGTGTCTATCAGCGAACAGTTTTATTTTAGCAGTAATAGGGCCGCGAAAAGGAAGCCATTCACATATTTTGATCGGATTAATAATAATGAAATTGCTTTAACTGATCCGGTTATCTCTTTGAAATTTCTTCAACGCTCGCACACATTGAATACATAAACATTTGTGCATGATTTGCGTTCACAATTTTCCACTAAGTGCTTATTTACTTATTACTTACCAAATTTGATTGCGCGTGTTTATTTGAAATAGTTTAATATGGGGTGTTAATACGTTATGTGTACATATGCCTATGAATATTTACGTAAAATGACGAGCTACTCGTATGTTGAATGTTGGATTAAAGCAATTAAAATTACTATTATGGCATTATAAAAGGATCTCACAATGTTTATACATTATCGAATGTATAAACATTGTGAGATCCATCGAAATTAGTAATTAATTTAATCTTCAGTAGGTAAACGAGATGTTATACAACTTGTGTGGATAAATAACGACAAATTATATTTTTACATCGAATCCAGTTACAATATTAATATATCTACTTACGCGTTGAAAGGTCAAACTGATTGAGCTATCCAAATATTTATCCAAATTGCGGAAAGATATTTACCGATGCGAAACAAAAAACGAGAGCCATCTGTCACGCGCTCGCCGGTTATAAACTTTATATAGCTATTTTATAAAAATAGCATTATAGTAGGTATATTATGACAAGCAAGACAAACTTATAAAATATTGGCAAGTAAACTAACTGATACTGATTGGCATGAAATTTATGATAATAATAATCATTGGATTCAGTTTGTCGGTTTTTTACTAAATTTGCTGACATTTCGTTGTCGGACTATTCGTAAGTGGAATTCTTTGCCCGCGCACGTGTCCTCCTTCCTACAATCTGAGGTCCTATAAGAGAGGCGTGAAGAAGCATTTTTGCAGGCCGGCAAGGTGAGGATAACACTTAACATCAGGTGGGGTATAGTAATTAGCCTACCTCGCTATAAAAAAAAGAAAAAAAATTCAATTTTAAATTCTAGTAGCTTACACTAAGTTAAGTAATATAGCATTAGTTACCGTACTCGGTTAGGAAACCTGTTTTTCAGCATCATTACTTTAGTAAATCTACTGAACTATTCTATCCTTTTTGCATTTTGCATAGCGGAATTTCTGCTTGAATTGGAGCGACCGTCTGGGGAAGTAACCTTCACCTTACAGAAGATCACAGTAAAATAACTCTACCCTTTGTTGTTGTTGTATTTCTGCCGGTGAGTAAGGTTCCAGGGTTCCACGGTGTAGGGGATTGGGTCAGGCTAAGCAACGGGGCGAGTGATATTTTTAGTATCGCAAGCGTCTATTGGCTATGGTGGCCGCTTATCATCAGACGGGCCATTCACTTGTTTGCCACCCTTTTAACATAAAAAGTATATAATAAACTAGCGGCCCGTCCTCGCTTCGCTTCGGTGTAGAGCTGAAGTGTAGACTACAGTTTTTGTTCTAAGGCTTGTATTATACACAATGACATTCATCTATGATTCTTCTTATACCTGCATGCAAAGTCTCAGCCCGAACGATTAAAAATTGACAAAGTTTCATACAAATTTTCATTCCCTATTTTATCCCCTTGGGGGTAGAATTGATCAAAATCCTTTCTTAGCGGATGCCTACGTCATAACATCTACCTGCATGCCAAATTTCAGCCCGATTTATCCAGTGGTTTGGGCTGTGCGTTGATAGATCACTATGTTAGTCAGTCAGTCACCTTTGAGTTTTATATATATAGATGTGATAATGTTCCCTTCTTTGTAGGTGCTTGAGTGAGTGTGAGAGGGTGTAAGAACATACATACTTATGAATACTTTGTTTTATAAAATACTACACTGACTAAAGTAATTTACAAAACTAGTTGAGTTCACCGATGAATAGCCAAACTTTGTTTACTAATAAATAATTTTCAGTCACTCGTACACCAACTATTACATGCATGCATTTTACATTATCATTTCAGTTAATCGAGTTTACTTGAAAACTACTAAACTATATTGCTATAAGCTGTCAAATTCGATTTCGGTAATCTGTTACATAACAATGTACTGTTATAAACAAACACACTTGATAGGTGATTATTAACATAGAGTTGGTCTAAGTACAACTATTTTGTGCTATTTATTAGCAAGCACAAAAACCGCTATGAATGACTGAAACGTGATGTAACTGTTAGGCAAAAAGTTCGTTTACAGATTTCAAGTATGTGTTTTGTTAAATTTTCGGTACTTCCGCTGAATCGCGCTATAGAGATTGTTTTGTGTTTATGGATTTACCTATAAGGCTACTTTATAAAATTTGTATTAAAAAGAACTTGCGAACCAGGGTATAATGATTACACCAATCCCCTGTTAACCCCCAGTTCTTACTTGAGGTAAGTTGTTCGTACAGTGTTTTAAAGCAGAAAAGTACTTTTGCAAGTAAGATAATAAATAATATACATCTCTTATCTATTAGACAAGTCCGTCTGTCTGTGGTGCTGTTTCAGCGGCCAAACCGTAAGAGATAGATCAAGAGAATATTTTAATTATAAGTTAAGAATAGTCTGATAAGACTACAAACCGGATTTGAGTAACTTAGCACTTCCGGTTTTCGAGAAATCAGGTTTTGGTGAACATTTGGTTCACTGGTTTGCTAGTACAGCTATAATTCATCAGAAAATTCGTTACAAATGACACTATAGTGAAGCTATACTGAAGCAATCATTTTGTAACCAACTACTGAACAATTCTATGAATAAACAAAACGGTATTATAAATTTTACATAACTGTTACGATTTAATTAATCTAGTTTGGTTTAGTAGTTTTAATTTTATAAGCAGTTTTGTAACTTGGATGATGTAATTTTCACGGTACCTTGTTCATATGTACACTGTTTACTTAAAGATTACCTATCCGAATCGAGTGACGCGATTTTGATGATGATTGGTTGTGGGCTATGATCTGATCATACCCCACACCCAAAACCCCATGTTGCCTCATAAGGCCACATTGAACAAAAAAACAAATTAACAAATACATTTTTTAACGGATTCCTACAAACAACATACCATATCAAAATAAACAACAACAAAGATCAAAAATCAATGAGGTGATTATAATAACCTTAAAAGAATGACGTTTAACTTTACAAAAAATTAGATCGATGAAGAAACGTTAAACCAGTTTTTCGTTTGTAAACAAATGACGCGTGCACTCCCGCTCAGTCTCTCGACTAACCGTTGGTTGAATGAGGCTTCCTATTGGCTTATTGTTTTATATTCACAAACGTCTAGTTACTTCTATGTGTGCGGTACCCCATGTTACCTCGCTACCCCCCCCCCCCCCTCCCTTCCACTAAGTGTGGAAACCAAAACCAATCGGAGTAAGATTTAAGTAATGTTGAAATAAAAAGTAAGGCCTACCTCGTTATGTATATAAATTCCTGATATCCATCGTCTTTTTGCAAAAACATCAACATATTTTCACTGTCTCTCGATTCATATTTTAAGTAATTATGCTTTTTCCCACTATTTTCCGATATTTTTTTTAATTTTAGTACGTCAGTGAATATCAATTTACGCTGTACCACGCGTGCCATGAACTGTCAACTGCAGAAGATCGGAGCGGAGGTTACTCCGCTCCGATCTTCCGCGAAAATGGAAATAATAAGTTTTGACATTTGTTAAAATGTCAAAACTTATTATTTCCATTTTTTTCCGTGATTTTTCCTTTATTTTATGAGGGCGAAAAGCAATCTAATAAATAGATCAGATTTCATAAAATCGGTCCAGCCGTTCTTGAGTTATAATGTGTTCTAATTAAAACGACTTTTTTATATACCTAGAATTTCAATAAAATAATATAAAATGAAATGAGTTTTTTTCTACCGAATTAAAAAGGAGGTGTTCAATTCATTGAATCTGTTTTCTATCATACTTGCTTTCATGTTGCCTTTGATTCATTTACGTAATAATTCTAACCAGAATAAGGTGGACTTGAGCAACCTTCCATGAAGTTGGAACCAGAGCTGACAGTTCTTAAGTAACTTCGTATAGAATCCGCTCGGTCCAACGGTGTCAGACAGGAAACGAATCAGTGTCTACCGCTCTTTCTAAATTTCCTAAATATATGCGCAACTTTTGACCTACAGTATTAAAACAACTTTTAAAAAGGTGGGTAAATTCGTTCTCAAGGTGTGACGAAGCGAAGATTGGGATTTTTTTCATTAAGATTAATTTAATAACTAGAATAGAGGAACTTGATGGTGCTGTAGTTTTAAAGTAGTGTCGGGTAAATATTAGGTATTAATATAAGATTTAAAGGGGAAAAAACATGTACAGTGAAGATGGTATATCTTGAAGTAAGTGTTAAATATAAACAAACATTAAAAAATATAAAAATACAATAGATATGATGACTAGCAAGTTACAATAAATGGCGCAGGTGGTTAGCGCGTTCAGTCTGTGTTCGCGGAAGTTAAGTCACTTTTACAATGGCCGGTCATTGGATGGGTGACCAAAAACTTATCATCTCAAGCTCCTCCGTGCTTCGGAACGCATGTTAAGTGGGGAGGCGCGCAATGTTTTTTCATACAAATGTTATTCTTTGTGTAACATTTCTTTTACATAAGTATATTAAATTTGCGAGGAGGAAATCGTCGAGAGCCAAACCTCAAATTTTGAAAATTTTTAATACGCAATTTTCAGCGTTAACTACTGTTCTTCCTATGACACGGTATTAAATTTGCTAATGCTTGACGGCCATAGTTTTTTCAAATACCTTTTTTTCAAATATCTCTCAGCTCGCGTCCGCTCTTAAGCTGTTGGTTCAGGCTGTATCTGGAGTCGTTAGCGTTAAAAGGCCCGTGCCCATTAAAAGGTTGATAAATAATGATAATGAATTAATTAAAACACTTTTTTTTTAAACTGGTATAATGCGAATTTTTATTTGGTTTTTTTACATTAGGGTATTGTTGAGGCTCGAGTCGTCGTTTCAGACACCTTATAGACTCTGTGTTAGGCTAGATAGTTTATTTTTGAGAAATAGCAAAGATTAATTAAAATTGCATCTACGTATTTTTATACAGCGCCAACTCCCAAGCTTCTACGAACTGGGATATTTAAAAAAATATAGTATAATTTTCAACCCCTTCAAAGTGCAGACGGTACGCCCACTAATGGAAAGTTTCAATGACCTATTCTCAGTAAAATATTCCTGTGTACGAACGAAAACTAAAATTCAGTACCCTTAGCACGAATCAATATCGAATTCGAATAGTTTGCGACTGCGAAATGTCGTTGTTAATTGTATACTGATTTTTAGTTTTCTTTACGTCTGTTACGGCGCTGCTGTTTAAGTTTCCGTACAAAATTTTACAATGAGATTTCGCACTTGCAAACTGTTCGAAATCGATATTAGTTAGTGCTAAGGGTACAGTACTCATTTGACGTATATCTTTTTGATTTTCTCGGAGTTTCGCACATCTATTACTGAGGCAGTGGTTTCGATTTTTGATGTGTAACATCTTTCCTCTCGCTTTCTTGCAATTTGTGGGAGTGATTTCGTGAAATGTGACGGAAGTGTGCAACAGAAGGTCGCGAAAGCGCGCGCTATTTGATTTGATTTTAGAACATAATGTTCAAATGGCTTATTCCTTTTGTAGTAGGTTTTACTTCTTTTTTTACAAATATAAGGTGAGGTTTCAAATGTTACACATCATACGCGACCACTGTAAGGCTCGCTCGTTTTTTATTTCTATACGTGTGACGAATAGAATAGTGTCCTCCTCCTTATCAAGGTTATGTTGACCACAAGTTTCTCGTAACGCACGTAACGTTTGACGAATTGAACTTTAGTTTTGATAATATTAACAGATTTACCGCGGCGCTCAACTGCATAGCGAAACATCTTGATAAATGGCGAAGTTTTAGTAACTTTAGTGTCAAAAAGTTATCGCTTGTAGACAGTATAGATTAGCTAATTGGTGTGTTATATAAATATTTATTTATTTTAAATAACTTAATTGAAATATAATTCTTTCGGGCTCATGATTAATAAATATGTCAAAAAAAGAATTCTCAACAAAATTCTCCAGATATGTTTTCAATAGCGGACTTAAACATATAAAGTTTTAATAGCATAGGTCTTATACTTTAGATTTTATTGATATCTAAAAAAACCCTGATTTCATAACTGACTTATTGATGATCATCAAATTTCTTAGGGTATTTCCTAATATCTTAGAAAGGTGCGGTGTGTTAGCTAGTATTAGAACACAACTCTAAAAAAAACGAACTGTTGAACTCTGGGAGTGCCGGCAGAAGTGAAAACTTGAATATTAACGTTTTTTTAACGAATTTTGGAATGGTTAGGGAATAATTTTGCACGAATTGCTTTAATTATTAGTATAAAAGTACTATCATTTATGTGGTAGAATACAATATTTATTTATTGCGCTGTCGTACACAAACATGACAATTTATATTACATTAAAAAGTTTATCTCTCAGAAAAATCAACTTACAAGAATCACATTTAAGCGCACCTAGTAAAAATAATGCATTTTCCTCGATTAAATAAGCTGCAACCTGGACGTCCTAATTAGAGACTTATTATTATAATATGATAAAATAAAATATTGCTATGTTTCGTCCAGTATATTGAAAGTCAACAACGACGAGATCAGGCCACGTGTCCTGACGCGAGTTTAACAGTTTTTACCCATTACAAAAAAAGTTTACAACGCCGCTAAAGAGGTTTTCACTTTAAAAAAACTTGTAACATTTATACCCAACCCCTTAAACTAGGGGATGGGAGCTTGTAATGAGCCTACCGCAATTTTGACGCTAGAGGACTGAAAATAGATTGAGCTAGATGTCTGAACCCCTCGCTCAAGTAATTATAAATGATAACATTTTTGATGAAATAATAATGTAACTCTTTATAAAGAACAACAAAAAAATTGGATGCAACTAACAAAAAGAAATAAAATCCCTCTAAAACATTTTCATATCAAATGTTGCCATGACGAGACCATATGAATCGCACTGTCAAAAAGTCATATCTCGTGTACAGCCAAGCTTCTAACTCTACACGACCTAACTCTACAAGGCTTAACTTCACAAATTCTACACCTTAGACAAATTAAACGTTTAAAATAAAAAAAATATTCCTTTTACCTTTCATAGTAAAAGCAATTTATTTGTTATAAAAGAACCAGGGCAACATAAACTGTATGGAGATGCTTATTTAGAATTATTTCTCGGATTATCTTTCTAATCATCTATTTGTTTCAAAATACTTATTCCAAACAAAAGGCACGTCAATTACGTCGAAATGAAAGGGATGGGTGAAAAACATACTCAATAGCTCAATAGAAAATACATGACAATAACCTTCAATCAACAATCAAGAATTGTTGACCGAAGAAAATAACTCATGAATCGAAGTACCCCAGATTAGCGTTAGATTAGCTTTCTTTACTACCGAGATATATTGAGAATTTTGAGTGCTTAGATATCATTGAATAGTTTATTGAAGTATATATAATAACATAGTTAGCGTAAGACATTACATAATATTGGAATTGTATTGCTTAGATAATATTGACCATTCTAGACATTTACAACAAAAAGAAAACTAACAGCGTATATGAAATTTAATTTGTGTACTTAGATAATTTGAATCAGTCATCGCACTATGACCTTTAATAAGCTGACTTTACCTGGTGGCAAATTACCAGTCATTGCTCTATAATTATTAATACTTACCCAATATGCTTACCAAAGTTATGAATTATGTAAACAGCGAGGCGGGTGCCTTGTTTTAATTAAGGGATTTAAGCTCCAAAAAGAACCGATGAACTTTAGTTAAAATTTCGGATTTTCTTTGTTCTTCTTTTCATTATAAATTGAAGATGACGGGGCTTTCTTCAGTGTTTAAATTTAATTTAACAAACTAATATTGTTTTATGATCAAGTATGAAGGCAGGTAAACCAAACTAGATTAAGTAAAGTCTACCATGCTGGACTGGGAGTGACATCTTAAACTCTATCAAATGTTAGAGCAAATTAAAAAAATGTTGTAGGCTATGCTAATTAATTCTGGCTTATTAAAAAACGTTGATTAATGTCTAAACTATATGCTCTCACTTTTGTTTGCTTAAAAGAAGACTACCACGTTTTCAAATAAGGCGGAATATGACTATTAAAGAGAAAGGGCATTTTTCCTGCAAAAATCGGAGCATCCATTGGGAACACTGAAAAATAACACTACTTTTTGTTTTTATTGGTCAGTTACCTTACTGGGGCTCCACCAATTGGAGACTTTTCAGATCGTAGTCTTCTGCCAATTCAGCTTGAAGAAACCGAATCTTCAAAAATATTTCATTTTTGGATAAAATCATGGCACTAAAGCAGACATATTACTTCGTCATTCATAATATTTGGTTTATTGGATGGTATAAGTTAGTTTTTGCTTAGTTCGTAATTTATTGCCTTTTACGAAAAACGAGATTAAACGATTATAGGTAAGTACTTATCGATCTACATGGGCGTGGAGTTATCCAACGTATTATAAAGATTCAAATTATGCCGCCCACACACACACGGGTTGTGCGGAGCAAATCTTAACTAAACCTGAAGTTTAGACACATTTTAATATCAATTTAGTTTTATAAAATAACAGGTTAATATAAAGAAATATAATACTAAGAAACGACGGGTTGTACTCCGGGAGTGCCGGCAGAAGTGAAAACTTGAATATTAACATTGTGCATTTTTGATATTTTGGAATGGTCAGGGAATAATTTTGCACGAATTGCTTTAATTATCAGTATAGAAGTACTATCATGTATGTGGGGTAGAATACAATATTTATTTATTGCGTTATCGTATGCAAACATGACAATTTCTATTACATTAAAAAAGTTTATTTCTCAGAAACTTTTGTAAATAAATCAACTTACATGAATCACATTTAAGCGCACCTAGCGAAATCTATTGTAAAAAAAAGCAATTTCTTCGCAATAAATCTGCCACGTGGACATCCTAGATAGAAACTTATTATTATAATACGATAAAATAAAATATTACTATGTTTCGTCCAAAATATTGAAAGTCAACAACGTTTCCAATTTTATTGTGTTTCGTGATGCGATCAGCCCACGTGTTTAACCTGACGCGAGTTTAACATTTTTTACCCACTCAAAAAAGTGTACAACGCCGCTAAAGAAGTTTCACTTCAATAATAATTTTATTCATGCCAAAATACATATAAAGTACAAAATTTACAACTGTTAAAGTTATGTGACAAAAGTATTGGAATTAATTTTTTTTTTAACTTAAGGCAGTAGTCATAAAATGAAAAGAATAACTGACCCTAGATAGGCTATGAATATAGTCTGTGTTTAGGCATTCAGTCCCTTCCAATAGGTTCCTTAAGATGACACAGTAACATGTTCTTATATGATAGCGAAAAGCAGATCTGTACCCTTAGCACGACCCAATATCGAATTAGTATCGTTTGCGAGTACGAAATGTCATTGTCAAAAGTGTAGTAAATTTTAGTTTTCGTTACGTACATTATTACGCTACTGTTCAAGTTTTCATACAAAATTTGACATTGACATTTCGCACTCCCAAACTATTCGAATTCGATGTTCGTTCTTGCTAAGGGTACAGGGTATTTGTTTATAACAAAAATATTAATATAATTTAACTGACTACATAAAATGGGTAAACTGCTTTGGAATATTTAATATTCCTACCATAGATTTGGTGTCAAGTATTTACTTACGGGTGAATCTTTTGCCAACTTCCTTGTAGGATAGGTTCACCGGTTTTCAAAGTGTCTACTCTGAGCTCCTGGGTTAGGATTAGAGTTACAACTAGTCTGGAATCGTTTGGATTCTCCTGACATCTCCAGTGTGTGTAATATGTGATCTCCGGTCTCCCGACAAATGAAGAAGAACATGACGATGCACCTTTCGTTTACCCTGTGCTCTGTCCGCGTCTACCTTAAGAAGGACGTGAGACATCCGGCTTTGGGTGAAATTCTGCCGACAACAATCCCAAAGTTCCGATAATTTAAAATGTTATCTACATACTTTGACTTCTCTATCTGACAACACTAGTTGGGATCCCGATAGGGGTGAATGTTTTCGAATAACGAATAGAACCTTAAATCAATGCTGTATTTCTATTCTATCTACTGGATAAAAATATTATTTTACACCTGTACCTGTAGTGACACCAAACGTCCTCGCATCATTTTTTTTTTGATATAAGTACATCATGGGTACACCAATTTATTAATTTCGTATCTTTAAAGATCAAACTGAATCGTATTTTTTTGTTAAAATCTACTGGTAAAGCAGAATAATTGTAAAGAAAAAAAAATTTTTGGCTTTGAACCCTTATCCTTTAGCAATCCGGGCGAACGCACTAACACATTAATAGAATAAATAGTGTTTTTTAAGAAATAATAAGTCCAGCCATACAATTTTGTTTGGCCACGTGATTAAAGCGGAGCAGCGCGACAGATAAAAGATCCTTTTTATTTACTTACTCCATCTTATTACCTTTATATTCCTAATCAAGTATTAAATATAAAAACTACTTGGCTAGGTTACATTAGTGATAGAAAAAAAATCTTTAAAGGAGTGAGGGTTATTTATCTTTGAAAATATGTTTTTATTTTATTTACATTATTGTGTGTTTGTTTTGGTGGGGAAATGGAGTTGGGGGAGATTCCTCCCCTTTTCTCTCCATCCCAAACCCTGAAAGTCGTGGGCCGTGGGCCGAAAAATGGCTTTTAGTACAGTCCTAACTACGACTATACTTTTACGCAGGGAGAGAGAGTAAGGAGTAATCCAACGAACAATAATCTATATTTTACCATATAATAGGTTTAATACACTATTTGGTAATAAATTGTAGATAACTTTGACGATTAATTAATATGAGTTATATTTTTAACGTACTGAGTTATAAAATTATAAATACATATATTTTAGAAGTTTACTGCTTGAGTACAAGTTATAATACAATTTTTTAAGCCACTTTTTTCCGAAACAAAACTATACTTTTGAAACTTGGTAAGTAAATGTATTTTGTAAACCCTTAGAGCATAATAATATACTACGTATGGTACATGCTCTAAGTGTAAACCGCATTAAGATTTTCACAAGAAAATAGAAAAAAGAAACAATAAATTTTGAGGGTTCCCCATACTTAGAACTGAAACTCAATTTTTTTTTTATCAAACCTATATGTGTGGGATATTTATGCATAGGTCTTCAAAAATGATATTGACGTTTCTAATATTTTTTTTTTTCTAAACTGAATTGAACTGTTTTTTTACGCGAGAGACACTTCCAAAGTGGTAAAATCTATGTCACCCCTGTAACTTCTAAAATAAGAGAATTATAAAACTAAAAAAATATACATGATTAACATTACCATGCAAACTTCCACCGAAAATTGGTTTGCACGAGATCTGATTTGAGAGAGAGAGTTTTTTTTAAAACGTCATAAATCGTAAACCGCTGTTTCATAAACATAAACGTTAATGTACTTAAATCGGGGCCTCAGGACCCATTTTTTTTCCCTCACCGTCCTTTGGTTATAAGTTTAATTATGCACTCAGCATCACAATATAATTTACATTACAATATTGCACTGTTAAAGCCTGCGCTGCCTTGGGCGGGGCGTTGGGCGCGAGTCCGCTCGCCGTGCAGTTTTTTTTTGTGTCATTTCTTGGAGACCCATCTCACGTGGCGCTGCTCTATGAAATGGCATGAAGCAAGCGCGCCGAGCGGGTGCCCGCTCTGTCCCGCTTAACGCAGCGCACTCTCTTAAAGTATTTTTTTTCTGTGAATGTAATAATTACGTTATATTATATAATAGTTTAAAAGTGTATATAATAATTACCTTAGGCCTCATTTGAGTATGATTGTGTGTGTGTGTATCTGTGTGTGTGTGTGCGTGTGTGTGCATGAGTTTGCGTGAATGTGTTGAGTGAACCCTGCAGGTGCCTAAGTAATTAATAATTATAATTCGCGCGAGGCGTGACTTGATTGGTAGCGGGTGCAGAGCGCGCGGGGGGCAGGTTTTATATTATGTTACTTGCTGCTACGGAACCCTTCATGGCCGCTTTTTTTTCCTTTCCATTCCACACGTTTCAAATTGCTGCGTTTACTGCGGCTAGAAACTTGTTCCATTTCTGTATAAAATGTCACATTTCCACGGAACGACTGCACAGTGTACGTGTTCGGTATATTTTCAGTCTGTGTCATTATCAGTAGCGGAATTTTCCAACGAAATCTCTATAAGAATACAGAACGAATCTGACATTTATTCATGCGACTTGGACGACGAACATAAAGTTTGTGTTCACTCAGTTTAAGCAGTAATTCCGCTTCGGAGGGTGCTGTTACTATTTAATGATCTTGATATTATTATGAAGGATATTTTGGAGAAAGAAATAATGGATAACAGATAGATAAGACTAAAGAAAAACCACAAGGACATCGTCATTATGGATACCATACTAGGTATCCATTTCAGTAAAACGACATCAAAGAAAGAAAAACTAAGAGCGGTTTCAGCGGCTTTTCCGCTCAAATAGGAGCACCCGTCTGGGGAAGGAACCTCCACCTTATAGAAGATCACAGTAAAGGTGAGTATGGTTCCTGGGTTTAGTTAATTAAAATTTAAATATACGAGTTTTGTCGTATAATGATTACGTATAACCTAAGACTTAATCCAATTAGCCCAAATAAAAATAAAAATAAAATCAATTTGTATACCAAACACAGTAACGTGCACAATTTTAACACAAGGAATAGAAACAAGCTCGCATTGCCACCCTAGAGGTTGCAGAAGGTTTTCCGATCTTTTATGGGTCAAGGTATACATTTTTACAATAAAACTCCTGATGCTGTTCTTGAGTTACCCATAAATGAGTTCAAATTTTACATTAAAAGTTGTTTACTTAAGAAAAGCTATTATACTATTAAAGAATACTTGAATGACGAAACTGCATGACTGTAACTGCAAAATTGTTTTGTATTTGTTTGCAGTGTCGTACAGATAAATTACCTTAACTCTAAGTAACTATTTTGCAGTTTGGTTTGAGTAGTTATGGGTAGTCATGCTCTCTTAAAAATCTCTTCGGCGGTGTCGTGTGAGGCGGGTCGTCGCGTTCCCTAAAATATGGTTGAGCGAAGCGATGGCTGGTTCACGCGTCATGCTCGTGAACGGGTGCTGCCAGCCGAGATGAGTCTGCTCTATACTACTTTATTATTGTAATGATAATTAATTATCAAATTTAGATTGTATTTTACATTACACAATTTGTATTTATACTGTTATGACACAGCAATCAAAATGTAAGTGAACATTTATTATTTCTCTGATAAAGATTTAATATCAGGGTGGATTCTGGTATGGTTTTCTAGACATGAACTTGGTTTTGCAGCGGTGTATCCTTGGCATTCTCTATACAGACTGAAAAGGGGGGACTGATGTTGGATTTGGTTTTGGGTTGGGAGAGTAGTGCCAGAATCGACAACAGTGATTAGGTAATCACATGCATGTTTCTTGCCGTTGTGTTTATAGTTTATTATAATAATGTACACTGGTACTTATATATTTTTTTTCTATTTTTGTAACATAGTATCCATGTGTGGTTATGAGTAGTCTTGCTCTCTTAAAAATCTCTTCGAAGGTGTCGTGTGAGGCGGGTCGTTGCGTTCCCTAAAAAATGGTTGAGCGAAGCGATGGCTGGTTCATGCGTCATGCTCGTGAACGGGTACTGCCAGCAGAGATGAGTCTGTTCTTGCTTCATTGGGTACTATTAATCGTTGTACTAAATTTTATTCCTTCATTATTTTTTTGGCCTAAACAGTAGGTCACGGCATTCCTAAACTTTGTTAAACCAGTTTTTTATATTTTTTTATGTTATAGGCATAATTTTTATATTATTTGCATTTGTGATGGAAAGTGACTTTATGAGTTACCTCATATTGAAGTCATTTTTCAATTTGACGACTCTATATATAATACAGGGAGAAAACAACAGCCCTTGCTGAGTTTCTTGTCGGTTCTTCTCAGTACAAGGTCTCCCGCCGTAGATTTGCGAACCGATGGCGTAGCTTTTCGACATTCACAAGTGCTTGTAACAGCTTAGACTGAATAAACGATATTGAATTTGAATTTTTTGAATTTTGAATGCCGAATTTCATTAAAACCCGTTCAACCATTTTTGTGTGGATAGAAAAATGGTGATACCATATTTATTCTATTTACCATAAAACATTTTATTACAAGCAAGAATTGAGATATTTCAGGAATCCAGCATAGATCTAGTCAATGGAACTATTGGGAGAAAAGAATCTTCGTGGATCCAAAGTTTGAAATCAGAATCTAATGAGAAAAATAATTCTCACTAGATACATCATGGATCTAGCCGATGGATCTAAGGAGATTGATCGATAATTAGGATTTCAAACTTGCAAATGTTTGATACGAGTAAAAGCAGTATCTACTTACTGTATTTATTTCCGAAAGGTAGCACCTTAGGGATTCTGAAGTCGAAGGCAAGGGTTAATATATAAATTGTACAAATTACATTATAAATTTAAAGCCACTCCGAGCCAAAAGGGTAATGTTTCGTTTTCGAACACAGTCCCGATGGACATAATTTCGTTGAATTCATTACGATTTTATTGTAATTTAATGCAAGACAAGCAAAGACAAGATATATATCTCTTTGAGTACATTCGAAGAGGTCTTACTGTACCTACAGGGATAATGTTTGTTTCAATGGGCAATATTTACTTGTAAAATAAGGTAATGTCTGAAGGACATTAAAGGAATTAATTAAAGTTCCATTTTAAATTTATCATCAAGAAGAAATCATTTTAACCTAAAGGTTTGGTTACCAATTGTATTTTAAAGTGATCATTTATTATTTTTTTGATCTTTTCAATACTCCCTTTCATTTAACGTGTTTTCATTTCACATATTCCATGAGGCTTGTAAAAATATAATTTGTCAACATATTTATGTTGTATACATAAGTATTATTATTTAAAGTAGGTATTGCTGTCAGTCCAAAGTTCCTAGATTGCAAAGGGCTAGCTGAAAAGCTTCATTATGAAAATCATAGACACCCATTTAAGTATGTAGCCAACAAGAAGATCATAAATAATCCCACCGCATATTTAAAACTTCATAGTTTCAAGATGAACACTTCATTAGGAAAATAAATATTTGAATTTGAATATTTTTGTTTCTCAATCGAAACCGCCGCCCTAAGGGAAATCAATGATATTCTAGACGGCGAAGTTGAATTTAGTTCAAAGTAAAATTTATTTCGATTCGAACAGTCAGATGTTAAGAGTTGAGCGTGCACGGCGTCACAGCGTGTCCATTAGCACAGATAACATAATACCTGGTGTGTACGTCGTATTCACCACCATTAGTAACACAAATACGCTAGCGTTAATAAAGAATATTTATTTCACAATTTATCTGAGCGAACTTTTTCATGTCTGATATACCGAGTAATATTTTATATTTCAAATTGTTATGCATCAAGTAATGTTAAATGACACCAAAGGGGCGAGAGTAAATTTAAAAAAAATCTCGGTAGGCTAATCTTATTACTAAGATATTAGGTGAACAATTCTTGAAACAATACCAAATTATTATTTATTTATATATATGTATAAAATCATAGTAAAAAAACTAGTGTTATCTATTAAATTAGATATCAATAGAAATTTTAACGGTCGGAATCGGGAGTATAAACGCTGTTCGTCGGTTGAACTCTATACGCGCTTGGAAAAACCTTCCATGACTTCCTGGTCTGTAAAGCTTTACGTATGTCAAAAAAATGATATTTAACCAATGTTTAATAATATAAAAAATATAAAAAATGTGGGTTAAATTGAAAAAGTTAGAGTGAATTATGGCATTGTCACACGGCTTATGCAATATTGTCGGCATGTATCTGAAACGGCTCACATCTTTGCATTTTTTTTTGCATTTGCATAGTGCCGATATGTAGCCACAAGTGTTAGCCGCGCGGATACCCAGTTGTACCCTGTATCTCTGAAGGTCGAACTTAGTGGTCGTCGCTGTGCTATAAATAATTTATCGGAAAGTTATAATTCTTAAAAAAATAATAATAAACAAGATTAAGCAACTTTCGTGGTCACGTTATACAGAGTAGAAAAATCATACTATATTATATGCCGCTAGTGTGTATACTATACTATACACACTAGCGGCCCGCCCTCGCTTCGCTTCGGTGTAGAGCTGAAGTGTAGACTACAGTTTTTGTTCTCAGGCTTGTATTATACACAATGACATTCGTCTATGATTCTTCTTATACCTGCATGCAAAGTCTCAGCCCGATTGGTTTAAAATTGATAAAGTTTCATGCAAACTTTCATTCCCTATTTTATCCCCTTGGGGGTAGAAT
Organism: Chilo suppressalis; assembly: GCA_902850365.2. NCBI lineage: Eukaryota > Metazoa > Arthropoda > Insecta > Lepidoptera > Crambidae > Chilo > Chilo suppressalis. The sequence continues at coordinate 7,589,753 of OU963912.1, read as the reverse complement.
TGATCAAAATCCTTTCTTAGAGAATGCCTACGTCATAACATCTACCTGCATCTACTTACAGTATCATGTTAAAATAATACTACTGTTATAAACTTACGAATGATATAACTATAAACTACTGTTAACATATTATGTCTAAGCTATTTTAAAGTGACTATCTGTTGCAAATACATAATTTACGCATAATTATTCAAAAGAGTTTTATTATGCTTCCAATTTGAAAAAAGAGATTTTGATTTAAATATTTAGTTACAAAATATCAAGCGGTTCACTGTGAACATTAACAATGTAATGTGAAAATAATGTTTAAGTACTTATTGATACATAGTTTTTGCTTATAGAAAATAATAATAACAATAATGTGTTCTCATTTCTGTAAAATTTCTTTCAAGGATTTTTTTAATATTTGTATGCTAACATTCTTATTTTTTCTTACCCCCTCTAATTTGTTTAGAATTTTTTGTATTATATATTTATCTGTATTTATCTGTTTTCAAACCGTGCGAAGCCAGAATGGGCACAAGTTTCCATATTTACAATTATCTACTCATTATTGGACTAGCAGAGGATGATTTTAGTCGAAATTTGTTCTAATCTTGATATCGGCAAATTCGTTTCGTAACTTTCGTGGACACAAAAATTCATAATTTAATATCTAGGTAAATTATGTTTCTGTCTATCTATTTAAATGTTTCATAGATACTTAATCTTATTATTGCGGCGTATTTAAAGACATAATTTTATATTTTCTAAAAATTCAATATGAAACTCGGAAGTTGTGCGGAGAACGCTTTTCAAAGAATTACCCACATACGGTATTTCTAGAGAGTTTTACTCTAAAGCGAGTAAATATAATCGTGTGGATCGCAAAATTCACAACTCGACGGCTAGTTCGTAGGACGCGATGTGTTGATTTTCAAAGCTATTTTTACTCTTTTTACAGTAAAACTATCAAGTAATATCGTATGTGAGTTGTACTGACCAGTATTATATAATATGTACTAGCTGACCCGGCGAACTTCGTATCACCTAAGAATCGATGAATGTGGCTTTGTGACTTTTAATTTTTTTGCCTCATTAACGATTTTACAACCGAAATAAAACAAATACAAAAAAAGTTCAACAGTGTATTAAGATAAGAGATATAGAGAAAATGAAAATTCGGTAACATGTACTTCGATATCGTATTAGTGAAATATAAAATTGGGTTTATTGGTTGTCTGGTCTATGTCCAATATTCTCGAAACACAACCTCTTAATGCTAAGTACCTTTAGACTTCTAGGGAAATTAGTAGCAATGGTTCTATTTTTTTGGAAACAAAAACCAAATTGAGTAAAATGTATGTCACGTTAAAACGATAACTATGATATTGATTCTAAATTAACGAAGGGATCTCTATCGTCTCCTTGCCAAAATATCAGCAAGTATGTTTCTAAATATTTTCTATATATTTCAATGTCTCTATAGATTTGAGTACCTGTAATATGCTATTTTCCTACATTTTTGTATTTAGATTTTCTATTATAAATTAACTAACTAGTCGTATTTGCGGTATATGTCCATGTTTGCAGTACAAATTAACTTGCGGTGCGGCGTGCCGTGAGCGCTATCTATCACAAGTATTACAGCAATTTTGAAATAGGGAAGGAAAGGTACCAAACATTATTTAGTTGAAAATAAATTAACTGCGTATTTTTTTCCTAGATTTTTCAGATATTTTATAAGTCATTCTATTCTGTTATTCGGGGCAAGGGCTAACCCAAAAAAATCATGGCTCATTGGTTCGTTGAGCCGTTCTTGAGTTATAAACAAGTGGTGTAACTAATACAACTTCATTTTCAATATATGGATTTAAAAATAAATAAAAGAAACAATATGTGCTAGATATCATTTCATACCTCACCACACCTGTGTGCCATAAAATTTGATTGAAATCAGTTCAGCAAGTTTAAATTGGAATTCAACAGATAGCCCGAAGAAATTACCACTATATAGCGTGCGGGTACGGGTAGATCAAAACGCTTCTCGCTTTCACAGTGGTCGCGCGTATGCGCGTCTGCATAGGCGCGGGGGCGGGTGCGGGTAGCCTGACTATCGCACGGGTGATTCTATTGGCTCAATCCGCCTGTGTCTTTCACAGTGCTCTAGCGACTTTCAGTGGCTAACGCGACTGATTCCAAACCTTTTTGATTCACCCGCGGCAACATGGAAATCGATACAGAAGAGTTTATACTATTTTATTAATTATCAAATGTGTTGAGATCTTATTTAATTTATAATCAAATGTATTTATTGTCTTTCTAGTGTATTCGAAGAAGTTGTCTGGGTTACTCCGTAAATCGGCGTATGGTACATTAAATTCTCACAATTCTTCTCGTCCTTTACACATAATTTTCTTCCCAGTATTAAAATGAATTTGCCATTAATAAAATCAAATCTTCATCCTAGTAGGAAGCGCGAAGTTTTAGAACCGTATAACACGCACACGTTCTGTCTCTCAGCCGCTCTACCACTGTGAACATGAAGACGCCAAGAACCTCGCGCCCGTGCCCGCGCCCGCACCCGCTCCCGCTCTGGCACTCTGAATAAGCACTAAGTGCAGCATGGGAGACATTACATGTTTGATGAAAGCAATAATTCACTTATGTATCAAATTAATTTATTGCACGCGTGTTCCAAAGTTAAGGCTAGCTTAAACATACATGGAGGTTTTAATTGCTTTCATGAACCGTTCAGGTGGAAAAGCTTATGTATGACTAACCACTAATTGTTATTTATATCTGCCGGGATCATAACTTTATTGGGTGCAATTATTGGAAGACTTCACGCGAGTCCATCCACAATTATAACTTCCTATACAGGTTTATCTGAAATTAGCGGCCGTTCACGACTTTGTCCGCGTTGAGTTTAGTTTTTGAGAATCCCACAGGAACCTGAAAATTTTTCGGGATAAAAAGTATCGTATGTCTCGATCCTGATCATAAACAAAATTTCATGCAAATCGGTTTAGTAGTTTCTGCGTGATTGAGTAACGAACATACAAACACAGAAACATATAAACTTTCACATTAATAATATTAGTAGGGTTAACATAAAAATGATCGTCCCTTATTATTAATCTCTTAGGGGTAAATTCAGAAATTAACTTTTGTTAAAAAATTATAGCTAATTTTTACACTTTATATATGTTACGCTCAAAGATCGAAAACGCTCAGTGAGCGAAAAAATAGCTCACAACGCGTTGTGGTCACAGTAAAACATCCACATGGCGAAATTCGTGTTATGATTCTAATGAAAACGCGCACGACGCGTTGTGGCAATCACAGAAAGACCAAATAGCGAAAATTGTGTCGTGGCTGACATGCTATTCGATCTCAACGCGTTGTGGCGATGAAGAAAAGCCATGACGCGTTCTGAGCATACACAGTAATAGTTCCTGTAAAAAAAAATAGCAATCAAATACTTATTTTTCACAATTATAGTAATTTCTTATATATGTAATTGATTTAAGTACATTGTTGGTGATCAATAAACATTTATGTTTGTGTTAAATATTTTAATTACTTGAAAGAATTATAATTGTCATAAAAAAATATAATCCCTAATTATTTTAAGTGAATTATAAGTAATTTGCAAATGAATAAAATTTTGTGTTCAGTAATTTATTACTTGATACGTTGATTTCTTTAAATATAAAGTAATCTCAATAAATAACAAATAGCGTTTTATTTTAATTTATATAATTATATATCATATTTAATAATGACAAACACGTTATGCACTGATTTTATAAAATAAAAAATATTTCCTAAAGACATCTACCAAAACGTTTCTAGCCTAGGCCTATTAGGATCCATATCGAAAAGTAGTGTGCGTCGTAATCAAATAATATTCCATACGCGTCATGGCTTTTCTTCATTGCCACAACGCGTTGAGATCGAATAGCATGTCAGCCACGACACGAATTTCGCTATTTGGTCTTTCTGTGATTGCCGCAACGCGTCGTGCGCATTTTTATTAGAGCCATAACACGAATTTCGCCATGTGGATGTTTTACTGTGACCACAACGCGTTGTGAGCTATTTTTCCGCTCACTGAGCGTTTTCGATTTTTGAGCGTAACATATATATATAAGTAGGTATTAATTAACTTCATTAACGCAAAAAGTAAAGGAGAACTGCCGCTTAAATCCGTCGGTTTATTCTCTTGTTATTCCTCCCTCTCGGCCTCCAAATTCTAATAAATCCGTAAAACTAATAGAATCCAAAATTAGCGATGGTGATCTCCGAGGAGCTGCCAACCTCCTGTTCAGTAATGATGTTGTCGCCGTCAACTGCCAGGAGACACTTAGTGCTCTTGAAGACAAGCACCCACCCCCAGCACCAAATCTGCTTCTACCTACGCCACCTGATCCAACACATGCTCATTTCATAACTAAAGATAAGCAAATTTTAGATGCGATATTCTCTTTTAAAAGTGGCTCTGCCAGTGGTCTAGATGGGATTTCTCCACAACATTTAAAAGACCTTCTTTGCGTCTCTCTCGGTGACGCTGGCAGAGTCTTATTACATAATATCACTCTTCTGGTTAATTTAATGCTATCCGGTGAAGTTCCTGAAGATATTGCTGATATCTTTTACGGGGCCAACTTAATTGCCTTAAAGAAAAAAGATGGTGGTATTCGCCCTATAGCTGTTGGCTCCACCTTTCGCCGTTTAGCATCCAAAATTTGTTGTCAACACATTTTACCGACATTTTCAGCTGAATTCCAACCGGTTCAGCTTGGTTTTGGTGTCAAGGGAGGTTGTGAAGCAGCTGTGCACGCTCTTCGCACCTTCCTGTCGCTCGACGCAGCGGAGGTGGTGCTGATGGTGGATGTCAAGAACGCCTTCAACTGCGTAGATAGAGGTGCCTTGCTATCTGTAATTCAACAAAAAATTCCTTCTATTTATAACTATCTTTGGCAATGTTATAGCAAACCTACTAAATTAATTTTCAAAAACAGCCTTTTGTATTCATCAGTTGGCTGCCAGCAAGGCGATCCTCTTGGGCCCGCTATTTTTAGTTTGGCTATACAACCCATTATCGATTCGCTAAATTCTAAATTTAATGTATGGTACCTTGACGACGGAACTATCGCTGGCGATATTTCAACGGTTCTCTCAGATTTTCACGTCATTATCGATAAATTCAAATGTATTGGCCTTGATTTAAATTTTCCAAAATGTGAGCTATTTATTCCAGAATCAAAATTTTCACCTGAACAGTTAAAACATATTGTCACAAAATTTTCGGCTTTAGCTCCTAATATCAAAATTCTTGATAATAAATCACTCCGTCTCTTAGGTTCCCCGATTTTTGATGATGCTATTCCTATTTTTATTAATGAACAAATTTCTAAATTCCAGCAATCCTCCGAAAAAATGTTGAAAATTAACCCGCACATGGCTTTATATTTAATTCGTTTTTGTGCGTTCGCCCCAAAATTTATATATTTTTTAAGAAGCACTCATTTTTGGCTTTTTCCAGGACAGCTGGTAATTATTGACAATTTGCTCAGAGAGACACTCTCCAAAATTTTAAACTGTTCATTTTCAGATAACGCTTGGAAGCAGGCCTCTCTCCCTGTTCGTTTCGGAGGTCTAGGTACTCGTCATATTTCCCATATTGCCCTTCCCGCTTTTCTATCTTCTGCATATGGTACAGCCGAGCTCTTTAGTAAAATACTATGCCCGTCTTTGGGTGTAGTGGAGTTAGCTCACCTTACAGAGGCTAGAAACGCTTGGTCTAGGGCATGCCCGGGAGTGGATCCACCAACCTCTCTATCTTCTCAGAGACAGTGGGACGAGCCGCTCTGTTTGCATTTTCAGAGTGATCTTTTAGCTTCTTCTGAAAACGCCACTGAGCGTGCTCGACTACTAGCGGTCTTTCAGGCAGAGTCTGGCTACTGGCTGCAAGCTTTACCTTCAGCCAGTATCGGGACTTTGCTTGACAAGAGCACTCTGTCTCTGGCAATATCGCTTCGACTTGGTGTCAAGACGAATCATCCCCACCGTTGTCGTTGCGGTACTCGCGTCGGTGAGTTGGGTCACCATGGTCTTTCATGTCAAATGAGCGCTGGCCGAGTCTCCCGCCACGCTTGCATCAATGACGTCATCCGCAGAGCTCTTGTCGCAGTCAACGTGCCAGCGGTCCTTGAGCCTAGCGGCATTTTTCGTGACGATGGCAAGAGACCTGACGGAATGACGCTCATTCCGTGGAAGCAGGGTCGCCCTCTTGTGTGGGACGCAACTTGCGCGGATACGCTTGCTCCGTGCCACACAGAGAGCACCTCCCTTGCTGCGGGTGCGGCGGCGGCCTCTGCTGAATGCTCTAAACGGCGCAAATATTCAGCTCTCAATGAGAACTATATATTTGTGCCGTTTGGTGTTGAGACCATGGGCCCATGGGGTCCAAGCGCTCGTTCCTTTTTTAGGGAAATATCAAAGAGACTCACTGAAGTTACTGGTGATCAAAAGGCTGGCAGCTATCTTGCCCAACGGATCAGCCTTGCCGTTCAACGTGGCAATGCTGCCAGCCTATTGGGCACCATCCCTGACGGCGGCGATGGGGGTGACTTATTTTTTAATTTGTAAATAGGATGTTATTTATAAGTAGGTTTAGGAAATTTGTATTTAAATATTATTTATTTCTGTACATATATAATTAATAAACATACTATTGAATACCCAATTCATACATAGACAATAAAACTTAAAAATCTAGTAGGTATTTTTTTCTTCTCAATTAAGAAGTTTTATGCAAACTATCATTACTTATATTTACCCATCTGGATATGAAATTGAAAAAATAAATATTAGCGAATGTTTGTAAGTCATAATAACTATATGATATATGATAACGGTATGTAAGCCTTTCAATGTAATCCGTTTAGTGGCTTGAGCTGTGTATTGAAAGATCAGTCAATTATAACGGTTGCCCTTTGAGTGGTTGCTCATCAGTTGCTTTTAAACAGATTATTTCTTGTTCTAGGTATGTCATTATAAGTTTACTCAAAAGGTGTAAATGAACCCTGATATCTATTGTAGGTTTCTTGAACGAGAAAATATATAAGTTAAAAATGTATGCTAGATTTTTTTTTTAATTAATTGTTTTATAATTCTTCTAATATGTCAGTGCACCTGCGGGCGGTCCCAATAGATTATCAATTAATTTTTACTAGCTAAACCTAATTTCCATAGCATTAAAATTAACGACAGCAATTAAGCTCGATAAACTCGTATCGAAACAGCAATTATTGTAACATAATATTTAGTTAAACACATGTTCATTTCAAGGAGGAAACATTAATAGCTAATCTACTATTAATATTTATAACCAAATTCATCACATTAATCATGCCATCATATTAAAACTAAATAAGAAATTCAACTTTAATCTCTTAATTGTTTATGTTAGTGGCTTCGTGTTTCATTTGTTTCTCCGGAAAGGTAGGAATTTGTTTTCACTTAGAAGATTGACACTTCTGTTTATTCATCCGTGAAATGTTATTTTCTTTTAGAGTACAGCCACATAAGAGGTCAATACATATATATGACGTAATAATATATAGGTTTGTGTCACGATTGAATTGGTAACACCAAGCTTTAGGGGCGTTCTTTGCACGGTCATTCGGGCAAAGGGAAAAGATGCGGTTCTCCCAAGAGTGTATTCGCAAGAGATGGTGTCCCAAATAGCATGGAAAGCTCAGGGTAAGCAGTCATTTACCTTGATTAAAAATCGAATACGATTGTTTGAATACGATGATTGCTTTTCGGGGTTCAAAGGCTTTATGTAGGTACTAATACACAGGCAGGTTACCTATCAATCGTTGTAGACGGTGACATTGTAGGTTTCCGAACTAATGTACTATATAACACATTGAATCCTAACCTACTTGCTTGATAATTCACTTAAAAATTTCAAAACAGACAGGTTTTCTTCTTTATAGAATGCGTAATTTCACTTAGGAGCTTCTAACAATACGGAAACTGTTAGTATGCATAAAAGATGTTTGAAATTTTACCTTTATTTTCAATGCAATCAATCATCTAATATAATATAAGGTTTTGTTGGATTTGCAGAGAATATAATAATACTATATTCTGGGCTTAGTAGGACACCAAAGATGTGCTTTGTTACAGATACAATTACAACGAAATCAGATTGTCTTACAAATCTTTATATACTAGCTGTGCCCGCGGTGTTACCCGCGGTTTATTAGGGATATTTTCCCGCAGTAAAACGTAGCCAGTATATGTTAATCCAGGATGTCAGCTAACTCTATACCAAATTTTATTAAAATCGCTCCAGCCGTTTAGACGTGAAGAAGAAACTAACATACACACTAACATACTCACAAACTTTCGCCTTTATAATATTAGTGTGATGATTACATTACAATTTTCTATTCTTCCTATAGCAGTGCTTTCAAATTCCAAAACGCTAAATTACAGCGTTTTCTATTAAATCTTAAAAATACGAAGAAATTATCTTACTTACATTAACTTCATGTTTAATAAAAAAATAAGCTGATTTAATACTCGCATTTATTTTGAAAATATGCATTTTTTGCGCTTCAAAAGAATCTATAAACAAGTACAGCATAGGATGCTTCGATTTGTTAAAGGAAGGGATAAAAATTATTTACAAATTATTCAGAATCAATTTTATGCTGTGCTTTTGTTTATTACTATTTTATTTAGTTCGTAATCCATCTATTACAGTAAAACTAGATTATTAGAATTATTAGAAGAGGTAGCTAGGTATTTCCGCTAGAATTGGAGCGCCCGTCTAGGGAGGTAGCTTACAGAAGATTACAGTAACACAGAATTAGCTTTAAGTGGTGTTGTGTTTCTTTCAGTGAGTAAGATTACAGTGCTCCACAGGGTAGGCGACTGGGCCAGGTAGGGGATTGGGTTAGGGTAGGCAACGCAAAATAACGAGTGTGCTTATGACCACATGACTGAAGTGAAACTTCTTTAGCTTCATCTGTATAAATATATATTCTCTTACTTATATCCTCCACTCAACTCCCGTTTGCCTCGCCCGAACACATTTTTCGTAACGCGTAACGCATTCGCCAGCTTACTCCCTAAGTCCAAGATTGTACCTCCCAAAACTTGGTCTACTACAGCAGTTCCTTCAAAAGGCATCTAAACTTTGAATGAATTAAAATCTAAGGGGAACTAACGTACTTTGAGAATGAAAAAGATACTCTATACAATGACCGAAGTTTTATCTTGCGATCAAAGCCCAAAAAGTCAGCCCTCAAAAGCTAAATTATATCAGACAGTCCAAATAACATTATGTCTAAGCTCATGGCCCATCGATCCAACGTTGTTAAATCTTTATTGACACTCAGAATGATAAATAAGGGAAAAGGGAATACAAAATTGGAAAAACCATTACGATGGTACCTATATTGCTCAAATTCTGGTAGGTACTTATGCTTAAGAAATAAAAATACTGGCCAAGCGCGAGTCTTGCCTAGCTCTGTTAGGGTTCCGTACAAAGAACCTACCCTGTTATTAAAACTACCTAATAGTGGTATTATAAAAGAGACTTATAAAAAAGTTCGTTTCTGAGCAACAAACGGTGGAAGTAAGAATCATTATATATTATCATTAGTATAAAAAAGCACTTATTAAATAAGCTTATTACAAAGTATCTGATTATATTACAGACGAAAATGTTTGGGGTTGGAACTGTTCCAATCATTCCAACAGGTGTTTTAAATTAAATAAATCATGATTGTATTGACGCTGTAACAACATAATTATTTGTAAATGTTGTTATTGTTACATTATAATTTTAATGTTGTGGAGGTTTTTTCGCTTGTTTTTTCCGCTACTAAAAAATATGTCCAATATCGTGTGGTAGGGAAAATTTTTTTTTTGACGATTCAAAAGAGTTGTACTATATGAAAGTTGGGGGTCTGTTTGCACATAAACTCGTTCAACTTTTAGCACTTTATTTCACAAAAACTCAGCACTGACTGCCCTCTCCGGTGTCAAGTTCGTGCTTTTATAGAATATTGAGGTAGTATCGTTTCAACACTTTTCATTGACACCGAAACTGACAGTCGGTCATAACAAAGAAATATTTATTTAATACATCTTATAATTAACAATATAAAAACAAAAAAAACATGTTATATTCTAATAAATTTTACATGAATGCGATTTTAATAATTATTAATAAAGCAATAGAAATTTAACATTTCATTGTATTAAAGTGACACGTACAAATGTGTGGTCAAATCAGCAATATTTTAAGGTGAAAATTATAAATTCTTACAGTCGGCCATTCTGATAAACAAGTTTGTCCTCAAACTTAACATTGTCACAGATAACATTTAGTATTCATAACATTTCCTTTATAAAATAGATTCATGCTTTATATTTATATCATAGGTTTACAAATGCAATATTTATTTAACCGTTATACAGTAGTTTCATATTCAATAAATATTAAGTAATAAAATGTTGTTGAAAAATAAACAAGGTAATATGGTAATAAACACATGGAAAAATCATCACGTGTTATAGTAATAAAAAAAAAAAAAAAATCACGACTATACATTAGTTAAATCAGGTGAACTCGGAATCCTCATCAAGTTCACCGGATTATTTCATTAAGTATACTTGGTAACTTCATCAAGCATAATAAAATATTTATTAATGGATATACTTGGAAAATTCATCAAGCTGTGTGTTGGGAATTTCATCAACTCCACTCATCCGTTACATCTGGTAAACCTGGAAACTTCCTCAAGTTTACCAGATTGCATGTATCAAGTTCATTTGGTAAATTCATCAAGTGTTATATGTTAAAACTTGTAAAGTATTTTTATATAGCAGATAATTAATTTAAATAAAGATAGAAAAGAAAATTTAAAAAAAAACAAAATCAATCCTCTAATTCACTATCCGAACTTTGTATATTAATATGTGTACTTATCCAAGGCTGTATCTGATCAACTGCCCAGATATTACAGTATTTTTTTTTTACCCATATGCGTGCCTGGTATACTCGAAACTTCATACCTATCATTCTCTAAAACTTTCGTGATTCTATAAGGACCCGAGAAGACAGGTAACAGCTTTTTACTTTGACCTTCGTTTGATGATATTTGTTTCTTTATTTTAACTAAATCACCTACATTATATGCCGATGGTGCCTTTCTACTTTTATCGAAACGTTCTTTTTGTCGAGCCTGATCTTTATAAATATATTCAGAAACATCTGTTCTTATTTCTTTCAGGGATTGATGAGGACTTCGAGTTTCTAGAAAGAGATCATTAAGAATGTTTTCGTTGGCGTGTGTAAGAGAGCGACCGAACAATGCTTCAGAAGGAGTTTTTCCAATGCCTTTGTTTAAAGTGTTATTTAAGCCCCATTGAATCTTACCCAATTCCTGATCCCATTTTGTTTCCCCTAAATTGTCAGTATATGATGCTAATGAGTCTAAAACTGTGCGATTATACCGTTCAACCTGGCCATTGGACCTAGGAGAGGCGACGGCATTTAAGATATGTTTTATTTTATAAGAATCACAAAATTTTTCGAATTCATTTGAGGTAAAACTAGTACCTCTATCTGAAATTAGCCTAGTGGGGAAACCAAATGTAGAAAATACATCTGTTAATGCTTTAACAGTAGAACTTGTCTTTAGATTTTTTAATGGTTTAATAATGCAAAATTTGGTGTAACCATCTACAATTAAAAGTAGATACATATTACCACGTACACTTTTTATAAATGGTCCGAGATGGTCCACATGTACAGTGTGAAAAGGAATATCGTATTTGGGGATGGGGTGCAAAAATCCTTCCCTTTTGCCGTTCGTATCTTTACCATAAGCGCAATTTATACAAGACTTGACATATTTTGTGATAAATTTCTTCATTTTAGGGAACCAAAAATCCTTTTTTATACGCTCCAAAGTTTTCTCTACAGAAAAGTGCCCTACATCATCGTGATTTAACCGTAGTATTTGCCATCTGGCACCCTTAGGAACGACCCACCTCAAATCATTATCTCCTATTTTACGAAATAATTTGTTATCTTTAATTACAAAATTTTGCTTTATATCAATTAATTCATTATATTTGGGATCTTCTAAAACTTCCCGAATGTGACAAATTTTTGGATCTGTTAATTGCAAGCTTAAAAGCCAGTCACTTTGGGTGATGGCTAACACACGGGGTATTTCAGGCTCACTTACTTCGGGTGCCGGACTCACTGGGTTGCGACTAAGTGCATCAACGTGTTGCATATTATGACTAGGTCTATATATGATCTCACAATCGTATTCTTGTAAGTTTAACCACCACCTGGCAATTCTAGGTAGGATGTCTCGCTTTGAAAATGTAGCACGTAATGCGTTGCAATCAGTCACAATAGTGAAAGGAACACCCAATAAATAAACTCTGAACCTGTTTAGTGAAGTTATAACTGCTAAGGTTTCTAAGTCATATGCATGAAATTTTTGTTCATCGATGGTGGTTTTCCTACTATAATAGGCTACTGGTTTTAAAGAAGATCCCTCACAATCCTTTTGAAAAAGTATACCAGCTAAACCAAATTTGCTTGCATCCGTATGCAACTCTGTTATATTTTTGGGATCATATAAAGCTAATATTGGCCTCTGAATAAGTTCTTCCCTTAAAATATTGAAAGCTTTATTTTCGTTATCTCCCCAGCTCCATGCCTGATTTTTCTTCGTCAAATCCGTCAAAGGTCGAGCAATTAATGAGAAATTTTTAATGAATTTACGAAAATAGCTAGCCAGTCCTATAAACTGTCTTACTTCATGCACAGTTTTAGGAGTGGGAAAATCTGCTACAGCCTTAATTTTATTTGTACCTGGTCTTATTCCTTCAAATGAAACCTCAAATCCTAAATAATCTATATTTTTCTGAAAAAAATGGCATTTTTTAATATTTAGTGTAAGATTTGCGTCACCTAATAATTTTAAAGTGTTTTCCAATTTATTGATGCCTTCATTAAAATCTTTCGATATAATTACAATATCATCCATGTACGCTAAAGCTGGTTTTGAATCTGATCTGAAAGTACTTAGTTTTAAGGCTTTGTTAATAGTTCTTTGAAAAATAGCCGGGGCGTTGACGAGACCAAACGGCATTCGTTTAAATTGGTATAATCCATCTGGGGTGATAAATGCAGTAAGATGTCTACAATCCTGCGCAATCGGTATTTGATAATACCCGCTGGTAAGATCAAGGCTAGTAAAATACATACTGCCGCTTAAACAATCCAATTGGTCTTCGATTCGAGGGAGGGGAAAGTGATCTTTAATTGTACGACTATTTAACGCTCTATAATCAACACAAAGACGCTGACCACCTGTCTTTTTTGATACAAGCAAAATAGGACTTGCGTACGACGAACACGATTCCTCGATGATGTCGTTTTGTAGGAGGTCAGTCACCATGTTTTGAACTGTCTCTCGATCTTTATGGCTTAACCTATAGGGTCTATAAGCTACAGGTGTATGATCTGTTAGTTTTAAATTCATCTCCGTCAAGTTAGTACATCCTAACTCCGATAGATTTTGAGCAAAAGAGCTGCGAAATTTTTTAATTAGTTCAATGATTATATTTTTTTTCCCGAATACTGAGCTCATTATTTATATCAATTTCTTTAGGGTCAATCGGTTTATAAGTGGCCTTAGTTTGAAGGCACATTTTAAACTTATTTGTTCCCATATCCAATTTTTCAGCTCTAACTAATATAATATTTGGTCGTATATAAAGTGAAGCAGATGGAGTAATTAAAAGCACTGAAACCTTGCCCTGATTTAATAAATAAACTCCTTCCTGAACCCAATACTCTATCCCGGAAATATTTCGATAACTACTTCGTATATATATAGGTCCATCTACCATATCTGTGGTGGCACAAGATACCAGACCTACTTTATTTATACTAGTGGCCTCATATGTACTAAGTTTAATATTGGAATCGTAGTTCACATCTATCTCAGGCAACAAAAGAGACCGGTCTAATATTTCCAAAGAGTCCTTTGTTTTTATAACTATAATTTGCGGTAACTCTGTAAAGTTTTGACCTATCAAAAGCTGAACATGTAATTGACTAGGAGCAACTATGTAAGCAGTGATCACAGAATCAACCAAATCTACTGTCAACCTGAATCGTGTTTTTCCCAATGGAAAGATATGAGTCTCAGCTATTCCTTTGATAACAGGTAAGTTTGTATTTTCAGCCTCAAGACTGTATAATTCCACTAAATCTTTACTTATTAATGAGCAGTCGCTTCCGAAATCAATAAAGGCGGTAACCTTCTCCTGTTTATTATTTATCGTAACTTGTTTGTAAAATTTTGAATTTTGGCTGTTGCTTATATCGATATTCATCACACGTTTTTCTAAAGTAGACTTACGATTATTTTTAAAACAGTCTTCCTTTTTATGCCCAACCTTTTGACACGATTCGCATTTAACTACAGGTTGACTACATTGACCCACTCTATGACCATGTTCTTTACAGTTGTAACAATAAAGAGCTCTACATTGTTTTATATTGTGTCCGGGTTTTTTACAATAACTACAGGTACTGTCGTGGTTAGAAATATTTTGTTTTATTTTATGGGGTCTTGTTTCATGCCTTTCACTACATATATCCTTAAGGAAACCTAACAAACCCTCTGGTTCCAAGAACCGTCCTGAAGAGGCACTTGCTCGAATGGTCCTATCATCAAGGCCATGTATAATACAGTCAACTGCCTTTTTCCCTGTTATATCACATGCATTTAGAAGTATCATTTTTTCATAATAGTAATTATCCAAAGAATCACCAAGCTTAAACCGCTTTTCTAACATTTCAGTAAGTAAACTACCATAATTTGACTCTGAAGGAAAAGCTCTTTTGAGATATATTTGCCATTCCGACCAACTCCGATTGATAGACTGTAACCCCTCGTACCATTTTTTAGCATGACCTGCCAGGCGGGGTAATGCAAAATGGGGGATTTGTTGATCGTTCCATTTATAGATTTGAGCACATTCGTTTACTTTTCTAATCCAGTTCTCTATTCTATGATTTCTTACGGTAGGATCAAACTCAGGTATCATATTTTTATCAAAATGCAACTTTACAGAATTATGTGGATTAATAAAATTATTCATTAGGTTAAATAGATTAAGTAATTTTTCATTTGACATACCCAAGATTTCTTCGTTTGCGTGTGGGATTTGTTCTTGCCTGGATGAAGAGGAGTGTGGTGACACAGAACGTTTCTCTGGCAAATGTTCCGACCGGCTGCGGTGTGGTGAGCGGCTGCGCGATTTGTCACTCAGTACACTACGACTTGAAGATGAAGAAGCACATAGGCCACGGTCGGGTGTTTGATATCTCGAAGATCTTGAAGTAGAATGCCTGTCTGTACAAGCATCTCCTCTTTTTTCAGCTCTAGATCGGTGCTCATGATATTGTGGTGTAGTTCTAATTGCTAGAACAGGGCTGTGACTTCTCTCCGAAACTCGACTTGAACTACGTTGACTGCACCGTGCGTGATTGCGTTGGGGCGTATCACGTATTTTGATTAATTCTTCGTCCATTTTGTTTCAGTGGGACGTGAAAATCCTTTATCCCCGCTTCTGATGAAAGTTGGGGGTCTGTTTGCACATAAACTCGTTCAACTTTTAGCACTTTATTTCACAAAAACTCAGCACTGACTGCCCTCTCCGGTGTCAAGTTCGTGCTTTTATAGAATATTGAGGTAGTATCGTTTCAACACTTTTCATTGACACCGAAACTGACAGTCGGTCATAACAAAGAAATATTTATTTAATACATCTTATAATTAACAATATAAAAACAAAAAAAACATGTTATATTCTAATAAATTTTACATGAATGCGATTTTAATAATTATTAATAAAGCAATAGAAATTTAACATTTCATTGTATTAAAGTGACACGTACAAATGTGTGGTCAAATCAGCAATATTTTAAGGTGAAAATTATAAATTCTTACAATATGTACATCCAATTTGAATAAAGATTATTGAATTCCGATTAAATTTGTTTGTTTTCAACACAAATTACATTGTGAATTGGGGTTTTCAGTATTTGTTCTAAAATTCAGCATAAATAAAACATTATATACCAAAATTTCACATTCATAATTAGTTTCGATTTTGAGATAGACCCCGTAATAAAAATAATCTAAAAATTACATAAAATTACTTTGACGGTCCTCCATTTCTTTGTTAATGAAAAAATTATAAATTAAAAGGATATAGATAAATAAAACACAAGCTGTCATTTGTGAAAAATGGCGGAATACCCTTATTTATTTACTGAAAAATAATTTTCTGCATAACTTATTTCCGTGATTTTTTACGATATTATAATACACTGGACAGTAATTAAAACGGGTCACTTGCTACCTCAGAACGATGATTTGATTTTGTCAAAAAGTATAAAACTTACCACTATCAAAGTTATTATACCTACCAGAAGTGCGTTTGAAATTAGTATTTTTTTTTCGTAATATTTTTATTCAATTATTTAAAATAAGTCTCTTTAACTAGGTTATTCTTATTCAAATTTTAACGTGTTTAATAATATACTGTCCGTGCTCGAGGCTGCTATTTGATACAGCCAGGGGCGCGGGCAGAAGTCTGAAAGAGGAAGCATAGAAGGATAGTAAAGATAAAAGTAGGTATACAAGAAAATAGGGAGGTGAAAGTTAATTCACATTAGTCCCCTTAAATACTACTCGTTTGCTTCGAGTTGGCCGTCGATAGCCAATCACAAGCACATCAACTGGTACCATCGTCCAATAAGGTCGACTAATAGGGACTGTCTAAAGCGCGGTGTTCTGAAGCTTCGAAGCGAACGAGTAGTGCTTTGGTTATTAAAAGTATGCGTTATTCATAGAATGCAGGGTTCACTCAACACATTCACGCAAACTCATGCACACACACAGAGATACACACACACACACACACACAATCATATTCAAATGAGTCCTAAGGTAATTATTATATACACTTTTAAACTATTTTATAATATAACGTAATTATTACATTCACAGAAAAAAAAATACTTTAAGAGCGTGCGCATTAGTAATATTTTATTCTAAAGTACTGGCAACTTACTATGTAATCAAGAAGCAATAGAGTTAATACTTTCAACCAGTTTAATAACGTGAAGGACGGTTTGGGACGTCTTTTGGATCTAGTGATGGGGAACTGTAGCTGCTCTGTGTTACCTTCCGTTCCTTAAGTACCTGAAGATTCACATTATCCTGCATTACAAGTACAGATTGAATTGCCTGACTTACACCCATGCGAACTGAAATCTAGCTCGCGTGGTGTTCGTAAATTTCACCTTGCCGACTATGTTGATTACCGAAAATCGTCATCAATCAATTAGGATCAATGCCTGAATGTTACAGATATTTCTGAGGCGGTTCTATTTTTTTATAATATTTTAAATAACATTATTGAGGAGCATGTTCCCTACAAAACAATTCGAAATGATACAAGATACCCTACATTAATAGTAAATTGTTAATAAAACTCATATCAGATAAATTAAAAGCTCACAAAAATGGAAAATATAGAATAGGCAAATAGACTACATGACATTTTCATATTTGCGCAAAAGACAAAAAACTTAAGAGGCACAGTGTTATAGGGATTTTATGTATCATGCTGAATTTAATATAAAACGTAACTCCAAACATTTCTGGGCCTTTGTCAAGTCTAAACAAGCATCGGGTGGATTACCAGGAACAATGTATTATGAAAGTAATGAGTGTAGTGATGGCGGCTCAATAGTCGATTCATTCAATAGATATTTTCAATCGGCTTTTTTACCAAATGATAGGGTTACAAATAGTCATTGTAACGACTCCTGTCCGGATACACGGTCTTACTTGGATATTCACTCAATCAACATTGATACACAGAAAATAGCTAATCTACTTAAAAACCTTGATCCAAGTAATGGTAGCCATACACACTACGACAAATCGTTACGATAAGACTGTACAGTTCGAACGGAACAGTTTATCGTACGTGGCGTACGTATAGGAAACTGTGCAGTTTTATAACATACACGCTACGATTTATCGGTACCGTTTGGACGGTACAGTCTAATCGTAACGATTTCTCGTAGTGTGTATGGCTACTATAAGGGTTGTGGCCCGGACGGGATCCCTCCCGTATTTCTTAGGTCATGTTGGGAGTAGCGTTGTTACCCTATAACGGTTCTTTTTAATAAATCTCTACAAAAGTGTAATGTTCCCCTTGTTTGGAAAAAATCTTTTATAACGCCTGTTTACAAGGGTAAGGGTAATAAGTACGATGTTAAGAGTTACAGGCCAATTTCCAAATTTTCTATGATACCTAAACTTTTCGAAAAGGTTAAGGTTACTTTAATACACGACACACTATTTCCTTTTCTTCGGCAAATGATAAATACTTTTCAGCATGGTTTTATTAACAAACGCTCCACAGAAAGTAACTTATGCGAGTTGATCGAAATTTTGACAGAGGGTATGGATAACGGTTATCAAATGGATGTCGTGTATACCGAGTATTCGAAAGCCTTTGACAAGCTGCCCCATTATTTACTCATTTCGAAGCTAAAAGCAGTTGGTAGCATGGCGATCTTCTCCGATGGTTGACGTCGCATCTGCGAGACCGTAGTCAGGCTGTGGCAATAAAGGGTTACTGTTCCACTTTTGTTCCCGTAACCTCAGGTGTGCCCCAGGGCTCTCACCTTGGTCCCCTTCTATTTAACGTGCTCATTAATGATATAAAGACATACATATATATACAGACTATATTCACAATTCTAACTTACTGCTCTACGCATATGATATGAAAGTTATAAAGTTGATCAAATCCAAAGAAGATTGTAAATTGTTACAACAAGATTTGAACAACTTGGTAAACTATTAGAATTATAACACACTGAAATTGAACACAGATAAATGTGCAGTAATTACTTTTACCTGGAAGAAAATGCCAATTAATTATAACTATAAATTAACTAATTCTATTCTCACAAAAAACCGAGATGGTTGTCCTTGGTGTAATCATTGATGACAAACTTATTTTCAGTAACCATATTAGCAATATTGTTGCAAAATCGTATAGAATGCTAGGTTTCATCATGCGCATCTACTTTGATATTACTGTATAATGCATTTGTAAGACCACATCTTGAATATGCCTCTTGTGTATGGAATCCACAGTATAATACATACATTGATGCTATTGAAAGAATTCAACACAAATTTGTAAAGTACTTAGAAAACAGAATAAATGTTAACTTGATTATTAATGATTGTGAAGCAAAGTTACAGGTTACATCCTTGCAACATCGCAGAACTGTTAGAGATCAATTATTTCTTTACAAACTTATTAATGACCTTGTAGATTCTCCGTTCCTTTTGCAGAAGATTGGTTTCCGTTGTCCAAATAGAACTAGGTCTGACAACACGTTTGTAATACAATTCAGCAGGACCAAGTTTGCTGCAAATAGTTTCATTTCTAGAGCATGTCACAGCTATAATAAATACTTCAGGGGATTGGATATATTTTGCCTTTCTTACAATCAATTTAGAAATGAATGCTATAAGGTCGTTTTACCCTAACACTAAGTATTTTCTTTTATTCACATAACTCTAAATATTATACGTAATCTTAAGTAAATTATGTAAGTATATGAATGTTTCAGTCTGTGGAAACTTAACTGGTTTATGAAAAAGTAATAAGTGTTACTTAATTGAATTGTGTAAAACTGTATGTTTCCCAAATGAAAATAAATAAATAAATAAAAAATATACGCTATTCCGGTCAAGTGGACGTGAGCACTTTATTGTAGTGTTGACTACCTCACAGAAGCTTATCGATAAAACCAACTCGATACATTTCGTGCCAAACACTCCAAGAAACATTAGAATGCGTCAGTCTGACATTCTAATGTAAATTAAAAAAACAAGATTTAGATATGTATTTATGTATGCGACTGAAGGACTTGTATCCATGGTCATGACAATGAAAAAAAAAACAAGCAGCAATTGAATAAGAGTTCCAAGTTCTCTGCTATCCGGGGTGGAGACGAATCCAAAAAATCTGATTCCATAAAAATTGGTTCAGCCGTTCTTGTGTTGCTACCTAACAAGATTTTGTTTTAAGTACCTGTATATAGAGGTATTGAATTATGACTTTAACTTGTTCTAAAGTTTAGAACAAGCACGAGTTATTGACATACTGGTATAACATGTTAAATATAAATTGAACATGCTAAATAATAAACAAAGGACTCACAAAATATTCAATCTCAGGATTCTTTCAGACTCCTTCGCTTCTCTCGGAATCCAACTTACTTAGTCTCTTTAAATTAAATTACCTTTTTTTGCACTTATTGTATCATTTACTGTCCCCAATATTTGTGTACATTTTGTTAAGGTACGGCGTTTTTCAGTAAAAAAAAATCACAACGCTGGGAATCGAAAGGTCCGTCTTCGCGTCGTCAGTGTATTTGAATATGACATGACCTGGTTAAGTAAAGAAAATAAATAAAAAATAAGCATGGAGGTTAGTTAGCTGACTAAAAATTCAAACCACAGGAAAATTACTAAATATAAATTAAATAATTATTAATTAATTCTTTTACGCTCTGATAAAACGTAGAGTTTCCTTTTATTATTGAATGGGAGTTGTATCAAATGATTAACAACCATAATATTGATTGGCCATTTTTAGATATAAGTGTAAGTTTAGATTTAGACTACCTCGTAAACGCACTCCCGGTATGTTCTATATTTTGTTCGTCATAAATTCTCATGCACGAGCTTTGTTAATCCCCATATAATGACTGGTAACTTTTAACAACGTCCAAAATTTTGAAAAACGATTTGTTTTTACAATGCGAAGAAGGGGTACAACAATATATATTTATAAATCAAACCATCTTGGTATTAAATTATTTATTTGTATTATTATATGAAGTAAAAACATTTTAAACTACATACATAATTATTAGTGCAATTAAGAAAAATTTGAAATGTGCGCATCGTGTGCGATACTCTTCCTTTATCTTCTTTTTACTCATACTTTCGATTCAGGAAGATTTGGAACTAACTGCCTTCAGTGATTTTTCTTTTCAGCTATGATATGGTCTTTAAAAGGCGGGTAAACCTTTCTCTTCAGTGGTAGCAACATATGAGCCGGCAACCTAGGTGTTGCAAGAGCCCTGGGCGGCAGTAACCACTTTCCATCAGGTAGACTGTCAGCTCGATTGCCTGCATAAACATATAAAAAACAGAGAAATAATTACTAAAATACAAATTGCAAATTATACCACAACGCAACTACTCACATAGGTATTTCTTTTCCTGAAAAATACAGTTCAATGTTTCGTATTCTGCGTGACAACAAAGATGTTTCTAAGATAGAAAACGTGCATCTATTTTTAAATTTTATTAACGCCAGAATCAACAGTGAAGCCATAAAGAATTTAATGGCAGCGCTTATAAGTTTACGACGATATTATCCTACGGTGAACCGATTGTCGGCAAATAGTGACGTAGTGCACGCTTTCATCGAAATTTTTGAATAAACAGACGGCATTATGATAACAATGAAGATATTTTTTTTCTTTGGTCAAGTGAGGGACAGTGAAACACGGGACAAGGTGTGAAAGGATATCTTTGTTTTATATCTGGCCATTTAACGTCTCATGACAGCTGCTTATGGTGGCATTATGAAAGTAGTTTGTCCCCACTGTTGGCGCACAGACCTTCCCCATGGATGGAACAGGGAGATTGGGCCATGACCTACCACGCGGGCCCAGTGCGGATTGGCGGGTGCTAACGACTGCAGATGCAGCCGGGACCTACGACTTGACGTACCTTCCGAAGCACGATGGAACACGAGAGATTTTTGGTTCAGACAGGCAGACTATTCTACAAGAAAATAAAACAATTCTCGAAATTAGTACAGCAAAAGCACATGCACTTACGAACATCCTTTTTGTTTCTTCAGTGATATCGGTAATTTGGGACGCCCTTGAGTGTAGTAAAGGGTATTATTCAATAGCAACTGGACTCTGCGCGCTGTTGGCACAGATCACCCAATCGTTCCACCGGGTTTCGTCGTTGCACCAGATTTCCATAATCTCGGGATCAGTGCAATATATGTTACCATGTTATCCAATATCGAAGCAACATAAACACACATACATCGTATATCTTCACACACAGCACACAGTACACAGCATCCCGATCTTCACAACTGGGAGTCTAGCGAAATTGCACTTTTAATTATATTGTTCGCTCACAGTTATGTTACACTAGGGGTCCCCTGTGGTTTCACCCGCGTTAATTCGAGGTAATAGTGAGTCAAACTTAAAACATTGACGTACGCTGTCGCGGATTTCTTTTATAGAACTTTCAAATGGAAACAATTCCGTTAAACATGATTTTTGTGTAACTGTTTACGCAGCGCACGCAACGGAAGCTCACAAATGATTTTTTTTTCTGTTTCTGCAACATTTTTATATAGTGTATAGCCTTCCTCGATAAATGGACTATCTTACATAAAAATATTTTTTCAAATCGGACCAGTAGTTCCTGAGATGAGCGCGTTCAACTCAACAAACAGACAAAACTATTGAGCTTTATAATATTAGTATAGATTTATAGAAATCTTAAAATGACAAGGTATGCCATGAATCCGATTAATTTTTTAATTTAATACTTTGCAGTTCCACATCGAGCTCATTCTATTTTTTTAAACGGAATGGCAATTTTTCTTCGAAACACGCTTGATGATAACGTTCTCCAAGTCGTTCAAACATTCTGAGATTTTTTATGTACTAGGTAATTAATATTTTTAATGTCAATAAATCTTATGTACTTAAGTAACTCGATCACATTTTATATTGTTTCGCCGTCATGTGTCATGTAGTCAACATGGTTTTTACAAGGGTTGTTCTGTGGAAACTAATTTACTTAATTTCACCGAAGTAGTATTGGATGCTATGAATTACAGGTTCCAAGTAAATGCCAAAGCGTTCGTCAAAATTTGCCATAGTATCTTGTTAAAAAAGCTCTGGCGACTTGGTATACATGGTGATCTATTCCGATGGGTAAAGTCTTACAAAGAGAAAAGGAAACAGGCTGTTGTGATCTCGGGATATTGCTCGGAATTCAAATATATTCATTCTGACGTCCCCCAAGGTTCTCATTTGGGACCATTATTGTTTATACTCTATATAAATCTTACAAACAGCTTGGCTTTATTCTCCGCGTTAGTAAAGCTTTCAAAAAAGATTTTACATATAAAACACTTTTTAATTGTTTTATCCGTAGCCGATTAGAGTATGCTTGCGCAGTGTGAAAAACATACTGCAGGAAACATATCGATAGAATCAAGAGTGTTCAGAAATAAATAAAAAAAGCGAATGTGCTTATGACCACACGACTGAAGCACGGTAATAATATCATACAGTATTCTATCTTCATACAAACGGTCGGAAAGCGAGTCATACCTACGCCATTCGAGTTCGATGTGCTCTCGGCGTGCACCCAGTCGCGAATGCGCCGCCGCGCCGCAACGACGACCGAACGGTCTGAATTGTTTTTTATGCAGTTAGCCATGCTTAAACGTGCGTTTTGTATTGTAAATATTTGATTAAATTAAGTAGATACCTACATAATTTAGTATGGAAAAGAACAAACGACGATCAATATCGTACAACAGCACAATTGCTGTTTGTGGTTGCTTGAACTCTTCAATAACACACCCAGAGATATCATTTTTTAAATTACCTGAAATATTGGAAAGGTGTCTTACCTTTATAGAATATTTTTTATATACCTATCTACTAGTACGTAATTTGTTTCTAATATTTAGGTATTTCGATTTTTCCATCGAGCAAAATATCTGGAATAATATATAAATAAGTGGTTAGGATGAAAAAGAGACAAACGAGTAATCTACCTACACTCGCGTTAAAAATAAAACTACATAAAATACTGTAGGCAGGCGGCCCTACCGCGTGCTAACGCAGCGCTCGGTAGTAGGCATTTATTTCAAGAACAGGGCGGAGTCACAATACTGTATAGATAATATTACCGTGACTGAAGTGAAACTTCTTTAACTCCAATGATCTAAAAATCATAAACTTAACCTGAAGATTTGTTGATAGAAAAAAAACCACCAATCCGAACTGGGTCCATTATCACCCACCAATCCGCGCTGGGTCCGTTATCACTCACCAATCCGCGCTGGGTCCGTTATCATCCACCAATCCACACTGGGTCCGTTATTACCCACCAATCCGCGCTGGGTCAGTTATCACCCTCCAAACCGCACTGGGTCCATTATCATCCACCAATCAATTCATGTATTTTGTAAATCAGTAAACTATCGGGGTCGGTTTGTATTGTTAGCTCATTTCGATTTGCTGGGTTTTCGCTGTACGACACTAATTTCTAATTAGGTGTCGTAATCTAATGAGGAGCTGGCGAACAAAACGGTATAATTACATAAAATTAAATTTTACAGAAGCTTTATTTATAGAACTGAATAACATATCTACAGTGAGCTTTTGGCATGGCTTTTAATTTATAAAATTAATAATTTTAACACTGTTTAAGGCGGTTTTGATTGAAAATTATTTGAGATTCAAATTCAACGGGCTCGAAACCTCCGGGCTGTAAAAAAAGGTAGTTTGACAAGAGAAGATATACCGTTTTGTTCGACAGCTCCTCATATGTATGACCGTTTGTTTCTAATAAATAAATATATTATTACCGACCTGGAATTTTTGCGGCCCCATGTAGTTGGTTTTTGTTACTTGCCACATTAAGCTAAATTAATTTCTGACATCATATTAATATGTTAAGTACAACTATGTAAAATTAGAATGACAACTAAATAGATATTTTATGAAGAAAAGTGAATTTTACTGTATGCGGTGGGACATGTTTGTTGTACCAAGAGGAGGTTTTAGAATTTTTTTTTTGAAATGTTACGTACAAATGTTGCTTTTTAAGACCTCTGGATTTCATTTCATTTATGTTTATCAGCTAGTAGGGTGGGGAAGTATATGCTCTTTGTATTGAAAAGAAAGTCAATGAGACTGCGTCGACTTAACTTTTGCCATCACCTATAAATCTTCGAAATAAAACATAAAACCGTTTTCCTACCATTACACGTGTTAAATAGGGAAATAAAGGAACGTTATTCATGTTCAAAGCATTTCAGAGAATTATATTAAAAATATTGAAGAGGGAAATATAACATTCTTTTGAATAGGTGATATTATAAGTATTCTTTTGATGATGTTCACACAAACAATCTTAGCACCTACGAATGCGCACTATACTCGTATAATGGGTCATGGACCAAACTTCATATTCCATTCATAGGCAAGGCCTGTGTCACTTCAGTAGAGACATTAGGAGGCTAATGAAGACAGAGTTTTTTTAAATTATTTCTAAGAGGCACGGTACAGCAGGTTTTTAGCTTGATATGGTGAATTTTTCATGGGAAGTAAACAACCGTAATTTTGAAAAGCTGCAGCGACATCTGGGGGCACGGCAGTGGCCAAGCCACATATTTTGACAAAGGTGTAGAGTTAGAAGCTTAGCTCTACATGAGATCTGATAACTTTTTGACAGTGCGAGTCAAATAGCCTCGTGTTGGCAACAACTCTTTTCTTTAGTGTTGTAGAACTGAATTCAGAAGGTTTCTAGACTGCCATGGCGTTGGGGAAGGTTTAGGTACAAGTAATATTTTGGTATAGCAAGCGTCTATAGGATAAGTTGGTTGCTTACCATCAGGAGGGTCATTTGCTTGTCTTCCGAACTTGTTTTATTAAATAACTAGTGGGTGCCCGCTATCTTGTCTGCGTGGAATAATTGGTGCCCCTTACCCTTTCTACCCCCTTAAATGCAGGATTTCTGGGATAAAAACTATGTAATGTCCTTCCCCGGGACTCAAGCTACCTCTGTATCAAATTTTATCTAAGTCTGTTCAGCGGTTTAAGCGTGAAGAGGTAACACACAGACAGACAGACATATTTTCTCATTTATAATATTAGTATGGAAGTACCATACATTGTCATACACCTCCGTGGCCTAGTGGTTAGTACGCCGGGGTTTAAGGTATCGGCTACTCGTAAGATTTCGGGTTTGAATACCGGCGGGGCAAATGTTAGTATGACGAATGCGAGCATTTGTACCAAATTCATGAATGTTTATATGTATTTCTAGATAAAAAAATATCCTATTCGTTACCCTTAGTATCCCATAACACAAGCCTGTGTTTACTTTGCTTTGGGTAGTAGTGGGGTTGGTAGTATTGTTGATTGGTGTGAGTGTTGGAAATTATTGAAGTTATACTTCTTTAGGCGCGTTATGAAAAAATGATGAGAGTGAAATTTTTAGATACGCGCGCATCACTGTAACACAAAAGTAACATAATGAAGTTAGCCGCGGGCGCGTTATGAAAAAATGATGTGAGTGAAATTTCGAGATGCGCGCGCATCACTGTAACACAATAGTAACACCATGAAGTTGGCCGCGGGCGCGTTATGAATGTTAGTGTCTAATAATGGTGGATTATTAACCACTTAGTGGTTAATAATCCACCATTATTAGACATCTGTTCGAAAGGTACTTTGAACGATCCACGGAGCTCCATAAGATGATCGCGTTGTCAAAAACAATGTTGGCACGCTCGTCGCCTCTGATCACTGTTTTCATATTTATAATATTTATCCACATATTTCTAGTTTCTATATAGACACAACGTGTTTTAGTTACTTACAAGTGCTAATTACATATGGACTAATAACTTAAATTCAGTAGTGATTTTAATTGAATATTTTGAATATTTATTTAATTTTTCAAATTAAAACTGAACTTAATTGACTGTGTTAACTATCCTTTTCCAG
Organism: Chilo suppressalis; assembly: GCA_902850365.2. Classification (NCBI taxonomy): domain Eukaryota; kingdom Metazoa; phylum Arthropoda; class Insecta; order Lepidoptera; family Crambidae; genus Chilo; species Chilo suppressalis. The sequence continues at coordinate 7,562,734 of OU963912.1, read as the reverse complement.
TCCTTTTATTATTTTATTGTAATTATTAATTATTTGCATGCAATTAAAAATATTTTTAATGATGCTAAAGAAGTATAACTTCTCACGCGCGTACATAAGTTACACGCATCCATTTTTTTTATTTTATACATCAATTTCCCTTGATCCATACTTCCATACTAATCGTTCCAAGAAGTCCTTTTGTCATGAGGCATTCATATGCTTAATGACAATGGACTCAGTGGAAGAATAAAGTTACTTGTCCTATGGGTTATTGTTGTCAGGGTCTTCGGGTGCATCGTGGGCAGCAAGTTAAAAACAGTTTTTGTGGAAGAAATTAAATTTATTCGTGAGACACGTTAAACACAAAACCGCCATTACACGTGAGAGATAGAGTCTAGTCACAAGGACAAAAATTAATTCTTGTTGGTGTTGCTAACAATTGTAAAAAAATTGGTTCCCATCATGGGATAATTGATAGTGGAATAAACCGGCAAAATGACTGTCTGATGTCTTTATGTCTTGATCTGAAGTTGTTTTTGACAATAATTAAGCATTGATGGAAAAATTCAGGCAATTTTTATTCACAAAGTTCATAATAATATTAGATTGTAAGTTAGTTTATTCGACAGTAATGACAATGAAGTTATCGAGTAGAAGACTAAGTTGACTCTTAGGGGTTACTTTATTAAAAACTTGAAACATCTCAAACGAAACTAAGATTAAACTTTCACGCAGTTATGCAATGTTATGTGTCATTTCTTTATGAAATTTGACTTTGCAACTAAGTAACTCTACTACTTTCCACTTTCGTAACATAGGTGATGCAAAAACTTTTTAGAAGTTAATGATAAAAGTTTATTTTATTTTAATATTTACGGCTGTCTGGTTCTTGGTATCCGATTAAGTTGAAATTTTACATAGGTTACTTTGCTTATAGACGACCTCCGTGGCCAAGTGGTTTGTACGCCGGGTTTCATGGTGTCTCCGACTCGAGAGGTCCCGGGTTCGAATCCCGGTGGGGGCAGATGTTTGTGTGATGAATACGAGCATTTGTACTCCAGTCATGGATATTTAATATGTATTTCTATATAAATATACTTATTTAAGTACAGTATATGTATTCTTTCCGTTACCCTAGCATCCCATAATACAAGCCTTACAGTGCTTACTTTGGGGCTAGGATAATTGGTGTGAGTGTCGGAAATATTGATTTATTATAAGAAAATACAATTTTCTAAGAGACTCACCGAGGTGACTGGTGATAAAAAGGCTGGCAGCTATCTTGGTCAACGGATCAGCCTCGGTATCCAACGTGGCAATGCTGCCAGCCTATTGGGCACCATTCCTGACGGCCGCGGTGGGGGTGATATATTTTTTATTCTGTTAATTGAATATTATTTAAGTACCTAAGTTTTAAGATAATTCTGATTGTTAGTTTTTAAACATTAAGTATTTTTAAGATTTTTTAAATTAAATATTTCTATGTATATAATTAATAAATTAAACAAGTTCGTTATATAGGATTGCTTTATTTTTATAGAGCAACACAAAATTGCTAAAATTGCTTTTTAAATTCAACCCACATTTTTTCTGGCATCATTGAACATTGGTTGAATATTTTATTTTGGTATACAAAACATAAGTGAATCTTTGCAGACCAAGAAGTTATTAAAGGTTTTTCCAAGCGCGTATAGAGTGTGACACCCGAAGAACAGCGTTGATACACTTGATACCGACCTTTAATTTTTTTTAAATCTAATATAATAAATATCACTAATTTTAAATCAAAATTCTATACAGATATAAATAAAGAATAATTTAGTATTGATTCCAAGGCTATTTTTAAAATAGGTTGGTAGGAATAAAAAGCGTGTGACCTCCAAAAAAGGCTCCTTGAAGAACAACCCTCAAGCATCGCCTGGTTTAATTTAGGTGGTCTTTACTCTGTTATTTTCATTATAACGTAACACCTATCGCATTAATGTATCAACATTACGAAATAATTCCAGAAATGCAACCGTAGTTTGGCCTAATATTCGGCCAGAAAGCAAACGCAAATTAGCCGGTATTTGGTGTACCTATGGCCGAATTGTATTTAGCTGCAAATCTACGTCTATGGTTTGGTTTGATTTTATGAAATGGAAAGTGTGACGATGTAAAAAGAACCGCATTTATTTCAAATGTAATAGGGATGATGATTTTTTTTTCTTCGTTTATCAGGTAGATTATCAAACACACAAGACACATACTTTTTTTTCACATAATATAAGCATTGTAGAGATATATAAATTGGAAAAGTCGCATGACGTCACGTTTTGGTACAATTTTCACTTAAAAGTGACGTCACGAGCCCCTACTCCCAAACTTTGACGCGCTATAACTTTGTCATTTTTTGGTTGATTGCCCAAAGAAAAAATACGTGTCCATTATTTTTTGATCATCTAACTGACGGACTAAATAGGATTTCGTTTACTGTACCCCGTCATCACCCCTATTTTTTAATTTTCATCAAAAGGTTCTCAACAAAATTTCGAATATTTGAAAATATAACTTAAATATTAAAAATTATTTGTCTGCAGAGAAATTACGAGCGAATAAAACTTGTTTGTACGTAAGTGCTTACATTTTGTTATAGGACTTTTGTTAAAATCTAAGACATAAGAACTTTGCTTTAACAAAAGCCCCACGAGGCAAACATGAGTCAAACATTGTTAATTAGTTCTCAATTAAAACCTTCAATTTGCTTTCAGAATGAGGGTGTAAATTTTAACAAATTAATTTGTTATTCGGGGAACTCATCATTACCGTTAATACAGTAATTAGTCCTGTTTATATAGGCTGTGTATGAACTTGCCGATTCCTTTTTCTCATTAGGCAAATCACCAATTAATAGCCGCAGAATTTCATTTGTATTTTATTTTCATATATAAAATATAGTATTGTAATTGTAAAATAAAAACATAATATTTGTCAACTGTGAAATGAGTATATGAAATAAGGGTAGGATATTTGACAAGTTTTAGAAAACGATCTCACGTTATTGACTACTGTTTATGGAGTCCGTAAAAAGTAGATATTCATCATTTTGTTGTGTATTTCAGTAAAAATAACCAAATCAATAAGTCCATTTTCAAGTTGCCGCGAAAACGTTTCTCTGGACAATATGGCGTCTTACTAGTGTGTGGCGTCACACGACTGTTATTAAAACGTCAAACGATACAATGTAATGCCACTTTAACCAGAAGTTTACTTGCGTGTGATGTCATTTTAGGCTCCGCCAATCCCAAGCGTTTTGGGGCACGTGACAATAGATAAGAAAACTATTATCTTTTTCGTTAGTTTTTAGTAAAATTATGTTTTTTTTTTGTAAAAAAAGTAAAAACCCCTGCCAATATTCATTCCAAACACAGATGCTAATAATTGGCACTTTATTTTTAACACTGTCAAACTCTATTGCCAAAATGTATCCAAAGTACCATTAAAATCGGCAAAATGATTTTTTATCATTAAAACATATTTGAATACTGAATTAGTAAAACTCCTATCAAATGAAACGTTTACAAATATTTTCATTTAAAATTTCCTTTCTTCCTCCATACCTGCGCGAAGTAGCTTTGGTACTAAAATGAAACTAAAATGCGCTCAAATTAGCGTTCGAAATTTGAATAAGTTCCATCGCACGTACTCTTCTTCAGCTGCATATAAAATTAATTGTTTCCTACAACCTATAATATCGGAGTGATGGCGCTGCCGTCACGCTAAACATTGACTCCGTAGTTTTTTAATAAATACAATATTTTAAGTGCGACTTCCAATCAAAATAAACCCAAATAATCAGTATTGCATAAATCTATAGTGAAAGTGTTTGTGATTTTTTTTAATATTTATTAGCTAACAAAACAAGTTACAATTAAATATTAAAAAGCAACTACAATATTATAAAACCAAACTGTAACTCTAAATATGTGGGCATAAATATTTAGAATAGAATTTCAACAATCAAACACTTGCAATAGTATAAATGAACTGACTTTTTAATGAAGTATTAATTTTTGGATTTTTATCCTAAATTCAAGAAACCGACTGCAAAAACTGTCCAAGGAAGAATGATCCTTATGCAGGTCATCGTATAGACGGCACATATTTGTGATAGGATTATAAAAGGACGTGTTGTTTTTATAAACTTGGAAAGCAATACCCTATGGGTGGGATTACGCCATCTAAATCTAATATTACAACTAAGCATTGAGATAAAAAACGGTGAGTCGAGGAGTTAGTGTACGATTTTTTATAGGTAAGTTAGCTGGTAATATTTGCGCCGGGATTTTAGGGAAGAAATTTTAGATCTTTCTAATTTCATCCTATAAGATTTATATTTTCGACCTAAATTAAGCCTGAAATGGAGAATATTGAGTAACTTTCTTTGAACTCCTTCAATACGCTCGGTGTGTACATTGTTATGAGGAGACCAAACGACTTAGGCATATTCTAATTTGCTTCTCACTAATGAGAAGTATAGGTATAGCAGAGTTGATAATGAGTACGTTGAAACCGTATAATCTATTTATTTCGGTTGTATGGCGAACGTGAACTGCTTGATGGATAGTTTTATCACTATGGATTAGCCTAACAATACCCAAATATTTAAACTGTTTGGCATTTTCATACGTAAATTTGCCCGAAATCAAATTGCCTTCATTAGATGGGTCATACTTTCATTGGTTACAGTTCAAAAAATCGTATGGTACTATGATTCACGAACGGTCTGATCTAAATAACTTACCAAATTCCACTGCCTACGTTCGTCACTAATTGGTCATGCAAAATTAGTAATTGGTCATGCCAAATTAGTAATTAGAATTTACTGCAGCTAACTATATTCACGCATGGGAACTACTCGTATTAGAGATCAGGTTCCGCAACCCCAGACTATTAATTAAATACCACGTTAAAGCCCTATTTAATTATATGCCTTTCATCAAGAGTCAACTACTCACATAAGAAAATTAATAGACACTATTTTACGCAACCTACGTGAACGCAAAATGTTAGAAGAACCCACCGAGTCATGGAATACGTTAATATAAGTAATTAATTAATATTTAATTGTAACCAAATTATAATCCACTATAGATCGTGAATGGAAAATATTTATAAAGGGTCATTATCTTTAATTTTTAGGATAATTCTCTCAAAATAAAATTGGAAAACATTCTATCATTTCTTAAGAACCGCGCAGATATGTTAGAAATTATCACTAGTTCACATAATAAAACTAAAGATATCTCACAAAATAACCGTGTTGTCTAGATAGTTTTAATTCATTTAATGATTGTATAATTAATTCAAATATATCTAATTTACCAGAATTAAAATCAATTAGTAATATTATAATTTCTTTAACTAGCACTAATAATTTTAATTTAATTCTTTAAATACTCATCTTACACTAGATTATTATGGATAGGCGCGTACATTCTACGTTTCATTCATAACGTGCGCACTGCTCACAAACAAGATCGTAAAACCAGTCTGTACCCTTAGTACTACGAGTTTTACAATTACTAAAAGTATGATAGTTTTCGTGAGCTCGCACTCGTACTAAGGGTACTGATTTTATTGTTTTCGTTTCAATATAAATAAACAGTGTTTAAATTCTATCATTAAATCATTTGCGTCTTCTTAAATTTTAAGTAAATTTGGTTCCTTTAAACTAAAATGCACATAGAAACATAATTTACAATTACGAAAACTACACACATCAAAAGTGTCTAGGGATCAACATATATTTTTGCAATAACTTTTCTCCTGATTGATATTAATTAAAATTTTCTTTAAGGATTCATCAAATAAAGTGTTTTCGTTTGTCACAGTAACGATAAACCAAGTCACCTTTGCATTAATAAAGAAATTTGCCATTTTCCTAATAAAGGGATTTTTGACATTTGAACCACTAACACAAAAGTTCGAAAAAAAGACTGAAATAACAGTTTTCTCTAAAATTTTATTGGGTAACTTAAACAATTAATAATCCGTATTTCTACCGCGAACACTAACAACACAAGAACATCGGTTTGGCATACTCAAAATGAGTTCATCCAAATCACGCTGTGGAATGGCCGCCCATGTTCGTTGCAACAACAAAAAAAGGTCTTCTTGCGACTGGATACCCTCCATATTCGGCAGAGCTCTTCTCTGTAGCATATCCCATGCATGCTCAATCGGGTTCAAGTCTGGCGACTGAGCAGGCCAGGGCAGGACATTGATGTTAGCTGCGGCGAGAGTCTGTCTTACAACTCTTGCGGTGTGCGGTCGTGCATTATCATGCATTAACTGAAATAAGGGACCGTTTTGCACTTGTAGAGGAATGATGACGTCTGATACAATCGTCTCAGCATAAATTTGAGCGTTGAGGTTGCCTCTGATCCAAATCAACTCAGTTCTTCCGCCGATCCAAATACCCGCCCATACCATGATGGTTCCACCACTATAAGGATGGACTTCCTGGCAGGATTTTAATCGCTGTTGGCGTCCAGGGGTTCTCCAGTGTCGTATACGTCTTGTATCCGGTCTCATACCAAAACGAGACTCATCAGAAAAGCACACGAAACACCATTGTTCTTCTGCCCAATTTCTGTGTTCAAGAGCCCATTGATATCGAATCCTACGATTGTGCATTGCTATAGGTGGTACCCGTAGCGGTCTTCGGGAATGAAGGTTCACTTCATGCAAGCGGTTTCTGACTGTTTGGTCGCTAATTAAGTTCCCTGAAGAGTGATGAAGCCTCACGGCTAACATCATGGCGGTTATTGTTGGAGCTCTTCGAGTTAAGATTTGAATGTATCGGTCTTGTCTCCGTGTGGTGCAGCGATACCGTCCTCCATGGCGCTCAGCCACGGTACCAGTGCTTCGGTATCGTGTCCAAAGTCGACTGATAACACTCTGACTTGTATTCAGAGCTAAAGCCACAGTACGTTGCCGGGAACCAGCTTCTATCATTCCCACGGCTCTGAGCATTTCTTCCCTGCTTAAATGACGTCGCCGCTCCATAATAACGTTGGTTTTAATCAGTAGTAGGGAAACAGTAGCACTAATAATGTCTTCAATGCGTTGTATGTTTTTATAGGGAAAATATTGACAGCTGATTTTCATCTTTTACTCGAATTTGATTCACAGTTCCTGATTCAAATTATGAAATGCACCAAAAAGGATCCATATAAATTTATAAAATCATAAATTTATTACAAAGCCACATCTCAATCTCAAGAAATCCGCATAAAAATGCTTGATCCCTAGACACTTTTGATGTGTGTATGATAGTTTTCGTGAGCTCAAACTAGTACTAAGGGTACTGTTGTCCGTGGATGAGTTAGCAGAGTCGAAATGCTTATAAGTTAGATGTGCACAGTTGCAATCTTTTCCCGACGTTTATAATTGTTTAGTGAACGGTAATCCTATAACTACGCATAATAATAAACGTATATCTGGACTACACGTATTTATGGATGACAGCAAAGTTATAAGGGTAGGTTTTGCTGTGTAGGCATGAACACAAGCGGTTACTACGTCTAAGTCTTATCATGGGCAACCTACCTAGTGATTGTATCGACCCTGGTTTTTCGTTTATTAAGACCGATGTGGATTATGCTGGACCAGTTAATATTTAAATAGAAATGGGAGAGGGTCTCGTCTGTCCAAGGCGTATATTTGTTTATTTATATGTTTCACTACACGGGCCATACATTTGGAACTTGTCACTACGCTGACTTCTAAAGACTACATCTTAGCATTGAAACGTTTTATTAGTCTAAGAGGTAAACTTAATATCATATACTTAGACAACGGTAATTTCGAGGGTGCTGAGAAGGAGTTACGATTGTTCTTAAAAAAGAATAGTAATGAAATTTCTGATTTTGCAAGCAGCGATGGCCTTCAATTTCAGTTTATTCCGCCATTCGCTTCTCAAAAATAAAAAAAAAATCTGATGCTGATTCTGAGTTATTGACTTTAAGCGTGTCAAAAATCACCAGTCAAGCGTCATTATTTATAATTACTTTATACGTAATTGTAAACCCTTGAAGAAGAGGCTGACAAAGCATACTTTCTTTCAAGAATTCTTTGTTAAAAATTTGTACTGAACATTTTTATAAGACTTATTGCTTTATGATTTTATGACAGAACTAATACAAATTTCGAACGCTAATTTAAGCGCATTTAGTCCAAAGCCATCCAAAGCTTCATCGCGCAGGTATGGGAGAAGCTCAGACCAAGAAAAAGCAACAAAACTAATGAGAACGCAAAATAATTTGACAAATGGTCAACTAACTTTTATTACCTCGTGTTACTTTATTACCACAAAATAGAGAGTGCAGAAGGTACTCTTATGTATGTACTACACTTTTCATACACATGCTCGGCGGTCGCGCTAGGATTGTTAACTTTGGCTTATGCATAAAAAAATGACGTGGTACTGGCACTAGTTGTTTGATTTATTGTCCAGAATGAAACAGAAAGAACGGAATTATACCTATACTAATAATGAATAACATGTGTATTTAAATATTAATGTTTTGGTTTAATTTTAAATTAAAAAGGACAATTCATGACAATTAATGAGGAATTTAAACAATCGTCTACTGAATTTTTTTCTTTAGATTTAAATATCTCGCAGTTATATGCTTCAATATAAAAAATATAACTATTATTGCTATTTCTTCTTTCAAATGATTAATAATTAATAAAGGTATTCATTTGACATTGTGGGTTACCTACAATGCGAAGAGATGGCGCTGCCTTGCAGCTTAAGAAACACTAGAGAAAATTCGACACGGCCATCAGGACCGCGGTAGCAAAAAGATCAGTGCATACGCCCGGATAGCGAAGGGTGCGGGTTCGAGACTCGTCCTGGTCTGCGTGATATTTTTTCTAGTATTTTTATTACATTTAAACATCTAGCAGTTAAATACTTAAAAATAAAAAATATAACTAAACCGTCTACCGAACAGATATAATAACGTTTTTGTTGCTCTATATTTGCACAAATAAGACGAATCTATTGACGTACAAATCATCAAAGTCGTTCCACGCGTTTGGTCACTAGTGTGCCACAAAATAACATACATACATTAATAGACTGTTAAACACAATATCTTGTCTGCGCGTTGCGCTTTGCGCTGCTTGCGTGTGCAGTCGGGTAAAAAGTCAACAGAAGCATATCTCAAGCGAATAGAACTTGCGCTCGCAGTCGTCTCAACTGGCCCGAGATATCGTGTCCGTAAGCGGATGTGTGCGTTGCTCTATTTTATCTCTATCTTCTATCTATTCTACCTTCTGTGCTATTTATTTGTGCCTATACCTCCGTCGATTTATTATTAAAACACGAATGTAAACGTTTTTTCAGAATCGGTTACGTGCGATGAGATGTTTATTCATGTTTCATGTGAAAATGGATTAGGATTTACGCACTACGATGTTTCAGATGGAGTAAATGTAACGAATTAATGGGGATAACATTGTATTACAGATAAATAGATTCTTAGAACGGGAAGATGTTAAATCTGTTTGTGTTTCGGATCAGAAACAGTTGATTATCATAAAGGTTGGGAACATTTATTGCTATGCAGACGATAGTACAGTGCATGTGGGGTATCTCAGATAAGTAGCGGCTGGACAGGCGGTAACCAATGAAAAGCGGGAGAATCTTGTCATTGAACTCAATCAGGCTTTGGACCACATTTCTGAATGGGGTACCAAGAACTTGGTTAAGTTCAATGCTAAGAAAACCCAGGTCTGCGCTTTCACGGTAAAAACATCGATATTCCTTTCATGTCCTTTTCTTCGGGCACAACACAGGAGCTAGAGAGCAGAGAGCTAATACCATGCTCGGTATGGTAATTCGCAGTGACTTAAATCCAAAGAATTAACTGTGCTTGTTGTATAAAACGCAGGTGCGGTTTTGCGTGGAATATTGCTCGCACCTCTGGGATGGCTCCGCCAAGTACTTGCTCGTTGCTTTGGATAGGTTACTGCGGCGTGCGATCCGCATCATAGGCGATGAGGAGATGACTAAACACCTCGAGCCTCTTCAATTACACCGTGACGTGGCGTCACTAAGCGCGTTCTATTGTCTGTACCACGGCAGAGTGAAGAGTTATCTTCAGAACACTCGATTTTCTCTTATTCCACCTTTCCCTTTCCTTCAAAGGACCACGCGCGCTGGCCTTCGGTGTCACCGTTTAACTGTGGCCACAATTCCAACGCGAATAAAGAAATTTGGTGACTTATATCTTCGTTGCACTATTCGTAATGGAATGCACTGCCTGCTCACGTGTTCCCTCCTTTCTTACAACCTGGGATCCTTTAAAAGAGGCGTGAAGAAGCAATATGCAGGCCGGCAAGGTGAGGATGGCTGGTGTGGCAGGTAGAACTGCTGTACCAGCTATCTTCACGTCTGGACTTCACCATCACTTAAGATCAGGTGGGGTGGAGTCATTCGTCAGGCCTATCTAAAAAAAAATCATTAAGTCTTACTAATCATTACATTCAGACCTATTTTTGTGTGCATGATTGAAAACTTATCTACAAGTGATTATATTTTCCATCATGAAATTCTAGTAATAACAACTAGCCAAAGTTTGTATGTCTATAGGTAATACATAAACACACCAAAACCTAACGGGCTTTGACTGAATTGAGTTGACAGTTTTTTTGTAAGTCTGATTTAACCTAGACCGCGTTGTTGGAAGACATTATTCATCTATTGAAATTGTACAATTTTCATGTGAAAATAGGGGGAGGAGTTGCTTCTTTTGGAATAACGGCCATATTGCACGGCCATTTGCAGGGGCGCAATGATTTAACTGTCTAGAGATTTTCGCCAAACAGTGACAGTTCTTCCAAGATTGACTAATGCGATTGAAATAAGGGCTTGCCTCTTATAATCGAATGTGCCTCTAATAATCGAAATAGCACAATCTAATTTTTTTTGAGCCCGCAGTAAATATGAGAGTTATATTGCTGATCAATCTACAGAAGATTTCTCTAAGCAATTGCTAACAAATGGTAAAAACTGTGTTCAAGTCGAACGGATAGTTTTCATTCCCTCCAAATTATTGTAATTTCATCTCATGGAAAGCGAGCTCTTTAACAAAGTGATCGAAAACAAATGATTTGTTTTTTGTGAAAAACAGTACAGAGTATTGTTGCCAGAGCTCTACTAGGTGAGTGAGTGATACCTTTTAATATCGCGAGGGTCTATAGAATTGTGCTTAAATTTTCCCGTTATTTATTTTGCAAAAAATAATAACTATTTTATACAAGGTGCAGGCAATTATTCTGCCCCAGCTGGTAGTCTAGTCTAGTTTGGTTAAGTCCAGACACGACGACAGCTAATGCAACAATAAAGCGTGCACATCGAGTAATACTAACTGTACTGCCTTAAACCCAATCCCCTACATGAAACTCTGGAACCTTACTCACCAACAGAAACAAAACACAATCAAAAACCACCTTTAAGTTTTATTCATATCCTTTGTTATAGATCGACAAAATGCAGAGGTACGCAACAATCGCACATTCCGGCTCCATATTCGTGACGCGACGGCCGCGGACATGAGACGCGCTAAGTGACGAACAAAGGGTCTGGTCACCGTGACGTAATCCACATTCACAATGCTTGCGGACGACGACATCCGACCCACTAACTACTCTCAACCATTCGACGAGACAAGTTTCTTCTCTTTACTCAAGCACAGAGGCCACAACCAGAGCGCCAGCTTCGGAGAAGTATTAAAAGCCCTAGAAAACTGGAGGACAGAATACAACAACATTACGGCACACAACGAATGCGATAAGTACTGCTCCGGCGGATTCCGGGAGCTAATTCTGGCTTACAACAACATCCACGGCTATGTCAGCCTTGTGGTAAGTGTTACTGTTATATTATGATAAATATTTACGTAATGTCAAAGTTGATATCGAGTGAAGAATGAGAACTGAATAAATAACGTACAGATTGAGTGATAAAGATGCAGTATAAACTTCATTGATCATAATTGGACAGTGTTTGTGATTGCTGAGTTTTTAGTGCCATAATGTAGTCACTCAAAGTAACGGAGTAAGAAATATCTATATTATGTGATTGAGTTATATATTGGTGACGATTCTGGCGTGATTTTCTAAATTTAAAACTAAATTTAACATCAGTCTCGCATTTCGGAAGGTGGTTGCTTCTCAGCCACCGACGGCCTCCCCCGCGGTCCCTAATAAGAACCCTCCTCAAGGGCTCTCTAAGCCGCCGATGGCTCAACCCACCTAACTTGCCTTCCCAACCGCATCCGCTCCTACTGCTTCAGGCAACGCGATGGCCCTTGGCGCTGACGATTCTGACGCGGATCTCACGATCAAGATCGTGGAGCTCGAGGCTCTAGGAACCAAATTCAGGGAAGCTACGGGTAACATCGATATGATTACTCGTGTCGAATACCATGCACTCATCACCGCTATCCGCCCGCTCACCATCCCCTCTTCTTAATGGCGTCCTCAAAGATCAACCAGCGGTCCCTCACATAGAAGATAACGGTCTCTCCAGTCAGTGTGCGGAAATTGTAAAATTTTTAGTAGCTGACGTGATAGATATATTTTTAATTTAAGAAACGTTTTTGAAACCGTCTAATCGTGCCGCATTGTCAATTATAACTTGAACCGGAACGATAGAGACGGCCGCGGCGGTGGCACTCTCATCTACTACAAGCGGTCTGTCCATTGATCCCCGCTAGGGACTAGTCACCCACTCTGACTGATTTAGAAGTCTCCGTCTGTCGGCTGGGCATGACCAGGCATCGATCGGTCACGATTGCGTCACCTTACCTGTCCCCCAACAAAAACCTCACATAACCAAACCTAGAGGCCCTGTTTGCTATGGACGATGCCGTCATTATTGCCGGCGACCTCAATAGCAAGCACGTGCAGTGGAGTTGTAACACAACCAACCGTAACGGCAGGTTGCTTTCCAACTTCTCTGACGCTATTGTGTTTGACATCATAGACCCCTAACACCCACCCACTTCCCTTCCCAAGCTAGGCATACAGCTAATCCCCTACACATGGCTTTACTAAAGAACGTAGCCCTTAGGCTGCGTTCGATAGAAACGGTCCATGAACTCTCATCCGACCACCGCCTAGTTGTCTTACAATTGGGCCCTAGTTGACCTAACCCTTCTCAGATTCGAGTGGTCTAGAGGCTCCAGACGGAGAGGAGACTCCTCCCGTGGGGAGATGCCATCCGCCTAGAATATCTCTAAAAGCACTCGCCAATTCTCGGCTTGAGGTCCCCTTAGGATTTCGCTGACCCAAACCCGGTGAAGCAGTAAAGGTCATCTGCGACCACACTCAAGAAAAAGGAGGAGGAGCTGGAGATAATAAGTTTTTGGTTTGCGATGCGGTCATCGCAAACCATTGCGAAAGTTGCCTAATTTCCACGATCGCAGGCTATACGCGATATCCACCTACGCTATATTTATTATGCCCGATAAATATTTTGAATATCTAGTTTGAAAGGGAAGCTCTGTAACTGCGACTTGTAATGAAAAATGAACAGCAACAATTTTGTGAAAGCCTATAAATTAATTATTCGATAGATAATATGTTATATTAAAAGTTGCGGCTAAAATGCTTTGATTCAAAGAAAATGATAATTTAATAAAATAACAATTTCATTTGTTAGTTTAGATATCAAAAAAGGTCAGAAATTTTTGAAAATTACACGTTGCATTAAATATTTGTCACAATAACTTTTTCAAAACCATTTTTAAAAACAATTTGTACGGCTATTAGGTATGATGGTAATACCTATAGATAATTAAAATTGGTAAAATTAGATTTATTGAGTTTATTACTCAATTCTTGCTAATATTTCCAAACTAAGGTTTGAAATATATACGTCTGGACTCTATCACAATTTAAGATCAGGTGCGGTCATTTGTGGTCAAAACCTTGGTAGATTTACTAATATCATTGTAAATCCACAAAAGTATTATGATTCCATTAGCATCGCAAACCAAATAAAAGCTTCAATTCAGCTTTGAGCATTTTTAATCAAAGAACATGAGGTCAAAATAGCTTTTAGTTTAAATAAACATTGTAAACTAATGAATGCAAAGCTTGTCTACCATATTTTTCGGAGCAATAATATTGCTTCTAGTAAAATTTTCTTTACATTTAAACAACTAGCAGTTAAATGCTTAAAAATAAATAAAATAATATTGCTTTTCTTAAAAAAGCCAGTGAAAAGAAGGTAAAAACCTGTTTTTGTTAAAGAAGCATTATAATTTTATTATCAGACAGTAACGTACTATCTACTAATATTATGTATGTTTGGCTGTTTATTTATCTACAGGTCCAAAAAAAAGTCGTTTACAAAGTTTTTTTGAATCTACTCTTTAGTTAATTAATTTCGATCGTTAATAGATTTCGATTTTAGCGAGCGAAATTCATACAAAGATGAAATCCTTACGCCGGCACTTCACTTGGCTATTCGTGTTTGCTATTTGTAAACTTGACATCAGTCATTCATTTTCATAAATTATATGTCAATGTCAAGTATATTTCTTTCTTAGGTTTTAAAACAGTTTTTACGGGTTATATGCACTGAATTTATTTATTTATTAACGTTTCGCATCCTTTTCAGGAATGCATCATCGGAATTCCTGAAAAGGATGCGAAACGTCAATAAATCAATAAATTCAATGCATATAACCCGTAAAAAACTGTTTTATTTATATGTCAAGTATACAAATAGCAAATGCGGATAGCCAAGCAATGTGCCGGTATTATCTCAGCATGGCAAAATGTCAAACATCTAGATCAAAGTAAGACTTATTAGTTACTTTTATACAAGTTGGTATTTCAGTTAATTTCGTAGCAGGTAAAAGAGATTGCATATCTTGTTTTAATATTTGATATTCCTATAATATTTTATTTTTTTAATAAGATAAAAATCTTCTTTTGATGTTTTAGGTTCTGAACCGTTTTTAAATCACGACTGATGCTAGATATTTTTTTATTGATTTGCATTATTAAGAATAGAAAACAGTCTCTCTTTTTCATCATACAAGAAATATAAAGATATAAGTGCTGCTGCCCATCAAATTAATTTTAGACGTAGTGGATGGTTCATTTCAGATCAGGTTTTTTTATCCGTATTTATATTCAGATCTGAAATGCCATCTCCGTTGTATCCCTGCCTAATCCTGTTAAAAATATCGTATAGGAATTGCGGAGCGTAGGCGTAGAGAACAATTAAAGGTTTATGTAGATAATTACGGGACCAATTGCACCAACATTCATAAGACAAATTAGGCTTAATACTGTTTGATTCAATAGGGGTGATGACGGGGTACATTAAACGAAATTCTATTTAGTCCGTCAGTTAGATGATCAAAAAATAATGGACACGTATTTTTTCTTTGGGCAATCAACCAAAAAATGACAAAGTTATAGCGCGTCAAAGTTTGGGAGTAGGGGCTCGTGACTTCACTTTTGAGTGAATTTTCACTTATAAGTGTACTCAAACGTGACGTCATGCGACTTTTCAAATCAATATATCTCTGCAATGTTTCTATTATGTGAAAAAAGAAAAAATACGTGTCCAATACTTTTTGATAATCTACCTGATAAACGAAGAAAAAAAAATAGTCATCATCCCTATTCATTCCATGTTCCAATTACATGTTTGATTCTATCTTTTTCAATCATTAGAAGTCAAATAGAGATAGAACCTTTGTAGCCGTAGCAGACATCAACTCCGTAGTAACAGACTTCAACTCCGTAGTAACAGACATCAACTCTGTATCAACTCGGAAAAGTTCGTGTCTCAAGGCGAGGCGTTACGATTTCTATTAGCGTGCGTTACAGTATACAAATAATACTCTCGATTAGATACGGTGATGATCCTTTTCGGGGTTGATAACTCTGTTATGACCTTCAGGTTTAAAAACTAATTAAATTCAAAATCAAATATTTCCAACACTCACGCCAATTAGCCTAGCCCCAAAGTAAGCACTGTAGCCTTGTGTTATGGGATACTAGCGTAACGGATACAATACATATACCGTTACATATATAAGTTTATTTATATAGAAATATATTAATCATCCATGACTGGAGTACAAATGCTCATATTTACCACACAAACATCTGGTACCACCGGGATTCAAACTCGGGACCTCTCGAGTTGGGGACACCATAAAACCCGGCGTACAAACCACTCCGCCACGGAGGTCGTCAAAATGTTTAGCTTTGAAAGGACATTGTTCAGCGTCCATACATAGTTAGCCTAAGAACCAACAATCATGAAATATTATTTTCTAGGTTCAAAATCGTAAGTAAATGACTGTAAAAACAAAGATTATTGACGGACACTTTTGAGAACTTAAATTATTAGGAAAATTAATTTTTTTTGAGGTTATGTTTAATATCAATGAAACATAGGTCCACCCCTGAATTTAGTATAAACTCAGTATTAAGTGAATTAATATTACAACTAATTCATTTTATTCGGTGTGATTTTAAAGAATAACTATTAGGTTTTAAACTTGGTTAGGTAGGAATCATGAATAAACTAAAAACTGTAGTTTTGCTTCTTATTTATTGACTATTTTTCACATAATTGTATCATATTGTTTATTGTATTTATTTGTATATCACATATTGTGTAAATATGCAGCGTGAATGTGTATCATTTGTTCTTGAATAATTTGGCAGTATGATCCTCTCAGGCTGTTGTGGCACAGGTTCACTAGCACTTGGTAATAAGGGCTCTGCTCTTTGGTAACATCGATGGCATATTAGATAGCCGAAATAGTTAAATTAAAGGAAAAACAATCGCAAATAAACACACACAACCGGTAATCCGAAACGAGAACGCACCACAGGAACGCACTTTCCGGTATATAATACTACTCTTTGGAATGCACGAATGCCACAGATTACTACGAATGCAAACTGCATGCACCACAACCACAGAGTAACAGTTTTATGCCGGCCCTTCACTTGACAACTTTTTGTCCTTGTCATGCTTAATAAGGAATGAAAAGGACAGACTGATGTCATGTTTTAAAATAGCAAATACGAATAGCCAAGTGAAGTGCCGGCATTAGGAAGAAAGAGTGTTTTGTTTGCAGCGCTGCCATAGATTATACACATAAAATGATATTTATTGTCTCAGATTATTTTTTAACTTTTTAATTTAGCTTACTTAACTGGAAGTGTCCGTCACAATCTAAATACTGATAATTATCGCAAAAAATATACTAAGAATTATCATAAATGCCAAATTGGTGTTGGTTCTTAGGCCAATTTTAACATTATCCTTTTGATGCAAGTGGGCCGTGATATTTTAACAAGTGAAAAATGTGGATTGCTTTTGAGTATGATAATATGAGAAGCATTAACTTTGCAGGTGTGTCTCTTCGGTAGTTTAGCGAATGCGTTGAACGTAGCCGTGCTGACTCGGCGAGACTTGGCGTCAGTGCCCATCAACCGATTACTGAAATGGCTGGCCGTCGCTGACGTTTTCGTTATGATGGAATACGTGCCATTCTCCATTTACAGATACCTGGTGAGTAACTAACTGAGGTAATTTTTGATGTGTAACATCTTTCCTCTCGATTTCCTGCAAATTGTGTGAGTGATTTCGTGAAATGGGACGGAAGTGTGTAACAGGAAGTCACGAAAGCGCGCGCTATATGATTTGATTTTAAAACATAATGTTCAAAATGGATTATTCATTTTGTAGTAGGTTTTATTATTTTTTTATTTTTTATAGATAGGTCCGACAAATGACTCCACCCCACCTGATGTTAAGTGATGTTGAAGTCCAGACGTGAAGATAGCTGGTACAGCAGTTCTACCTGCCACACCAGCCAACCTCACCTTGCGGGCCTCCATGTTGCTTCTTCACGTCTCTTTTTTTAATATTTAATCAGAATATAATCTGTTTTTACGAGTCCGCCAGGGGTGTATTTACCCTAACGCGGTAGGCTGTAAGAAAGCTATATTCAGGCAATTGTTACCGACCTATATTTTGATTTACTAATTCTAGGGGGGAGGGGTCCCGATAATTCTACTACGTTGCAAGTGTGCCATGATCACGTATTAACAGTGTAGATATATCGGGGGCCTCTCAGAAAACAAGGTACATGATAGCAATCCCGTTATTGGCATAAATTACTATAAAGTTAAATGGAGATAGAATCGGGTTTGAAAAGGATTTGTTTTTAAATTTGAATTAAGAACTTTGGTAAAAATGAAAGTGGACTTAATACAATAAAAAAACAATGTTTCGTGTAAATATTTCTATATTTTTTTGCCACACCAATTTTGCCAATGGACTTATAATAAATATGGAGTTTTCCTGCCATCTTGTGTCATTACCATGTCACGGGTAAAATAGGATTTCAAATATAATTACGTTGGTCCGGGCCTCAAAGTAGGGAAGGTAATAAGATTACGAAAATTCTTTAAACGAACAGAAGGAACGCGAACTTTTTTGATAAGAAGATTTTTCTATATTTTTGTGGATCTGGGCTATTGAGATATAGCATCGTTTTTTTGTTTATACTGTGCGCCTGTTTGCACCCACCAATCCGCACTGGACCCGCGTGGTGGGTCATGGCCCAATCTCTCTATTCCATTCATAGGGAAGGCCTTTGCCCCAGCAGTGGGGACATTAATAGGTTGATGATGATGATGCTTGTAAAACATTGCCCAACGTGGGGCGGGGCATCACATATCACATATATTCACTCGTTCGATGTGTGTAAATACAACTCAATGTAACTGCTTTTGAGAACTCTCGGTTTATTGTACTTATTAGGGTTACTATTATAGTTTTACCAAGTATTAAACGTTACCACGATTGGATTGGAAAAATTACAGCACCATCTATTGATCATTCATGTAAACATTCCTTGATAGTATAGATACTCTCGGTTCTCTAATCCATAGCGCGATTTATACAACTACAATGCCATCTAACCTTTGATTTGTGGAACTATAATTCTAGACACATCTTTTTACATTTTTACATTTGCTTTGTGTTTGCCAACAGCTGCTACCAGGCCAGCAGGAGTGGCTGCACTCCTGGGCGGTGTACACGCTCTTCCACATGCACTTCACGCAGATTCTCCACACAGCTTCCATACTGCTCACTCTGTCTCTCGCTGTATGGCGGTATTTGGCTATCAAGTAAGTTTTTTTTACGCACGAGGTAAGAAAGCCTTTTATCAACTCAGCCTATCGTAGTCCACTGCCACCCAATTCACCGCGCCACATCACCCGGTTCTCCGCCTTCCGCATCCAGTCTGACCCAGCTGCCCTCTTCAAATCGCCAGTCCATCTAGCTGGGGGATGTCCTACACCTCGTTTGCCGGTAAGCGGTCTTCACTAAAGAACTTGTCTGCTCCAACGCTCATTGGTCCTTTGACAAATATAGTCAGCCCCTTTTAATACTCATGTAACCGTTGTATGAAAAATCAAGTACCTATTTGATTTGGAAATCCGGGAAGTGGGGGAGGAGGATGGAATATGCTCAATGCATACTCTTCCATCAGGCTGCAGATTTTTACTGACTTAATAGAACTGGATTTGCCTTGAGCCGAATAACATATTCTACAAGTTGCAAAAATAAAAGCACAGAATAAAAGAGCTACAAAAGAAGTAAAAAAGGGCAGCATTTAGAATTTTAAATACAACTAGAACAAATATTGGCAGTGGGAGCAGCTAGCTAGCTATCTTTCACACTCTTGTGGTGTTTACGGCGCTTAAGTCACGATTTTGTACTGCCGTCTCTCTCTTGTTTTCTGGCAATTTACCCTTAACCGCATTTAGAAGCCTACATGGCTATTTAATTTTAAACAATTATTAAATGATTTTTCAAGGTTTACTAAAAAGTTTTCTTATGTATATAAATTATAAAAATACCATATCGGTGTTGCCCTGGTAATGCCCACCCGGACATGAAATACATAACTTTATCTTAAACGATACGCAATTGACAATTAGTCAAATTGACATATCCGTAATTTATTCAATCGACATCGGATAAATCTATTTATTTTGGTTGAAATGTGGGTCACGTTTAGCCCCTGAGCATTTGATAACGGGTTGTTACGGGTAAACAACCTGCATATATAATTATAGGACAATCCGGGTTGTTTGAAAATAGAATCGTGG
This sequence comes from Chilo suppressalis, assembly GCA_902850365.2. NCBI lineage: Eukaryota > Metazoa > Arthropoda > Insecta > Lepidoptera > Crambidae > Chilo > Chilo suppressalis. The sequence goes on along the minus strand of OU963912.1, from coordinate 7,542,520 downwards.
TTGCATCATTTACCCCACAGAAGTTAATCATTCTTGTTGTTTACCCAGTTTACCCCTTTGTTGTTGTGCTATCATTTCCTATTTTTAGCAAAATGCGCAGAAGAGGCTCGATTAGGTAATAATAGAGCAACAATTTGGAACGAAACAATCCTACGTTTTTATTTTATTTATTCAAGCCAGATTGCACTTTTAATTAAACCTCATTAAAATAAACACATTGATAAATGTATTCTGATAAAAATATTTAAATTGTTATTATTATGACTTCAGCATAGCATCGTCAGTACTATAAAAATATAATGTCAATAAATGATCTAAACATTTTTGGTTAATAAACAATTTCATCTATGCCCTGGGTACATTTAACTTAAAAAATTAAACATTGAGTTAGATAATACCGTGTATAAAAACAACTATCCCTTATTGACTTCAATAAAATGGCTGCCTTTTCGTACTAACCTGTCGACTATCAGACTTTGTTTTTTTCAAAACAAATGCCCTTTGTAGAGGGCCAGTATCTTCAGTAGAGTAGATTGAAGAATTGCCATCAAAGTATAATAATAAAATTTGTGTTCAGTATTTTATTTATATTTTTTTTTATATTTTAGTGTAAATGCAAGAGGGCTAATCATTATGGGGGTGGGGGCAAAGTAATTGGAGTCTACCCTAGCAAGGTATAGTGCGAACTAAAATATGAGAAGTAAGGCGTGTTAATTTACCAAGGTTGTAGCTGAACTTATTATTCTAGGGTTTCAGCTGGAGTAACATGCCACCCAACCACCCAAGGGGACACCCACACTAACGAACGGACCTCACACCTAGCTTTTCTCAAGTCTCACGGGTGTGAAACGGAAAAGTCGTTAAGCAGTCCGCGCGCCTTAAGAGCACTTGCGGCATACTATCCGCTAAAAGTCCCTGCGATTACCCTCTACGCTGTTAAGTGAGGAACCGCGAGGTCCCCTTTGTGGAATTTCACCGCGTCTCCGCACCCAACAGCCTCCCGGCCTAATCGGGGCTCCACGGCAGAGATCACTCGGGGTATCTCGGGTGATCAAGCAGACCTGTCCTGGACTGCCCGCGCTGGGAGCTAAGTGCGCGGCCTATTGCCCTCAGCACCGCTCCCCGAGTGCCTACGTCATCCTTTCGTTAACTGTGCCGAACATAGAGCATATGCCAGACATAGAGCAAAAGACTACTCAAATCATTCTATCATTTATTGGGAATATGCACACAAAACAATGCATAGTTTAACGTACAATGCGCAAAAAACGAAATTGTTATTACGACACCCATACATACATAGACAATGACACAATACGCCGCCAAATGCTGCACTCATAGATCGTTGGTATGCCAAATTTGACATAGGGAAAACCTGTGCATGCCCACTCCCCTCCTGGCCGCGTCGGCTGTGTTGCTCTATGACTGTGCCACGACCTGCACTAACTTTTTGAATCGTTCTTTTTGGAGTGAAACGTTTGACTTGGGGGGTAAACTGGCGAATGTGTTACGATTTTAGCGATACGATTAAGTAGTGTCACCGGTGACTCATCGGTAAACAATTATTAATACCCGTCACAAAATACTTGAATCTAGTGCTTGGTGGGTGGGTGATAACGGACCCAGCGCGGATTGGTATTTTTTTTCTATTCACAAATCTTCAGGTTAAGTTTATGATTGTCAGGTAAAGAAGTTTCACTTCAGTCGTGTGGTCATAAGCACACTCGCTTTTTTTTTTCACTCGCGCCCGCTGCTGCTATCCTCACATATTATCCCCTAGAAGTCAGGAATGCACTAAAATAAAGCTTTTGTTTACAGGTATCCATCGCACAGCGCGTCTTTATGTACCGACCGGCGTTGCTCGGCCGCCATATTGGCAAGCTTTATGCTCTCACCAGTATTATGCATACCTTCTTATTTCGTAAGTTTAGCTTAAACTATTTATTTTAAAATCTCCTTTTCGATGTTTTTTGTGCTACCGTAAAATCCGCCAGCTGCTATTTCGAGAAGATAGTAAATGTTTTAAATTTTCATGGTCACTAACACAGAATACAGAAAAAGGTTGGGATATCATAAACCGTTTGTACGGGAACCGATGTCGCCAGCTAGACCCAACTACACTTCCACCTAATAGACAATAGCGAATCAAACGACGCGACATCAAACTATCGAAGCAATCAGCGCTCACACAAGAGAGCAACGACGCAATCAGAACAACGTTTTGATCAAGATATGAGCATTTGCTCAAACATGTCTTTGGCGCGCTTGCCCCATCCACAAGGCCCTCCTAACATCTTTCTGTGTTCTGTAGTCACTAACATTATATGTGTATGTATTTACGGAAATACGGATGTACCTTCTTTTTAGCGAGTCTCCGATATTCTAACGCCGTGATCATGGCGCTCGCAACACTGCAGAAATACGCTAAATTCAGTAAGGCAGTTATTCGTACATGGTAGCAACACCGTTAACAACATAAATTACATATTATCATTAAACAGGGCAACACGGAAGCTTGTAGGCTTGGCAACCTACTACTATATATCCGGATAGGTCTGTTTTGAACGTGTGGCTATGCAAGTAATATTTATTATGGCTCAATTAAACTTAGTCGTTAGCTCGTATTCGGGTGCACGAAAGACATCACTTGAATTCGGACACCTAAAGCAATATTTACACTGGTATACGGGCTGGAAGACGATGTCGGTTAACCAAAACGAAAACTACCCGAATACTCGACTTATTTACTTTGACTCTGCCAACCACATACGGCATAGTTGCCGTGAATGTCTCAATGTTTCTTGCCGTGTGCTTTCTTCAATCTTAATTTGTAGCGTGCACTTTGAGGCTTTGTACGACCCAAAGATCCTTTTGATTTCTCTATAAAATCTGTTACTTTCTTCTGTGATTGTTTCTCACGGCACCTGGACTATAATATCGTTCACATTAGTAAATTGACTTGGCATATCAACTGTAAACTAAACACCTAATGTGTGTTCAGCCGGACTATAATAGCTAAGTCTAAACTACGTACGATGTGCATACTAAATTTTATCATCAACATTTCGATCACAGTTGTAGAATGCACATTAACAAAATAGGAATTATGGAGAATTAATTCATGCAATATGAATAGTAATTTATTGTTTTTGTTAATGTACATTGCTTTACGCTCAAAGAATGACTAAATAACTTTTGACGTTCTCATTTTTCTGTCATTAGTTAGAATACCTACCTTATTAAGTTTTATCCACTGCTATTTAGGAAACTCAATTTTTTGGGCTACACTTTTTACGAAGCAGTCGCCATTTCCTTGTTTCTTTGTAATTTGTCGTAAATCAGGTAAAATGAATGAAACCGGAAACAGATGTTTACTCTTAACCCAAAATATACTTGCCCACTCTGAAATTAAAATCTTTGTCAATTACCTCAAGTTGAATGAAGCTTTTCGGATGGGTAGGTCACAAGGACATTAAGGACGTTGCAAGGTGAAAAATTCGGGATTCTTTATATATCATTTTCAGTATGAATTAAGGTGAAGTTGACAGGTTAAAAAGATCTAAATATTTTCAGAACCGTTCGTGTATTTTTCTTTTTTTATTCGCTCTCTATTTGTCATTACATTAAAAGTTGATGACGGGTTGCGTTGTGTTGTGATGTAGAGAATTCCCCAGGATTCGATTTATCAAATGATCCTACGACATATATTTTTACGAACTTTATCAATGCCATTTGTAATTTGTGGATTAATTTCAATCAAAAGTGGAGGGTTAGTAAAGAATTAGGTATAATAAGCGAGAGTCCTTTACACTGTCGTTAACGTTTTTTCAAATTATAGGTACTGTGATACGAAAACAACAGGTTTTTAATGTACCCGGTTCGATAATATGTAATTATTTATGATATTAGTGCGTTAAGTTGGTTATTAGAAACGACGAATGTAGTCTCACTCATGTAGTTTGCGCCACGTGCAGGTGGTGAAAATTAAACCTACATACATCTTTCTTCTCTTTTCTTTAATATTAAAGTCGATCGAATAATCGATTGAAAGTGCTTCCAAGGAGGCTGGTCGAAATAAAAAAACCGTAAAGAATGCGCACGGTGCTGTATATGGGAGCATGCGGTAAAACGTTTTACCGCACGTTCCGCTGTACGGCTCTTAATTTTGAACTTTCGAAAAATGTACCTATACAACCTCCGTAAATGCATTTTTTGAGCAAATATGTTGATACGGTTGTTTTATGCTCTTAACACTATAAACTTACTAATTGGCGTATTTTACGTTTATCTTTCGCTCCTAATCCAGCGTGACAAATAGATAATGTTTATTAATACAATTTATCATCACCCACAGGTTTTCACAATCCACAAAGTGTTCACCGTCGACAAAGACCTGAACAACACGACACCAGTGAAAGTCTACTACGTGGACTCGGATCACAACGGTACATTGTACCAAGTCAATTTCTGGGTGCACGCTGTTCTTATAAAACTGTTGCCTTGCGTTATATTGACACTGATAAGCGCTTGGTTGATACAAGCGCTGTACCGTGCGAATAATAGGAAAAAGGCTTTGAAGGGTTACAGCGCCTGTCAGACCACGACCGTGGTGAATGGTGGTAGGAACATTTTCACGAGGAAATCAACAAAGAGGTCTAAAGCGGAGAGGCGCACGGATCGGACGACGAAGATGCTGGTTGCTGTTCTGCTGCTGTTCTTGATGACGGAGTTCCCTCAAGGAATATTAGGTGGGTTGATTATTAATACCTTTGTTTAATGCCTTTAACTCCTAGACGTTTAAATTTAAAGAAAAAATTACTAGAAAAAAAATCAGGTTCAGGTTTCAGACGGGATTCGAAACGTCTGCCGCTGTTCGTGCGGACGCACTAACCAATTATGCTACCGAGACCTCCTGAATAGTGGAAGTTGCGAGTTCGCATCCCGTCTGAAACCTGGACCTAGTGGATTATTTTCAAATAAGATTTTCTGTAGGTGGGTTGACTTCATATATGTACATAACATATCTTTGTGTATTATGACGCAGGGTTCAGAGTCAAAATGTGAGGAAGCGTTTAATTTGGACCACAATTCATTTAAGAAATAAAATAGATTAATCGAAACTAAAATACTGTTAGTTATATAAATCCCCTGCTTCCACTTAGCATTATTCATTGTAAATCCTGGGTAAAACTTAGAAATTTAAAGTAATTTCATTTAACAACATACTTTTCTGTTTATTATAGTTATATTTAAAGCATTTAACAGCTAGATATCAAATTATTTTTCAATAAAAAAATATCCGAAACCGAGTCTCCATAAGCTAGCATAAAATAATTTTCAGGCTAATGCCCGATGTTTTGTTTAAATTATCCGCGCTAGGTATACGTGGTAGCCTATCGGGCCTTTCTTTCATTCTGTCTACAGGGGAAGTCTAATTAATAGGGCTGGTGGTGATTTAATTAAAGGTTCAATTATTTTAATCGATCGGTTTCCGGTCAGTCCAAAATTAACGACTCATATTATGTTGCCTCTGGTTTCGGTGTTTTTCGAGACCTCGTCGATTCTAATTATTTCAGATAATTACTTATCCACTCGAGGATAGGAAAGACGTGTCTGATCTTGTAAAATAATACTCTATACTTAAAGTTTAATAGGTTTCTCGCGCGTTGAGTACTTAACGTTATTTACTCTTTGTTTAATACTCCTTCGCGTGTTAAGAGAATTTTATTTGGTAACTTCCACTTTGTTAAGAAGCGGCTTACAAAGTTTGGTTGTTAGCTTAATGTAAGTGATTCCTTTGATACACCCACACTCGACTACAGGTCGATCGATGTCAACACGAAGTATCAAAATTATTGGAAAGTACCAAGGGGAATGGTTAAAAATATCATTTAATTTTATAATTCCTCCTCTACACGACGCCAGTCGCGTCCGGAAACGGCGACAGATGCATCAGCAAATGGTTCACCGCGAGCCGACCACACGTCTGACGATGTCTGTAAGTCATTGTCTGTGGTCAATCTCGGTAGATGCAAATCGTACGCAAAGAAAATTAAAAAAAAATATATGTTAAGATCATTGCTGCCGCAATTATTTATTTATTCAGTACTTTTAACTACTACTTAAGGTGCATCGCTGTACAATTATTAAACAGAAATAGAAAAGAAGAAGGTGGTGGCTGCTGGCTATTTTTCGAATTCCACAGGTAGTTTTCTACTTAAATACTACTCAAGAAATTTAAATGTTTCCTTAGTGCATAATAGCCATTTCGGCGAACGAGAGTATCAAACGAGCAAAAAATAATTGCGAGCACGCGTCCACTTTCAATTGCAACTCCAGTACCACTGATGCGTCGTGAGACGTGCGAACTGACCCGCCGGACGTCCGCGCTGAATCCCTTTGTTGCGTGCCATAAAAACCGACACCCGACTGTATGTATCTAGACATACTCGTACATAACCTGCAGTGCTTTTTTGTGAGAACAAACTCACTCTCCACCTCGGAATCCGGGGGCTGATTTAAAATTAGAACACGATTTTCAAATCACACCTGCAAATTCCACGATGAAAAGTGAGTTTGTTGCTCTGCTGTATATTGTTGTTTTTCTGAAGATATACATAATTGTAGCTTTGCGTGTTACAAAAACATTATTGTTAATTATCATAATGTAATTGTTTCGAAAATGGAATGAAAAAGATTGTTTTCGTTTGCATATCTCCTTCTATTGTTTGTGAATATTCAAATTCAATATTTTATGCAGTTTAGGTAAATTCTTTCAACCGCGTTATGAAAAGTCGTAAAGATACGTCATCTCATCGGTTCGTAATTCTACGGCGCGAGAGTTTGTACTGAGAAGAATCAACAACCAAGAAGCTTAGCAACTATTTATTTTTAGTCAGATACGTCAAGTTGAAAGATGATTTCCGAGAATTAATTTATAAAGTCAGCTTTAGAGACCTTCCCATAAATAAGTGAAATATAATATTGTTCGCAAATCTAATAATTTATGTAGGAGTTCGACTATAATAACTTGACTGAAGTTCACGTCTACCAAATAATAAATTTGTAATTTTTACTCACTTTTACACTACTACAATATACAAGGTAGATAAATATTACACATTGAAAGTTCTATTTGCTTTATGGAAACTTATTCACGACTTTGTACATAAGTGTGGGCTAGTCTAAGTAAATGTTATATTAATATACAGAAAGTCGAAGTTGATATACCGACCTGCGATCTATAAAAAGATTCGTATTCATAACGGGACCAAAAGATTTCTCAGAATTGCGTTTTGTTAACATTAAGTAGATACTTGGTTATTCAATACCTAGACATTTCTGGTACGTCTAAAATCGTCGTCGTTGTGAACATTCTTTTTAAAAGAGTCGAATAATATCAAATAACATGAAATACGGTTTTCAAATAAAAACATTTTTGGAAGCAGAAAATAATATATGTACATAACACATAGGCTACGTTTTACTGCGGGAAAAAATCCCTAATAAACCGCGGGGCACAGCTAGTGTCATATATTCGCTATGTGCACGACAGTAGCGCCACCTACAATGCGCAACTTTCCGGGATTATGCCAAATAATAACATCAGTTTGTATTTTATTGATTTCTAGTAAATATAGTAAGGTAAAGATAAATAAAAATTATTATATATTGTATAATAATTTAAATAATGTCGGATTTCAATTCGGAATTCAGTACAGTCAATAATAACTCTTGTATTGATGTAATCTGGACTGAAACACTTGGGCATTGTTGCTTGTACGGTGGCTCTATTCCGCCAAAAGATTAAATTAGCAGTTGAACAAGCTACATTTTGTAAGATCGAATGAAATATACGTGAGATTGTGGTTTTGTGTACACCAAATAACACACTCAATGCTGAAAATGTCAAGCCAGTTTTCATTGTTATCAAAAAAATCAGAAGTCGGTCTTTAGTGGAAACTGTACAGTTTTTTTATAGTTAATAAAAACTCAAAATTGCTAAATGACACACCAGCAAGATCTAGGAGTTCTTGATCATTTTTTATTGATGAAATACCAACAAATTCTTGACTTTTTGTTTCGGTAGATTGATCCTCATACGATTTTTTGTCAGTGCCACAGCTTTTATCTTTATTTCTTAAATTATTTGTCATTAAAATTCTTGATGTTGCTATATCTGCTTGGATTTCAGCATCACAGTGATCGTTGTAAATTAATCTAATACAAATAAAAATTTTATCTCTTAATTTCGATTCAGAAAACATATTGACTTGACATACTTGATCGACCATAAAAGGTTGAGTTTGATTTAATTATTATTTGACTTGATGTGGTATCTGAGACTTTGTGGTTCATCGTTTTGTCAAGTGTGTATATCTAGCTAGGACCTGTGAATCATTAACCTTCCTCTTTCGATATATTTCAGGGAATATTCGAAGGAGCATAACTCGGATTTTCTTCCTCGTCTGATTTTTTTTCCCATAAAATGTTCACTACAAATTGTGTCGTCAGGTTTGGGATACCATGGTGACCCATCTACACTAAAATAATAAAGAAAATAATGAATATCACATAAAATATAGCGCAAATAAAATTGATCATAATTTATGGTTATTTCGCTTACTTATTTCTTTTTATGGCATCTATCCACTTATTTCTTTGATTTAATTTCCAGTCCAATGTAGGAAATATAAACACAGACTATTTGTGCCGTTATTTTTGCAGTTCACAACACAACAACATCTATTATTAGGCTTTTTAAAAAATTTATTTATTACGAACTCCGTACAAATTGACTTTACTTTCCCGGATTGTTGCGTATTTCTGCCACTATAAGCGCTGCGATCGCTTCACTATACCCCCACCATGTACTTCGCACATAGCGAATAGTCGTATAGATCCATACGACTATTGTGAGATGTCAGATTATGATATGGATAAAATGACAATGGATTGTAATAACATTTTAACATATTCCTAATTTTTATTTTCTTTTTTGTCAGGTCTTCTTAGTGGGATTCTGGGACGTTGCTTCTTCAAGTTATGCTACAACCTCTTTGGGGAGCTGATGGACGTCCTGGCCCTTCTCAATGGGGCTATCAACTTCGTACTATATTGCTCCATGTCAAGGCAATTCCGGACCACTTTCGGGCTCATGATAAGGAACAAATGTGCAACTGCACAGAGGGCCAGCTCTCACACTGAGTTGCAAACGACTTATGTTTAAGTGGGACTTATCTGTGGAACTTATCTGTGGAACTTGTGATTTTTTACAGTGTTATTGTGTACGTAGGGAAAGCCCGTGCCCTAACTGTGGGGACATTTTAACAGGCTTACGTTAATGACGTGTGATACAAGTAAGTGCCGATGTAAATAAATTGATATCGCAATTGCAAGGACCAGTTGGAATAAAATTCACTTTGACGTGAGCTGCGCTCATATAATATAGTGTTCATTATAATAAAGCAGTGCTCTAAAAAACTATAATCGGAGGTGAATTGTTTGTTAGTATTAGAAATGACACAATGTTTTTTTAATTGTTATTTAAGACGTCATGTATTTATAACACCAACTGAATATTATGATTGTGTTTAACATACTTAATATTTACTGTTATTATGATGGAAACGATTTAATAAAAGTGTTGTTTAATTTCTGTTGTGTGATACCATCTTCTGATGCCTGCTTCGTCAATATAATTTTTGGAGAAAGTATCGAGATTAATTGCTGATGTAAGTATTATCAAGATTGATCGCAACGTAAGGATAGATGACGTCAGAGGAAAAAACAGCCGTAATACATGATGTACCTATTATTTTTTTACTTCACTAATGATGTCCTTAAGAATATATACCTACTTCCTTTTATGGTAAAAGTGAGTGGGTATATTTCTTAAGGATATAAAGATATTTTCCTGTTTTACCCCGAATCATTACAAATATTTTGGACTTCTTTATTTAATAAAGATGGCGGCCATGCGGTGGGGACATCACGGTCTCATTAAATAAGTAAGTTAATAGTCCTCGTGTTTGACTTAGCAACATGACATAGCGTGACATCTGGTAATAAGGCGGGTGCTCATTAACTAAACAAAGACGAGGTTCATTTAATACGCAAAAACAACAGTTTAAGGTTTCCATCAACAAAGGGCTGAGAGAATTGAGACTTAATTATATAAATCTGTTTTGTCACCAGGCTGTACAGTGAGTATTTCTAATCTCTTATCTATTAGACAAGTCCGTCCGTCCGTCCGCCTGTCTGTGGTGTTGTTTCAGCGGCCAAACCGTAAGAGATAGATAAAGAGAATATTTAAGTTATAAGTTAAGAATAGTCTGATATGACTACAAACCGGATTTGAGTAACGTAGCACTTCCGGTTTTCGAGAAATCACGAATTTCAAACGAAACCACACAAAATCTCCGAAGTTCTCAATTAATTAAATACATTTTTTGACGTGACAACGTCTTAAATTAGGTTGCGGCTGGGAGTCACTTATGAAAAAGTGTAACGCTCGGTAACGTTACGATGAGTCTCTCGTGTTAAGTTTAAGTTTACATGTACAATGTTTTAGTAAACAAAATATATTTCTATAGTTAAAATTTGTGCAATTCTTATTTTCATTCAATTCCTTGTTCCTATTGTGCAATTTAATTATATTCATATCAATAAATATTCTACCGAGAAAAAGACGTTGTCACGTAAAATCTTCGCCCGTAAAACCGACTTTACAGGCAACCATTTTTTTAAATCAGGTTTTGTTGAACATTTGGTTCACTGGTTTGCTAGTATTTAATAATAACGATACTCCGATTCTGATCTGATGAAGAGCTCGATGGCACAAGTGGTTAACGCATTCGGCCTGCGATCGTGAAAGATAAGCAACTTTCGCAATGGTTAGTCGTTGGACAGGTGACCAAAAACTTAGTATCTCGAGCTCCTCCATGCTTCAGACGACACGTTAAGCCGTTCGCCCCGGCTGCATCTGCAGTCGTTAGCATCCACCAATCCGCACTCGGCCCGCGTGGTGGGTCACGGCACAGTCTCTCTATTCCATCCTTAGGGAAGGCCTGTGCCCCTGCAGTGGGGACGTTAATAGGCTGATAATGACAATGATGACTCTGATTGAATTCCTATAGATTGGATTGAGAAATCAATAATCACCTTTGAAAACGCATTATAAATATCTAAGTGAATTATTTCTGAATTGCGGTAATGAAATAGGTTCGCCTTGTACAATGGTTTATTGAAAAAGGAAGGATGACACTATAACAAATTATTATAAAAGAGTTGTGGATACACCTTCATAATAAAATATTAGTATTATAGACAAAACACATTCTTAAGATTTAGTATTAAGGTTGAAAGTAATTAATAACACCTATAAGACATACATTACACTCAGGATCAATTACGCAACCAATCAACTTACACAATTGAAGCCAATGACTTAAGATCAAAGATTTAAATCTCTGCATATGATAACTTGGGCTTCGACATCAATGTGTGCGTTGTTAAATCGATACATAGAAATAAATATAAATAAATAATAATAAATAAATATTTCCAACACCAATTAGACTAGCCCCAAAGTAAGCACTATAAGGCTTGTGTTATGGGATGCTACGGTAACGGATAGAATACATAAACAGTACATATATAAGTATATTTATATAGAAATACATATGAAACATCCATGACTAGAGTACAAATGCTCGTATTCATCACACAAACATATGCCCCCACCGGGACTCGAACCTGGGCCTCTCGAGTCGGCGATACCATGAAACCCGGCATACAAACCACTGGACCATGGAGGTCGTCTAGTTAGATATACATAGTTTATAGTAGTATAAACATGTATACAGGTAAATGCCAATCTGAAAGGTTAAAAAGACGTGAAAAAGCAACATGCAGGCCAGCAGGGTGAGGATGGCTGGTGTGGCAGGTAGAACTGCTGTGTCAGCTATCTTCGCGTCTGGTCTTCATCGTCACTTAACATCAGGTGGGGTGGACTCATTTATCGGACCTATACATAAAAAAAAACTGGCACAGCAAGTCAGATGAAGTCGAAAGTAGACGCTCTCCGTGGTGTGAGTGGTTTTCAAGGTGACGCCTTCTCAGGGGACCTGTGTTCGAATCCCGCTGGATTTATAGAATTACTAGTACTGTCGACTACAAAAAGATGTATACCCTTAAAGTTACAAATACATGTTTGTATACATGTACCCATTTAAAAAGGTGTACATACTTCATTACTAATTATTGCACAAATGTTATATGGCGGAAATATGTATTCACTCAATATACCAAATGGAAATAAGTGGCAAAAATAATTTCTAAATAACTTCGGAACGGATAGAATACATATATAAGTGTATTTATATAGAAAATACATATTAAATACCCACGACTGGAGTACAATTTCTCGTAAATATCGCACAAACATCTGCCCCCACCGGGATTCGAACCCGGGAACTCTCGAATAGGCGACGACACCATGAAACACGGCGTACACATACCACTCGGCCACGGAGGTTATTGTTATGTTTCAATTAAATGTGCCATGTTCACAGCTAAAATTACGCTGCAATGTGTACGCTCTGAAAAGAATTCATGTGTTCGTCTTTGGTTATAATGACATGTATACAGGTCTGATATTCTATTTTCAAATTTAAGAATAGTCCGGGAATATTTTTTTGCTCCTATTCCTGCTATTTATTTTGTGCATGACGTTATTGGCGTGTCATTTTTTAAAGAAGTTGACTTAGAAATTATTTTTGCCACTTATTTCCATTTGGTACATTGAGTGAATACATATTTCAGCCATATATCATTTGTGCAATAATGAGTAATGAAGTATGTACACTTTTTTAAATGGATACATGTATACATACATGTATTTGTAACTTTAAGGTGTATACAACCTTTTGTAGTCGACAGTACTAGTAATTTGATATAATTGTTTTAAACTCATGGGATTACCGGGATTGCTACCATATACCTTATTTTTTTGTGAGTACTACTTCCGATTTAGTTCACGATATGGGTTTCAGATGTGCTTCCGCTTAAATGCGTAACTTATTCGTGGGTATCCAAGTTGGTGTCTTCAATATTTGGCACGATACCGACTAAACTATTTACATAAGAAATGGGTTCGGCTTTCACTGTAAATATTTGGAATAGCTTACTGAGAATTAGGTATTTAGACAGCAACACTTATAGGGGCTAGTCAAAATTATTGACAAAGTAATTATTTGAAGAGTGAGTAAGATTGAAGAGCCTTGGAGGCGTGGAAATCGATTTACAGAAATTTGGCGCTACGTAAGTAGTTGCGACAGTAGCCATAGACATATAGTAAGAAATTCAAGCTTATTCTATGTTTATTAATAGGAGGTCCAAATACCTTGGGTATATACTCAAAAAGTCTGAAATAAATGCCTTATGGGATGCCAACAATGGTTTTGCATTGCCTCTAAGCCAGCCCTTATAATGTCACAGCATCTTTTATGAATAGTCGTAATCCCACTTTATAACAACGAAAGAAGCTGTGTACTACGGTACAACTGGAATTCTGAGAATTCCTAAATTGTATTTGATGGAAGGTCTCTACATTATATAAGCTTCTGGGTTTGGTGTAGTATTGTCATGCAAATATAATATAAAAATTCTGGATAGTTGATGGATATACTTCCTTGTATTGTATTCTTTGTAAAGGCAATATGTTGGTTAGGGTTTAACGTTGAATAAGCATTTTCATTCTTATATTCATATATATATATATATATATATATATATGTTAATTTATTAGGTATTGTAGGGTTGTGTTTATCATGAGTAAACAATGTGCGAGTCAGAAAAATATTAAGCATATAGAATCCCTTCATAATTAAGTAGTCCTTGTATTGCGTCGTCTCCTCCCACGGTTATTGTGTATAACATAAGCTCTTCTTCAGTGTTATAAGGTGTTCAATGATATGATTCCTGGATGACACGTTTAAGATTCGGTAGGTACATAATACTTACGTTCACGAATAATGTACGAAATTATAAATAAAACTGGAAAGCCTACAGAGAACAACTTCCGACGCGACTTATGATCTTTGCCTGGGGGTCACGGCACTCTTTATATTATTAATTTAACCTCTGTATAAATTGTTGAGAGAGCTTTGAGAACTCTGTTAGTATGATGTAGACTTTATATACCTACTATTCGTCAATTTTGTATGGTGGTATTATTTTAATTTCTTTTTCTGCTGGTTTTCTTTGCAAATCTGTCAGTATTTTCGTTCCCCCTTTTGCCTTTAAGCGACAGAACACATTTTACTAAACCCAAGTTAGAATGCTTTTTGAGTTAGATTAACATAAGGTATCCGTACACCTCTGCACCCAGAGGAGTATCGAGGTAGATCTTGTACAGCACTCATGTGTCTTGTTGGCCGTTTGGAACATTGTTACCACTTTTCAATAGCAAATTATTTTTCACTAGTATCATAATAAGTTGCCCTTAACTGATGCATAATATGATTAATTTAATAAGGTATTTGAAATAAATTGTTGAGAGCTTTGAGAACTCTGTTAGTATGATGTAGACTTTATATACCTACTATTCGTCAATTTTGTAAGGTGGTATTATTTTAATTTCTTTTTCTGCTGGTTTTCTTGCAAATCTGTCAGTATTTTTGTTCCCCCTTTTGCCTATATGCGACAGAACACATTTAACAAAACTCAAGTTAGAATGCTTTGTGAGTTCGATTAACATAAGGTATTGGTACACCTCTGCACCCAGAGGAGCATCGAGCTAGATATTGTACAGCACTCTTGAGTAATGTTGGCCGTTAGGCTGATGGTGATATATACAATATAACTCATTGTCATGTTTGGAACATTGTTACCACTTTTCAATAGCAAATTATTTTTCACTAGTATCATAATAAGTTGCCCTTAACTGATGCATAATATGATTAGTAGTGATAATGAGAATTTTTATCAGGTAGATTATCAAAAAGAGTTGGATACGTTTTTCTTCTTTTTTTTACATAATATAAACATTCCAGAGAAATATCAATTTGAAAAGTCGCATGACGTCACGTTTTGGTACAATTTTCACTTAAAAGTGACGTCACGAGCCCCTACTCCCAAGCTTTGACGCGCTATAACTTTGTCATTTTTTGGTTGTTTGCCCAATGAAAAAATAGGTGTCCATTATTTTTTGATCATCTAACTGACGGACTAAATAGAAATTCGTTAACTGCACCCTGTCATCACCTCTATTTAATATAAAGTATTTGAATTTGCATTTTAGTGATTATTTACCAGAAATTACAGAGGTCTGGGAAAACAGGACTTAGACTGGCGCTTATGACGAATATAAGAAACTTATGTAGTGACGTCTTATAATTTACTATTTAACATTTTCCTGTTCTGTCCTGTTGAGTTTTTACCGTCTGTTTTTCGCCCGTGTTGCCCTGGGCCCTGGCTATTTAAACAGATCGTAATTCATCATTCAGATAATATGCGTCTTCACTGTTGGCGTTTACGATAGTGCTTTAGTCCGATTTCCCGTTTGGCGTCTGGCCAAGTAAACTGGAATTGGACATGCTCAAGGAACGAACCAGGAAATTGGAATCAGAAGCTGCGTCTGCAATTCTGTAAGTGTTCGATTCGACTCTTGCGAACTGCACGATTTGAAGCGATAAGGTAATCCGGAATCTATAATTTTGGGATAGAGGTGTTCATGTTTTTATACATGAATTGTTTTTTGCCAGACTTTATAACTTTGAATTTCTTTAAAAAAGTTGCTTAAGCATTGACGTTAAGATTATATTGTAATAATAATGTATACAGATTATTTTAATAATTTCAAATAGGATTAGTATTGAGGCAATGAACTTTTTAAATATTGAAGAGTGCATATCAATAACCTTGTTTATTATGCATAATAATAATATGTCACATAACAAACTCAAAATTAAACAGCATTCAAATCAAATCAAAATTATTTATTCAATCTAGGCTGCTACAAGCACTAATGAATGTCTACGGTTCGTAAATCTACGGCGGTGGACCTTGTACTGGGATGAACCGGCAAGAAACTCAGCAAGGGCTGTTTTTTCCTCCCTGTATTTTTATACGTATACAGAGTTGATAAGTTGAAAAATAACTTCAGAGATAATATACAAGACTATGGCAGCTGCTTACCATCAGGGGAGCTAAATGCATTGTGCTACCCCTTTTTTCATGAATAAAAATTTCAGAGACCGGAGCTCTGTTAATGGTCATCCGATGATAGCATCCGGCATTCGATGAGTTTTCGAATCGCTTTTGTTTTTCTTTAACATGGACTTCTGAAAAAGGCAATATTAGTTTACAAAACAGATTAGCGAGTGCAAGACTTTCAATGAAGACTTTGTTATCATGAAAAAATCTTATGTGCATCCTTTTATAAGCTAAGTAAGTGCTTTGCTTTTGAAGGGGACTTTCAAGAATTTAGTGTGTATACATTATAGAGGGACGGTACATAAAATACCCATTTTCTCCTACTGCGTTTTCAAACACTCGACATTAAAAAAATATCAAAATTGATGTGGGTGTTGCAACTATTTTTTGTTTGTGCTGATTGACTCTTGAAGATTAGAAATAAAGAAATAAAAATGGCCACACATATGGAAAACTAGTGTGATAGATTTTTAAATGAAATAGGTATAATTTTTTATATATTGTTGTATTTACATTGTATTATATGAACGACCCACCTTTATTATAACGCAATAAAATACTTCACCCTTAGCACGAACAAATATCGAATTCGAATAGTTTGCGAGTGCGAAATGTCAATGTCATATTTTGTATTAAAACTTGTACAGAAGTGCCACAACGGACGTAACGAGAACTAAAAATCAGTACACATTTGACACTGACCTTTCGCACTCGTAAACTATTCGAATTCGATAATGGTTCGTGCTAAGGATATGGATCTATATGGATAAAAATGATATTATCAGCGACTGTATCGACTTAGTACCTAATATTAGTATAGATGAGGGGTGGCCACCCGGTCGCCGCGACTATTAGTTCAGTCGATCGTGGCAAAGCAAAAAATATAAATACGTAGAACAGACTGTGCAACGTAATCGACAACTGCTGCACGCATCATCTTGTATCGGTCACGGTATTTATTCTGTTTCCTAGTAGACCAGTCACGATGCCTTTAAAAATCGTAAAATATGAAAAATTGTAAAGTAAAAAATTAATGACAATGAAAAGATCTACAACTTTTGTATTTACACTTTTTTCACATAACCTAAAAATATTTGTGGAAAATCAAAATATCGGTTATTTTGATGATATAGAAACGTAAAAACAAATTACGAACTTTGGTGAAAATTCCTTCTCTCTAATTTTTTCGATTCAAAATATTAATTTTTTTTCGAAACCGTAACCTTATTGTCAATAGAAAAATCTCCTGTCAAAAAAATTGATTTCAAAATACTGCTTTTTGTTCTTTAGAACATCTTCCTTCTGGTAGTACAGTTTCGGGCAAACTAACCCACATTAAAAACGGCCATAATAGTTAGAAAATTAAAAAATCTAAAACATTTATTCTGTATTTATATTATCTGTATTTACATTTTTAGTAAGTTTTTAATAAAAACCAGAAGTCTGTGATTTTTATTCTTTGTGCCAATTTTTAGGCTATTTGAAAAAAGTGGGTCATGTAAAAGTTGTACATCTTTTAATTACTGACAATTTTTCCATTAACTTTTTTCAATAGGAATTGTTGTTTTCCCCACTGAGCAAGTTGTCTTTGTTTTCCCGAAAATCGCGATAAACTCATTTTCCCCCTTTATAAAGACCAGAATCGTGACAACGCAATTGCATTTTCTGAGAAACTATATGAATCAGGTTTAAGCTTTCAAGAAGTATGTAATTGATCAACGCACGCATGCACGGGATTTCGACAGTAAACAGTAGATCTAATCAAGTCGGCCACCCCTGATATAGATGATACAGTACTAAGAAATTTACAACGGGACCCAATTACTTACGTTGTGCTGTCAGTCAGTACATTCATTTGTCAGCGAGTCATTATGTTTGTCCCATGTTCTGCAATAAGTAGGCTGCTGAAATTTTCGCTGACAGGCTGATAGGTATTTTATTACCTCTATAAATAACAGGAGAAAATTAATATTGTAATAATAAAAAAAAACGAGTGTGCTCATGACCATACGACTGAAGTGAAACTTCTTTAGCTCATCTGTCTGTGCTCCATCATCATATATATACGTGTATGTACAATATATACATGTATGTAAATATACATATTTCATTTACTAGCTATAAGAGAAAGAGAGAAAGAAAATGTAAGCGCGCACTGCTTTCTCTTGCTTATATTCCCCACTCAACTCCCGTTCGCCTCGTCCGAACACACTTTTCGTAACGCGTAACACGTTCGCCAGCTTGCTCCAAAAGTCAGCATACGTAAAGAAGTTTGCTTATATCCCCCACTCAACTCCCGTTCGCCTCGCCCGATCACACTTTTCGTAACGTGTAACGCATTCGCCAGCTTACCCCCCCTAGAGTGCGTAAAGAAGTTTCATTTAAAAAAAATGTTAGTAATGTTGAACAATGACATTAAATAATTCTGTGTAGAGCCGGGCCGCGTCGGACGTTCGCTCTATGGTGTAGAGTGATTTTTATTATAGTTAAAGATTTAAATATGTACTAGTTATTTGAGTAATTTCACAGATGAGCAAACGCCAATACAAGCGCCTGGCTATGAATAATGTCACGTCAAAATTAGCATACTTTGATTCTTCATTCGCAAACTAAGAATAATTTATTATATTAGAAAATTTAAATTTAATATTGTTACGAAGGAAGATTGCTAGAATTGAAAGATTTATTATAAGGTTACGGAGGCTATAATAAGAAATTTAAAACAATTTCGCTTTTTAAGTTAAAATAACTAATTTTTTATCTATTTATGAAAATCGAAACGTTACCATTCAACGTAGGTATAATGGCTGTAACTGAAACCCTTAAATATGGATTTATCTATTTACAGCAAATCGCTTTAACAAGTTTTTCAGAAGAGAACAGAACAATCATTTATTGATATATTTTAAGCATTTAACTGCTAGATGTTTATATCTAAAGAAAATTTTACTACAAAAAATTCCCCGCGGTCCAGGCAGCAGACGGGACTCGAACCCGCACCCTCAGCTATCCGACCGGATGCACTGACCATTATGCTTTCGCAGTCCTAATTGTCCGTGTTCAATTTTCTCAAGTATTTCTTAGTCTGCAAGGCAGCACCATCTCTTCGCATTGAAGGTAAACCACAATGTCAAACTAACCTTTCCAACTATTAAACATTTTTTAAACATTTAACTGCTAGATGTTTAAATCTTAAGAAAGTTTTACAAGAGAAAAACGAATATTCTCTAGTATTTCTTAGGCTGCAAGTAGGTCTTACAAATATTGTTGGATATTTGTAAAGGTATTCATTTGGAATTGTGGGTTACGTACAATGCGTGTGGAGTGGAGGTTCTAATTATCCTCAGACTGTTATTGCAGGGTCAACTACACTCACAGATGGTTTTTTGATATGCGAAGCGTTTAGTGATTATTTTAAAAGTGTTTTCGGAGAACCTAACACTGCCACCCCGTCGTTTCAACAAACATCTACGAGCATTGATCATGCTTCTAAATTAAATATTCCTGTCGAAACAGTATCTAAAGCTTTATTCAACTTGGACTGCTCCAAGGGCGCTGGCAGTGATAACATTCCTCCAATATTTTGGAAAAACTGCTCTAAAACATTGGCTTCTCCACTAACAGTTATTTTTAATCGATCGCTATTTGAGGGCACTTTTCCCACTATTTGGAAAAAATCTCACATTATTCCGTTACACAAAAAAGGCTCCAAAACAAAGGTGGAAAACTACAGAGGAATTTCCATACTTAATACAATAAGTAAAGTCTTTGAGAAAATTGTGTACGCAGCGATTTACCCTGTTATCTACAAAGGATTATCAGACCGTCAGCATGGTTTTCTTCGTCGTCGCTCCACTATTACTAATTTATCTACCTTTGTGAATTACACTTTGATGAATATGGACAGCGGTGGACAGGTAGACGTGATCTACACGGACTTCGAAAAGGCTTTCGATCGCGTCGATCACGTCATCTTGCTTCACAAGCTTTATAGTCTGGGGATCCACGGGGACTTGTTACGTTGGATACAGTCATATTTAGAAAACCGCTCTCAGGCAGTTGTTTTGGGCGGATATAGATCAAACTTCATTGATATACCAACAGGCGTGCCTCAGGGGTCGCATCTAGGACCTTTATTTTATAGCGCTTACTTGTACGAGATTGGGGTTCATTTAAAATATGCCGAACACTTGTTATATGCAGACGACAAAAAAATTTTTCTTCGCATCAAAAATATTCGCGATTGCGAATCCCTACAATCCGATCTAGACAATCTTAGCAAGTATTACATGGAAAACAAAATCACTGTCAATATAGGCAAGTGTCAGTGTATCTCATATACACGAAAAAGCAAGCCTATTCATTACAAATATACACTCAATAAAAACCCAATTGCAAGAGTGACGGAGATTAGAGATTTGGCAGTTATTTTTGATAGTAGGATGACTTTAACACCTCATATAGACCACGTTGTTAACAAGGCCTACAAAAGCTTGGGCTTCGTCCTGCGTTCGTGCAAACCCTTTAGTGACATGGCCGCCATTAAATCAATTTACTGTGCATATGTTCGCAGTACATTAGAATACGCTAGTCAAATTTGGTCACCCCAATATAGTATACACAAAGATCGTCTAGAGAGAATCCAAAAAAAAATATTAAACATCTTTACTATCGACAACGTATTTCTCCGGATTCATATCATAGTGGATGTCAACATCATGGCCTCTTGAGCTTAGAGGAGAGGCGGGTATTGCTTGACATGTGCCTACTGTACCTTAAATGGGCAATTGGACTGCGCGGATTTAGTAGCGGGTATCGGATTTTGTACTCCTAAGCGACGCACACGCCATACTCCCTTGCTGTGTACACCTAAATACTCCACTAGATATGCTAGTAACAATGTCCTCATTCGTATAGCACGTACATATAATACTAAATTTAACGAACTTGAACTTTTCGGGATATCGAAACACACATTTAAACAGCGAGTTTTGCAGCATTTCAGTTAATACGTTCGGTATGCTATTACGGCAAAAATTATACTACATTCATTCTATTAACAAAGACTCGGGTCGCCGGGAGCAGTTGGTGATGAGGGACTATGTACTTGGTTCTCCATCATACACAATAAAACTAGTATTAGCTAATAAGCAATAGACCATGTCTTCCCACGTCTTAGTACAATTGTAAATTTCATAGAAAACCTATTATTAGCCTTAGTATTAGAAAGTATGTAAAAAAAAAAAAAATTGTTACGCTGTTGGTTTTCTGAATAAATAAATAAATAAATATATGCGAAGAGATGGCGCTGTCTTACAGCCTTAGAAATATTAGAGAAAATTCGACACCGACAATTAGGGCCCCAGTAGCATAGTCAGTGCATCCGCCTGGATAGCGGAAGGTGCGGGTTCGAGTCCTGTCTGTACCTGTTCCGCGTGGATATTGTTCTTGTAAAATTTTCTTTCATTATTTATTGCTAAACTATCACATTGTTAGTAATATGACAATTCCAGATGTTGAGGTGCCGATAAACTTGAGCATTCTTGCGAATGTAATATTGCAGAAAAAAGAAAACTACAGCGTTTTTGCTTCGACATTTTTTCCGTGCCGAGCTTCTGTTATTATTCCGCCACCCGGACCCATGTCGCCCCTTATTTTAATAAAACCCGTAAGTATTAATGCAGCACACACGACCGTCAAGTCTTACATCTTCGTGAATAAAATTTTTTGACGAACACCTAGTCAGTCGGTGCGCATCAAAGGAGCATGAGCGGTCGCTAGAAAGATCATAAACATGTTCGTAGCGATGTTTGGCTTTATGCTCGGATCCATACATACCCTTAGCACGATCCATTATCGAATTCGAATAGTTTGCGAGTGCGTGTGTACATAATAAACAGTCTCACCATCGTTCACAATACTCACGTAACCTAAGTTATAAAAATTACCTGTAATTTAAAATCTAAAAGAATACCTACATATTTTTTTTGGTTAAAAATATACCTATATGGCATGCCCGATTAGGGTAACGGTGCTGATTAACTGATAGACCATAGAGCATTCACCGTTTTGAATTTTTTTCAAACTGTACCATTAGCACGAACCATTATCGAATTCGAATAGTTTGCAAACCGAAATATCAATGTAAAATTTTGTATGGAAACTTGAACAGCAACGCCACAAAGTACGTAACGAGAACTAAAATCAGTACACATTTGACAATAACAAGTGAATTCTGAAGTTTGTCAGCATCGTTACCCTAATCTGGCAGGCCATATAGGTATATTTTAAATAAAAAAAGAATATGTAGGTATTCTTTTAGATTATATTTCTGTGATTCGCCCTTCGAGATTACACAAAATTCACTTGTAGTAGCACGCATTATGTGCTGCCATCGTACACAATTTTAGAGCAAGCCTTTGCCTCCAAAAATAACATAAAAATATAAAATAATTGTTCGCACGGGGGGTTACTTCATATATCCATACACGTTTTGTGTCGCGGCCATCTTGCACGTAATTTTGCGTTCGCGTTTAATTTATAGTGTTTTTTTTTGTGTTAAATTAATAAACTCTATGGGAAAACGCAAACTCCACGAAAGAGGAGTATCTTTCTTGTAGAATCAAGAAAAAATGTTAAAAACTCGTCGTAAAAACCGCCGCAGTTCGGGTTTGAGGACAGGATTATGAAAAAGCAGATAAGTTCAATCCTATGACATTAATTTACATAAATATCTAATAGTCAGTTATTTCGTGTAGTTTTAAATATCTACAAGTGAATTTTGTGTAATCTCTCTGAAAGTCAAACGAACTTACCTGTAAGTGACGTTGGACTTAAATTATACGACGTGATTCGCCCGAGAGATTACACACCCTCCCGGCCCCTGATCAGCTATTCTATGAAGATATCTAGATCTTACCCATTGTCACACGAAATAGCAAGAACCAATGGACCGCTTTAGTTCAAACGTGTATGAATATATGAAGTTACCCCCAGTGCGAACGCATATGTTATATTTTTATGTTATATTTTGTAGGCAAAGGTTAATGTTGCTCTAAAATTGTGTACGATGGGAGCACATAATGCGTGCTACTACAAGTGAATTTAGTGTAATCTCTCGGGCGAATCACATCGTATAATATAAGTCGAACGTCACTTATAGGTAAGTTCGTTTGACTTTCAATTATAAATTACAGGTAATTTCAATAATTTTGGTTACGCAAGTATTCTGAACGATGGTGAGACTGTTTATGTACACTTTTATGTTCTGTTAAACATTGTTTTATCAAAAGGTTTAATGATTATTCATGATTAGAGTGAATATACATAGATATAATATCTCAATTAATTGTTATTTATTTTCTTATATATACATTTTTTTTAAAGGAAACCGTGGCAATAGTTTCCTAAGACCACTAAAACATTACATTAGGCATTTTCGGTCCCTGCTTATGTAGGGACCGAAAAGTCGAAAGTCAACTTTATATAGTTGACTTTCGACTTTTCCCATACAATAAATTTTGACACCATCAAAGAAATTTGCTTAATAAAAACATTTAAAATTGTATTTTTTTAACATTTTTTTTTATGTTATAGGTGGCATACGAGCAGACGGCTTACCTGATGGTAAGTGATCACCGTCGCCCATGGACACTTGCAACACCAGGAGTATCACAAATGCGATGCCGGCCTTTAAGGAAGTAGTACGCTCTTTTTTTGAAGGTTTTTGGGTCGTATTGGTCCGGAAACACTGCTGGCGACAATATATTCCACAGTTTTGTCGTACGTGGTAAAAAATTTCGACAAAAACGCACGGTTGTGGATAGCCACGCATCAAGATGATGGGGATGAAATTTTTGTCGCGATGTACGATGGCGAAATGCAGCAGCTGGAATTAATCCGAACAATTCCTCAGAACACTCACCGTGATAAATGCGATAGAAGATGCAGAGCGAAGCTACATCCCTACGCAAAGCCAAAGGATCAAGCTGATCGGAAAGGTCCTGGTCGTCGACGATTCGAGCCGCTCGGCGCTGGATGCGATCTAAAGGGAGAAGCTGGTACTGGGGTGCCCCCGCCCAAAGATGAGAGCAGTACTCAATGTGAGGCCGAACCTGTAACATAGAAGCACGCTGCCTATTTGCTAGTTGTATTAACCGTAAAAAAAAATCGCTTATCTGTTTCATTTCATAGTTCGAAAAGAGATATGATACCTATGTCTCATTGATATTTTTCTCTAGCTTTGAAGGGGATGGCGAAAACAGTAAAACTTAAAAAAGGCCACAGAATGGCCCCACTTATATAGAAGTTATGTTTTTCTGTATTAGTATTCATTGTATGTAGAATAAAGATAATAATAAATACAGTCGACTGCCGACGAAAACCTGCAAAGATTGAAATTTTATTAGGAAGGTCCTTTTAAATAACCCATTTTATTACGATGATATAACTTCGCCGTAAAGTTTGCCGTTAAAATTGGGTAACGTTTATATTCCCAAGCGGGTAAAACCGCGCCCGCCGCAATGCTCCTTAAATCCTTAAACTTTTTAACACCCCTGTTATTACAATTTTGATTTCAACAAGGTCGTTATGTTTATTCGTGATTTTTACGTGCGGACGCTTTAGCGGAAATATTTTGTTAAGAATAGTAGATTGTTGCATCGAGCGCTAGAGTTATTAATGTGCACGAGTGCATTAATTACTCACTTTAGCAATGTGCGTTATCTACTTTTCTTTCAACTACCAATCTTCCTCCCGAGATAAAATATACCTTCTCAAAATTAAAATGAAGTTTGTCGGAAAAATATGAAATATGAAAAAATATTTAGTTGTCAAAACCATCAATACATTATATTTATTCTACATACAATGAATATTAATACAGAAAAAATAACTTCTATACAGGTAAGTGGTCGCGGACTCCATTCTGTGACCTTTTTTAAGTTTTACTGTTTTCGCCTACCCCTTGAAAGCTTGAGATAAATATCAATGAGACATAGTTATCATATCTCTTTTTGAACTATGAAATGAAACAGATAAGCGAAAATATTTTACAGTTAATACAACTAGCAAATAGGCAGCGTGCTTCTATGTTAAAAAATACAATTTCCAATGTTTTTATTAAGAAAATTTCTTTGATGATGTCAAAATTTATTGTATGGGAAAAGACCAAAGTCAACTTCATGCAGGTACCGAAAATGCCTAATGTAATGTTTTAGTGGTCTTAGGCTACTATTGCCACGGTTTCCTTTCAAAAGAAATTGTAAATATAAGAAGATAAATAACAACTAATTGAGATATTATATCTATGTATATTCACTCTAATCATGAGGTTTTGATCATTAAACCTTTTGATAAAACAATGTTTAACATAACATAAAAGTGTATATAATAAACAGTCGCACCATCGTTCAGAATACTTGCGTTACCTAAGTTATAAAAATTACCTGTAATTTATAATCTAAAGGAATATCTACATATTTATTAATTTTTTGTTGTAAATATACCTATATGGCATGCCCGATTAAAGTAACGGTGCTGACAAACTTTAGAATTCACTTGTAACAGACCATAGAGCATTCACCGTTATGATTTTTTTTCGAACTATACCCTTAGCACGTACCTATATCGAAAAGTTTGTCATTGTCACATGTGTACTGATTTTAGTTTTCGTTACGTACCTTGTAGCGCTGCTGTTCAAGTTTCCATACAAAATTTTACATTGATATTTCGCTCTCGCAAACTATTCGAATTCGATAATGGTTCGCGCTAGGGGTATGTACGGATCCGAGCATAAAGCCAAACATCGCTACGAACATGTTTATGATCTTTCTAGCGACCGCTCATGCTCCTTTGATGCGCACCGACTGACTAGGTAGGTGCTCGTCAAAAAATATTATTCACGAAGATGTAAGACTTGACGGTCGTGTGTGCTGCATTAATACTTACGGGTTTTATTAAAATTAGGGGCGACAGGGGTCCGGGGAGAGACGGTGGCGGAATAATAACAGAAGCTCGGCTCGGAAAAAATGTCGAAGCAAAAACGCTGTAGTTTTCTTTTTTCTGTAATATTACATTCGCAAGAATGCTCAAGTTTATCAGCACCTTAACATCTGGAATTGTCATATTACTAACAAATGTAACAGTTTAGCAAAAAATAATTAAAGAAAATTTTACTAAAAAAAATTCCACGCGGAACAGGCAGCAGACGGGACACGAAACCATCTTGCGCTATCCCGGCGGATGCACTGACCATTATGGTACTGGGGCCCTAATTCCGTGTCGAATTTTCTCTAAGGCTGTAAGACAGCGCCATCTCTTCGCATTGTAGGTAACCCACAATGCCAAATGAATACCTTTACAAATATTGTTGGTTACCTACAATGCGAAGATATGGCGCTGAATTGCAGTCTAAGAAATACTTGAGAAATTTCTACACGGACATTTAAGACTGCGGTAGCATAATGGTAAGTGCAAAAAGCTAACAAGCTCATTTACAAGTAGTTATTGTGATTATAGGAACTGGAAATGAAGTTGTTTAATTAGCCTAAAGGGACTCAAACTTTCCCAGAAAAGTCATTAGTGATGGTTGCCCGCCATTTCGGAAAGCTGTCAAAGACGGTCGCATTTGGAACAGGAGGCCTACTCTATTTCAACGAAAAACGAAATTTCGATCAAATTTCGCACGTTTCTTACTCTAATTCTTATTCGTTTCAAATATTCGTTCGCTCGAAATTGTTTGACATTTAAATGTTCTAAACCTACTCTAATTCACAAATGATCCGAACGAAAATTTGAATTTGACAATTCCTTGTTCGATATTTTAACCTCAAATTGACGAAATCAATAGTGCTACCTTTTCATTTTCGTAGTGAGATTTAAATTGTGTTTTTAATAAAAAATAGCATCGCGATTTTTTTTAATCACCGCCGCTTCTCGCGAAGAATGCTTAGAGCGCAGAAGGACCCGACGCCGTCTGCGCAATCAGTTAAATATTCCAATAATTCCCGACTTGGAATTTATAAGAAATTATAGGTTAAGTCCGGAATTATTTGAGGAGATTTGCCGAGAACTAGTCCCTCTATTGCCCCGAAAGGCTAAACGTCACGCAATAGATCCCACAATTAAGGTACTAGTAAGTGACAATTTTATTTGTTAATAATAGTAATTTTACTGTGCCTAATTCTCTTGTATATATTTTGCAGATCCTTACAGCATTAATTTTTTATGCTCGAGGGAGCTATCAAGGTTCTGTTGGGCAGAATTTGGATGGCCCTATGGCACAACAGACTGTTTCTCGGTGCTTGCAGGAGGTGACCAATGCCCTAAATAACACCGATATATTAAAAAAATATATTAGATTCCCACAAAATGGTACGGAAAGGAACCATATTAAGCGAAGGCGAGTGTCCAATATCAGACCGAAATAAATGTTATTAAAACTATTATTACAACAATTTATATACGAAATATTTCAGATTTTATGAAAAATATGGTCTTCCGGGTGTGATTGGGTGCATTGATTGCACTCATGTCGCAATAATAAGACCAGCCCAACATGAAGAGCAATTGAAAGATATGATTATTATTTAACTTTTTTGCTGTTATCAATATTTAAAACATCTGTAACCTACCTTTTGCCACTGCTGAACCGTCTTTGTACAACCACCCATTGCATTAAGGGAATTGCACAATTCCTCCCATAATCTTTTTGCCTGAACTTTTGCCTGAACTTTTGCCTCAATGCTCCTCAGTCTCCCGCGAGCAAGATCCTTGTGCTCGTCCAAGAAACTGAGGAGTGCTTCGATCTGTTCAGGCGTTGCTGGTCCTGTATGTGGAGCCATGGTAAAACTATAAAAAAATAGAAATGATGAATTTAAGTATTTTTTTTAAAGATGTACTTAATTTTGCAATAGAAGTATTGTTATCAGTATTGATGGAAAAAGGAAGGAGTAATCTTTAATTAATTTTGAGTACCTACGTAACGCTTACCACATAATAATGCAGTTTAAAACAAATAATATAATTACACATATTAATAAAAAAATTACTTACGTAATAATTCATAAAAACAGAAGCCAGAAAAGTCAAACGTCTCACTTGCTGTTTCCCGCGCTTATTCTTTCAAATCTTACTAAACTAAAGTAGGGGACTATGCGGCTAATTTTTATCGTCATGCATTCGTAAGGCACTGATTTCTTGTAGTCTTTGTCCAGAATTCAGTCGGTTAGCATTATCAACAAAATGGTTCTTTACAATGTCTTCGCATTTCATTCTTTATTTAAGTCTTATTAGTAGTAAAATGGATTTAAATCATTAAATTTTTATTTTTTGCTATAAATAACAAGAGGTTTTCTTTTTGTAACATAAAATGTCATGTTTTATAGAAAAAGAAAATGAAATGATAAAATAACCTTAAGTTGCGGTAAAAATCGTTTTTTGATTAGGTAGACATAGAAAAGAACTCACAAAACAGAACTCATTCCATTCGTTCACGAAAATTGTCTATGAATCCGAACATCTTGTGCGTGTCCGAAAATGAAATAGAGTAGAGTCACTTGCGAAATTTCGTTTAAAATTCGTTCGTTACCGAAATTTCGTTTCGGAGAAAGAGAGTAGAGCTCCAGGTTCGAAACTTATTCCAATAACAATGCAATATGTATGTTTTAGTTCTTGTTCTGAGAAGTATACCTATGGTATTGGCAGTTGAGTTCAAACAAGAAACGATGTTTTCATTTGAATATCTAGAATGCGATTATTTATAGGTTCCAGCGGTAATTAACATTATCAGGATGAAATCATTCTACCAATTTATAGCAAACTATGATTATTATAATTAAGCTATGCATGACTAAAAATATTATTAGGTAGACATAATAGTAATACAAGTTATTTACGGGGTTGTTACCATGTACCTTGTTTTAGCGTATTTCCGATCCAGTTTCGAGTGAATAGTGAGAATGTGAACAGTGGTACGGGTATCGATCGCAATAAAAGACTTCGTCGGAGGGTAGACCGATATGTCTGCCAATAACAGCCTACCCGCAATTACTTCAGTTACTCCGTGATCATGGCGTTTGCAACAGTGCCAAAATATCGGAAACTCGCTAAAAACAAGGTAACAATCCCGTAAATAACTTATATTACTATAATGTTAGTGACCATGAAAGTTTCAAACAATATATAGGTAGATATACTTCAGAATCTTACATTTCCCTTATTATCAATGCTTTTAACGTAGTCTACTTAACTTTTAGATTCGTTTGCGTGCAGTTAAACGTAAACCCTAACTAAACTTTAAAGCTGAAGAATTTTTGAATAAACACACGATTTTCAGCTCTATTAATTAAGTTTTAAGCGGGAAATTTTGCAATTGAAGGAGACCCGATAACATGGCGACTTAAAAAGTTGTCGAGTTGTTGAGCCAGAGTTCTTCTTCAGTTCTGTAATCCTGCTTGCATAACATAACATACAGAGAGATACTGAATGAATCAAATATTATTTGATTTTAATACTTTTTTGTTATTTTAAATTGACATTCGCATGCCAAATTTTCAAAACATGGATGTACATTCCAAATATCTATATATAAATATACTAAAAAACAAAAAAAAAAAGGTGGATGTTTGACAACACACATGCGCATAAATTTTAATTAAATAAAAATAGTGTGACCTATTCAAAGGCACTAAGGACCCGTGGCTGGCGTTAGCTGATCAGCGCTGCTCTACTTGACAGCCCGACGCCATAGGGTCGCCCTGGAGACCATAAGCGTTGTACCGGGTCCCCTAGTTACCACATACACTCCAGAAGACATAACTCTACGGAGTCGTCCTGCGCGCGCAGCCGTCAAGATGCGCGGTGTCAGTCTGCGCACCGCTGCTGCTGCCAAAACTGAAAATCGCCAATTCTACTGTATTTTATTTTTATAGTGCTGTTTTTTTTTTACAAATTCTGTTAATTTAAATAGTTTATAAGTAAATTAGTGATAAGTTATATGCAAAGCCAAGACGCAGGAACTTCTACTGCCAACGCATCACTAGAGAACCATGTCCAGTGCAGGCTCTGCGCGCAGCCCCAGTTTTTCAAAGGTGAAAGAGGCTTACGTATCCACATTGGTAAATGCCATAAACCTCTTAATATACATAGCTCAGTACCAGCCTCTTTACCTGTTCCCCATCCGTGTCCGCAACAAAATTTACACATATCCAAACCATTTTGGCTCCAAATCGCCCATCTGAAACAACTTTTCCCAGTGCTAAAACGTATCCCAAGGGTTGCAAGAGTTACCGTCGCCCAACACCTGACTAAACTCATTCGAGATACTGTACGCCTCAACTCAAACCACTCCTGGGAGCGTTTACTAACCTTTCCCTTTCGTATCCTTCATATCGAAAAAGGCTCGGACCGCGATTTGTCGCTCACGACACTTATTAAACGCAATTGCAGTACCAACCTAAATCCGACCTTATTCCAATCCCCAGTTTCCTACTCCCCAACATCAATTCGCAGCCCATTAAAATATATAGAAAATAAAATAAGTGATGGCGAGATCAAGGGTGCTGCGCGTTTATTATTTTCTAACGATACGGTGGCACCGGACTCTCCAGAGACTCTCTCTGCCCTGCAAGCCAAACACCCGTCCCCAGCCTCCGACACGACTTTCCCCACTGCACCTGGCCTCGCGGACCAACCGCTTCAAACGTCCAAAGATGCCGTCCGCTTTGCACTTTCTTCCTTTCTTCCAGGATCAGCGGGCGGCCTTGATGGCCTATCCCCACAGCACCTTAAGGACCTTACCAGTGGATGCTGTGGTGAAGCCGGTGAGTCCCTGCTTGAGGCCATTACCTCACTGTGCAATTTGATGCTGAGTGGGAAAGTGGCCACCGATATCGTCGACCTACTATATGGAGCTAATTTATGCGCCCTTAAAAAAAAAGACGGCGGCATCCGCCCCATCGCAGTAGGTTCGACATATCGACGTCTCGTAGCTAAGATCTGCTGCAAAGCTACAGCGGATACGCTCGGGACTTATTTCCAGCCTATACAACTCGGGTTTGGCTCTAAAGGCGGCTGCGAGGCTGCCGTACATTCGCTCCGAGCCTTTGCAGAGTCCAAGGGTGGTGAGGTAATTTTAATAGTCGACGTCAAAAACGCTTTCAATACCGTTGATAGGGGCACCATGCTGTCACAAATCAGACTGAGGGCTCCAGCTCTATATAACTTTATGTGGCAGTGCTACAGCAAACCATCTAAACTTTTATATAAAGACTACCTCCTGTCCTCCTCAGTCGGATGCCAGCAGGGTGACCCTCTCGGCCCAGCCATTTTTAGTCTGGCTATACACCCAATCATCGACCATCTAAATTCTAAATTAAATATGTGGTATCTTGATGATGGCACCCTAGGAGGCGACGTGACCACAGTCCTCTCTAATTTTCTTATGCTTAAAAACGAGTTCAGCAAAATAGGCCTGGAACTAAATTTTGCAAAATGCGAGATTTTTGTTCCAGAAAGCCTCGACAACAGGGAGGCAATCATTTCTGAATTCCAACTAATAGCTCCAAGCATAAGACTGTTAGATAAGAAATCACTTTGCCTCCTAGGGTCCCCGATTTTTGATGAATCACTCCCAGATTTTGTAGATCAAAATTTAAAAAAATATGAAGAAGTTTTTGAACCTTTACTCAAAATTAACTGCCAAATGGCCTATGCCATAATACGGT
Source organism: Chilo suppressalis (assembly GCA_902850365.2). NCBI lineage: Eukaryota > Metazoa > Arthropoda > Insecta > Lepidoptera > Crambidae > Chilo > Chilo suppressalis. The sequence goes on along the minus strand of OU963912.1, from coordinate 7,510,577 downwards.
ACTGTCTTTTCGTCCCTAAATTTACGTATGTCTTGCGATGCTGTCCACTTTGGAAATTTCCCTCTCTCTTAACAAAGTTGGACGGTGTCATAAGACATACTCTCTCCTCCGTCTTAAATATAAAATTTGACCTCCGTTCCTGGACCCAAGCATCACTCCCAGTTAGGTTCGGTGGTTTGGGTGTACGCAACACTTCGGACGTCTCCCTCCCGGCCTTCATTTCTTCCATACACTCTACCAAACCACTCGTTGCGAAAATACTTGGGCGTCCTTTGAGCGTGTCCTTGTTCTCGCTTCTAGATGAAGCCGTAGCAACCTGGAGTGCAGCCTGCCCTGACACCGACGTCCCGACGGACCCTGCCTCCCAGCGACTTTGGGACGCGCCACTCTGCAGGCTGAAACGCAATGCGCTTGTAGAATCAGCTAGCAGTCCCGCAGACCGTGCGCGTCTCTTAGCCGTTGGCGAGTGGGAGTCTGGACTATGGCTGCAGGTACTGCCTTCCGCGAATATCGGTACGCTCCTAGACCGCTCAACTTTTCGCATAGCCACGTCCTTGCGCCTTGGCTCGCCCTGTGTCGTCCCCCATCTTTGCCAGTGCGGAGCGTTTGTCACCAACCTCGGCCATCACGGTCTCTCCTGCACAAGGAGTGCCGGCCGTATAACCCGCCACCACTGCATGAACGATGTCATCCGCAGGGCCCTCGCCTCCGCCAGCGTGCCTGCCGTTTTAGAACCAAGCGGCCTGGCGCGCGACGACGGTAAGAGGCCCGACGGCATGACACTCGTTCCTTGGAAGCTGGGACGGGCACTTGTGTGGGACGCAACCTGCGTCGACACTCTGGCCCCGTCTCATATTCCCGGAACCTCGATGCAGGCTGGCGCGGCTGCTTCGACCGCAGAGGCCCTTAAGCGCCGCAAGTATGATTGCCTCAGTGGAGACCTCACATTTGTGGCGTTTGGAGTCGAGACTCAGGGACCCTGGGGCTCCGGTGCCCACCATCTTTTCAAAGAAATCGCAAAAAGATTGGTGGAGACCACTGGAGACCGCAGAGCTGGCGGCTATTTCGCCCAGCGCATAAGCCTCGCCATTCAGCGGGGAAATGCCGCCAGCGTCCTGGGAACCTTTGCCGACGGGGACGATCTAGGGCAGCTTAATTTTTAATATTTGTATAGTTTTAGTGTAGTTTTATTTTAATATTTGCCATGTTATGATATTGGTATGAAAACCAACGTAATAGTGTTAGATGGGCAGGTGCGCATACGGATATGTATGGGTTGGAGTGCGGAGTGAGGCAGGGGGGGTTGACCTCACCTAAGCTCTTTAACTTGTACATGAACGAATTAATCGAGGGGCTTAGCAGAACTGGTATTGGATGTTATATTGACGGGGTGTGTGTTAACAATCTGAGTTATGCCGATGACATGGTGCTGCTGAGCCCGTCGATTGGTGCAATGCGAAGGTTGTTAAAAATGTGTGAAACCTATGCGTTGACGCACGGACTTAGGTATAATGCCACAAAGAGTGAGCTGATGGAGTTTAAAGCTGGTTCGAAAACCTATCACAATATACCCAGTGTCACTCTTTGTGGTGTTGAGTTAAAAAGAGTCAACAAATTCAAATACTTGGGCCATTGGTTGACTGATGATATGGTGGATGACACGGATATCGAGAGGGAGCGCAGGGCGTTGAGTGTGCGCTGCAATATGTTAGCTCGCAGATTCGCACGGTGTAGTACACAGGTAAAGATGACGCTGTTCAAAGCCTACTGCCAGAACTTCTACACGTGTGCTCTGTGGGTTGACTTTACGCGGCGCGCGTACAACGCGCTGCGCGTGCAATATAATAACGCGTTCAGGATATTGTTGGGGCTGGCGCGATTTTGTAGTGCGTCCACAATGTTTGCAGAGGCGCGTACTGACTGCTTTTATGCAATAATGCGCAAGCGTAGTGGGTCGTTGCTATCGCGCGTGCGCGCCAGCCCAAACAGTATCGTGCGCGCGCTATCCGAACGCTGGGATTCACCGCTGCTTATGCGCTGGATCCATCTGCATACAGCGGCGGTGACTCCTTAGTTGTTAGTCTTATTTATTAATATGTTTGTTTTTGTTTTTAATCTAATTTTATTTTATGAATTCAATTTACTAACACTAGATTTGTAAGCAAAATTGTTACTAACCAATATGGATGAATAATCTGAAATAAATGTTATTATTATTATTATTATACATTGAAAACCATTATACAATAGCAGCAGTTAATATACTAAATGTAAATATAATACAGTACTGTGTTTACCATGTATCTCACAAATAAAGAACTTGAATTGATGGAAAAATAATATGTAAAATTTTAGTACATGTCCGTGTTTGTAATTTATCACATGATATTCGTGTTTAAAATAAAATTAGAAAAAATAGCCCTTGCTTATTTTCCAGCCTATTTACCAGCATAAGGTCTGCCGCCTTAGTTTTGTGAAACGTGTATGTAATAGTCTATGGACTGAATATATATTTTTTAAGTTTTCGATGATGATTCTACCTTGTGAGTGTTTGTGGTCTAGCATGTGCGCTGCAGCAACATAGGGAATTAGGCTGCTTTCCCACCAGAGATGTGCTATGCTAAGTTGCTGTGCGTGCGTTTGATATCCACTAATCAAATTTATTGGTCCACATAGCATAGCACTGGTGGAAACGGGTTCAACTAAGCTATGCTTTTTAAATGGAAGGATGCGTGCTCTGGATGCGGGCTATGATGGCCGCGAGTGGTGTAGCTAAATCAAGAGAAGAGTGCCCGCATTTGTTACTGAAAGTAGAAATGCTATGGTAGAAGCAAAAAGTTATTTTGTATCTCGCAATATGCGAAGAAGAACTCATGGCGGAAGATGAATCGTTATACCTCTGTTTACTCCAACGAAGAAATCATAGCACATCTTACTCACCCCGCTACATAGCTTAGCATCAGTGAAAACTGTCACGTAGTTTCGTAGCTTCCATATCCTCGCAGCATAGTTGCATAGCACATCTCTGGTGGAAAAGCACCCTTAATCACATATCGTGTAGTTTACATTATACACTGTTAAAGTTTATTACTTCAAATGTGTGTAAATAAAATAAGTGAAAACAGCTATAAATAGTAAACATACTACACTCCAACGATATATTATTTCTATAGAAACGTTAGGTTCATAGTAATTTGACGACCTCCGCGGCCGAGTGGTTTGTATGCCGGGTTTCAAGGTGTCACCTACTTGAGAGGTTCCTGTTCGAATCCCGGTTGTTGCAGATGTTTGTGTGATGAATACGAGAATTTGTACTCCGGCAAAATTACGTCGGTCGGTATTACGTCGGCAAAACCATTTTTTTTATTTGCGTTTCAAAAACGACTTACATTTTTTTCTCTATAAACTGGTAAAATAATTGTATTTTAATTCGAAATAGTTTTTAAATTATAGCAACACATGTCGTCAATTTGTAGACAAAAATATGATTGTGAGTATTCTAAACAGTATTAATAGGTACCCTATTGCCCGTTCGGATTAAAGTTTGAAGTTTTATTTAAAATAATACCCTATGGCCTGTTCAATTTTATTCAATATGTTATTTTCAGCGAAATTATTTTAAAATGATACTAGTTGTAATTTTAACATGAGCCATTTGAGCCATTTGAACTGCTTATAGGCTATTCTCTTTAGCCAGTCACATGAAAGTACTTTTAAAATAAAAACTACTATGTCTATTGATAACTAAACTTACTCAACACAAAGAAGTATAATTTACGTTTAAATCACGGTATCATTTTATTTTAAACATTTGAACAAGTAGTTCCACTTCTATGATTTTTTGAAACTTCAAAACGCGATATCTCAAAACACTGTTTTTGAAGATAATAAATACCCTTTTGTTTGTGATGTGCGATATGTATCATTTTATGTGTAATTGTTGGAAATATTTATTATAAATCTATTCTATCGGTTTCCCTAGTATCCCATAAAACGAGCAGTGCTTACTATGGGGCTGGGCTAATTGGTGTGAGTGTTGGAAATATTTATTTCCTTATTATTTTATAATAATTGCGTTTAAAATCTGTTCAAACTTCAACCCCCCTTATTAATAAACGAGGAATAAGCTTAGACTAGTTACGCCATGTTTTGTTCACAACACTCAAATGCCATTTGTCATTAAATAAACAGAGTTAAAAATAGAGTAACTAGAAAAAATTCCACGCGGACCAGGCAGCAGACGGGACTCGAACCCGCACCCTTGGCTATCCGAGCGAATGTACTGACCATTTATGCTACCGCGGCCCTTATGGCCGCGTCGTAATTATTCTAGCCATTCTTAAGCTGCAAGGCAGCGCCATCTCTTCGCATTGTAGGTAACCCACAATATCTGAATGGTCAGTGCATTTTCAGGTTCGAGTCCTGTCTGCTGCCTGGTCCGGGTGCAATTTTTTCTAGTTATATTTTCTTTAGATTTAAACAGTTATATGCTTAAAAAATAAAAAATATAACTATAAAGTAATTAGTCCAAGCTTATTTTCGTTTATTAATAAGGAGGCAAATGTTTTCTTGTAAATATAGAGTAACATTTATGAGTCGCCAAGACGCTCTAATTGGCCTGTTTTGGAGTCTTCGTAGCTTTTGCTCTTATATAATATCATTGCTACACCCCCCACACAAATATTATGATTTATATCGTTTATAAAATATACTAAAACGGCGCAAATTTTTAAATAACATACATGTTATGGAATAAGTATCCGTTTAAAGTACATAGGTTCCAATCAGTATTGCCATCAAGTTTGATAGAGTTGGCGTATTAGACACATCAGATTGCCGTATTTTTAAATAAAAATCATGATATTGCCGTATTAACTAATTATATTTATTAAAATTTATAGGTAGTTAGTAACTACTTAACAGTAACTAAAGGACACAAATAAAAAATTAACCTACTCATTAATATCACCGTCATACAGATTTTTAATAGACAACTATTTCGCTGTCGTGTTTTTAATTTTCAGCCACATGTCACGGGCTAAAATGTTGTACAGTTTACTTGATTTATGATGTATTGCTTCACCAAAAGAGTTCTGTTTACAGTATCAGAAACTAATTTAGTTATACTGCACGTGGACTCCCAGTAAGGATACATTCTCCGTCTTAGGGATGTGTCTAAACTACAAATATTATTCGATGTTTTGTTGGAATCGTAATTAATTCAAAACATTATCCTTGTATATTATTATACGGTAATGACAAACCTACCGTATGCCGTATAATCTAAAATTATGAGCTTAAATTGCCGTATCAATGGCAATGCTGGTTCCAATAGCAGTTTTATTATAATCTTTATTTTGACTATTAAAATATTAAAGATTCTTGCAAAATTATTAGGTTAACGTGGAGAAAATTAAAAAAATATGGTGTTTTTTTGCGAAAATATAACCTAGTTAGCTAGTAAAGTTTCTCAGATAAGTCAAAAATCACAGTACCTACCTATTTTTAGCTTTAACCTCGTTTTATTATGGCTGTTTTTGCCTCTGTATTTATTTAATCTTTTCGGTGGCTTGCTGAAAACGTGATTTCCATATGTTTTTACGTTAAATAAGCTTTCGACCTACGATTTTGGGGCAGTGTGGGGGTTGGACAAACATGCGTGTGGGTGTTTGTGATGCTACGTGACTCTTTTGTACCTTTAAACTCGTAAAGTGTCTACCGAAGTACCAATAATTTTATCAGATGGATCACATCTTAATTATATAATAAGGGTTTAAAACCTGCCATAGCACAAGAGTTGTGTCCAAAGATATCCTGAAACGGATTTCAAATGTATTTTGGATTACGGATTTATACACTGGATAGCAAGTCATAATAGAACGCACTTTCAGTAGATCCTCATCATCATCATCTCAGCCTTACGACGCCCACTGAGCATAGGCCTTCCCCAAGAATCACCACATAGATCGGTCCTGTGCCACGCGCATCCATCAGCTTCCCTCGATCTTCACCAGATGGGGGTCTTCCCATCGAGCGTCGTCCGGTGCGTGGTCATCATTCGAGAACCTTTCCGCCCCAACGGCCATCGGTTCTCCTCGCTATATGTCCCGCCCACTGCCACTTCAGCTGAGCAATCCTTCGAGCGATGTCGGTTACTTTAGTTCTCCTACGAATTTCATCATTTCTGATTCTATCACGCAGGGAAAAACCAAGCATCGCTCTCTCCATTGCCCGCTGTGCGACCTTGAGCCTTTTTATCAGACCCATAGTAAGAGACCACTTTTAGCTTCCGAAAGTCATCACCGGCAACACAAACTGGTCAAAGACTTTTTGTCTTGAGACACTGAGGTAATTTGGAGGCAAAGATTTTACGTAACTTACCGAACACTGCCCATCCGAGCTGAATACGACGAGAAACCTCTTTCTCAAAGTTGGACTTACCTAACTGGTTCGAGTAGATATAGCTTTGCTATTTGTAAGTTTTATATTTTTTCAGAAAATCAAACCAGAGCTCCAATGTACTCGGTTTATTTGCTGTCGAGTGTATATTCTGGGAAAGCGACTGATAATGACAGTGAATAAATATTGACAGTTCTCATAAAAAAATGTAGGTGTATTTAGGCAGCTTAAGGATAAAAGAAAACGGTTTTAGTTACCCATCCGAGAACAGAGCTCTGCGAAAAACTCAATCTGTGGCTGTAGACGGAACGTACATGCCATCGAACAACTCTCCCCATATTCCTATTATTAGTTGTTTAGTAAATGGAACAGTCCCGTCAATGACTTTTATTTCCAATCATAAACCGCTCCTTTGATCTACGATTATAATTCATCAGGGGTTTCCATTAAACTTGGAAGTTTGCCGTAGTCCTAATTCATTGTAAATTCAATTTTTTTATTCTCAGTGTTATTTAGAAAACCGTAATTGCTATACAGAAAACTGGCCGATTTTCCACTCGAATTGTAACACTTACCTTGAGTTATTATTCATCTTCTGCCATTATGAAGAGCTGAATTGTTTTTTATTAAGGTACTTTTTAATATAATGTTTTATTCAGCCTTTTTCGGAGTCTTTCATATAAAGTAACAAATAACTTAATTCTCAGGTAGATAAAGACATTATAAGAACCAGTTCCTCCTGAAGCCATCCCAAATTACATTCCCAAATTAAAATATTCATTACGATCGACCAAAATACCGATTAAGTACCCCTAGCACGGACCAATATCGAATTCTAATAGTTTGCAAGTCGGAAATGTCATTGTCAAATTTTGTATGGAAACTTGAACAGCAACACCACAATGGACTGTTTGTTTGTTGAGGTATCCAGCATTCATTTCTTCAGTCTCTGCAACATCTAGCGTAGGGATGGGCAAACTATTATTTTATTGTGCCAATATTTACTATACGAATCTGTGGTGGGCCAAGTTTTTTTGGTTTTTTAAGTACCTAATCGATTTGCACCTACTAGAATTAATTAATCAAAATATAGCTCAGTAACGATGATCCTCGCACAGCCTGCAGCTCAGCAGCAGAGTAAATACGCTTCTAAGTTTACTGCATATCTGATAAAATTGTACTTTTCGCTTAGCACCTTTGATTTTTGTTTGATGGTCGCGAGCCGGATTTCAAACGTTCGAGGGAGATGGCCCGCAGGCCGTAGTTTGCCCATCTCTGTTCTAGCGCATTGCTGAGCCTCAAGAAATTTAATGTTGGGAGAATGATGGTGCTTTCAGCAAAAATGTCTCTCTTCAATATATATTAGGTGGTGCAGCTATCTGAATGCTGTCAACGCAGCAAAGTGCTCAGGCTATACCAAACCTTAACCTGAAATTCAGAATAATATTATAAATAACATTAATGTTTTCTATCCATTACCCTAGTATCCATGTAGTATAAAAAGTTAAACAAGACTTACCTTTGTTTCAATAGGGAAACAATAGATTTTTGTTTTGAAGCTCCCTTTCATACACCTTGCCTATGACTGCACCAGCTCTCGTATTTCCTACTTGATCTTTATCAGTACGAAATACGTGAGCTGGTGCAGCCGAATAAATTTTGTATCTTCGAAAGTAAAAGGATCCAACTGCTCTGCGCTGCTGCTGATGATGAAAACACTAACCATTTACACTACCTAAGTATACGCATTACTTTTAGATGCTGAAAAAGTAAATAAATTAAGAATATTCAAAAAAAGATACAATTATAACTTTTGTTCATACGTCAAAACGTCAAATAGACGTTTTTCTGAAACACTAAATTTGACAGCTTGCGATTCAGTTTAGGATGTACGTACATTGTAGTCGCAATGGAATGAATGGCCAAACCGATTGCTATAGTCTGTCTAATATGAGTTGGTACGTCGTTGAAGAATATTCTAAATAAATCAGTTGCTAACGCCTTATTGATAACTAACGCATACGCGTTAGTTATCAATAACATGTTAATTTAAAAGGATATCATCACATCACCTTTTCAAACATTGCACCCTGATTTTTCTCTCATGAACCCATAATATTTTTGACGATGTTTAACTCTAGCGACATATACAGATAATTGATTACCTTCAAATGGTATATATTTGTACAAACCATAATGATGATTAATTACCTTTACACAGCAATTTGGGTTACCATCAGACAACGAAGTGTACGATCAAATTTCTACCTTATGAACACGCAATAAGGATGAATCTAGCTAGCCCGACGAGTGATTTCATCCGCCTGATTATTAGTATTATAACTGTTCGATTGAAAGCTTGTTTACAGTAAGCGATATAAACAACCAGTTAACAATAAATATTATATGGTTTCAGATAATAATGTACATTATTATTTATAATATCTTCATTGTGTATTGAATTACCATCATTATTGATAAAGAGAAAATTCTGTATTTAATAAAAATACCTTTAAGCTTGTTTACGAAACATTCAAAACTAAAGGTCCCTCACCTCGGTAGCAAATGAAATAAGCGTGTGTAATGTGTTTTTGGAGGGTGTACCTTGTATCACAGAACTTTTAATGTCACAATATTATTATGCATATCAGCAGATGGCATAAACTTCATTTCGCAGTTAATTATATGGCATTCACTCATTTAACATACATTCAAACGCATAATTTTGCATATTAGAATTAACATAAGGCATAAATTTAATAGCCACAATAATTAAAAAGCAGAACCACCATATCGCACAAAGTTCACAGTCAGAATCGTCTTTTGGCATACACATATTGAACTTTTCCTTGTTTAATTTATCTATTACTGTATTAGTCTTCGCCAGCTGATGTTGAGGCACGCTCACTTCGCTCGCTCGGCTCGGGCTTCATTCAGGTCAAAAGACTAATATAACCCACTGATCACCAACACCGATTATACTTAGCGAACTTATGACATTGTGTAGTGTTTGTTTTTAAACAGAGCGTGACACTGACACACGTAGGACAGCTGTTTTGTCTATGATAGCGAACCGCTTACGTCGGCGTAGCTGTCAAACTTCATTGATTGGGTTGGTAGCCTTGAGGGAAGAGTCGATTTTCCTATTCGACTAAAATATTCGCCTTGAGACTTATAAAAAAAAAAAAAAAAAAAAAAAAAAAAAGTAATCAGGCGGGGGATCTCTGTGGGGGCGCGTGGATGAATGGATGGAGTTTGACAGTTGTTGAATTTTGAATAGTCTTTCCCAGATCGATTTGAGTCCTCATTATCGGGTGCTGTTTTTAATCGATTTTGAATTTTACTCGAAATTGAATTTCCTCGCTGATTTGGGTAGGTATTCCCTTTTCCTCAGCTTACGGCGAGCGTAGGTATATAGTTTTGAGTTTATTCTTCGGTTCGTCTCGAATGCGGCGGCTGTCTGTTTGACTGTGGCCTTTGCCTTCAGTTGAAGTGGGAAACAAATCATAGACACATGTTTGGGAGAAGACGATCCGTCTATCATCTATGAGCAATTGTCAAAACAACTTTTAAAATTTCACAATCTGTTTGTGGTACAGTTAACTTTTCATCTTTTCTTCTGCCCAAAGTATAATAAACGGCATATTGTTGTCGTCGAAGTCGTGAGATAGATCCGAAAAGTTTATATCCCGAAGGATATTGGCGGAAAAAGCGCGGAGTCGCTAACCGAACTGAGTTTCGTAGGTATATTGGAGTGGCTCTTTTTTCCTACATAATTTGCAAGTTTGGGCTGTGAAAATAACCTTTCTGTTGATATTCTGTATCGTAGGTGGACGAACACGAACCTTCGCAAGGCAATTGCAACAATAAGGCGGTAACTCGTGATAGGAAACAAAATACTTACGGATAGTTTCATATTTCGAACGGTAAGCTATCCTCTGACCTCATATTTATTCTCCTAGCACTAATTGAACTGCATTATGCACAATATAGTGATTCTTGTCATCAAATATACCTAATCATTCTTGTCAAGTTAGTGAACGTGGAATTGATTTTCTTCAAACCGGGTGGGACGGGCCCCCAGTCCTGTATTGATTCAAATTTTAAAGTGTAAACATTGACCGTGAATATCCCTCACTCCCTCACCCACCACAGATGTGGTAATCTATGTATTTTCCCCATATCTGATCATTCTTTTTCAATGTGAACTTCAGGCTTGTACGTTCCCCTCAAGAAATACTGGAGGACTAACAAGGAGACTTTTGTTCTGTGCACGGACCAGAAGGGGCGCGGGAGTTTATTTGCCAGCCGCTCTCCGGTTTTATGTAACCCGGCCGAACAGCAGACAGATTATACACAGCTTAACCTATCATAATCAAGGTATTTCTCTACTAACCCCGGGTGAACGTGAAAAGGAAACAACAGGCGAGGTTGGACCCCGACTTACCCATTTCCATATATTTACATATATCTATATAGCTGGTTATCTCACTGAGAACTAGAATTAACTAAGTTTGTCACCAATATCGATCAAACGAGCCGTAGAACCTCTGAAATCCACTCAATAGCTTATTCAGTCTAGTCTATGTGGTATTTGTGGATAAAATATATTAGTAAGGATTATATTGTAAGTACATGGTAAAGTGTTATGAATGTTTGATATTCATATAATTATAACCTTTCATGACAACTTGTTGGTTTATATACACATTAACTTTGAACTACTGTATTCAGCTTAGATATTTATAATTAGTGAAACATAGTTATTATATAAATAATAAACATAGTTAGACTTGTTGATTTATATAAGCAATAACTTAAATCTACTGAAGTCCTAGGCTTTGGTATCTAAAGTGGATAAAATATACTTATAACATTATCTTAATTTTTTGGTTTTCTTTTATTGTTCCCCCGGTGCTCTGAGTGGGCTAAAGGAGGGCTGTTGAAGAGAATTTAACATCACATGTGGCGCCCGAACAAGTGGAAACAAGGCTTTGTAGCATTTACTTTGCTCTTTTTTTTTGGTCATTAATTGCTCAAAAAAGGTTGATCGATATTGGTGATTTTTCTTTTTTTTAAATTTTTCTTTTTTTCTCTGAATTATTTGGCTTATATCCAAAGATTTGTTTATCTGGTTATACTGTGTTGTAAACATAATAATTTGTAACATCGGATGATCGATATTGGCTCAAAATTTACAATCAAAAAAGTCATATTTACTTTTTTATACCCTTATTTAAAGGAAAAAAAAAACCCTCTTGTGTACTGATTTTTGGTAGGTTAGTTCACCAACCTCACTTTTTTGAACCTAACAAGAAGAAACCTAACATTGAGAAACCTAATCCTTTAGAACCTAACAATTTTCAACCCTCAGGTGTGAAACCACACTTGTTACAACACTACTATTTTAACTGATATATCTTAACAGGTAGGTGATTTTATTATCATATTAATTACACTTTGTTATTGAACATTTCTTTATTTTGCCACACTAGGAGTAATTTTAACTTACAAAATGGAACAGAGGCCAATCACTTTTAACTTGTTACACAAAGATGAGTTGGAATATGAAGTCAGAATTAGGGGTGCGAAGCCTGTGGACGGGGTGCCTGCTTTAAAGGCACAAGTGCGTGCTTTAAATAAAGATTTACCTTCTGATGAAATATTAACTTGTGAAGTAGAGATAGAATCAGAGTTGGATATTATTAGGGAGAAATTAGACAGTTTAGATGATCTTACTTCTCAAACTTCTTCTAGAGCTAGTTCCCTTAAAGCACTGAACAGAATACAATCATTAGCACATCACTTGTTTCATAGACTTAGTCGCTTAGATTCTGATAATGATGACAGCATCGCCTCTCAATTGGAGGCGCTGCAAGAACGTCTGGACAAGTTTCTGGTTAAGTTAGATAACATTATGCACCATTTTAAGAGTAGTTTAACTCAGGTGCCTCCGGAAGAGAATAGCAGAGTCCATGCTGCTTCTGAACGCACTGGGAATGCTTCTCCTGATTCTGGTGCTGCCGTACATAAACTAAACATACGGTTTAATGGGAAAACCTGTGTAAAGGCATTCTTGCAGCGTTTAGAGGAGTTATGTTTGTCTCGTGGTGTAACAGATGGTAAATTGTTCAATTCTGCAGCTGAATTGTTTACAGATGAGGCTCTTTGTTGGTATCGTGGGGTGCAATCCGAAGTACATAGCTGGTTAGGGTTGAAAACCTTGCTTCTTGATGAATATTTACCATCAGATTATGATCATCGTTTATTACAAGAGATCCGGTCTCGCACTCAGGGTTCCGATGAAAGCATAGTGAATTATCTTAGCATTATGCAGAACTATTTTACTCGGTTGTCAAAGTCGCTCTCAGAGGAAGAGAAATTGAATATTGTTCTTTTTAATATTAGACCTTTTTACACTACACAATTAGCTTTGAATCCCATAGAGTCCTGGACAGATTTGAAACGCAAATGTAGACTTCTGGAAGGTGCCAAGGAGCGTTCCCAACATTTTAGTGAACCACCTAAAATAACCCAGGCTTGCTTAGCTCCAGATCTGAGTTATAAGAATAGCAATAATAGACAACTGCCTAAGGTCTCAGCCGTGCAACTGGTGGGAAATGATAAGTTCTGTGTGCGTTGCCGTGTTGAAGGGCACACTTTGGGAACATGCCGGGAAGCTCATGTTTTGGTTTGTTATCGTTGCGGCCGAAAAGGGGTGACGGTAAGATCGTGTCCCGAGTGCTCCCAGGGGAAAGCTAAAAATAAATATAATAATAATCTTCCAAAAAACGGGAAGGTGTGAATCGGCGCTGTTATACATTTTTGTCTAAACACGAATGGGATTCGTGGTTGGAAGTAATTCGACGGTTTTTCGATAGTAATAAACAAAACATTATTAAAAAGTGTCAAAATGAATGTCAACATCTGACAGCGCCGATTCACAACACAAGAGGGGATGCCCGTCCATTTTTAAAAATTACTATTTATGAATTAAAATATATAGGCTTGCTAGACTCTGGTTCTGAAATATCTATTGTAGGTAACAATGCAATAAAACATTTTTCTGGCCTTGGTACTGTACATAAGTCATGGGACTTAACACACATTACTACTGCAAACGGTTCGTCGTCTCCAGTGACGGGCTACATATTTTTGCCAGTCACTGTCGGAGGAAGAACCGCCACTATTAAATTCTACTTAGTACCTGGGGTCGCCACTGAGCTACTTTTTGGGATGAATTTCTGGAAAGAATTTAAGATAGCACCCGACGTTCTATCCTTATTGGAGGGTGGTGAGTATTTGCCGGGGGGTAATCATATTGGTTCGATCACTTGTAACGATAGATTTTTACAAGATTTTGAGTCGCTCTCTGAGTCCGAGCGTAGGCAGGCTCAGGAAGTAATACGATTGTTTGAGGATATATCAGCGGAGAAGAGAGGATTAGGTAGGACTCACTTGGTCACGCACAAAATAGACACGGGCGATCATCCACCGATCAAGCAGCGTTACTATATCATGTCTCCGGAAAAGTTGGCCGAAATGAACAAGCAACTAGACCAAATGCTCAAAGATGATGTGGTGGAGCCGAGCAATAGTGCGTGGAACAATCCCGTCACTCTGGCGCAAAAGTCGGATGGATCTTATCGTTTTTGTTTGGACAGTAGGAAACTCAACGCGATTTCAAAGCATGACGCCTATCCTTTGCCGTATATCAGTAGCATCCTGGACCAGCTCCGTGACGCGAAATTCCTGTCTTCAATCGATCTTAAATCGGCATACCATCAAGTATTATTATCACCGGATTCCCGGGAAAAGACCGCATTCACTATTCCCTCCCGCGGGCTATTTCAATTTAAGGTCATGTGTTTCGGTTTGACCTCAGCGCCTGCCACTCAGCAGCGCTTGATGGATAGTTTGTTTGGGCCGGAGTTTAATAAGCTGTTGGGATCCGGGTCACCAGATTTTAACCCGGATAACCATAAAATATTCATTTATTTGGATGATTTAATAATTTTAACTTCCTCGCCTGCTATGTCCGAACATCTTGATATTCTACGTAAAGTCAGAGATAGATTGTTGGAGGCTAATTTAACTATTAATATGGGGAAGTGTCAATTCTTTAGAAGACAGTTGAAGTATTTGGGTCACGTGGTTGATGAATATGGTTTGCGTACCGATCCCGATAAAATAAGAGCTATTGTGGATTTTCCCATACCCGCTAATAGAAAGGAGGTGAAACGTTTTCTGGGAACTGCATCATATTATAGGCGATTTATTAAAAACTTTAGCCATATGGCCGGGCCATTAAATGCTCTCACTTCTACGCGTAAGGGTGCTCCTCCCTTTAAATGGTCGGATGAGGCAGAGCAAGCATTTCTGGACTTGAAGTCGGCTCTTACAAGTGCTCCAGTTTTGGCATGTCCGGACTTCACGAAGGAATTTGCAGTTCATTGCGATGCGTCCAATTTTGGCATTGGAGGTACCCTCACCCAAACCGTAGACGGCCAGGAGCATCCGGTCGCGTATTGTAGTCGCTCACTTACCCACGCCGAGCGAAATTACTCGGCTACCGAGCGGGAAGCTTTAGCTGTGGTACATGTAGTCGAGCATTTCCGTCCCTATCTGGAGGGTAGTAGGCCATTTCGTGTTATTACCGATCATGCTAGTCTAAAATGGTTTCTGAAGCTTAAAAATCCGACCGGTCGCTTGGCGCGTTGGGGTTGTAGATTATCACCCTATAATTTTGTAATAGAACATCGCAGTGGCTCACAAAATGTGGTACCTGACGCGTTATCCCGCTCTGTTCCCGTGGCATCTATAGGTATCACTGACGCCACAGCCGACTCGTGGTATAATAATATAATTAAACGTTGTACGGACAAACCTAGAGCTTGTCCAAATTTTCAGATAGTTGATGGTAGGTTATACCGTTTCACAAAAAGTAGTAATAAGCTCAGTGGTGATTACCAGTGGAAACAGGTTATCCCGATTGAGAGTAGGGAATCTATAATTAAACAGAACCACTCTGAACCAATCGCGGCTCATCTTGGTGTGGCAAAAACTTATAAACGTTTAAAATTAAGATATTTTTGGCCCGGTATGTATAAGGATACCGTGGATTTTATTAAGAGTTGCTCGGTTTGCAACGCATACAAACACAGTTCACTGGCAACTCCTGGGTTCATGGGAGAACCTAAAGTTTGCTGTCGGCCATTCCAGTGCATCAGCATCGATTTAGTTGGCCCACTGCCGATGTCCAGACAGCAAAACAACTATTTGCTGGTAGTAGTGTGTTGCTTTACAAAATATTGTTTATTATTTCCTTTACGTCGAGCTACGGGTAGGGTGATTGCTCAGCGACTGGAGGATCATGTCTTTTTGATTCATGGTATACCTCAAACCGTGATCTCCGATAACGGATCGCAATTTGTAAGCCATGAACTTCAATCTTTGTATGCCAAATATAATATACCACAAGTCCATTTGGGTCCTGTGTATTGCCCTCAGGTTAACACTGTCGAACGTTATAACCGTACTGTCATCACTGCGGTGGCCTCGTTCGTTGAAAATGACCATAGATCTTGG
Source organism: Chilo suppressalis (assembly GCA_902850365.2). Classification (NCBI taxonomy): domain Eukaryota; kingdom Metazoa; phylum Arthropoda; class Insecta; order Lepidoptera; family Crambidae; genus Chilo; species Chilo suppressalis. The sequence continues at coordinate 7,494,590 of OU963912.1, read as the reverse complement.
GACGTGAATATTCATAAGATCCAGTTCGCTATGAACACCTCTGTGAACGAATCCACGTCATATACTCCGTTTATGTTAGTTCATGGTAGGGAGGCTGTGACCGATGGTAGTATTTATGCCGGTTTCAACGATCTTGACGAGTTAGTGATAGTACCCCGGGATACTCATGCGTCTAATCTGGGTCATTTAGGTGAAATCTTTAAAGAGGTCAAGGACTCACTGCGAAAAGCCCACGATAGGAACGTTAAATATTATAACAGGCGTCGTAGGGATATTTCCTTTAACGTAGGCGATTACATTTGGAAACGGACGTATAAACAAAGCGCGGCTCATAAATACTTTTCAGTCAAACTTGCACCGAAATATGAACGTTGCAAAATAATCCGTAAACTCTCCCCACTCGTTTACGAGCTCGAAGACGAAAACGGGAAGTATGTAGGCAAATGGCATATAAAAGATTTCAAAAGCGCTGACCCCGAATAGATATTTAGGTAGGGACTTATCGCCGTGGATGTGGCGGCCGACGAATACCCATTCCGCCTTCTGCCCGGCGTGACGTAGAAATCGTCAATGGGTCTTGGTATCACACTGCATCTTAGATACCCATGTGTGTGTTCGTCCCCGATAGTGTGATCTCTTTGTTTGACACCTAATTAATGCTTAAACACTTAATTGTCTCTTAACTTTTCCAGGAGAACATTTTGTTAATGTGCTTGTTAGTTTTTTACCTACCAAGGCATTTTATTGAAGTTGCTAATACAAATGAAAACGTATTAACAACAACTTTTATCATAATATCCTATGATGAGCATAGAATATTTATGATATTTTTTTTTTTATTTCTCTCGGGAGACAGTAAATGAGACACACGATGGACGAACACACAACATGCAATTTTGTGAGCAAATCACCTTTGACCAATAACATCTCTTTGGTTAATTTTCTACCATTATGTTTTTCTCGGTATAACTGGTAACATTATAATTTTTTTTTTTTTTTTTTTGATTATATCTATTTTCGGAGCAAAGATGCTTGCGGTACGGCCTTGAGTGGTATACACTTTGTGTTACTATTGTCATTTATTATTATCTATTTTTGTTACAACTTAGAGATTTATCAATGATTTATCGTTCTGTATGTTTATTTTTTTTTTAACTTAGCGGTTTATAATATTCTATTATTTTATACAACATCACTTAATCATATCTTAACTAAAGTACATAAGACATGGGGATATACGAACGAGGGCGTTCGACGAATTCCCTACGTGAATTCTGCCGTGAGTGGGGGGATACTGTAGTGTTTGTTTTTAAACAGAGCGTGACACTGACACACGTAGGACAGCTGTTTTGTCTATGATAGCGAACCGCTTACGTCGGCGTAGCTGTCAAACTTCATTGATTGGGTTGGTAGCCTTGAGGGAAGAGTCGATTTTCCTATTCGACTAAAATATTCGCCTTGAGACTTATAAAAAAAAAAAAAAAAAAAAAATTTTAATTGAATTTCCTCGCTGATTTGGGTAGGTATTCCCTTTTCCTCAGCTTACGGCGAGCGTAGGTATATAGTTTTGAGTTTATTCTTCGGTTCGTCTCGAATGCGGCGGCTGTCTGTTTGACTGTGGCCTTTGCCTTCAGTTGAAGTGGGAAACAAATCATAGACCCATGTTTGGGAGAAGACGATCCGTCTATCATCTATGAGCAATTGTCAAAACAACTTTTAAAATTTCACAATCTGTTTGTGGTACAGTTAACTTTTCATCTTTTCTTCTGCCCAAAGTATAATAAACGGCATATTGTTGTCGTCGAAGTCGTGAGATAGATCCGAAAAGTTTATATCCCGAAGGATATTGGCGGAAAAAGCGCGGAGTCGCTAACCGAACTGAGTTTCGTAGGTATATTGGAGTGGCTCTTTTTTCCTACATAATTTGCAAGTTTGGGCTGTGAAAATAACCTTTCTGTTGATATTCTGTATCGTAGGTGGACGAACACGAACCTTCGCAAGGCAATTGCAACAATAAGGCGGTAACTCGTGATAGGAAACAAAATACTTACGGATAGTTTCATATTTCGAACGGTAAGCTATCCTCTGACCTCATATTTATTCTCCTAGCACTAATTGAACTGCATTATGCACAATATAGTGATTCTTGTCATCAAATATACCTAATCATTCTTGTCAAGTTAGTGAACGTGGAATTGATTTTCTTCAAACCGGGTGGGACGGGCCCCCAGTCCTGTATTGATTCAAATTTTAAAGTGTAAACATTGACCGTGAATATCCCTCACTCCCTCACCCACCACAGATGTGGTAATCTATGTATTTTCCCCATATCTGATCATTCTTTTTCAATGTGAACTTCAGGCTTGTACGTTCCCCTCAAGAAATACTGGAGGACTAACAAGGAGACTTTTGTTCTGTGCACGGACCAGAAGGGGCGCGGGAGTTTATTTGCCAGCCGCTCTCCGGTTTTATGTAACCCGGCCGAACAGCAGACAGATTATACACAGCTTAACCTATCATAATCAAGGTATTTCTCTACTAACCCCGGGTGAACGTGAAAAGGAAACAACAGGCGAGGTTGGACCCCGACTTACCCATTTCCATATATTTACATATATCTATATAGCTGGTTATCTCACTGAGAACTAGAATTAACTAAGTTTGTCACCAATATCGATCAAACGAGCCGTAGAACCTCTGAAATCCACTCAATAGCTTATTCAGTCTAGTCTATGTGGTATTTGTGGATAAAATATATTAGTAAGGATTATATTGTAAGTACATGGTAAAGTGTTATGAATGTTTGATATTCATATAATTATAACCTTTCATGACAACTTGTTGGTTTATATACACATTAACTTTGAACTACTGTATTCAGCTTAGATATTTATAATTAGTGAAACATAGTTATTATATAAATAATAAACATAGTTAGACTTGTTGATTTATATAAGCAATAACTTAAATCTACTGAAGTCCTAGGCTTTGGTATCTAAAGTGGATAAAATATACTTATAACATTATCTTAATTTTTTGGTTTTCTTTTATTGTTCCCCCGGTGCTCTGAGTGGGCTAAAGGAGGGCTGTTGAAGAGAATTTAACATTACAATTGTGAATTTGGACAAATAAACATTTGGTCAGACAATGATTTTATTTACAAAGAAATAATAATAATAATAAAGCCTTTTATTTATCCATATAGATACTTTACATTTTAGAAAAAGTTGTTAGTTTGTTAATTGCAGTTCTTAATTGTTAAGTTAGTATTATTAGTTTTGTATTCAGGTGCATGGATCCCTCTTTGGGTGAAGAAATATGCTTTACAAATAATCGTTTAAGAAGATTAAGCCAAGTGTGTTATGCCAAATGAATCTCGTAGCAACAAGATTGTGCCAGATTGAGTGAGTCCCGTTTTTGGAGTCACTTGCGAATTTATCAAATTGATTCCTAGTGGGTTTTGTGATAATAGAACCTTTAGATGCAGTTATTTGTCTAAGCAGTCTGTGTTAATGAATAATGTGTGGAATCAATGACCTCCTGGCTGCCTCGACAAATTTGGTAGAACATTTGCGGAATATCTACTTAGGTAGATTAGAATGTAATTGGATCTGAATTTTAATGAGCAATCAACATTGAAATAGAGATAAAAGCTAAGGTACATTTTGACATTGCAAAGTATAATGTGAGCTCTCAGAATAATCTGTAGGTATGTATTATTCAGATTTTGAGTGTTAACTTTTTTGATGTGGGAGTAATTACGTGAAGTGGGACGGAAGTGTGTAACAGGAAGTTTGGGAAGCGCGCGCTATTTGATTTGAAGAACATAATGTTCAAATGGCTTATTCGTTTTGTAGTAGGTTTTTTTTTTTACTAATATAAGGTGAGGTTTCAAATGTTACACATCATACGCGACTACTGTAAGGCTCGCTCGTTTTTTTTTATTAGCAAATAACATGGCCAGGGGGCTAATCGCGTAACGGGATTGCTATGGCTTACCTGTAGGTATAAGTCCACAAAGCCAAATACATGGTTCTTAATATAAAAAGTTTATAAAATACAAACGTAAAACAGTTTACTGACAACATAAATAGAAACTTATTTTAATGAGTGGCTTACCATTTGACGAAAACTGAAGGAGAAAAAGAGACTGCATGCATTTTACATTTTTTTTACAGTTTATTTTTGTGTTATTGTAACTGTGAAAGGTTGTTTTGTAAGATCTTAATTTGTTTCTTGAGTTTTTACGCACAACACTCATTAAATGAAATACGCTTAAATGGCTTTAAAATCTTTTTATTACATTTTTGAAGACTTAGATGTTTAAAGAAAATTTTACGCAACCTTCGCTATCCGGGCAAAAGCATTGACCATTATACTGCCGCGGCTCTGACGGCCGTGTCGAATGCAAGACAGCGCCATCTCTTTACATTTTAGGTAACCCACAATGTCAAATGAATACCAAGCAAAACAAGTATTAAATATTTTCATTAGATTTAGACATCTAGCAGTTCAATGCTTGAAAAATGAAAAATATGACAGATGTTTTACTCGATGACGTACAAATTTACAAATGTTTTGGCAACGAAAACGGAAAAGTCCGACATTTTTGCTGTGTTTTTATCGATTTTTTAGTTCATTTTTTAGCAGTCGTGTTTTTCTATTTTAAGTTTAAATTATAAACATGTTTATTTAAAGTATCACATTGCAAGATTCTACCACATGAGTACCGAGAGAAATCTTATAGAGATGTCAATATTTTTCCTTTTTTTGGGTAGGGTTGACACATGAGAATCAATTAAAATTAACAAAATGTTTCAAATATATCTTGATTAAGTATGCATGTCTTTTTTCGATAGATTTTTTCCCTCGGTGCACAACATAAGTGCCTGCTATTACTTAATCTAAGGCCCGTATTACAGCATGACAACTAAGTGTTGATCTTTACTTGAGTACAGCTAGAAAGGGATGTGGCTATGTGCTATATATAGCGACGTCCCTTTCTATCTATGCTCAAGACTAGATTCATTACTGAGAATCTTTCTCTAATACGGGCCTAAGTCAAGCGTAATTTAATTATCTTGCCGCTCAATGTTGACCATTTACCAATATACCCACTTACTTTTATAAAATATTCTAATTTAATAATATTTACTAGAGTGTGAAAAACTTCTATTCATTGTAACTAGATGTACAGTGATAACTGTAGAGCACGAATAAACCTTTCTGGTTTTTGTTTGCACTATATATACTTATTAAAATAATTGTAATAGTATTTGATTAAATAAATAAATAAAAAAAAAGTATTTGTTTTTCGAAGTGATAACGTCTTATGGGAGGATAAACCGCTTCGTTACGTAACGCGTTACGGCGCCAGTCTGTTTGGATTACATTCCTCTTACGCATACGGCAGCGATTAGCAAGGTACTCCTCTCTCACTCTAACCCTAGTTCAACGTAGACTGGTTTAAGTTATAACTTCTGCTGTGCATAATATATATGTACATAATTTTATTCATCAATATAATGTTTTATTTTTAATTCCAACACACACCAATAAGCCTAGCCCCAAAGTAAGCACTATAAGGATTGTGTTGTGGGATGCAGGGTAACGGATAGAATTCATATACTGTACATATATAAGTATATTTATATAGAAATAGATATTAAACATCCATGACTGGAGTACAAATGCTCGTATTTATCACACAAACATTTGCCCCCACCGTTATTCGAACCCAGGACCTCTCGAGTGTGCGACACCATGAAACCCGGCGTACAAACCACTCGGCCACGGAGGTCGTCATTTATGTGGTGTTTATTATAATATGTATAGGCTTTTAGATGATCTAATGTAAATCGGTTATAATGGTTTTCAAACGAGTATACAGTAATGTAAGCGTTTTACTAAATCAATATTGACAATGTTTGTGTCATGATCAATTTATTCGTAAAATTTTTGTCAAGCCCAATAAAATGAGCCCCAACACGATATAGTTGCGATGTTTTATTTATGCCTAAATTGATGAGGGTAGCGGAGGCACTCAATAGGTTAATGCCCAACCTTGGTGGTTCGCAGGACGGGTGTCGCCGTCTATTTGCTGTAGTCGTACGCTCTATTGCAAAAACCCGGAAAACCCGCTGTGCCCTACGTCCCTTATCTCTTCTTCTTCCTCGTGCAGCCTTAAAAACCTAAATCATCATCAGAAACACAACGCCCCTAAAAAGTTGCGATATTTTACTGCGAGGAGCTCGATGGTGCAAGTGGTTAGCGCGTTCGGCTGCGATCATTTTAGTTAAGCAACTTTCGCAGTGGTCGGTCATTGGATGGGTGACCAAAAATTACTATCTCGAGCTCCTCCGTGCTTCGGAAGGCACGTTAAGCCGTTGGTCCCGGCTGCATCTGCAGTCGTTAGCACCCACCAATCCGCACTGGGCCCGCGTGGTGGGTCATGGCCCAATCTCCCTATTCCATCCATAGGGAAGGCCTGTGCCCCAGCAGTGGAGACATTGATAGGCTAATGATGATGGTGAATGATTTTACTGTGGTCTTCTGTATATAAGGCGGTTACCTCTATTGGGTGCTCAAAATTTAGTGGATAGTCCGCTAGGATAAGCTTGCTCTTCTAGGTCTTCTATTTTCCTACGCATGTCTTCAGGCAAATATAAATGGGAGACAGAATGGCGAAGGGGAATTTCCAATTAGAGTATATGTATATGATTGATTTTTTTGTAGTTCTATTTATTTTTCTGTAACCTCGTAGGTTTTCAGTCATGGACGAAGGATTTCTCTATGTTCTCTGCATTGATTTAGAGACATAGGAAAAAGCGGCAATACCCATCTTATTTCCTTCATTGAAACCAGTTACGAAACTACGGCTTATAACACGGCCGAAGGGCTTTTCTCACGTCTCAAAATACTTCTACTTTGCTGAAACGCTTTTATTATGAGTACAAAATTTATGAATTTCATTTTCGGCATTATTATGTAAGAGCGACAGGTTTATTGAAAAGGTTCTATAATCAAATTCCCTATAAAATGTCATACTATGGTCCCAGATATAAAAAATAACGATTTTCCTGCTCGTAAAGGTATTCATGTTATTGATATTGCATATAGTCGGACTTTTAAATTCGCATACAAAAAAGGAATAAACTCTTAGCTGCATATTCATTAGGCAACATTTGTGTATAAATACTGTTTATAAAGAAGAAGAAAAAGTTGATAAACAAAGGCGATGACACATTATTTCAGATACATGTTGCCGTGTTAACCACTCTGAATGCAAAGTGAATGAATGAAATGAATGAAAGGAATGAATGAATGAATGATGAAAAGGCATTTTTTCAGTCTAGGCTGTTACAAGCATTTGTGAAGGTCAGAAGCTAAACGAAACATTTAGTTTATAAACAACAGTTGATTGGTGTGTTGCGGAAGGTTTATATTTTATTGAAGCATGGATGTAGTGTGGTCCAAAGACCAAGTTTCGATGCTCATAGAGTTTTTTCGTACGTGAACTGTTTTGGGAAGCTTCAAGTAAGGATTATAAAGATAAATTAAAAAAATATGCTTTTTCCAAAACTGCTGCAGAACTAAATATATCGCAAAATCGTATAGAGACAAAGATGTATACTTTGTTCTCGGGATCAGAAAAATCATAAAGTCATCCAAAACTGGGGACGAAAGTAATTGTAAATGGCTGTGCTAAGATTTGCTAATTTTCATCAAAATTAATATCAATACATAGCTTTTATCTGAGAGGTGGTTTAGAGCCCACCACCTTTTCATTTCTTTTAGAACTCTCATGGCACTGCCTGCTTAGTAAACGTAAACACAGAACGACACTATCGCCTCAGGCAACATCCAAGCAACAACAGACCAGTGAGGACGGCAATGTTTCTGAAACAGCGAGAGATATTTATTTTTGTTTGAGTGTGTATGCGGTCGCAGATGACCTTTACAGCGTCACCGGGTTTGGGTACGGCAAGATCCTAAGGGGACCTCAAGCCGAGAATTGGCGAGTGCCTTTAGAGGTATTCCAGGCGGATGGCATCTCCCCACTGGGAACTCCCCTCGTCTGGAGCCTCTAGACCACTCGAACCTGAGGGACCAAGAGATAGTGTTATTTTCCAGTGATCTGTAAGGTGCAATTCAAGCGGAAAATCCATCCATCCTCTTACGATTAACAAAACAAAAGAAACAAAATATTAGCAGGTTATTAATAAATCTCAAAGAATCTCTCGTCCTCTGTAAAGTAATCTCAATATGAAGTACAAAGTAATAAAATAAAGTGACAAACAGTGATATTCTTCGCACAGTGCTGTTATTAAATTGGCTTTTCTTTTTTTAGTTTTCACTACGCAAATAGCTTTTAGCAGCAGGGGTGAATGAAACAGCATCAACAAAATATAACATCGGAGATAATGTCTCTCCTCTAAGCACACATGTATGTTATGTAAACATTTGGCATTGGTTACGCTAAAGTGTTGTCGGGAAAAAAATAAAAGACTGTTGGCATCACATTTTCTGTAGCAGCCTATAGCGAAACCATCCATCAATATACCGAATTAATACGTGATCCGTAACAAATTCGGTAATGGGCAGCATTAGTGACTAAGAAACTAATTGAATTGAACGAACACACGAAATTCCTTTTTAGATGGCATGGCGGATGGGTGCGAAGTGAAAAATTCACACGCAACCTAGCAGCTGGATGGATACCTAGGTGGCGTGGGTGACCACTGACGGCGAAGGCTGTGGATTTCGTCAAATATTCAAATCGGGGGACCGGGCCATGACTCGCCACGCGGGCCCAGTGCGGATTGGTGGATGGTTTATGAATATTTTTAACTTCGTTCCAACCGAGTATTCCACTACACTCAGACAATTTTTTAATATTTTAGGTAGATCGGAAGGTTCGTTAAGCCGTTTGGTTCCGGCTGTATAGGCAGTCGTTAGTTCCGACCAAACCGCACTACCCAAGAGCAATGGCGACATTAAATAGGCTGATAATGATGATATCCTTTACTCGTAATTTTTTTCTTTATCTTATCCTTGACTCATTGTTGTATAAATTTACTCTACCAGCTATCTTTACAACTGGGTTTAACTCACACACATATGAGCAATTACATAAACTTTTGATAAAAAACGTCCTCAATTTTGCATATCATGCTACTGTATGACGTCAGGCAGTAGGATAAAAGGCTATTGGCAGATGCTATGGTCATGGTCATATAGAGTCACTTTTGTTAGATGATCAAATGGAGAAGCCAAAGCTTGAATTGACAATAACTCGAATTGAAAAAATAATTTCAGGATGTTTAATTGTGTATAATGGAGTTCCATGGGATAGTGATGGAATCAGGCTAGGAACTTTTGACAAGCATTCCTCAGTTGCCATCACCAAGTTGATTGCTTATCGTAAGGAAAGCTAAATTAATATTTGAATTCATTAAAAAACGTACAGAGTTTCTGCTCGTCTTAGCCTAAGAACTCACGGCGCGATTATTTTCCACGCCCGACACGGCTGCAGGACCGCAACTCGCGTAAAAGCTAAACTCATCGCGCGACCTGCAGAGCGCGTGGGCTTTTGCGATACATACTGCGGGCGCGTGGGTATCTGCTGCACCCACTGCGGGCGCGCGTTGGTCGTGATTACCCGCAGACGCGCCGGGTTTTGACCCCGGAAAACTGCCGTCTCGTGAGTTTTGAAATAAAACAGTTCTGCAGCCGCCCGCGGCGGAACGCAAATAAACCACCGAACCGAAAAAAAGTTTGTATGCAAGGAAGAGCAACCTTTCATGCATGACGCAATTAATACATATATTAAATTAAAGCTTTGAATCCTTGACATTCGCTCGTTTCACTTTCTACGGAGATAACAACAGCTTAATAACCGTTGCTCGGTGGGTTGTAATCGAGGCGATAAATTCAAACGGTTTTAAACCCTGGCTCGTATAGTTTTATGGTTATGCCTTCATAAACAAACGTTTCGTTTCGGACGCAAGTTAAAATTTATCGACATTTTCATACAGTGTTTTGATGTGAATAGATAATTATGTAGGTATGTACCTATTTAGTGAAACTAAGAATATTGGAAAAGTTTTACAGTTTCCCAGAGAATAAATGTGTGTAGTATTTCTTTTTACTAAATTGTCTACCAAGTATGAGCAGAACTTTCGTTCATTTGTGTCTTCGTCACTTTATACCAATATATGTATGATTATAGAGATAGATAGACAGAACATATATTTTTTTTATTAACAAACGTAAACATAATAGAAAAAAATTACAAGTTACCACGTTTTATAAATCATTGTGGTCCTTTGAGCTGCATTGTGTTTTTCTTTTTTCGTTCTGTTAATATCCATATATTATGTTACTAGTGGCTGGCCGCGACCTCGGCCGCGTTAATTTTAGTTTTTGAGAATCCTTTAGGAACCTAACAATTTTCGGGATAAAAAAATCTTATATCTCAATCCAGGTAATAAACTATATGTGTGCTAAATGAAATCCAAAGCCGTTCAGCCGTTTTTGCATGATTGATTAACAAACATACACATTTTCACATTTATAACATTAGTAGGAATGTTTGTTTATTGACTATGACTGCAGTGTAAAAAACATAGTTCAACTCTAGACTAAATCAAAACTATTTACATACCTACATGTAACTTATTTTGCTTTGCAATGTAAACTGACTCCCACACACCTGTAGATAATAAACAAAGTGAACGAGTTGAAATTGAATATCACAGTTCAACGCTTCACAAACAATTTGTTGCTCTTGTCACAAGCTGAATCGTTCGCTCCAAAAATAACGTTTTCACCAGAGTTCAGAATAATAGCTGTCTGTCATTGACTGTGTCCTTTTATCGGTGTTGAATTTAAAAGTAATGATCTTGTTGGTAGTATTTAAAATGTGTTGTTGGTGATGGATGGAAAGGATTAGTTAGGCGCGGGTAGTTAGCGCGTTCAGCTGCGTGGTGGGTTATGGCCCAATCTCCCTTTTCCATTCATAGGGAAGGCCTGTGCCTCAGCAGTGGGGACATTAATAGGCTGAAGATGATGATGCTGATAGGACTCTTGACTATAATTGATTGAGGATTCGTGTTCATGATGTGAACGAATGTTGGTTTGCGCAACATTTTTAATATATTTTTTTTTACTTGTTTTTATTTAATAGTCAATTACAAACTGCCATAATTTGTTAAGTGAGATCCATGGATGGGGCGACTCGCAATCTATTCGAATTCGATAATGGTTCGTCCTAAGGATACAGTTGTTATATTCGATATATTGGAAACCTGTCACACTATCGTATCCGGATAACATCTAGGACCTAACCAAATTCAAATTTTGCATCGTTGTGTCGAAGAATATCAATGTACGTGTATACCGATTGTGAGCCTTATTACAAGCAGAACCAAGACCAAATTCATCTACAGATTTGTTTACACTCGACACCATAACCTGTTCCTAACTGTCGGTACTACGGTGAATTTATACATATTTAAAAAAGGGCGCAGAAACTTTTTTTCCGTACCAACTTGTAGTAATAATGTAACCTACAATGACCCATTATATAGAATGAGCAGGGCCCTTAATGAAATAGCCAAAGACGTGGATATCTTTGCCCTTTCCCACTCCTCCTACTTACGAATATGCAGGAGCAAATTATAATTAAATTGATTTTTATTTATCATTCTTGATTTATACATACATATTTAATTATCTCTTTTTTTAATTGTAATTATATATTTATTTATTTTTTTCAAATTTGTGAGCTAAAATTATGCAAATGTCGTGTTCAGCATCAATTGGGGTGCAAGTTCATGTAATGCAATATTTTTTAATAATAATATGTAAGTTATAATTTGTACTCTGTCGCTGTACCATAAATAAATGAATATTTTGTGTGTTAACTTCTCAAGTTGCCGCAATTTGATCCTGTACCTACATCGAAAAAGATTTTTTGCAATAAATTCACCCTGCTGCTGATAATTGTAATGCTTCGGCCGCACCTGCATGTATCATCCCAATTTAATGCGTGTCGAAGATTAGTACGTTACGTTTTGACAATAAAAAATAACAGCGGTTTAGCCTGTGGTCACATTAACAGATTCTATAAAATTTGAATGAACTATCGTGCGATAAACCGAGATGACCGTATTCATTTTATTATAATATAGTAGTATAAAATAAAATAAATAAATATTTCCAACACGCACACCAATTAGCCTAGCCCCAAAGTAAGCACTGTAAGGCTTGTGTTATGGGATACTAGGGTAACGGATAGAATACATGTACTGTACATAAATATTTATATAGAAATACATATTAAACATCCATGACTGGAGTTCAAATGCTCGTGTGCATCACACTAACACCTGCCCCCACCGGGATTCGAACCCGCGACCTCTCGAGTCGGCGACACCATGAAACCCGGCGTTTTGAATTTATTCCTTCGTGAGTACGCTCCTTAAGCTGCAAATTTGAATTTGTCACCAACCACAAACTCTTTTATGCTTGCAAAAAAGCCAGTCAAGCTATCGTCTAGCGTCTGTGGATATACAGCTCGATAATTCATTACGATACAACTAAATTAAAATTTCGTACGCTGATTTAAAACCAAGATTCGTCGCGCAGGTGTGGGATAAGAATTAGAATCATAATATACTTCGTTGAACATTTTGTTTAGAGCTGACTACAGGGAGTCAAAACAATTTCTTTCTGAGAGGAATCTGAAGTCCTATTCATAAAATAGTTTTGGAATACTTAAGTGGTGTAATTAGTAGGAGCAATTTATACCTACCTTCGCATTATTGAATGTTTTTGAATAAACTTTTGTTAGTTTGTGGATAGCAATAGATTTCTGAACGTCGAATATCAAATTCAATAGCATTTTGAATTTAGTATTTCATAAAGTAAACTTGAAACATAATACTTATAAAGTAAAATTGAATCATAATAACGGGCTTTACTTAAATCGCTTAGGTAAATTGCAATTCAACTGAAACTTGGGGGCGATAATTAACATAGGTTAATTTTTTTATGTTAAAGGAGTGAAAAACAAGCCCCCCTGATGGTAAGCGGTACCATAGCCTATAGAAGCTTGTATCACCAAAAATATTACTCGACCCGTAGCCTACCCTGATCCAATCCCCTACCCTGTGGAGCCCTGGAACCTCACTCACCAACAGAAACACAACACAACCGAAAAGAAATGTTATTTTATTGTCTTCTGTAAAGCGCTTATTCCATCTGACTAAATTCAGACGTCCTAGTTAGGATCCTAAAAAGAAGGCTAATTAGAAGCTTCTAATTACACTTGACTAATTTAGTTACTGAATCAATCAGTTACAAGCGCGCGGCGAATTCATTCGGACTTTTTCGTAATTGCTCCAGCCCTGTCAAAGCAACAAAAAATCTGTCTTCTCGTAGGCCTGGCCGTTAGCTCAATAAAAATAAAATAAAGTAAAAAACGAAAAATGTGGGTGAAAGAATATTAATAGTATTAATGTTATTTTTATCGTTTTTGTTCTAAAGATACGGCATATGTTTATACAATTCAATTATGTTACTCATAACTTCTTTTTCTTTTACTGCCGACATCGCACACTCGCGTAATTCGTAATCGTAGACACAACACGTCCTCACGCAGTGACACCTGCGGTGCGACTGAAGCATCTAAACGCTATTCCACCTTCCTAAATCGCGTTCTAATTAGGATACTAAATGATTTAGTCAGTCAGAAGCCACACTTCTTCCGATTTAGGATGCTAATTAGGATCCTAACTTCCTAAATGCTATTTCACTTGACTGAATTAGTTATTGAATGATTGAGAACGTCTGAATTTAGACAGGTGGAATAAGCGCTTAAGGTGGAGCTTACTTCATCAGACGGGTGCTCAAATTCGAGCGCGAAATCCGGTATGCCCTATAGGGCCTCATTTGAGAGGTATACCTCTCTTCAATTTAATTTTGTTTATAAGACTAACCGACTTCCGTTTACATTAAAACTTGTTTAATTGATAATAATGCCTTAATTGCATTATGATCCCGAAATCTATCTGCAGCAAACAGGTTTGCACCGCATGTATTAGACCGGCAACAATTTATTTTACTTTATAACTTAATTATTAAATAACTTTAAAACATCTGATTATTAAATTGTATAAGACCATTTTGATTTTAAATTTGAATTACTTACAATAAAACATTAATTATGAATTAGTTAAATTCAATAAAAAAATTAGTATTATTATGTTATATTTTATATTACAATAATAAAAAAAGGAAAATGTATTATGACAGACAACTTTATCTACAAATAATTAAAAATAGTCTGTCCAGGATTTTTTAGGCAACTCATTTTTAATAAATTTTCTAAAATACTAAATTCACGATAAAATATGTTTCATTTTATTATCAGCTCGGCGAAGATCGATGTAGGTTCGGATTTTAGACCATTTAGATGATTCATAATGGATTTGAAAAAAATAAATTTGAACTACGAGTAGAACAACGTATATAACAAGTCAGTCAGTTAAATAAATCTTCACAACTGAAGTGAGCTACGAACGATCCATGGATGACGTAATAACCTGCCGCTCCCCAAGATGCTCAATTTACTAAATGGTGGGGATTATGGATCGCTCTTAATAGATTGGGTAAACATTCAATCATTTTAATTGTAGACACTAAAAGAAATATTGTGAATGAGTGCGATGACTCGATGGTTTAATATCGATTGTATTCTATCACTTGTTCATATGCTACTTCCATCGTAAAGTTAGTTCTTGTTTTTTCTTCTTTTGACCACTCTCTTATGTTCCGTACTCACAGACGGTAATACTCGATAGTTTAACTATAATGCTTTATTTGTTTCTTAGGTTTTCACGCACATCACTCATTAAATAAAACATGTGTTAAAGGGTTAATGCATGAACTTTATTTATTTATTGACGTTTCGCAGCCTATTCAGGTCATTATTCTGACGATGCAGACCTGAAAAGGCTGCGAAACGTCAATAAATAAATAAAGTTCGGGCATTAAACCATTTGTACAGTTTTATATAATGCTTTAATTGACGACCTCCGTGGCCGAATGGTTCGTATGCCGGGTTTCATGGTGTCGCCGACTCAAGATGTCCCGGGTTCGAACCCGGTGGGGGCAGATGTTTGTGTGATAAAAACGAGCATTTGTACTCCAGTCATGGATGTTTAATATGTGTTTCTATCAATTATACTTATATATGTACAGTATATGTATTCTATCCGTTACCCTAGTATCCCATAACATAAGCCTTATAGAGCTGGGGCTAGGCTAATTGTTGTGAGTGTTGCAAATATTTATTTATTTATTATTAATGCAAATAAAATCAACGCGTCGCGCCCTACGAAGTCCTACGAGAGTTTTGCGGTTTACACGTTGATTTCTGCTCGCTTTAGAGTAAACATATCGAGTGATATCGTATGTGAGTACGGATAATTGGAATGGGTTTTAAACTTATTTTAGCCAATCGACTGTTTACACTGAAACTTTTTTTTTTTAATTATGGATGTGAGATTAATCTTCAGATATAAAAATATACTTAGTAGGTGAATTTCATTTTCACATTATCAATCAGGATTTTCTTACTTTCTAGTCACTATAAAATTATACACTTAGATTTTATGTATATCAGGCAAATTAAAACCTTTTTTTTGTCTGGAACATCCTTCAACCACTGGGGGAGCGAGAAGAAGGTATATGGGACTCCTTCTTGACCACTTCAGCTAGCTCTGAGGTCAGCTGAAGTGTACAGGGCCCCACCTACGCCCTGAACAGGGCCACTAAAACCCAGACAATATCCCTGCACCGTGTCACCCGCTCCGCATTGCTAGGACCGCAGTCCCAGCAGTGCAGACCGGATGGCCATTCGCCTAAAGGAAATGCTTTGGAAAACGCTAACGCTTTCGATTTCATTTTGTTATTTCTAGCCGCCTGAGGTTTTCAAATGCCTTGCGCTCTTTTTTTTTCTTTTGCATTGGTAATAACAATATTAAAGAAGATGAGCGCGAGGTATTTGAAAACCTTCGGCGGTCAGACTTAACAAAATGAAATCGAAAGCGTTAGCATTTTTCTAAGCATTACCGTTGGGCGAATGGCCCCCCGGTCTGCACTGCTGGGACTGCGGTCCTAGCAATGTGGAGCGGGTGAAACGGTGCAGGGATATTGTCTGGGTTTTAGCGTTTTTCAAAGCATTTCCATAAGGCGAATGGTCCCCAGGAGTGCGGGTGGTGTTGCGGTATCCTGGAAGACTGGCCGCAAAAGGCAACATTAAAACTTGCGGTTTTTCCCCACCTATACCCTTAGCACGAACCAATATCAAATTTCTTCTTCTTCTTTTTGGAAAATGGCGGTGCACTTAATAGTTATAGTGCGAAATGTCAATGTCAAATTTTGTATGGAAACTTCAACGAGAACTAAAAATCAGTATATATTTGACAATGACATTTCGGACTCGCAAACTATTCGAATTCGATATTGGTTCATACTAAGGGTGCTGAATTTAAATGGCTCGAACAAATTTCATACCGAAAATTCATTGAGTACTAAATGAATGGTCATGGACGCGCTTAAATCATAAGAAAGGTCAATCATAGCATAGCAAAATCCTTCGTTCATGACGATCCTTGTACAAATTACAGCAAAAAGAAACTAAACTAAGAAATTATTTAGAATATTGAATTAATAAAGTCTTTGCATCATCATCATTATCACCCTGTTAATGTCCCCACTGCTGGGGTACAGGCATTCCCTACGGTTGGAATAGGGAGATTGGGCCATGAGCGACCACGCGGGTCCGGTGCGGATTGGTGGGTGCTAACGACAGCAGGTACAGACGGGACCAACTACTTAACGTGCCTTCCGAAGCACTGGGGGGCTCGAGATAGATTTTTTTTTGTCAGCCATCCAATGAACCGACCACTGCGAAAGTTGCTTAACTTCAACGATAGCAGCCGAAAGCGCTAACCATTTGTACAAACGAGATCATCAAGTCTTTATGAATATGATAACCTCTATATTTCATAATATATCACCAATAACAACTCGATGTACCTGGAATACGGCAGTGTATGCTATTAATTTATCTGTCAGTTTGATAAAGGCAAAGGGATCGTTGTTTATGCAGCCGTACCTAATACAATATTCTGTAGTGACGTTTGAAAACTTATGTTGTGTAACGTGATATTTATATTGGTTTGTATAAATACTCAAACTGTGTTGCTTTTTATATCGATTATGTGTTTCATGAGCCCGTAACATTTTTTGGCCGACAAATGTTTAACAAATATAATTTTAGTTTAATCTACTTAAAAAGGAGGAGTTTCGCAATTGACGACTTCCGTGGTATAGTGGTGTGTACGGCAGATTTCAAGATGTCGCCTACTCAGAGATCCCGTGTATTCGAATCCCGGTGGGGCAAATATTAGTATGATGAATACGAGTATTTGTTCCTGTCATGGATGTTTATATATATATATATATTACGTACGTATTATATTCTTACGTTGGCTAGGCTAATTGGAGTGCGTTTATAAAGTGATTTTGTTGTATTTTTTTGTGTTTATATTATCTTGAACAATAACTCGGTTCTGATTATGTATATTTGGGGATTAAATACAATTTATTAATTTAGATATCTTCCATATTCTTCATCGACTTTGACCGAACTAACTGTTGACTTTACAATTGTTTGCCAATAGTTTCTCAGTTCTTGTCTTGTTTAAAATGAGTTTACCTTTCAAAGAGGAATCATCCAGAAAACTATATAGCAAGGTTGCTGCGTATAAATAATGCTGCTGAATAAATAACTTTTATTCAGCAACAAAATTGTGATCATTAAACAAATAAATTTCTCTATCGGGGTTCGAACCTTCGAACAAATGATCGAACTTCGGACATTTGAAGCATAATCCCTGCCGTGGCAGTAAAATAATGTTTCTTCGGAAAATAAAATCATAATTCACAATGAGTTCTCAGTTGGTATACGGACGGCCACGTCATGTTGAAAAAATTATAACGAAACAGTAGAGCCCACTTAAGCCCACTTGCTAGATGCAATTTGCTAAATCTCGATTCAACGAAAACTAGAATTAACCCATAAAAATGTCAAATCGTCAATTCGACAGTATTGTATGGGCTAAATCTAGTTTAAGTTAAAAAGCGATTTATCAAAATGCTGCAAGTGCACCTTAAAATAATTTTAAAGTCTGGCTATAATAGTACGAGAGCCCACGACCAAAATTTTTGTCTCATAGCAATACGGCCAAAACCGCATCAAATCGGTAGATACGATTATCTTGAACTCGAAAATACCAATATCAGACATTTTCCGCGTAGCGTTTGATCTGACCGAATTTTCAAAATTGTCAAAGAATTTTACCGAACTGCATCATAGCAATATGTCTGATTTGCAGACTGTAGTTGAATGATAGTTCTGAGATACCGAAAACATATTTTTCAGACGTTAGTGGTGCAGCGCAAACCCGTAAAATCACTTAAAAAATTAAAAATGAGACAAAAAAAATGTCTCATAGCAATAAGTCTGAAAATCTTTTTTATTAGTAAATTTTGGTTATTTGATGCGAACAAAACAATTTTCAGACGGAAATGTGAACGCATTAAATTTTGAGACCGTTTTGAAAATGTTAACAAATTTTACCGATCGGTATCATAGCAATATGTCTGAAAATTGTTGGACATGATAAAATAAGTTGTCCACATGTGCAAAAAATTTATATCAGACAAATTAAGTGTAGCACCTTCTCTATCAGACAACTTTTCGATACTCAGATATCATTTAAAAATCGTATTAAGGCATCTTGAATTTTCTGTTACAAACCACAACCGCACAACGTATGACAACTAAGTGAGCGTCGTTCCAACGTTTGGAGCAGCTGGCGAGTGAGCTGTATAATAGTAAGAAAGGGGCAGGAGCGTCGCTGAGGCGGTTGAAATTAAATACTGATTGATTTGATAGTTTTGGTTTTATTTAAAGCACACTTGAGTAACTTTTACAAAAGAAATAAGTAATGACATCTGTCATCTGTCAAGTACATATAATAATAGACAAGGGAGATTCTTGAATATCTATGAAGGCTGTAAATTTAAAAAAAACATTTAACAGAGGCGTCGGCCAGGCGACTCCGAAACGTTATTTTCGTTTTTGGGAGTATATGCTACACTTAAAGTGTCTGAAAACAGGTTTTTGGTAATCATGGCAGCAATACGAAAAGTTGAAAAAAAAAATTATCCGTATTGCTATGATACAGGTCGGCTAAATTTGTTGACATTTTCAAAAATGCGCTCAGGCTATATGCTACGCGCAAAATGTCTGAAAACAAACTTTTTCGTAATACAATTATAAAATCTATGTACATTTTCACTATAAGACGTATTGCTATAATACCGACTGTCTTTTTTTTTTGACATAGCAGAAATGGCCTCCCACGTAGTTGCTACACTTTCGACCGTTACTACACACCTAGTCGGGTTCAGAATCATATAATCTAACGATTTTATAGGGTTTTTGCCGTATTGCTATGAGACATGGTTTTGGTCGTGGGCTCTCGTACTATAAATATAGATAAAAAAAACTTAATATTACATATAAATTTGGAATCTGATTATTATATTTCATTCAAATACGATGGTATGGCTGACACATCATCTTTGACAGTTATAGAGACGTGACTTCATCACCTTGGATTGGATATGCAGGATGATACCAATCAATTAATTATCGATTATATCTTAGTACTTATGACAATTGATTCATAATATAGATTTATTTATAGTGTATATTAAATTTTAGTTATATTTATTTCTCGATTACAACAACAAGAACAAACCGTAACAAACTACGCTTCAGAACTAAGAAAACTTTCTTCTAATTGTGGCTTTAGATGTTTACATTGTAGCAAATCAATTGCTGAAATATTTTTATGCTTGCAATTAATTCGAGGTCTTAAATATGGTGATGTACGCATAAAATTACTTCAAGACGGAAACACAATATCGTTTTCTAAATTAATTCAGGCAATGGAACAAGGCAAAACTGATAACAATTACATATCTAGAGACGTACGAGTAAACACAGACAATATTTATAATATTTCAACTTCTAACCAAAAACCGATTCAAAACTACAGTGCAAAACAAACAACCTCATTCCCTATTACAATAAGAGAATTGAGAGGGAAATGTTTCCGGTGTGGGGACATGCAACATCGAGCAAATGATTGTAAAATGGTAAATGCCACTTGCTCAAGATGTAAAAAGAAAGGCCATATTTCGAAAGTCTGTTTACAACGTTATATAAATACTCAACAAGTACATGAATCAACAAGTTCCATAAATGATGACAATTTGGCAGAAATAAATAAACTAACTAGCGAAATTACTGATAAATATATGAGTACCATTTTGATCAATTCTAAGTCATTACAAATGGAATTTGATACTGGAGCTACATTGTCCTCAATTTCGCGGTCACATTATAATAAATTACAACTTCAAAATAAAATTTACGAAACCGACATGAAATTAAAAACTTACACTAGGGAAGTAATTAAGCCATATGGATTTACATATATCAAGGGACGATACAAAAACCAAACATTCCATGGGAAGCTCTACATTATTGATAAAAATGTGGACCCCATATTTGGAAGAAACTGGATGAAGGAGTTAAACATCGAGTTAGCAGATATGAGAACACTACAAAGTACAGAAGAATACCCTCACCTAGATCACCTACTGGAAGAATACTCATCGACAGTATTTCAATCTGATTTAGGTAAAATACCAAATTTTCAGGGACATCTTAACTTAAAAGAAAACGTACAACCGATTTTTATCAAACCTCGACATATACCCTATGCTCTGAAATCAAAAGTAGATGATGAAATTGAACGTTTTTGTAAAGAAGGAGTAATAACCAAAGTGAACTACGCAGAATGGGGAACTCTGATTGAACCAATAGTGAAATCAAATGGAACAATCAGACTTTGTGTGGATTACAAGGTAAGTCAAATGTTACAAAGATTAAAACAAATTCTGGAAAAATTAAAGGAAAACAATCTTCGATTAAATAAAAACAAATGCAATTTCTTCCAAAAAAGTATTAATTATCTTGGCAACTGGAAGGCCAACCAATATAAACTATCTAAGAACATTTCTCGGAATGGCAAACTACTACAATAAATTTATTCCAAATTTAGCATCTATACTGAACCGCTTGCTGAAGAAAGATTCGAAGTTTCACTGGACAGCAGATTGTGAAGATAGTTTCAATGCCATTAAGAAAGAAATTTTGAGTGATAGAGTACTCACACACTTTGACCGAACAAAACCTTTGATCTTAGCCACTGACGCCTCACCTATGGGACTAGGAGCAGTTTTATCACACAGATTTCCAGACGGTTCTGAAAGACCCATAGCCTTTGCATCCAGAACACTATCTAGCAGCGAACGTAAATATAGTCAAATAGACAAAGAAGCCACGGCTATATATTGGGGACTTAAAAAATTCTTCTACTACTGCTATGGACGTAAATTTATATATTATTTATATATATATGGACGTAATATTAATTACCGATCACAAGCCACGTCCATTTTTCACCCGCATCAAACTTTGCCCACTCTAAGCACGATGAGATTGTTTCATTATGCTCATTACCTATCGGGATTTGACTATGACATAGAGTACAGAACATCGTCAAAACATTCGAACGCAGATTAACTATCAAGATTTCCTACTGAAACGTACAAAGAAAACAAAATAGATCAATGCAGTCATTTCCAATTACAACAAATGAATACCTTAGACGTTTGTCCAGATATAATTTCAAAAGAAACTTTAAATGATCCTGAAATGAAGATGATTCTAGAAGCATTACAACAAGGACAATCAGTCAGAAGATACGGATATCAAGATAATGAACTGACCTTACAAAATGATTGCATACTTAAAGGTACACGTGTAATGATTCCACCAATGTTACGCACACATATATTAAATGAACTCCACGTTGGCCATCCCGGGATGTTGAAGATGAAATTGCTGGCTCGTAGTTTTGTTTACTGGAAGAACATTGACCAAGATATCGAGAATAAAGTAAAGTCTTGCAGAGCGTGTCGATTACAACAGAACGAACCAGCGAAAGCTCCATTACATCATTGGGAATACCCTACTGAGATATGGCAAAGAGTTCACATCGACTTCGCAGGTCCAATCGGAGGCTACTATTTACTCATCCTAGTGGACGCTTATTCAAAATGGACTGAAATCATACCTACGAAAACAACTACGAGTAATTGTGTAAATTGTCAAAGATTCTTGAAGGACAATGGAATTACACAGCAAACAATTGCACCATACCACCCCGCTACGAATGGGCAAGCAGAGCGCTATGTAAAAATTATCAAGAAAGCTTTGCGAGCAATGGCGGAGGAGGGAGGCGATATTAACGACAAATTGAACACTCTCAAGGCTCGGTTGAGACGTACGCCGAATTCCAATGGTCAGTCACCTTATCAACTTATGTTCGGGCGTGAGATAAGAACAAAATTGCATGTTATGTTACAGCAACCCTCCACTGCAAGCGACTCTCGAGACACAAGAAGGCAGATAGAATTAAGGAAACAATTCAAACAGGGTGACCGTGTTCAGGCTCGGAGATATAATGGCATCCACAGATGGGAGTTTGGCACTGTGATACGACGGCTGGGGCGTGTCCATTATGAAGTTACGACGGATAGTGGTGAGGTATGGAGACGTCACCTGGACCAGTTGCTACCGGCCCCTCTGGTGCGGAGGCGTGTCATATATATTCTCTTTGGGCGGTGATGACGTTACTTATTTACGCTTGTTATTGGAATGTCACTTAATTATCTAATAAATAAAATGTACATATTGAACTAATAATATCTTATTTGAAAATACCAATAAACCATATATTTATTGTATAAATATATTTAAATATCTACAAAATTAGAAAATTTGTATAATTTAATAAAACAAACAAAAATCTTTTTAATGGATTACTTTATTATTCTAATATACAACAACCAATATCACTTTACGTCTCATATTTATTAACATTTAAATAAATAATGTGAATGAAATTTTTCTAAACCAAAAAAAAAACATCGTGTATCTTATTAAATCGTTATTAATGTACAGTATTAAGTGTTGATTTATTTCTTTATTATTAAAATTTGTATTTTTATCGAAGTCAAAATTTTCTTTAACGCAAAATGTGTCATGCATATCATCGTATTTGAAACAGACTATAATGAATATTCATTTTGTTTTCTCATGTTCGCGCCAATCGGTGTTAAATATCTTCGTGATATTAAAATGGAGTAGGGAGATAAAAGAATAAGTGAGCATTGTTTTAACAAGCACAGTGAGTTTATGCTCGAAGCTCTTTATAAGCTTTCCAATAAGTCAGCAGAGTACAACGTGGAATTATAATTATAATATAATAATTACCGAATTCAGAGATGGTTTGGTGAGGTGTTTGCTATCAAGGAGTGACTGGGTTTTAATTTTCAACACTATGTTCCATAACCAAGAATAGCCCTTTCAGCAAAACTCAGCACCGGGTCAAAAAGCTCTATATTTTGCTTCGGCAAAAGTCGTAGTGTATACAGATTTATCTGTGTGATTATAACAAATTTTTAGAAAGAAAAAACTTTATTTGACTGGAGGGTGACACTTTCTATAATGCGTAGGTAGTGTACACCATATCAAAATTTACATTTTTATTGGAAACCACGTTCAAAAGAATAATTTCTTAACAGAGCGGACCGCGGGAAATGGATCCTGTCTGCAGTTTCTTATAACATTTTTATGGTAATTGTTTGGTTTTGCAATCAAAGAGTTACTATAGAACCCTATTAATAAGCCTCCTCTGTCCGTCCGTGAGCAGTGAATATTTAAAGGTATATATATCTAACATATATTCCTAAAATTATAATGAAATCTAAATACGAAGAAACTGACTGATTGACTGACTGACATATCAACGCACAGCCCAACGCATCAAGACCGCTAGGTCTAGAGACTCCAAATTTGGCAAATAAAGGATTTCTCAAAATTTACCCCCGAAGGGGTTAAATCGAGAATGAAAGTTTGTATAAAAATGTTAAGAGCTAGTAGATTTGAAACTTGGCACGAATACTTATCTAAATAAATTATAAAGTTTGTCATTTTTAGTTTTTCTAAACTACCCCCTAAAAGGGGTGAGGATGTTTATGCTTTTATATGGATTACTTTTGACGCGTATTTCGATTCAGAAATAAAGAATGTGCATCAGGGTTTTTCAAAAATCTACCCCTGAAAGGGTATAAAAGGGATTAAAGTCTGTATTATAAATCTTATTTTTTAAGGAAATAGGGTTAAAACTTGGTTTGAATACTTCTTTAAATAAATAATAGTGTTTGCCATTTTCTGTTTGCTTAAACTACCCCTAAAGTGGGCATTGGAGGGTGCCGAAGTTTTTATATGAATTCATTTTAACGCGCATTTGATTAACTCGAAACTCAGTATTTATACTTGTGGTTCCTTGTCAGATCTACGAAACCCTAAAAATTAGTCTAAGAGGTATCCCAGGCCTCTACTTAGTAAAAGACAATCGGGGGGCGACGGCTACCCGCAATATAGAAGACGTTCTCCAAACATACGACGCTATACTTTAGACATTAATGGAGTAGAGATTGACAACCGTTCGTTAGTTCCATACAATCCAGTTCTTTTGAGAATATTTAACACGCACATAAACGTCGAATTTTATCACTCAGTTAAATCAATAAAATACGTTTGCAAATACACAAATAAAGGATCCGATCAGGCCACTTTTGCCTTAGAAAATAAAAAAGGTGAAGTAAAGATTTACAAAAGTGGGAGGTACGTAAGTAGTTTAGAGGCGGTATGGCGAATTCTTGGATTTCCGATTCATGAAATCTTCTGCACCGTGTTTCATCTTGCGATTCATCTGGAAAATGGCCAAAGAGTATATTTTAATCAGCAAAAGCTGATTGAAATCTGAAAAAGCACCAAAAACTCCACTTCTTACCTTCTTTGAGTTATGTCGTACTGATGATTTTGAAGAAACCTTTTTATATTAACAAGTACCATAATTATGTTTGGACTAATTCACGATACCAAAGGAGGAAACGTTAAATGAACGTAGATGGATGGCCTAGCATTAATAAAGAACATGCTCTAGGCAGAGTGTATACAATACACTCTAACAATACGGAATGTTTTCATCTTCGAATGCTACTCCATGAAATTCGAGGCGATATTACAGGCGAAAGCAGAGCTCGAGATCCTAGAGCCAAGCTTACCCGACATTATACCGAGGATATCCCGGACGTCAGCCTGTACGAGATTAGAATTGCCCTCAAACAGCTTAAAAACAACAAGGCGGCGGGAGATGACGGAATCACAACAGAGCTTCTGAGAGCGGGCGGTACGCCGGTACTTAAAGTCTTCCAGAAGCTCTTTAACTCCGTCATCCACCAGGGCAAAACGCCGAAGGCATGGAGCAGAAGCGAGGTGATTTTGTTCTTCAAAAAGGGTGATAATACCCTACTGAAGAACTACAGACCCATCTCGCTTCTGAGCCATATCTATAAGCTGTTTTCGAGGGTCATTACGAATTGTCTCGCTCGCAGGCTCGACGACTTCCAGCCTCCCGAACAAGCCGGTTTCCGAAAAGGCTTTAGTACCATAGACCACATCCATACGCTGCGGCAGATTATACAGAAGACCGAAGAGTATAATCGGCCACTTTGCTTAGCGTTTGTGGACTATGAGAAGGCCTTCGATTCGATCGAGACCTGGGCGGTGCTGCAGTCTCTCCAGAGGTGCCAAGTGGACTACAGGTATATCGAAGTGTTAAAGTACCTATACCAAAACGCCACTATGTCGGTCCGAGTACAGAATCAGAGCTCTAATCCTATCCAACTACAGCGAGGGGTGAGACAGGGAGACGTTATATCTCCGAAACTGTTCACTACTGCGATGGAGGATATTTTTAAGCTTCTGGACTGGAAAGGACTCGGCATTAACATCAACGGCGAGTACCTGTCACACCTTCGATTTGCCGATGACGTAGTCCTAATGGCGGACACCTTGGAAGACCTGAACACCATGCTCGAGCATCTCAGTGACGCATCCCAGCGAGTGGGTCTTAAGATGAACATGGACAAGACTAAAATCATGTCCAACGACCATGTTGCACCCGCTCCAGTTAATGTTGGGAACGTTACACTTGAAGTTGTTGACCACTACGTTTACCTAGGACACATAATCCAGTTAGGTAAGTCCAACTTCGAGAAAGAGATCTCTCGTCGAATCCAACTCGGATGGGCAGCGTTCGGGAAGCTGCGGAACATCTTCGCGTCCAAAATACCTCAATGCCTTAAGACGAAAGTCTTTAACCAGTGTGTGTTGCCAGTGATGACCTATGGCAGTGAGGCGTGGTCGTTTACTATGGGTTTCATAGGACGGCTCAAGGTCACCTAGCGGGCAATGGAGAGAGCTATGCTTGGTGTTTCCCTGCGTGATCGAGTCAGAAATGACGAGATCCGTAGGAGAACTAAGTCACCGACATAGTTCGAAGAATAGCCCAGCTGAAGTGGCAGTGGGCGGAACACATAGCGAGGAGAACCGATGGCCGTTGGGGCGGAAAGGTTCTCGAATGGCGACCGCGTGCCCGACGACGCTCAGTGGGAAGACCCGCTACAAGGTGGACCGACGATCTGGTGAAGGTCGCGGGAAAACGCTGGATGCGGGCAGCGCAGGACCGATCGTTGTGGAGATCTTTGGGGGAGGCCTATGTCCAGCAGTGGGCGTCATACGGCTGATATGATGATGATGATGATGATAATTATGTTTGGACTAATTCACAATACCAAAGGAGGAAACGTTAAATGAACGTAGATGGATGGCCTAGCATTAATAAAGAACATGCTCTAGGCAGAGTGTATACAATACACTCTAACAATACGGAATGTTTTCATCTTCGAATGCTACTCCATGAAATTCAAGGCTCCACGGTATTTGAAGCGTTAAAAACAGTGAATGATTTACACCCTACTTATCAGTCTTCTGGCAAGGCGCTAGGCTTGCTTGAAAACGATGACAACTGGAATGCAGCATTGTGTCAATCGCCACATATAATATGCGTGCTTTTCACTATCATGTTGGTGTTTTGCCAAGTCTCTGGTCTATTAAGTCTGTGGGATGCATTTAAAGAAGATCTTTTTAGAAAGAAGATTTTAAATGGCAAATCGAATTGCAGGTGAAAGGTGACATAGCCCATTAAACAGATAAAGGGTTTAACAAATGTCTGATAGAAATTGAAGACGCCTCCTTAAGTTTTGGCGGGCTATCCCTAAAAGAGTACGACTAACCACACCTGTGTGGGAACACCTGTTATTTTTTTTTATTTTCAACGGCACTCGGTTGCAAGTCAAAGCTTTGCACTGGAACGTAGTATAAACCACAATTTTGGCCGAATTTGCTCAATTAGAAACAGTGTTTGTACAACGTATCCGTGAATACCAAATGATCTCCCCTTTGAATTCAAAAGGCTACAGTTTCCCCTGGTGGTCTGTTTCGCCATGACCATAAATAAGTCGCAGGAGCTAACTCTCAAATTCTCCGGAGTACATCTAGTACAGGACTGTTTCTCCCACGGTCATTTCTATTTGGCACGCTTCTGTGTAAGTTTACTTTAGAGTTTGGTTCTATTGCTACCTACCTTCAAACGTGGCAATTTTTTTGTTAATAAGGAAGTACTTTAACAAGTATAAACTTGTTGAACACTTTATGTCTTTAATTATCACCTTCTACCTTAAACCTTCTGTTTAATATTTAGGTATCTGACGTGCAATTACAAATTCACAACAAAGTAATTTAAGGTAAATAGGAATATGCTCAGCGCATCATAAGTGGTCAAAGTTAGTGACATTAGTATTCCATATACCAGTTGCGTTATTCTCAAAGTGTTTAAATACTTTACTGAATGATTTACTTCTCTATATTCAGTGTTTACCACAGTATTTCTGTCTTTCAAAGGACTTAAACTTTTCTAATCGCTAATTGGTCGTTATCAGATTTTTTGCTTTTAGTAAAGACCATTTAAATCACACTTTTATCTCATCGGCTTGTTCAACTTGGACCTAACGAAAAAGTATACTGTATGTCTTCGATCCTTATTTTTGCCAAAATTAACCGAAATTCAACAGTGTTGCTAGTTCCCAAAATGTTTTTGAAGTAAAACTTCTTTACGCACGCTTGACTTGGGGAGTAAGCTGGCGGACACGTTACGAAAAGTGTGATCGGGCGAGGCGAACGGGAGTTAAGTAGGGGTATATAAGCAAGAGAAAGCAGTGCGCGCGGACATTATCTTTCTCTCCTTCTCTTATAGCTAGTAAATGAAAGAATGAATGAATGCATAAATTGTACACACACACACATACTAACTAGTACTTCCATTTTAGACGTCTTTTAGGTTTTTAATAATACTTTTGTAATTATATCTTTTTTTTAAGCATTCAACTGCTAGATGTTTAAATCTAAAGAAAATATTACTAGAAAACAAATCCACGCGGACCAGGCAGCAGGCGGGACTCGAACCCGCACCCTTTGCTATCCGGGCGAATGCACTAACCATTATGCTACTGTTATTTTTTTCTAGTAATATTTTCTTTAGATTTAAATATCTAGCAATTGAATTCGTAAAAAAAATACAACTATAATTGCTATTTCTTCTTTCAAATGTTTATTATTTGTAAAGGTATTTATTTGACATTGTGGGTTACCTACAATGTGGCGCTGCCTTGCAGCCTAAGGCTAGAGAAATTTCGACGCGGCCATCAGGATAGCGAAGGGTGCGGGTTTGAGTCCCGGCTGCTACCTGGTCCGCGTGGAATTTTTCTAGTAATATTTTTTTTAGAATACTTTTGTAAGTTTTTCTGTTCCACTCGGAAACCGATCCGAGCCACGCCAGGATTTATGTATATTTTTACAATATAACTGGATCTTGAATTGCTCTCATTGAATTGCGCAAGGAATCTCCCGCTTTTTAACTCTTCAATTCCCATGTCCAAATGGGTGAACAAAAATCATTGTTTTGTTGCAATACTTGTTGTACATCTTGATGCTGGCAGGGCAATCAATTTAAATTATTGTTAGTTTTTTATCCACAAATCCAATCCGATCCACTTTATGGTAGGGTCTAATCATATCAGCTATAAAATCGACATTGTCTTTACCATAGAGCAACTCAAAACATTCCATTGGACTCATCTCCTGGGATTTACTAAAAACTTCGTCACAGTCTTCTTTCCCGCAAGAAGTAAAATAAATATTGCTGACTTTGGCATACTATTTTTTACAGTATTGGTTTTTTTTTGTTTTTTCTTTGGTGCAGGGAAGTCAATATGTTCGCCTTCTTCCAGGTCATAAGAACGATTTTTTTATCTCCATTGTCTACGTCAGTCACTGCAACATCTTCAGGAGGAAATAAAATTATATCACCTGGGTCATCCTCGACCTCCAACCACATTCATACAGCGATAAGCCGATAATATGTAGGCAATAGTCTTGTGATTAATCTGTAAGAATTCAAACAATGTATGGTTATTATTATTCCCAGTGTCACCCACAGGTGACACACCACATATCCACAGTTATACCAAAAACACTTAAAACTATTTTTATTATAAAATACATTTTTAATACTACTTACATATTCGTTCATTACATGAAATAAGAAAAAAATAACAATACGGTTTAAGCATGTTTATTTCACTTTATATCTCAAGAAATCACGCAGACTAGGACAGGTCTAATTTCGCGCGAAAAAAATGAAAAAATTGAGAGATGACGTTCGATATTTGCTGCCAGAAAAAAAAATGAAAAGTGTCACTCATTCGCGTTACTACTAGAGCGGTGAAATAAAAAAAAAATGCATTGCGTGTATCAAAAAAACTAAACAAACTTCCGTCACGTACAAGTGACACTGGCAATTGAAGAGTTAAATTTAAAGTTAGCCCGAATTTGACATGTAATTTATGATTTCAAATATAAAACCACTAACTTTATATTTTTTTAATAGTAAGCAGATTAATGAAACGGCAGATTTGGTAAAAATTTGCTACGTGAATCACTAAGTCCACGCGGAACTCGCGGGCAAAAGCTAGTGTATTATTAAATGTGAAAGTTTGTTACTTAATCACGCATACACTACTGACACAATTTGAATGTTTGGTAATCATATAGTGTAAGACCTGAATTGAGACAAAAGATACTTTTATCCCGAAAAATGTTAGGTTCCTGTAGACTTTTCAAAATAATAGTTAACGCGGACCAAGTAGCAGGCGGCCGCTAGTATATATTACAAATGTGAGAGTTTGTATGTTTGTGACTTAGTTATGCGAAATCGGCTGAAAGGATTTCGATGAAGTTTTATACACAGAAATCTTAGAAGTGAAAAGATTTTTACCCACCAGAAGTGTTTGTGGAATGTTGATATGTTTTGTTGATTGTGTAAGGCAAAACACGCGATGGATACCCGGCTTTAGGTGATAATTTTAAAAAAATTGGGGACTTTTATATTTTCTGTTTATTAATATTCACTCTCAGCTGTTTTGTACCACAGAAATAAATCAAGTTTGTAATTGTAATGGTGTTTTTTACGAATACCAACTTAGGAATCGTAAATAGTTATTTTGCTTAAGAAATTCGATATACCTAATTGAAACAGCATCGTGTCATATCGAATATATCCAATTAGATTCCAAGTCTGTAACATGCAATTTCAATATCGAATTTAGATAAATTGGATATTCTCCCTATTACTGGCTGCTTCAAGAGTTATAAGCCATTAAGCTGTTTAATTTAACTAAGTTTTATGGTAGTTAAGGTCGAATAAATAAAGCACAAAAAATAATAAATAAAATAAAATATAAATAAATATTATATGTATAATGGACTGTATTACCTGTTAAAAAGTCATAAAATCTAAAATTGGAACTGTCGAAGTTCTACAGTGAGTTTTCTTTTACATCAGAATCACCATACAATCCTTTCATCAACTGGAGAAATTGATGGCTGAAGCCTTCTATATTAATACTAGCTGTCCCAGCGAACTTCGTACCGCCATAAAAAAAAAGGGGTTGGTGGTAGAAGGGTCAAAATTTAGGGTTGTATGTATTTGTGTATGATGTATCATAAAAAAATTAAAAAAATATATCTAAAATTGAAAAAAATAAATTTAGGGGTAGATTACCTTTAACATTTAGGGGGACCCAATATGCACACAAAATTTCATGAGAATCGGGAAAGCCGTTTCTGAGGAGTTTAACCACAAACACCGCGACACGAGAATTTTATATATATGATTATATTAAAACGCCCAGTTTAGCGTGAAAATATCGTCCCGAGAATACGTCAACAAAAAGCATTTAAGTCGGAAATGCTAAAAATATTCTATATTTAAAGAATTGTAAATTGGATGAATGCGGTTAATGTAAATATTTTCGTGACGAACCCGAATGTTTATGAGTCAAATTAGATTTACATAAATACGTGTAATGATCGGTTTTTCAGTCGCAATGCTATAAGCTCGCCCTGAATGGTGGAAGGATTGATTTGAATTTTAAAACGTCCACATAGCTCAAGACTTACTAATCATAATTTCAGTGGTATGAAGCTTACTTTTTTATGTGAAAAGAGTGGCAAACAAATATATGGCTCGCCTGATGGTAACCGGCTTCCGTAGCTTAAATGCGCTTGCGATACCAAAAATATCATTCGTACCGTTGCCTACTCTGACCCAATCGCCCATCCTATGGAGCTTTACTGTTGAGCCTAGGCCTTCTCCAAAGATCCAGGGGCGTCCCGGTGAAATGGCGCCACGCACACAAAGGTGCGCCGATCCCAAGACGCTCCCACATGGGCCTAGGAGGGTACCGGTGAGTTTTAGTGGGTAGGACCGGCACTGTATCCCGCGCCGGGTGCGTCGCACACACGCCGTGCGCCTCGCCAGCCAGCGCACGGTACAGTCCGTCAAGGGGTTTCTCACCATTAAAATAAAAGCCTCCTCCAGAAATATCCACTTCTTCCGCTGCCTGTATCCAGAATGCAAGCAGCGGGTCTTGATAGAAAGGCACACTCCAATATAAACAACATTATCCGCACGAGTGGAGGCGGTGCCGGTCGATGCCAAGCAGCTCTAATAAGCGATATTCAAATAGTTCCAGACTGCATGTCTGTCCTCATCATTAGACAATAATGTTCACAGTGTTGGGACACGGGTCTTCGATTCATTTTGAACAGAATTGGGAGAGAGACTGCTACTCGGTCCCAGTATTAAATTGATTGTTGTGCTATGTGCTAATACTACATAATGTGTCACTGGCCAATCACAGGCACATCAACTGGTACCGTTGACCAATAGGGTCGACTATTAAGATCTGTCTAGGCGCGCGGTGCGGTGAGACGGTGTGGGTGGGAGCGGCCAACTCGAAGCGAATGCGTAGTAATTACTAGCACAAATGGCATTGTCGGAAGGCCAAAGGGGAAGACCTTCCTCCGAACTAGATGATGGTAGCTCGGGGGCCGCGGCCCGACTGATGTTCGTCGGGCATTGCATATATTAAGTGTTTTCCTCCAAATTTCCCTTGCGCGATGTAGGCTTCCCTACATATTGATCGCAGCGCCGGTAGCGCCATCTCTCGAAGATGGCGAGTGATTAATTCCTTCAAGTTAGTTATATGTGGGGCGTGTAGGTATTGCCGCCACAGCATTAATGGGTTAACATGAGATAGTAAATATTTGGCCACCCAACCTTTGAACGGCCATTGCGAATCGCGGTCATAACGCGTAAACTACTGCGCTATCAAGTTCATCGGCCTATCTTTTAAGTTTAGTAGTTTCAGAAAGTGCCATGGCCCTGAACTTAGTGTGCCTGTTAGCACGGAAAACTCGGCACTCCCGCATTTTACATTTTTTTATAGCTAGGTAGGCAAATCTCTACCCCACCTCATGTTAAGTGGTGAGATTCCAGACACGAAGATAGCTGGTACAGCAATTATAAACTGCCACACCAACCATCCTTACCTTGCCGGCCTGCAGAAATGCTGCTTTACATTTTGCTACTGAACCCAGTCTCATATTTGTTTTATATTTTATTTTTATTTACAGTATAATTGTAAATTGCTTATGTTTTTATATCATTAATATTTAAAATATAAACAAAATTTTATTGATGCATTGAGATGGTTGTTTCCTGTAGCGGCGTATTCAACTCATGAAAATCATAAAATAAAAAAAAAACTTATTAATGAATAAATATAGCCATCAAAAACATAACTTGTAAAAAAAAAAGTCTCACAACTCAGTTCTACTTCTTTTAGCGTCAAAAGTTATGAGATCCATGTTATGCCAAGTCGGTTAATTCATTCAGTCCCTACTTAAGGAACCTTCTGTCTTGAGTTATTACGAAATTAGCTCACCTAACAACAGCTTATACTGACCATATCAATATCAAAAGTCTTGTATGTTTTAAATAAATAAATATAAATTATATGACTTGTCAATCGGATGAAAACACAATGTATCTCACATATTACAATAAATTAGATTGTTCATAATGAGATTATTACTGTTCTGCACAAATTGGATAAATTCATTCTCTCATTTAATTTTCCATGAAAATCTTCCTATTTATCTATGACTTGACGATTTCTACAGAACTAAATGTGTATTATCTGCCTCCCGTTTCATCTAGAGATCATCATTTAATTAACATTTATTGTCCACCTATTTCGATTAAAACTTTAAATAAGTCGTTTCCGAGTATTCTTGTCTATTTAATGACCGTTAAAGTAATGAAACCTGTAGTTAAGCGATTCAAGTTAAACTTCGCTGTAATGAAAGCTAGAAATGCTAATTACATTATAATTAAAATCTTTGCATTAAAGTTTTAATTAAGAGTGAAACAAAATGAACTTGACAAAATGAAATCCTAAATTGGTTTAAATCTAACGTAAAACCACTTAATGTTTCTGAAGTAAATTTCACAAAGCAAGGTAAGGTCATTCAGCATTTCCTTGTAAGGAATCATAATATTTATCAAGGAAAATAATAAATCAATTAAACTTTCGGGGAAAATTGGTACTAAAGATAGATTTGCTGAGAAATTCCCGAAAATCCCTAAGGAGTAATTACTTCTTCCTATCGTACGATACCATAGCAAAGTTATCTTAGTAAAATTGTTTTAATATAAGACATTTTCATTAAGGAGCCCAATAATTCTAACGGTAATGACAACGTGAATCGAACAATAACAATATCGTTGATTTTGTTTTTATTTCAGGCAACCATGGTGCAATGAATACTAAAAGGTAATAAGACCACATTTGGAGACAATATTTGTTTGAATTTTTCTATTCTATTTTGATCTCTATCTCGACTCGCATAAGATATGATTTTGTAGGAAAGTAAAAACCGTGTTCCCTAAAATTATCGAAAGGATTTAATTCAACAGTAATGAGTACGCAATGCAATGTTATTATTATTGCTTTCCAGTTGATGTTGGCATTAATTAGTGTGATAAGTATACATATTTCATCTCATTATATACATTTATATAAGTGCCTATGTATTTTATTTTAATAGTTTATCTCTTGGATTGGTTACGAATTGCGTTCAATACATGAATAAAAATCATTAATATTAAACTTATACTTGCTTAGGTTTACAACCCGTCAAAAAGTATTTCATTAAATTATTGGTTTGTCTTGAAAACAAGAGACTGTGAAAACAACAAGAGAACAAATGAATAAATTAAAATTGTTTATTCACATAAATAATAAATGAGGTGTTCTATAGTGCAGTGGTTTGGTCGTAGCAGATATATTAACTCGGAAAAGGATCGTCAACGTGACAAACTGAATGGCGAGTTGATAACTCGCCATTCAGTTTTATTTGTATGTGACTCCCTACTGCAACGCACACTAATCGAAATGGTAACGTAATCGCCTCGCCTCGTAATACACATGGTGCATGCGTGCGTGCATGGTCAACTCTCCGTAGCCTAGCTTACGTCTCTCCGTGGCCTATCTTACGCCTCTCCGTAGTCTAGCTTACGTCTCTCCGTAGCCTAGCTTGCGTCTCTCCGTAGCATATCTTACGTCCCTCCGTAGCCTATCTTATGCCTCTCCGTAGTCTAGCTTACGTCTCTCCGTAGCCTAGTTTGCGTCTCTCCGTAGCCTATCTTACGCCTCTCCGTAGCCTAGCTTACGTCTCTCCGTAGCCTAGCTTACGTCTCTCCATAGCCTAGATTACGTCTCTCCGAAACCTAGCTAGAGTGTAGCAAATGATAAAATTAAGGATACCTATCACAACGATACTTAAGAAGTTTTCACTTCAAAAACCTGGTACCATTTTTCGTTTGGCTGGACACAGTAACTAAAGTGTCTGTACACATAAGAAACTTATTTTGTTATGTAAGTATAAATAAACCTTGCTCATTGTCCCGGCAAGGCCTAAGGGCAAGACACAGACAACTCCTACTAGAGACCGCATTACAAATGCGTATGACATGTCTCCAGACGTACCGCATCATCTGGTGGCAGGCATCATGAAGCTTGTAAGGCCCTAATGGCCGTAAGCATGTACTACGGGTGTGTTTTATTCAGTAATATTCTGACATAACCTTGTAGTCAGCTGTAGGGTGTCTATGAGGATTACACGGAAGCTGCCCCACCTGGAAGGAAACAAAAAAAACTCCGAACGTGGACCGACAGTGATACATAATTTTGCCAAATATGTCATCTTCTTTCTTTCTTAATGGCTCAGCTGAGCTTTTCGCATAATTCTGTCAATTTCTCTTAGATAGGCACGACATGACTGAGATAATAATAATAATAATAATAATAGCTTGGACCGCATCGCTCCGCTGCTGGTGGCCTTCTAGGTTAGGTTTTTTATACTATATTTATTTTTGTATTTACGTTGTTGTATTTTACTTTTATATCTATTTTATAAAAAACCTAACTTGTGAAATGAAATAAATGAGAGTATAATAATAATAATAATAATTTATTTTCCTTTACAATAGCCTTCTTAATAATATATCGATTGGAGTCTCCATTTAAGCAAATATTGCCTGTGTTTGGAGGCTCCGCTCTTCCTTAACTAATAATGTGTAAATCACATACAACTCCAGTATGGTTACAGTAAATGAAAAAATTAACATGCAAAAAACAATAAGAAAGAATGAACGAAAATAAAATAAAACAAAACAATAAACGGACGATCTACGCTGAAAATAATTTTAAATCACATTAAAAGGACTTAAAGCTAAGCAAAAGTATTTGCAATTAAGAAATTAATGCAGATGTTGTGTGCCGTGTGTGCGTGTGTGTTTGTGTCTTTATGTGTGTATGTGTGTGTGTGTAATTAATTTTATACATTGTTTCATGTCATTTATAAAATACGATGCAATAGAGATTCAGTTTCTTCATACGTTCGAGGCTGAATCCATTTAATTAAAAGGCTCTTACACTCATGATGATTTTTGTCATATATGTTTATTTCTTTATTTATTTTATTATATAAGATGGCCGAACGCGAGTTAAATTGCCTACTAGCAAATGCAGTTTTAGTGACAGTCGACTTGACGATTATGTCTTTTCGCCTTTTTTCCAAGAAATGAGGGTCATAGGGTAGGTCAGAGGGTGAGATTCTTGATAAAATGAATTTTGAAAAAATAAGTTAATATTAAAAATGCTATTTTAGATTCTTGTCACTTCCTATGTTGATTTAACGAATATATAACGACTTAACAATACCAAATTTGTCATCCTACCGTGACTTCACACTGACTCGGCCATCAAAACACAGGCCTAGTAGAGTCCGCATTAAGCATTGTATATATCTACTGTCCATCATTTGGATCGCAACATAAAAGTTCGGCAATGTTGAACAACAGCGCGGAACATATTCACTAACTTTTTTCCATTTACAGTGTGTAACTGAAGTGAAAATTGCATATCCATTGGTGCTTTACACGACAAGTATTTTTGTGGAGTTATTATAAAACAGCAGTGGATCAGTATATAGCTCGGTGATTATCGCTTCCACCTGTCAAACACTAAGAGAATAGGCTTACTGGTGTTGCGCACCATTTGGCAACGTTGAGCGTTGTAGTGCAACGTTGCTGAACATGTTGCCCCTTATGAATAAACGAAGACTAAGCTTGGGTTAGTTACTTTATGTTTTGTGCTCTGTTCATTGAATGACAAATGCCACTTGAGTGATTAGAACAAAACATGGAGTAACTAGTTTTAACCTAGTCTTTATTAAATAAAACTAGTTTTAACGGGTTAACGCACGAACTTTATTTATTTATTGACGTTTCGCACGTCTAACTACTACTACTACGACGACTACGACTAGTTTATTTGTTTCTTAGGTAAGAAACAAATATACTAGTCGTAGTCGTCGTAGTACGTCGTAAACTAGTCTTTGTCTATGAATAAGGGCGGTTGAGTGTCATGAGTTGTTGCTTATAGATACTAGGCTAAACTAAATGTTGTTACTGTTGTGCTCTGTGTGTTCAATGTACTCTGTAGGACAGATAACACTGTTCAACGGGGCGGAGGAGCAAGCCAACTTCGGCTTGAATCCCTATCGCGCGCCGTCGAAGATAATCGCAACTCACATCTGAGGGCCTAATCTCAACTACACAAAGTCAAAGCTAAAACGCACTTACTTCTTCGTAAGATTTTTTTTTTATAAATAACAAGGATTACAATAAAGATGTCGTAGCTGATTATCCTGCTCAAGTTGCATCGCCCCACTGGGTTAACTAACAAGTGTACCTGTATTTAACAGTTCTAAGATGGCCACTCAACTAAGATTTCAATAAAATACACAGTAATATTATAAATGCGAAAGTGTGTCTATCGGTCTATCTGTAGTCCTTTCACGCTTAAACCTCTGAACCAATTTGAATGAAATTAGGTATAAGAAATAGTTTCAGTCCCGAGAAAGGATATATGTTTTATCCTAAAAATCATGTTTTGAAGGAAGTGAAAAGGGGGAGGAAAGTATGGGAAACAAAAAATTCCAAGCAGGCGAAGTCGCGGGCTCCAATATAGTTACAATAGTCATGACCTCAGCTTCAGAAGAAAGAAATTATGCTAAATACTTAGAATAAAGTTAAACGTCGGTCGTCCAAAACTCTTATTGGAGTATTCGAGAGTAGGACCCTTGACTTTAAATACGATGACTCCACAGAATAGTTACATAAGCCTTATATAGCGCGCTGACAATCGACTTCTCAGCATTCGTCCTGTTGGCACAACTAACGAATGCCGGGTTGAATTATAAAGTTAGCATATGCTATTTAGGGTTTCACTGGTCACCCTTAATTTGTCATCGAACTAAAGATGTTTAAATTAGTAACGGTAACTTATAAGATATCTGCTGCATATCGATTCCGTAAGATACAAACTCGCTTGACATCTATTTTTTTCGGATTTTTGAAAATTGCCAAAGGACATTGATCGTTCCCCATACATTGAATGCCCCAGAACGCACAGCAATGAGAAAATGCTAGTTGTGTTCGGAATCATTCATAAACTCTCATTAGGCATTTGCTGAAATACGAACAACTAGAGGAACCGTAACCTACTACAGAATGTATTAGATTTTGAGGTTATAATTATTATATTGTTTTAAACTTTCATGGTCACTAACATTATAGCTATTAACGGGATTGTTACCATGTACCTTGTTTTTTATGAGTCTTCGATATTTCGGCACTGTTGTAAGCGCCATGATAACGGAGTAACTATTATACTATATATATACAGGATGTCCCACGGCTACCTCACACAAAGGGAAAGTATATTAAATTGAAGATGTCATGTGACCATAGATCAAAAATTACTTTTATATTTAATGATTTTTAGTAATAATGAACTACTTTTTTGTCAAAATACTGATATCGCTCTCAATATTAGTGTTGCATAAACATGCCACTAAATAAAAATAACTATCGTCCAATATCAACGGCCACGATATTTGCAAAAGTACTTGACCACTAGCTAAACTTTAAACTGAGAACTTCAATCTACATCCTGCTCAGTTTGGTTTCCAGTCGAGCTTGTCTACAGAGAGAGCGATACTTAGTGTAAATCATACCGTAAAGTATAATGTGGAGCGTAACACACCAGTCTATGCCACAGGACCCTATGAGACACCAGATCGAAAGCCTTGGATAAATCTAAGAAACAACTTAGATTTATCCAAGGCTTTCGATCTGGTGTCTCATGGAGTCCTGTGGAATTAGCTTAGAAAGCTGAATGTACATACAGAACTTGTGGACATCTTCGAGTTTTGGTATACTAACCAAGTTAACTTCATAAAGTGGGCGGATAGTTGGCCAGATGAGTATGGGTGAAGTGTGGGGTGAGGCAGGGGGGGATTTCTTCCCCTACGCTCTTTAATGTATATATGGATGACCTGGTCGGTAAACTTAGCAACATGCATGCGGGTTGTTACATAGACGGAGTCGCAGTCAATAACATAAGCTATGCTGATAATATGGTGTTGCTGACTCCAGCGATCAACGCCCTTCGCAATCTACTTGGTGTATCAGAGCGTTATACTGAGAGGCATGGTCTTAAGTACAATTCAAATAAAAGTGAGTTAATGATTTTCGATCTGGGTAATAAGATTTTGACTTACCCCCAGTTTTATTTGATGGTTCTTCACTTACTAGAGTAAAAAAAATTAAATATCTAGGACACATAATTACGGATGACCTAAAAGATAACACTGACATTGAACGCGAACGTAAGGCATTGGCTGTCCGGGGTAATATGTTGGCTCGCAGGTTTGCTCGAGTCAAGTCAAAATAACATTATTTAAGGCCTACTGTCAGTCTTTATACACGAGCAGCTTGTGGGTCGACTACTCGCAAAGGACATATAATGCACTGCGTGTTCAATACAATAACGTACGAGTATTTAGGATGATACTACGGGTGCCACGTTTCTGTAGCGCAACCGGCATGTTTGCTAACACACGTACTTAAATGACTTTTACGCGATTAGGAGGAAACGAATAGCCTCACTGTAACTATTATAAAGAGTGCGTACCAGCGGTAAGAGCATTCTCAAGACAATGGTGTCGATTCTGGTATGATTCTCTAAACTGAAAGCTAAATTTAAAATCAGTCTCTCCTTGTCATTTTGTATAGATAATGACAAAGATACACTATTGTCAAATTTAGGTTTAGGTTTAGAGAATTATGCTGGAATCGACACCAATATCAAACAAGTATGGCTGCCCAATTCTCATATATCAAGTAAAACTGATAATTGGGACAATAAAGTAGAAATAGTATGAATTTAAAATAGACTCTTTGTTAGTTCTTTAAATTTATTTTATTTTTGTTACATTACATTTACATTAAATTGCATTATATGACATTTTATTTGTTTGACGTTAAATATAAAATGATTATATAAATTCACTTGAATTGTTTGACATTTAAGTACATTAAATTACATTACACGACATTTTAATTATATAACTTTAAATTTAAATACGATACGACATGAATTTGAGTAAGCGAAAAATTAACTAAACTAATGACGAATATTGATTAATAATAAAATCCAAAACAAGCTTACACAACGTGGGTTAATCCATTTCAAGCATTAAAATTCTAGCCGTGCAAATAAATTACTAGGTGAGCGACTAGAAATACAGAGAGGGCAACTTCAGTATTAAGATGGAGTCGATTTTTCCAATAGAGGTTTTACGTAACGAACTACTTAAAAGTTCAGTTTAAGCAAAGTTTTGTAAGCTGCTTTATTAATGATTAGTAGTTGGTATTTGAGTACTTATGTTTTTGAATATTAATTCAATAAATAAATTCATTTTGGTTTGACATTTGGTTTAGATTTTATTTTATTTATAACAAGTGGCCCGATTTCGCTTCGCTTCGGTGTAGAGCTGTAGTGTAGAATTCGATTTTTTCTCACCTTTTAAACCTTCCATAGACCTCTACGAACATTTCAAGACCAAGATAATATAAATCCGTTCAGACGTTCTCGAATTTTAGCGAGACTGACGAAGAGCAATTGATTTTTATATGTATAGATACAATTTCAATATTTAAAAGACTTGAATCCTAAAAATAATAGATACTAACATAGCATTTAAGTTAAATATTGTTACTAACGTATTAATGGACCGTTTCGTTGTCTGTAATAAACAATTTGAATTGAATTTATCGCTATTAAACTTTATTAAGGCTTTAGCCGCCACCCAGCGTACACGCTTTTGTTATTGGCCATTGACTCTATAGAAATTTCGTTGTATATCGAATAAGTAGGTAGGTATCACTCGATCAGGGTTGACAACTACAGCGAATTTTTTATATCTTAAAGTTGTATAGATCTTGTAATAGAAATGTCCAAAAACTCACAAAAAATATTTAACAAAACCTAGAAAAAACAACAATTTATTATTGAGCTTTTAATTTTCTTGATTGTGGTCTAGCTATATATAATTTACTGAACTGTGTTAATTAAAATGAATGAGTCAATAATTGCCCTTTGTTTGCATGACGCTCTATATAAAAGCTGACAGATTTATCATTTCATTCATTGTGTTGTTAATTTTCGTAGCATTCTAGTTACTTTTTAGGGTTCCGTAGTCTTGACAAGAAAACCTTATAGTTTCGTCAGGTCCGTCTGTCCGTCCCCAGTTTTGCTTGGAGACTATTAGCAATAGAGAGCTGTAATTTTGTGTCGATATGTATATCGAGTCCTGAAATCTCGTTACAAAGTTTTTGGCAACCCTAGCGATACCCTAGCTATGCCACACTCTTTAATTATCATCTCATATCGTATATCATTCCGGTATTTACCTGAATCACACGAATAAATGGGTTATAAATAATGGTATTCTGCATGTCCACACACGTGTTAATAAAATAACAAAGGAACTCTTCACAGAATGGAGTTTATTGCCCTGTTTTCATTTCTAACCTTAACAGCCTTCAATATATTGTATCTAACATAAATTATTATGAATGAGGAAAATATACAACTTCTAAAGGTCTATAATAAAATTCGTACAAAAGAGAGATGCCATTGACTCTAATGACAATGAAATCAAACTTATATAAATTATAATGTCAATAATTTAGGTACCTTACTCTAATCAGTACTCGAAAACTGAAAGCGCTATCGCATTAGCCGGGAAAAGGATGGGTGACCAAAGTTACGGAAAGCTAAATGTTACACTATTATCTTAGGCAAAATATATGCGCGAAGTTCAATTAGAGCATGGAAGAATGAAATAAATAAAATCCAAACTAACTAGGTAAAATTTGCTTGTATTGCTTTCAACGTACAAATTGACAAGAAGGAAAACAAAAGAAGAGAGGGAAAATTCCATCATAATATTCATGGAGCGAAACTTAATAAACTCAAAACTTATTTGTTTGGTGTTACCAACACTAAACATTTGTATA
Source organism: Chilo suppressalis (assembly GCA_902850365.2). Lineage (NCBI taxonomy): Eukaryota > Metazoa > Arthropoda > Insecta > Lepidoptera > Crambidae > Chilo > Chilo suppressalis. Next base: position 7,451,943 of record OU963912.1, on the reverse strand, counting down.
GGGTTTTTCAACAAGAACTTTGTTTACAAGAAGAAGAAGAACAAGAATTAGTCTAGCCATTCAAAGAGGTAACGCTGCCAGTATCTTCGGTTCCTTGCCTAAAGGGACTCCTTTTAATAATATATTTTAGTTATTAATTTTATGTTTTAAGGTTTTTAATTTTAGTTTTATTATTCTAGTATTTATATTTTACTTATATATAGTAATTATGTAATTAGATAGAGACTTATTTGTTTATAGTTAGTGTATTTTATAGTTTTATGATGTGAAATTGTTAATGTTACTTGTATTTTATTGTTATATCTTCTTAAGTTGTATTTTGTGAAAATGATAATATAGTATAAGGTGATAGTTTTACACTTTGTTTTCTAAAACAAAATAAAACAAAAAATATTGATGAAGATGATTAATTTTTTTATTTAATTACAAAGAGAAAAGTTAGGCAATTATGAATGAAAAATTTGGCAAAATGCCGGGACTATGTCGTTAATCACATCACGGATTTTGAGTTTTAAGGCTGCAATCGATTCAATTGGCCCCGTAAAGACTCTGTCCTTAACATAGCCCCACAAAAAATAATCTAGTGGTGTTAAATCACATGATCTGGCTGGCCACTTAACAGCTGAGTTTAGTGAAATTATGCGATCGGGAAATTTGGTTTGCAATAAATTGATCGTTTCATTGGCTGTGTGACATGTGGCGCCGTCCTGTTGAAACCACATTTACACAGGTACCACAGGTATTTACCTGAATCACACGAATAAATGGGTTATAAATAATGGTATTCTGCATGTCCACACACGTGTTAATAAAATAACAAAGGAACTCTTCACAGAATGGAGTTTATTGCCCTGTTTTCATTTCTAACCTTAACAGCCTTCAATATATTGTATCTAACATAAATTATTATGAATGAGGAAAATATACAACTTCTAAAGGTCTATAATAAAATTCGTACAAAAGAGAGATGCCATTGACTCTAATGACAATGAAATCAAACTTATATAAATTATAATGTCAATAATTTAGGTACCTTACTCTAATCAGTACTCGAAAACTGAAAGCGCTATCGCATTAGCCGGGAAAAGGATGGGTGACCAAAGTTACGGAAAGCTAAATGTTACACTATTATCTTAGGCAAAATATATGCGCGAAGTTCAATTAGAGCATGGAAGAATGAAATAAATAAAATCCAAACTAACTAGGTAAAATTTGCTTGTATTGCTTTCAACGTACAAATTGACAAGAAGGAAAACAAAAGAAGAGAGGGAAAATTCCACCATAATATTCATGGAGCGAAACTTAATAAACTCAAAACTTATTTGTTTGGTGTTACCAACACTAAACATTTGTATAGGGTTTTTCAACAAGAACTTTGTTTACAAGAAGAAGAAGAACAAGAATTAGTCTAGCCATTCAAAGAGGTAACGCTGCCAGTATCTTCGGTTCCTTGCCTAAAGGGACTCCTTTTAATAATATATTTTAGTTATTAATTTTATGTTTTAAGGTTTTTAATTTTAGTTTTATTATTCTAGTATTTATATTTTACTTATATATAGTAATTATGTAATTAGATAGAGACTTATTTGTTTATAGTTAGTGTATTTTATAGTTTTATGATGTGAAATTGTTAATGTTACTTGTATTTTATTGTTATATCTTCTTAAGTTGTATTTTGTGAAAATGATAATATAGTATAAGGTGATAGTTTTACACTTTGTTTTCTAAAACAAAATAAAACAAAAAATATTGATGAAGATGATTAATTTTTTTATTTAATTACAAAGAGAAAAGTTAGGCAATTATGAATGAAAAATTTGGCAAAATGCCGGGACTATGTCGTTAATCACATCACGGATTTTGAGTTTTAAGGCTGCAATCGATTCAATTGGCCCCGTAAAGACTCTGTCCTTAACATAGCCCCACAAAAAATAATCTAGTGGTGTTAAATCACATGATCTGGCTGGCCACTTAACAGCTGAGTTTAGTGAAATTATGCGATCGGGAAATTTGGTTTGCAATAAATTGATCGTTTCATTGGCTGTGTGACATGTGGCGCCGTCCTGTTGAAACCACACATCGGTTATATCCACGTCATCAATAATAGGCCAAAAATCGCCATGTGGTGGTTTTGGATAATGATAGAATTGACAAATTTGGATCTGCTTCAACAGTGTGGCTCACGGCTGCGATGATTTCAGTTGAACGACCCGGTCAAACACGCGTTGGAGTTGGCACATTTTGTATCGAGCCTGTCGACTCAATTTTAAAACGAATAAATTGTTAAAAGCGGTCTCAGAAGGACGATTATGTTGTCCGAAAATATCACGAATTTGACAAAATGTAACTGTAACAGAACCACTATTTTCATAGTTAAAATCTTTAATTATTTTAATTCGATTTTCAATCGAAATTGAATTTATTGTAACAATTGCCAATGCATCTACTACGAATACGTCAAAAAACTAAATGTCTAAACTATCATATTGTTGGTGCAGCCACAATTGAAAAACAAAGTTCTTGTTGATAAACCCTATAGAAGCATAACGTTTGCCATTGTGTTTAACCTACAATGCAATGCCTTGCAGCCTAAGAATTACTAGACAAGCTACACGGCCATTAAGGTTTCGGTAGCCTAGCGATTTGTGCATCCGCCCGGAGAGCGAAAGAATTATATTATTCTTTCCAATTAGAAATCAAGCAATTTAATGCTTATATGGTAAAAACATATATATGCGTCAAAGGAGAACTTTGATTTCTGCCAAATTTTGTAACTTGGTACAAATTATCTCAAAAAACATCTAAAATTACTCAATAAATTAAAGAGAAATCGGTGAAATTCTAAATAAATATATTTAAAAAAGGGAATCTGCATATAGAGAAATGTTATTACCAGTTACTACCTGACAGATAATACTTAAATTCATTGTATTGGTTGTATAAAAATCACGTGAATGTTTTCGTCACACTGTAAGTATGGATATGACAGTGATACTTAATAGTCTTGATGAATAGCCTTTTAGCCAACCCTTTCGGTTACATTATATGTAAATAAATATTTTCAATAATCACATAAATTAGAGACTTCACAGCTTGTGTTATGAGATGCTAGGGTAACGGATAGAATACATATACTGTACATATATAAGTATATTTATATAGAAATACATATTAAACATCCACGACTGGAGTACAAATTCATCACACAAACATCTGCCCCCACCGGGATTCGAATCCGAGACCTCTCGAGCCACTCGGCCACGGAGGTCGTCGTATGTATTTTGATGGGCTTGCAATAAGTATAGTATTTTGTTAAGTCATGCTTTTGTTTGCCGATTAGGCTAATTTTATTATGATTTCCATAGCTCATTTAAATTAATTAAAAGATGCACACTTATCATATTTAATATCTGTGTTGCCATTAATTTCAATATTGTATGTGGTACAATTGGATAATAAATTCCATAAATATTTTTGATGAAATCAGCGTATTTTTCTAAACATAATAAATAATACTTGAGTAACTAGATTATGTAGTGTTGTATGGAGAAAATAATGTACCTTAGATATCATAGTATCATGACTTCACGCCAGTATCATCCTATTACTAATTTCCTGTCGTAGAGTGTACTTCACCTAAAACAGGTGAATAAATTCCTTGTAAATTCATATCACCTGAACAGCTTACGGGCTTATTACACTCGAGCGCAATTCCGTTAAACATGATTGCAATTTCAATGTTATTATAACTTATCGGTCGAGTACGACACCAGCTCCAATTGTGCGTAAATTTTATTAAATTGTTAGTATTATGAGTAAACATTTATAATTACTACTAGAAGTCGCCGCAACGCATTGTGTGCTCGTGCTCAAAGTTGATTGGGAGTAAAAATACGCCTTCCATAGGTGAGTGCTATGATTTGCATTGCAATAAGGTCGAAATCTCCAGATCATTACAATTATTTTTTTGTAAAAAAAAAACCTCAGTGTCACCAAGGAAATTTTATTAAGAATCCAAGAGATGATGATCCAAGTAAAGATATTATCAAATGTTCTATTGAAATCTATAAACATTTTATTTCAGAAATCAATTAAAAAATATTTCCTTATTTGAAGTCGTTTGATAAGCGGTAATAAATAAATATTACCAAAAATAACGGTGAGTATGTCGACGGATAGGCACAAAATCGAAAATGCCTGTTCGCTTCTTGTGTTTAAACGGTTGGATGGCGCGTAAACTGAGCAATACTTTACTGACATATTATACATAGTATCCTAACAACGTACTTCAAAGTGATGTTTTTTTGCTGTCCGATATTCATCCATATGCGGGTCCCAAAGCAAAGAATGTGGCTGTACATGGTATATTTGTAATTTTAATCATGTAACTGCTCGATGTTTAAATCTAAAGAAAATATTACTAGAAAAAAATCCACGCGGACCAGGCAGCAGACGGGACTCTGACTCGCACCCTTCGCTATCCGGGCGAATGCACGGAACAATTATGCTACCGCGGCCCTGATGGCCGTGTCGAATTCCTTCTAGTTTTTCTTAAGCTGCAAGGCAGCGCCATCTCTGTGCATTGTAGGTAACCCACAATGTAAAACGAATACCTTTACAAGTATTAAACATTTGAAAGAAGAAATAGCAATTACAGTTATAATATTAATTTTTTAAGCATGTAACTGTTCGATGTTTAAATCTAAAGAAAATATTACCTACAATACAATACAATACTACTACAATATGAAGAGATGGCGATGCCTTGCAGCTTTAGAAAGGCTAGAAAGAATTCAACACGGCCAATAGGGCTGCGGTAGCATAATTGGTCAGTGGATTCGCCCGGATAGCGAAGGGTGCGGGTTCAAGTCCCGTCTGCTGCCTGGTCTGCGTGGATTTTTTTCTAGTAATATTTTCTGTACATGGTATTTTGTATGAAAATATCAGCTTTTTATCAAAAAATCGTTTCTCCAACTTTTCCTCTCTCGCTCTCTTAGACACTCGCACATATGGACTTAGGTACACAGGTTGACTTTCTCGGTAAGCTGTCAGAAGAAACAGAAAGTTGCCAGAAGGACGATTTCCGTCATTCGCTGAAATAATTACTTAAACTTTCCGATATTGTTTTTGACAACACGTGTCGTAGTATCTAATAAATTCTGTTTGAAACTGCGTGAGAATGTCAGTATGCGTTCGTTGATATGTGTGAAATTTCACCGACATCTTTGAGCTTTTTTTTTAAATATATAAGTAATTATAAAAATATGCTATTAAAATATGCATGTAACTTTTCCATCATTAAATAAAAAAAAACTAATAGAATAATCAATTTATTTTTGTACTTTTTATAAAGTAATCAATCAAAAAGGTAAATCCTACTTAGCATAAATGAATATTGGCCTGGCTTCACTATCTATGTTTTTAAGTAATTTTTTTATTTCAATTTTTAAACGATTTTTAATTATTAATTAATATGAGTTCAATCGGTAAGTTTTTTAACTGTAAGCTCTTTCATTCACATCATAATTTGGAAATACGTTTTCCGCTTCATTAGTACTTAACAAAATATAATTACTTATAAATGTGTTTCCATGACAAAATATGTTGCCTCTAAAATAATAAATTAGCTAAAAGCTGGAAGCGTCGTCCTTGACTTTTGTATTATCCAGAAAATATTCGTTGAATATAAAATAACCCATATAATTGTAAAAGGAAACAATTATATTCGTAGGTAATATGTTTACTCTCCATTGCTTTATCAATGTTCAACGTGGCAACAAAGAGAAAATACATTAGAGCGAAAATTCCGCGACCAACTCGTTTATGGCGAAGAGAGATACAGAATTTAGTATTACGCGAAAACGCGAACTCGATGCTTGTGTACGGGCCGTGTACTATGGAGTTCCCCAGTTATTACGATTGGCGCCACTCTGGACAAACACTTTTTTGAGTATTATACTGAGTAAAAAAAAGAACTAAAGCACTTTTTATATTTCGAAAATAGAACAGTTTCGGTTGATTGACCTGTGAAAATTTTCGGTGTTCGATTTTTATTTCATTCAGCTTCAAAACTTTACTTCACCAAAGTAAGTATGCTTAATTACTTTTTAAACTTTTCCCGATGTTTTTTGATTATTAGAAAAGGACGTATTTCAGTGCTATTGGTATTGCAATATTCGAAGAATGAGTTTTGAAAGCATCGACAGAAAGCCGGCAACTTTTTTCAGTGTATTGTAATTTTGTAATTAGATTTAGTACTTATACTAACTAATGTTTTAACATTGATTATTCAAAAATAATAGGTTAATAAAATAGTACCCCTTATTAAAAAAAATCTCAAACTTTGGATCGGAAAGATTTGTAATTAAAAGATATAAAACCCTAGGCTATCCTAGGTATCACAAATTTATCGTACAGACTTATAACTAGTTATATTTTAATAACAACTTGTTATCAAAGCCTCTGATAAGTTTTCCACAATTTTCTGATATGAATATTATCCATCAAAGGTGTTGTAAACTATAACAAGTTAATATGCAAGGGCCAATAACAAATTATTATTAAGTGATAAAACCGATTATAATCTGACTACTCCACTTTAATATAAAATATACTATGCTATTTTTATTATTACAACTTCTATAAGTACCAAACTGAGTCGCACTAGCCTTACAAATAAAGGAAATAACAATTATCATTTACTCATAACCCAACATTTTACATTTTAAGTAACTATTAGTTTAATTAAGTCTATGGGTATACATACAAAAAGCTCAAGAAATGGACCCCTAACCCAGAAACTAGTAAAAACTGTATTATCAGGGATTGTGATTCCTCGGTCGATACCTTGCAAAATTGTATAATCTGATTTTAAATGAACATAATAAGTATAAACACATAATATGTAATAAGTATTTATTGATAAAAAGTGATGGTGTATATTGTTTGAGTTAGAAGAATAGTTCAAATTTAACATAAAAAACAATAAACTAGATGAGCTTTTAAAGCTTTTATTTCATTTGTAATTTTATCTCATCATTTTCGTTTGTATTTTGATTTTTGGAACGAAGCGTCTTATTCTTTATACTTTATTTATATCTTTGGTGGCTAGGTTATTTTTTTATGATTTTTCCATCACAACCTAGCGAGGCATCTAGCTAGACAGTTGTGTAGCTAGATGCCTCGCTAGGTTGTGATGGAACTATTATTATTAAATAACACAAGTTTCAACGGGATAGATGCACTAATTCATTTATGTATTATTTGACATTTCGCATCCTTTTTAGGCTGCGTCGGTCGCCAGAATTGATTTTGTTTATGTTAGATTGACGGAATCCAGTGCGGATTGGTGGTAAATAAATATTTTTCACTTCGTTCACCGCGAGTGTGGCATGACACTCACGCATTATTTTTGCACTTCGATGAGTTATGTTGCCCAGATCTTACTATGCAGCCATATAGTGAATTTTCTTCTTGGTGAAGCAACCGCCCTCTTTCAGGGTAAATAATGTTATTCCTATTTCCAATATATTCAAACTCGTTTTTTTACTTTTTCAGTTACGTCCCCTCAGCTGTCTCTTATGATATGTTCTCGCAAACACATTCCTGTTCTCGTAGCATGAGCATCATAATTAACATAATATCACGTTTTTTATAGCGTCTTACTATCAAAGTTTATCAGAATCAGATCTTTATCAGTGAATCAGATGCTATTATCTTTATACTTATGTCTTTCTTCGCCCAGATATAAGCTTCCGTCCATTGTCGAAGCTCAATAGTAAGTGCCTCAGGTAACGAAGAGTTTTCTAGTGACCATTGAGCTACCATATTGGTAGCAACAGACAGAAATCGTGACAAAGGAAATCGTTCTCGTAATGTATTATGGTCTTTTAATGTTTCTATTAAATGACTCGAGGGCATTATTTGTCGATGGCGACATAGGTGCTGCACCTAGTAGCATGAGCACAACGATTTACATTATATCAAGTTTTAAGGGTTCCGTAGTCCTGACCAGGAACCCTTACAGTTTCGTCATATCCGTCTGTCCGTCCCCGGTTTAGCTTAGAGACTGTTAGCACTGCTGAGATATAATTTTGTAGAGATATGTATATGAATCACACTAAATGGTTTAATAAAATTAAAAACAAAGTTCTTTTAGGGTAGAGCTAATGTAATCTGGGGATGATTTTTTTTTCATCTGCTAACCCATCGTGTGGGGTATCGTTGCAAAGGCCTACTCAGGCGTTCCTAAGACTACTTTTCGATTTGGAGATTCGTTTGCGAAATATGGAACTTTAAAGTGCTAATTTTTGTTCAAGTAATATAATAACATAGCATTTAAAATGCTATACACAAACGTAGTTTAACGTACACACATATAAAACATAACTGTAACTACAACACACACACATACATAAACAATGACACAATACGTCGCCAAATCCGCAAACATGTATCGTTTGTATGCCCGACTCGACAGAGGCGAAAGCTGAGTATGCCCCTCCTGGCCTCGTCGGCTGTGTGGCTCTATGGGTTCAGGTCGAGGAGAAGAAGGTTGTTACCAGATCCGCATTCCTTTGTATTTAAATCAATTTAAACATCGGGAAGTATGGAAATTAGAATGATTTGCTAGGACAGCTTTTCAAAAATTACAAAAGGCTGATTGATATCATGGGTCCGTGACTCCTGTGATTAAATGAATAATCCTTATAACACAATTTCTTAATAAATTATACAAATATGTAAATTAAAATCGGAAACTTTGTCTAGCCTATGCCTGCAATTATGGAGATTTCATCAAATCAACGGAAAAGTCACGCAATTAACATTTGGATGGAATATTAGACTCGTGTCAAAAAGTTATCGTCTCTAAGCTTGTAAGCGCTTAGGCCCGTAATTATCGGCAGATAAAATAGGATGCGTTATTGCGCTATTTCGCCATACTTCTATTGCGTCATTATTGTCGTAGCTGTAACTTCGTAGCCGTCCTAATACAAAATGTACTAAAAACAGATATCGCAATAACGCATTGGATATTATCGACGAGGAGCTCGATGGCGCAGGTGGTTAGCGTGTTCGGCTGCGATCGTTGAAGATAAGCAACTTTCGCAGTGGTCGGTCATTGGATGGCTGATCAAAAATCTTCTATCTCGAGTGTCTCCGTGTTTCGGAAGGCACTTTAAGCCGTTGGTCCCGGCTGCATCTGCAGTCGTTAGCACCCACCAATCTGCACTGGGCCCGCGTGGTTAGTCATGGACCAATCTCTCTATTCCATCCATAGGGAAGGCCTGTGCCCCAGCAGTTGGGACATTAATAGGCTGATGATGATATTATCGACCGATAAGAACGCGCCTATGGTGGCGGCCTTATGTTTGCTGCTTTTGACGACCTCCGTGGCTCCAGTGGTGTGTACGCTGGGTTTCAGAGTGTCGCCTAGTCAGAGGGCGTGGGTTCAATTCTCGGTGGGGCAAATGTTTGAAGCATTTGTACTTGAGTCATAAATTATTATTTCAAGATAAAAACTCATATTTACAATACACAGTTTTGTACTTCAGCAGCTTCTAATGTACACATGTTTTATGTAATGTCTTTTTTCGTTAAGGGGCTGTTCATAAAATACGTCACGCTAAAATCAGCTTTTTCCGACCCCCTCCCCCCCTATTGTCACGCTGTGTCACACTTTCTGTGACCCCTCTTGAAATATTCCGTCACAAAAACGGAGGATTATTATTATTATTATTTATCAGATGAATTGTATCCGTTGCCCTAGTATTCCATAACATAAACCATACAGTGCTTACTTTGGGGTTAGGCTAACTGGTGTGAGTTTTAGAAATATACATTTATTATTATTTGGGGACATGGTAAATGGGACCAAGGCTTCTGTTCCTTAGGAGGATCATCATTACCTACCGTAAATAACGATTTGTACATAGTCGTACGTACGAACTTTGCCTATTCTGACCCCATCCCTTATTTAATGGTTGGCAACTTGCGAGTGACAGCATCGCAAGTAGGCTTGCCAGGTCGCCAAACCTAATTGCCGGACATACCAGCCAGTTTGGCCTTACGTTTGGGTAAAAAGGCCAGACAACCTACATTTGATTGAGGATTTTGTGGCTCACTAATATTAGGTTTTATAAAAAGGGCGACCGACAGTAACTCGCTTGCGCTCGGCGTTCGCTCGTTTGCGAAATGTGTTAATGTAAAATGGAACGCAACCAAATTAGTTCTATTTTTATGCGCGTGTGGCGCCATTGTCACTTGTCACTCACTGCCAACGTACTTTTGTTCTCTCTCCGATTTTGAGTTCATTATAGTCTATTTTATCTTAAATACGTTTAATTATTTACCACAACCACGCAGAATATTCCTTTAAATTGTAAAAAGCCTAACAGAAGCCGGACAAGCCGGGCACCGTTTATTTTGGCCGGACACGTAATCAAAAAGCCTAACTATGTCCGGCTTTATCCGGATGCCTGGCAACGCTAATCGCAAGTATAGTACCTACGTGTTTCAATCTTGACCCCGCCAGACTTCCAAATCATGAATGACTATTGATTATTATACAGATTGAGTTTTTATATTGGAAATTGCTGATTGATTTTCAAGGAACAATCTTATCCTAATAACATTATAAAAAAAACATTGTATTGTTATTGCAAATACATATTGGGGGCAGCCGATATATGTAATTAAAACGGTTGAAAAGGGGCTGCAACGAGATAACGATTAATATACAACTACGAATGGGTTTGCTAAAAGCGTAACGTACTCACGTTTGAAACCTTTGTCGCAAGCTTGTGGTCCGCGTATTCTTCTAGCTAGAAGGGCACATTAACAGCACACACAGTCACATAAGAAATTCACAGTTTATTGTTGACTAATTCCACTTGTTTGGTATACCGCACGTAAATATAATAGTTATATGATGTTAGCGAGTGCGCGAGCGCGGAACGGAGTGACGTAGGTCCTCTCGCGTGATCAGTGGCTAACTGTCTGCGTTAGGCTAGTAAAAAACCACATTCGCAGATGCATCGTTCTCGTTGCGAACCTACCCACATTTAAAAAAAATAATAAATCAGTAACCACGGTTAAGTGATAACGGAACATTCCGCCCACCAAAAATACGTTAAAGTATTTTTCGATATAGAATAAAACGATTTATACGAAAATTTAGAATTAAGATTTTATTACGAAAGGCATATGAACTAATTTCTAAACTAAAACTATTTATAATTATTTAGGTTTAATAACTACAGCGCATTAGTCAGATTGGTTAGGTAAAGGACATAGCTTTACCAAAGGTCTCGTAAGACGAGAGCCATCGATAGTTTTAACGGCTATACGGACGATTCCATCAGGACTAGTATGTAACACCTCTACTCGGGCCAAAGGCCAATGCAATGGTAACGTATTATCGGTTTTAAGAATAACTACGGATCCTACTTCTAACGGTTTTGCGTGCTTAGTCCACTTAGCTCGTACAGTGAGAGACTGGAGGTACTCATGCTTCCAACGCTTCCAAAAGTCTTGTTGAAAACGTTGAAGCAATTGCCACCTACCCAAGCGACTGATATTTAAAGCCGAGTAGTCTTCGTCAGGAATCGCAGTTAACGGTTCCATCGTAAGAAAGTGACCGGGCGTTAGTACACTTAAATCGTTCGGATCAGAGCTGAGTGGATAAAGTGGTCTCGAATTCAGCAGGGATTCTATCTGAACAAAAAGTGTGGTTAATTCTTCGAAAGTTAATGATTGCTCGCCTATGATACGATACAGATGAGATTTAACAGATTTAATTTGGATTTCCCACACTCCGCCGAAGGGGGACTCGAAGGAGGATTGAAACGAAATTCGATGTTTTCCTTATGAGCCGCATTCTGCATAAAACGCTGGAGATGATTGCTTGCACCTACATAGTTGGTGCCGCAGTCGGAATGAATTATACTGACTCTGCCGCGCCGACCAACGAAACGTCGAAGAGCTGCTATAAAACCATCAGATGAGAGATCAGAAACAGCCTCTAGATGAATAGCCTTGGTGGTGAGGCAAACGAAAAGACATAAATATGCTTTACCTAATTTAGCACCACGATGCTTTCCAAGTTTTATACGAAACGGACCGCCATAATCAGTACCGACAACTGAGAAAGGTTTGACTTGATTAATGCGGATTGCAGGCAAATCGCTCATATACGGTTCAAGAGGCACAGGTTTTGTTTTATAGCATGCCACACATTTGGACAAGCAATGACGTATAGCTCTTTTGGCAGATATAATCCAAAATTGTTGGTTTAAAAGATACTGCATTGTATTAACACCGGCGTGACAGTTTTCACGATGAAACGCTTCGATAATGAGATATGTGAATCTAGAATCACGCGGAATCAAAGCGGGATGCTTATGTTCAAACTCGAGACCAGATCTGGCTAAGCGACCGCCCACCCTGAGAACTCCAGAGGGGTCTAGAAACGGATTAAGTTTACACATTTGTTTTGAAAGAATGTGTCCTTCTTTCAACTGTCGAATTTCAGTTACGAAGGCAAAAGATTGAACATGTTTGACAATCATCATTAAAGCACTATGAAGCTCTGTACGAGTAAGGAAAAGATCAGAGCAACACGAACGCTGATTACGAAGGAAAGAGGCGTATCTTAACCACCAACATAGAATGCGTTGTATTTTTCGAATACATGAATAACGGCGCAGAAGAGTATCGAATATCGATATTTGGTCAGACTGGCCATTATCATGGATTAACAGAGCGCGTGGAGGCTTCCTCTCTAAGAGCATATCTTCTTCCTCGGAAAGATTGATCTGCTGAGGCCAGCGATCAGAAGATTCTAAAAGCCAGGAGGGCCCCGCCCACCATAGAGTATTGTTTACAAGATCAGATGGAAGCTGGCCGCGAGAAGCGATATCGGCGGGATTATCCTCAGAAGAAACATGGTTCCATTTTGCGATGGGAAAGACTTCCTGTATGTAAGCTACTCGATTGGCGATAAATGTCTGCCACTGAGAAGGATGTGAACGAAGCCAGGCAAGAACAACCATCGAGTCAGTCCACGCATAGACCTGAGTAATAGAAAACTTGTGCGAATATGAGTTAAGTACAAACTTTAATAAATCAATTAAAAGCACTGCTGCGCATAGCTCGAGGCGTGGCAGAGAGGTTGATTTTGTTGGAGCCACACGCGCCTTCGAACAGAGGAAAAACACTCTTACTTCACCGGATACATTGACTAATCGTAAATAAATTACAGCGCCGTAACCGGTTTCTGAGCTGTCAGAAAAACCATGGAGCTCACACGATATAATGGATATGACAGACACGCAACGGGGAATTTTAAGAGTCTCTAAGAGATGAATCTGGTCCAGATAACGATTCCAGAAGCGTACAACATCGGTAGGCGGGTCCTCGTCCCAGCCCACATTAAGAACCCATAGGCGTTGAACCAAGACCTTAGCAATCAAGGTAAGGGGCGAAAGAAAACCTAAAGGGTCGAAAATGCGAGCCACTTCACTCAGGATATTACGTTTGGTGCATTTTACGTGCCGTGGTTTTACTGCAAAGAGAAAAGAGTCACTCCACGGATCCCACCTTAGACCTAAAACCTTCAAAAAGCTATTTTCATCGGTATCGAGAGACACTGGGCCAGTCAAACAATGTTCCGGTGGCAAGTCCTCAAGAAGTTTCGGTTCGTTGCTCGCCCATTTGCGAAGTTCGAAATGTCCTCTCTGAAGCAGGTCGATAACTTCTGATTTAGCCTTTTTAGCGGTCTCCAGGCTCTCAAAACCCGTCACCAGATCATCAATATATAAGTCAGAAGACAAAATCTTACTTCCAAGAGGCAGTTCCTTACCTTCATCAAAGACCAGTTGCTTTATTGTACGACATGCGAGAAATGGAGCGGAAGACATGCCGTACGTGACGGTATTTAAACGATACTCTTGAACGGGTTGGTTAGTGTCAAAACGCCAGAAGATACGTTGGTAGTCACGATCAGCCTCACTAACTACGATCTGCCGATACATTTGTCGCATGTCGGCCATAAAAACAACAAAGTGAACCCTGAAGTTCAAAAGTATCTCAACAATATTAGTTTGTAGTTTAGGCCCTATGAGTAATGTATCGTTAAGCGAAATACCTCTAGAATCCCTGGCAGAAGCGTTGAACACAACACGAAGTTTCGTTGTGACACTTTCCGGACGAACGACGCAGTGATGTGGAATGTAGTACTTTCCAGACTTTAAATTTTCGATAGGAACAAGGCTCATATGACCACTGTCTAAATAGTCTTTCATAAACTCATTATATTGCAAACGAAGATCGGAATTTTTGGAAAGTCTTTTTTCTAGTGAATATAAACAACGCAAAGCGGTGTCGCGAGATCCGGGAAAAGAATGTTCCTTCTCTTCGTCTTTGAAGGGTAAGGTAACAACGTATCGATACGTGGAATCTCGTGAGTGAGTATTTGCGAAGATATTCTCACACTTATCTTCCTCAGGAGTGAGATGTTTTGAATTTACGAAATTGAATGAATCTAGCTCCCAAAGTTTCTGTACTTCTTCATAAAGAACGTCATTTTTATTAATGAAGAAGGATCGCACCTCTTCGTCTTTGCAACCAACACTTCCTACCAGAAGCCAGCCAAAAACAGAGTTGAGGGCGGATGGTTGCTTCGGTCCTCCGGCGACTCGACCGGGTAACAGTAGCGAAGCGAAGACCTCCGCACCAAGGAGAACGTCAATGGGGCCAGGCTTATGACAGGTTGGATCAGCTAATGGTAAATTCCTTACATGATGCCACGATGCTTGGTCGAGATGAACGGATGGCATCTTGCCACATATGTGAGGCAATGTTAAGGCGTTTATGGTGAAAAGCGGTTTACCATTGGCACAAATTTGGAGATCAACATTGCCTGTTACTGAAGCGGTTGACTGTCCTAAGCCACGAACTTGACGTGATCTCGAAGTGTGAGTAATACCTAAACGGTGAAGAGCACGTTCGGTAATGAAATGTGCTTGACTGCCAGAATCAATCAAGGCACGAAAGTTTTGGAATATGCCAGACTGATCGCGTATTTGAATGTAAGCGGTAGATAATAGCACGACCGAACCATCGCCGAGACTCGTCAGAACCCTAACCTGATTAGGGGTCTGACTGTTATTATTGGATTGATTTTCCGAAGAAACAACTGAAACATCTTCGTGAAGAAGCGTATGATGTCGGTGACGACATTTTTGACAACGGAAAATAGATTTGCAGTCACTAACCGTATGAGAAGGTCGCAGACAGTTGAAGCACAGACGATGAGATTTAACAAACTCAATCCGTTCAGACACGGGGGTCTGTGCAAATTTATGACATAAATTGACAGAGTGATTTTCTGAACAGAAAGAGCAGGTTACGATTGGATGTGCTGATGACTGGGACAATGCATTCGAATTGGATTTAGTGACGTTAGATGATTGCAGTTGTTTAGATGAATGGGATGAGTTGGAAAGAAAAACCGAAGTGGATTTGTTACGCGAAGCGAACGAATTGACTTTGGTTGGTTCAACCTTTTCAGAACAGCGCGGTTTGTTATAATCATTTGACGAAAAATGGGTGTCACGAACTAGCGCTTCGCATTTTGCGTAAAGAAAAGATTTCAAATCTTGATAAGAAGGTAGTTCCATTGTCGAGTTTAATTGTTCGAAAGCACAGCGCGTTTTTGTATCTAATTTTGATAGAATTAAATAACAGAGAATAAAATCCCAGTTGTCAGTAGGAAGATTCAAACCCTTTAAAATATTTAGGTTTTCATTAAACAAATCCAAAGTGCGACGAAAATCGAAAGGAGAATTAATTTTAAAATTTATATTTTGCATTTCTTTCCAACACGTAAACGCTAACTCGCGCTTATTGCGGTACCGGGCGATTAAAGTTTCATAAGCCTCTCGGTAAAAAATACCTTGGACAGGATAAGTACGAATGAGTCCTAAGGCATCTCCACTAAGGCTAGATACCAAATAATGCATACGTTCTGTGTCTGTGAGTGATTCATTATTGTGCACCAATGAATTAAAAATATCGTAATATTCCGGCCACGATTTAATATGTCCCGAAAAAGTAGGTAATTGTAATTTAGGCAATTTTAAATTATAAGTACTTGAGCGTTCTAAAGCAGTAGTAGGTAACGATTGATTTAATTGACTTTCGTTTGAAGGAACTAACTGACGGTGCAAAGCCAAAATGTGAAAATACGTTTCATCAAATTCGGCACGTATGGAATCTTGCTCCTCAGCTGAGGTATCATCAATAACTGACAATATATCGGAATGCGAATCTTCAAAATTATCGACTATTTTTTGCAATGTAGAATAATGAGCAATAAATATGTCAATTTGAGTAGGATCAGTTTTAGCCAGTTCTGCGACAGCAAACATCTTCCTCAAACGATTAAAAGCTAAAGTACGTTTACGACGCAATGTCGATAAATCGGCAACAGTTAGTCCATCATCAATAGGTATACATTTGGAATTGCGTTTTTTAGCCATGGTATCTGGTTTAGAGCGGCGACGAATGTTGTATGACATTTTAGAAATGTATATAAATTAAAATAAAAACGATTGAATTTTGTCCTGGAAAAAAATAAAAATCACTGTCACCCTACTTTATTTCCTTATAGCGAAAATTAAGTACGGGACGAAGCGTAATAATGTAATATGCAAATAGAACAAACAGAATCGTTCGTATGTAAACCAAAATATTTAAACGTAATTTGCAAAATCTATAATGTCATTTAGGTATAGGTCACCTGTTTACGTACTCAGCTGATTACCGAAAAAATGCGCTTTAGTTATCGGTTTATATATTGAAACGCTGTGAAATCGATTAAAATGTTAATAAATGACTAAAAGAATTCAATATATTCATATGCCTTTGGTTAAATTACAATTTTTTACCAATAAAAATATTATGAGGTAGTTCGACTATGAAATTTCGAATGGAGAATTTACGTTAAATTTAATAATTTTGAAAAGTATTTCGATGAAATACGAATTAAATTGACTATGTTCAATGAAATGAATAGTTGGGAACTGAGTTTAACTAGAAAATATTCAGAAAATATATGAAGGTGCGACTTTAGTTCCCGGGTTTCGGCACCATAAAATATGTATTGTTATTGCAAATACATATTGGGGGCAGCCGATATATGTAATTAAAACGGTTGAAAAGGGGCTGCAACGAGATAACGATTAATATACAACTACGAATGGGTTTGCTAAAAGCGTAACGTACTCACGTTTGAAACCTTTGTCGCAAGCTTGTGGTCCGCGTATTCTTCTAGCTAGAAGGGCACATTAACAGCACACACAGTCACATAAGAAATTCACAGTTTATTGTTGACTAATTCCACTTGTTTGGTATACCGCACGTAAATATAATAGTTATATGATGTTAGCGAGTGCGCGAGCGCGGAACGGAGTGACGTAGGTCCTCTCGCGTGATCAGTGGCTAACTGTCTGCGTTAGGCTAGTAAAAAACCACATTCGCAGATGCATCGTTCTCGTTGCGAACCTACCCACATTTAAAAAAAATAATAAATCAGTAACCACGGTTAAGTGATAACGGAACAAACATGAACTAGATATTATTTTTTACTTTTTACTACTGAGTTTCATTTTTGATTTTGATGTCGGTCGGTGTAATTTTGTTTATTTTTTTTTACGCTTTGTTCCAATTTCGATTTTGAATTCGGTTTTATTTATTGTTTTTTTTTCCTCTTTGTCGTTACTGCGCGAATACATTGTATTCAAATTTTAACTGTCATAGACGAACGGCAGGATAGCGGAGACTTGGTAATAGTATCGATATCACTTAGTGTCGCCGCACACGGGCCACCGACCACAACCACAAAACGCCGCCACCGGCATATTTCTTGTAGTTTTCATACATTTTATATGGACTCGCCACACACGGTACACCGGTGGCCGCCACACGCTACAAATCGTCGCTGCTCGCTTCTTGTGGCCCGCACCGGCCACTTAATGCGCCGATGCAAAACGCCGCCACACGTCACTCGCGCGATTCTCCCCCCCCCCTCTCTCCCTTACCTTAGTCGGCCGCTGTCGCGCGCTTCAGCCACTTTAGTAGCCGCTTCTAGCTTCTCGTGGCGGCGTTTGTGGCTGTGGCGTGTGGCCCGTGTGCGGCGACACTTATTGGTACGGAACATTAGAAAGTAAAGGCACACGGTTGAACTTAGTAAGTACTTATGCTTTGGGTACCTATATTTATGAAATTGACGCATTTTTTAACCGTAATTAAATTTTAAAAAGGAAGGGAAGTTTAAATTTCAAACACAGCTTATAGAAAAAACCCTTTGATCGCTTGTTACTTGAAGTTTTTATTTTCTTTATTCTTAAAAGTTCTTGTGCTACTAAAATTCTTTGTATTAAAAATTGTAACTAAACATTTTCATCGCAAGATCCTACGCAATCTTTATTACTTATTACTTCTTCATGAATGCGTTTGTGAATATTTAAAGTTGGCGTCTTCCTCGCTTTTAAGGGTTCCTTACCCAAATGATAATCGCAGAACCCTTTTATTAAGCCTCCGCTATACGTCTGTCTATCAGCCAGCCTTATGTACAATATCTACATAATAATTTGTTTAAAACAAAATACAAAATTTAGCTTATTTTGCGGCGATTGGGCAAAGGTTGCGTCTCGTCATCGTATTCGACAGTGCTCGCGGCCGTATTCGTATTTATTATTTGCCATTTTGCCAGCACATTGTCCTTAATGTATTCAATAGGAAAGTGAAAAGGAGAGGCTGTTGTCAAGTTCACAAATAGCAAATACAAATAGCCAAGTGCTGCCATTAGGTGTATCATTTATATGTTTGGGTTTCTGGGCGAGTAATTTTAGGAATCTTAATAAAATATTTGTATGAAGTACTAGAGAAAGAAATTATATGAAATATTTTATATCTGAAAAATTACATGAATTCTGTTCCCATCCGTTATCATCTACGGCCTATTAATGCCAGCAGAGGCACAGGCCTTCTCTATGGATGGAATGTGGAAATTGGTCTCAACGACTGCAGATGCAGCCGCGACCAATGGTTTAACATGCCTATCGAAGTACAGAGGAGCTCGAGATAATAAGATTTTTGGTCACCCATCCAATGACCGACCATTGCGAAAGTTTCTTAACTTACACGATCGCAATCCGAACGCGCTAAACACCTGCGCAATCGAGCTCGTAAATTTTACTGAAGCACACTTTATGTTGTATTTATTGTTTATGAACGACTGTTTGCTGCCAAAACAAAGAAAAAATAAAAGTTTCATACTGATAGTTTTGTTAAACTCACTATTATTATTTTTCTTTAAAAACACATTTCTTGTATAACCTTAATTTTTAGAGTTCCGTAGCACTGTACGGGTACAGAACCTTCACCATAAAAAAACAATCTAAAAGTCACGTTTAAACATAAATCTGATCGGAAAAAGTACGGGAGTCATGTTCCGTTCGTTTCATTAAAATAAATTTTCAAAGAGCTACAGAAATATCGGTGTTTGTTTACACAATTTTACTCCTTATGTTTTCACGCACACCGCTCGTTAAATAAAATACTTTTCAACGAATTTGAAATGCGGTTTTTAATACTCATATACACATCTCCATATTTTGAAATATTTACAGGCTCCGTTACAAGAGTATTATTTAACAATTTTACTCTTTGTTAAAGTCATATAAATAGAATGACAGACAAACATTTAATTGGCCTTCACAGCATGAAATTAGTAAAAGAAAATGGTATATAAAATAAAACATAGACATAATAAAAAAACATGAAAACTAAATAATGAAACGAATTGCTTCGCTTTGTCTTGCATTACTTTGCTTGCTGTTAAGCTGTTGTGTTTTTTGTTGTTTTTGACTGACTTTATTTATTGTTACTTGAAAGCAAAGGATGCAAGGGCCCATACATCCTTTAAAGTAATAAATATTTAACATGTCTTTTTTTGTGTCACTTAACAGGCCCTGCCAGAATAACAGTGCTGGTGCGACAAAATGTTGCATCAGCTAATGCTAGCAGGGTCCTTGTTTGCCCTGATTTTTTTTGAATTATTTTGTAAATATGTGAATGCGGGTTATTAAAATATATTCTATTCTATTCGTAAACACTAGGTAATAGTGTGTGCCGTGCAAGGCTAACAGTTCGATGACTCAGCTATGCTCTGTGGTAAACGCTTTCGCAATACCACAACAGCGCTGATTTTCAGCCAGCGCCTGAAGGCAAAGGTGATTTGCGAATGCCGGAACAAAGCGAAAAAATTACAACAAATAACATAGGTAGGTAATCTAACATACTTTCATAGGTACACATTTTTTTTGAGTGTGTATGCTGTTGGTCGCAGATGAACTTCACAGCGTCACCGGGTTTGGGGACGGCGAGATCCAAAGGGGATCTCAAGCCGAGAATTGTCGAGTGCCTCTAGAGGTATTCCAGGCGGATTGCATCTCCCCACGGGGGAGTCTCCTCTCCGTCTGGAGCCTCTAGACCACTCGAACCTGAAGGGGGTGGCTCAACTAGAGGGCGTCTCTGAGACTCGGACCTCGGCTCTAGTTAGCCGTTGTCGTGGGGGGCGGGGAAAACGCCCAGGTACGTACCTGCCCCTGGTATAGCGTGTCGTGTGTAGACCGGGTCTTCCCACACTTATCCGCTTGTACTATTGTTACATTTTAATAAATAGAGATATAACAGACAGACCTGCCAGAATAAAGTGGTACTGCACTTGTTTAACAGGAAATCATACGCTAGGCAATTGTGCACATGTTATTTCGATAGTATGGTACATGGGTAAGGGTCAAGTGGCTTTACAGGTATTCCAGGCGGATGGCATCTCCCCACGGGGGAAGTATCCGTCTGGAGCCTCTAGACCACTCGAACCTGAGGGGGTCGGCTCAACTAGAGGGCGTCTCTGAGACTCGGATGTCGGCTCTAGTTAGCCGTTGTCATGGGGGACGGGGAAAAACGCCCAGGTACGTACCTGTATCTAGTATAGCGTGTCGTGTGTAGACCGGGTCTTCGCATCTTTATCCTACGGGTGCGGTGTCTGCCTAATGCTAAGCTAGTGTGCAAGTATGCTGGCGGTGTAGTGTTGGTGTTTGTGGCCTGTGTGTGAGAAGCCGGAGGCGCGTTGGCGCGGGTGATTTCGTCGTCGGGGTACTCTTAGACATGCCTAGGCCGCAGTATCGGAGGGATAGGTACACATTTCTACTCAATAACTATAACTACTGCACTGTACTTTAATGTCGGCACTTCAGACAGCCTGCCACCCGTAAACCCAACAATAGTCCGTCCCTATCGCTCCCCATAACGACCGATAAGGACAGGCTATTGTCCAACCAGAATGACCCATCACAAGCAAGAGTGACTGCGGAGCGCTAGCACAATACAAGAAAGGAAAATTTTTTGTCTATTCTAATAATACTTATTATGTGCGAAAGCTTATGCCTGTACATCCCTAGCTCATAGCACTGGACCGCGTTTAGTGGAAGGATTATGTTGATACGTGATATTGTCCTTGAATTACGTGAGCTAAAACTAGTAGTAAAGATTTTACCAAATCCGATTTTAAGGGGAGAGTTGGGTCAATGAAAATTTCACGTCACCTTTTTAATTTAAGCATAGAGAATTAACATTAAAATAACAAAAAAATAATTAAAATGTGATTGTTTTCAATTAATGCAAATTTAAATAACACTATTAATTATCAGGTAAAATGAAGACTATTTATGATTTTAAATAAAAGTATTTGTAGCCACGTAACATGTCATTATCTAAAGAAAATGATACTAGAAAAAAATCTCTCGAACTCGAACCAGCACTCGAGTCACTTCAAGTCCCGTCTGCTGCGTGGTCTGCATGGAATTTTTCTAGTATAATTTTCTTTAGATGTAAACATTTAGTGTCGCCGCACACGGGCCACCATCCACAACCACAAAACACCGCCATCGGCATATTTCTCGTAGTTTTCATACATTTATATGGAATCGCCACACACGGTACGCCGGTGGCCGCCATACGCTACAAATCGTCGTTTTTCGCTTCTTGTGGCCCGCACCGGCCACTTAATGCGCCAATACAAAACGCAGCCACACGTCACTCGCGCGATTCCCCACCCCTCTCTCCCTTAACTTAGTCGGCCGCTGTCGCGCGCTTCAGCCACTTTAGTAGCCGCTTCTAGCTTCTCGTGGCGGCGTTTGTGGTGTGGTGTGTGGCCCGTGTGCGGCGACACTTAGCAGTTATTTGCTTCAAAAATAAATAATATAACTATGTCTTTATCTATGACAAAATCGAACGATTCAATTTTTATTGCGGAAAAGAAAATCAGCAGACAGCCAAAATAGATAATTTTCGGATAGTAAACAAAGCTACGATCAAAAATTTATGCGTTCAAACTGTACCATGTGAACTTTCACCGGCTTCGGCGACGCGACGCGACGACGGCAAACAATTTAGGAGATAGGTTTGCTTTGAAAGCAGAAGCGCTGATTTATAAGTTTCCGTTCGGAGCCAAATACGAGGATGCAAGCTAGCAAATTGCCTGTCTTTATTTATTATAATTTAATTTAATATTTATTTATATTTATTTATTTGTCGGAGAGCGGCTATTCACTTTGTCATTAGCGTTCACGGGCTTAGTGGGCGTCATTGGGGCTTGATACAGGCACAAAACCAAACAATCACTCAATCACTGTTCGTATAGTTTTAATTACGTTCTTTTAACAAAAACAAAATAAAAATGTTTCACACACACTTTACTTTACACTAAGGACACTTAAATAACGTAACAACCGAGCAGTGGGTTCAAGGTACCAATCTGACTTCACTGAACTACCGTATCACCTTTCTAGAAAAGAACCGCTACGATCTGTTCCTCGCCTTTAAATATGCGCAAAAACTACCTCCCACTTGTGAAAATCAAGATGGCGCCTCGACCCCACTCGAGGCACGTGCTCTGCTCTGATTGGACGCGACATAAAATGATTTATTAGCGACTTTTATTCAATTACTAAAGTTACTGAACAATTCAAAAATTGTAATTAATTGAAATCAAATTAAATTAAGATTTTATAAAATTATTTAAAGTGTAAACAATAGCCTTTTCACGCTTGGCATTCAACAATCAACCCTATTCATCACATCCTCCGACATATTTATATTACTTGCATACTGCAATATCACAATATCCCTTGTATGATTAATACAGCCACATTGATGATGAAACTTCACTAAACAAAACCAAAAGGGGTGATGACGGGGTAATTTAAACGAAATGCTATTTAGACCGTCAGTAATATTATAAAAAAACGGGTTGCATTCCGGGAGTGCCGGCAGATGAGAAAACTTGAATATTATTAACGTTGTGCATTTTTGATATTTTGGAATGGTTAGGGAATAATTTTATACAAATTGCTTTAATTATCAGTATAAAAGTACTATCATGTATGTGGTAGAATACAATATTTATTTATTGCGCTATCGTACACAAACATGACAATTTATATTATATTAAAAAGTTTATCTCTCAGGAAAATCAACTTCCATGAATCACATTTCAGCACACCTAGCGACATCTACTGTAAAAAAAACCTTATTATTATAATACGATAAAATAAAATATATGTTTCGTCCAATATATTGAAAGTCAACAACCTTTCCAATTTTATTGTTATCGTCTTACGAATTTTCGATTAGGTCACCTGTCCTGACGCGAGCTTAACATTTTTTACCTATTACAAAAAAGTGTACAACGCCGCTAAAGAAGTTTTCACTTCAAAAAAAACAGTCAAGTGCGTATCGCGCCACGCGCAGTGTAGGGTTCCGTAGTTGCCTGTAGTTACCACAATATATTTGAGCAGGAGTCTTTATTTTCTATGTCGGAAATTAGAAAAAAAACTAATTAATATCAATCTATGTATCTCAACTAAAATACCTAAATCGAAGTCAAACTGTATCTCAGTATTAAAATCATTTTATTAAATGATATCATCACCTCCGATTTGTTTTGTTTCCTCCCAGGCGGGGGAGCGGTTGTGAAATCCTCATGGATACCCTACAGCCGGCTGCAAGGTTATATAAGACTCTTACTGACTAAAAGCTTCATCTGAAGCGATCATCCCCTGAGAAAGGGATGATGCGGTATAACCGCCGATCTCTTCGATACTTTTTCTAAATACGTAACGTTAGCGTGACTCACAACGCTACCGCGAGTACCCGTTGCCGTTGGTACTCGTGTTAGCGTTGTGGAACTAATGATATTTTATTGTGGTTTTTAAATATTTTTTTTTAAGTTTTACTAGCAATGCAAGGTTGTACGCCACATTAACTTCATCTATGTCACTATTAATGTTTTCTTCGTAGGAATTTTCAATAGGGAAAAAAATCTTTAACCAAAGTTGAACGACGTTTACTTTAAAAATAATTTTAAAGTAACAAATCTGTCTTAACCGCTATAGTTTTCCTAAAAAGTTCACGAAAAACAATGTTATCATGATTTTTTCCAGGTTTTTCAAGCCAATAGGTAAGCTTTTAGAGGGGGGAGGGGGGGGGGGGGCGCCCTACTCGAACAAAAAATATTCGCAAACAGATCCCTGTACCAAGGCGTGACGTCATGTGACATTTCAAATCAATATATCTCTGTAATGTTTTGATTATATGCATAAAGAAAAAAAAGCGTGTCCAATACTTTATTGATAATATACCTGATAGACGGAGAAAAAATTATGTCTCAATTACATTTTGTCGTTCCGTATTCGGGTGCACGCAGGACATACTTGATTTTGGGCACCCGAAGCAATATTCTTATATATATATATATTAACCTCTACCTTACAGAATACAATTGTAGTCAAATTCAATATTTTTTCTTATTCTACGTACTTGAGCAAAGTTCGGAGTTCTACTATTAATTCTTCTGTAAAACCATAGACTAACATGAATGGGTTACCGCGTCCGTGTTGCTCTATGGAGAAAACTGAACGAAAAAATGCGCCGTTCCGTTCTGCGGTTTTCTTTGATAGAAGGTTTTTAAAGAGAGGTAGAGCATAGCGGATTTTCCTCTCGAGTTGAAGCTCCGGTCTGGAGAAATAACTTCTACCTTACAAAAGTGTTTACAGTAAAATAGCACTACTTTTAATGATTCTGGGGGGCTATACACTCTTTTTTCTACCCTTTTAACATAAAAAAGCTTATGGGATATTATAATATATTTTTTGCGTTTGAACCGGGTATACAACGTCACAAATAGTTACACATAACCATACTGTAGGTTTCACCTATTCAGCTATTACACAATTTTTTTATCAAATTAATTAATACTAGCAAACCAGTGAACCAAATGTTCACCAAAAAAAAAAAAAGTATTTATTAATTGAGAACTTTGGAGATTTTGTGTGGTTTCGTTTGAAATAGAAATCACGTGATTTCTCGAAAACCGGAAGTGCTACGTTACTCACATCCGGTTTGTAGTCTTATCAGACTATTCTCAACTTATAACTTAAACATTCTCTTTATCTATCTCTTACGGTTTGGCCGCTGAAACAGCACCACGGACGGACGGACGGATTTGTCTATTAGATAAGAGATGTAAGTACTATCTCACATAATTGAATAAAAAATATTTAACAATTTAAAGATAAGTAGTCAAACAAAATCGATTCAAATTAGGTCATATTTAAAATGTAAATGGAACATATAATTAAATCAGTATATGTCACTAAACATCTCATCCACCAAAATTTAAATTATTTATATATTAGCTATTATAATTCAAGAATTTTTGGACCGAGTAGAATTTACGTTCAATGAGCCATCTATGTAGTGTTATTTTAAATCTACTGAAAGGCAAATCTCTTATTGAATGTGAAATATTATTAAAAAACTAGCTGACCCAGCGAACTTCGTACCGCCATAAAAATAGGGGCAGGTGGTAGATTTAGGGTTTTTAGAGAGAAAATTTAGGGTTGTATGTATTTTTTAATACCACTTTATAAAAAAAATAATATGGTCCAAAAAATTGAGGGGTGCGTAACGTAGTGTTCTATCAATTTCCTGGGATAACATTCCTCCTAACCCATATGAGAACACTATGTTACAATACCCAACAGTTTAAATTATGACGCGAAGGCGCATTGTAGGTTTCAGAACACTACGTTAGAGGTAGACAACCATTATCACTTAAGGATATGAAAAATAGATAGTAGCCGATTCTCAGACCCACGGAATATGCATATAAAATTTCATAAAAATCGGTCAAGCCGTTTCGGAGGAGTATGGTAACTAACATTGTGATACGAGAATATCATATATAAGATTTAATGCACATGTAGAAACAGTTCTTTTTTTAAACGTGTGCTTTTCGGTGTTGTATCAATGACTAACCTTTTACAATATCTTGTATTTGTAGGAAATATATCACGGGCAGTTTTAAAGTAATTCTAGTTTAACTTTACGTACTTAGATATCTCCAGGATATAGAAGCATGGCAAAGGCAAAATATTTAGGGGTTTGTAAAATGGTTTGCATGACATATCGGACGCCATTCCGCATATTATGAGTTTACAGCTAGGGGAATAGGTTTTAAGTTAGAAATGTCAGGGTGGTCTAGACGGTTTGCAACAGATAATATCTAACGCAAACAAAGGGAATGACTCATTTGTTTGTCCTAACATTCGCCAATTCTATGTCCTTTTTTCCTTCCTTTAACTTGAGTGGTAGGTTAAACTGTTGCACCTCCTTTACAACGGGTGGAAATCGACTTAAATCTTACATTTAAAATGAAAAAGTTATTTACTATGCCTTCTATAAAAAAGATTCAAAACATCTCATATGTCTATCATTATTATCTTCTTTATTTTCCAACCTTACTTTACGTATACAAGAACAAATTAAGGCCTGCACAGACGAAGAACTTTTGTCCACGGAGGACAAAAGAGGAAAAGGAGATTGCTCAAATTGGCCCAAATGCACAAAAAATTTTGACATACACGGTAATTCTCGGCGTAATTTATAATTTAATTTACAGTCATTAGATTTCAACGGACACCTTTGTATAATATATTTACTTTAAAAAGGACTTTTAATTTTACCGGTTTGGAAAACATAC
The DNA here is from genome assembly GCA_902850365.2 of Chilo suppressalis. NCBI lineage: Eukaryota > Metazoa > Arthropoda > Insecta > Lepidoptera > Crambidae > Chilo > Chilo suppressalis. Next base: position 7,424,774 of record OU963912.1, on the reverse strand, counting down.
GAATAATTTTTAATGGCTATGGGTGTAGTAACATTCAGCCAAAGACTGATCGAAGTTGTTTATATAACATAAAAACAAATCTCTCTCAACATCAAAACATAAAAACAAATCAGGATCTCCTTTCCTGAATCGTGAAAAAAAATCCGCTGAAGACTTCTCATGGACTGAACGCACACTGTGTGTGAACATTTCTTCACCGAAAATTCTTAGATTCTCAGATTACGATGTGTTGTAATTAACATGAAGTTTAAGATAAAAGAAGACGTTGTAAAGGAGAATACAGTGTCCGGCTCTTTAAATCGATCGAGCGCGCAACGCGGTCTGAAGTTCGCTGTGTGCGGTGCTATGCCGACTCACAAGAGTTCAATTTTTTCGGGGACTTCCGCGTACTTTTATCCTGTCCAGTCTCTCGGTGTCCTCTAACTTTTTGCACGGGGGACTTTTAATTCCCCAAGTGCGTAACCGGATGCATTTGTAAGCGATCTATTTTGGCGGACAAAATAGTCCGCTGGCAAAAGTCCCTCCTTTGCGCAGGCCATTATTCATACAATGTTATTAAACCCGTATTTAGACTTAAATTAATGAAGGGATTTAGCCGTGGCTGCTTATCATCACGTGACTTTGCAATTTATCACATTACTCACACACAAGAAAGGTAATGAAAAAGATAGTTACAATATCCAATGTCTCTTTTTGGAAAAACACGATGGGTAGATACGCGAACGCCGCTATTTTTTATTGTCTTTAGATAAAGTTACCTCAATTTGTCACGGATTGTTTGTTTGCAATGCCAGATTGGTTCAGTAGTTGCCGTTTCAAAGATAAATGTCTAAATGGATCTTGTTTTCAGCAAAATATAGGCCAAAAAAAATGAAGCAATAACTGTTTGATCTATGCAATAGTATACAAGCTCGGTTTTAATTAAACAAATTGTAGTCCTCGTCATATCACGAAAACATTTCAATTATGTAATCAAACATTTCTTCTTAGCAATAAATGAGTAAATATATTCTATATAGTAAGTAATCGAAGTAAAGTATACAAAAGGGTAATTTAAAACTAACGAGTAATTTCAATTAGTCGGATTATACATTCGTCATTCGAAACGCTGTCTAACGTGTCGTGATTACTGGAATTACAAAACGTAGGTGTAGTGATTTACATAATTTCTTTGTTGTAAACATTTCGTTATAGACGTTTAAAAGTAAGCGCGTTCATTGAATTCGAATACCTACCTGGAGTGGCTTGCTGTTAGGTTATTTTTATAGGGAATCCTAATTTTGTGAAGCTAAAAAATGTATAGGTACAGATAGCCATAGACAGGGCCGTAGCTGGGGCTGGCATCCTTGGTCATCATTGGTGTGCCCCTTAAGGGCGCCAACGTCTGTTAATAGAGGTTATGCCTGTGTAATAAAAAAAGCAGGGCTATCTTAAGATATATGCGTCGTGCGAAAGGCGGCATGCCCCTACTTATGCCATACCAATAATTACCGCTGCCCTATCTTAAATACAACTCTGACACACGGTAATATTTCTTTAAAGTGACTTTGAATTTTATGAGAATCACGCTCTATTTTTTTTATTGATTTTGACACACACAATCTGTGACAAAATTGTGATTATGGTAAAACGTAATGTGCGTCTGTCTTTACAATAGCGATGTGCAACTACGAATGATTTTACCTTTCGACTAATTTATAACTACTAATTTGGCTATTCGAAAGTCAAATTAGTAGTATACTAATGTCATTATTCGAATAACGACTACTAATTAGTAATACTAATGTCAAATGTCACTGCATGCGACACACGCCGCCCGATACCATCGACTCCAGTCGAATGATATAAAGCGCAGTCGAATTAGTCGAATGATATGTATTAGTATTATTCGAAGTTGCGCATCGCTACTTTACAATAGAGTAGCTAATTCTTAGATCCATGGGTACAACCTAATTATTACTTCTTGAGACGATGAATTTAGATTGTTTTCCAACTTTACTCATGTAGATATCGATAGATATCTTGTTCATGTGCACGTGATTCAAACTCATATTTTCAATGTCCTTCCTAATTACTTTATTGGGATCTATCTTTTTGTCAGAAGGTATACAAAGTGGTTTTTTGTTGACTTAGAAAGGAAATGTAAATTAATTGCCTTTTACGTTAAAACTGTCTCCGAGATACGCGAAATAAATAAATTATGGTTACTTATAAACATAAATAGAAATACTTCAAAACTTATTACTCACTTAAAGGTTTAGTGAAATGTCATAATGTTTTATTTTTATTAAAACTACAGAAATATTTGTAAGTTCATTACTTCATCAGCAATAAAAATTCTTAGATTAAAATTGCGATGCGTTTCAGACAACATCAACTACATACACACATAAATAAGTATTACAAAATGTTTCTATAAATTATGTTTCCGTTGCAAGTAAATTCCAATCCAATGTAATATTTTGGCCAGTTTCGAGTCCGGTCCATTTGGCTCGTTACCGAACTGCCAACTGAATTGCCTGCAGCCCATAAGGTAAGATGAGAGAATATTCGATTACACTATTTTTCAACATGGGGAAGTAAAAATAGTGGCATGTTGAGTGAGAAATATAATCTAAATAAATTTATAAAAAATTGTCCCCCTAATCCATAAATGGAGGAAGGCCTATGCTCCAGCAGTAGAGACATTAATAGGCTATATGATGATGAAATTAATAAAAAAGAAATTAGAAACTGCGTCACACGAGAAAGGGAACGTGTGATAGTTGGTAAGGTTAATTTAAAGCCACAACGATAGTGTTTAATGTTGGTATCCATAATAATACCTATATAGCAACGTGTAGTACTTATTCATAGTGCGAGCTTTCTTTCATAATAACATTAATAAACGAAGTACCCCGCCCCTCTGTCTGTAACTATGTTAGCGATGCCTTCAATAACTACCGAAGGAATTTTGCTAAAGGAGAGGATAAAACTTCAGTCACTAAATTAGGTTTTGATTTTAAAGCAAAAGAAACCTTCCAGTATTTTACATAATTTTACCATTATAACGTTTTATTTCTCCCGGGGAGGCTAAAATACAAATTCTCTAAATCAGATTTTGATTTTAAAGAAAAAATTACCTTCCGGTGTTTTCCATAATTTCACCATTATATCGCTATTTATCTCTCGGAATTATTATTCGCATACCTCCCTCTATATTGAAAAAGGTTGAGAGAGATATAAATAAAAAAGAAACGACGGGTTGGACTCCGGGAGTGCCGGCAGAAGTGAAAACTTGAATATTAACGTTTTGCATTTTAGATATTTTGGAATGGTTAGGGAATAATTTTGCACGAATTGCTTTAATTACCAGTATAAAAGTACTATCATGTATGTGGTAGAATACAATATTTAGTTATTGCGCTATCGTACACAAACATGACAATTTATATTACATTAAAAAAGTTTATCTCTCAGAAAAATCAACTTACATGAATCACGTTTAAGCGCACTTAGCGACATCTATTGTAAAGAAATCAACTTACATGAATCACATTTAAGCGCACCTAGCGACATCTATTGTAAAAAGATGCATTTTCTTCACAATAACTCTGCCACGTGGACTTCCTAGATAGAGACTTATTATTATAATACGGTAAAATAAAATATTACTTTGTTTCGTCCAATACATTGTAAGACAACAACCTTTCCAATTTTATTGTGTGTCATGATGCGATCAGCCCACGTGTTTAACCTGACGCGTGTTTAACATTTATTAACCATTGAAAAAAAGTGTACAACGCCGCTAAAGAATTTTTCACTTCAAAATCTGTTTAGGTTAGTATAATATATAATAATGTTGAATAATATGAGCGGCAAATGCAAACCCTGCGGAACATCTAAATTATTCAAATTTCATTTTTATTATTATACGTAATTCGAGAATTTCCCAAGGGAAGTAGCTTGCTTACAAAAGAAATTTAGGCACAGTCAGAGAAAACTTGTCTAACTTTTCAACAGCCTATTTTATAAATTGGGTGTAACGTCGGGAGCTATCGTCTTACATAACACAAGTGCTTTAGCTTTAGACCTTGAATTTTGAGAAGATATTTATCCTTTATTTATATTATACTAGCGGCCGCCTGCAACTTCTTCCGTGTTAACTTTAGTTTTTTTAAAGGAACCAAATTTTTAAAAAAGTAGCCTATGTCTCAATCCAGGTAATAAACAATATGTGTACCAAATTTCATTCAAATCAATTTATTAGTTTTTGCGTGATTGAGTAACAAACATACAAACTTTCACTTTTATTACATTAGCAGGATCTCAAGTATAAATACTGAGTTTCGAGTTAATCGAAAGCGTGTTAAAATTCATAAATATAAAAAAATATCAGCATCCTCCAATCCACCCTTTAGACCGCAATTTAGGCAAACCAAAAATGGCAAACTTTGTAATTTATTTAGATAAGTATTTGTACCAAGTTTATTAAGCCTATTAACTTAAAGAATAGCATTTTTCATAAAAACTTTTACCCTAATAGACCATTTTTTTTCTTAGTGCACCTCTAAATCTCTTAATTAAGTTACCATACCAAATTTGGAGTTTCTAGACTCAGCAGTTTGGGCTCTGCGTTGATATCTCATTCAGTCAGTCAGTTTTTTCGTTTATATATTTAGAAGATAGGTAGGTATCTTATATTTATCCAATAAATTCTATCTAATCACGCTTTCAAAAACTTCGTAGTCCCATTATCTGTCCTTATAACTTTTGATGTTAATCTTATTTGTGACTACTACCAACTGAACTAGATTTGTTTATTAATGTGTATGTATGTATTCATTTAATATATATTTATATTTATGTATGTATATAATTGTATATATTATTACCTATATCACTCAAGTGATTTACGCCGCCGTCTCTCCCACTTCCTTCTAGTCCTCTCCATCGTCCTCTCTCAACGATAAGACCGCCCATTGTTACACTAGTTTTAATTGGTTATGTACTAAATGTAATGTTATCTGTGGTGTACAATAAAGTGTTTTGTATTGTATTGAATTATAAATTAGTTAAATGAATTGCGTAGAACTCATAACAATTATTATTTGTCTCATATGATTTTACAAAATTTTGTAAAATCATATTCAACTGGGTATTAAAGACGTACCTTGATTCAAAAAGTGAGTGCTCTCTCCATTAAGCTAGCATGAGCTCAATAGACAATTTTATATTATACTTTCTGGTTGATGAATGTTAAAATAAGTATTAAAACTCCGGTTAGTATCAAAATCATATAATAAGTGTAGAGTTTATAGCGTAGAGTTCAGTTTTTATAAATAGGGTTCGAGTTGGTATACATCTAATGGAAAATACGTCGCGTAGTTTCACACTCAACCGATGATACGTTAGTGCATCGAGCATACAGCGTTCCACTTTATAAAGGGAAATAATTAAACGAACGTCAAAAACAACTTTTCGACTGTTGGTGAGATACTGTTTTACTAACTTGAGCGGTAGACATTTGAATAAGCGACAAAATATGTAAACTGAAGACTAACATTGATTAATAAAAATTTCGACTGTAAAATATCCATTTTGCACATGAAAATATTAACAGTGATTACATAGCGGGCAACTTAACTATTAAAATAGAGACGATGATTTTAATTTGAGATTTCACGTAACGAACGACTATAAAGTTTATTTGAGCACCGGTTTATGAACTGCTTATTAATGATTATTGGCTACTGGTGTTCTATTACAGGTCTCTTGTTCAGTATTATGATGATATGCTTCTTTAATGAAAACTACAGACTGTTGCTCGCAAATTCGGATGGAGACGGGGCGACTAATCGTTGCTGTCATGTGAGGAATCCGGACTGGCAGAAAAGCTCGTGCGACTGTCCCGTATTTTTATAACAACATCACCTCTGCAAGCGAAATTGATATCCATTGAAAAAAAATAATGTGTGTGTCAGCTCCGACGCACGACCGGAGTTTACACTCTAAAAACGATTGTCTACGATCATATATTTTATTATGTATTTCTGGAAACACACAATTTCAAAAATATCACACACTAGTCATCATTTTGTAAATATGTATTATAATTCCATCTGTACTGAAAATCACTATTCCAGAGTGCTAGACACTTACCGGCATTTCTCTATATTCTGTTATTTATTTGTTTTCATTAATTTTGCTCCGATTTTATCTATTTTTAGTTTATTTATTTTATTGACATTTGTGACAAATAATATTTTGTATCCGTTGCCATGGCTAAAAGTGAAAGGTGCGCAGATGAGGTTGCGCACAAAAACGTAAGGAGGTCATTATTGTCATTCATCGATAGATTTTACTCCTCACATTTTTCTCATACCGGGCCCCTTATATATGCAAATCGATTCTTAAGGAATTAACTCCAAAAATAGAAAACAAGGCCATCCGGCTAAGTCCTAGCCAGCACTTATTCACTGGTAATGAAAAACCTTAAAATAACCAACGAGTCTCTTAGTATTAAACTAGCGGCCGCTTGCGACTAAGTACGCGTGAAGTTAGTTAGAAATAAAGGTTCACTGCTCGTTCCCCGTAGGTGATAGCGTGATAATACGTAGCCTATATGTTTACCCGACTTCTTAATAATATTCGTGCCAAATTTGAAGAAAATCCATGCAGTACTTTTTGAGTTTATCCCGGACATATATACAAACAAACATACAGAAATTCTAAAAACTGTATTTTTGGCTTGGGTATCGATTGTAGATCACACCCCAAATATTCTTTTAAAAAAATATTCAATGTACAGTTTCGACTTTCCTACCATTTTATAATAGTATTAAATAAGAAGATAGTTTTTGTTAAAAGCGTCTTATTTGATTTTATATTGAATATGATTATGTTATTTCTTCGAAATACGTGGTTTTATTAAATTACTTACCTTGAAATACCTAATGAAATTTCTTGACTTTATAGTGTTTCCATAAATAGGTATTTCAAAGAACATAAAAAAATATTGTGACAAGGTACTCTGCTCTTTCAAAGGGGGTTTGTATTGGAGAAACTTAATTAAGATAAAATGCCACTCACCATAAATAATAATAATAATAAATATTTCCAACACTCACACCAATTAGCCTAGCCCCAAAGAAAGCACTATAAGGCTTGTGTTATGGGATGCTAGGGTAACGGATAGAATACATATATTATACATATATAAGTATATTTATATAGAAATAGATATTAAACATCTATGACTGGAGTACAAATGCTCGTATTCATCACACAAACATCTGCCCCCACCGGGATTCGAACCCAGGACCTCTCGAGTCGGCGACACCATGAAACCCGGCGTACAAACTACTCGGCCATGGAGGTCGTCATAAATAAATCATTTACGAAATATTAAAAAAAAATGCAGGACATAATGTTGTTACTCAAACAAATAAATTTCTTAAACATTAATATCAGTACCCTTAGCACGAACCAATATCGAATTCGAATAGTTTGCGAGTGCGAAATGTCATTGTCATATGTTCAAGTTTTCATACAGAATGAATAAAAAATTATTAAACACGAAATTATTGTTCACGAAAGGAAAATGTATAAGCATATCCAAGATTTAAAGTTAAACATCGTTTAATAAAGCCACATATATTATGTATGCATAGATAGTCCAAGAGTTATGCAAAAGTATAGCAGTATATAGTATAACCACAATATACATGTCTTCTTTTCAAAAAATTCAAAATTTAACTACAGGAAAGGTAGCTTTAAATGATATCTCAATAAAATTGACAAAATACATAGGAAGGATTACGAGTTTTAAAACCTTCTTGGTTAAAACTGCGGAATTATGATAGCTCTAATCACACCTAATCGCAGTTTTCGCTATGGACTTCCTGTGTTTGCGATAACGCATTGTTTCATGTGCGTTTTTAAATAAAAGCTCTTGTCAGATTCAAACCTTTGCCTGTCAGAACATGAATCCCGCGATGTGTATGTCTTACGAGAAATATGACACGTCGTTAAAATTTTTCACACTATTAGCATTTTTGGTATATACCATTTTGATTTATACACGACAGCTTGTACTTTTTCATAAAAATGTTTAGTAACTATTATCCTGATTACATAACTGATCTTTCGTATTCAGTGGTAAGTGCCTTACTTTGACGTCATTTATCCATACGCCATACCTAATATTATAAATGTGAAAATGTATTTATCTGTCTTTCTGTTACCTCTTAACGCTTAAACCGCTGAACCAATAAAGATGGAATTTGGTACAGACATTTTTAATTCCAGTTCCTTTAATGTGGTGAAAATCCTGTCGATAGCGCGGACACCCACTAATAATCTTCTATTTAAATAAAACTCAAAGGTGACTGACTGTCTGACATAGTGATCTATCAACGCACAGCCCAAACCACTGCACGGATCGGGCTGAAATTTGGTATGCAGGTAGATGTTATGACGTAGGCATCCGCTAAGAAAGGATTTTGATCAATTTTACCCCCAAGGGGATAAAATAGGGAATGAAAGTTTGTATGAAACTTTGTTAATTTTAAACCGATTGGGCTGAGACTTTGCATGCAGTTATAAGAAGAATCATAGATGAATGTCATTGTGTATAATACAAGCCTGAGAACAAAAACTGCAGTCTACACTTCAGCTCTACACCGAAGCGAAGCGAGGGCGGGCCGCTAGTAAGTAAATAAATAAAACAAACTTACAATCAATTGGGTATTGCCGAGTTCTTTGCCTGTTCTTCGCGGTACCAAATGGATATTATACGGTAGGATAACAATATAATGGTTACGCTCTTCAACTTTCTAAACTTTGTGCTTTTAAACTTTAACCAGTCTAGACTGAACAATGGATCTCGATGACAAAGAAAAGCTATAAGCAGTATTGAAGGTAAGTACTTACGTATTGTTGTGTAAAAAATATAACATCAACTAGTATGAAATAAGTGTGATTCGCACGTGACTTATATTTTTTAATTTCACCTGAAGACGGATTTTTATTAACCATGTTATTTTTTTGGTGGCACTTAATTGATAATAACTTGGCGTTTATTAGTATGGAATAATTATTCTAATCAAGAATACTAAGCAAGTAGTATTATTTTATGAACAGACTGTTGATTTTATTAAAATACGGGGGTCTTTTGGAACGAATTTCCTTTTCAGACGGTATGGCGGATAGGGGCTAGGCACAACCTAGCGAGGCAGCTAGCTAGGTGGGTAGCTACATGCACCTGAGATACAGGTCTCCTGGTTCAGGTGCGGATGTATTTTTATGCAATTGAATGAATGTTCCAATATTGTAAGCTGTAAAATATTGTGTACAATTTTTGTAGTGCCAATAAATTATTATTACATCGGCAGCGATGTAATAATAATTTATTGGCACCACTGATGGCCGTGGTTGTGGACTTGGTTTAAAGTTTTGTTTGGCGAATGATTGACCAGAAGCGGTGGCGATGGGCTGGGAGCATCCGCACTTGGGTGATTCCGCATTGGTTCCATTCCACACTGGTGCCATTCCGCATTGTGACCATTATGCACCCAACCAATTCCGCACTGGGTCCATTCGGCACTAGGACCATTTCGCACTGAGCGCATTCTGCAGTGGACTCGATCCGCAATGAGACCATCCTGCACTTAAGCCCGTATTACAGAATGACAACTAAGCGTTGATCTTTACTTGAGTACAGTTAGAAAGGAATGTCGCTATGTGCTATATATAGCGACATCCCTTTCTAACTATGCTCAAGACTAGATCAATCACTGAGAATCTTTCTATAATAAGGGCCTTAGACCATTCTGCACTGGAATTCCGAATGATCCATTCGGGGATTTGTGGTTGGTATATAAATATTTTTAACTTCGTGTCAACCAAGTGTTCCACTACACTCACGCCTAATGAAACTTCTTATTTGTTCAATTTAGACCCTTTCTTCCAATGACGGTGTGATGGTTGGTTAGTTATCCAGCACGAAACACACTCACACAGCCGATCGTGTGAGTTTTCCTATGTCATCGTTTGATTTTATCTGTTATTTTTGCTGGCACATTGCCTGACAGTGAAAAACTGAGATAGTTATGACACTATAATATCGTACGAATCGTTAGTTTATATATTATATCATGTGCAGTTTTTTCATCTCGACTTGTGAACAGACCAAATTAAAAATCTGTAGTTTTTATAAAAATGTTAAGTTGTATTTTAGTAGTCAGATAAGTAAAACAAATAAGGAATTCTAATGATAAATCTCATAAATTCTAATTGAATAACATTTTTATAATTAATGCACAAGATAATAAAAATATTGCTCGAGTGTCGAAGTGGAACACTGGGTGAGAGCGAAGTTTAAAAATATTTATATACCACCCACCCATCCGTTCCGGGCCCGCGTAATTTCTATATCTATCTCCCTATTCCATAAAAAACCTACCTACCCACGGTGCGGATTGGGCCCAGTGCGGATGAGGCCCATTGCAGATTGGGTCTAGAGCGGATTGTGCCCAGTGCGGATTGGGTCCAAAGCGGATTGGACCCAGTGCGGATTGGGTTCAGAGCGCATTGGGCCCAGTGCGTATTAGGTCCATGGTGGAATAGGAAAATTTAATACTAATACATATAAAGAACGTCACGTGAACTCGACCTTGAGTTTAATCGTCTAAACATACGTTATGCTAATGTTCATCCAAATGTAATGTTCAAGTCATAAATTTAGTGTTTCCTGGCGCTGATGTTAAATACCTCCCTCGTTCGGAGCTGGGGTTAATGACTCTACAAAATTATCATTCGCGTAAAATAATTTTATTCTCCAAATATAATTTATCTAGTTTGCTTGATGGGATTAATGTTGCAGAATTTAGATTCATCGAAATTCTTTGCGCATGAATAAACGAAAGTCATCATTCGAGCTAGATTAAAGCGACGAACTTTATGTAGGTATTTTTCGGCCTGGCGACTATGATAAATTATGTAATATTTTTTCTAAAGTGACCTTTTTAGTGATTGTAGTACAAGATCCAAAGAACGCCAGTCCTTACTTATTTTCTCAGTGACAATATACAGGGTGTTACGAAAATACGAATAAAGCTTGAAGGGCGTTGAAGTACATCATACATATAAGGAGTCTTCTTTAATTTTCTTAAAATATTTGCATGAAATAGATTTAAAGATCTAGCAGTTAAATATTTAAAAAAAATATATAAATATTTGCATGAAGTTTTAACTTTTTATAAAAACTGTTATTTTTAATGAATCTCGAACTAGTGACGTTTCTTAAAATGATCGATATTTTTATTAATCATTAAAAATAACTGTTTCTATAAAAAAAGATAAAACTTCATGCAAATATTTTAAGAAAATTAGAGAAGACTCCGTATATCATGTACTTCAACGCCCTTCAAGCTTTATTTGTATTTTTGTAACACCCTGAATATATAGATAATTACGAACTATTAGTGTGTACAATGAAATTAATACTGCCAGACACTGTTAGGAGTGTGTATCAAAACGCACCCTTGCCGCTTTATGTTGGCAATACTTACGAATAAAGCCAGTCATTTTGGAACTATAAAACGTGTTGTTTCATTTTAGGTTATGGGCCCAGCTAATCGCTTTATAGTAGTAAAATATTAAAAAATAATCAGTTATTCGGTCTAAAACTGTGTAGTTAGAGTCAGTGTGTCGTGCTACAGTAAAATCATTTAATGAAAATGAGTAGTACGAACTATCTCATCAACGTGCCTAAGTTGAAAGGACGTGAAAATTATACAGAATGGACGTTCGCCGCGGAAAATTTCCTCGTGCTCGAGGGCATGACGCATTGTATCGAGCCAGTAGCAGGAACTACATTATCAGCCGCAGATGACGCGAAAACGAAAGCAAAACTGATTATGACAATTGACTCATCGTTATATGTACATATCAAAAACGTGACTACAACAAAAGAATTGTGGCAGAAGCTAAAAGAATTATTTGATGATTCCGGCTTTTCTAGAAGAATCAGTTTATTGCGCCATTTAATATCAATTCGTTTGGAGAGTAGCAGCTCGATGACGTCGTACGTAACAGAAATAATTGAAACTGGACAAAAACTAAGCGGCACTGGTTTCAATATTGATGACTGTTGGATTGGATGTTTACTACTAGCTGGATTGACAGAAAAATATTCGCCCATGATTATGGCTATTGAGCATTCTGGCGTTCCCATCACATCGGACGCCATTAAGGTAAAATTATTAGACATGGAAACCGACACCGGAAATCACGAAGTTAGCGGTGCTTTTGCAAGTTCATACTCGCAGAAGTGGCAACCTAAAAACAAAAAGTCTATGCAGTCTATGACCGGAAATCAAGATGGCGCATCGAAGAAAACAAATGTCAGATGCTATAAGTGTAAACAACCGGGACATTACAAGAACCAATGCACGAATAATGATAAAAATCAGTCTAGTTATAACAAAAATGCAAGAAAACAAACAAATGCATTCAGTGCTGTTTTCCTAAGTGGTAATTTTAATAAAACTGAGTGGTATATTGACTCAGGAGCCAGTACTCATTTAACAGCCATGGAAAGTTGGGTTATAAATCGACAAAGTGTAAAAGAAAAAGAAATTATCGTTGCAAATAACAATAAGTTGAAAATTTCTTGCAAAGGAGATGTTAATATTGTTACAAAGACTGATGACTGTGAATTTGATGTACCTGTCAAGGATGTGCTCTGTGTTCCAGAGTTGACAACAAACTTGTTGTCTGTTAGCCAATTGATTAAAAACAATAATCAAGTTTCATTTAGTGAAAATGGTTGCAGTGTTTACAACAAGGATGGGCAATTGGTAGCTCAAGCTGTTATAACCAATGGAGTGTATAAGTTGATAATGCCTGACAATGTTTTATCAGCATGGGCAGTGTCAAGTGAGTTATGGCACCGCAGATTGGGTCATGTTAATAGCAAATATTTGAACCAAATGACATCTGCTGTGGAAGGCATCAAACTATCAGAAAGGAGTGACACATCTAAGTCTTCCTGTTCAGTATGTTGCGAAGGTAAGCAGAGCAGATTACCGTTTAGTCATGTTAGTACTAGAAGTACAGAAAAACTAGCATTGGTGCACACAGACATCTGTGGACCCATGGAGGTTATGTCAATGGGTGGATCAAGATATTTTCTACTTTTCGTTGATGATTATACAAGATACATTTTTGTCTATTTTCTTCAAAATAAAAATCAAGCATTAAAGTGTTTTAAGAACTTCAAAGCTCTTGTAGAGAACCAGACAAATAAAAAAATTAAAAACTTAAGAAGTGATAATGGGCTTGAATTTTGTAACAGAGAATTTGATATATATTTACAGAATGAGGGTATTAATCATCAGAAAACCAATCCCTACACCCCCGAGCAAAATGGTTTATGCGAAAGGACAAACCGAACCGTCGTAGAAAAGGCAAGATGTTTATTATTTGATTCAGGTCTTGGAAAGGAGTTCTGGGGCGAAGCAACAAATACAGCTGTATATCTTCAAAACCGCACAGTGGCATCGGGGTTGTCAGGAAAAACACCATTTGAAATGTGGACGGGAATAAAACCAGATATAAGCCATTTGAGGGTATTTGGCAGTAATGTAATGGTTCACGTCCCAAAAGAAAAAAGAAAAAAATGGGACCGGAAGTCTGAGAAACATATTTTGGTTGGATACCCAGATAATGTTAAAGGATATAGGATTTATAATCCAAGGAATAAAACTGTGACAACCAGCAGGAATGTTATAATTATGGAACATGAACAAAACACTAAAGTTACTATTTCAGTTCAAGAATCATTTCAAAGACAGTCAGATACTGAGGAGGATATCGAGGAAAGCAGCGATACAGAGACTTATACATCTTCTTCACAACTAAACGATGCTGATACAACATTTGTACCAAGTGAGTATGAGGAGTGTGAAGATGAGACGGTTTTGAAAGACAGATATCTTAAACCTGTTAGAGAGACAAAGAAGCCAGATCGGTATGGGTACTCAAACATGTGTATTACTGAAGAAATCCTAGATGATGCCAGTGGACTGAGTTTAGAAGAAGCTTTGAAAGGACCTGAAAAGGAGCAGTGGTTGAAGGCTGTGAGTGAGGAAATTCAGTGTTTTGAAGATAGTAATGCGTGGGAATTAGTCGACATTCCAGTGAGTGGTACAGTAGTGAAGTGTAAATGGGTACTAAAAAAGAAATTTGACAGTGAAAATAATGTGCGTTACCGTGCAAGGCTTGTTGCCAAAGGGTTTATGCAAAAAAAGGGTGTAGATTACGATGAAACTTTTTCGCCAGTAGTGCGTCATGCTACACTTAGACTTTTGTTTGCGTTGGCTGTAAAATTAAATTTAGATATAACACATCTTGATGTCACAACTGCCTTTTTGAATGGGGACCTTGAGGAAACTATATTTATGCAAAAACCAGAAGGTTTCCCTGATTCTCAAGCAAATGGTAAAGTTTTAAAGCTTAAAAAGGCAATTTATGGCCTCAAGCAATCCTCAAGGGCCTGGTACGAAAAGGTTGATGACTGTTTATTAGGTATGTGTTACAAACGTTCTAAAATTGAGTCTTGTTTATATACAAAAAATTATAATGGATGTAAAACAATTGTTACACTGTATGTCGATGATTTTTTTGTATTTTCTAATAATGTCTTAGAAACAAAAAAATTAAAACAGGTTTTATCTTCTAATTTCAAACTCAAAGACATGGGAGTTGTAAAGCAATGTCTAGGTATGAGTGTAAATGTAGATAAAAATAAGGGTGTTATCACACTAAGCCAAGAAAATTATATAAACCAATTGTTAATAAAATTTAGTATGACTGAGAGTAAAACATTTGATACTCCAATGGAGGATAAGCTTCATATTACTAAAGAAGAAAATTGTAACTTGCAAGTTCCTTATCAAAACTTAATTGGTAGTCTAATGTATCTAGCTGTGTTAACAAGACCTGATATTATGTATTCTGTGAGTTTCCTTAGTCAGTTTAACAATAGTTTTAATAATAAACACTGGATATATGCCAAAAGGATTTTAAAATATTTAAAAAAAACAAAAAGCTTTGGTTTAACATACACTAGGGAAGGTAACTCTGAACTTGTGGGATATGTTGATGCTGACTGGGGAAACAACATTGTTGACAGAAGGTCATACTCAGGCGTGTGCTTTGTACTCTGTGGTGGTGCCATTTCATGGTCTTCCAGAAAACAAAAATCTGTTGCTTTATCAAGCACAGAAGCAGAGTACATGGCTATCACAGAGGCATGCACTGAAGCAATTTACTTGCGTAATATTTTATTACAAATATCTGATAACGTATGTAGTGTTAAAATTTTTAATGATAATCAGGGAGCACTGAAACTGTCTGCCAATAATTTTTTCCACAACCGCACTAAACACATTGATGTGCGCTATCATTTTTGTCGTGATTGTGTGAACAATAAAATTGTAAACTTACAGTATTTGGAGACAGCAAGAATGCCAGCTGATTTGTTAACTAAAAGTTTAGGATGTGTTAAACATTACATGTTTATGGAAATGTTAGGTGTAAAAATTGTAACTTATAATTATACTTAGAATATTTTCTATAATCTTTAATTATGTAAGAAAAATGTTTGTATTATTTGATTACATATGATGGTTAGTTTGTAACTTTGTTTTGATAAGTCGGGGTGTTAGGAGTGTGTATCAAAACGCACCCTTGCCGCTTTATGTTGGCAATACTTACGAATAAAGCCAGTCATTTTGGAACTATAAAACGTGTTGTTTCATTTTAGACACATTATGTCAGCAGTTTTTACTGCCAAATACTTTTGATGTCGGAAGCAAAAAAAAAACAAATTTACATTATCCATATTTTGTACATGAGAAAATAAGTAAGGTTTGGCGGCCTTTGGATCTTACTATATTAAGTTTGTTGGGGCTTCTCAGCCCATGTAACCTGAAAGTTGACTTTTGACATAAATGTTGTGGGCGTTCGGGGCTTCCCCCTGCCGGCCCGTGTAATCTGTATGTTGACTTTTGACATAGGTGTTGTGGGTGTTTATGTTATCCATCTTGCTGTAACTTACAAACTTTTTATTGCCTAATATATAAGACACGATACAACGGCTTTTATGACTATCTATTTTAAGAGTTGTCCCTGGATGGGGAAGCACTTTTGAAGAAGCCAAAAAGCATTTCTTCAGGGATGATAACAAACATTTGTTCTTTGTCTATCAGGTAGATTAACAAAAAGTATTAAATACGTCACGTTTCTTTTTTCACATAATCAAAACATTACAGGCATTTGAAATGTCGCATGACGTCAAGTCTTAGTATAATTTTTATTAATAATCATTCCCAATCTTTGACGCGCTTTATATTTGCTATTTTTGGTCGATTGACAAAATAAAAAATAGTTGTTCAATTTTTTTTGATAATTTTCTTTAGTCCGTCAGTTAGATGGACTAAATAGAATTTTGTTTTCTTTACCCCGTCATCATCCCTATTGCTTAATTTAGTTTCAAAGTCATTGTGTTACTCATCTGTATCTATCGCCATTAAGATTCGTCTATTAGCGCGCTAAACGCGAGCGTGCGCATTCACTGGTTATCTAAATGAACTATTTGTCTAAATGGCGAACGCGACAGCGCTAGACGTTTACTTGAGTGGTGGTTTTTCGACCTGCATCAAAGGTATTGAAAGAATATTGATAATTTTTTTGGACAATTTTTCCCGTGGTTAAGTCAAAGATCAATGAGGCCATACAGCCTTGTATATTATATTTCCTTCATAATTCTTTTCTAATAATATTTGAAGTAAAAAATTCAGGTTAGCACACATAATTTTAAAGCTAATGCAATGCTTAACTACAAATCCTAAATAACGAATGTAAATAATAAAATAGGAAGCATTGGAATAATCCGCAATGTTTATTCATCGAGAACAGTCCGAGGTCGAAGCTTATTATGAAGGGCGTAAATGCGAGCCTTTAGCGCCGAATATTCGTACGCTAAGTTTGGCGCAATGGATAGACAAATCTTTGTCACGCAGTCTGGGATAAACATTATATATAGGGTTTTCCAATAAGAACCGGGTACGTTTGAATTCGAATAAAAAAGAAGTGTTTACTTTAACTATCATACAAAGGTATCCAAGCTTACTCTTCGGCATTTTGTGTGGAATACGTCATCGTTGAAATTATCACCTCGGCTTCGTATGGTAGCCTGAATACGAGAGGTCCAATTTTCATCATTTTTTGACATAATTGCACCTCTATCTCGTTGGTGAATCATCTTACATTTAGCTTTACGTCTTCGACAATTCTTTGATTGTTCGCATACACTAGTGATTTAACATCAACCCAAAAAATTACCCAAGGGGTTTAAGTCACATGATCTTGGAGACCAAGTCTAATCCCTGAATCTTGAGATAAAAATTACCCAAGGGGTTTAAGTCACATGATCTTGGAGACCAAGTCTAATCCCTGAATCTTGAGATAGGAACTCGTTGAATTTCTCTTTCAATAAATTGACTTTCTTCTGGCAATATGAGAGGTGACGCTACCGTACTGAAACCAAATGTTCCTCAGAACAATAGTATGCCTGAACTAAATAACATTAAATCACACTTGTGCTTAAAACTTTCCGATATTTAATTATAATGAACCGGTGTCTTAGTTGAAAATATTAATGAAATAGTTATTAGTACGAACAAAAAAAACAATTCCTAAGCTTGGTTATGGCAGGATAAGCCATTTATACCCCTTGCATGATAAATTTTGATAAATTGCCAAGGCACGTGCTTCATCGTTTTTAATTAAGACAGTACAAAAATTCAAATTTATTCTTACAGATGGAATTAACTAGAACCCTTCAAACAAGATCTAGCTTTTGTTATTTAAGATTTACGTTGATAAATCAGTCACGCGGAAAGGCCTTTATCTTTAATATAATATGTATTTTGATAAGGGCCAAGATAAACAGACTACAAAGCATTTTAGCTTCCTTAAATTAGATTTGCTTCAATGATTCGATCTATCTTCGTAAAGTTTTGGATGCTCAGTTTATTGAAATTGTAACCATTGTTATTAATCAAAATTTGATCAGTTATAAATGTAACATCGAAATGTAAATTTAGAACAATAATATTAACACTATATATTATATTTTACAAAGTGTCAATTAGTTTAACGATGAATGCGTCTCAGAACAAGAACTAAAGCTTAAAATCAATGCTATGACGTTGAGCGCACATTCCTTTAGTTAGACAATAGATTAATGAAAAAATATCCAAACAAAGTATTACCACATGAGTAAAGAAACGTACGGTCTGTAACCAACTAAAAAGTATTATAGGTAGACCGCTTAACTGAGTCCTCACCTGCGGGGTAAAGGATGTGAGGGAGTCTCTCACGGCCCCCGTCCCCTCGTGGCACATTCTTGTCAAAATTACAAGCGGCCGCCGCCCTACCTGTAGTGGCGTGTTGACAGGTTTCGTTTGATATTAGATCGCATTTTGATTCAGTATCGTACATGGGTATCTCAGAAAAGGTAATCTAGGTATTCACAAGCCATACAAAGGTATCCAATTTGATGTTTGTATAGCAGTACGCACGCTGTTCATAGCAACATTAAATTTGTGCCTTTTTGGTCTATAGGTAAAAATAAGATAATTATATGAGTCGACATTATGAGCTGTATTCAAATATATTATTATGTTATGCTTTAGTTCTTGTTCTGAGGAAACCGTATACGCATGTATCTATTAATTGACATCATTAAAAAATCTTTTGCATTTATTAAGTACATGTTTGCATTACTTACGTAAATACTTTGTTTGCGTGTCTATTTAATTGACTACGTCATTACGTCTGTTACGATTTCTTCCTCACGTGAATAATTGGGTTTTTTATCAAGTTTTCCACATACTTAAATATAATCGCGAATCTACAGTCAGACTATGCTATAAAGAAGTATCATAAATCATTTCGATTTATCATGATCAAAATAATGTAGACGAAAACGAGCTGTATTTGTTAGTAAACACACAGTAAAAATATAATTAAAATATAAATTTCTAGAAAATTACCTATTTAAGTGAGGCAGGGTATGGCTCGAATTGAATCGTCCGTCTGGGAAAGTAACCACTACTTTGCAGAAAACCACAGTGAAATAACTTAGAATTACTCTACGAAGGAAGAGGAGATCGTAGAGTACCTGCGAGTGAAGACGAAGTTCTCATAATGTGAATTTTAATTCATTTATGGTGAGGGTGCTGACAGAACATCTAGCGACTTATATGAAAGAAGAACTTTGGCCTAAAGGTGTCGTGTTCCGGCGATTCCGAGGCCGGTTACCTGATACCGCTATGCGTCACACGTCGTCGTCTATACGTGTTAATTAGGTGTTTACTAACATAGGTACTAATTTTATTTACTAACAATAATGTTTTTATATTTGTATATATGTTAGACTATAAGGTATTTATCTATGGGCCTATGTAGCCTGATCATAAATAAATAAATAAAAGAAAAAAAAAATGATGTGTTGTCGTGGGACACCAGGTAGGAACGAAGTTCCTTCGGCTAATGTAGAATCGACACAAATTTCAAACTCCCTTGTGTATGCCACTGTCGCGCCTGCGCACGTCTCATTTAACGGTTTTATTCCACGCACTTTTTTCCACGGATTTTTTCTCACGGTTTTACTATCACATTTTTTTCAGTTCGGTCGCGCAGCAAAATCCCTATCCCCTCCAAGCCTGCCGTAAGGACCTTAGTCGCGCCTGCGCACGTCTCATTTAACGGTTTTATTCCACGCACTTTTTTCCACGGATTTTTTCTTACGGTTTTACTATCACATTTTCACATTTTTTTCAGTTCGGTCAGCTAGTGTTCGTAAAGATTGCTAGGCAGGACTGGCCCACAGCTTATAATAAACTACAATGTCACAATAATCCAGTAATGTAGCCCCGTCGCTCTGCCACCACCCTGGACTTAACCACAGTTTAGTATAATATATGACAATAATCCAGTGTTGGTATAATGCCACAATAATTTGGGGTTGCACCCCCGTCGCTCTGTCACCCCCTGTTAAGTACTGACCTTGTTATCATGTCTAGCTTAAGTTTACAGCAGATGACAGGCGTTCCTGGTCCACAGCTCGGTATAACGTCACAAATATCCAGATTTCGTGTAATGTCACAATATTCCAGTGCTGCACCCTCGTAGCTGTGCCACCCCCTACATACGCACCTTATTATCATGTCCCGCTAGCGTTCGTAAAGGATGCTAGGCAGGACTGGCCCACAGTTTAGAATAAACTACAATGTCACAATAATCCAGTGATGCACCCCCGCCGCTCTGCCACCTCCTGATAAGTACTTACCTTGTAATCATAATCATGTCTCACAGGCGTTACTGGTCCACAGCTTGATATAACTTCACAAATATCCAGTGTTGGTGTAACATCACAATATTTCAGTAATGCACCCTCGTCGCTCTACCACCCCCTATAACTTCACACATATTCAGTGTTGGTGTAATATAACAATATTTTAGTGATGCACCCTCGTCGCTCTACCACCCCCTATAACTTCACACATATTCAGTGTTGGTGTAATATCACAATATTTCAGTGATGCACCCTTGTCGCTCTACCACCCCCTATAACTTCACACATATTCACTGTTGGTGTAGTATCACAATGTTTCAGTGATGCACCCTTGTCACTCTACCACCCCCTATAACTTCACACATATTCAATGTTGGTGTAATATCACAATATTTCAGTGATGCACCCTCGTCGCTCTACCACCCCCCCCTATAACTTCACACATATTCAGTGTTGGTGTAATATAACAATATTTCAGTGATGCACCCTCCTCGCTCTACCACCCCCTATAACTTCACACATATTCAGTGTTGGTGTAATATCACAATATTTCAGTGATGCACCCTTGTCGCTCTACCCCCCCTATAACTTCACACATATTCACTGTTGGTGTAGTATCACAATATTTCAGTGATGCACCCTTGTCACTCTACCACCCCCTATAACTTCACACATATTCACTGTTGGTGTAGTATCACAATATTTCAGTGATGCACCCTTGTCGCTCTACCACCCCCTATAACTTCACACATATTCACTGTTGGTGTAGTATCACAATATTTCAGTGATGCACCCTCGTCGCTCTACCACTCCCTATAACTTCACACATATTCAGTGTTGGTGTAATATCACAATATAATATTTCAGTGATGCACCCTCGTCGCTCTCTCTCCTGCCGTAAGGAACTTCGTCGCGACTGCGCACGTCTCATTTAACGGTTTTATTCCACGCATTTTTTCTTACGGTTTTACTATCACATTTTTTTCAATTCGGTCGCGCAGCAAAATCCCTATCCCCTCCAAGCCTGCCGTAAGGAACTTTCGTTCCAATAACACTAACTTTTGGTGGAGTTCTGTTTCTGCCTATGAGTAAGGTTCCAGGGCTCCAAGAAGTTAGGGATAGAGCTAGGGAAGGCAACACGCTGTACTGTACGGTATCGTAAGCGACAAGGCGGTCGCCTACCATCAAGCAGGCGACGCCTTCCAAAAGTCGGCAATTTGGCATGTTTTGATGACTTTTTTACTATATTTAGTTTTTTTATATTGGTCCGATTAAGTACTTCTTTGAATATTACAGCACTTTTATTTTCCACCTTTATCTAGGTTTTTTATTTACGTTATCGTGGTAATGCTACACTGCAAGAAGGAATGACTTATATCGATACTTAAGTGGTGGTTTAATAAAAAAAAATAAATAACTCTAAGATTCTAACTATATTTATGGATTAACTATAGACAAGTGAATTATTAGATGCCTGCACAAGTCCAAAACTAGAAGTTCAAAACCGCTTTAAAACCCTTGAAAAGAGCATAGATGTGGACTATCTGAACAACATGGTTGAGGATACTGCCCGTAAGGTAGGGTCTATTAGTAGTTGGAGTGTTTGAAAGACCCCACACAGATATATTTTTAAAATATAGATTTTTCCTATTTTAAAGAACACATAAAAAATATGCTATCTTCTGAAAGCTAAAATTCAAAAAAATCAAAATTCAATATCGTTTATTCAGTCTAGGCTGTTACAAGCACTTGTGAATGTCGAAAAGCTACGCCATCGGTTCGCAAATCTACGGCCGGAGACCTTGTACTGAGAAGGCTATGCGGAAACACATTTCGTGGATTTTTAATTTATTTAGATTAACAATGTCATACCCGCGACTGCGTCTGCATAGTCATATTGGTTCCTCACTGACTGCATTTCTATTCCCAAGCCTCCCTCCCAAGTAATCCTCTTTCCTCCTATAATTCTTCCCTTTCCCAAGTAGTCGTTACGACTATAAAGAACTCGGCCAGTGTTGAAAAATTATGTGGGCGACTTGCCGCTTCAGCCTATTCAACTTCTTTCCGATCTTAGATATCATACATTGCTTTTGCTTCATCAACCCTCATAATAGCTCCCATCACAGACCCGATACGTGACTCGTTTCAAGTATTTCTGACTGAGCCTTCTTTTGGTAGAAAACCATTAATCATAATAATCATAATCAAAATCATTTATTCAGTTTAGGCTGTTGCTTGTAACAGCCTAAACTGAATAAATGATTTTGATGATGAATGTCTAGAAGCTACGCCATCGGTTCGTAAATCTACGGCAGGAGACCTTGTACTGAGAAGAACCGTCAAGAAACTCAGCAAGGGCTATTTTTTTCTCCCTGTTTTGTTTCATAGAGAGTCGTCAATTGAAAGATGACATCAAAAATTTGAAACATGTGTTGATGTCAACTTTCATCACATTAATATTATTAATTAATAAAAGTTAAGTATAACAGACAAACTCACTTTCACATTAAAATATTAGTTATGAAATTGGGATTATCATACTGGGATCACCTTTGCTACAGCCAATGCGAACATTGTTGGTATAAGTTTGAAAGTGAAATACCAAAACATTTTCCAGCGCGGAACTATTCCGCATGCCTCAACAAATTCTTGTGTTATCGTAGAGCGTTGTTTTGGAAGCGTCAAGAATGCTTCTACATGGCCGTGCGTTTACTTGAATAATGAATTTCATTTAGCATTTAAAAACATATCTCTAGCATCATTTGGACGACAGCTATATTACTAATGACCCTTCGCACGGGTGCCATTAACTATTGAGTAATTGAGAAAATTTCATGTCCAGATTTCAGTACAAATACATTTTTAAAATATAGATTTTTCCTATTTTAAAGAACACACAAAAAATATGCTATCTTCTGGAAGCTAAAATTCAAAAAAATCAAAATTCAATATCGTTTATTCAGTCTAGGCTGTTACAAGCACTTGTGAATGTCGAAAAGCTACGCCATCGGTTCGCAAATCTACGGCGTACACTTTTATACTTCGTATATGTGCTTCACATTCGTTTGTTGTGCATTAGTTTTTCGTTGAATTAGCGTAGACCTCCTGTATCTCAGTTGTAGCGCTCTTTATATAAATACAAGTTTTTTTAGCACACACCATATTAGCCTAGCCCCAAAGTAAGCAGTGCAAAGCTTGTGCTATGGGATACTACGGTAACGGATAGAATACATATACTGATTCATATAATTCGGTATATTTTTATTTAGAAATATATATCTATGACTTAGGTAGAAATGCTCATAATTATCACACAACATTTGCCTCGGGCAGGACCGAGGTCCCTTCTCTGAGTAGGCGACACCTTGAAAGCCGGGGTACGTGCCGTACGAGCTACGGAGGTCGTCAGTTGTTTAAGATGTTCTCAACGCATACAGACCAAAAGAGTAAAAAAAGAAATATAAAAGGCAACGATGGATAGACGTACGACAATTCTTTGTGAAAACTAACTATTGACCAGCCAAATTTTGTTCGTATGTGTACGTTTGATATCCCGTTATCGTATTGTATATGCGGGGTTGTATGCTCAGCCAGCGCAGTGAAATGCCTATCTCATATCGTGTTTTATTTAACTTTGACACTTTGTTAATTTCGTTGTTATCTTATCGTGTGTCAACGAATGGTGAGTATTTTAGGGCGCGTGGCTTAAATTATTAATTGCAATTAGCCGTGTGAATGGAATTTGTACAATATTTTGAACGTTGGAATAGTTTTATAAATTATTTAGGGAAATATAGAAAATAACAAAACGGGCGACTAAAAGAAAACTTAGCCAGTTTTAGTAATCGACAAAATAATTGAACTAAAGACGAACGTTAATGAATAAAATTAAATGGTACAATAGACTTTTTTGAATTGAGATTTTACGTAACGGTTTCACGTTTTCAATAAATATGTTTGCAAAAATATTTTAGCCCTAGCAATACAGCTCAAACAAACAACACCACCTCTGGAAGCGACAGTCCAAGTCAGCACTTATTCACCAGTAATGAAAAACTTTTAATATTCAACAAGTTTGTTAGTATTAAATAATGTACGATTCACACCTACTCGGCCGCGTAGGAACGCAGCGCAGCGCGTCGCAGCGGATGCTAAAACACACTGGAATCCGTCGGATGCGCGAGCATGAAGCGGCTATTATACTCTATTCCAATTACAAAGTCCCATTTGGGAGATGTTAATAATCAAGTACTAGTAAAGTACCGCTATAGTCGATACGCGACGATATTGATCTTCGATTACTATTACGAACAAATTAAAATCGCATTGACAGAAATATTATTAGCATCAAATTAAAATAAAACGCAAAACAATATTACATGATATTTTTATCAAGATGGAACTTATTCATCATCACTAGCTGAAATCGATATTTATTAAATAGGGACTTCGTAATTAGAATAGACTTGCTAACGAGCGAACGTCACCCGTGGACGCGGACGTCGAAAGCTGAGAGTAGGCTACCGGAAGCGTGGGCAGCCAACCGCGTGCGCGACGAACCAAGCGGCTGTCGCAGATTCCAAGCACAGGCAGTCGGCTTCATAACTGCATGAATTGCATGCAAACAAGGAATTTATCTACATTTTAGATATCTCAATTTCCTTCAGCAGATGGTAAAATGCTCTGCGCTGTGTTCCGAGGTGGCCCGATAGGTGTGAATCATTCATTAGAAGATAGTTTTTGCTGTCTGAAGCGACTTATTTTGTTTTTGTTTTATTGAGTATATGATTATATTATTTCTTCAGAATACGTTGTTTCATTAAATAACCTACCTTGGAATAACTAATTACATTTCTTGACTAATAGTGTTTCATAGTTATAACGACGACCTCCGTGGTCGAGTGGTTTGTACGCCGGGTTTCATGGTGTCGCCGACTCGAGAGGTCCCGGGTTCGAATCCCGGTGGGGGCAGATGTTAGTGCGATGAACACGAGCATTTGTACTCCAGTCATGGATGTTTAATGTGTATTTCTATATAAATATATATGTACAGTACATGCATTCTATCCGTTACCCTAGTATTCCATAACACAAGCATTATAGTGCTAGGCTAATTGGTGTGAGTGTTGGAAATATTTATTTATTTATTTTATTACAAAGAACATTAAAAAAATTGTGACAAAGTACGTACTCTGCACATTTAAGTATTTTTCAAAGGGGACACTACATTAAGTTAAATTGCAGCTCGCTATATATAAATCATTTGGCAAATATTAAAAAAAATGCAGGACATAATGTTACCACTCAAACAAATATAAGGTCGCTCATTTATTATAAAGCTGCTCATTTTGTATTTTTAGTATGAATGGTTGTTATTAAGTCGCTGTTTTATTCATTTCGTCACTCGCAGTTATTCGTTCAATTAGTAAATCAGTAAGGCAAATTCAGTAATTTTAGTCGCTCAAAATTTTAATTAACCGTCACTCCAACCCAATTATTTACAGTGTGATTAAAATAACTATATTTAAATTATTACTGTTTGTCGTTAATAAAATTATTAACTTTGTCTGTATTATTTTGTAAGTATATATTGATACTTTTCCCATGTCTTTTCAGTAACTTTCTTTTTAAAATGAATATAATACCTCAACCAAGGAGTATAATATGAAATAGGAACTGCGCTAAAAACTGGTTCCACGAAAACTGCAAGGGGCTAAAAAATCATGGCCGATCATGCCCCATACATTATATCACGTTTTTATCGCGTCTAACAGTCAAACTCCATTGTAATTTGACAATTGAGCGTGATAAAAACGCGTTATATATCATCTGCTCATGCTAGGGGAATGGTTGGAATCGGTTGGGATTTCCATTTAACATTATCTTACCCAATAAAGGATAGCCGAATTCATTTGCAGATATTTGATTTGTCAACGTATTTTTTTAAGCAGTGCTGAGAGTCGCGTTAATTTTAAAGCGTAGTTTAGTTGTATGAGTTTGGAATCAGGTTTTAGCTGCCTTTGTTAGAGAGTAATGCTTCCGTATTTCTAATTCGTTGACTTCCGGGGTAGGGTTCACTGGGTCCGTTATCCTCCACCAATCCGCACTGGGTCCGTTATCACCCACCAAGCACCAGATTCATGTATTTTGTGACGGGTATTGACCATTGTTTACTGATGAGTCACCGATGACACTAATCGTAACGCGAAATCGTAACACATTCGCCAGTTTACCCCCCCAAGTCAAGCGTGCCTAATGAAGTTTCACTTCAAAAAGTATCGATGTGATTTTAGATACAAAAAAATACAAAAATCTTTATTATTCTTCTACATCAAAGTTTACATGGTGTGGGTCTTCTTCTTTTAAGTTAAGTTACCTGTATTAAAAGAAGACCGCTCCTTCATTCCGGTCTTGATAATTAATAATACAGCAAAAACTATAATTTAAATTATACTAATTACACCTGTTAGTGTGTAAGTGTGTGTGTGTGTGTGTTAGTGTGTCTATGTATGTTTGCGTGCGTGTGGGGATGTGTGATGCGTTTGTGTGTATGGTGCATATGCGTGTATGTGCTGGAATGTGAATACTGAATATGGCAGTAAAAATGCATTTGATAGGGATATTATTATTCAAGGGGTTAGTTTATATATTATACATTTTTTTTATTAGCTTTCCATATGTACTTTATCAATGCAATATTTGTTCCGTCTGTTCGTAATCCAGTACCTTTAACCAGTCCGTTAGAATCTTCTTACACTGATTAACTGTCGTTGTATAAATGTGCTGATGACTCTACTCAACTAAAATGTACATGTAGTAAATTATTCGATACGTATAATAATATTCATACCAAATGCCCTTTTACTAATTTACAGACAAAACTAAAACATTTCATCTTTGGTTGAAAAAATAAAACTTAGCTCCAGAAAGCATTCATAAAAAAAAATCGACAACCGCACCAAAAGATGAATTCGAAAGTTTAAAGCATAGTCAATCCGAACGGAGGAACTTTTGGATTAAAAAATATTCCATTCCATAGAATGGCAAATTAAAGTTCTCCTTTCAAAGCAGGACAATCCAGTTTTTCGTATAAAATTTATGTAATTTTGTGGTGGGTCATCACGGCTCAATCTCCCTATTCCGTCCTTAGAGAAGGCCTATATGTCCCAGCAGATTAAGAAATTCTCATTATATTTATGTAAATTCTCATATGCATGACATTAAATTTAAAGTAGGGTAAAAATCGAATTCTTCTTCGAAAAAATATTGAAAAACCCGAGTGTATGAAACGCGCGAAATTTCTTATTTAACATGATCATTGACGTTCCCGAACCTTTCAGATTCCGTATTCACAAGACTTGGGACCCATTATAACCCGTTGGCCTTAATAACCCATTCGAAAACCCGACCGGTTTTATAACAATATTACGTTCATTTGACTTAACCCTTTGCTGTGGTGTCAGTCCATTGCTTGCGGATAAGCTAAGGTTTGAATACATTCACTATCCAGTGTAAAGGTTAACTTCGGCATACAATTTAAGGTTAAGAGAGGTAGGGCTTTTCCGCTCGAATTGAAGCGCCTGTCTGGGAAAGTGATCCTTTTTTGAAGTGAAAACTTCTTTAGCGGCGTTGTACACTTTTTTTTGTATGGGTAAAAAATGTTAAACTCGCGTCAGGTTAAACAAGTGGGCTGATCGCATCATGACATACAATAAAATTGGAAAGGTTGTTGACTTTCAATATATTGGACGAAACATAATAAGTCTCTATCTAGGACGTCCACGTGGCAGCTTTATTGCGACGAAAATGCATTTTTTTACAATAGATTTCGCTAGGTGCGCTTAAACGTGATTCATGTAAGTTGATTTTTCTGAGAGATAAACTTTTTTATTGTAATATAAATTGTCATGTTTGTGTACGATGGCGCAATAAATAAATATTCTATTCTACCACATACATGATAGTACTTTTTTTTACTGATAATTAAAGCAATTCGTGCAAAATTATTTCCTAACCATTCCAAAATATCAAAAATGCACAACGGTAATATTCAAGTTTTCACTTTTGTCGGCACTCCCGGAGTGCAACCCGTCGTTTTTTTGTGTCTGGGAAATGCCTTACGCATCCTTCAACCACTGGGGGAGCGAGAAGGTATGTGGGACTCCTTCCTATCCTCTTCAGCTAGCCCTGGAGCTTGCTGAAGTGAACAGGGCCCTACCTACGCCCTGAACAGGGCCACTAAAAACAGACAATACTCCTGCACCGTCACCCGACACCAGTGCCGTCTTTAACCTATTGGAGGCCCTGGGCATATTAGGATAATGGGGCCCCTATGACTTTGATGTGGATTATGACTTGAAATGGAGCGAATCATACTGATGAGTGTACTACTGAAGATTTTTCTTTAAAATGTATATGTGCGTAGTATACCATTATATGTTTATTTAGATTTATCTAAGCATGCTGAAGTTCGAAAGCCTAATTTTTGGGCGAGAGTAGAATAGCTTCGTTTATGTAAAGCTAGTAAGTTAGTATTGTAGTCAGTAATTTAGGTTCGATTTCATCGAATCATATAAGTTTTTTGGAATTAAATATTGGTTATCGTTTGGTGATCTGAAAGGAATTAGGGACTTTGTATTTGATCTGAGGGAGGCCCCTATCGATTGTGGGGCCCTGGGCACTTGCCCGATACGCACTATGAGAACCGCGGTCCCCCTAGTGCTTGCCGAGAGGGCGGGTGTAGTCGCGGCAACCGTCTCCGAATGACCGCTCACCCGTCACTGGGAAAGTAACCCCCACATTACATTAGAGTACAGTAAAATAACACTACATTTTGGTGGTTTTGTGTTTTTGTAGGTGAGTAAGGTTCCAGGGCTCCACTGGGTAGAGGATTAGTTCAGGCCTTCAGAGTAGAGAACGATGCGAGTTATATTTATCGTATCGCAAGCGTCTATAAGCTATTGTGACCGCTTACCCTCAGGCGGGCCATACGCTTTAACACTAAAAAACTTAACAAGAACATAGAATGGAATACGTCTACAAAACTAAGTATAAATTAATTAATTTATTTATTTATTTTGGTTACATGGAAGACCAACAGCTTATCTTAATAAACTAGAAATGAATAGTAGCGACTAAAAGCCATTAATTACATTACCCTACCCTGCGCTACCAAAAGATAGTGTCAATTTACTGTGGTCTTCAGGAAGGTGGCGGTTGTTTCCCCAGACGGGTGCTCCAATTTGAGTGCAAATCCGTTGTGCCTTATCTCTCTTAAAAGTTGTCTTATATGTGAATATCGTTCAGCCCATTCTCATTATCCTTTATCTATGCTAAGACTCAGGCTGCTAATTAAGGTTTTCGTTTAGGTTTAGCTTCAGGTGATGCTTAAACATTTTTAATCTGACATATCTTTGAGCCTCTGCCACCTTTGCAGAAGACAATTATGTTCAGAATATATTATTGTAGATCCCCTTTTAGTCCCTATGGACTGGAATAATTCTTTTTATGTTTATATTTTGTCTCCTAACAGTTCTTGCTACTATGGAAGTTGATCACTTACTTGAGTCTCTGTTTAGCAAAATTGGAATTGACGTCATAAATCACATTGCAAGCGTAACTTTATTGAATTATTGTCACGTAGTGAATAAATCACAAAAATTTCACGGACAATAATTCGCGAAGACAAATTACGGTCAGTTGAAAATGCGACGAAACAAGAACGGTAATTGTAGGTCCAAATGTTTTAAAAGCCGTTCAATGATAGAAACATTAAAATTTAAAATGAGGGAATTACAGTAATTTTTTAAAATAAAATAATTTAGGTTTCTATATCGAAACATCACAAT
Source organism: Chilo suppressalis (assembly GCA_902850365.2). NCBI lineage: Eukaryota > Metazoa > Arthropoda > Insecta > Lepidoptera > Crambidae > Chilo > Chilo suppressalis. Next base: position 7,394,516 of record OU963912.1, on the reverse strand, counting down.
ATCATAGCAATAATAAAACGCGAAAACAGTGTCTTGGTTCAGCTCCGGCTTATGCAGTTGTTTTCAGTTTAGAATAACATTAATAGCAGCTGCTCACTATATGTAACTAAATTATTTGATAAATTAAACAAAAGAAGTTAACGTCATCAAAATAAAGAAGAAAATACTTTATTTTTAAACATTTTCCTATGTAGAAACGGATATTGGTGTTTTACTTCTGTGAAACGGAAAATATTTTTAAAATCTAATGTCAATATCTGTCAATTTTTTGTTGTTTCGTTCGTTTCGATGTTTATTTTACGTAGAATATTTTATTGTGATTTTTCTGTATCATAGACAGTCGCGTTTTTGGAAGAAAATATGATACAAATTAATAAAAATCACATTATAAATACATCATATTATTATATACTTACGTAAAATAGAAACACATAATTGTAAGTAAAACATAACCTCCCTTTTAATATTAATTTTACTACTTATATCTTGTTTGAGCTAGCTTTAATTGATTATGTCTAATTGACTTTTTTGTTAGTCTTATTTAGCAGTACGAAAATCTATAAGTTTCATTCGTGAACGGAGCCTTGAAGTCTGGGTCTCATAATATATGGAAGTTCGCCATTCTTCTTTGACGGATTGATTTGCCCGTCTTTGGCCCGTCACTGATTTATTAGACCGGCAGTTTTGCAGCTCCAATGCGAACTTCGATGTTCCGTTTTGGACCGTTTTCGACTTGAATAGAACCTATATATATATATATATATATATATATATATATATATATATATATATATATATATATATACTGTTCTTTTTTAATTGAAGGGAAACATTGATTTTTATATACAATATTTAAAGCGGCAGTGATTATGAAATGGATACTCATAAATTTTATGACCTGAACTAAGACATAGGCTTCTTTTTTATCCCGGAAAAGGTAAAGTTCCCTTGGAATTCTCCAGCCTCTAGTATTTAATAGATGCATAAACAATTATGACTGTGGAATAAATTTAGTATTATTTTTGCCCATCATATAAAAAAATGTTCCTACCGGGATCCGAACCTAGAACCTTCGAAGCAGAAGATAGAAGCAATTTAACCATAACAGTTTATAAACCATGGTTCAACTAGATCTATACCTATTTTTTACGATAATTTAAAAGCTCTTGCTAGTTTGTAACGAAACAGGGTATCAATTCTAGTATGCTAACGTAAATCGTGCCTTGATAGTGGTTCAACAGGGCAGAGTGTCAATTCTAGTATGCTAACGTAAATCGTGCCTTGATAGTGGTTCAACAGAGCAGGGTGTCGATTCTAGTATGCTAACGTAAATCGTGTCTTAATAGTGGTTCAACAGGGCAGAGTGTCGATTCTAGTATGCTAACGTAAATCGTGCCTTGACAGTGGTTCAACAGAGCAGGGTGTCGATTCTAGTATGCTAACGTAAATCGTGCCTTAATAGTGGTTCAACAGGGCAGAGTGTCGATTCTAGTATGCTAACATAAATCGTGCCTTTATAGTGTTTAAACAGAGCAGGGTGTCGATTCTAGTATGCTTACGTAAATCGTGCCTTAATAGTGGTTCAACAGGGCAGTGTCGATTCTAGTATGCTAACGTAAATCGTGCCTTAATAGTGGTTCAACAGTATCGCTATTTGACACAGTTCTACATACTAAGTGTGTTTTTATTTCTTTTACAATGTTGCTTTACCACATGACTGTACTAGTTGTCACCGTAGTACCGTTTCCAAAGAATTTGCTGAAAAGTCCAATGAGATCCAATAAGTTTTATTGTGTAGGTAAGTCCTTCTTTGGAGGTCCAGTGGGCACCTTGTTCTTGATAAAAGGTCAAACAGGTCCTGTCATGTTGGTAAGGTCCAATTATGAAGGTCTGGTGGGCACCATGTTTTTGATAGAAGGTCGAATAGGTCCTATTTTGTATGTAAGGTCCAATTATGAAGGTCCAGTGGGTACTAGACCAAATATAAACTAACTAATGCATTATATTGTTATATATATATATATATAACAATAGTACATGGGTAACAAAATATGTTTATGATTTTGTGTTTAAATATCAATATCTATGTTAAAAATCAAAACTACTGAGACACCATTGATACACGATTATTACTTTAGCTTAGCGGAATCATCGCCCTGATCGTTATTTGAAGATGCTGAGATTGTATCGATAAGCCGATAAAGAATTCCACAATTAGGCAATTCTTCTAATGAGTGTAACGGAAACGAATCACTTAGCGCCAATTATAATAAAAATAATAATAAATCATTATTCAGTATTAATTTTTACATATAAGTGACTTAGATCTAAGAAAAAAACACAAGAAGTAAAGAAAAATGTGCAGCCTGAACTAGGAATATCCTGTGTTTCAGGCAAAAAGATCTTAACTAATTTGAATACTCAACCGCACAATAAAATAATAACATAAACAAAAATACTAAATCTACATAAAATCGGACAGACATTGCAGTTAGGTTGGGCAGCATTTGGTAAGCTACGTCAAGTCCTGACATCGTCGATCCCACAGTGCCTAAAGACGAAAGTCTTCAATTAGTGCGTTCTACCTGTGATGACATAGGGAGCCGAGACGTGGACACTGACAGTACGGCTGGTCCACAGGTTCAAAGTCGCTCAGCGCGCTATGGAAAGGTCTATGCTCGGCGTTTCTCTGAAGGATTGCATCAGAAATGAGGTAATCCAACAAAGAACCAGAGTTATCGACATAGCTCACCGGATTAGCAAGCTGAAGTGGCAGTGGGCTGGCCATATTTGTCGAAGAACCGATAAACGTTGGGGTAGACGAGTTCTGGAGTGGAGATCGCGTCTAGGCAAATGTAGTGTAGGACGTGCTCAGGCATGATGGAGTGACGATTTGCACAAGGTAGCTGGCAGGAGCTGCATGCGAGTAGCCCAAGATCGATCTGAGTGGCGTACATTTGGAGAGGCCTATGTGCAGCAGTGGACTTAGATGGGCTGTTGATGATGATGATGATGATGATGACATAAAATTATTCTGTAGGGTAGTTTAACTGCCTTGCAGCTTAAAAAATACTGGAGGAAATTTGACACGGCCATTAAGGTCTCGCTAGTGCGTCCGTCCGGATAACGGAAGATGTGGGTTCAAATCCCGTTTGAAACCTGGACTGGATTTTTTTCTAGAAACATTTTCTGTAGAGATTTATTTACTGTAATTAACTACAACCTACCGTCAAAGTATCGAAAAAATTCCAAACGATTTTGGACTACGAAATTTCCACTAATATTAGATAATCCCAATTAGCTAAGCCTCAAATTAATCTCAATTATTATCAAAAGAAAACTTTAATATAAATAATTCAGCTCGGGGCGCAGGTATTAGACTTATTATTTCTCCTTAAACTCCTCCAAAACATAATATTTGACTTAAACTCACGAAGTTTAAAGTGCTGTGAATCAAACGTGCCAATTATTTCATAACATCTTATCCCCCCCCCCCCCCCCCCCTTTACAATGGCCCATAATATTAATATATGTATACGACTTAACCGTGACCCACAACGCGGGTCCAGTGCTGGATTGGTGGGCGCTAACGACGACGAAGTTTTTAGTTACCCATCCAATGACCAACCAATGCGAAAGTTGCTTAACTTTGGAGATCGCAGGCCGAAAGTTCTAACCACCTGCGCCATCGAGCTCCTTATATTTCTCATATTAATTAAGATCTTAATGGATGTGTCAAATTTCTTTTAGATATCAAAATTAGAAAATAAAAATATAGTATATTTAGCCTAACCACCTAAAAGTTAATCGGGCGTTTAACATCAGTTTAGGACGAAAATGTCATACAAAATTAGCTTCTAAATCATTAGATATATTTTTGAAGTATAACCCAATAATTTTATGAAAATCGATAGCATAAACAGATACTTTGTACAATTATTAGATACTTACATACGAATTATCATCTATTTATTTGTACTGGTTTATCTACTATGAACAATGGACGTTGAATGGCAATAAATTCGACAACATTCATTCAAACTTCAAATTTCAATACAATTATTTGCCATAAATATTTAAGTTGTGTTTATTGGATGGAACGCACTCTAAATATAAAATAAGAAATATTTGTCGGCTACTCAATAAATATTCAGAAACCGTTTATGGTAATTATGTTTTCCTAATAAGTTTTTTATTCAATCTGTTTTGGTCAATTTAAGTTAGTATCTACTTTATGTGTCTGGGTAGTGTCTTATTTCTAGGAAAGAATCTTTATTTACTTAGAACTTTTTGTTGAACAATCCTAAGCTATTCACTAAGTAAATTTTACGTCGCAATTTAAGCGCTGGACTCTTCTAGACTTTTCTTTACGACATCCCAAGATAATTTTACCGGCGGTGACAAAAACCTACAGGCATTCATTTTAAAGGCTGAGCAAAGTATTTTTGAAGCATTATATGACTAGTAGATATCTTAGAATTATATGTGTTAAAAGCCTGCTAAATTGTTAAATTAAATTATTCCATATATTTTGTAGAATAATCAAGATAATTATGTTTTTATTTTTTAAATATTTTACTGCTAGATGATCGAATCTAATGAAAATTTTACTAGAAAACATTCGGCGCGGTCCAGGCACCAGCCTTGCAGCCTCAAAAAGACTAGAGAAAAATCGACCGTTAGGTCAATGCATTCGCCCGAATAGCGAAGGGTGCGGGGTCGAGTCCCATCTGCTGCCTGGTCCGCTTGGAAAGTTTTCTAGTAAAATTACAGATAATATACCTATCTTTTTTTCAAAGAGTTCAACAACACAAACAAAATTGCTTCTCACTTAATATACTAAAATAGCTACAGATTCATTTTCAAATATGAATAAAGAATTTTAGAGAGTGAGAAGTTCGAAACTCACGAAAATAATGACGTCAGGATTTCATTGTATGTAATATTTGCGATTTTTATTAAATTTTACTACCATTTCTCTATAAGTATTTATCATAAAGACTATCAAAATTAAGTGATTACGATCCTCATAACGAGGGAATGATTAGAAAAAAAAATTTGACTATGTTAGGAACAGAAAACCATATTGACCAGTTACTTGTTACTTGTTGTGGGCCCCCGTTTCCGTACGTAGTGACCAGTTAACAACTTTTATAATAATAAATCCGCTGGGTACCTTTGTGGCGACCTGTTGTGTGACCAGTGGCGACATCAAGGGGTAGTCCGAGTTCTCCCGAGAACCGACGTGGACCCTCGTATCTGGCTAACCGGAGTGGAACTCGAGAATGTCTGCAAGATCTCACCCCTGGCGTGCCTTCAGTGACTGTCTAGAGTGGAGTCGCAAAAGCTATAAGCTCGCAGGGTGGAAGTGAAATTGCGTAAGAGGCGAGTTGTCTTCACGGACAGCTAGTAGAAAAATATAGTAAATATAAGATACCACTATGCGCTTAAAATATGCCCAACAAAAACTGCTTGAACAACATGAAAGCAGTTCTTCTTTTACGTCACGTGCGGACCGTTGAAATTCAAATACCGCAGAGCTTCATGAAAAAATGCGAAAAAGATACTTATAGTACATTAAATGTCGTTTTTTCGACAGGTATCTAATCAATATATGTTAATTTAACGCATTTCTAGTAAATTTTGTTGTAATACTTACTAAAAACTGATTTAATAGAAAATATTTGTGATATTTAAATGCATGGTCGGTGATATAGCCGTCTCTTTTCCTCGCGGTCTGTACCTTCTTTTTGACTACGCGATCATCTTACGGAGCTCCGTGGATCTTTCAATGTACTTTTTGGACAGGTTTCGGCCACAATTTTGTTCGTGTTATTGTGTCTAGGGTATTTCATATCGTTGAGTACACCAGCTCAGTCCACACTCTGTAGCCGAGGATAAACATGTTGCTCTCTTGGCATTGCAGCCATCATATGGTAGCTCATTAGTCTCCGGCTAGTCACTACCTGCGATCTTTTATCAGTTTAGGTACTACGATATAGGCAGGTGTTTCGGTAGTCTTCTTTCATAGCCCAGATTCCAGCCCATTCAGTTCCAATCCATTAATGTCACTCAATTCACATTCATACTTGTAAGTCCAATAGTTTTCAGTACACACGCTGAGGATAGTCTCTGTATATATCACTATGATTCAGTCAGAGATTAGATCCAGCATGTGTACCACACCCTATAGAGTAATTTCGCTTCAAATGGCCAGTACGTGTTGAATTATCATCCCCACGCAAGCCTTGAGGGACCGACCCGAGAACCTAAAGCGAACATATAATAAGAAAAGCATTTAATTTGGACACGCGATATGGATATATAAAAAATAATAAAAGCAGAACAAAATTGAATTCTTAAATAATATTATAAATTCCAAAGTGAGTTTTTTTGTTTCTCAATTGGTTCTCTGCTCCTGCCTTCTGCTACAAAGGTCTTAACCACAGACCTATATCGAAGTAGACGCCGAATGTATTTTTATTTATTTATGTTATAAGGGTGGCAAACAAGCGTATGACCCGCCTGATGGTAAGCGGCCACCATAGCCTATAAACGCTTGCGATACCAGAAATATCACTCGCACCGCTGCCTACCATGATCCAATCCACCTATCCTATGGAGCCCTGGAACTTTTTTTTTACTCACAGTCAGAAACAGCACCACCAAAAGGTAGAGTTATTTTACTGTCTTCTATAAGTTGAAGATTACTTCCCTAGACGGGCGCTCCAGTTCGAGTGGATTTTCCGCTATGCCCTACCAACCCTAAAATGCATGCACTGCAACTTGTATAGAGACAGCAGATTTTCAGTACTTACGAGAAGAAAATATGTGGTGAAAAAGCATGAGCCCCGGTTATCTATTTCAATTATCTCGTTTTTGCAGCTTAATATAACATAGTTATTTTTCAAACGTTACGATTTACGTCCAGCATCAAGAATAAATAATAATAAATATTTCCAACGCTCACACCAATTAGCCTAACCCCCAAGTAAGCACTGTAAGGTTTGTGTTATGGGATGCTAGGGTAAAGGATAGAATACATATACTGTATATATATATATATAAGTATATTTATATAGAAATACATATTAAACATCCATGACTGGAGTACAAATGCTCGTATTCATCACACAAACCCACCGGGATTCGAGTCGGCGACACCATGAAACCCGGTGTACAAACCACTCGGCCACGGAAGTCGTCAAAGAAGAGTGATGCGAAGAAAAAAAATTAGTGTTAAATGAAGATTCAGAAGTCATCCTTTTTGCACGCGAAGTACATACAGTTGCACTATCTATTTCGATTTATGTCTATGGTCTTTGATATTGAGTAGGCGCATTAACCTGTTTGTATGACGAGCTCAAATATTTGTTCCCGAGTCACGGTTGCTTAAAAATAATATACTGTACACACAAGTAGTAGTACCTTTGCTTAGTTTAGGATTAAATAATAGGGTAGTCGTCTAAGTATCAATTTGCATTAAGATGTTATCTCAATGTACAATTATAAAGATAACTTTCTGTGAAAACAGAATTAAAATTGGTCGTAAAGTATTTACAACTACGATAGTAGTAGGAGCATCTTGTTATCGCCCTCCCACTTGTGGCGCTAATAACGAATCATCTTCATCATCAGGCTATTAATGACCCCACTGCTGAGGCACTGGTCTTCTTTGAAGATGGTTGGTGCTATACACTGCAGAAGCAGCCGGGAACAACGGCTTAACGTGCCTTCTGAAGCACGGAGGAGCTCGAAATAATAAATTTTTGGTCACCCATCCAGTAACCGGCCATTGTGAAAGTTGCTTAACTTCCACGATCGCAGACTGAACGCGCTGCTTTCGACATCGAGCTCCTAATATGGCGGATACTTTATGCTACCACGTCACATGGTTATTCGTATTTACAATTTGTGGTCAAGTTTATGATGGCCTTATTTTTCTGTGGTTTTCTGTAAGATGGATGGTTCTACTACGCTTTTACTGTGTTAAAAAATATGCTGTTTTATGAAACCACGATGCAAGTGAATCTTTTAAAGTGTTTTACATCGCCGTTTTTTTTTGAAGTGAATTCGTCTTTTCGCACGGTGTTTAGATGGAAAAATCCTATGGAAAATATAAAACGGAAATGTGTCACGAGCGTCACACGACAATATACACAGCTTAGCATATATATATGTGTGTGTGTGTGTGTGCGTGCGTGGGATGCGTGCGCAGCTCTTTCCGACAGCATGATAGTTGGAGGGTAACTCGGCGAAGGCTGAAACGCTACGAGCCTGCAGGCTGAATAGCCGGTGCGGGACACAAGAAGCGAGCACTGATGATTTGTAGCGTGTGGCGGCCACCGGCGTTAACCGTGTGCGGCGAGTCCATATAAAATGTATGAAAACTACAGGAAATATGCCGGTGGCGGCGTTTTGTGGTTGTGGCCGGTGGCTTGTGTGCGGCAACCCTAACTCATGAGTACGTGAATACTATGTCCTATAATTGAGTTTCACGGGAGTAATTTGTTCTTGAGAGACAGCTCAGTCTCTCAGCAGGGCGCTCTGGTAATAAAACACTAACAGCAGGTATTCGGAGTACTTCCCGTCCGAGACTTTAAGTACGAAATTGTTTTTGCCTGTGTAATAGTGCTCCCAGCACTTCAAATGAGGGCATAGAAAGGTTGTTCCTTACAGCAGGTGCAACAGAATAGTGTGTAGAAAGGAATTTAGGCAAAATGTAAAGTTTTTCAATCACTTTATGCCATATAAAAGCATCACAAATAAAAATATTAAGTACTTAACTAGCTGATTCAGAAAACTTTGTACAGCCTTTTAGTGGTGGAAGTGTGCAAATACAGGGTTATAATAATGTTTTAATACCAAATCGTAGAAAAAGATATTGTTGTCCAAAATAAGACTGGAGGGGGCAGCCCTTATCACCTAGAGGTATTCAAACTAGCCTATGATTTATAAATCAGAAATCAATATATCTTCATCCAAATTGGATCTATAGTACAACTCTTTTGAATCGTCCAAACATTTTTTCCCCTACCACTCGCTATTGGACATATTTTTTAGCTCCGGAGAAAAACGAGCGAAAAAAACTCCACAACATTAAAAATATAATATAACAAGATTTTTAAATCATTATCTTGTTACAACGTCAATACAATCATGATTTATTTAATATAGAAAACCTGTTGGAATAATTGAAACAGTTCAAACCCAAGCATTTTTGTCTGTAATATAATTAGACACTTTGTAATAAGCTTTTTATACTATCTTTGAATTTATTTATGGTTATTGCTTGGGACTTTATTGTATAAGCGAACACAAAGACTTTTAAATGAATTATTGATTTTGTGAAGCGGGTAGCAGGTAAAGTTAGTTTTTTTTTTAGTATTAAGGGTGTGAACATCACTGTTTTTGAACTGAAACAGATAAATATTTTTTCTTACAAGTAATAAATTTTCATATATGTATTGTGATGCGACCGTCATTATGCCAAATTCTTTAAACCTATCTCTTAAGGGATCCTTAACTTTACTAGGTATATATAGAACTTACCAAATAAAGGTACACAAAACAATTCATAAAAAAAGTCTGTAATGTCGGCTTACGGACGATAACTTTAGGTGATAGCGTGTCGTTCGCTTTTTTCCTAGAGACAGTTTTGTGGGGCTTTATATTCTGGTTCGTTTGAGCTCAAGCACGCCTCTGTAGCTACAGAACTAAGGCTGTAGCTATGGAGCTAAGGCTTCGCGGGGCTGAGTTATTCTTCGAGGGGGAGGGGCAGGGGCGTCGAAGGAACCCCTCGGCATTACCTCATACATCCGCGGAACGATGAACTAACGTGACATGACCTCACATAACGTGACTCGTGTCAAACGTCACACTTTTTTGTGCGTGCAGCCGGTGTTCATCGTTTTATAACACGTCATGAAGTTAAAATCGGTGATGTCTTAAAAAAATATAAATAATTAAATATTACGGAGGGATTCGTTTACAAACACTGTGTCACGAGATTTTTTAGTATATCAGATTCATATGTATGTAGATAAATACAAGACTTAATTATAAATTATTTGAAACTGTGCTTCACATAAAATAAATAAAAATATAATTCCCAATGGAACATTCCACACTGAACTATGTTACTCTTTCAAGCAGTGCAGCATACTCCGTTTCGTAATTTTCAGATTGTATTTATATAAAGTACCCAGTACGAATATAATTACAATGTAATTAAATAATACTAGCTTAAAACAAAAATAAATAAATATATTCTAGAACAATAAACCTAAAACTGTTCCGACACGCTGGCCCCTTCCCATTTACATGGAACCAACAACAGAGCTTGTAAAGCGGCTGAAAAAGCTAAGGCATGCAAATACATGGGTCTAGGCTCCGAATATGATTTTGTCCCATTCGGTGTCGAGACCCTTGGTCCGTGGGGTCCTAGCGCTATCAGGCTTTTTATGGATAAAAGATTAAAAAGGTTAGTCGACATCACAGGAGACCGAAGAGCCAGCAGCTACTTCGGACAAAGAATTAGTCTAGCTATCCAAAGGGGGAATGCAGCCAGTATCTTCGGAACCTTGCCTAAAGGGGCTTTTTTTAGTAATATATTTTATTTTTTAAGGTTTTTAGTTTATGGTTTATTGTTCTAGTATTGTACCTATATTTTGTTATTTTTCTGGCTTTTGAAGGTTGTAGTGGTTCTTGAATAAATATGTACCATAGATTCATTTCTTTTTATGTTATTTAGACGCCAAGTGCGCGTCCATTCGCGTTTATGTAAAGTAATTTTGCATGGTTACCACGTATTTCTATAAATCTAAACTCTATTCGATTTTTGTCATCTGAACCTGGGTTTGTATAGGGGTTAACGAATGTCCCAGTATTCCTTTCTGTTTATATGGTTGATGAAATATGCAAAAAAGAGGTATGCATCTACAATTTCACTCCGTAATGAACACAGCAAAAAAAGAAACGTATGAAACGAAATGTGAATTATTGAGATATCAGCTTACGTGAACTCCAAATTGATACGAATCCTCATTTAAAAAAAACATGCATGGTAACATTTAAATGAACGCCGAATATAAGTTCCGAACTCATCCGATATTGAGTTATGAAATGTTTGCTTGTGGCATTTTGGTACGTACATGCAAAAAGTTTTGGATTTCAGTCTCTTTTTCAAACGATGAATCAACACACGCTCACGATTTTTAGTAAGTAAAACGATATTTATATAATAAAACAATCTGACTGGTGATCAAATGGCTGACAGCTATCTTGGCATATTTTTAGCTTTTTTTTCTTTTTGAAGTGAAAACTTCTTTAGCGGCGTTGTACACTTTTTTGTCATGGGTAAAAAATGTTAAACTCACATCAGGACACGTGGCCTAATCGAAAATTCGTAAGACAACAATAAAATTGGAAAGGTTGTTAACTTTCAATATATTGGACGAAACATAGTAATATTTTATTTTATCGTATTATAATAATAAGTCTCTAACTAGGACATCCAGGTGGCAGCTTTATTGCGAAGAAAATACATTTTTTTACAATGGATGTCGCTAGGTGCGCTTAAATGTGATTCATGTATGTTGAGACTTTTTCTGAGAGATAAACTTTTTAATGTAATATAAATTGTTATGTTTGTGTACGATAGCGCAATAAATAAATATTGTATTCTACCACATAAATGATAGTACTTTTATACTAATACTTAAGCAATTCGTGCAAAATTATTCTCTAACCATTCCAAAATATCAAAAATGCAGAACGTTCATATTCAAGTTTTCACTTCTGCCGGCACCCCCGGCAACCCGTCGTTTTTTTTTATTAAGGGCTCTAACTCCAGATTTTCCCTCTCTCTGCTTCCTCTGATGCAGAGTTTAACACTTTTTACTATTCCTTAACTATTTTTCACTAAATTTGCACGCCGTAACGTGAGTTTTATATTAAATACTAAGCGTCCTGGACCCAAGTATGTCAACATGCATTACATTACTAATACTTATTATTCATACTGACTAGACTAACTACGGACATGATTTCGTTACTTCTACTAATCAATACTAATTCTCTTTTTTCTTCGTCTTATTTTCTCTCTCTTTTCCTTTCTTTTATGCCCCACATATTGTTGCAACTTAGTCTAATACAATTCAACTAGGGTTGGCTCCAGGAGGCTGCGCTAAACCTTAATTAACCTTGTCAATTGCACTAAGTTCTAGATCCAATTCTACCATGTCATCTTATAAATTAGTGCAGAATTAAACATCTCAATACAATGCAATTCAGACTATTCACTAATTGATACTGATACCATACAGATGTCAAACACTAATTCTAATGAAATAATGAAATTTCAATAATAGAAGTAACACCAAAACAACAATATAAATCAGACTATTCAGTAATTGATACTAATACAAATAAAGATGTTAAACCTTAAGCCTAATAAAATAATTAAATGTCAATGATAAATTAAAGCGAAACATGATGGCAAAATGTCATCAATATAATAAAGCCATGTCCCTAATACCTAATGCTTGTAATTTACAGAGCAGCGATCGTTGGTGATTTTAAAATTATATCTTAAGTAGATAAATCGAGATCGGAGGCAGAGCTAATTTGGTTCGAAATTAAATTAAAATAATTAAATAAATCAAATGAAATCGGTTTTTCAAGTAATAATTAAATTAAATAGAATTAAATGAGATAACAAATAATAAAATAAATTTCATTCGCAATCTACTAATACTTTGATGTTCTGTCGAATTCCTTTCGGATATAAGATACGGTGTGACTGTAATATTAGATATGTTGCTTTTAATAAATGCGGATAAACAGATTTCACATGAAAATTACAAAAAACAATTTATTTGTCGGAGAAACAAGTTTGTATATTGCAGTCCAATAAGTTGCTTTCTCAGTAACAGACGCTATCTAAGTTTGTTGACAGCAAAAATCTGCTTTTTCTTTGGCCGACAGATATCCAAATACTTACTTGGCAAGAAATATTTACTTTGTGTCAGCAGTAGTAAAAATCTGTGATTTAAGACTTCGCTATTGATCAGTGATAGTTGTGTACAAAATTATTATGGAACACACTGTTTTGAAGTAAGGGTTGTAAACAATCATACGACCCGCCTGAGGCAGTTGTGTGTTGTGTTTCCCGACGAAGAAGCGGCTAACTATCGGCTATTTTAGTCTCAAGCAACGTACAATAGATAGTTAAGTACGATAGATACATATTCCTTTTAAACAAAAGTGATGCATATAATAAAAGTTGATCGCTGACTGTTCGCACTGCCGATGCCGGCGCGAAATCGCTCCACTAATTTGCCGCTGAGCGACAAGAGCTACTTGTTACTTGTGGTGGCCCCCGTTTCCGCACGTAGACTCTCGTTTTGGTCTATGTGCGTGCAGCGAATGGTGACAAAACCTATCAAAGATAATACTCGTTCAGCGATGCCCGCTTGGACGTCAAACGTGCGCGTGAATTTTTGCTCAGAACTGTCACCGCGAGTGAATGGCGTGAGTAATCACCCGTTGTATTCGCACACTCGCTTATAGCCGAGCAATATCAGAACTACACACGAGCTTCTCGCTGCTCGCCAACTCATTTCTAGTTTCTAGCTCTACTCACTTTTCGTTCACCATCGGCGCTAGGACAAGTACCTGAAGTAATGTAAGTGGCTACCACAGCATTTACGAAATAGACGCTTCCGTAAACAGAGTACTTATCATTCTTTTTTCTATGTGTATGCTGTTAGTCACATATGACCTTTACAGCGTCACCGAGTTTGGGGACGGCGAGATCCTACGAGACCTCAAGCCGAGAATTGGCAAATGCCGCTAGAGGTAATCCAGGCAGATGGCATATCCCCACAGGGGGAATCTCCCCTCCGTCTGGAGCCTCTAGACCACTCAAACCAAAGGGAGAGAGTAACACTCTTGCGTTATCTACCCCGACCCCATCCTTTGAGCCCCGGAACCTCATTCATCAGAAATGCATATTCTTAGTTTTGAAACACTACCAAAAAGTAGTGTAAGTCACCGTGGCTTTCTTTAAGGTCGAGGTTACTTTGCTAGTAAGACGGACGGAAAAACCGGTAAACTTGAACTGAAGAATGTTACCAAAAATAAGGTAACATTCTTCTAATAAACAGGTTATCTCTGTACTATAATAATGCAACAACACCGTTCTACTGGTGGCTGTAATAATAATATAATCGCACTAATATTATAAATATTCCATAAAGGGTTCCGTTTGAGAATATTGTGTGGTGCCGCCCCGACCGGACCGAACCATCTGCTACGTCTTGCAATACCGACGACGCCGCTGTATATATTCTGACTGCATTACTCTATGTAGGAAGAGGAGATCGTAGAGTTCCTGTGGATTAAGACCAAATTCTCCCTCAGAGTCGCACGGTTGGAGTCCTGTCACAATGTGAAATTTAATTACTTTGTGGTGCGGGTGCCAACCGAACATCTGGCGACGTTCATGAAAGAAGATTTTTGGCCGAAAGGTGTTGTGTTCCGGCGGTTCCGAGGCCGGCTACCTGACACCACTCCGCGTCACACGTCGCCGTCTATACGTGTTAATTAGGTTTCTATTAACAAAGTTATTATTATTTTTTAATAACTAACATTTAATGTATTACCTTTATCTGTATTTATGTAAGACTATACGGTATTTATCTATGGGCCTACGTTACTTGATTATAAACAAATAAATAAAATAAAAGTAAAGGCGAAAGTCTGTGAGAGTGTGTGTTTTTGTTTGTTACTTCTTCACGTCTAAACGGCTGGAGCGATTTTAATAAAATTTGGTATGGAGTTAGCTGATACCGTGGATTAACACAAAGGCTACTTTTTACTGCGGGAAAAAACCCTAATAAACCGCGGGTAACACCGAGGAGCACAGGTAGTGTATAGTATAGTTATATATATAAAGTATGTTCGGCGATATTGAAATAAAATCCCTGTTCAATAAAAGCGAATGAAGAGTTTTTGTAACGGTTTCAGGGTAGGTATTAAAAGACTGCTAATGAGGGTACGGTCGACATAATATCAAAAAGGGTTCTTCCGTTTGAGAGCCTTTTTTACAATTCACTTGTAAATTGCTATTATGTTAATGTGGAGGCGTTAGCAAAACATGTAGATTAAGGCCGCGTTGTTTCATCTATACACGTTTACTGTATTTGATGTGACATTAACTAAGTCACATTTAACTTTATATGTAACATCGTGGCCATAATGCAACTGTGGCAAATTGAGGAGCTCGTTGTTGCAAGTGGTTAGCACGTTCGGCTGCGATAATTGAAGTTAAGCAATTTTCGCTGTGGTCGGTCATTGGATGGGACATTTAGTGATCAGTTGTATTTGTTCTTATTTTCAATGATCACAGAAAAAAATCAAATCATTCGGTCTCGTCGGTCCTTGTTTTGTATATATACATACAACGTAGATACTGCTCTAGCAGCATACTACGCATATGCATACTCCTGGCTTAAATATGGAGTCATGCTTTGGGGCAACAGTGTTAATGCAGGGCAGCTGTTTATACTCTAAAAGAAATGTGTGCGAATCCTTGCTCAAATTAACAAGATGCAGAGTTGCAGACCTTATTTTTTAAAATACAGACTACTAACGTTACCATCGATTTAAATACTGGATAATTGCTTGTTCATTTTTTTACATCGCAATAAGTTTATCCGTGTTCAAGACACACATAATATTTGCACTCAAAACAAAAACAGGCTGTTATATACCTCCTTCACGCATAAAGATGCTAAACACCAGCCTCTTCTATCACATGGCTATAAAAATATTTAATAAGTTACCATCACAAAAAAGGAATGAACAGGCCACACTCCCTATATTTCAAAAAAAAACAATAAAAAAAATATTTAACTGCTGAATGCTGCTATTCTATCGAAGAATACTTTAATAAATTTAATTAATTTGTATTTTTTTTCGTTTGTTTTTGTTTTGTTAAATTATGTTATAATGATGGTATCTCTCAAACCAAATTATATATAATACAATTTTATAATATCATAATAATAAATGTTTAATTATCTATTATTTGTTATCTGTACAAGGTGACTAAGTCATAAGATGCTATGTATCATGTTTAAGAACCGTATGTAACACTTAGTTTGCAAATAAAGAGTGACTTTGTAGTAGCTTTTGTAGTGAAAACAAGTGTTTGTAATGTGGCCGGCTGCTAGTTCATGGTGTAGCTGGTGGTTGCGTTGTGGTAATGACGTAGCTGCGGTGTGGTCGGTATCACACCCGTAAAAACTAGTTTTATTTTAAGTAATATTTTTGGTATAGCAAGCGACTATAAGCTATAGCAGCTTACCATACCTTTGGCATGTGTTATGCCTGATGTATGGCATGTGCCATGTGCTTATTTGTCATTCTTTAAACATAAAAAGCCTATCTACTGCCGCAGTATAAAAAACAAAATCATTATCCTAATAAACTTATATTTAAAAGGAATGTTGGCACTCATCTGCTACAAAATTTAAGATGAAGAGTCACTTTATTAATCATCATTATGTGTATATATATTTAAATATAATTGTGGTATGTATTTAATTGTGTATTCCTTTCGTAGTATGTATTTATATATGTATCTATGTTAATTCGTATATATTTTTAATATTATTTATTATATCAATATTTATGTGTATATTTAGCTTTATACCGCCGTTCGCGTTTTTTTTTTTGCCCAAAGGTTGACTGGGAGAGATTCTCTTGTATTTTGGACAATAAAGTTTAAAATAAATAAATTATCAAATAGGATACAATAAGTGAGACTCGGACTTTTTGGCGGGATCGGAAAGAGTAACTTTAGCAGTTTTGTTTTTCTTGTTAAAATTGTGTTGTAGCGGATGTTAGTGTCTAATAATGGTGGATTATTAACCACTAAGTGTTCGGGAACATGTACAAGTGTTGGCAAGTGAAACAACATAGCGTAAAGTGTCTTTCGACGTTCCCTCAAGATGTCCACGGGGAGATTGCAGTAAATCCCCACAAATGTACTGAAACATAGGGATTGACTTGACTGCCAGTTACTTTGACTTGATTTATTACTTTGACCACGAGTGCTATTAGAATTTGTAAACATTTTACACTTGACATTGGATAAATGCGCAAGCCGTGCGAAGCCATTTAGAAAAAAAAGTGAGTCTCTTTCATTACTTTAAAATGGATGACTTAAATCTTATTGTTTGGTACGCAACACTTTGTGTACGTATCCGATTGTTGATGATGGTTTTTACTATGCATTCAGAAAAGTAAACAAGATCAGGTGTTCTACATTCTTATTTCACTCCAAGAAATCATCTAATTATTTACTCAATTTTCCTTGTAATAATGTTTGAATTGTGTTTTCTAAGGACATTGTTGCGTAATGGCCATTATCATATTGATACTAAAACATAATATTTTCATTGCATAATGTACTTATTATTTCATGTTTTCTAACATAACAGATCGGACCAGATGTAATTCTGAGCATGACACAGAATAAAGGATATCATCTATTGCAATGTTAATTAAATAACAGTAAATTTTGAGAAAAAATTGCTTAAAAGGTCATGGAACGATTTAAGAGATTTCCTGTATTGGATATTTCAAACTTAGTTTTATTTCTGTCATTTGATGATGTAACGACAATAAAATTAATTATTCTCTGAAAAATAATACAATTGATTTTACTGGGGCCGCAGTAATGGGACATGCCGTTAATTATGGCGATTATGGACGTTTAACATAGAGTACGCGCGCGATCTGAGTGCAGTCGGGGTATGAGATTGTGGGATGGAAGCACCTCACCCCCCTTCACACACCCGGTGCCGATGTATTAACTTGAGCAATGTTTTCAAGCACTAGCGATTTTCTCAGAGCTCAGCAGCCACAGAGTTTTTCTCAAACTTAAGTGTCATTCGCTGTATTTGTTACGAATGTTATTTAATTAACTTTGTAGGTTAAAAGTCGCTTAGTGTGGTTATTTTTTATTTTTGATGTTGTTTATGAAAATTGTTTAATTACGTTTTATGTATGGTAAAAGTCTGGTTGAGCACAAGGATTATAACAGTGTTAAGCTTACTCTCACTGAATGTAACATCAGCAAGGCACCATCTTTAATTAATAATAAGTGGATAATGTTGTGGGTTACAATATTACTTTAGATTTATGGTACCACATATAATTGTCTTAAGTCGTAGAACACATATTGTAACCGTCTTTTATCCCATAATAAATAAAAGTAAAAGTTTAGTCACCCTTTGTGTGATGGACACTAATTAATAAAATGCCAAGTAAATAAATGTTTTACATAAGCAAGCAAAAAACTTGACTGGCGAAACAATTTACTTTCTAAATCGTCAATTTTGTAAACCTTATTTAACTCAGCTGTTGTTTAATCGCTCTTGTTACTCCCTAGTTCGGCTTTAATCCCGCCTGTTTGAAGGCTTGAACTGACGAAAAACGGGTTAAACTCACTTCACAACTACCTCGTTTTAGTGCCAATTTCTGGAATTTAATGGCCATCAGCCTGGGATAGAGCTGGGAATAATTAGGTACTCAAAATAGACAAAATTACTTACCAAATTCTGTATGCTCGTTGTTATCATTATATGTGTTCTCAGGTTCCATGTTTGGTGTAGATAATATGCATTTTTATAGCAAATAATATTTTTTTACTGCTATACTCTACGATAATTGTAATGACAATCTTTTGAATCTAATCAATGCTAATATACTTTCATTGACGGCTGTAGGTATTCCACCAGAATCTTGTGTTTAAACTAGGCTTAACATCTTCAAGCAAAATTTATAGTCGCTCGTTTGTGGCTATGGTTCGTTGATTGCTCACGAACTGCCGTTCCATGTCGTAGTTATCAATTACTTCCTTCAACTTGATATTCGATTAGTCGAGATATGGTGATTTTCCATTTCAATTATGGCTCCAGATTTAAGGAAGCGGCCTAAATTACTAACGTGGCTAAGGAACTGTGAATTATCCTCAAAATTGTTTTGATTTTGAAAAAGTCAATTCACACAATATAAACTCGATTTGGAAGTCACAAGAGTTAACGGAGAGAAAGTTAATGAACCATGTGCTCTTTAACGATGCTCTGCTGAAGCGTAAAGGTATCGAATCATTTTTGAAAAAGTAAGCACTGTAAGGCTTGTGTTATGGGATACTAGGGTATCGGACAGAATACATATACAGTACATATATAAGTATATTTATACAAAAATACATATTAAACATCCATGACTGGAGTAAAAATGCTCGTATTCATCACACAAACATCTGCCCCCCCGGGATTCAAACCCGGGACCTCTCGAGTCAGCGTCACGATGAAACCCGGCATTCCTTCGTTTGGGGCATTGTTTAGGTGTTGAACCAGGATCCACCAAACTTACTGAGCGCTTGCGGTTGTGGAACAAAATTCTTTTTTTTTGTCGTAAGTAACAATGAAATTCCATATGCCTTCGTTTTGCGTCTTTTGAGCAGTGCAAATGCAATCATCCAATTCATGAGGCACCCATTTATGATCAATATTGTTTTGATACCAACATCGAAAGCTGTTGCTAATTCAGCTGTAGATTGAGAATGCACAATCGCCTTTGATTCTTCATTGTCACTCAATTTTTCGGTCGACCACAGGGTTCATTTCTTAGGTCGACATTACGAGAACGGAAGCAGTCAAACCAATAACGGGTGGTGCGATCGTTAGTGGTGCCGCTTCTGGCGCTTTGCTGCCACGATTCATACTCCACTCATACTCCAAATCACTCGAATTTTTAACGTATCCATGATTACGAAAAACATACAAAAGCACTGAGAACGCTTACATTTAAACAAGTGACCAATTTTCAAAAAAAAATATCCATATTTTAAAAATAAATATAATTTGACCTAAGAATTCTTAGCGAAATCAAAAAAATAATAATATTACTAGCACGGCAGAACGGCAATTTCATAGGCTATTAATAATATTCTTTAAATGTTTTTTTTTATTAGTTTTATATAATATTTTTACAGTAGCCATAAATATTCAAAAATCCTATAAGTCGATTTGCGTTACTGTTTGAATCAAACACATTTTAACATTTATAGTATTAGAAAAATAATCGGCCAACGACCAAACCATTTACCTCACAATAACTTTTAAAACTGTATCACAAAACATGCATTAAGAGTCTAGACTGAGAAATTGATATTAATAAATATAAGAAAATATTAAGCAAAAAAGTCTGAACAACTATTTATTTTTGATATCTATAAAAATAACTTGAAAGCGTATTAAATCTTTAGACTTAAATGTTTACACATTTTAAAGTAATAATAAAATCGAAAAGCGATTTGACTACAAAAAAAAAACAAATAATAAATGTTTCAATTATGAATTATTCGTAGAATTAGTAAACACAGTACATAAGTTGGCAGGCGGGCTCTGTGTGGATTATGGGTGCTAACGACTGCTGATGCAGGTAAAACCAACGGCTTAACTTTCTTTTTGAAGCACGAAGAATAATTATTATTAAGGTATTTCATAAATACAGATGAGAGTTGTCATCAATATGAGACTACCAATTTTCTCACCATGCAATTTCTTCTTTACAGGTATTCCATTGCTGTAAAGCTACCGAACAATAATATAATTAATGCCATGAGATTGGCAATAACAATCCTATTGAAAAAATGTCGTCTGAAGGCAGAGGGTCGAACATAACCCAAGCGTTGACCAACCTCTTCGAGGAGATGCTGCTGGCATCCGACCTGGACAGTGAGAATAGGAGTAATGTAGATTTATCGCAGTTTCTATCAGCTCTGAAGGAGCAGTCTTCGAAGAACACCAGTCATGAACCCCTGGACTTCGGGACACTAGTGAAGCTTGTGGACGGATGGCGCAGCAAGCTGAACTTGACGAAGAACTTTGAGCCACCCTGCAATTATTGCGATGGCAGTATCCGGGATCTCATCGTCGCTTACAACAGCATCCATGGTTTCATAAGTCTATTTGTAAGTATACTACGTTGCCACCGACTTACTGCGGCCACTATTCTTACACGAACAAAGAAATTGGTGACTCATTTTTTTGTCGTAATATTCTTAAGTGAAATTCTTTGCCCGCGCACGTGTTCCCTCCTTCCTACCATCTGGGGTCCTTTAAGAAAGGCGTGAAGAAGCATTTTTGCAGGCCGACAAGGTGAGGATGAACCATTCTCACCTTGCCGGCCTGCAAAAATGCTATGTAATATTCTTAAGTGAAATTCTTTGCCCGCGCACGTGTGCCCTCCTTCCTACCATCTGGGGTCCTTTAAGAAAGGCGTGAAGAAGCATTTTTGCAGGCCGGCAAGGTGAGGATGGTTGGTGTAACAGTTTATAACTGCTGTACCAGCTATCTTCGCGTTTGGATTTTATCACCACTTAACATCAGGTGGGTTAGAGTCATTTGCCTACCTCGCTATATAAAAAAGAATAATGAATTTGTAATGGAGCTGAATAAATGAATGAATGATTGACATTGGAGCTAATGATTTTCACATTAGAGAGGGGCTCGATAGCGCAGTGGTTAGCACCGCGTTCGAATGCAATCTGTGAAGTTAAGGTCGATCATTGGATGGGTGAACAAAAATTTACTATTTCGAGCTCATCTGTGCTTCGGGGTGCACGTCAAGCTGTTGGTCTCGGCTGCATCTGAATTCGTTAGCACCCACTAATCCGCACTGATCCCGTGTGGTGGGTCAATCTCTCTATTACATCCATAGGGAAGGTCTGTGCCTCAGCAGTGAGGACAATAAGAGGCAGATAATGATGAAGATGACATCGACAAAATGTGTAACTTTATTTATCGCCTAGCGACCGCCCATACCTTCATCCGCGAAAACTTTAGTTTTTTATGAAACCCACAGGAACTTTCTATTATTTTATCGATAAAAAGCATCCCATGTCTCACCCAGCCCCTAGCATTAGCGCTGCGATATGATTTATAGCTCGTTTTTTCACGCTCAATGTTCTCAAATTACTGTGGAGTTTGACAGTTAGACGATTAAAAACGTGATATAATGTCAATGTGTGGTGCTCATGCGACGGGGACAGAATATTCTAATAATATTACTAATGGGAAAGTTTGTGTGTTTTTAGGTTTATTACTCAATCACGTAAAAAACGACGGGTTGCACTCCGGGAGTGCCGGCAGAAGTGAAAACTTGAATATTAAGGTTGTGCATTTTTGATATTTTGGAATGGTTAGGGAATAATTTAGCACGAATTGCTTTAATTATCAGAAATACATTATGTGTGAAAATTTCATCTGTTTATTTATCACGGTTCATGAAATACAGCCTGGTGACAGACAGACGGGCAGTTGAGTCTATTAGTAAGGTCTCGTTTTCACCCTTTAGCTACGGAACCCTAAAACCTGTCATAATAACAGAAAAAGTTTTCGTTCCGGGATCGGAATGGAATGTAATTAGGTAATGTAGGTATTCATATACGTACTTCTTTCTTGTTAACAAACTTTCTAAGTAAATTTCATATTTACGAGCTCACATAAAGTACACAAGTTCTGCGGAGCCCCCTTGTGTTTAAATCGAAACAACAGTAGGTATAATAACATCATGAATAATAAATCTGAAGTGGCTATTAATTTTCATCTACACTAATATGTTTGCTGCTAATAATATGATTTAGGTAATGGTTATAATTTAAGCACCATAATAGTTATTGTAACGAGTCAGTGAACTTCAACTTCCATTGACTTAACACATTTATTATGTTAAGTTAATTCCAAATTTCAATCCTGTTGCTTAATGTTTATGACCGAATCTATTGTTGAATAAAATTTCATGACCGAGCTTTGATAGTTCCAACCAATGTTAAACATTATTTAAATATTCATGAAGCCGTTACATGACACAATGTCGCAATAAATGTCGAAGCAGCCAGTAAACAAACAGAACAATTGATCAAAATCGAATCCAATTAACCAAATTTGATAGTGAGATTGCTGATCCGTAGTGTAACAGAATTTTTAATCAATATAATTCATTTGTTTTCTATAAGACAACACATACTGGAAGATTGTGTTTTTTTCTTTCTTAATTTATGTATGGGGTAGGTGACAAACCGTATTTTCGTTCTGCCTACCACTGTGCCTTGTGTGTTGGTACGACTTTACGGCTGACGCCAGCACCAATGAGCAAGTAGTTTACTTCGAGTCCCCGACGTGTAAGCAGCTATCAATCAGCTCTCTTTAATGTTTTAACTTAAATTTTAATTTGATTTAAAAACTGTTGCATGCTGTTTAACAGTAAAATATGTGAGACATGAGAATAATCAAATACTTTTTATACCATATTTTTATGCAATAAATTATTATTCTCTTTATTTATTGTATACCATATTGATTACATTTTTAAATATTGTTATAAAAATAAAAACATTTAATAATATAAAAAATATAAGCCAACCGGCAGCGGGAACAGGGTCCTAGCTACCTAATTATTATTATTATTATTATCTCAATATTTTTAAGTTACAATAAGTGAGAGGACCCTTTCTCTGGAAGATGTCGTGGACCTTCTGACCTGTGGACTTCTATGTGCGATATATTGCCGGCAATAGTTTCCCAAGAGCTACGCTCTGAAGCCTAGCCCTCGGTACCCTCGAGTGTAAGAAGCGTTTGCGGTAAGTCGCCGAACCGCGGCTTTTATCATACAATTGCAATTTTCAGAATCAACGATAGTTGTAGGCACCGGGAATAATTTTCATAGACATAGGAATTCGCTATGTTAATATTATATTTTTTGGAACGAAAGTTCCTTACGGTAGGCTTGGAGGGGATAGGGATTTTGCTGCGCGACCGAACTGAAAAAAATGTGATAGTAAAACCGTAAGAAAAAATGCGTGGAATAAAACCGTTAAATGAGACGTGCGCAGGCGCGACGAAGTTCCTTACGGCAGGAGAGAGAGGTAGAGTGACGAGGGTGCATCACTGAAATATTGTGATACTACACCAACAGTGAATATGTGTGACGTTATAGGGGGTGGTAGAGCGACAAGGGTGCATCACTGAAATATTGTGATATTACACCAACATTGAATATGTGTGAAGTTATATGGGGTGGTAGAGCGACGAGGGTGCATCACTGAAATATTGTGATACTACACCAACAGTAAATATGTGTGAAGTTATAGGTGGTGGTAGAGCGACAAGGGTGCATCACTGAAATATTGTGATATTACACTAACACTGAATATGTGTGAAGTTATAGGGAGTGGTAGAGCGACGAGGGTGCATCACTGAAATATTGTGATACTACACCAACAGTGAATATGTGTAAAGTTATAGGGGGTGGTAGAGCGACAAGGGTGCATCACTGAAATATTGTGATATTACACCAACACTGAATATGAGTGAAGTTATAGGGAGTGGTAGAGCGACGAGGGTGCATCACTGAAATATTGTGATACTACACCAACACTGAATATGTGTGAAGTTATAGGGGGTGGTAGAGCGACGAGGGTGCATCACTGAAATATTGTGATATTACACCAACACTGAATATGAGTGAAGTTATAGGGGGTGGTAGAGCGACGAGGGTGCATCACTGAAATATTGTTATATTACACCAACACTGAATATGTGTGAAGTTATAGGGGGTGGTAGAGCGACGAGGGTGCATCACTGAAATATTGTGATATTACACCAACACTGAATATGTGTGAAGTTATAGGGAGTGGTAGAGCGATAAGGGTGCATCACTGAAATATTGTGATACTACACCAACAGTGAATATGTGTGACGTTATAGGGGGTGGCAGAGCAACGGGGGTGCATCACTGGATTATTGTGACATTGTAGTTGATTCTAAACTGTGGGCCAGTCCTGCCTAGCATCCTTTACGAACGCTAGCAGGACATGATAATAAGGTGCGTATAGTGGCACAGCTACGAGGGTGCAGCACTGGAATATTGTGACATTACACGAAATCTGGATATTTGTGACGTTATACCGAGCTGTGAACCAGGAACGCCTGTCATCTGCTGTAAACTTAAGCTAGACATGATAACAAGGTCAGTACTTAACAGGGGGTGACAGAGCGACGGGGGTGCAACCCCAAATTATTGTGGCATTATACCAACACTGGATTATTGTCGTATATTATACTAAACTGTGGTTAAGTCCAGGGGGTGGCAGAGCGACGGGGCTGCATTACTGGATTATTGTGACATTGTAGTTTATTATAAACTGTGGGCCAGTCCTGCCTAGCAATCTTTACGAACACTAGCTGACCGAACTGAAAAAAATGTGATAGTAAACCCGTAGGAAAAAATCCGTGGAAAAAAGTGCGTGGAATAAAACCGTTAAATGAGACGTGCGCAGGCGCGACAGTCGCATACACAAGCGAGTTTGCAATTTGTGTCGATTCTACATTCGCCGAAGGAACTTCGTTCCTACCTGGTATCCCACGACACCACATCATTTTTTATGTTAAAAATCAGCCTATAGAAGCTATTGCCTATCGATGATTACCACATTTTTTTATAGCTAGGTAGGCAAAAGACTCCACCCATCCTACCCTTATGTTAAGTGGTGATAAAGTCCAGACTCGAAGATAGACGGAACATTCACACAATACCTGCATAGATTTAAACTGAAAGACTCACCAGACTGCACATGCGCTGCAGAAACAGCAGAAACCATACTCCACCTGTTAATAGAATGCAAAAAACATACATTAGATAAATAAATTTGGAAAGTGAAATAAAAATAAGAATCACATAAAATAAAATAAAAAAATCGTGCTAAATTCTAAAATAAGACGAAAATTTTTAACTTTTACAGTAAAATTAGTAAAAATTGCAGAGGAACGTCACAAAACTACTTGGTGTAAATGTTGGAATATTAAAAAAAACTAAAATAATAAAAAACTAAAATAAAATAAAACAAGGTATGAAAACATTCGGACAAAAGTCTGTAGTGAATTAGTATCATCATCATTATCAGCCTATTAATGTCCCCACTGCTGGAGGCCTTCCCTATGGATGGAACAGGGAGATAGGGCCATGACCCACCACGCGGGCCCAATACAGATTGGCGGGTGTAAACGACTGCAGATGCAGCCGGGATCAACGGCTTAACGTGCCTTCCGAAGCACGGAGGAACTCTAGATAGAAAATTTTTGGTCACCCTTCCAAAGACCGACCACTGTGAACGTTGCTTAACTTCAACGAAAGCAGCCGAACACGCTAACCACCCGCGCCATCGAGCTCCTCGGGAATAAATTAGTATACAGAAAAAAAGATGCTTCCGATATCGAAACTATCACTCGCACCTTTGCCTATTAAGACTTCATCCCCTACTCCGTGGAGCCCTGGAACTTTACTCACCGACAGGAACTCAACACCACCAAAACGTAGTGTAATTTTACTGTAGTCTTTTTTGGAAAAGACTTTAGGCTTGAGGTTACTTAACTAGACGGGCGCTTTAATTCGAGCGGAAAATCCGCTCTTGTATCAATCAGAAATCAATATATCTTTATTCAAATTGGATGTATAGCATACAACTCTTTTGCATCGACCATTTTTTTTCCTACCACTCGTTATTGGACATATTTTTAGCTGCGGAGAAAACCGAGCGAAAAAAAAAACTCGACAGCATTAAAATTTTAATGTAACAACATTTACAAATCATTATGTTGTTACAATGTCAATACAATCATGATTTATTTAATATAGAAAACCTATTGGAATGATTGGAACAGTTGAAACCCATGCATTTTTGTCTGTAATATAATTAGCTTTTTTAATAAGTGCATTTTTATACTATCTTTGAATTTATTTATGGTTAACTCTTGGATATTGCTTAGGACTTTATTGGATAAGCGAACACAAAGACCTTTAAAGGAATTTTTATTTTGTGAAGCCAAGAAGCAGGTAAAGTTATTATATTTATTTCTTTACTTATTTATTTGCATGCAAACGGCGGACTTAATGCCATAGACATTCTGTATCAGTTAACCTGAACGAGTGTTAGAGACAAATGGTATGGCGTAAACATATATATATTTTATTTTTGTTTCTTTCATTAAGTATGTGAACATCACTGTTTTTAAGAAACAAATTAATATTTTTTCTTAATATTACTAATATTATTTTATTGTAATTGGCAAAAACAATCAGCATCGAATTACCCCCATAGCCTAGCCATGATTATTAAGGTAAATCGCACTAATGTCTCGCTTAAAATAAACACGATGTAATAATGAAACGAGTTTTGAAAGTCACGTGCTAAATTCGGCTAATCTCCGATGCCATTTCGCTGGAGCGTCCACCATTGCCGTTATGTGCTGTTTCGACAGATTTTAGCCTACACGCGCATTCGCTTTGTTATCCTAAACGTATACCTATGTTTAAAATATAACATTTAATTTGATTTTAGACGTTTTGCTAAAGTATATAGGTAAGTATGGTAATTTAAAATATTATGTAAATGTTGGAAGTGGAGTGTATAAAGTAATGTGTTATGAATATCTACATTATTTTAATATACATGAAAGACACAAAAAACCTATACCTACATTGCACATTAAATAGGTGGAAAGGTTTTTATAAACTTACATTTTATAGTTTTTTTTTCAAGTAAGTCTCTTTTTAAGTAATAAACAAATTATAGTTTTCCTATCAAACTTTTATTACTTCTTGTTTTTTAAATTATTTTAAAATGTTTATAAAAGCATTGTGTCTGTAATAATAAACTTCGTCATTTTGAACCACAAACTTTCCGATTCAGCACACGAGTAAAGAAGGTACAAAGAAACCAAGTTTCAAACAATTCAATTGCGCGTGTGTGAGTGAACACTGGTGGCGTATCGCGTACGCAGAAAAACGATACAGTTCCTTTTGGCCTGTTATCATTGGCCGCCAGTGCTCTCTCACACTTGCTCGCCGCGTGAAGCTTTATCTTGCCTACGTGCCTTCTATATACTAATGTGGTTTCAGTATTTAATATCTAGTTCCGGGAAAAAACATTTAACGAAGAACCATTTTACATTCAACGAAAATG
This sequence comes from Chilo suppressalis, assembly GCA_902850365.2. Classification (NCBI taxonomy): domain Eukaryota; kingdom Metazoa; phylum Arthropoda; class Insecta; order Lepidoptera; family Crambidae; genus Chilo; species Chilo suppressalis. The sequence continues at coordinate 7,366,411 of OU963912.1, read as the reverse complement.
ATATTGTGGATTACCTACAATGCGAAGAGATGGCGCTGCCTTGCAGCTTAAGAATGGCTAGAAGAATTTCGACGCGGCCATCAGGGCAGCATAATTGGTCAGTGCATTCGCCCTGATAGCGAAGGGTGTGGGTTCGAGTCCCGTCTGCTACCTGGTCCGCGTGGAACTTTTTCTAGTTATATTCTGTTCAAAACACTATTTGTATTTATATTGTATGACACAACAATCAAAATGCAGGTAAACAATCAATGTATATTTAATCATTATGTAACGAAAGGTGACTTCATGAATCATCTCTGAAGTCATTTTTCAACTTGACGAGTCTGCAAATAATAAAACAGGGAGAAAAAAACAGCCCTTGCTGAGTTTCTTGGCGGTTCTTCTCAGTACAAGGTCTCCCGCCGTAGATTTACGAACCGATGACGTAGCTTCTAGACATTCATGAGTGCTTGTAACAGCCTAAACTGAATAAATGATTTTGATTATGATTTAAAATGTGAAGTCATAATTCGCTAAACATTACATGAAAAGTCAAACAAATCATATGATTATCGAACAAACATTCTCTTGTAGGTAGTGTAAAAATAAAGGGTCACCGCAGCAATATCTTCAAGAAACTACGTTACGTTTACTATATTAATTTAAAGCATTCAACTGCTAGATTTATAAATCTAAAGGAAATTTACGAGAAGAAATTCCACGCGGTCTAGGCAGCAGACTGGACTCGAATCCGACTGGATCCGGGCGAATTCACTGACCAATTAGGTCACTGGGAGCTTAATGGCGTTACGTTAGGCTTTCTTTTAATGTTGAAATTAAGTAATGATTATTTTGAATCATTATTTAGTTTATTTTATGAGTAACTGAACTTTCTTTCAGATATTTTTTAATTAGAAGAGCTACCTTAAGTAGTTTCAAAGTTATTTGTAATTAACCCTTTATTCGTCCGGGCGAGTGTAATAAATAGTTAATTTAAATGAAACCTACTGTTGTTTACTGTATCAGTAAGTGAACTTGCTTTCAGATAAGTAAGCTGGCGAATGCGTTACGCGTTACGAAAAGTGAGTTCGGGTGAGGCGAACGGGATTTGAGTGGGGAATATAAGCAAGAGAAAGCTGTGCGCGCGGACATTTTCTTTCTCCCTCTCTCTTATAGCTAGAAAATGAAATATGTATATACTCGTACATACAGTTGGAGCTAAAGAAGTTTCACTTCAGTCGTGTGGTCATAAGATTTTTGTGAATTTTCGTTTTTTTTTAATTCAAATAAGTACCTTAAGAAGTTTCGTAGTTATTTAAAGTTAAGCATGTGTTGTGTTGCCTATATTTTTGCGAACGAGTTAATTACGAAGCCGTCGCGCCGAGTAGGCGGCGCGGGGCGTCGCGACGTGTTCTTACAAATTGCTCCGTAATTTCATCGCTTATTACGTTAGCAATTATGCAATTCGCCAGTGGTGAAATTCCAAAGCTTTTAAAAGCAACGTTAGACATTCAAATATATTTTCATTAAGGTAGCAGTTTGTAGGCGTTTGAGGGAAATTTAACGTATTATTCTTTAAAATAAAAAAATGTATAAGACCACAAAATTCCATTGAAAATTTTTGATTACAGAAGGTCCTCAAAATTCTATTGGTTGTTTTCATAGAAACGTAACAGCTTAAAAATATTATCAAATCACAATAAATCAAGTTAAAATACGTTGTCGAGGAAGCGACTAAGCATCGACTATTTTCTCACTCAAGAAACGTACAATAGATATTCATATCATTTCTTTTGTTCACACGGGGTAAAGAAAAGAGATACATGGTGGAGCGAGTTCTCGCCGTCAGTGTGAACAGTCAGCGATCAACTATTAATATATGCATTGAATCGAATACAGACTAATATCTACACTTGTACATACACACATATATATATATATAGATGGATAACATTAAACATTCACTTAATATCTACGAGTATGTACCTGTATCAACACCTGAGCCGAAAGGGGCACATCTCTTTTGTTTACACGGACGTATATCTATCTAACCAACCGCGCCATCGAGGAGGAGATGGCGCGGGTGGTTAGCGCGTTCGGCTGCGATGGTTGAAGTTAAGCAACTTTCGCAGTGGTCGGTCATTGAATGGGTGACCAAAAATCTTCTATCTCGAGTTCCTCCGTGCTTCGGAAGGCACGTCAAGCCGTTGGTCCCGGCTGCATCTGCAGTCGTTAGCACCCGCCAATCCGCATTGGGTCCGCGTGGTGGGTCATGGCCCAATCTCCCTATCCATAGGGAAGGCCTTTGCCCTAGCAGTGGGGACATTAATAGGCTGATGATGATGATGATATCTATATTATACGTTTCTTGAGCGAGAAAAGAGTTAATTTCCCGCCGGGCGGCGGTCAGAAAACTGCTTTAAGTGGCTTAAATTTTGGAAACCAGTTGACAGTTTCCGTAGCAAAACTAAATAATAATCCATTGATAGCTACATTTACCCGTAGACTCGTAGCCTTACCTCGTAGCGATCTCTTAAGTCGTAGTACCTGGGCTACAATCGTTCATGTAATTCGTAGCATAGAAACGTGCGTGTCGACACGCTGTCGCGCACTACGCTGCGGGATGCGTTGCGACCGGATCCACGCACGTAGTTGCGTGAGTGCAGATCTGCATCATCACGCAGATTTAGCCGCATAAACGCACGGAGCTGCAGTCAAGTAAATGGAGACTCGATCACATTTCAAAGTACACACATCAAAAAAAGTTTGCGATCACTTTGAAAAATATATTGTTTTTGTGTTACACAAGACTTTTTTGTAATTTCTTTTTCTGATAAGATTCTAAATTTTAAAATTAGAATAATAACGTAAAACAATAAAATAATTCAATTGTTTTTCCTTATAAAAAGACATGCAATCCAAGCTGACACTCATTCAGAAATCTGACTTAGTCAATATTATCGAATTAAAAAAATATTTTTTCATGGAAAGTTGTAATTTAAAAATGCCACGAGGATTATCAGATGTTTTATGAGACAGGATTGTAACTTTGAGGGAAGAAGTCTATTCTACGAGATAAATAGACTCTGCGTCCCATTACCCAATCCTGTGTAGTAACTACATTGCAGAGGTACCATGGCATGGGTAATTTAGCTGATCGACCCCGCAGCGGTCGCCCAACAATTTTGATAGCTGCTCAGAAGCGCTTAATCAGGTTGCTGGTAGTCCGCGACCCAACAATAGACGCCATTAAATTAAAAATAGAAATACGGGCCACCTCCGGACTTGAAGTTGGCACTCAGACCATTCGGAATTGCTTACACAAGTTTGGATTACGAGCACGGAGGTCTTGGCGAGTACCTTTGAATTCACGGGAACGTCAGCGACGGAGAATACAGTAAGCTAGGCTCCGGCAAAACGAAGAAGACGAAGAGGAAAACATTTGGCAAAACTGCCATTGCGAATCAGTACTCACCCAGATAACTGACGTGTCCGTGTTTGGAGAAGACTTGGAGACTCTGAAAGGCAAAGCACGGCCACTGGAACGGTTAAGCAAGGGCTAGAACGTAGGTGAGGTGAATATAGATAAATTATGATGAGATCAACGCTTGCTGAAAATCATCGCCATTGTGGCGTAATGTTGAAAAATTACAGCTGAAAGTAAATATGCGCGTTCAAATGCTTCAAGATTCATCCGCTGATATATTCTCAAAACAACTCTTAGATATCGAAGATACTTTAAATTTTACAAGTTACTTTAAATGAAACTGGATGCGTAAAATTACGAACGATTTCTGCACAATCTTTGATTCGCAAGATGCTCTCATTGAACAAATATTTCCCGATGATGATGATTTATGTACTGTGTATACACAGTACACAAATCATGAGTGGCTTGCAGAAAAAGCAATTTTAGCGGCAAGAATTGTAGACGTTGACGATTTAAATCAGAAGACATAACAGTTGCTGCCAGGGAACTTGGTATCATACAAATCTATTGATAGAGTTTGCGATGCCTGCGAAATAGTAAATTTTCCAGAGTTTTTGAACTAACTGGATTTGCCAGGCATGCCACCGCATAATTTACAATTGAAGGTTAGATCTCCGATTATTTTGCTTCGTAATTTAAACCCGCGACGGCTGTACAACGATACACGATCAGTCATTTGAAAAATTATGGAAAATTTTATCGAAGCCAGCAATGGCAAGTTCTGAGATAAAAATATGTTAATAACACGAAACCCTTTATTTATTAGCATAGCATTAGCTTAGATTTGAGCACACCATGTTTTTCGCACGGGGTGTGAGCTAAAGATGGCCTAACAAAAATATTGTTCACGCTATTATTGCATTAAGAAATTGATATTGTTTGTTAGTATTACTGTCGTAATTAAATGATATATATAATTTTAAAGAACAAATTATAATAAATAAAATAAAATGTTTGGGGTTTTGTTATTTTTATATTCCCTCAGCGTTTACAACGTTTCATGCCTCTTCCATTCATATACCGCATCCTTACACACTTACAATAAGTAAGTTATTTTTTTTGTACATTAGAAATAATTTATATGGCAAAACAACGTTTGACGGGTCCGCTAATAATACAATAAAATTTAATGAAAATGATACGATGACTTCCTTCTTTTATTTATGTAATGACACATGTTGGAAACGGCTGTGATGGGTCTTGTAGGAAGGCCAAAGGGGAAGATCTTCCTCCGAGCTGGGTGGTGGTAGCTCGGGGGCCGCGGTCCGACTGATGTTGGTCAGGCATCGTATATATCAACTGTTGGCTGCCGAATTCCACTTGCGCGATGTAGGCTTCCTTACGTTGTGAACGCAGCGCCAGTAGCGCCATCTCTTGAGGAGGCGAGTGTTTATTTCCTCAATGTTAGTTATATGTGGGGCATATAGATGTCGCCGCCACAGCCTAATTTATGTTAGCATCACGTCATGTCAGCGAAAACGACTAGGATTGGCCGGGTCTAAGATGACAATTTCAGACATGGGCTTCGTTCCAAACCTACACTCCAGCTGCAGAAAATGTTGAATTCGATCGAAGATTCATACATATATGTGAAAATTTAAACGTCAGAGTGAAAAGTGGCACTTGCAGCGTAGATTTGGAACGGTCTCAAGCTGTCAGAAAAACACTAGGTTTTTCCGTTTAGAGATTTGGTAATATGCATACGTTGCGCGCCATATTGCGTAAAATGAATTTTTGGCGGCATATTTAAAGAATAGATGTTTATTATCGATTTCATTGAATTGTGCAACAAAAAATGTATTTACGCAGTGTCTAGACAACTTATTGGTGATATATGACTTCGAATAATATAGATCGTTGCAAAAGTGGTATTACCTTTATTCTTCGCGGTGCCAAAATTTTGTTTTAAAGTATACTGATACAAAATTATAATGATTTAGAGGTTCTGGGTAGTTCAAGCATCTTGTATTGTATAGTTTTACTTATTAAAATGTTCATTGCGCATATAGTTTACTAGCTGTGCCCCGCGGTGTTACCCGCGGTTTATTAGGGATATTTTGCCGCAGTAAAACGTAGCCTATGTGTTAATCCAGAGTGTCAGCTAACTCCATACCAGATTTTATTACAATCGCTCCAGCCTTTTAGACGTGAAGTAGTAACAAACATACACACTCACAAACTTTCGCCTTTATAATATTATTAGTGTGATGACCTGGATTGTGAAGATACTTTTTATCGTTTAATTTTATTGTTTTGCCAAAGTGTTTTATCAGTTTATTTATCACACTAATATTATAAAGGCGAAAGCTTGTGAGTATGTGAGTGTGTATGTTTGTTACTTCTTCACGTCTAAACGGCTGGAGCGATTTTAATAAAATTTGGTATTGAGTTAGCTGACACCCTAGATTAACACATAGGCTACTTTTATCCCGAAAAAATGTTAGGTTCCAGAGGGATTTTCAAGAAACTAAATTAACGCAGACGAACTCACGGGCGACCTCTAGTATAAAAATATATGTATTGTTGATCGTAAGCAGCCAGATCTGTTTAAGTATGAAATATGTGTCTAGTATGCTAATAAGTTCATATGTGTAATTGCTTCTATCTATTCTTTGAAAAAATTGTATACTTGTATTAGACTAACTCAAACACTACTGGACCAATATCAAAAATTCTTTCACAATTAGATGGCTATTCTTATTCACTGACTTTGTAACATTGACTTGAGTAACATCCTATTAATAAAATAAATGTAAAAATTTGTATGCTTGTTACTTTATTACGCAAGAACGGCTTAACGGAGTTGGACGCAAACATATAGTTCATTACCTGGATTGAGACATAGGAACTTTTTATCCCAATAAATTTTGGTTTCCGAGGAATTCGCGAAAATCTGAAGTTAACGCAAGTTAATATTATAAATTCACATTTATAATATTAGTAGTTTGTATGTTTGTTACTCAATCACGCGAACACGGCTGAACGACTTTGGATGAAATTTGGTACACATATAGTTTATGGCCTGTAATTTGACGTAGAATACTATTTATTCCGAAAAAAATTTAGATTCCTGAGAGATTTTTCAAAAACTAAAGTTTAAGCGAACGAAGTGAGGCCGCTGGTAGGCTATATTTTAACTCGTAAAATCGGAGTACCTACGTGTTGTTTTAGCTGATTTTATAACCATCTTTTCGTGTGTTTTTAAAAATACATTACTATTTCTCAAGCTAACTCACTAATATATTTGCAACAGACCATTGAAACTTATAACGACGACGACGAGTGGTTTGTACGCCGGGTTTCATGGTGTCCCCGACTCGAGAGGTCCTGGGTTTAAATCCTGGTGGGGGCAGAAGTTTGTGTGATGAATACGAGCATTTCTACTCCAGTCGTGGATGTTTAATATGTATTTTCTATATAAATATACTTATATATGTACAGTATATGTATTCTATCCGTTACCCTAGTATCCCATATCACAAGCCTTATAGGGCTTACTTTGGGGCTAGGCCAATTAGTGTGAGAGTTGTTTTTTCTTTCTTTTTTATTATTTATAATACTAAGTGGACCGGTAGATGTGTCCGGGAGTGTAATTATGAATAAATATAATACACCGTGTGAATTTGTTTTATCTGAGAAACTTTACTAGCTAATTCAGATAAACATTATATTTCCGCAAAAAAATACTTATTTTTTTGGTAAATTTCTCCGCGCTTACTCAATAATTGTGCAATTATGAAACCTTAACCATATTTATTGTCATGAATTGATTGATACAAATAAAATCACTTTTAGGATCTACGTATTTTAAACACATAATCATTCCATATTAGGTATGTTATTTACTAATTAGCGCCGTTTTAGGATAATTTGTAAACGATATAAATCAATACTATTGCATAACTTTGACTGTTTCTAACTGTTCTCACTTTATTTACGTGTTTTTTATATTTCTCAGGTAATTCAAAATTCAGGCTATATATGTATCAGTAGGTATATAATAATGTATTCTATTCGTTACCCCAGTAGCCTGTAATACAAGCCCAACAGTGCTTATTTTGAGGCTAGGCTAATTGGTGTGAACGCACGCAGCGTTCTATGGGTATTCAGAGGTTAGAGAGTTGAAGGGTAGGATTTGCTCAATGAGTGCTTCGCCGAATGTAGTTACACTGTAAGAGCGCGAACAGACGACACGCGCCCTCTGAGCGCACGCCACCTTTGTCTAACTCGCTTTGAAATTTGTTTTATGCAATATGAGTGTTGACATAACACATCAATAAATCTCAAATTTCAATTATCGAAGTCCACCTGCACACGCCATGCGCCTACTGCACCCATCTCGCCCCAACCCTGCTTTGCGCCCGCGCTATGACTAGTCTATATACTTTAGACATGCTGAACGGAGTAGATTATATCGTTCGCTATAAAAACGCCAGTAGTATAAGCGGACAAGAGACATGGACCGATTTTACGCGTGGGCGGGCACAACGCGTGTGCCGCCTGTGCGTGATCGACGCGTGTCATCTGAACACGCCCTAAGAGAGGGTACTCAGATACGAATAAAACCTTATCGCCGAAAACTATATTACATTAGCTTTAAGAGACTGCCTCTGTTTGTATTGTGCCTACTTGATTCGGAAATTGTTTGTTATCCCTGTATAAGTACCTACTTATTCGTTCCATTCCAGTTAATACTATTGATATTGTATGACACAATAAAATTATCCTTTATTTACATTTATGTAACGGAAAAGGAAAGATAGCACCAAATGTAGTAAACATTTCCGTATAATAATGTAGATAAAAATATATCAAAGCGGAAATTGGGTGAGTTCCTTTATACCTGAACTATATACTATTGTAATAGCGTGTTCACATTACACCCATAAAGGTTTAATTTTTTACTTACAGTAAAAATTAAACTATTTCCTGTATAAATAAAACTGATTTTGACAGGTTAATGCACGAACTTTATTTATTTATTGACGTTTCGCAGCCTTTTCAGGTTTGCATCGTCAGAATATTATTCTAACGATGCAGACCAGAATAATATTCTGACGATGCAGATCTAACGTTAAATCGTGTGATCTAACTCGTTAAAATTAGTTTTATTTAATGAGTGATGTGCGTGAAAACCTAAGAAACAAATATATTTCCTATATTTTTAAAATTAACGTTTTTCTTGGTTATGATTGAAAATTAAAAATGATAATGATTTTCATTTTCCGAAGAGTCAGTTTACAGTATAAGGTGAGACAATCCATAAAGTAATAATTAATACTTGCGTTGGGATGCCTCGCTCTCTCATGGTTCATTGTGTTTATTTTATATGCCCCCAGTGAATCTGTTAATTCGATTAATAATTTTATAAGGGACCTTTAATCTTATTTTGCGACCGACATTGTCGTGCACAGTTTAATTTAATACTTTAAGTTTATTACAATCGAGGTTTTTATAAAAATTTAAAACCATAGGAAATTAACAGTATAGTGAGCTTTATTTCACACGAATAAAAATATTTTATTGTAGGTGCGCTCTGGACTTTATTACCCCATTTTCGAAAAAAAATTTAAAACAAATAAGAAAGCCTGTTTAAATTATGGAGTACTTTTTTACCCATTCTAACTAATAAATTTATTATAGAAAGCATTCAAACCCTAAAACCAAAACCTTTTTTTTAAATATAACAAAATGTTGTTCTTGACTTGAATGGTAGATAGACAAAATAAGGCCTTGTAGCGGCGAACTACTAGTTTCTCTTATTTGATTTTTTAAATGTTTTATTTCTCCTTTCAAACTTAAATGACAATTCAAAATAAATTAATGAAGCTTAATAGGCGTGTGAGATTTATATTCATTATACGGTAAAATATTAATTCATCCTGTTCACCTGTATAATATATTTGGAACAGAGAACTCATAAGCACGTAACGATGAAACAGTCACATGGTCCTATTTTCAATTGGTAATATTCTAAGTCCACATCCGAATTTTTGTTTGTGTATCTTTGTTCTTTTTCCAAATGAAAACCGTAAAATAAGGTATAGAGTCTGTGCGGAAAGAGAATGGTATTTAGATTGGAGGGCGCTGTATTGCTTTTCTACGGTATTTGTAAGGTTTTACCCCTTTTAAACATGATTAAATACAAAAAAGAAATTCGTATCAATACAAAACTTTGACGTTTTACAGATTGCTGGGTTTGATTGCCAAATAAAAATCTTAATGTTAGTTCCGTTTTTCGCCACGCCCATTCTCTTTCCGCACAGACTGTAATTAATTATCATTCATAGATGAAAGTTTAATCTTCAATTTATAAGTGGCTCATTTATTATAAACGCCCTTCAAATCCGGATAAAACAAGGTTCTTATTTTAAATACAATGAAAAACTCGTGTCCTGAAAAATTAACCCAATAGTAGATAGAACATATAAACACTAGAACGGCGCAATGGAAACAAAGTTATACCTGCGCGACCGACAAGCGTTTTTACAGAACATTAGCTCTGAACGTATTTTGTTCTGAACATTAATTTGTTGGTTAAACTATTGTAGAGGAAACGAGTAATAGCTGTTTTGATCAAACATTTTTTTCAATGAAAACATGCATAAGGAAGTGGATTTGTTTAGTCTTAATCTGAACCAATTTAAAAAATGTGTTCTAGAAATCGTAGCTTTGATATAAGTTTTTGTATAGCATGATTTAATTAATCAAATATGTACTTGATAATATCTTATTTAATTGATTTCCTAATTATGTTTTTATTTATTTTTAAGCATTTAACTGCTAGATGTTTAAATCTAAAGAAAAGTTTACTAGTAGTCCCGTCCGCTGCCTGGTCCGCGTGGTTTTTTTTTCTAGTAAACTTTTCTTTAGATTTGATTTCCCAATGTTTTTTTTTATTGTAATGTAATATTGTGTAATATTATATTCTCAGGCTTGTATTATACACAATGACATTCATCTATGATTCTTCTTATAGCTGCATTGCAAAGCCTCAGCCCGATCGGTTTAAAATTGACAAAGTTTTATACAAACTTTCATTCCCTATTTTATCCCCTTGGGGGTAGAATTGATTAAAATCCTTTCTTAGCGGATGCGGATACGTCATAACATCTACCTGCATGCCATATTTCAGCCCGATCTGTCTAGTGGTTTGGGCTGTGCGTTGATAGATCACTATGTCAGTCAGTCACCTTTGAGTTTTCTATATACAGATTTTTTTTTGTGTATGCATTTGCAATCGTGATCGATTCGTTAATTATTAACAAGTCAGTACATTGTTGATTGTAATATGTTATGTATACCGAATAAACAACATAAAAATAAAATAAATTTTGCTCTGAACAAAATATTGGCTCAGTAGCTAAACTAAAGGCAGATTTATGTAAAGCCTGGTTATGCCGAGCGATGTTGTTATTAAAACTATAAGATGTTTTACTAACATGTTAGGTTTTCGCTTGCAATTTTGTGGCTTTGTTTTTGTTATAACTCCCTTTCCATGATAAGGTTCAACGAAGAGAACGTGTTAGCTGTTATGGATATTTAAATTAATTTCGTACAAAATACACGTAGGTGACACTGACACCGATTCGGTATAAACACCAGTACGTTTTAAAATATCAGTACCAGGAATTGCAAATTCATGATTTTGTAAAATTCGCACAGGAGTTAATTGAACGGTAGAGTTTGTGCAGAAATAGAATGGGCGTGGCGAAAAACGGAACTAACATTATGATTTTTATTTGGCAATCAAACCCAGCAATCTGTAAAACGTCAAAGTTTTGTATTGATACGGATTTGTTTGTTGTTGTGCTTTCTTGCGGTTTTTTGTATTTATCATGTCTAAAAGGGGTAAAACCTTACAAATACGGTAGAAAAGCACTACAGCGCCCTCCAATCTAAAACCCATGCTCTTTCCGCACAGACTCTATGGATATTTAAATTAATTTCGTACAAAGTACACTTAGGTGACACCGATTCCGTATAAACACCAGTACGTTTTAAAATATCAGTACCAGGAATTGCAAATTCATGACTTTGAAAAATTCACACAGGAGTTAATTGAACGGTACATCCTTGATGTAGTTAGTCGCTATTTTGTTATATTTAAAATAAAGCTCTATGTTTAGGGTTTCAATGCTTTTTATAATACATCAACGCCCTATTAATTAGTGTATGTAAAATAAGTACTCCATAATAATTTCTAGGAGCTCGATAGCGCAAGTGGTTAGCGCGTTCGGCTGCGATCGTTGACGTTAAGTAACTTTCGCAGTGGTCGGTCATTGGATGGGTGACCAAAAATTTACTATCTCGAGCTCCTCCGTGCTTCAGAAGGCACGTTAAGCCGTTGGTCCCGGCTGCATCTGCAGTCGTTAGCACCCGCCAATCCGCACTGGGCCCGCGTGGTGTGTCATGGCCCAATCTCCCTATTCCATCCATAGGGAAGGCCTGTGCCCCAGCAGTGGGGACATTAATAGGCTAATGATGATGATGAATAATTTCTAAACGGCTTTCTTCTTATTTTTTTTTAGTTTTATTTACAACGCCACCTTGTGCGCACTTTGTACTCCAATTATGTCTTCTTGACTCTCTTTTAAAAACACAAGTTAGAGGTTACTAGTATATAATTTAGACCGGCAAAAAAAATGTAGTTTGTGGAACACGTATTTATTTATTTAATCTTTATTGCTTTTACAATGCAAATGGTGGACTTAATGCCAGTATGGCATTCTCTATCAGTCAACCAGTAAGAAGGTGCAGAGATAATTAAACGTATCTGAACTACCACACGCATGTAACCTAATTTTGAGGTGAATGGAATCAAACTCAACATATAATTATAGTATAACGTCCAATATATGAAGGTACATAACTTATTACGGAAATAAATACAAAATTATTAGACGTTTCCAGTCTTTGACAGGAAGACGGCACCGATTTGTGTTGTTTTGTTATCTATAGTTTTTGATACTCTATAATTCCCAAGAATTCGGACAGTTTTGTATTAGTGACATTTAATTGAATGCCCTAGAGGCAGTCTGTCTCACCGCCGGCGAGGCAGCGACTAACTATCGACTGTTTTTTCGTTCAAGAAACGTACAAGTACATAGATATACATTCCAAGTAAACAAATAGATGCGTACAATTAATTGTTGATCACTAACTGCTCACACTGTCGCCGAGATCTCGCTCCACTAGTTTGTCACTGAGCGACAAGAGCTATCAAATATTCTGCCTGAGTTATGCTCGTATGTCTCAAAAAAAAATGCGCGCAGGCATTTTTGCTCAGGACTGTCACCGAGAGCGAGTGGCGTAATCGTCCGTTGTACTCGCACACTCGCTATTTGCCCAGAGATAAAACTATCGGAACTACACACTCGCTTCCCGCTTCTCCCCAACTCGTTTCTAGTTTGTTGTTCTACTCGCTTCTCGTTCAACGTCGGCAATGGGACAAGTGCCTTTCATTTTGAATTCCCCTTCATAACGAATTAATTAGCGAAGTTCCCTATACAATAGACCACATAGCCAATGTTATCTGAAAAGCGTTGTCATCGTCAGACATAAATAAAATAATAAATTAACAAAGAAAATTACTGACACAACCAGACGCACCGCTATCTCCAATTGTTTTTCCCTTTCCCAGACAACCAAGGAATATTCCATCTCATTCGATATCGGGATACCTTCTTTGAAAGAAACTTTAATTGTGTTTTTAGTTCTGATATATTTATCAGAACGCAGACAACGGTATTCCGCGTTGTCTTCATGGAATAGTGTTTTGTCCCATTGTTTGTCTAAGTTTGTATTCTATGATTGGTTTGTACACGTGTCGACCAATTTAAAAGTAAATTTGTCACTTCCGTGAAACAGTAATAACATATTTCTATGTTACTACAATATTGAAACTAAAATAGAACTATACGATAGCGTTTCCATTTGCAGAATTAATATATATATATATATATATATTAATTCACTCAGATTCAATCAGAGTGAATTTTGTTGATATTACAATTTTGTTGATATTTGGTAGCGAGTAGTTTTATTATTTATATTTATTTACGCTGGTTCCTGGGCGAGTGGTTTGTAGTTTTAGAAAGCAATATACTTATGTAAATAGGTACCCATCAATAAGCGCAAAAAAGGAATTATCTCATCTGATGTTTAAGTGGACCCATCTTTGACCTATTGGAGGCCCTGGGCATATTAGGATAATGGGGCCCCTATGATTTCCGTTTAGTGATTTAACAGGAACTAGGGACTTTGTATTTGATCTGAGGGATCCCCCCTATCGATCGCGACTCCATTTGTGGTAATATAAAAGCAGCTTCAGTTACTTTCAACATAAAATTATATTTTTTATTCACGCGCATGAATTATTTGATCAAATTGTGTCGCGTCTATGTATAGATTTTCTAAATGAAACTCCTGAAAAGGTTTCACAATATCAAGAATTTTGGAAGTAACGTTGAAGTTTGTATCAGTAATCAGTTGTTCAACGCTGAAGGCATCCCACACATACCTTTCAATACTTTAGTTTAGCGTCGCAATATTTCAAAAGTTGTGCACACTTTTCGCACTCTCTTTGGCGTTTCCCGGTGGAGAGTTAAATGTTGTTAGCCAGTTTTTTACACTGGCAGGCGGAAAACAAATAAATCTTATTATATAACGATGAATTTTACTAAAGGGTTAGCTTTCAACAACAGCCAAGCCTTCCAATTGAAATGGGAATTCAGCGGGAATTCCAATAGAGTAGATAAAGTTGCCATCCATTATTTAAATGTCACTACTGTATAAAACTTGGGAACGAAATTTGTAAATCACACTAATAAATATCTGTAAAATGAATCCTTGTCTTTCCCTATCCCTTGGTCGGCTTCCATCTATCTGGCACCATCTTGTTGCACCGACATTCACTTGGCATAACATACTTGACATAATCTCCTTTAAAAGATTATTTTTAAGGCATGCTGTTTGTAAATATATGTATATTAATATTTGGCTGCATACTAAATAAAATAAAAATAAATATGTCCAACACTCACACCAATTAGCCTAGCCCCAAAGTAAGCACTGTAAAGCTTGTGTTATGGAATGCTAGGGTAACGGATAGAATACATATACTGTACATAAATAAACATATTTTTATAGAAATTCATATTAAACATCCATGACTGGAGTACAAATGCTCGTATTCATCACACAAACATCTGCCCCCACCGGGATTCGAACCCGGGACCTTTCGAGACGGCGACACCATAAAACCCGGCGTACAAACCACTCAACCACGGAGGTCGTCAAAATATTGTTAAGATGGCAGAACTTGACAAGGCATAATTACCTTTGGCAAAGTATTATTCTTCATAATTGCGTAAAGTATAATCGCTGTTTTTGTTCAGTGGGTTAAGTTGGTGTGGTAACCGAAATTTATTGACATAATTACTGACCCTTCCAACCTCCCAACCTCTCAAAGAAATAAATAAAACAACAACTATAGCAGAATCAGAATAATAGATGTTTCTATTTATGAATGCAATCTAAATTAATTCAATAAAAACATAACGTAACTTATTGAACTTACTATTTACTAGTGGCCCGCCCTCGCTTCGCTTCGGTGTAGGCCTATTGTGTAGACTTTAGTTTTTTTGTTCTCAGGCTTGTATTATACACAATGACAGTCTTCTAATACCTAATTACAATAGGCACGCGCCGCCAAGCCCCCCGCCCGGTAGCGTCGGAATCGACCTATGTCCCTGCATTTGAAATCTGTAATATCTTCGAAAATATTCATTTAAATTACACCCGTTAAAAGGCCAAATTGGTCTATATTAAATGCACAATGTATTTGAGGTACTTAATTGGATAAGGATGAATGGTATATAGCTGAAAATCGCTTCGTAAATAAAATAATCTATTATTTCTCGTCAAAAGTATAGAATAAAAAATGGTTATTGTGGGTTATCCCTAAAAGATAGACATATATAATCGATGACTTTTTGGAGACCTTTTTAAGGTGTACAATATTATAGTATATTATTTTGATCTATCTCGTAGGGTTCGGCCAGCGTTTGCAATGTAAGCGCAAAAAAATGTGTTTATTTACGACCTTACATTAAAAACCTCTAAAATTATCAGTGTTTCTTTACTATATTATGCATGTATTATACATATAAACCTTCCTCTTGAATCACTCTATCTATTAAAAAAAACCGCATAAAAATCCGTTGCGTAGTTTTACAGATCTAAGCATACATAGGGACCTAGGGACATACAGCGGGAAGCGAATTTGCTTTTATACTATGTGGTGATTAATAACACAGGGCCATTGCTCTAGCATATGTGTAAAAACAAAGAATAATTTGATTGGTCCTTGGTTATGCGAAAGTTTTGTTCAGAATTATTTACACACAATAATAACGAAACAATTTGAGAAGTATGACGAAATATCGTTATAAGGCATCCAATATTATCGACCGATAGAAACGCGCCTATGGAGCCGTATGATATCATTAAAGTAATAGTTCTTTATCTTTATTACATGTCAATAAATATAAAATATCTATTATTATATATATTAATAAATCATTAATATTTATTGATATTTTTATATAATTGTTGCCGACGCTAACCCTTGCGTAGTAGAGCAACGTAGAGCTCCACTTTTAAAAACATTTTGCGGCAGATAAATGCGTTTTGTCAACTCTAAAAAACCTAAATTTCGCTTAACCTATTATTAGGCAATTAAATTATTCGAATCAATAGTTTAGACTCGACGAAATAATTCACGAATGCGAACAGTAGCGCATTGTATTCTTTATGAAATGGAAACGCTCCATTCATCAAATTGTGTTGGTATAGTGTAAATTAATTAATTTATAAAAAGCTTTTGGCTACGCTTTCAAAGAGACCGGTTGATTTGCTTTTTAGGGTAATTTAAATTTATAATGGAATGACCACTCTTTTTTATTGTTATTCGCGGATATCTCCGAACTTTGATGATTATATTTTTGTGCCATTTTAACCCAGAATAGAATGGAAACTCAGACTATCAGACATGCATGGCACCGATTCCAAATATTAATTGGAGTTTAAAGTTACTTTAGACTTAAGCAAAGAAAATTTATAATTTCTTAGTTTTTATTGGTTTTGTTATTATGAAGTCAGTTTTTATTTTTGTTAAAACAATTTTGTTATGAAATAAAACGTCATTTTGTTACAGGTCTGCGTGTTCGGGAGCCTGGCGAACGCGCTGAACGTGGCAGTATTAACTCGTCGGGACTTAGCGGCGGCGCCGATCAACAGGCTGCTCAAGTGGCTGGCGGTGGCGGATGTCTTTGTCATGCTGGAGTATGTGCCGTTCGCCATCTATAGATATTTGGTGAGAATATTTTTTTTAAGGTACATCTTCCAGCAAATTGCTCCACGTACGCCTGAGTTCAGACAGGCAAATGGTTTCATTCAAAATCTCATGCTAACTTTAAAGTATAATCTGTCCATTTTTTAAGGGTGAACCACTATAACATTTTACCTCAAATTAATGGGGGTGTAATCGCAGGGTACCTCTAGTTAAATTATAAGATTTTATCACCGTATTTGAAAGAAAATTTTGCGCCTATTTAAAATATTTACATCTGAAATTCCTTATAATGGGAAACTTTATTGGTTTCTAAAATACCCGGACCCTGATTCATGCATTGCTGCTGAGTGTAATGATTCCTATACATACTATGAGTATAATTTGAAAAGGTTTTATTTGACCTTTAAAGGCAGAGTTTTCATTCAAATGAATAGGACTGTTACATTGAAGGGAAGGTTTTCTGATAATTAGACAGACCACCCGAAACTTTTGTAGACACCCACTTTTTATATGTGCCATATGATTAAATGAAATAAACTTTACTGAAATAAGTAAAATCGGAGCATTCCTAACGAAATTTGTTTTAAAGCATACTCAACCGTGTTCTTGTTACTTATCCAATTTCATCTGGTATGATCCAATTTGATCTGGTATCATTCGATTTTATATTGTAGGTACAGGTATTTTTATGTTTAAATGGGCCCACCAGCAGCTTATTAAATTTTAATTGTTTTTGTTTAAAAGTTTTTATTTTATTTTTGCCATTTTCAATTGATATGTGCAGATCCTTCCCGAGCAACGCGAGATGCCGTACAACTGGGCCGCTTACCTCCTGTTCCACATGCACTTCACGCAGATCTTCCACACGGCATCTATCTGTCTCACTCTCTCGTTAGCCGTCTGGAGATACGTCGCTATCAAGTAAGTGAATTCACAAAAACCTGTGTTTATACTTTTACTTATTCTTTTCTGTACACCTTAAAGCTATGCCTCAAACTCAATTTGACAATAGTATATATCTCTTCTTCTGCTCTGTATGAATTAAACGGAAAGACTGTTGTCAAATTTTATTTTAAGCCTTTAAGTGCGTTATTATCGATGGAAAATATCCGATACGTTATTGCGATATTTTGTCATAATTCTATCGCAACAGTGTGTAACTTAGTAGCCGTTCTTATACATAAATAAATAAATATTTCCTTAATTCACCAATTAGCCTAGCTCCAAAGTAAGCACTGAAGGCTTGTGTTTAAGTGTTAGGGTACCGGATAGAATAAATAATATACTGATACGTATATATAAGTATATGTATTTTATCCAGAAATATATATAAACATGGCCATGACTAAGGTTAAAATGCTCGTATTCATCATACTATCATTTGCCCCCATCAGGGTTCGAAGCTCACGAGTAGGTGACACCTTGAATCCCGCCGTATATACCACTCATGGTCATGGAGGTCGTCATGTACTAAGAAAAAAAATGGCAAAAACGCATCCGATATAATAACGCCCCTATGGGGGGAGGCCAATTTGGAGAATCGTGTCAAAATTAGGCCCACTGCTTACTTAAGTGTTACTACAAACAGGCTGATTAGCGTCACGTTACGCACCATCACTGTGTTTCACACAATTTCAACAAACCGATCAAAAATCAAAATATCTTTATTCAAATTGGATACAAAATACAACTCTTTTGAATCGTCCATATTTTTTCCCTACCACCAGTTACGAACTTTTTTTAGCTGTGGAGAAAAACTGGCGAAAAAAACTTCACAGCGTTAAAAATAATGTAACAATATTTCGGAAAAAAATATATTGTTACGGTGACAATACAAAATCATTTCATTATAATTATAGAAAAAGCCTGCCGAAACTTTTGAAACAGTTTAAACCCAAGCAATTTTGTCTGAAATATAATCAGACGCTTTATAATAGGCTTTATTAATAAGTACTCTTATACTGGTAGTTTTAAATTTATTGACGCTTAAGTTTTGGATATGGCTAGGGACTTTATTGTAGGAGCATGCACAAAGACCTTTAAGTGAATTATTGATTTTGTGGAGCCACTAATTTACAACTAATTTATTTTTATTTCTAGTATTAAGCGAGTGCTTATCACTATTTAGAGGAAATAGTAATAATATAATATTATCAAATAATGTAATATTTTTTCTAACATACATTAAATTTTCATAAATGTACTGAAAAGCAACAGTCATTATATCGATTTCTTTATTTTTTTCTCTTAAAGAGTCCCTAGTCTTAAGATTGGAAATTGATCGAACAGCCCGCTTCTGCAGCACAAAAATCTCCACGATAATATCGTTGTCCACCCACGCAAGTAAATACAAATACACGAAAGGAATTCTATGGAACACAATGTGCGATGCCCATGATACGCTGTAAGTGCTGTTCTTTCCTTCCTTTTATTCCTAAAAGGGTTGTCACTGCTTCGATAGTGTAAGACCACAATGAAGATACATTAACAGTATAGCCGTGTTCGTAAAACGCCAATTTACTTTATTTTTAACCGTATAATAGAACCCTATTTATGAAACTTCCAGAAAGTCGGTCACCGGATGCGTCTCGTAAACCATTAACGTGAAAATTTGACTGACTAAATATTTCTTTGGAACGTAGTTCCTTTTCAGATGGTATATTTTATGGGGGCTAGGCGACAATTTTGTAAGATTCTTCCGTCACAACCTAGCGAGCAAGTTAGCTAGGCAGCTGGGTGGGTAGCTATCTAGAGGGCAACTGGGTGGGTAGCTACCTAGATGAGCAACTGGGTGGGTAGCTAGCTAGCTAGAGGAAACACCCATTTGCCCATCTGGCAAATGGGTGGGTATTTATTGAGATGGGCAACTGGGTGGGTAGCTAGCTAGATGGGCAATTGGGTGGGTAGCTATCTAGATGGGCAACTGGGTAGGTAGCTATCTAGATTGGCAACTGGGTAGGTAGCTATCTAGATGGGCATCTGGGTGGGTAGCTACCTAGATGAGCAACTGGGTAGGTAGCTACCTAGATGGGCAACTGAGTGGAGCAAAACGGGTGAGCGACCACTGATGATCGTGGCTGTGGACTTGGTTTAAAGTTTTGTTTAACAGTTTGACGGAATCGGGGGATCGGGCCACGATCCACCACGCGGCCCCAGTGCGAATTGCTGAGTAGCATGCTTTTTTTTATGGAATAGGAAGATATTAAGGTGTTTGGGTTAGGCACGGGTGGATTGTATATAAATATTTATGACTTCGTTTTAACGGAGTGCTCTACGACACTCACGTATTTATTTTTATTGATTATGTAAGTAAGCCTTTCCAATTAAAAAATAGAGTCATTTAAAAGGTGAATTAATACTATGGATGGATCTACGAATAGAAAGTACGGAACGTTCTCACAGATTTCATTTTGGTATTATCTATAATTATGACACAAACTCCATGATAAATTGCGCAGATTCTGGTACGCTCGCCTTGCTCGCTACATTTATGTAGGTTGTAATAAGTTTACTGCCTATAAGGTTATAAAAGATGTTACACAAATCTGTAATTTATGAGCCCGACAGACATGATCCCTCTTAAACGATAAACGAAAACTAAGCTTCTCCTAAAGGGCTGGATTGATTTAAGTAAAACTGTGTGCATTTACAATTGGACACGATAGGTGACAAATTATGTGGCCAGGTTCTGCGATCTTATCTGCACACTTTATTGACGGCTGGTCGGGTTAAATAAATCCCCTTTTAACAAGTTAAATAGCCTCTCTGAATTTGTATCGCTAGTTCTTCTTATAGGTCTCTCAATTTGAAACTTGTGGTAGTTTATGGTAGTTAGGGTCAAAATAAATAAATATAGTGATTATGAATAATAAGTAAGCCACCCGCGAATTCATCCGCGTTAACTGTAGTTGTTTGAGAATCCTTCAAAAAAATAACATAATTGGATAAAAGGATCTTTTGTCTAAATACAGGATTTAAACTTAACGTGTGCCAAATTTCAGCCAAATCCGTTTAGCTGTTTTTGCGTGGTTGAGTTACAAACATACAAATTTTCATATTAATATTATTATTAGGATTTATTAATTACAATTATTTTTACAGGAGGTTTTTTTTGCTGAATCAATTATGAATTTTATACTGGAGTTTCTCATTATTCATTATTCAATTTGTGTGTTTTAGCTTTATTTGACGTCTGAGCAAATCAATTATTATTTTCTTTGATCCTGAGGTTATAAGTCAAAGCCATGTTTATTTATTTTTTGCTTATCCCATTTTCTATTTACTTAAGCTCACAAATATCTCTGGCTATCCAACTGGTCAAAACAACTAATAATTTATAAATACGCTCAATTTCAGCTAATTTTAGAGCGTCCCTACAAATATTTCCAAATTCTGTAATATTTCGGGGTTGATTATTTTTTTGGAATTAGTACTAGTAATTCATTTATCAGGAAATTTAAATATATACACTTAATTGGGTATAACAACATCCAAAATATTTTTTCTAAGTTATTCTCCTAATTTCCATTAGCTGTCCAATTAACAGAATCACACTTTCTTTATCTTTCTTTAAAACAAGATATGATTTTACATCGCAAAATATCACCAGTTTAACAAAAGTATGTATTTACTTATAGTGAAAACTATGTTTATCCTTTCATTTTACCCAATTTCTGTCACTGGTTAAGAAGTTATAAATATTCATTATCTAAGTAAATTATACTTTTCCATATCACATATTAGGAATACGTCAGTATGGCTGCGCCAGTAACCGAAGTGTTTGATGTCCAGTGTTTCGGCGTCGCACTAAATAACATAATAAAACCATTTGCATGGCTTACGATTTCTCTAATATCCGTTTGCTCATTTAAATTTTCCCTGTTACGCCTGAAACTTTTGTCAGTTAAATGATTATGAAACGCTGAACTCATCCCTAAAGCATTAATTATTCAATATTACTAACCAATTTTTCCTCATTACCGTCACCCAATTTCATCATGCTAAAACGTGAAGAAAAACATAAAATTCCTAATTTTGTTTGTCACTATTTTATTTGTTGCAAGATATTATAGTCAATGAATTGTCGCTGACCGAGCTGATTGTATGATCAAAATATCGCAGAAGTTTTTTTTTGTTATTTCACACAACGGGTGAGTTTTACTTTTGGACATTGACATCTGAAAAATGATTATGTATATTAAATATTTCTATGCATGTGTTATTAAAACTGAAATTCATAATTTATTGAGGGATTCTTTAAAGGTTGTCCCTGCCAATCTAATTTTCGTTACGCTTAAAGTATATCAATTCATAAATCCAAAACAAAGTAGTTAATTGAAGTGCCAAATGTACGTATTTATAAAGTTTGGCGTGTTTTTCAAGTTTTACTGTCGGTGCAAAGAATTTCATGAAAATTTAAAATCGTGGCGGAAATTAAACAAAGTACACCTTGTCGTGAGAATGACCGAATAACGACATTAACAATGAATAGGCAATCAGGAATGAGGATTGCCTTATAAAAACATTGAATTTTAATAAAACCTTTTCACGTTAAATATTTGCGTTGAGTGGGTGTGCTTTTTGCGATATTTTTTATTAAATACTAACTCTGGTGAAAGCGTAGGGTCTGTCTAAGCCTACGAGCAAGATTAAAACTGTAAGGGTTAGAACTATATGATAAGAGGAGCGCAGCATTAGCGGGAGCGGTTAAGAGACTCGCGAAAATTATTCGACTTCGGTAATTGTATTTTATTGATATTAACAATTATTTTGTGCTTTTATTGAGTAGCTGTAAACAAAAAACTTGTATGACATGGAAAAATCACTTGAAAAGTTAATAAAATAATTGAAAGACGAATATTTGTTACCGCGTACAAAAACATTCTTAGATATGTAATAGGTTGAGGAAAAAGTCTTTCGCATTATAGTACGAGTATATACGAACTTGTAATAAAATCTCTTTGGCTATACTATTCGTACCTGGCTGGTTTTGGTATCATTAAAAAGATAAAATTTTATAGAAGATAATTCTAAATTCAAATTAGAAAAATGTGATTTTCTTTTGTTTTTCTTACTGTCAAGATGAGTGAATACAATGAAGAAATTCGATACATGACTTTTTGGCGGGATCGGGTAGCGTCACTTTAGCAATTTTGTTTTTCTTGTTAAAAATTGTGTAGTGGCGGATGTTAGTGTCTTATAATGGTGGATTATTAACCACTAAGTGTTCGGAAACATGCAAAATTATTGGCAAGTGAAACAAAATACCTGAAAGTGTCTTTCTACGTTCCCTCAAGAAGTCCACGGGGAGGTTCCAGTAAATCCCCACACCACGAGTGCTATAGAATATGTTTAAACATTTTACACTTGACATTGGCTAAATGCACAAACCGTGCGAAGCCATATAGAAAAAAAACGATACATTTTAAAGTTTTACCACAAAAAAGATAAAAAGAAACGCAAGCAGCGAAAAAAAATAGATGTTTATGGATTTAGTGCAGTGTTTAAACGTTTAAATTTGGTTTAAGCATTTACAATTCGGAAATTTTGATGTCAAAGATGCACGTCGCTCTAGTCGCTCTGTTACCAATAAAATGGATGGCATTTTTGAAAAGTAAAGCAAGATTAGTATATAGTAGTTACAACTTAGCTGAAGAACTGGGAATTGACCACAAAATAGTGTTGGTGCATTTGAACAAATCTGGGTAAACAAAAAAGCTCGATATTTGGATGCCTCACTGAAAGAAACCTAATAAACCGTGTACTCATTTGTGATGCTTTATTACGACGTAATGAAACAGATCCGTAAAAAGTGGATCACGTACGACAAGAACGTGCGAAAAGGCCGCGGTCAACGGCCGGTCAGGCTTCAGCGACTCTGGCGCAACCCGGGTTAACTCGCTACAAGGTGATGCTGTGTGTATGGTGGGATTTGAAGGGCATTTTTCATTATGAGCTGTTACCGCTAGGCAGGACCATCTATTCTGAACTCTACTACTTCGTAGTACAACTGATGACATTAAAGCAAAAAGTTGAGAGAAAGCGGATGGAATCAATCAAAAGAAGAGGTGTGGTTTTTCATCATGATAACGCCAAACCCCGCACATCTTTAGCCACTCAGCAGCAAATTAAGAGTTTGACTGGGAGGTGTTAAAGCATCCGCCTTATAGACCTGACCTAGCACCTTAAAATTTCCACCTTCTTCGGTCTCTTCAGAAATCTTTAGGCAATGTCAGGTTAACATCACGAGAGAACTGCCAAAATTACTTGTCGCGGTTTTTTTATCGGAAGCCCCAAAATTTCTATAGCAATGGGATCATCTCCCTACCTACCAGGTGGCAAAAAGTTATCGAACAAAATGTCAGACTTGGTTAAATGTAAATAAACTTTATTAAAAAATGTTTTGAATTTTCATATAAATGCGGAGAAACTTTTTCCCCAACCTAATACTTAGTAATTCAAGCTACATGCTAATCGAAGTGCAGTGCCCCATGACACAAGTATTAGCTTAATTTTTTTAAAGACTACTTATAAGAAATTAAGTTCCTTTATCAATTTCAAAAAGGAGGAGATATTTGTATATTTTTTTTGTGGTTTTCGCGCATATCGCCGAGATGCGTGGACCGATTTTAAAGATTATCTTTTGTTAGAATCAGGTTTTTGGGGTAATGGTGATTTGATAAAGATCTGATGAGCACTTCTACATAAAACAATGGAACTCCTCAATTACATACATTGCTCAGTTCGTGTTTGGTTATTTTAAGAGATATTTAATTGGGAATTCAGTTGATCACTATGGCTCATAAAAACTGGAAAATAAGAACTTTTTCAACAAAAATAAAACGACGAAAAAAATTAAGTCGCTAAAAAGTGAGATGCAAATACATATAAAGTCAAATTAACATTAAGAGTCGGTGTAATGCATGTTGAAAGATCTGAGTTATTGATGACTGCTGGGGTTGGCATAACATCTTGACCTGTAAAAGATTATATATACATATGTTATTTCATTAGTTCTCGTGTATCTCCTAAATAACCTATCATAATTTGACAAATAAGGTATAGTTGGAAGTCTCGATGGTACACTTAATTATAAGCTCGTTAATATCAAATTCCGTTTGATGAAATTACATCTTTTTGATAACAAAGTCTTCAACAAAATATTTTTTTTTCAACGACGTCGTGTAAATTAAAGCCCTTGCTCGTTTACTTGTTTTATGAACCGGAAAAGTATTAGATATTACAAAAATAATCTTTAATAAAAATGAAATTCAAAAATTAAAAATTAAATCAAAATATTTTTTCGCTTCATTATAACCGTAAAACTATGAAATGACTGACTGCCTTTACCACAAAACGAATTATAAAGACAAAAAAATAAGATCGAAGGACCATTCTGTTATTTTCTTTTATCTAAAAAGTCATTTAACATATTTTAAAATTGTATTCCAATAAATTATATATATAGTTCAATTTTTGGCAGAACATTTATCAATATTCTTTTCCGTTACAAAAAACAGGAAAATATCGTGTCCGCTATCACACACATCGCAGCTTAAGGCTGTGATGTGTGGCTGATATGTGCCTTCGTCATAGTTCGACCCATCCCTTTACCATGAAATGGGTAAGCTCATTCGTTCTGGAGTGGAACTCGTGTAATTAACTAGGTTTACAATAAAATTACGACTGGAGCGGAAGGAATTCATAGAATCTCGAAGTTGCTAACGTTCACCTGCAGCTATTTATAGGAAAAAATATATTAATAATATTATAGTATTTATATAGAAAGTTCTTCAAAACCATAACTATTTCTTCAGGGATAAAAAATTACTTTAAGGGTTTACAGGAGCTGCAGTTTTTAATTCGACAATGGAAAATCAAAATCGCTTTTACGACACTTTGGTCGAAAAAATATAGCATTTGAATCAGTTTTTTTTAGGCGTCAATCTGTATATATTCCGTGAAGATTTAAGTACTTTTTGGCGCTTAAGCAATTACATTTTTTGAAGATTTTTATTATTCTCTACATTCAGCGTTGTGACATAACTTTTTGTGTATTTTGAACTAATGGCGCTTACGCCCTACTATTTGGCGTATATACATAGCCTGAACTGGGAATATCCTGTGTTTCAGGCAAAAAGATCTTTACGACTTTAAATAATCAATAGCACAATAAATTCCGCGCCATTGCAGAGTTGTAAACTGGGTCAAAATCACTCATTTGTTCTTTCTGTTTATTCGTATTTATTTAACATACATACTGGCGTCCGCATTAATAATAAGGTTTAAATTACGATTCTGTCATACTAAAACAAAATATATGAAGTTCTAAAATAAAAATAACAGGTGACGCCCTCAAGCTCCTTCATAATCTTTGGATTGAACATAGTTTTTCGGCCATCTTTTTTTCACAAGACAGTCAGCATCATCCGTTTTATGATTGCACGGCTTTTTGAAATGCAGACATGTTGCACATTTTGGTGGTTTGGCTTTCTTCAAGCACTCTTTAACGGTTTTTTTTTGAGTGTGTATGCTGTTGGTCGCTGATGACCTTTACAGCGTTACCGGGTTTGGGGACGGCGAGATCCTAAGGGGACCTCAAGCCGAGAATTGGCGAATGCCTCTAGAAGTATTCCAGGCAGATGGCGTCTCCCCACGGGGGGAGTCTCCTCTCCGTCTGGAGCCTCTAGACTACTCGAACCTGGGGGGGGGGGGTCTGCTCAACTAGAGGGCGTGTCTGAGACTCGGATCTCGGCTCTAGTTAGCCGTTGTCGTGGGGGACGGGGAAAAACGCTCAGGTACCGGGTCTTCGCACTCTTATCTTACGGGTGCGGTGTCTGCCTAATGCTAAGCTAGTGTGCACTTTTGCTAGCTGTGTAGTGTTGGTGTTTGTAGCCTGTGTGGGAGGAATAGAGGCGCGTTGGCGCGGGTGATTTCGTCGTCGGGGTAGTCTAAGAAGTGCCTAGGCCGACGGAATCGGAGGGACCTACGATTGGAGGACGGGAGGGCGGACGCATGATAACTAATCGCTTTAATTACTAAGGGGTTCGGGTGATGCGCGGCTTTAACGAAGTAACGGCTCGAGGCGTCCTTCATATACTTCGCGATGGAGTCTAATTTGAGGTCGCGATGCAAATCGGTGTTGCGCACATGCGATTTTGCAGCGTTTGTAATTCACCGCAGTGACGGCAGGTGTTGTTTTTTGATTTGATGTTTGCTTGAAAAAAATGTATGAAATTTTTATTAAAATATTGAGACCTTCGGTGGTTCAGTGGTAGAAAGCTCGTCTGCTACGCGGGCGGCCCGGGTTTTAATCGCGGCCGAGCAAGGACCTATATTTATCAATGACTAGCTGTGCCCCGCGGTGTTACCCGCGGTTTATAAGGGATATTTTCCCGCAGTAAAACGTAACCTATGTGTTATTCCAAGGTGTCAGCTAACTCCATACCACATTTTATTTAAATCGCTCCAGCCGTTTACACGTGAAAAAGTAACAAACATTCACATTCACAAACTTTCGCCTTTATAATATTAGTGTGACCTGTGATTTTAAAAGTTTCCCTTGCATCGGGGTCGCATGAAACAACAGCTTTTTTTACATGTATTTTATAAAATATTTTTGTTTCAGATACTCGGACCGCAATCATATATTATGTACCGAGAGGCGATGCAGTACAGCGATACTAAGTAGTTTTATATTACCACCGATCTTGTGCATACCTACATTTATGGTAAGAATTTAGTGATAATAATTAAAGTTGATTTTAATATATTTAATTTTAAAAAAATGTTTGCATGCAAGGACCACACATCGGAAGTAAAACTTCTTTTCTTAAAAATCACGCATTACTCGTCACTCATCATCATCAGTTGTGTGACGCTCGTGACGCATTACCGTTTCATCTTTTCCATAGGATTTTAAATTTAAAAAACCCTTTTTTAAAACCCCCTTTAAAAAGAACGTTTACTTCAAAAGTCAACTAAGTCAACAAGTAAACTATCATATAACCAGCGTGAAATCTCAAAATCTATCTGTTTAAAGAAAAAAAATTCTCACAATTTAAATATGTGACAGTTTTGGTTGGGATATCCGAAGTTCCAAACACAGCGCGGCAAAAGGCTAGATGACAGGGTAAATTAAACGCAATCCTATTTAGTCAGTCAGTTGGGTTTTAAAAAAGAATGTACAGTTATTTCTTCTTTTTTCAATCAACCAAAAAATTACAAAGATTAAGCGCGATATATTTTGGAGCGTGGAGCCTCTTGACGTCACTTCTAAGTAAAAATTGTTCTAAGATGTTCATATTTTGGACGTGGAGGTTCGTAACGTCACTTCGAAGTAAGTAAGACGTCATGTGGCATTAAAAATCAAAATGTCACTGTTATGTGTTGATCATGTGAAAAAATTAAAAAAAAAACGTGTAAAATACTTTTCGATAATCTACCTGATAGTCGAATAAAAAAAGCTTGTCATCATCCCTATTGCGTGTGGCTGAAAAGAAATAAAAATCGTAAGAATTTAGAGCACTGTTTTTAAATACCATTCGCGGTTTTCATTGGATAATATGTTTGGGTATTTAAGATTTGGATCGAGAGGGGATTTGATGTATGTAAGAAGCGTTAGTTTATAAATAAACTTGTTCCTACAAATGTTTTAGGAAAAACTGTTTTTTTGTTTTTTTCTTTAACATATTTTTACGATTGACTTTCTTATTTTTTATATTCGTGCTCAGTTCTGAATGTCCCATAACATAAAACCCTTGGTCGGAGTCTTAAAAAAAGAGAATAATTTATCCGATAGATACCAGATAGCTGGGAACCTTTCCAATTGATTGCTTGCGTATATTTACCATAGAATTTGTGAATGGAATTTCTTCATATATAAACTTACAAACTTTCACATCCTACTAATCCTACTTATATTATAAATGTGAAAGTTTGTATGTTTGTTAGGTAGTCAATCACGTAAAAACGGCTGAACGGATTTGGATGAAATTTGGCCCACATATAGTTTATTTATACCGGATTCTTTAGGTTCCTGTGGTGTTCCCAAAGAAATAAATTTAACACGGATGAAGTCGCGGGCTCCCGCTAGTAGCTTATAAATTCTCTCCGAAACTCGGAGGATCTCAAAAAGATAGTTTTTATTCACCTATTTCATCCATCTTTCTGACGTCCGTCAGCGAAATCTGCTTAACTTAACCTTAACATATAATAATAATAATAAATAAATATTTCCAACACTCACACAAATTAGCCTAGCCCCAAAGTAAGCACTGTAAGGCTTGTGTTATGAGATACTAGGGTAACGGATAGAATACATATACTGTACATATAAAAGTATATTTATAAAGAAATACGTATAAAACATTCATTACCGGAGTACAAATGCTCGTATTCATCACACTAACATCTGCCCCCACCGGGATTCGAACTCGGGACCTCTCGAGTCGGCGACACCATGAAACCCGGCGTACAAACCACTCGGCCACGGAGGTCGTCCGTATATTTGTTATTTTTTTATCATGTAACTGCCAGATGTTTAAATCTAAAGAAAAATTTATTGTAGAAAAAATTACACGCGGGCATACATTAACATGCTAACCCTAACCTAACGTGACAATGACCTCCGAAATAAAGAGAAGTACTTACAATAATGCTTTAGTTAGATAATGACACTAGTAATAAAACTAAGACAAAAGGATGTAACTTAACTCATGCCGAGTAGATAAAATGTCTCCGCTTCGCGTTCATTTAGTTTTCTATTTTCTTTTCTCTAAGGTCTCTTTGGGAAACTTACATACGTCTACTCGTTTATAAAAACCTACTTACCGCACTAATATCATAATAGTTATTAGTCGAGGGGCTTACAATAGTCACGAGTTTGTTATAACAATCCGCA
Organism: Chilo suppressalis; assembly: GCA_902850365.2. Taxonomy (NCBI): domain Eukaryota; kingdom Metazoa; phylum Arthropoda; class Insecta; order Lepidoptera; family Crambidae; genus Chilo; species Chilo suppressalis. Next base: position 7,336,684 of record OU963912.1, on the reverse strand, counting down.
CGAATGTCAAACTACGTTTTTTAACACATTTGGGAGAAAACATCTCTTATCTATTAGACAAGTCCGTCCATCCGTCCGTCCGTGGTGCTGTTTCAGCGGCCAAACCGTAAGAGATAGATACAGAGAATGTTTAAGTTATAAGTTAAGAATAGTCTGATAAGACTACAAACCGGATGTGAGTAACGTAGCACTTCCGGTTTTCGAGAAATCACGTGATTTCTATTTCAAACGAAACCACACAAAATCTCCGAAGTTCTCAATTAATTAAATACATTTTTTTTTGGTGAACATTTGGTTCACTGGTTTGCTAGTTATACATAATTTAAGTAATAAAGCATTTTTTTCAGTTCGATCGAAATTAAAAACAAACGACGGGTTGCATTCCGGGATTGCCGGCAGAAGTGGAAACTTGAATATTAACGTTGTGCATTTTTGATATTTTGGAATGGTTAGGGAATAATTTTGCACGAATTGCTTTAATTATCAGTATAAAAGTACTATTATTTATATTTTAGAATACAACATTTATTTATTGCGCTACACAAACATGACAATTTATATTACACTAAAAAAATTAATCTCTCAGAAAAATCAACTTACGTGATTCACGTTTAAGCGCACTTAGCGACATCTATTCTAAAAAAATCAACTTACATGAATCACATTTAAGCGCACCTAGCGACATCTCTTGTAAAAAAAATGCATTTTCTTCGCACTAAAGCTGCCACGTGGACGTCCTAGATAGAGACTTATTATTATAATACGATAAAATAAAATATTACTATGTTTCGTCCAATATATTGAAAGTCAACAACCTTTCCGTTTTCGTCTTACGAATTTTCGATTAGGTCACGTGTCCTGGACGCGATCAGCCCACGTGTCCTGAAGCGAATTTAACATTTTTTACCCATACAAAAAAGTGTACAACGACGCTAAAGAAGTTTTCACTTCAAAAAAAACCGCAAAGAATACGCATGGGAGCGTGCGTAATGAATTTTATCGCACGCTCCGCTGTATGGTCCTTAATTTTGAATTTTCGTACAATGTATACAACCTTCGTAAATGCATTCTTTTAACAAATGTGTTGAAAATAACTATTCTCATAATCAACACATAACAGAGATATTTTGATCGTTTTTGTAAAAAATATAATCAAAACTGACGTCACGAATTCCGACTCCTAAACTTTGACAGGCTTCTTTGTAATGTTTTGGTTGATTGCCAAAAGAAAAAATAAGTGTTATTTTTTTTAATATTCTAACTTATGGACTTAATATAGTTGCGTTTACTTGGCCCCGTTATCATCGCTATTTTTTCATGCTATACTCAATAAGCAGTATTAATAAAGTTTTGTTCTAATAAAATTATTGTGTATATCTCTGAGTCTAGAAACCGCAATAAAACAGATGTGACTTTATAAACCTATTTTATCAGTTTTAAGTTCTTACTCAAAGAACTAGACTAAATGCTTAATTTTTTTTAAGCATTGAACTGCTATATTATAAAATCTAAAGCTTAAAGCTAATCCGGTGTGACATCAGTACCCCTAGCACGAACCAGGAAGAGCAAAGTTTGCGAGTACGAAAAGTCAATGTCAAATTTTGTATGGAAACTTACACAGCAGAGCCACAAAGTACGTAACGAGAACTGAAAATCAGTACACATTTGACAATGACATTTCGGACTTGCAAAATATTCGAATTCGATATTGGTTCATGCTAAGGAATTCGAATAGTTTGCAAACCGAAATGTCAATGTCAAATTTTGTATGGAAACTTGAACAGCAGCGGCACAAAGTACGTAACGAGAACTAAAAATCAGTATACATTTCGGACTCGCAAAGGTTACGAATTCGAAATGGCTGGTGCTAAGGGTACTGAACCAAGTGGAAAATTTTCTAGTAAAATTTTCTTTAGAAAATTGACAATACGACACTATTTTGTCTTGAACTGAAAAGCTAGAAAGCGTTTGATGTCTACGTTGCTTTCTATTGGAGAAGCCAATTAGATGACAAGATTTTAGAAAATGAACCAAACTTGTTTTTAAGAACACAAACACATATTTACTTTTTTTTCACGTAATGCTTAAATTTAACTTGGTACTTTATTTTTTTTTTGTTTAAAATACGATATTTTTATGGCTAAAGAGCTCTTTCATGTCATGGATTGAAGTTCAAGTTGATTTCTTTGTCGGTTTCTGTAACTAGTCTAACATGACATTAAGATTCCTTTCGTCTTTGAGATTCTCTATGAAAATAAGAATACATTATAATACTACTTACACGATTAAAATATCACATGCATGCGTGTCAGAAATTAAAATCTTGAAACCCTGAACTTTGCCCACTGTTGCTAAGACAACTCTATACCGTTGTCTTTGCGATATTAACGAGAGTGTGGAAACTTGATGCGAGTAAATCACTAATAACAAGCTTACTCGATTACACCTGTCATGTCATCTATCATAGTAAGCCACCTAAGGCGCCTTCCGCATCGGATCGGTTGTCGTTTCTTTACCGAATTTGTACAGATTCTTTTCCGAGAGGCAATTAATTACTTTGTGACAATTTATTTAAATTACAAAACGTTACCTGATTCTCGTATTACAATAGCCATAGTGTTATAATAGTCCGCAAACTTAAATATGAATGTAGCCTTGATGTAGACAATACCTACACATTTAGCGCTGTTATTTTATTTACAAAAAAAATATACTTGTTGTTGACAGGTATTCGACATTCACACAACCGTCGTCTTAGAGCCAAGTGGACCTATAATCCTGTACCACGTCGACGCCGACCAGGAAGGTCAACTATACCAGATAAACTTCTGGGTACACGCCGTCCTAATCAAGCTGCTGCCTTGCCTAATACTTACGGTCATAAGCCTGTGGCTAATAAGAGAAGTGTACAGCGCAAACCAGCACCAGAAAAAGGTGCGAGTGTACAACGCCTGCCCAACTAGCAACAAACAATTGAAGAGGCAATGCAAAGCAGAAAGGAGGACGAACAGAACGACCAAGATGTTGGTAGCCGTTCTTCTTTTGTTTCTAGTGACAGAGTTGCCGCAGGGGATTCTGGGGCTCCTTAGCGGTTTGCTAGGCCGCTGCTTCTTCAAAAGATGCTACGATCTGTTCGGGGAGCTGATGGACGCGCTGGCGCTTTTGAACGGGGCCATTAACTTCGTCCTGTACTGCTCTATGTCTCGACAGTTCCGCATGACTTTCGGGCAGATCATGTGGCGTGCTCATCTACACAAGTGGCCTCCGCCAACCGCCTCCCATTCCGATGGGCAGTACACGTAAGTTCACGAATATATCCCGTTTTGTTTAACAAACAAGTCAGCATAAACAACCTGTCAATCACGCAGCACATGAAATTCCGGTATAGTAATAATATCGGGGATTTGTAACAGAACAGACTGATATTATATTTTTATAGCTGTTTTCGTTTATACTTTTCTATACGCGTTTGTTGGTGTGACTCATTCGTTAATTGCGTCGTTAGGATGATTGATGAAGCTATTTTGTATTGGTTTCTGTTTTGTGGTTTTTTGGTAATGACGATTATTGAAATCACATCAGTTTTAAGCCTTTTGTGCAAAGAAATGTCTTTATGTTTAAATACAACAATAGGAAACTTCATAAATTCAAACAATAAATCCACAAGATTTTTTCTAATTATTTGCTTGCATTAGTATTGGAATACCCTTTCTAAGTTGATGGATTGAATGGTCTGTTACAAATATAGATATTTTGTTAACTTACTTAATTCACAAAATAAATAGTTTTACAGTGCAAGCTATGTTTATAAACAAGCTTATCGCGTACCACGCGGCCATCATGGACGATTACGATACCAAAAATATCACTCAAACCTACAGCTGCAGCCTACAGACCCAATTCGATGAAAGGGTAGAGAGCACTACTGTATATTGAATTGACAAAACTATGAATTCTTATGTTTCCATTGTGTAATTTAGTTAAAATATGCCCTATTGCCTAATTAGAAAGATATCTGTCTATGCGAGTCTTGCATTGTGTGAAATTATTCAAATTTGTGCTTTTTAAAAAGTTTAAAATACAGTCAAGAGCAGATTTAATTTTTTCGTTTCAGGTTTTTGACTCCATGATGTTTTCAATACTGAAGTATTCTAAATATTTTTTACATTTACCATTATCAGAATACAGAAAAAAATGTTAATCCGAGAGAGAAAGTTATTTTCAATCATTAAACTTCAAATGAATTTGATATATTTTAATTTCTTCCCTAGATTTTCATTGAAATAGTAATATAATATGATTTAACAGCTCTTATCTGTTACGGATTCAAGTTTCACTTAGAAATTTCTTAGAAATAATAAAATAAACTGGATTCTGAAATATAGGTGACCCAGTTTAGTTTCTTTTGTGTGTACAAGGTAATTCTTAATTAACGAATATTGAGTATCTTTAAAAGTAAATATTTTGTTTCAGAGCAAAATCATCGGTTCCGTGAGGCAAGTTCGTACAAGAGAAACACGCAAACATTTTGCAGCAATTCTTGTAAATACCATATAAGAAACTGTTTAAAATTTAATGGAAACGAAATTAATGGGTGTTCATTTTAAGTCCTAATTATTATCTTAGTTAATAAGTGTTAGAATATCTTACTTAACTAGATAGATAACTTTTGAACGTTATTAAAGCTACTTAAGAAATTAATGTAAAAATTGATAGTGTGTAGTTAATCAATGTTCTCTTTATTGTCGCACAAAATTTTACTTAACAGATGTGTTCAAATTTAATTTTAACAAGCACAAGGTGGAATTCGTGACAGCTATTAAATCTTAAATTTTGCGTCATGAAATTTACTTTTTATAAGTTTATCGAACACATTTTCGTTATGATTGGTGTAAATACTTTCACGACGGCAATTTTTAAAATTAATACCTAGTCCAGGCTTGTTCTTCGTTTATAAATAAGGGGGTATAAGTACAAGTGCGATAAATTATTTATGGTTTTTTTTTAATTTGTATTTGATAAACCTTCCAATAATCAGATATTTTTTTAAATGTGCATATTGTAGGGTCAATTGTAACAAGGGGTCTAGTGTATCATAAATAATATTTATTCCCATATCTGATTGTCTATAGTCTGTCTTGGCGTGTTTTTATTAGTTTCATACACTCATTTTAAGCAGTTGTCATGAGACGTCAAATGGCCAGGTATAATATACAGATATTCCTTTTATTACACTGTGCCCTTTGTTACACTTGACTCTACCACTCCAGTATATAGTCTACACTCACCCATGAATGTCATCAAGCCTTCCCTATGGATTAAATAGGGAGAACGGACCAGGATCTCTTCGCTGAACCAGTCCGGAATGATGTGTGCAAGCAACTGCAGATACAGTATGAATGACTAAGCAGGTTATTGTGGCTTCCGAAGCACGAAGGAGCTCGAGAAAAAAATTTTTTTTTCACCCAATAGTTTATTTAAAAAGTTTTTGCAAACGTACATTAGTTATTTAGTAACGTAGTAACTCCATAAAAACTGATAAAAACTGACTATTTATAAGTCTGTCGCATATATCAGTAAAATACAACAAAAAATAAATATGTTATCAAATGTGGCGTATTAGAGGCAGGTGACGTCACACGGCTCTCATTAAAACATCAAACAGTACGCAGTAATGTCACTTCGACAGCATGTTTACTAGCAAGTGACGTCATTTTAGGCTTCGTCAATCCTAAGCGTTTTCGGTCACGTGACAATAGATCAAAAAATACTTTTCTATTTCATGATCTTTTGTAACATAATTACGGTATACAAAATTATTATTGGCATACGAGTATCTATTTAACATGAATATTGGGCGAGATTTTAACTATTCCGACAAAAAAAAACAGGTAGTTGATAATATTATTAAAAATCATGAAATAGAAAAGTATTTTTGGCCTATTGCCACGTGACATAAAACGCCTAGCGTTGGCGGGAGGATCACCACCTGCTTGTAAACATGCTATCGAAGTAACATTACTTGTTTGATTTTTAAATGATAGCTGTGTGCTTGTAAGATCCCACGTTAGCTAAAGAAACGTTTCCGCGGCATATTTAAAACAATTTTTATTTTCATTTTTGAAGTGCAAACTTCTTTAGCGGCATTGTACACTTTTTTTATATGGGTAAAAAATGTTAAACTGGCGTCAGGCAGGTGGGCTGATCGCGTCATGGCACGTGGTCTGATCGGGGATCTGACGAAAACAATAAAATTGGAAAGGTTGTTAACTTTCAATGTATTGGACGAAACATAGTAATATCTTATTTTATCGTATTATAATAATAATTAGTCTCTATCTAGGATGTCCAGGTGGCAGCTTTACTGCGAAGAAAATGCATTTTTTTACAATAGATGTCGCTATGTGCGCTTAAATGTGATTCATGTAAGTTGATTTTTCCGAGAGATAAACTTTTTTAATGCAATATAAATTGTCATGTATGTAGAATACAACATTTATTTATTGTGCTATCAATATATAAATGTTGTATTCTACCACATAAATGATAGTACTTTTATACTGATAATATAATCAAAGCAATTCGTGCAAAATTATTCCCTAACCATTCCGAAATAACAAAAATGCACAACGTTAATATTCAAGTTTTCACTTCTGCCGGCACTCCCAGATTGCAACCCGTCGTTTTTTACTGATATATGTACGTAACAGAATTGCAAATAGCCACTCGTCAAATAGGCTAGTTGAAACCATGGAGGGCATTATTTTTGTTTGAATTGCTATGCTTTATGTGGCATTAAGTCCGCCATTTGTTGTAATAAACCAACAATAAAGAGTAAATAAATAAATAAATACTTAGGTATCACAAGCCTCAGCATCATGTTGACCGCACTTTCTAAATAATAAAAAAAAAACATTAACGTTAGCTGACAGTATTATAAAGCACCTATTGGGTGTGCAGCTTCTCTTTTTATTAAGTGACAGTGGAGTCCAATTAGCTAGTGAAATTAATTACAGCCCATAAAAATGAAAGTAAAAATAATTTATTATGCGACGACAACATTTAGTAGTGAGTTAAGTGGACTCGTGTAATTAAAAGACACCCGCTTTGCTTAAGTAAGTACCATCATTACACATCAAATAAACTACGAATATCAATCTTTATCATCATCATCATCACCTTATTAATGCCCCTGCTAATCCCCTATGGATGGCATAGGGAGATGAGCCATGAGTCACACGTTGGCCCAGTGCGGGTTGGTGGGTACTAGCGACTGCAGATGCAGCCGGGACTAACGACTTAACGTGTCTTCCGAGTCATAAAAACAGTAATATTAAAGTAAAACTTTTATTACATAAAATCTAAAAAAATCGTTCATCTTTAAGACAACGTCGCATTTCATTTTTGATTGTTATTAATAAATTCAGACTTTATCAACAAGCATCGGTGGTTCGGTGGTAGAAAGCTCGCCTACCACGCGCGGACGGCCCGGGTTCAAAGCGTAGTCGAAGAAGACTATTCTTTTCTTTATTTATTGAGGAGCTTTTATTCTTACAAGAACATGCCAGCTTCATAGTAACCTAACCTAAATTATACCATTTCCATAACACTGCGCAGTGGGAGCGACGAATCATTGGTGCAATAATGCACTAGCTAAACCCTTTGCTGCATTCGGTGTCGGGTATGCTATAATTACTCCTAAGTTCTGAGTATTAATTTTGTACCTCTCCACCAATGCTTCTCTACCACAATTTATACATTCACTTAGAATATGTTGAACATGAGGAGCTCGATGGCGCAAGTGGTTTGCGCGTTCGGCTGCGATCGTTGAAGTTAAGCAACTTTCGCAGTGGTCGGTCATTGGATGGGTGACCAAAAATTTACTATCTCGAGCTCCTCCGTGCTTCGGAAGGCACGTTAAGCCGTTGCCACTAATCCGCACTGGGCCCGCGTGGTGGGTCATGGTCCAATCTCCCTATTCCATCCATAAGGAAGGCCTGTGCCCCAGCAGTTGGGAAAATAATAGGCTGATGATGATGATATTGAACATCATCCAAAGTGCCACAGATATTACAATTAGGAGAATTTTGAAGGACTTGTTTTTCATTAATGACTTCTAAAGTTTCATTTGGGTCGTTGTTTCAAAGAACCACACCAGTTTTTACTCTATACTAGCCGCCTAAGCCTGTTATAAGCACCACATCCTTCAAGGTACTCCTACAGAAGATCATATTAGAAACTTTGTTAACTCACAAGTACGTGTTCATTGCAATCTAATCAGACCCGTCTTTCCCAGTAGGCACTTTGGGCAATTGCCCAGGACCCCGCGATCGATAGGGGGGCCCCTCAGATCAAATACAAAGTGCCTACTTCCTGCCAAACGGAAGTCATAGGGCCCCATTATCCTAATATTCCCAGGGCCTCCAATAGGTCAAAGACGGCACTGAATTTAATTGTTGAAAAATATAACTTTTTATCTAAATATCATTTAGAGCTCCAAAATCAATGAAAAACTATACTAAAATTAGTCGGTCAGGGGTGGTAAAGTACAATGAATGAGCTGAATGAGATAACATAAACATTCATTTGTGATTTTGACGTGACGATTTTTCCACATTTACTCACTTTTTTTTTTAATTATTAATTAATAATATTTTTAACATTTAATTTAATTTAATTAAAAAATTTAATAACACAGCTTAATATTTTTCTTCGTGTATTGAGAACGTAATTTCTTACATGGAAAGCACATACAAAATGTTATTGAACGGTATATATTAGCGTTAATAACTTGCTGGCTGATTTTGTAAAGCAGAACATAATTATGTTCTGCATAGAACGTACCCTCCAAATTAAAAGTGACTTAAAACAAAAATTGGTATGGTCTAATCTATCCTCAGGGTTGTAGACTATGCTTTTATCGTCACTGTATTGCAATGTCAGAAATTAAATATAATTCTGTTTTCCCGGACCAATATAATCTGGACATTTTCAAGGTCAGAGTGAACAGGCATCTTCTAGGCAGGCGTGTACCATCCTAGGCATCATCATCGCTTTCCATCAGGTGAGATTGTGGTCAAACTCATTGCCTATTTTGCATAAAAAAAATGTTTGATATTTTTTTTATATAAGGCTTTTCAAGTGTACTCGTATTTATTTATAAATAGAAACATTTAAATAACAAAAACTGAAATACTTCCTACTTAATGTCCAATATTTAACAATTTAAAATCAGAATTATCTTAATACCTACTTAAATAATAAAGGACATGGCTAAGAAACTAGCCTTAACGTGTATAAATATTTTGCACTAGCCCGTAACTTTACAATATTTTTTTATTAATTATTACGCGTTTATTATTGTCATACAACTTTTGTGAAATAATTAAATATTTAAAAATATAAAAATTGACTTCACATATGTTTCAAAAGCAAACTGTTCCGTTTAACGAACGAACAATAAATGTACAAAAACAAATATTTGTGTAACTATATCGAAATAAACAATTTTATTTCTAAACTTCTTAAAACTATGACATATTTGGCCCTAATTTTTATTATAACAAATCACGGAAGGCCTAAAATAATAAATTTTATTATTCTGGCTTGAGACAAGACTGTATGATAAATTAATCCTTTAATTTTTGCAGAAGGACAAAATAAAACTTCACAGATTTCCTGTCAGGCCGACGATAACAAATTATTTGTATTTATGTTTGCTTTAAAGAAAGTTTTTGTGGAGGGTTAATCAGAGAAATGGGAAGAAAGATTCTAAGAAAATGCGAAATTGATGACTCTACAAATAATTGGCAACATCTTTTATCAACTGTAGTAAGGTAATGACATGGTAGGAGTTCTCATAATTTTCAAGATTGACACCATAGAATCATAGATGAATGATTGGTCTCGCTTCACGCGACCAATCATTCATCTATGATTGTGACTATCAAAAGTTCCTGAGCCTTTTTTCATAGAAATTATAATTTTTCAGCCATTTACCATTAAATATTACTAAGTACAGTATTTATACATTGCCAGGGCAGTCGTTCATACAAAACTTTACCATGTCCTTTACAATATAAAAATATATCACACGCAGCGCCGCGCCATCAGGAATGGTGCCCAATAGGCTGGCAGCATTGCCACGTTGAATGGCAAGGCTGATCCGTTGACCAAGATAGCTGCCAGCCTTTTGATCGAAAAGAAATTGAAAATGAAATCAAAATGTATATTTTAGTTACTCAAAATTCACGGTTAATTACTACGTGTGGGAGGGTTACGAATTTCCTATCATTACTTATGAAATTATTATTTTATAGGTATATATAAAATTAGGAAAATAATCATAATCATAATCATTTATTTCGTAATAAATTACACGTCAATAATAAACAGAGCAGAAAATACATAAAGTACTAAGTAATCATTCAATTAATTCAATATTTCAAATTATATAAAAGTACATTACGGAGTCAAAACAATTAAAATACAATATTTTTACTTAGAAAAAATTCAAAATGTCAAATACAAATATGTCAAAATACAAATATCAAATAAAAATAATAAAACAAAAAATAAAATGAATTAATAAATTAATAATCATTCAATATTATAAAAAAAAAACAATTAGACCAATTAATGTAAGGATCTATCATTTAAAAATTCATCGACACTATAAAAGGTTCTGTCAATGAGCCATAATTTTAATTTATGTTTAAAATTATTAAGCGACTTGGCGTCAGTGATCAACTTAGGTAACAAGTTATATACCGTCGAACCCATGACATGAGTTAGCCTGCCCGATTTGAAAAAAAGTTCTCTGCTCACTGGTCAGCTTGTTCGCACCTCGAGTATAGTGTGAATGCTTGTCACCGTTTTTACTATATAATTGTAAATTTGTTCGCACAAATATAGCAACTTGAAGGATTACTATCGACGGAAGAGTTAAAATTCTGAGTTCTTTGAAATAAGGTCGTGCTGATTCATCGGACCTTATTTTAACAATAGCACGTATGGCCCGTTTCTGCATTCTGAATGCTCGCCTCCAGTCAGCAGCCCGCCCCCATAACTCAGCGCCATACTGTAACAAGGAATGGACCGTTGCGAAATAACATGAACGAACCACTTCCCTCGGCATGAGCCTAGACAATCTGTTGAGGGCGTAGCAAGCTCCACCAAGCTTACCACACGTCTGATCAATATGGGCTTCCCATGTAAGCCCATTATCAAAAACAAATCCCAGAAAGGTGGTTTTGTCTACATGTTCTATTTTTGTAGTACCAACTTTAACAGCCAGCTCTCTAGTCATCTGTCCAGGCAGATTGATGTGCATGAAATGTGTTTTGTTGAAGTTGAGTACGAGGCCATTGCATTTGAACCAATCCGCAAGCTGACTCGCTGTACTAATATACCTTGATGTAAACATACCTTGATGTTGCTAAAAAGCATAATTAATTTCATTAAGAAATTCGCCTAAGTAGTAAATTTATTAAAAGAGATCTTTGTAACTTCAAATTAAATTACACTTTTCTTATTAAAGAAAATTTTCCTCGAAAAATAACTGCTCGATCCAGGTATCACACAGGATTTTCTTAAAATCAATACATCTAGCAGTTCAATACTTAAAATATCATTAAAATTAACTTTATAAAACGAAACTGCGCAACACTGTGGCATGCCTGATTATATTTACGATACCGTACGGTTCTTTTGTATTAAAATATGATTTAAATGTAAACTTTTATTATTTCACGCGCATATTTATAAACTTTAAAAGCTACACTTCCGGTCCTCACTCAACAATGTAGCCATCTGTTGAAACAAAAAACGGTAATTTGCACTGGTATCAGCGTAGTGGTGCATGATCCCTTCTCCCTATTTTATCCTTAAGAAAGGTCTTTGTTGCAGCAGATGGAATCATTAATTGGCTGAATGAATAAAAAAACATTATGTAATAAAAAATGACTTCATGCATCATCTCTGAAGTAATGTTTCAACTTGACATTACCCTGTAAATAATAATGCAGGGAGAGAAAAACAACCCTTGAGGAGTTTTTTGCCGGTTCTTCTAAGGACAAGGTCTCCCGCCGTAGATTTACGAACCATAGGCGTAGCTTCTATACATTCATGAGTGCTTGTAACAACCTAAACTGAATAAAAAATATTCAGTTTGAGTTCCAATGATGAAAAGTAAACCATATTTTTTTATAAATTTAAGTATTCATAAGTATTCATCAAGTAAGCAAGGCTAAAATCAGATAATTAGGCGACTCATAACAAAGATTTAGGCTAAGCAATATACCCGCAGGAAGCTGCAAACTTCTTGAGCAAAACCACATAAAAATATACTTGCGCATTAGGCGTGTTTTGTATGTAAAATTTGCTTTTGCGCAGGCTCCGTTGTCGATGGTTCATGCTTTAGAATTTTGTCGAGGTGTATTCCTAAAATAATTTTGGTTTGCACCAATAACATAAAAGTCGTAAGATGTTCTTACCTTGTTAAGTAATGACTCGTAGAGTAATTGTCTACGCCAAATTGAAGTAGGTCATTTGTTTTTTTTTGTTTCTGAAGTTATGCACTTCATAATCGCTGTCATACCATCGACTTAGCGAGTTAGGATCGTATGCGTCTCCTATACTAATAACGTAATACGTATTGGTACTAAAATACCCTGAAATTAGCGTTCCAACTTTGAATTAAGTACGCTCCTTGATTTTGTTCCACAACCTCTTTTAGCGTGTTAAAAATCGCTAGCCAAGCTTTTGTTTAGAATCTATAGACACGCAACCCTATAATAATTCAAATTCTAATTCAATTCAATTCTAATACTAAATTCAAAATTTGAATGCTCATTAAAGCGCATTTAGCTTCGTCAAACAGGTGTAGGTGAAGCATAAGTATTGAGGTGCAAACAGATTTGACATTTAGGAGTCACCAAAATTTTTATGAATGTGTTTAGCTACTAAGTTATTTTTAGGTAATTATTGCTAGTGTGTATAAATAATGTTAGTACACTAAAGATAGATTTATGTGTTTTGTATTGATTATTCAGATTGTGTAAGCCGAAGTCTACCTTCATATTTTTTTATAATTTTATAAAAATTGAGGTATGTTTAAAATAAAAAAAATGTATTAAAAATATCTTATGTATGCTATATCTTATATATGCTATACGTTATTTAGTTTTCATAGTACAAGCTCTGTGTATTTTGTGACAAATTGGATTTAACACAAATTAACCCACAAATGGGTTTAAAAAAAATATTTTACCTAAAATAACTCAAAATTGTGTATGTCGTAATGTAACATGCCCAGAATGCATTAAATTTTATTTTCATTGATTGTCTAACAATTATTAAGAATATCGCAGGTAACATAACTTCGCTTATGCTGGGGCCACACTAATGGTAAATGCCATTAATTAACGCGATGTACTCATTAGAGCCAAAGTTGCCATATGGCAACGTGAGTAGTCAATTCAATTTACAGATCATTTATGAAATTCCATGGACCGCAGCAATCGTTTGTTCTTTTTAACACAAAGTTACATATCATCATCATCATCAGCCTATTAATGTCCCCACTGCTGGGGCACAGGCATTCTCTATGGATGGAATAGAGAGTTTGGGCCGTGGCCCACCACGCGGGCCCAGTGCGGATTGGTGGGTGCTAACGTGTCAAATTATTTAGAATAAAATTACGCAATTTACTTAATATGCATCAAAAATCAGAGGAAACACTCTTACATGATACTAGTGCAATTTAAAGATTGTGAGGAGATGTTCAACTTACATGTGTATCCGAAATTTGTTTATTTTATAGGTATTTAATATTTAATCGGAAGATATTTCTTGTATGTAAATGTGAATTGTCTTGCTGTTCGTCTGGTACTAAAATTTTTTTTTTTTGTAAATTGTCTAAATATTAGATTACATTTTTTAAAGAAAAAAGAAAAATTAATCAGAAGTACAATACACAGATTAGTAAGATTGTCTCTGAATGGCAATGTCAGTCGGGGCCGCGTTCGGAACCTGCGCTCCGGGTGCAACCAATTTTGACATGGCGATAGTGGCGCCCCCCTGAAATCACATTGTTGTTGTTTTTGTTTTTATTTTGTTATGTTTATTTTATTACTTGTTAATGTTATTGTTTCGTGTCGTCACTAAACCGGTTCCAACGGAAGACCAGCGTTGATGGCAACATCAACACATGCTGAGTTGGGACCGATTTGAGACAAAAAAAAATATGTGTGTTTTGTTCTGTTTGTTGTGTGTGTGTTGTCTCAAATAAATTTATTTTTCTTTCTTTCTTCTTCTTCTTTAACGACTGCAGATGCAGCCAGGACCGACGGCTTAACGTGCCTTCCGAAGCACGGAGGAGCTCGAGATAGTACATTTTTTTGGTCACCCATCCAATGACCGACCACTGCGAAAGTTGCTCAACTTCAACGATCGCAGCCGAACGCGTTAACCACTTGCGCCATTGAGCACCTCAAAGTTACATGTACTAGTTATTAATAGGAAGCGAATAGTCGCCAATTGTGTTGTTAGTTTGTAGGTTACTGAGATTTAATTTTCGGGTTGTCACAAATTATCCAGAAATGGTGATTAGAAAAAAGGAAGTCCTGTTTCTTATTTTTTATGAGTAGTTTATTTCTTAATCTTTACATATTTATATTTAGGCAGTTCTCAATTTTATATTACGAGGCTAAAACATTAGTTTTATATTTGTTTCAGGCGTAATGAAGTTTTTCTCGCCTGTTGTCATAAGGCAACGCTAGGCTCTTACAGGTACATAAACTCCCAAAGTACCTTTATATTGTTGTACCTTTCAGTCAAAAATGGTGGATCTATTAGACTATAGAACTACTATTATATAGAACAAGAGGTTGATGGTGATCTACGGACTATGCTTGAAGGCGTAGTCATTGTAGTCCGTTTAATGGACAATTCTATGGTTACAGTTACTTAGTATTCGCCAATCGATATCGAAACACAAACTAGCAAAAATAATATCGACTTATAATAGTTTGCTAACGTGAAAAACAGCTCGCTTGCTGATTCCTCGGATACCCATTAATAAGTGACTCGTAAAAATCTCCTGGCCAAGATAATCTGCTCAGGAAAAGATATTTCATAATTTGAAGACCTATTGCAACTTAGTTAGGCCTTCAATTATCTGAACAGTATCATGCAACGCTGCTATCGTTATATTAGAATCCAATTCAATAAAATAATTAATAAACATTACTTTAAAGAAAAGTTTACTAGAAAAAAATGCACGCGGACCAGGCAGCGGACGGGACTCGAACCCGCATCCGTCGCTATCCGGGCGAATGCACTGACCATTATGCTACCACGGCCCTATTAGCCGCGTCGAAATTTTCCTAGCCTTAAGCTGCAAGGCAGCGCCATCTCTTCGCATTGTAGGCAACCCACAATGTCAAATGAATACTTTTCTTTTTTTTTCTAGTAAACTTTTCTTTAGATTTAAACATCTAGCAGTTAAATGCTTAAAAATATAAAATCATAAACATTACTTTGCTTCTTACTTCCAAGAAAAAAATATTTTTTGTACTTCTTTTGGCCTAGCGTTCCCATATGGTAACAGACCATAACTCAAAAATGGAAATTTGAAGACCAAAATATTTTATAAAATGGATTACTACCTGGATGGTATCGCGTCTGAATAGAAATTAAAAACTCACAAAACATTATTTGAAAAATTCAGGCTCTAACGGGGTAAAGTACACTACGCGCGTGATATGAGTGCAACTCATAGGAATGCACTAGTACTCGGAAACACACCTCGAGTTAATACATTGAAGGCGTGCGAGGCGTCGGAGTGTGGGTACCAAATAAATATCATACCCCGACTGCACTCAGATTTCGCGCGTACTGTAATCGTCCGCCCTCATCGCATTAATTAACAATATTTCCCGTTAGTGAGGCCCCAGCATTAGGTACATACTTTTAAGTTGAAATTCGTATTCGATCGTGTCTCGCAAATTTGCGTTATCGCAAGTAGCAGTACACTGCGTTTTTCTATCATTCAACGTTTACGTAAACGTATTCGAGTAAGTAAATATCTGACACTCAACTGGTTAGTAGTAAAACCGGTCTGCAAAGAGCAATGCAATTTTAGTATAATGTAGGTCAAAGCGGATTTGCCGCTGAAATTTGAGAGTTTGTTTGGGGATTTTTTCAGTTTCCTTGTTTCAAAATTACTAAATTTCAAAAATACATAATTAATTTGTAATAATAAATGGAGCGATTTTTTTTAAACAAGATGGACGTTAAGATTTACGTAAGATTTTTTTTTTAATTATTGCGAAATACGGAATTCTGGTCTCCATCATAATCTGCGTCTTGAACTCTTAATTAGATTAAAAAAAAAGGGAATTCATTGAGGGTTCTATCAGTTAAAACCTGCACAGAAGAGGGACTTTTGTCTGCGGACTTCGTTGTTCGCCAAAATGACTAACGCGCACGAGGTATTAAAAGTTCCGCTTACAAACGCGTACAAAAAGTTCGTAACAGACATTTCTCTATTGAAGCTGATCCAGAAAGTTTCGCTCGCTTCACTCCAATTATCATCCTATATATTAAAATAAGTAACTGTGTCTTAAATTTGATTACAAATGATTCAAATAAACACTTTTTGATGAAAAATAAATCAGTATTATGGCCCACTTCCACTAAAGTCCAAAAAAACTGTAAATTTTGAAACCACTTTCTCTGTGTTATTTATTTTAAGGCCTCCACCCCATAGGCGCGTTTTATCGGTCAATAATATCGGGTGCGTTATTGCGATAATGCGTCGTGCTTCCATTAAGTCGTAATTATGTATTACTCACATATTAGCTAATTTCGTAGCCGTTCTTATATACAGTGAAGTCAGATCAGATATCGCTAATTTATAATACTATAATCGACCGATAATAAAACACCTATGGGGGAAAGGATAAATACCAATGCTTGAATATGTTTTAAAGAGGCTTTTTGCTAGTGACCCATCACATCGTTGAAAGGTGTTTTGTTAAACGAAAGGAATGCTGACGGAAACGCAACAATAAAACTTTTAAAAAATGATACAAAAAAATCCAGCAAAGTGTCTGCTGCGAGATTATTCAAAATAGGCTGCCAGGTGTACAACAACATTCTCAGTTATTTAACAAACTTAATTAAGTTGACTGTTTTAAATACCATTGCTATGTAAACATTTTTGATTACAATTCAATTAAAACGCTTTATTTAATCTTATTTATTTAGAGGCTTTGGCATATCCTTATAATATTGGGTATATTATAAGGATATGCCAGTTTTTTTTTGTGACTGACATGTATGAATTGTAAATATAAAATAAACAAATGATGATCATACACATTTCGTGTACAGTCGAGAACGCTTGACGATCCACAAACTAATTAATCATTGTTATCGAGCCCATATATTTACACCTAAAAATTACAAACCGCCAAACTCGGTGACTGTAAAAATAACAAGTTTCTCTTGTACGTGTTTAAGGAAAGAAATACTTAGGAACATAGTTTTATATAAAAATGATACTTTATTCGCAGTAAATTATACCGTAGCTTAGTTTTTTATATGTATAAATAATGCTCACAATGTTTTCAAGTAGTGGCTGAAATTGTTGTAAATACATACCTACCTTTTGATAAATAAAAGCATTGTTGCAATTAAATGTTGTGATTATTTTTTCTTATGTAGAAATGTTTTGGCCCATATCTCGACACATCGGTATTAAGAAAATCTGAGAAATGCCAACCTATTGGCTGAGTGATTTGTACGCCGGGTTTCTTGGTGTCGCCGTCTCGAGAGGTTCCATGTTCAAATCCCGGTGGGGGCAGATGTTTGTGTGATGAATACGAGCATTTGTATTCCAGTCATGGATATTTAATATGTATTTCTATTAAAATATACTTATCTAAGTACAGTATATGTATTCTATCCGTTACTCTAGTATTCCATAACACAAGCCTTATAGTGCTTTTTTTGGGGTTAGGCTAATTGGTGTGAGTGTTGGAAATGTTATTTTCAAATAAAATTTATATTAACGTAAAGGATAATGAAAAGAATATTTAGTTTGACGATATTAGAGGAACAACGTACCATAAATCCATGGAGCACATTTGGTTGCGGTAAGTATGAAATGCTAGAAAGAGCGGGATCGAGGGGGGAAGGGATTACCCCACTCTAACTGCAAACTGTTTGCAAAGTGAATTTGAAAATAATATTCAAAATTCCCATTAAACAGAAGGTTCCGAAAACACTGTCTGTACAAGGTGCCGACGTCAGACTTTTTGTAGGACTTATAATCTCTAATGATTTGATTTTGTATTTCATTTCCGATCTATTTTGTGTATGAAGTCTGCGTTGCACTATTGCAATCAGTACCCTAGCACGAACCAATATCGAATTCGTAACGTTTACGAGTCCGAAATGTCATTGTCAAATGTGTACTGATTTTTAGTTCTCGTAACGTACTTTGTGGCGCTGCTGTTCAAGTTTCCATACAAAATTTGACATTGACATTTCGCACTCGCAAACTATTCGAATTCGATAATGGTTCGTGCTAAGGGTACTGTACCCCAAATTTTGTATGGAAACTTGAACAGCAGCGCCACAAAGTACGTTACGAGAACTAAAAATCAGTACACATTTGACAATGACATTTCGGACTCGTAAACGTTACGAATTCGATATTGGTTCGTGCTAGGGTACTGATTGCAATAGTGCAACGCAGACTTCATACACAAAGTTTATTTATTATTTATTATTTATTATTTATTTCGCACTCGCAAACTATTCGAATTCGATATTGGTTCATGCTAAGGGTACAGTACGTTCTATTTTTCTCCTACAAAACATTGGTCACCGATTATAGGACATGGGCACCCTTAAATAAATCGTTTTATGCATGCAATGATATTTGCATGTTTTTTTGATAAATGCAGCAATGCAGCGTTACTCGTCCGAGGGCTGAACAAAAACGAATGTGTTAAATATTAGGTAGTTATATATACAGGGCGTTACAAAAATACAAATAAAGCTTGAAGGGCGTTGAACTTTTTGTTGAAGTTGTAACTATTTATAAATCATTAAAAATAATTCTTTTTATAAAAAGTTAAAACTTCATGCAAATATTTTAAGATAATTAGAGAAGAAACGGAACGCTAAAAATATATAGTAGATCAAACTACGAGTATATTTTGCTGAAAGCACATTTTTGACAGTAAAAGCTATCTTAAAAAAATATTATTACATTATTGGTAAGGCAAAGAGCAGCAATAAGCAAGCTAAAATAAAGCAAATATTTTAACCACATACTATATTATATTGTTTTAAACTTTCATGGTCGCTAACATTATAGTAATATAAGCTATTTAGTAACTAGTTACTCCGTGATCATGGCGCTTGCAACAGTGCCGAAATATCGGAAACTCATTAAAAACAAGGTACATTGTAACAATCCTGTAAATAACTTAGCTAGTACTGTACTTTTTGCCAGCTACTATATTTTTAGAAGTAGGTAACGCATCGAAAACACTATATTTGATCAAAAAGGTTGGTAACCCTAGTCACGGGGCCTGTTCCCTTGTCAAGTAAATCATAGTTGCGTCATTGCATAATAAGGGTCAATTCACACCAGAATGGCAGTGACCGGCAGCAAAGCGATGCGCGAGCACTTTCTCGCTGAAAGCCTTGTGAAACAATTTTAAACTTTATCGACACACTTATAAGACCTGTGTCGCTTATACAGTCTCCGCGGCCACATAGCCTATGAAGCTTACTACAAATCCGACCCAATCTATCTTCTATATATATATAAAACTCAAAGGTGACTGACTGACATAGTGATCTATTAACGCACAGCCCAAACCACTAGACGGATCGGGATGAAATTTGGAATGCAGGTAGATGTTATGACGTAGGCATCCGCTAAGAAAGGATTTTGATCAATTCTACCCCCAAGGGGATAAAATAGGGAATGAAAGTTTGTATGATACTTTGTCAATTTTAAACCGATCGGGCTGAGACTTTGCATGCAGGTATAAGAATAATCATAGATGAATGTCATTGTGTATGATACAAGCCTGAGAACAAAAACTGTAGTCTACACTTCAGCTCTACACCGAAGCGAAGCGAGGGCGTGCCACTAGTGTTAAATAAATTGTCAGATAAATCAGCAAAGAAATTTTGTTATTTCATTGTAGTCATCTGTAAAGTGGAGTTTTCTTCTCCAGACGAGCTTCCAACTTGAGAGGAAAATATTTTCTATGCCCAACCTCTTCTAAAACAATAGTGGTCTATTTTAGATATAAAACCATAAAAAGTAAGAGCGATTTATGCGAATATGACGCACAACGTCAAAAATCTCAATATTAAGATTTCTAATTTTAATGTAAAAACTAATTTGATCAGTAAACAATCAGTCTACAAATAACTTTGCTTGTACTTGCGAATTTTTGGAATAAAAGACAAGCTATATTTACTAATTGAATTGAATTTTATCATAAACCCTATTTTAATTGAATATTCACAAGACAAGTGGGCGTCACTCAATATAGAAATGAGAAAGTAACTTTAAAAATACGAGTATTTTAATCAAAATTAAATTAATTAAACATTAAAATTGACACTTTTTAGTGGCACTTTAACTATAGGCGATTACGATATGCAATACACACTAGCAATTAAATGTAATGAAATTTTGATAGAAATATAAATTACGATACTAAACAATTTTGAATAAAAAAAATATTTATTGTCAATTATTGACCAACAACAATGATATTAATTTATGAAAAAGTATGTGGGCACAACCAAACATAAAGATTTTACTCTCTTCAATGTATCCGAGAAGAAGTCCATATTGGTAAACTTTGACAGTGAATTGTACTGAGAGAGCATTATTTCCACTCAGGCTAGGTTTCAGGCAGGAGATCCTTGTATTCGTTTGCCATTGTGGGTTAACTACAATATAAAGAGATGGCGCTGGCTTGCAGCCTAAGAAATTTTACATATAAAAGAAACAGTATTTTATAATCCATCCATCTCCTACCACCTTATTAACCCGTCGTTCTTCTGGCAGTTTTTTTCGCTAGCCGCTCACATACGAGCAGACGTACGAGCACCTGATGGTAAGTGATCACCTTCGCTCATTATAGACATCTGCAACACCAGGAATAACACTCAATGCCGACCTTGAAAGCAGGTGCGCTCTTTTTATAAAGGATTTCGGGTCGTATTACTCCGGAAACACTTCTGGCTACAATCTGTTCCACATTTTTGTTGCACGGTTGTGGATAGACACGCATCAAGGTGATAGGGATGAAATTTTTGGCGCGATGTACGATGCCGATAAGTAGCAGCTGAAATTAATCCGAACAATTCCTCAGAACAATCCCTGTGATAAATGCGGTAGAGGATACAGAACGAAGCTACATCCTTACGCAAAAGCAAAGGATAAAGCTGATTGGAGGGGTTCTGGTCGTCAACAATTCAAGCCGCTTGGCGCTGTTTACGATCAATGGGGAGAAGTTGGTACTGGGGCGCCCCCGCGCAAAAAGTAGTTCATGTGAGCCCAAACCTGTGCCTTGTAAAGTTGCCGTGGGTGGGCTGATGTAAAATTCTTGATATATTAAGCACATCAAGTTTTTTAAAGACCAATTGGGCCTTGCCCTTGAAATGATCTCGAAATTGGACGTCCCTCGATATGTATATATTTAAAGAAAATTTTACTTACTACTTACTGACAATATTTGAAATTTCAATAAACCAAATATTGTTTCAACCATTATGTTTCAACATAATGGTCACTAAAAGTAATTAACGTTTTTTTCCAAATATCATAATTTGACTATTCCATTGATTTGCATGCCCTTTTTAAACTTTCCTGAAACCTCATTCTTTTACAGCCCATGTTCAACAAAAACGATAATTTTACTTAAGAGGCGCAAAGTAACGCTTTCTGCGCTCGCCACAGCAAAACTGAGTAGATGGCGAACCCAACCCACCAGTACCGACTGACCCTTAGCATAAATATCTATCTATCAAATGGGTATATTTGCAGCGCTCACACATATAATTCTGTATCAACCTCAAGTTGAGTTTTGCCGCCCGCGGATATACCGCCCCAGACAGTCCATGAGCCACCGCCATAAGCAACCTTCTCTTCAAAGCAGCATTGTGCGAAACGCTCTCCCTTACGTCGGTAGACCTTCTTCCTTCCATCATTGCCATGTAACACAATTTTAGACTCATCAGAAAAGAGTACACGGCTCCAATCTTGCTGTGTCCAATTTAAATGACTGCGTGCGAAATGAAGGCGCGCTGTTCGGTGGGCTCGCGTTAGTTTGGGCCCATTAGCTGGCTTGTGTGGTACCATATCGCGTTCTTTTAACCTTCTCCGAACAGTTCGAGCGCTTACAGATACTCCGTGGAAGTCGCGAATTTGTTTTTGTATCTCAATGGAGGTAAGGTGACGATTTCTCAAGCTGGTCGTCACGATGAATCGATCCTGCCTTTCAGTTGTGACCCGAGATCGTGGCCTTCCTTGGCGACGAACAAAGCCGCCAGTCTCTAGGTACCTCCGATAAACATTTCGGACCTCAGATCGACTTAAATTAAGTTGAGCACTCACGTTTCTTTGGCTGTGTCCGGCCTGAATAAGTGCCACAGCTTGGGCGGCGACTTCAGGTGAAGTATCCATAGATTATTGACAGAACCTCACCTTAATGTTAAGAATAAGTAATGTTTGTTGCAAAACCAAAGATATCAATCACTTTTTCAAGAATTAAATCCAAGTAAACCAATAAAACCAAGTTTTCTTAGTATTCGATTGTTTGATATCAACAAACAGGCTCCAAATTGTCTTTTGTTTCTTTAAATTCTGTGTTCGAAATTCAAAAAAGACTATTGAATGAAATTGTGAATGTGCCAGGTTCAAAACTACATAAAAACTTTTTGCTCAACCTAATATAAAATTTTAACTAGGACCAAACGAAACTGAAAATACAAGGTGGGCCAATAGATGTGTCCAGAAGTGTAATAGAATTATAATCCATAGTTATTAGTACAAGTTAGTAACAATGTCGGGCTTATCCTATGTTAGTAGTATTAGTATATTAATTAATCATTCATAACCAAATTATCCGCCATATTAATTATATTCACAATTATAATCTATTGTACTTGTCAATTAAATTCAAATAACAATTAATAGATATAGGTACGACATTATTCATGGGTGTAAAGTACGCTGGGTGCACCCCCAGCGCTTCAACATTGGACTGTTCCAGCGTGCCGCCAATGTTCTCAGGATGCCGTTGGAGCTGGCGCGCAGTAGGCACAGCATAAATGCACACTTTTTTCTCATTATCGCGTGAAATCCATCTATCTGTGACTCTGCAAACATGCCTGAGGCGCTACAAAAGCGCGGCAGCCCCATCAGCATCCTGAATGCATTGTTGTACTGCACACGCAAGTCGCTGTATGCCCTCTGCGTATAGTCGACCCACAGGCTGCATGTGTAAAAAGACTGACAATATGCTTTAAATAGTGTGACTTTAACCTGATTAGGACAATGTGCGAACCTGCGGCCGATCATATTGCAAAACCCATTGTCCATGTCCCAGATATGAAGAAACAATCGTATTACTCTTCAAGTGACAGTTACTTAGTTATGCGTAGGACGTATCGAAATTTATATGAATTATTGTCAGTAAATCAAAATAATTAATCATAAATCTAATCAAAATAAAAGAAAACCAACTCCGTTTCCGCCTCAAATTTCTGCGAAGTTGATGGCATTGTGTACGTAATAGAAAATTTTATTCTGTTCGAGCCGTCCGAGCATAAACGTCAATGTGTCTTTATCACAATGGTACCAATGTAGCATTATTTTTTCGAATTGAATCTGTTACTTCGAAATCATGAACAAACAATTACTTAGACAATAGATAACAATCTTGTTCTCTTTTCTGTTTATTTACTTATTTATTACCTTCGAAAGACTTTTATTGAGCGTTCGGTTATTTAATTGGAAGATTTTTAAAATTTTATTGTCTATGCATGAATTTATTAGTTAATTTAGTTAATAAAGTACTTTATTTATTCTGACGATGCAGACCTGAAAAGGCTGCGACACGTCAATATATAAATAAAGTTTCGTGCATTAACCCGTTAAAACTAGTTTTATTTAATGAGTGATGTGCGTGACAACCTAAGAACATAACTATTATTTCGCTAGTGGAATTCTTTGCCCGCGCCCGTATTTCCTCTTTTCTACAATCTGCAGTCATCTTAAAGTGGCGTGATGAAGCATTTGCTCGTCAGCAGTATTATAATATTATTTTCGGATCACAGTTTACGAGATGAGATGTAGTTTTTTTGTTAATTTAAAAACGCGATAAATAGAACATTATTCCCTTTCTAAAACTATTCAAATATTCGAAAACCATTTTTATTATATATTTCTAAGCTCTATTTCATATATAAAATACATTAAACTACAAAATATGATGTTTTATTTACATAATTTTTGAACTATAAAATATACACTTACATACAATTGTATTTCAAAATTTCCAATGCATAACATTATATGAGGCAGTTAATTGACTATGCTGGTAATTATCTCCCGTGTTTACCTATGAATCTGTCACATTAACAAAATATTAGCCATTCAGCTCCGAAGCACAACTCTTAAGTACTTTATTATAAATTCTAGAGGGATAAAAAAAATCCAATACACTATTAAATCGAAAAAAAAAAATACTAGTTGTACGGGAACAGATGTCGCCGGCTTGCCCCTACTACACCTTTACCTAATAGATAATAGCCAATCAAAGGACGCGACATCAAACAATCGATCCAATCAGCGCTCACGCCCGAGAGCAACGACACAATCGGAACCAAGTTTTGGTCAAGTTATGAGCATTTGCTCACACATAACGAAAATGAAATGAATGAAAAGTCATTTATTCAGTCTAGGCCGTTACAAGCGCTTGTGCAGGTCAAGAAGCTACGCCGTCGGTTCGCAAAACTACGGCGGGAGACCTTGTACTGAGAAAAACCGGCAAGAAGCTCAGCAAGAGCTACTTTTTTCTCCCTTTATTGATATATACAGAGCCGTCAAGTTGAAAAATGACTTCAGATATACTTCTGAAGTCACCTTCGATTACATCATTTAGGATATAGATATATAGTTACAATAAATTTTATATTTAGTATATAGAAAGCGGCATTAGATAGGTACCATATTACTGTTACAAAAACTGACTAATACCCATCAAATAACAAATTACAAGAAACACTATGTCCATGCATTCGATCATTTAGATAATCATTAACTTTATTAGCCCTTATTCATAAGAGTATTTTTGATCTGAGATTTAAATTTGGTTAGTGGAAGCTCAATCAGTTCTTGGGGAACTTTATTAAACAATGCAATACTACAACCCAGAAATGAACCTCTTGATTTTTGGAGTCTGAGACATGGAACGTCATGCTTGTTCTTAAATCTCGTGTTAAAGTTATGGGTTTGACTTTTTTTGCAAATGCGTCATAGTTTTTTCTTAGATATATTATATTTTCATAAATGTATTGCGATTTCAGTGTTAAAATATTAATTTCTTTAAAATTTTCTGTAAGAGATGCACTTGCCTTTAAATTATATATGGCGCGAATACGAAGCGCTCTTTTGCAGCACGAAAATACTTTCTATATTAGCAGCTGAGTCCCACAACAAAAGGCCATATAACTGTGGCGCGTTTCCCCGCCGTTAATTCCCTTCTAACCTCTTTCTGTATTCTGTGTGTGTGCAAAGCACATCCTGAACCATAGCTATAATATTAATATTCAATAATTTATTTTCCTTTTCAATAGCCTTGTTCACAAAATGATCGAATGGAGTCTCCATTTAATCAAATATAGCCTGTGTTTGGAGGCTCCGCTCTTCCTTAACGAATAACAAAATATACAAAAGGCAGTATGGTTACAGTCGTGAACATGCAAAACACAAAAAAAAGATTAAATTAAAATTAAAAAAAACAATAAGCAGTCCATCCAGCTCTCCGCTGAAAAATAATCTTAGGATCAGTAGGACTTAATGCTAAGTATAAGTATATATAAATCAAGAAAGTTTTTGCAGATGTTGTGTGCCGTTTATGCTCTGCACCAATAATATGTTTTTTAATCAGATTAGAATAAGTTCCTTCTTCGGTTCGACTTTTTAATAAAAGATCAGGCGTTCTCTTCTTTTACATAATATAGTAACAACAAGTCGACATCATCTTCATATCACACATTAGTAAATTATCGGTAGCGTTGTCCGACATTCTGTCTCGTACGAAGGTATTGGAGTGACCGAGGCATGGTTATATGCATTTTGCAGCCGCGGCATGCGGCTAGCCGCACGCACTAGCCGCAGTGTCGCCTGCGGTCGGAGTCTGCAGCCCATTCCAGAATTGTACCTTAAAGGTAGCCGGGTTCTGTTATTACATTCCATTTTATACTGACATTGCAAAATAAAACACAAAATTGGGCCAAAGTTTCTTTGCCAAATACTTGTAATTTTAAATCTCAATTGCTATATAAAAAAATGTATTTAAATATCATGGTCACATGTTATTATTTCAATGGTTTCAATATTTTGGTACAATAAAGATTAGCTACAACAGAAAACGTATTTGAAGTTGCTCTCAATGGAATGCAGCTTTTGTAAAACAATTACATATATCAAATTGGTGTCCTCATCGTTGTTATCTCAACCGTACAGAATGACCCACAGCTGAGCATGGATCATTAATCAGCATAATTATCGAGTTTTTCATAAAAATATTTCAATCCAACAAACAAATTAAATCATGATAATTGATGAAAGGTCAATGATGAGTTGTGGCATGTAATGTGGTACGTATACGGTAGAACTCAATAGTAAATAATAAATAATAATAATAATATCATTTATTGGCAGACAACACAGATCCATATGTTAGTATACAATATAACCTATAACTAAGTGCTATTAGCCTATAGTAAGTATTTACATTTTGATAGTGTTTCTCTATAGCAATAAAAATCAACGTGTGGAGTTGAAAACTCAAAGACTCGTTCGTATTACGCGACGTGTACCATTTTTACTCTCTTTAGAGTAAAACTATCAAGTGATACCGTATGTGAATACGGACCGTAAGAAACGAAACAGATATTTATTTATTTATTTTTATTTAATTAAATGTAAAGAAAATTTTACAAGAAAAATTTCCACGCGGACCAGGAAGCGTACAGGACCTGCACTCTTCGCTATCCGGGCGAATGCACTGACCATTATGCTGCCGCGGCCCTGATTGCAGTGTCAAATTTTCTCTAACCTCTCTTAAGCTGCAAGGCAGCGTCATCTCTTCGCAACGGCTTCTGTCGCGCTAACCCCTTCTTAGACTACCCTGACGACGAAATCACCCGCTCCAACGCACCTCCGACTCCTTCCACACATGCCACAAACACCAACACAACACAGCTAGCATACCTGCACACTAGCTTAGCATTAGGCAGACACCGCAACCGTAGGATAAGAGTGTGAAGACCCGGTCTACACACGACACGCTTTACCAGGTACAGGTACGTACCTGGGCATTTTTCCCCGCCCCCAACGACAACGGCTAACTAGAGCCGAGGTTCGAGTCTCAGAGACGCCCTCTAGTTGAGCCGAACGCCTCAGGTTCGAGTGGTCTAGAGGCTCCAGAGGGAGAGGAGACATGCCCCGTGGGTAGTTCCGCCTGGAATACCTCTAGAGGCACTCGCCAATTCTCGGCTTGAGGTCCCCTTAGGATCTCGCCGTCCCCAACCCCGGTGACGCTGTAAAGGTCATCTGCGACCAACAGCATACACACTAAAAAAAAGCGGTTATACCGCATCATCCCCTTCTCAAGTGATATATAGCAGCCATCCAGTTAATTAAGCCAACTATTCGGACGCCTAAGCTCGGTAGGAAGTTTACTAAACGCCGAACTTGAACATAATATTTAAGAGAGGTACGGTATAACAAATATTCCGTTCGAATTGGAGCGCACGTATGAGTAAGTAATCTCTACCTTACAGAAGATCACAGTATAATAACACTACCTTTTGGTGGTGTTGGTTTCTGTCAGTAAAAGAGGTTCCAGGGCTCCACGGGGTTGGGCATTGGTTCAGGTTAAGCAACGGTGCGAGTGATATTATTGGCATTGCAAGTGTATAGTGAGGAGCTCGATGGTGCAAGTCGTTAGCGCGTTCGGCTGCAATCGTTGAAGTTAAGCAACTTTCGCAGTGGTCGGTCATTGGATGGGTGATCAAAAATTACTATCTCGAGCTACTCCGTGCTTCAGAAGGCACGTTAAGCCGTTGGTCCCGGCTGCATCTGCAGTCGTTAGCACCTACCAATCCGCACTGGGCCCGCGTGGTGGTCATGGCCCAATCTCCCTGTTCCATCCATAGGGAAGGCCTGTACCCCAGCAGTGTGGACATTAATAGGCTGATGATAATGATGATGATGAAGTGTATATAGGCTATGGTGGCCGCTTACCATAAGGCGGCTTCGAGTTCAGTAAAGAATTCGAAACGACAAGAATTATGGAAAAGTTGATGAATCGCACTTTGTAAGTACCCATTAAAAAGTTTGCCAAAGAGCAGGAGAGATTACGTTGAAAATTATAATCATACTTATTTGTTCATATTTTATTATGTTTCATTTGCTCGGCCGCAACTTTTCAATCCATCTAGTAACTTTTCCATTAATAGCCCTTTAATACTGAAAGGTAAGAAAAAGGGATTTTAAAATTGAAAGGTTAATGTTCGTAAATAGCTCCATCTAGCGACCGGACGTAACGACGCGCGAACAAAGGCGTGCTTCATTCTGGCAACAATTTCACCATTGGGAGAAGCTAACACCGGAAGGGACGGGATGGCGCTGTATATCAATATAAAACCAGGCGGATGGACTCCAGAGCACTCCAGAGCCAAGGGGTCAGCTCAACTTCGACTCCTTTAAGATTAGACATATATATATATACTCAAATAATGTAACGGAAGTTGAAAAATACATTTGATTTTTTATCGGAGAAGTCGCTTTATTTCCTCAACAATATACAGTTAATGATAATAGGGAATGAGATGGTTAAGCTAAGAAGCTGGAGGTGATGGCAGGCTGGTGTTTGCCGAACTTGGCTTGCCTCGCCTCCCTGTTGTGTAAGGTCAACGGGCGCCCGAAAGTCGGTCACATCTCCAGGTTGTGTCTAGAATAGCTTCAGGGGAACATCGAACCTCTAATCGCAAGGCCAGTTTTGACATAGGAGTATAATGATACGTCCTTTTCTCTTCAAACTATTTATTGTGATTCAAAGTACATACTCTTAGTTTATTAATAGTGGATAACCTTTAATACATTAGTTTCGTTACCTTCCTTTGCTAATCCATCTTTGCCATCGTTCTAGGTTTCATGAGGATAATTCATATTTTAAAATTAAGAGAATAAAAGGATAAATAAAAAGAAAAGAGCTGAAACAAAAGAAGTTTCCTGAGAGCAGGCTTGGCAAAATGGCGTGTCATATCGACATAATTTAAATCGAGAAACTCACCTGGGCTAAACTTTACTTCCAGAGCCCAAATAGTGATACTTCACACTAGGTTAGGTAAGGTTAGTGTTGTGACCATAACGCGCGAGCAAAGCGAGCGTGCCGCGGCAGGGCCCGACGAAGCGCCAGAAAAAAATCTGTTGAAAAAGACCTTTTCTACAAAAAAAATCAAGTATCACCTTTTGGGCCCTGAAAGTACAGTTTTACCGTCACCTGTAATCGCAGCTCTTGGGTATAGTATATTTCATTACGGGTGCGGAAAGCCTGTCATTGCAAAGAGTTCCGACAAATGTCTACCCGAGCCGAGGCGCTGCCGAAGGTGAGGGTTGCCAGTCGGAACAAGTTGCAATGACGGTTCCGCATGTGTACTGAACAACTATTTTTAATACAGTTGCGAAAAAATTAAGCAATTTAATAAAATAATAAAAACACAATAAACTCAAATAAGTAATCATTTATTTCTCATAAAAGTTATAATTCACATACACATTGGAATTGGTACAGTTTTTTATACTAACTGGGGAAGTTTTAGATTGCACATTTGCTGATCGATAACCTAGACAATAACGTAGAAGGTTTTAATTTTGCTTAAATTTCGGAGAACCATGATAACAAAACATTTTCTGAAAAACTATTTGCTTATGTCTCTTTTACGCAATAAATTCGTCGTACCTATGTAGATATATTCCGGTGGTGTTAATTCAAATAAAATATCGTCGAAATTACTCATTTTGTGCAACAAACAACTAAATTCGCAAAGATTTTTTTGGAAAACGGCGCCAACCGGAAAAGATAAATAGAGATTTTTTTTTTGTTTTCTTCACCCATTCTGGGTAGACAAAGGGAACTATGCCTATGCATCCAAGTCTTCAGAAGATTTTTTTTATTGATATAAAATTAAAATGAAATTTAATTTGATAAAATGAAATGAAACCTAACCTAACTCATTGAATCACATCATTAAACCTGATATTTAACAAATTAGTAGCTTCTTTTTAGAAATATTTGCATGAATCAGTAATGGTCTATGATTTTTTTTTAGTATAAACTTCGTGGTCGGTTTTTTCTTTTTAATAGACATTATTTTGACAATTGGGAAAGAGAACGCACGAGTTCGGAAAAGGTAAAGAAAAAGCTCGAGTATGTAATAGCCCACATCCCGAACGCTATACGTCCCTGCATTACGCCACTTTTTGAGCAACTGTATTAAAAAATATATTTAGGGGCCATTGGCTCACCCTTTATTAATTTAAAACCATTTAAACTGATTTAATTAGCTCACATTTTATAATAAGTGACTCTTCTCTTTTATGTAAATCTAAAAGTTTTGCCACTTGCTGCTCTCATTTCAGATTCGCCTTATGTTTCAGTTTTCTCGCAGATAAAAAAAAATACTTCGGGCATAGATAGACCACAAAACACAAAATTTTACTAAAATTTAGAAAACATTATTTTTACAATTATGTATTAGTTTCTTTTACTGTATCCAAAATAAAACTATTTTTAAGACCAATTTTACTTTTATTCCTAAGACATAAACAGAGAAAACCTTCAGGTGACGGATGTCAAAGTTTTAAATATTTATTTAATGAAGTAATGGCGTAGATACGACGTTACAATACTTACATTTTATCGTTTGTTTCTTTTTGCTCCCGTCCCGTAGTGAGAGATATGAACATCGAATTGTCCGTGGAATTCTGGAAAGGACGTGCACTTATATTAGTTTTGGAAAAGGGAAAGACAGACAGATCGTTTGTTATTGCCGTGGCAAACGACACACTTTCTTTGAAAGTTCAACTCTCAGTCTCTTTCTTATTTTTGTTTAGTGAAGTGTGTTTGTGATATATGCCAATTAGCGCATAGACGGAATAACGCAGGAACCTTATTTAATATCGTTCTGGTGTTTGTAAAAAAAAGTTGAAAAGATGACGCAGAGCTCCGTGAAACAATGCGATAAAATATTTATAGTATCTAACGTGTCGTTTTTTCGACAGATATCTAATAAAAAATTGTTAATTTAACGCATTTGAAGCAAATTTAGTTGTCATACTTACTATAAAATGATTAAATAGATAATATTTGTGATATTTAAACGCATGGTCGCTTATATAGCCGTCTCTTTTCCTCGCGGTCTTAACTTTTTTTATAAAATCATTGAATACTTATAAATAATTTTTTGCTCTATGGTCACGTTACTGAAAACGCCTGGAATTGGCCAAGACTAAAATGATATCATACGCTCAAATATCGTTGCATACGCTGTATCCTTCCGGCCAAAGTGACATTATATTGTATCGCTTGACGTTTTAATGACAGTCGTGTCATTAAAACGTGAATGCCATAATGTCAAGAGAAACGTTTTCCCGACAACTTGAAAATTTAATATTTAATTTAGTTTTCTTCACTGAATTACATTACAGAATTAAAAATATCCATTTTTTATGGACTCCATAAACATTATACTGAAAATAACGGGAGATCATTTTCTTAAAGTTATCAAATATCCTATTGCAAGTAGAGTCAAATGAATAAGGTCTATATTCTTCCGCATAGAGCAATTAATCGTAAAATTTTACAAGCTTGCATTTCGAACTGTCATGCATTTTAATTAAGACCTTATATACAGTTTGCATTAATGGCGACTTTCAATGTTTAAATATGCCTTATATTGTTTTTGACTACGCGATTATCCTACGGAGTTTGTCTCTAGCAATAATGGCGTCTTAGAGGCAGGTCTTAATGACCTGCCTCTTCTTCAAACAAAACTTCAAAGAGTACAAAGTAATGCCACTTACAGCCTGTTACAAACAAGGTGACGTCATTTTAGGCTACTCCAATCCTAGGTGCTTTTAGTAACGTGACAATGGGCTCTTTCAATTAGTCCTGTTGTCGAGCGTTCGCGATACCGGCGCCGCACTGTTGCCGCACCGCGCGTTTTGTATGAAAAAAAAATGGATATGTATGGAACCGGAGTCGAAGGCAGAGTCGGGGTCAGCGGCAGATTTAGCAGTGGTCACAAGAGAGATATTTTTCATTAAAGAACAAATAAAAACATCATTCAGTGAACCTTTTTCAATTTTAATTATAAAATATCCTTTTTTCATTTAAATTTACTTATTTTTAACACAGACTCCCAACGCGATGGGTATGGTATGAACCAGTTCGTAACGGTCAACGGGCCGCCGACGCTATTTGCTATGCATCGACCTCCGATTTTAAAGTTTCGGAGCCGAAATCGGAATCGAAGGTGTTATAATAATCGGAAGTCCCGCCTTATCGGAATCGGAGTTCAAGCTCCGTAATATCCCTGGTCCCCACTACTAAATCAATTGCCTTTCCTATGAATGAAGTAGAGAAGTTGAGACATGCCAACCAACCACGCGGGCCCAATATGGATTGGCTGGTGCTAACGAACCCAGAAGCAGGCGGGACCGACAGCTTAAAGTTTCTTCCGTAGCACGGACAAGTTAAAGATAATAAAACTTTGGTCACCCATCCCTAGACCGGCCATTCAGATAGTTGTTTAACTTTCGAACGCGCTAACCACTTACACCATATATTTTTCTCAGCTTATTAAAAGTAAGTAAAGTGATCAAAAGGTACGTGAGCAGTCAATTAGTACCGATACATACGTCCCGCTGTGATGGTAAAGTGGTACCCCATGTTGAGCGCCAACTTATTTAATGTTACGTATTATGATTTTTGGCTATGAACGCCGTACATAACTTTATGTGGCTAAATGGCTGAAATGAATGAATTGAGTAGCTCGATGGCGCAAGTGGTTAGCGCGTTCTGCGATCGATGAAATTAAGCAACTTTCGCAGTGGTCGGTCATTGGATGGGTGACCAAAAATTTACCATCTCGAGCTCCTCCGTGCTTCGGAAGGCACGTTTAGCCATTGGTCGCGGCTGCATCTGCAGTCGTTAGCACCCACCAATCCGCACTGGGCGCGCGTGGTGGGTCATGGCCCAAACTCCCTAATCCATCCATAGGGAAGGCCTGAGCCCCAGCAGTGTGGATATTTATAGGCTGATGATGATGAAATAAATTGAATTGAATAACAGTTATACATCTTTAGGCATTATTAGCAAAGGTTTTACTTATGAGCCAAACTTAAATCATCTTAAAAGAAACTGTTTTTTCAAGAGTGCATTCGTACCATCTTAGATACCCTGACCAATTTTTGTTTGATATTTTATTGTGTTTTAGGCAGTTGTCCCACCGCCACCGCCGGCGAGGAAGAGACTAATCGGCTATTTCTCGCTCAAGAAACATATAGATATTCATTCCGTACAAACAAAATAAATATTAATAGTTGTTCGCTGATTGTACACACTGCCGGCGAAAACTCGCTCCACTAGTTTGTCGCTGAGCGACAAGAGCTATCAAAGATAATACTGGCTTAGTATGTGATAAAATGTGCGTGCGGGGTATCTTGCTTAGGGCTGTCTCCACGAGCGAGTGGCGCGAGTAATCGCCCGTCGTACTACTACACTTGCTTATAGCCCAGCGATAAATCTATCGGAACCACATACTCCCTTCCCGCTGCTCGCCAACTCGTTTCTATTTTATAGTTCTATTCGCTTCTCGTTCATCGTCGACGGAAACTATCGAATTTGACAAAAATATATAAACATACATTCCTTAGCAGAATAACTTCGGCAAACACTGTGGCCGGTCGAGACAAGCTTTGACTATCAGCGAGGAAATAAATGATCGGCTTATATTTATATTTTGCTTTCGCTCTATCTCAGTCTGGTATGAGAGGTTAGCGAAATGCGAAATTTCATAAAGACATGGCATTTGTACTTGTCAAGGCAACGACTCATATTTATAAAGGCATCCTAAGAGCCCGCACACATTGTACCGACGACGGCTCCGTTGGTATCTCCGCGTCTTTTCGGCATCCTGTATGCCGCTGCGATGTAAACGCAGGTTGGGCTGCGTGTATATTTTTATACGGAGCACGGCAATTTCCGCCGCATCGTAATTTACGTATCGCCATTGTCATAGTTTCTATGGAAGCTAAGGAGCGCCACTACCGGACGTAAGAACAAACTGGCTTCTTCCATAGAAAATTTAACGATGGCGATACGACAACTGTCCCACAACAACGGCTAACTAGAGCCGAGGTCAGAGCCTCAGAGACGCCCTCTGTTCGAGGTTCGAGTCATCTAGAGGATCCAGACGGAGAGGAGACCTTGGGGAGATGCCATCCGCCTGGAATACCTCTAGAGGCACTCGTCATTACTCGGCTTGAGGTCTCCTAAGGATCTCGCCGTCCCCAAACCCGGTGACGCTGTAGAGGTCATCTGCGACCAATAGCATACACACTAAAAAAACCCAACAAAGGATCTGTCAAAGTTTGTGCACGGGGTACTGTTGAGTCTTGTCATGAGAAAAGCAGATACGGTAGAATAATGTGTCTCCGTAAGTTCCTGATAACTGACTCACCTTAATTTTCATGTACTGCACATCATCGTACCGGTTGAATATGGGTTTCCTCGTCTGTAGAAATAGATGCAAAATACGACAAGGTGCAAGAGTAATCCTACGCCTTATTTTATTTTGCATCTCTCTCTTTTCTTGCCTCCTTTACTCCCTTATATTTAACCATCCTCTCCACTGTCTCATTTTACCTACCCTTGCAATCTCCCTAGCTGCATCTCGTCGCAGTCACAAATTTTGTTGAGTTAATTCCAATCCTTATAACGAACACTCTACGTCAAAAAACAACGATCATCAACCTAATTAAATCAATTGACGAGTTTAACTAAACTAAATAAAAAGAAACTCCATAACCAACAGATACAACACCTTATTCCGTATTGCACAAGTGCCAGTATGAATTATGCAGAGGCGAGGACCGAAGAGGGGTAGGGCACAGCGGATTTTTCTCTCGAATGGGAGCGCCGTCTGGGGAAGCAACTTCCACATTAAAGATGAGCACAGTAAAACAACACTATCTTTTGGTGGTGTTGTATTTCTGCTAGGGAGTAGGGTTCCAGGGCTCCGCAGGGTGGGGGTTGAGTTCAGGCCAGCAAGGAAAGGATGGCTGGAGCGGCAGTCCTCGCATCATCTATCTTCGCGACTGGACTCCGCTTACACTTAACATTGGTGGGGTGGGGTAATTTGTTGCGGCTCGTATAAAAAAAATAGGTAACTATTATGTACGATTCACACGTAGGCGACGCACTCCGGGCGTCGGAGCGCAGCGCAGCGCGTTTAGTTATTTACTAAAGGGAATTACTAACATCCTTAAAGAAGTTAAGCTCCTTATTTGCATGCATTCAAGCAGCTATGGCCGACCGGCTATTCCCAGACTCTGCTATAGCCGCTCGGATCCTCGCGCACGCAGTCGGCTGCTCTCAGCTGCCGACGCATTTTGTCAAATTGTCATATAAAAAATAAATAAAAAAAATGGTTTCACGTGGGAAAGACAAAAATGTTTTAAAGCAATATGGCGAGGTCGAAATGAAATTAAAAAACTGGTACTCGTAATCCTCTTATATTTATAATCTTGCTTACTGTTCCCGCTGCATCTTTGATATGCGTTGAGTTGAAGGTATGAATGAAAGCCTCGCTCCCATGTAATGACAAAGGGTAATTTCAAAGTCCAATATAAAATTTTCTAAAATATAAAAAAGGTTAACTCTTGGCTTCCCATGAGAGAGTGCGATCTGACGCATTTTAGCATCCGACGCGGCCCGGTAAGTGTGAATCGTACATTACACACTTATCAGTTTAAGCCAGTGCGCTAGTCACTGTCAATAAAAGTTACCGCATACATTGCGGTACCGCGTAATGTATACAGGCCCTTAAGAAATAAATATTATGTTATCGTGCCTATTTACAGCTATACGAGGTCATAATGTATGTCAAACGGGTATGTCGCACATAATCGATGATCTACGTGAATAATATGGTAAGCAGCTGAATGGCTATTCTCCAAATGTTTGCATCGTTAGTTATCTAGCGAAGCTTGGAGCCATAAAAGGATTTTAGAGTTGCGTGATTTGCGTCCAAACTCAGCCTTATTGTTGAGTGCTACAAACATAGACATTCACTAAAAAAGTCTATTTTTAAGGTTCCACAGGCAAACGGTGGTAGCTTATACAGTACCCTTATCACGGACGAATATCAAAATCGAATAAGTAGTTGAATTCGATCTCGATATGCGCCAAATGTCAAGAAGTTTTGTATGGAAATTTTAACAACGCCACAACGGACGAAAATGTAATTTTTTTTCATTCCACTCCTTTTGATATTTGACGCGTATCGAGATCAAATTCAATATTGGTTCGTGCTAAGGGTTACACAATTAAATTGAAAGAGGTCGATTGAATTTTATATTCAGTTTAATAGCCATTGATTTATTATTTTAAAAATCTGCTTAATATTTAAATAATAATCACACATATGAAATGATAATTCACGAGAAGATTTTTGATACATAAATGCGTCAAGCGCAATCTAGGCGGATTTGCCCATTCTCCTTTATGGTTCTTACTTGCATTTTTTTTATAAAATCTTACTTATCAAGTGACGAACAGGATTAAGGCCGGTAAAATTGTACTTCCAGGGCCCAAGAGGTGATAATCGAACTTTTTTGAGGAAAGGTTTCTTTTAAAAAAAATTTTTCTTCGCCAGCCGCTGCCACGGCACGCTCGCTTCGCTCGCTCGGCTCGCGCGTTATGGTCACAATACTAACCTAACCTAACCTAGTATGAAGTATCACCACTTGGGCCCTGGAAGTACAATGTAGCCCTTTTCTTCTCACTACATGCGTTTCGTTTCACGCAAAAATGTAAAAGAAGTAGGTACCACTCCGGCAACTAAAATCGATGTCAGGAGTTCCAGTAAAACCCCCTGAGCCCCCCCGGGGGGGCGGCGTCAGTTTTCCCAGAACGAGGAAGCTTATTTCTAAACCTCAAACGATATCGTACAAACAACAATTTACGTACACGCTGCATTGCATTTGCGTACCGCCTCGAAGCGACGATATGCACACGAACTTGAATCGTTTGATATTATATGCCAACTACCTTTATCATGGAATTAATTATATATATACGGCAGAAAATTTTCCTGTTATTGCAAATATGTTTAATAACATGCACAGCAAGAAGGGAAAAACAAATTGCATTCATGTTATATTCTTGGTTGGTTTCCTTGTATACTATCAACTAATAAACTTGTCTTATGGGGATTATTTATATTATGAAAAGTAATAAATCGAATTCGTATTTTTTAAATGTTTTGCATCCACATTAAATTAAGAACTGAAACTCTGTGTTTACTGTTTTCAAATAAAAATAGTAAAAGATAATATTTTTACAAACAAATTGATATTGTACTCAAGGTTATATACTCTTTAAGTTATGTATTAATAAATGGCTACTAATTTTACACTTCTCTATCAAAATGCTCGCGGATTAAGAACTCTTAAGCTTCTTACAGGGTTTTTTTGACTATGCCCTCTTAATGGTTTTTTACTGGACGTCACACGAGATATCCAACACCTTGTATACCAACGATATTGCAATTATGCAACGGGACTCCTTGGAATTATGGCGTGACAGCAAACGAGTCTTTCTTGTCTTCCTAGAGTTGATGATAATGAGACGACGTTCAGAGTTGCCAGTTCGGGGACACTCAAAAGAACTCTCCACTTCGGACATAAGCTTAGGCCACCATTTCCAAACTCCAGCTCCAAGGATATGTGGGTGGCTGGCATACCGCGCGTCACATGTGTTGTACTTGTCCGTTGCAGCATTACTGTTCTATAGAGTAAATGGTATACCTCGTTTACATGCAGCGCGAGTAAGGAGGGAAGTGGGCATGACGAGTATGTAAACACGATTCTCGTCATGCCACTGCCATTGCCACTCGCGCTGCCCGGCGCTCCCCAGAAGAGCGGTTTTTTGTGCGGAAGTCAAAGGACCGGCAGCGCTAGTGGCAATGCGTGTTCACACTCTGCGCGTCGCTTAGTTCGCGCCACGCGTTTGGTGGAGAAAGACGTCAAATTAAAAATTATTAATTATTTGAATATGATTAATAATTAATATTTATTAGGCAGCAGACGGGACTCGAACCCGCACCCTTCGCAATCCGGGCGAATGCAGTGACCAATTATGCTACCGCGGCCCTCACGGACCGCGTCGAAATTCCTCTAGCCATTCTTAAGCTGCAAGGCAGCGCCATCTCTTCGCATTATAGGTAAACCACAATGTCAAATGAATACTTTTACAAGTATTAAATATTTGAAAGAAGAAATAGCAATTATAGTTATAATTTTTATTTTTTTAAAGCATGTATCTGCTTGATGTTTAAATCTAAAGAAAATATAACTAGATTTTTTTTTGCGAAGGGTGCGGGTTCGAGTCCCGTCTGCTGCCTGGTCCGCGTGGAATTTTTTCTTGTTATATTTTCTTTAGATTTAAACATAAAGCAGTTACATGCTTTAAAATAATAAAAATTATAACTAATATTTATTAATTTATACATATTAAAATTATTAATTATTTAAAAGACACAGCTCGGCCGCTGTTATTGCTTCGACGTCTGCCATTGCCGAAACTCTGTAGCGAAGTGAGAGGTAGGGCAGTATGTAAACACATACTTCTCTCAATCATGCCGCAGCAATATTTAGGGAATTATTGCCGGCAACGCGAGGGGCAGCGGCATGGGCATAGCCTAAACGAGGTACAAACGGTTGCGAGCGCCTGTCTGTCAGTGATAAGCATAGAAAAGAAAACCATTATTTTAAGCTCTATTAAAAAGTTCCTAGTCCAGTAAGTACAAATAATTCGATTACAAGGCAAACATACAAATACAGTAATAGTACAGTCAATCTGTCGAAAAAAATATCGTTTCAGTGAAAAAAAAAAACCTAAAGGGTAAGTTTTGTTTTTTCTGTTGCCAAGTGACGTCAGTAAGCCACCTTGGCGATGGGCATGTTCAACTCGTAGACGTTTTTTGAAAAACTCAAAAAAACGGTCAAAAATTTTTGAAACGCACTTTTATTGTTTTGTGTGCATTTTAGAAACTTTTTTTTCTACCATAATTGTAGAGGGCGTTGAGTGCTACAATTTATGTCATTGTTGCAATCTCGTACAACAAAAAATGCGCATTGTAGGTGACGCTAAAGTCTCAAAAAAGTGTTTTTTCACTTTTTCACCCTGAAAATATCATTTTAATGGAAAACTTTAAATGGCAAAGTTGTTTCGTACATAATTACCAACAACTTTTGTCTCAAAAATTTTTTTGTATTACATACCGTTTTCAAGTTATAAATTGCGCAGGTATGAAAAATCCAATAGAGCGGTTTTGGGCAGGTCACGTACACATTTGCAGTGCACATTTCAATGTACGTTTTACTATTTTTTATTTTTTTTCATGATTGAAAAACAAAAAAAAATGAAAAAAAAAAATAGTTTTATTTTTATTTTTTTTCATGATTGAAAAAAATAAAATAAAAACGTACATTGAAATGTGCACAGCAAATGTGTACTTGAACTGCCCAAAACCGCTCTATTGGATTTTTCATATAAAAAATAAAAACGCCTACGAGTTGAACATGCCCATCGCCAAGGTGGCTTACTGACGTCATTTGGCAACAGAAAAAACAAGACTTACCCTTTAGGTTTTTTTTTCACCACTCAACCTACAGATTGACTGTACTATAATGCCTTTTTTTAATTTAACGTTTTTTACTTATTTATGGCAATGTGTTCATAAAATTACATATTATTTGTAAGCATTAGGGTATTCCATGTTTTTCCATAGTGGGATAGTTAGCAATAGCATTTAAAAAAAAAAGTCTTAAATCTTCCACAAATAAGCATCACGTTGGAGTATAAATATCTGCTTCAGTTTATATCCAAGTTTCGAACATTTGATTAATGATACAAGGTTAGCGATACATAAAATGCTTCAACGGCAATTTGTATTAAAAACTAATTAGCGTTCAAACGAATATAAATACGGCACCGCTACGATGTCAACCAGCTCAAAATATTTGTTTTTAATAGTATCCTCAAAAAACTAGCAACGAAGCTATTCATTCAATAAAATTTCTCTTTATTATTAGCTAAGCTCCTTAACTGTTTATGAATATTTCTTTTGATCAGTAATTCGTTTAAGAAATTAAATGATTTTTAGGTAGTTGCATATTTAGCGCTAGATTAAAATTAATTAGCAACTTAATAATAATAATAATAATTTATTTGCACAAGGTAACAATACACTTATAGCAGATACAAATTTGGAACATTTGTGCATTGAAAGAATGCCTGATTGAATAGACAGAGGTTCCCAAACTAGGCAAATCCTGTATCTTGGAGAACGAAAAACATTTACTTTCACTTTCTTGCGCTTTCTAAGTTAACATTAGACATAAATTTTTAAATACACAACATATTGAAAAAAGAAATATGTATATATTAGACAAGATTGACCTAAAACATCAACATAGTTAATCCTCAGTAGAATGATTGTCTAGAGTTAGTAGCCAGTTCTCCAAAACAGCTTTTGTCTTACGAACAGAGCAGGATTTCAAATTACAGAAACCGAGCAGTGAATTGTAGACTCGTGCTTGAATAAAAGCACCAAAACTACCAGCAAAGTGCGAATTTATAGCTGGAGTTAGGCTTGCCAGGTGTCCGGCTTTAGCCGGACATGTTTGGCTTTTTGCGGTTGCGTCCGGCCAAATATGTACATGTTTGGCCTGTCCGGCTTTTGTCAGAGTGGTGATTCGTACGACGATGGGTGGACGAGAGTCCGAGCGGACAAGAGAGCAAACTGTTGCATAAAATAATGCATATATAAAATGCATATACCTGGCACATACTCCATCTTCGATCTCATTCTCACTTTACATCACGTACCTATAAATACTTTTTTCAACAGCCCAGCTGTAAAAATATTATGTTTGGCAATAAAATAAAATATGTCCGGCTTTTAGGGCAAAATGTCAGGTCTTATGT
Organism: Chilo suppressalis; assembly: GCA_902850365.2. Classification (NCBI taxonomy): domain Eukaryota; kingdom Metazoa; phylum Arthropoda; class Insecta; order Lepidoptera; family Crambidae; genus Chilo; species Chilo suppressalis. Next base: position 7,295,060 of record OU963912.1, on the reverse strand, counting down.
AGTGCGCAGTCCGGCCTTTGCATTTTATGGCCTGGAAACCCTAGCTGGAGTAGGTATCCTGAGAAGTCGCCTATTCAATAATGTGACATAATCCTGTGAATCGATAAGGCGTAAGTGAGCAATCAAAGACAGCTTAAGGATGAAGAGCTGACGGATTGAAAGGACCTCGGCAAATATGCATAGATCTATTGTGGGATATCTAAAGGGCAGCTTAAACATAATTTTAAGCAAGGATCTGAAATCTAAACTTAGATATTTTTACTGGAAACATGAGAAGTCTATAATTTTTTTAGGTAATGAAGGAGCAAATTACTCCTTGTCTTAATTTTTCATTTCATCATCACAGCCTATAAATGTCTGTACTGCAAAGGCACAGGCCTTCCCTATGGATGGAATAGGGAAATTGGGACATGACCCTCCACGCGGGCCCAGTTCGGATTGGTGGGTGGTATTCTTTTACGTTTACACGTCTTATTTTTCTTATTTCGATACCCCTGGCACGAACTAATATCGAATTCGTATAGTTTGCGAGTCCGAAATGTCATTGTCAAATGTGTACTGATTTTTAGTTCTCGTTACGTACTTTGTGCCGCTGCTGTTCAAGTTTCCATACAAAATTTGACATTGACATTTCGGTTTGCAAACTATTCGAATTCGATAATGGTTCGTGCTAGAGGTACAGATTCATGAAGCTATTTTACGAATCGCTTCTTGAATTTCAAATTATAAGATAAGACTACGAATATGTATATAGTAATAATGAAACTGCAGTCATGAGAAGTGACTTGTAATTTTATTATAAAGCTTACGTCCGCGGCTTTTTCCGCGTTGTAGTTAATGTTTTGAGAATCCCACTTTACAAGAGACATTTAAATGAATGTATAATTTTTTAATAATTAAATTATTTTAATAATAATAATATCCTTTATTGTTTAGCACCACAAAGGACGTAAAAGTAAAATAACACTGACAGAGAGACATTACACAATGGCCTTGTTGCTAGATAGCAATCTCTTCCACGCAACCTATGATGAAAAATGAAATAAGTATATAAAAACAAAAAAAGGGAAGGATGTTAAAGCAATCATCATCATCATCAGCCTATGAGTGTCCCCACTGCTGGGGCACAGGCCTTCCCTATGGATGGAATAGGGAGATTGGGTCATGACCCACCACGCGAGCCCAGTGCAGATTGGCGGGTGCTAACAACTGCAGATGCAGCCGGGACCAACGGCTTAACGTGCCTTCCGAAGCACGGAGGAACTCGAATAAAAGATTTTTGGCCATCCATCCAATGATCGACCACTGCGAGAGTTGCTTAACTTCAACGATCGCAGCCAAACGCGCTAACCACCTACGCCATCGAGCTCCTCGTAAATTAGGCCATGGTTAAAGCAATATTATAAAAAAAGGTAATTATAATAAGATGCATATTAATATCTAAAACAAATAAAGAAAAAATAGATGAAAAAATATATGCGAGTGGCAAGTAGCCGCTTGTGGCTATAATCTATATGATATTGTTAGGGTGCTCAGCTCATCAGCAATGCAGTTGATGAGCACAGGGGCAACAGAAAGTACCAGAACCTTTCTGTGGCATCCCAAGAAACTATGTTATGCAAATTCTCAAGGACGTCTTTCAGGGCGAGTCGAAAAAATATTGGTTAAACCAACCAGGATTAGAGGCCGCTACATCACTAATAGAAGGTTACTCGCATACACGGACTGCTCAGTTAATAGACTCATTTCTTTGCCGTACTATTCGTAAGTGGAATTCTTACCCGCGCACGTATTCCCTCCTTCCTATAATCTGGGGTCCTTTAAGAGAGGCGTGAAGAAGATTTTTTGCAGGCCGGCAAGGTGAAGATAGTTGGTGTAGCAGTTTATAACTGCTATACCAGCTATCTTCGCGTTTGGACTTTATCACCACTTATCATCAGGTGGGGTACTGTCATTTGCCTAACTCGCTATAAAAAAGAAAAAAACGACAAACACCAATTTTGTTAGTGCCACTGATGTTTATAGATACTGCAATCAGGAGCTTAGACACCAAAACACGTTCTATGTGAATGTGGGCCACTTATCCACAAACGTCAAACAAATTGTCACCTGTTGTTGTCTACCTGTGGTCACAATTAAAACACGTAAAAAGAAATTTGGTGACTCGTTTCTTTGTCGCACTATCCGTAAATGGAATGCTGTGCCTGCTCACGTGTTCCCTCCTTCTTACAACTTTTAAAATCCTTTAAAAGAGGCGTGAAGAAGCAACATGCAGGTCGGTAATGTGAGATTGGCTGGAGTGACAGGTAGAACTGCTGTACCAGCTATCTTCACGTCTGGACTTCACCGACACTTAATATCAGGTGGGGTTGAGTCTTTTGTCGGACTTATGTATAAAAAAGTAGTATTCATCTGGGACGACAATAATACGTGCAGAGGAAATCAAACCTCTTACAACTACAAACGTTCTGAGCTTCTTGAAAGCTGTCGCCAAAAGAGATACCTACTTCAATTGGTGGCAAATCACAATAGACCACTTAGTTCGCAGTGACTACAGTTCCATTTGAACTGCGTAGCCCCAAAAATCAGAAATAATAATAACCTTATGCTGTACTTTTTTCTTTTTAGTGAAGAGGTTGATAGTATCATTTTTAAGCCAAGTTTAAACGGTTTTTTTAAGATAGTAAGAGGTGTTCAAGTTTTTGTGTTTCACGCTTCTGTTTAGGTACAGTGTTTACAAATATTAATTTCAATTATATTTCATTTAACTGCTAACTATTTAAATCTAAAGAAAATTTTACTAAAAACAGTCTACGCAGACCAGGCATCAGACGTGACTAGAATCCGCACCCTCCGCTATCCGAGTGGATGTACTGTCTATTATGCTACCGCGACCCTATTGTCCATGTCAAATTTTCTGTAGTATTTCTTAGGCTGCTGCAGCGCTACCTCTTCGCATGTAGGTAACGAACATCATGTTCATTAGTATCATTATTAATTTCAAACGGGTTGTGTGTCTGCTATGTTGACAATATCTAGTCGTTCTTAGAATTTTACAAGCTTTAAGCTTGGTGGGTTTTATTAGCTTCGTAGTTAGTTTTTGCGAGTGACCTTATTTATTAATGATTTAATGTGTTTTCATGCCACAGTCGCTGAACTAGTTTTGACGAATTAGAACATTGCTTACCTTTTGTTGAAAGTAAAAGGGGATATAACAAAATGAAGTCGACATTAATGGACAAAAACGTAGGAATACATAAAAAATATCGCGATGCTTTGCTTTTCGATTTCGAAACTCAAAATAATTACGCTTTTGAGGTTGCAAGTTTGGATGATTGCTGGAATTTAGATAAATTTGAATATAATTAAGCCTGTGGACATGGTCATCCAGTAAAGGTACGGAGTTGATGTAGTGAGCGCAACCCTATAGAAATCCGTAGAAAGAATATCAATCGGACGAGTTGAGGCAGTGCTGGTCTAGTGCCGGGTGGGTCTAATAAGCTATGACCTTAAAATATCACTACCTTTTGGCGGCGTTGTGTTTCTGCCGGTGAGTTATACCGTATCATCTCCTTCTCATGGGATATATAGCAGCCATCCAGTTAAATAAGCCAACTATTTGGACGCCTAGGCTCGTTAGGACGTTTACCAAACGCCGAACTTATATAATAATAATAATAATATAATGTTTTATTACTCTTCACAAAACTTACACATTAAGTGACGCTATTTAAGGTGGAAAGAATCTTACATAAGATGTGAGAGTCTGATGGCTGAAATAGGTATGGCAATACATGTGTTAAAGGTCACCAGCAAATCCGAAAATTAGCATATTATAGCTTATTTGAAAATAATATTTATACTGCTCCTAAAAAGACAAGAACTAAAATCTTAAACATAAATGGATGGGTGTGAAGTGTGTGTGGGTTCGTATATGAGTGTGTGTGTGCAGTTATGTGTGAGTGAATGAGAATGACGTTGTTCAAAATGTGAAAGTATGAAATTTAAATGAACGTAAGCATTGTTTTTGTTTTTAAGTATGTTATTATTTATATTGAGACATAAGTGCTTCAGTTATGTGAAAGTCCAATGCTTTGAGCCACGTTGACACAGCTTCTTTGAAATTATGCTTAGGGTAAATCTTAATGGCTTTATTAATCTTATTGTACAAATATGGACCTAGGAAACAATAGACCTTACCTACCTTGAACATACATTTCAGAGAGGTGGGGCATAACGGTTTTTCTGTTCGAATTGGAGCACCAGTCTGAGTTAGTAACCTCTACCTTAGAGAAGATCACAGTATAATAGCACTACGTTTGGTGGTCTTGTGTTTCTGTCGGTGAGTAGGGTTTCAGGCCTCCACGGAGTAGGGGATTGGGTCAGAGTAGGCAACGGTGTTAGTGATATTTTTGGTATCGAAGCGTTTGTAGGCTATGGTGACCCCTTACCATCAAGCTAGCCATAAGCTTGTTTGCCACCTGTGTTGGGCTCGCATCCCTATTTACTTTGCATCTAGTATCTCAACATTTTCATTCCCAAGAGTTTAATTTGGCCACTATTCATGGAATGGTTAAGAATGTACACAAACATACAAGCTGTCTACGTGGGTAGGTATATTAGGGAATCCTTCGAATAAAATCGATATTGCGCAACATATGTGATCTGCGTGTGCGCACCGCACTAACGATGCGCTTTTATCTTCACTGCAGTTGTCGATTGTGGTGGTTGTTGTCTTACGAAATTTTGCGAATTATTACGTGTGCGATCTCCTGTGAAATATCAGACAAAAATTCTATGAACCGTGTTTTCTAGTGTGTTTTGGAACTGAGGGACATTTGTCCGAGAGAGTAAGGTAAGGCGGCTAATATATTCCTTATTTTCTGTCTGTGTAGTTGCTCTTTTATACGTCTTGGGAATACTTTTTTCATTTTTTATTTCCAACCTTAATGTATGCAGATATAGCCGGTCTAGCTACATACCTAACCTTTATATCATAAAAAAATCGGTTACGGTTGCAAAGATAAAAAACTGCAAAGAATGTGACATGGTAAAACTGTACTTCCAGGGCCCAAAAGGTGATACTTGTTTTTTTTTTTTGTAGAAAAGGTCTTTTTAACAGATTTTTTTTTCTGGCGCTTCGCCGGCCGCTGCCGCGGCACGCTCGCTTTGCTCGCTCGGCTCGCGCGTTACGGTCACAACACTAACCTAACCTAACCTAGTGTGAAGTATCACCACTTGATAAGATAAGTAAAAATTTTCAATATTTTTTTCTAAAGAACTACCAGTGCATAAGTGTGACATTTTTTTTAATAATGTGGTTAACAGAAACCTTTTTAACAACAAAAATGAGAAATTACAACCAACAAAACTGTGAAGTTTTTACTTTTGGGCCCTGGAAGTACAGTATATCCTGTGACATGACTATATAAATAATAACTAAACGTTCCTAGTCTTGGAAACCTTTTAATTTATTTTTTCGCTAAAAGGGCCTTATTTAAGTTACCTGTTTTATAATAAATAAAGTCTCCCGCTTGTGATTAATATCATTCTACCTACAGTTTCCCTTTTAATTAATTTTCCGACCTAATAAAGTAAATCATCCGGAAGTTGTTGGCCATATTTACAGTATAATTAGTTAATAAAAGCTACAATGGGTAAAAGAGATTACACTGGAAATCCAATCATAAAATATTTTGCCTTAAAACAAAATTATCAATATTCTTATTTTACGTGCTTAACGTGCCTTTTGAAGCACGCAGGAGCTCGAGATAGTAAATATTTGGTCACCCGTTCAATGCGCGACCACTACGAAAGTTGCTTAACTTCAACGATCGCAGTTGAACGTACTTACCACTTACACCATCGAGCTCCTCAACGCCGCAACGGTCAACTATAGTTAATCTGGTAGTTGCTGCCACTGGTCGTGGTCGTGGCCGTCTAGCGCTCGAGGTGCCTAAATGGTAGATGCTTACGACTGCTGTGCAGATGTAGATTCTTCTCTCCCTGCCAGGATTCCAAACCAGGATCTTTGGCACAGAAGCTGGCAAATCAGAGTCAAACTCAAATAACAATGGACGAACACAACGTCAAACAAAATGGGTTCCGCATATTAGTATAAAAGTTTTAAAAAAACGGCGCTTACAAGCTTACAACTGCAATTCTATTTTTTTCGATTGCATACTAAATGTTTGAATCGTCATATCGCTTAAATATGGGTTTTCTGTCATTCGATACCATGTAAGAAAATTTAATAGAAAATTTTCCACGCAGACTAGCGTGCAGACAGGACTTGAACCGATTTAAACATCTAGCAGTTAATTGCTTAAAAATTAAAAATATAACCATGTGTGGATATTCATATTGCCACGATTGTCGGTTTGCTATTGGCATTGTTCCTAATGTGGCTGCTTCTACAATCTATACGCAACTATACGAAGTAACTGCAGAAGCATGAATATGAAATTAGCTGTGAGGAACCCCGTCTCCAAATTGTCATAGAAAAAAATATATAAAATTATTGCACACTCAATGTAACTAAAATATTTTTTTGATTGTTTTCATTTAGTTAAGATCTTCATCTTCTCAAGCCTGACAAAACTACTGGAGCACCACAGCCCCAACAGGCATGAATAGTGAATACCAATTTTTGCTGAATAAATTAAGCAGAAATACCACAGTGATTTTACATTTGAAGGGTTTTAGATTTTGAACTAACTTTTTATAACAATAAAAATACACAATGTTAAAATTTCAAATGTCTACAAATCAATATGTTGGCAATTCCATAATAATGGAATCGGTGGAAACTCAGCTTAAACTTTTATTCCAATATAATATGAACCCGCATAACTTAACTACCCATAACTTAACATTAACAGAACTTATAACTACCTAACTTAACTTTTATTTGAATCAATTTATTACTCACTTATCAAGGTTTCATAATATTATATACAATACAATCCGTACCCGCACTTACGTCGCTCTGTGTCAACACAAGCCTTACAATTATTAAATCAGAAAAACAGTAACTCTAACCTCACCCTCGTCTTCAAATACAATGCATTACCAATAAATGCCCTAAACAGCGTAATTCCACCCTAAGTTATGGACCATAATAAAGTTGCTTTTATTGCTGAACCAATACGGTACCTCAAAAAAGAAAACAAAGATCGTGAGTCATAGGGCAGTACCTCATTTTTATGTTGTTCTATTTTTAAGTGGCAATTTTTCAGGTACTTAATACTGTGTCATGTTGCTTTCCTTATACACCGTGAATTTTTGATCAGTACGATCATCATCCGCCGCGGTTTGAGGCTCGTGCGTTGTGGTACTAAAGCAGAAGGCAGCTGGTGCTGCTGTCCGATATCTGCAGTTATAAACTCATCAAAAAAGTCTAAGCGACATGTGTAATTTCAAACTCTGAACGATTTTTACTATTGTATTATATTTGCACTTACTATTATAACGAACGAATGATGTATCTATTTATGTATCCAAGTTACTGCCTTTTAACATGGACTACACAAGAGCGCAGTATTGAGCGTAACTCAACTCTGCTATTATTGACGGTTGCAAGGAGGATGACATTAATTGGCCTTTTGGTTTACTTAACGAGTCTAACCGCGGTATTCAAGACTCGTACACTTCTATTAAAATAGTTGCCTTATTTATCAGTGGGTCTCAGTCAGCGCTGCCAGATTTTTTTTGCTAAGTCGGGATTTAGGAACTTTTTGAGTGAAAAAAGCGGGATTCTTTCGTAGTAAGCGGGACATAGTAAAAAATTGTATGTTTTTGAATATACATAAAGCTTTTAATTGAGTTCAAATTACGTTTTCGTGACAATACCTAGTAGAAATATCCATCGAATTTTTTTTTTTTTATCTTGGTAAACGTATCAGCCTTGCTATTCAACGTGGCAATGCTGCCAGCCTATTGGGCCGGCCGCCCGGGGTGACATATTCATTTTGTAAATTCGATATTATTTTTAAGTAGGTTAAGGTAATTTGTATTTAAACTTTTTACGTTAGATAGTTTTTAAGTTGTTGTTATTACTTTTAATAAAAATATGATATTTTAAATCAGATTTACCCTATCGTTAAATAGTTGTCTTTGTTTGAGAGTTCTTCATTACGCGCCGGGCAGGTATCCAGTCCACACTTGTCCCGCCAAAATCGACACGTCTGGCAACGCTGGTCTCAGTACTGAATGAATAATTACTAAAAAAATCACCTCAGCCTACATTACTTATACTGAATCTTTAAACCAATCATTTTGAATTAGGTACCTAGATAATATATAAATCATCCAGTCTGATAGGCACTTGGGATGAGTTGATATTCTCTAGTAATTTTTTTATTAAGATGCATATTTTGATGCTTTTATCAAACACGTCGAATACATTTTATCCTCCCAAATATCGATATCAATCTTCGTCTCCGAAAATTTGTCTGTATAAATTTGTTTTCCAAGTTTGAGAATTAAGTGGCTGTATGAAAAAAGAATTCGATTACTTACAGCAAAATGATCATTAGAGTAAGAATAACAAATAATGATCCTTCAATAAATTTAAGAGAGGAAATTGCACTCTGAAATATTTAAACTTCGATAATCCTCAGGACCTTTCTATATCTTTTTTTTAATACGAGGCTCAATAAGTTACCCCACGCCACCTGAAGTTAAGCGAAAGTGGAGTCCAGTCGCGATGACAGACGATGCGTCAGAAAGTGTGCCATCCTCACCTTGCCGGCCTATACCACCTGGAGCCCTGGAAAGCTACTCACCAGCAGAAACGCAATACCTCCATAAGGTAGCGTTATTTTAATGTAGTCTTCTGTAAGGTGGACATAAAGGCGCTACAATTCGAACGGGAAATCCGCTATGGTAGATGTATGACTTGAAGCATATATATCTCAATAGGCTATAACTATACTTTCACTAATTTTATTCTGAATGAAAGTATTTTATTTTTGATAATGACATCAAAACTACACTTATTTACTCAGATCACTCAGAGACTCTGATTACTAAGTTGATTATGAAATAGAAAGTGATACATAGTAAATTGAAAATTCGTTTATAATAATATCTTTAGTAGTTTATAAAATCGTCAACGAATCGTCAATCGTTCAATTCCATAAATTTCCACGCACACCACTCATTCGCTACAACACTTTTTAACGGTTTTTTTTTTATATTAGGGATGCTAACTTTTTTTCTTCGTCTATGAGGTAGATTTTCAAAAAGTGTTGGACAGAAACAAGAAATGTTTTTTCCCACAATCAAACCATTACAGAGATGTATGTATTATCAAAAAGTCTAAGCAACATGTTGTATTGTTTCAAAATTTTGATCGTTTTTTACTATTGGAATATTTATACTATACTATTATAAACATAATTGAAAAGTTTATATTTTTTAACAGCCAATTATATTTTCGAGAACAAAAAAGACTGTATCCTTATCTACTTTGCTAAGAAAAAAATAAAAATCAAATAAAATATAGTTTCTGTAAATGATGCGTGTTGCTTAGACTTTTTGGGTGTGAGAACACTGATTTGTGATGTCGCTTGACGTCTCGTCTTGGTCACTACAATTTGTACTTAAAAATGACGTCACGAGCTACTGCCAAACTTTGACGTGCTTAATATTTCTCATTTTTGATTTGATTGAAAAAAAATGTGTGAACACTGATTTGTGATGTCGCTTGACGTCTCGTCTTGGTACAATTTGTACTTAAAAATGACGTCACGAGCTACTGCCAAACTTTGACGTGCTTTATCTTTCTCATTTTTGATTTGATTGAAAAAAAAATAGGTAAGTTTTTTTAATAATATAACTGACGGACCAACAGCTATCATATTATTATCTATCATGGAATCGTAAAGTAAAATCATTTCTACGCACTTCTGTATAGGTATGTACTCTTGAGTATCTTGCAACCATTAATTTAGCTGACAGAGGTTTTGTGGGGATTGTTGTCGGAAAACTAATGATTTGTTTGTGGAAATTTATATGAAACAATCCATTTCATAGTTGTTTACTATAATTAAATTTCTTCTTAGTTTGTAAGTTCGCTGGCCTTTATCAGAACCCTGCCCGAGTAAGGACCTTATTATTCCTATAATTTAGAGCTGTGAACAATTCTCTTTGAAGCTCTGAGGTAGTTATTAGATTTACTCCAACACCTTATTAAAACTCAGATTACTTTGGCACATAGCTTGACCTAAATCCACCTATGCTCAGACAAATTAACCCTTAACTGAATTAAATCATTGCAGCTAACAGCGGCAAGATCAGTTCTCAAATGAAGATCAATAAGAATTCCAGCCGTTTCGCTGCAAATTGAAGAAAATGTAAATGGTTCCGTGATCGGCGTGCCGATCGCGGCGTGATACGAATGTTGTCACTTGTGCTATTCTACCTTCAGAGTAACCATGTGTTTCCGAATAATACTCACAATATTTTTTGTTATATTGAGACGCAGTGGAAGCGTGCTCGGCCCATAACCTATGAATGTTGAATTGAGACGCAGTGTTGAAGAAACAATACTTTTAATATAATATAAAATAAATACCACCGAAAACAAAATACGTCTAAGCAAAACCATAGCAACCAAGTTTTCTTTAAAACTATAAACAACGTCATGACATCTACATTCTTTATATATAAAAGAGAACCAAGGAGTTGCTCTAACATTTTTTGCTAATGGTGGTTTGGGTTTTTTTATTATTTTGGTAACGAATTCCGCTCTATTATTAACAACAGTAGGTAATTAATTTGGATGTTGAGTTTTGAATTCGGACAAAGTGATCTACCCCAGATGGTACTTTTATTAAATTTCCATGGTGTAGCACTCTCTACGCGACTGTTGCCAGTCTCACGTCCCAAAAACTTAAATTCTTCTTCTTCTTGCAATGGGCTGCCCGTAACTCCATATGGCGACTGTTTTGCGTGTGGAGGGTGTGTTGCCGGAGTCACTCCAGCCAGCCCAGCTCCGTTAGCAACTACCCCAGGGCTTTCACATTGGTGATTGCCTCTTAAAGGTTCCGGTGCGTCGAGGTATTTCGCCCGGTTTTCGGCAACTTCGTTGCATTCCAGCAGAACATGAATAGGTGTTTCTTCTGCCTCCATGCATCCTCTGCATAGGGAGCTGCCCATGGCACCTAAGTTAAAAAGATGTCTGTTAAGGTGGTCATGTCCAGTAATAGCGTCTGTTATCTTGCGCAATGTTGGTCTACTTAGCTGTAGAACTATCTTGGAGAGTGCAACTTTCACTCGTGGCAAAGCAAGCTTGGTGTGCCTGCACGTCTCCAGAGTGAGCCAGTGTTGCTGGTGTAGTGCGTATGTGTGCTCGCGGATTTTACTGATTAACCAGGATGATTGGTTAGGGAACTGTTGGGATCGTTCCGGATACTTTCCGGGCCAGCTTATCCGCAGCATCTTTTCCGCGTGATCCACTGTGTCCCTTGATCCATTGGATAGTAATATTGCATGACCCTTGCCTACTTATGTTAGGTGGCATTCTTGTAAGAGGCTTGATTTGACTAAAGAGGCAATTAGAGCATGCTATATCACTCTCAACTCTATATTACTTAACTATAAAATTGTTATAATTTTATGGTACCATTTTGAGTTCAGCATTTTATAGTAATCCAATTTTTAAGAATCATTAATTGTAACTTTTAATCTAGATCAGCAAGTTCAGAGAGCATATCCCCCAAAACACGATATTTCGCGTTTCTTTTTCTTGCGTTCCAGCCAGAAATTCCCTGAGCGGTTTTTCCTTTTCGGGCTTCAGAAGGCAGTTGAACCTATTCATTCAATACCGGCAACGTATGAATGGTACTCTTGGTGCTGCAAATATTCATGGGCGGCAGTTACCACTTTCCATCAGGTGGAATGTCAGCTCGTTTGCCTGGATAAACATAAAAAAATGAGGAAGCTATTTGTCGACATCGACTGTCGAACTACAACGGAGTGACAATTTATGAATTTATATATAGTAAAACATATCTTAAATAGTCATTTTAATTTTCGCAGGAAGACATTTCACGTTGAATTATCAGGTTATAAACAAAGTTATGTTGTACACCAATGACTCCTAGTACACGATAACACGACAACGCGTATTCGGTTTATAGAATACTAGCTGTGCCCGCGGTTTATTAAGAATATTTTCCCGCAGTAAAACGTAGCCTATGTGTTAATCCAGTGTGTCAGCTAACTCCATACCAAATTTAATTAAAATCGCTCCAGCCGTTTAGACGTGAAGAAGTAACAAACATACACACACACACACTTACAAACTTTCGTCTTTATAATATTAGTGTGATTTATTAGGATATAGAAGTTATAATATTTTTGAACGTGACGATATATACAATGATCGAACATGGTTGCCAGCGTTTTGGTCTGTAAGCTAATATTGAGTAAAAAATCTGAAATTATTTTATCAAAATAAAATATTTATAATTTACCTTAATGCAAGAAAATTGTTGTACTGTACACAAATGTTGTGCGTTTACCTAAGTAATAGTAAGCTCTCCGAATGTCCCGAAATAAGTATTTTAAAATAGATTTCAACGAATTCCATTAGTATAGGCTATCTGTTAAAAAAACATCTCCCAAGGCACCTTTGCTGTCTGCACAATGTCATTGAAGTTGAGCCAAATGAGACTTTGATATTTAAATTATTTTATTGCGTTACGATTTTATAATGACCGACTCGGAAAAGACGCCAAAGAAAGAAAGCTACGCCTTCGGTTCGCAACTCTACAGCGGGAGACTTTGTACTGAGAAGAACCGGCAAGAAACTCAAGGGCTGCTTTTTTTCTCCCTGTATTATTATAATACAGAGTCAGCAAGTTGAAAAACGACTTCAGAGATTATTCATGAACTCACCTTCCATTACGTAATTTAGAATATACAATAAATAAAACAAGTGAGCTTTACATTTTTAGTATATGAAGCGGCTTCAGATACCACATTATTGTTATGAAAAATGTCTAGTACCTATTACATTAGAAAATACAATAAGTCCATGCATTACGCTCATGAGTAAGGGCTGGCTATTATAAAGTTCATGATTATCCAACTTTATAATAGCCCTTAGGCACCTCGCGCACTAGACGACCACGACCACGACCAGTGGCCGCAACGACCAGATTAACTAAAGAAACCATATGAACGTCGCGCACTTGGCTGGTACGACTGCTCGTTGCGGCCAACTTACGTAAAGTTTGCTATGTGCGCTCGCGCACTAGATCTGCGACCACGAATGCGACCAGGACGCGACCAGCCATTTTCAATGTCATGCGGACAGTTTTTGAGTAAATCCTTCGTATCGTGCCGCAACTCAATACGAAGATATTTAATTCTGCAAATACAGAGTTATTTATTAATGAAATAAAGACACGACCAGCACTGAAGCCGCTTTACGGCCAGTCGTGGTCTTGGCAGACGATACGGTTGCGCTGCAGCCAAGTTTGTCAATCATAATCAAAAATCATTTAATCAGTCTAGGCCAATGCAATCATTTATTCGCCATCGGATCGCAAAACTTCGGCGGGAGACCATGTACTGAGAATAACCGGCAAGAAACTCAGTAAGAGCTATTTTTTTATCCCTGTATTAGTATATATAGAGAGGTCAATTTGTCAAAATAATTCTGAAGTCACCTTCCATTACATTATTTAGAATATAGCTATAACCAATAAGTTTTATAGTGATTTAACATTTTTAGTAGGTAAATAGGAAGCAGCTTCAGATACCACATTATTGTTATGAAATGCACTATTACATTACAAGAAACACTATGTTAATGCATAACGATCATTAAGATAATCATCAACATTATAATAGCCCTTACTCGTTACTCATAAAAGTATTCTTGATCTGAGATTTTAATTTGGTCAGAGGAAGTTCAATCGGATCTTGGGGAATTTTATTAAACAGTGCTATACTACACAACCCAAATATAAACCTCTTGATTTTTGCAGTCTAAAAAATGGACCGGCAAGCTTGTTCTTAAATGTTGTGTAACAGTTATAGGTTTGCCTCTTTTTGCAAATAAGTCATAGTTTTTTCTAACTTAAATTGTATGTTCATAAATGTATTGCGATGCCAGTGTTAAAATATTAATTTCTTTAAAATTTTCTCTAAGAGTATGAAAATACTATAGATATTACCATCTGAGCCCCACAACAAAATGCCATTATGTCATATTGCAATGAAAATAACCAAAGTAAACCAATCTTGCCATTTCCACATCAGTTAAGTCTTACTTTTTAACAGCAAAAGCCGCGGAGCTCAGTCTTCTTGATAAGGCATCAATATGAGGATCCCATTGCAGATGCGAGTCTAAAGTAATACCCAGAAACTTTGTAGAACTTTGACGAACTCTACAGGCTGGTTGATTATTTTTATACTAGTATTAACCTGTTTCGCGTTAGGCAGAGTAAACTTAACACATTTTGTTTTACTAGAGTTTTGAATTATTTACGGTAAATCGATGAAGTCCTTCAGAGAGAGCACAATTTACTTCATCATAACAATCATTTCCTCTTCTAGCTTTAAACACTAAAGGCTGTTATCAGCAAATAGTACTGTCTCACACAAATCTCTTGTAACCACGACTGGCCGTCTAGTGCGCGAGGTGCCTTACTCATGAGAGTATTCTTGTTCTGAAATTCTATATTTGTTTCTCAGGTTTTCACGCACATCACTCATTAAATAAAATAAGTTTCAACGGGATTGCGCTGATTTTTAAAAATTAATGGACGTTTCGCATCCTTTACAGGAATGCGTCGTCAGAATAATGACTTTTTATTTACTTTGTCGAGCTACCTTCGAAAGAATTTTATTGATTTGATTTTTAAAACTTTATTGTCTATGTATGAATTTATTAGGCAATTTATTTAATAAAGTACTTTTTAATAATTAACTACCGTAAACTACCACCGGTTCCAAAATTGGGAGACCTTTCTTAGAAGCACCATCGAAACAAACTCAGAGAGGCTTTCTATCTCCTTCTTATGTTAAGTCATGCAAACAAAAAGAACGGATAGTATCTGTTGGTCTTCTGAGATTCTTATTTGATCAGAGATAACTCAAGTCGTAATCACAGGTGATTTAGAACGGAAAACTGTAGCGGCTTAGAGAGCATAAAAATTATGCAGTTTCTGCAAGAACACGTTATAAATACCTAGTGTACTATATTTTTGATTTTCGGGGACGAAATTTTCTACTACGCATATAAACGGCTAACTTCAGACATATCAAAATATGTCCGCTAAACTCAAGTTTGACTAAAGTTAACCTTGGCAAACATTGAATCTCATTGACGTAACTAAATAAATTCTGGACAACTCACAACAATATTTAGTGCCAAACTAAGAAGGTGCACTATGGAAAACAAATAACATATTATAAAGAACATATGAATACCTACATATAATATAAATTTATAAACAGCCGTCATTGGTGTATAAATATTAGTGCCCATCCATCGCACAAATAAATGCCCCCATCGGGATTTGAACCAAGGATCATATAAAATTGAAAGTAAAATCGCAATTTTAAAAATACCTTTCTCATATTCACTTCACTCATATACAGCTGACATATGAGTGTGTAATCATCAGTTCTTAACATTCAATTCCATATTAACACGACTCCCATAGAGGCCGCCACTACCTACCCACAAAGATCAGTCTTCATTGACCTAAATACCAAGTAGGGCGGACCAAATTCCTAGCATTATTGACACGACACTCGATTCAACACAAAATACTCTTCATTGAAGTACAGAGAGCCACAAATTAAGTTAATACTGTCAAACTTCTCTAACTCACATTGAGCTTTATATTTTTCGATACAAGGTTCACAATCTATTGAGAAAATTTGACATTTTGTGGTATTTGATGTGTGGCTGTCTATACTATTTTCATTGAATTATTGAACATTTTCATTGAACCGGGTCGGTGCAGTCTCTTTTCGTTTCTGTACCTAATCTGTACAGATTCTTTACCGAGAACCACTTCTTGACCGGCTCGGTTTCGCGGTATCGTTTCGCCTTTTTTGCTGCGGATTTACTTACGGGAGTTATCACTCCCGCAAGTAAATCCGCATCCTATCGGACGGGTACGTCGAATAATTCCGTACCAGTCGGAAGCACCGGTAGAGTTTCGTACAAAGAGGTGTGTATCCACTCGGTAAAGATTCTGTACCGAAACTACACAGTGACTATTCTCATTTAATTATTATGCAATCGGTAAATAATCCGTACAGATTCGGTACAGAAACGGAAAAATCCGCACTGACCCAATAAGGAAGGCACCTAACTGTCGTGATAAAAATATTAAATATAAAGGGTTTATTTTTACATCAATGAATCTTGATTAAATTCTTCTCATAGCTACTTTATTACCTGTCTGATGGGCACTGCTGCGAACTGAAATACAGTAGACCCGCAGTAATCCGGACCCAGTCTAATCCGGCGCCCTCTATAATCCGACATGCCCATCACTGTTTATTATAATTTAACATCAATTCAATTTTTTTTTTTAATTGTAATTTGTTGGATTACAAGATGCTCTTATTGTACCTAAGCCAAGCTCCTTAGATATTCAACCTTGAATCATATTACACGCAGAAGAATAATATAATAAAAAAAAAAACAATTTTAACGGGTGTGTAGACAAAAGTCACTATTTCAGGTACCTCTCTCGTTTTAACTATAATAAACTACCCCTTAGTACGTTTACAATTACGAAAACTATGATAGTTTTCGTGAGCTCGCACTCGCACTAAGGATACTGATTATATTGTTTTCGTTTCATTACAAATAAACAGTGTTTAAATTCTTTCATTAAATCATTTGCGTATTTTTAAATTTTAAGTATTTTTAGTTACTTTTCACCAAAATGGACATAAAAACATAATTTACAATTATTAATCCCTTATCAAGGCTTCATTACGGCAGACAGATACAAAACAGTCGCTATTGATGGAATCGTCAGACCTTTCCGAGTAAACCATGGGCACCAATTTGTACTGGTTGACGATAATGCGCCCACACATCGAGCTCAACTAGTCAGTGCTGCTCTCCGAGAATTCGAAATCACAAGTTTAGACTGGCCTGCCGGCACTCCTGACTTAAACCCAATAGAGCACGCGTGGGATGCTCTTAAGCAAGCTGTTTGGAACCGGCAGCCACCACCCCAGACAGTGCCGCAGCTCAGGGAAGCTGCTGTTCAAGAATGGGATGGGCTACCACAACAAATGCTGGATAACTTGATCCTCTGCATGCCCAGGAGGATCTCCGCATGTGTTCGAGCCAGAGGAGGAGTTATTTTGTATTAGATAAACAACAATTTATTAATAAAAGGTTTTTTTATTTGGTTAAACTATGTTTTCATTTCTATCAAAGTTATAGAACTTACAAACTCGTACTAAGGGTACTGTACACTAAACACTTGTTAAAATGCGAGAAATAGGTGAATCACAACTTCGCAGTCTAGTTTTCGATTCCATTGTTAAACGCAAAGTTCACCACAATATAGTGAAGTTTGATGCCAGCTAAACTAATTTGTGTAATTTGTCCTAATTGGAATGTTATTCTGATTTCAAGCTTATAAACTGATGAATCTATGCTATAAAATGTTATCGAGTGATAATATTCACTTTCATTATAACGAATTAATAAATTAATTCACTGAATGAGAACTACATACATATTTGTGTCATTTCATGTTGAAACTAATGGGCCCATGGGGACCTAGCGTTAGTTCCTTATTTATGGAACTGTCAAAGAGACTCACCGAGGTGACTGGTGATCAAAAGGCTGGCAGCTTTTCAACGGATCAACCTTGCCATCCAACGTGGCAATATTGCCTGTCTATTGGGCACCATGCCTGACGCAGACACTGGGGTGACATAGGTATTTTTTTAATTAGTAAATATTAAATTTAAATAGGTATTAAGGTAATTTGGATTTTAAATTTTAGACATCAAGTAGTTTTTAAGTTTTGGTTACTTTTGAATGTTTTGTTGATTAATAAAATTTCTTTCTCTGAAGATCCATTAAGGACTCACGTCTGTAACCCTTGAAAAAAGTGAGTGACCGTCAGCAGAATATGGCGAACAGTCATTAGTTTTTTTTTCTTTATAGTTTATCTATCTTAATAATGGTGTCGATTCTGATATAATTCTCTAAACTTAAAACTAAATTTAACATAAGTCTCTCCTTTTCAACCTGTGTAGAGCATGACAGGGATACACTGTTGTCAAATTTAAGTTTAGGTTTAGAGAAGCATGCCAGAATCGGCACCGATATAAGATAAATATTTTCAACACTCACTCCAATTAGCCTAGCCCCAAAGTAAGCACTAAAAGGCTTGTGTTATGGTATACTAGGGTAACGGATAGAATACATATACATATAAGTATATTTTTATCTGGAATGACATATAAACATCCCATGACTTAGGTACATCAATTTTTCATCCCCCTAAATGTTAAGGGTGGTCCACATTTAATTTGTTTTTTACATTTTGTTTTTATGATGTATCATACAATAGTTATTTATTATACAAGAGTGGAAAGTTCCTTTTTAACCGCGTGCTCGATTTGGATGACCGAGCAAGCGAAGGATTCTAAAGTTGAATCACGAGCGCAGCGAGTGATTCTAAATTAGAATCCTGAGCGTCAGCGAGGGAAACAAACGAGCACAAGGTGAAAAATCTTTCCACTCGAGTGCAATACGTAACTTTTCATCCCACCTCAGCGAGGAAATGACAAAATGAAAAAGAAAACAATTTATAATGACAAAATATTTTTATTTCAATTAAAACACATTAAGATAATCTATAAATTGAAGAAAATAATAAGAAGTAGAAAATAATTAAGAAATATTAAATGTAACGTTGCTACAGTTACTTATGTTAAGTTTAATATTTTTGTTAGGTAATGTTATGTTGGTGTTTGTGAATTGTGCGCTGTTTTGTGGTAAACTACTCGTATCAGTAATTTTAAATAGTTGTGCCGATTCATTGGATTCTATTGGCGTAAATGTTGGCGAGAGAGGGCTATTGTTTCCAATCTTATGGGGGCTCATTTTAGATGTAGAAGGGCGAGACCAAGAATCTGACAGAGGTTCTTTCAGCGTTATGGCCTCCACGATACTATTACAAATTTTTGATTTACTTTGGATTGAATCCTCTATGTATCCCTCTACAACCGAATTAGACTTCCAGCCTCCATGGCGCTTAAGCGATAGAAGATCAGCCCCTGATTCGGCCAAAAGTGTGGCTGAGGTTCTTCTAAAACAGTGACCGGTGTATAACGGGGGTTCTAAAAGTCCGAGAAAAGTTGCTATTTCTCGTGGAATACTGCCAATTTTATTCTGACCCATAGGTTGTCGGATACACTTTCCGTTGCGATATTGTAGAAAAAATCGTTCAATTGGGGTGTTAGAAGGACGTAAAGCTTGATATTTCTGAACAATGTTTACATATTCCTTGCGAATAACGAAGTTGCGGTCTTTTTTTGTCTTGGTATTTAGTACATTAATTAATAGCAATTCATCAGAATTATGAGAATATTTTGATACGTTATTGACATTAAGTAGTGTAAGTTCATTTGTTCGACATGCTCCGGTTATACCAATAATAAGAACAACCTGTAACAAAAGAAGTATTTATAATCGTAAATAAATTAATCAAATTAAAAATATTGTAAGTACTATGTACAATTTTATCAACAACAAAAAATTACACGTATTGACTTACTTTTGCCGCTAAATATACGGAATCAGGTGCTTCATTAATAAACTTTGCAATTTCAGATGCTGTGAAAACCTTCGATTTTTTTGGTTTATAACCAGATGAGGCTCTTTTTAAAAATGCCACTAATTTATGATAGGTGTCGATATGAACGTCTTTCTTCATCTTAATTGTTAATTTTAGCATTGAATACGTACTCCATAGCGTGCTTGCTTTCTTGGTCTCAGATAATTCTATAAAATATGCCAGCAAAACGTTTTCGGAGAAAGTTTTTGCTCCTTTAGCTAGTCGCCACATGTTAAATATATCGTACTGTTTCAAATACTTCTCTCGTGATTGCTGAGGGAGAAGGCTCATTTGCGCATTATTAACTGTTTCAGTTAACTCAGTTGGCGTTAGATAAACTTCATCGTCGCTAATGTCACTCATTTTAGTTGATTTTTTTGTACAGTTTTTAGGTTATGTTAATTATATTAAGCAATAAAACGTGAAAAACTAGAATGGCGCGAAGCACGCAAATAAAACAAAGAAACCAAGAAGGTTCCAAATTTAAATTTTTTCACAATTTAAAAAGTTCTAATCATAAATTTGGCACCATAGAGGTTACATTAAATAGGTTTAATGACGTTTTGAATTTACAATTATATTGAGTACTCATTATATGTGATGTTCTAAATTCAAATCTACTTTGCCGCTCAAGCGAATAAAATAGAATTTTCCAGCCAGATTTCGAAGCGCAAAATTACACTTTCCGAGGTGGTGGGATGAAAAAATACATACAACCCTAAATTTTCACCCTTCTACCACATACAACTATTTTTTATAGCGGTACCAAGTTCGCTAGGACAGCTAGTATTAATATATAGTTTGAACGCATCGACTTACAAGGAAAGAAAAAGTTATTTTATTGCTGGGGTTTCTTTCTAAGATATACGCTCCAATACGCGTGGAAAAACCGCTATGTCTGTCCCCTTCCCCCTCTCCTTTTCTTTTATCTAATTGAGGCCATGAGAACCATAGTGTGTCGTGCAGCGACAAAATAAAAAAAATAAGGAAAACAAGAAGAGGTTATAAAATATTTACAAGAATAAAGTATTTACAGTGTGTGTGAAGTGTGGGATGTGAAGTGGGCGTGGGTCGTCGGCGATCTTCAGAGGCGGCTTGAACGGGAGGCCGTGCTGCAGGCAGATGGACGGCGCTCCTTGAAGATTGAAGCGTTCCTGGTGAGCCGTCTCCCAATTCTTGGCCTGACTTGCTGGTGGCTGGCAGGCGCTGCTGGTAGGTTGGCCGGTGAATATCGGCCGGTGGCAGGAGCTGCTGATGAACGGCAGGCGCAGCTAGTAGTCAGACGATGAAGCTGGAGACCAGGCGGCACTTCCGATGATGAGGTTGAAAGTTTAGTGAAGAGAGTAGAGTAAGGTTTAGTGAGCCAAAGGGTGCTGTAAAGCGTTGCGGTCTTTCTTGAGTCCCAGGGCAGCCGGCCCCGGGACAAGGCCTTTTATTAATTTAGAGCTCGGTAGCGAGCTATCAAAAGTTGAGTTGGCAACTTTTGCCGTAGAAATGAATGATAGATCAGGGAGGCTTGGCCTTTTATAGGTCCGGAACCATTTAGACACGATTCGAATCGAACTCAAAAGAATCAAAGTAGGTGGTCTGTGGAGGTTGAATAGGCATAGACGTAGTTGGAGAGAGCATCCGTGTCATGGGTAGCCATGGCAACGGATAAAAAACATTAAAGTGTCATAAATGTCAAGAAAATAAATAAACTATAAATAGATAAAATCGGAGCAAAATTAATGAAAACAAATAAATAAAAAAGAAATCATGGGACGATTGCTGAGGTACGTTACAAGTGGTCTAACTCATTTTTTTACAATATTGAGTTTATGATTTTTTCCAGTTCAAAGTGATCATTTTGATAGAACCAGAGTGGTTTAAAAGTGATACAACGAATATTCACTAGATGGCAGCATAATCACTGTTACGGTTTTTAGTCTGTGATCTAAATTTGAAGTGCCATACTGGCCTAAGTAAGATAAGGCCACTATGGTTAAAAAAAGAGTTAGGCCACTATGGTTTTCATGGCCTCAATTATAGAGTCTAGCCCCGCTAATTATAGAGTTTAGTTCAACTTTTTTATTTGTCTGCAAAACGCCTTATGCCTTCTTCAACTACCGGGGAGGCTAGAAGAAGGTATCTGGGATTCCTCCCTGCTCATTTCAACCAGCACTGGGGCTCGTTGAACTGAGCAGGGCCCTACCTAACGCCTTGAACTGGGCCAGTAAAAATCTGACAATACTCCTGCAACGGTCACCCGGTATACATTCTGAGGACCGAGGTACCCCCAATGCATGCCGGGAGTGCGGGTGTGGTCTCGTAGTGGGATGTGTAGTTTAACCTAATTATTCATAATAGTCTTACGCTTCTAAAATGTCTTCTTGAACTCTCAAATGTCGAGCGACCGACTTTCGGCCCTCTGTCAAAAAATCGGAGATGTAGTATGACGGAGTTTTATTTCCTTTTATTTTTATATCTAATTTGAGATTTCTATAGGATATTCGTAATGCCAATCCGAACGTATACAGTTAATTCATAGTCTAAATCTTGCTTCATTATTAGTGCGAAATATATATATATACCTGTATTACTTAAGTAATATTACTAATTAAAATCTTTCGGAGTAGTAATTATACACAATTCTTAATATAGCTGACCCTGTTCATACTCCTTAGTTCCATCGAGGCGTGACTAAACAAGTCGAATGAATTGATAATCGTTAAATTGAATGAAGAGGGACAAGGAAAATTTCCTTACTTTCAAGGAATGCCAAGGGCACAAGCCTTCACAAGCAAACTGCGACATGAAAATGTCGCGTTACTTGTAATTATGGGCCCTTGGGAATTTCAAAGACGACAAGAATACCAAAAACAAAAAAATGCGACGAGTTGCACTCCGGGAGTGCCGGCAGAAGTGAAAACTTGAATATTAACGTTGTGCATTTTTGATATTTTATATTACATTAAAAAAGTTTATCTCTCAGAAAAATCAACTTACATGAATAAGCGCACTTAGCGACATCTATTGTAAAGAAATCAACGTACATGAATAACATTTAAGCGCACCTAGCGACATCTATTGTAAAAAAAATACATTTTCTTCGCAATAAAGCTGCCACGTGGACGTCCTAGTTTGAGACTTATTATTACAATACGATAAAATAAAATATTACTATGTTCCAAAATATTGAAAGTCAACAACCTTTCCAAATTTATGTGATTCATGGTGCGATCAGCCCACGTGTTTAACCTGTCGCGAGTTTAACACTTTTTACCCATACAAAAAAGTGTACAACGCCGATAAAGAAGTTGTCATTTTAAAAACTACAATGACATCATTGTCATGCAGTAAATAAGAAGAAGATAATAGTGAGCAGTATCCCTAGCACGTACCAATATCAAATTCGAATAGTTTGCGAGTGCGAAATGTCAATGTCAAATTTTATATGGAAACTTGAACAGCAGCGCCACAAAGTACGTAACGAGAACTAAAAATCAGAAGTGATTCGTGATGATGTTGATACCCTTAGCACGAATCAATATCGAATTCGTATCGTTTGCGAATCCGAAATGTCATTGTCAAATGTGTACTGATTTTTAGGTCTCGTTACGTACTATGTGCCGCTGCTGTTCAAGTTTCCATACAAAATTTGACATTGACATTTCGGTTTGCAAACTATTCGAATTTGATAATGGTTCGTGCTAAGGGTTTGTCAGTCACTCTCGTTTCAGTATTCAACCAACACTATTTCAGATCCGTCTTTTCAGTATAACTTGGACGAAAACGAAAAATTCAAAAAACAAAAACATTAAACCGCGAAACTCCAAAATAACTCGTGTTTTAATAGAAAAATGACTGACCTTAAGGCTTAAATTCTAACCAGTAGGAATAGCTTTAGGGAAAGGATTCATTTAAATAAAACCCAGTAGTCTTCATATATTGCACAACTTTCTCCAATCCTCGGTTCCGCCAAGTGTCCATAGAACCGTTTATAAATAGACGTGTTCATAATGAAAACTCATCATAGAGGTATAAGAATAGATTGGGGAAGGGGGCTCTAAAAGTGTCCGTCTAGTAGAAAGAGAAAAAAGATGAGAGACGGCTAGCTATATCTCTCTCTTGTGACGCATGGCATCCAATGGCATCTCATCGAAATAGTGAGATGCTTACGGTTGTCAATGCGCATGCGCGACTAGAGAGAGAAAGCTAGCGGTCTCTCATCTTCTTTCTCTTTCTATTAGAGGGACACTTTCACTTGTAGTAGAGTCTATATCTCACCTACTCTATTCTTATACCTCTATGAAACTAATATTTATTATTAAAGGAATACTTAGGTCAACTGACTGTCTTGTTAATATTAATGTTACATAATCACCATGTTTTATTATTACAATTTAGTAACCATAGTATAATGAATATTTTATTTTTATTTAATTTATTTATTTGATAATCACTTACATCTATCATTACAGGTATAACCTAAAACAATTGAGCAGTTACATAAATACCAATAATTATAAAAAACTAAAAAAGAAAAAACCACACACAAACACAACAACAAAATAAGACATTGAAAATAAACATTTTTGTGATAGTTTATATAACGGCATCTCATTACGTGTAATATAAGAATAACTGTTATTAAAAGTGTTACTAATTACCCAATAAAAAATTAAGTGCCTTCTGAAGCACGAAGGAATTCGAGATAGATGACTTTTGGTCACCCATCCAATGATCGACCATTGCGAAAGTTGGTTAACTTCAACGATCGCATCCGAACGCGCTAGCCACCTGCGCCATCGAGCTCCTCCATGCCGTACTAAATGCGCAAAAATAAGCATTCAATATTTGAATTTAGTTCTACCAACGACGACTAGACGATTGCTTGACTGGCGATTTTTGACACGCATTTATAACAGAGGTTGAGGGAGACGATAATTTGCAGCTGAAGAAGCGGACTTACTATGGAACTAATTCAAAGGACTTGGTGAAGTTTTGTATGAGCGACTGCCCCGGCAATGTATATATACTGTACTTAGTAATATTTAATGGTAAATGGCTGAATATTTATAATTTCTATGAAAAAAGGCTCAGGAACTTTTGATAAAGTCACAATCTTCAAAATTACAAGAACTCCTACTTTTTCATTAGGTACCTTACACACAGTTGATAAAAGATGTTGCCAATTATTTACAGAGTCATCAATTTCGCATTTTCTTAGAATCTTTCTTCCCATTTCTCTGATTAACTCTTCACAAAAAGTTATTTTAAAGCAAAAATAAATGCAAATAATTTGTTATCGTCGACCTGACAGGAAATCTGTGAAGTTTTATTTTATCCATTTGCAAAAATTAAAGGATTAATTATCATACGGCCTTGTCTGATCAGAATAATAAAATCTATTATTTTAGGCCTTCATTGATTTGTTTTAATACAAAATAAGGGCCAAATATATCATAGTTTGAAGGAGTTTAGAAATAATATTGTTTATTTCGATATACTTACACATTTTTTTTGTGTACAATTATTGTTCATTTATTTTGTAAAACGGAACATTTTGCTTTTGAAACAGACATGAAGTCAATTTTTATACTTTTAAATATTTCATTATATCACGAAATGTGTATGAGAATAATAAACACGTAATAATTAATAAAACAATATTGTAAGTTACTGGCTAGTGCGAAATATTCAGCTCAGATATCAATCTCAGCCATGTCCTTTGGAACTCTAATTTTAGCACAGTTTCGTCGCGCAGGTGGTAGGAGAAGTATAAGACTTACACGCCTATATTATTGTTTTATTGTGCACTTTTGACTCATTCAGACTATTTTCTTATCATTTTTATAGCTCACTCGCCATAAACCCTACTGGGAAAACAATATCCTACTTAACATAATCACGAATCAGCAGAGGATGTCTCGAGAACGGGCGTAGGGTTGTTAACATGACACCGGATATTTATAGACACAAATTCGTATGCATACCAGTACGTAATTGGCTATTTTCCCCTCTGAATATACAGGGAATAAATAACAGATATCTTCATCCGTATGAATGATGTGCTTTGATTTCAAAGAGATTTTTTTAAGTAATCTTTTTATAGGGTGAACATTGAATATAGGTAGGTACAGGGAATAATTATCAGATGTTCTGCGTATGAAGGATATGTGTTCTTTGATCTATTGTAACTTTTGGCATGTATTAATTGTGCCCGTCTTATTTTTGCAAAAAATCAATCAAAAACATCTAAATTGTCATATTTTTTAATTATTGATCCTCTTTTTCTGTGACATCAAATCAATCGATACGCGATTGATATCGATTTGTGGATACGCTTGCTCCGTGCCATATAGGTAGTGCCTCCCTAGCTGCAGGCGTGGCGGCGGCCTCTGCCGAGTACTGCAAGCAACGCAAATATTCTGTTATGAATGAGAACTACATATTTGTGCCGTTTGGTGTTGATATTATGGGCCCATGGAGTCCAAGCGCTCGTTCCCTTTTTAAGGAAATGTGAAAACTCAAACCCAAACTTATTTATTCAATCTAGGCTGTTACAAGCTCTTGTGAAAGTCAAACGCTACGCCATCGTCATGAGCAAATGATTAGTTGTTAAGAGAAGTGAAAATAAGGACCTGTACCCCTAGGATGAACCAATATCGAATTCGAATATTTTGCTAATGCGAAATGTCAATGTCAAATTTTGTATGGAAACTCAAACAGCAGCGTCACAACGGACGTAACGAGAACTAAAAATCGGGCATATTTGACAAGGACATTTCGCAATCGCAAACTTTTCAAATTTAATATTGGTTCGTGGTTGGGGTACTGTTCCCTTAGCACAAACCATTATCGAATTCGAATCATCGTCGGAAAATCGTCTTGTTAACATGCATGGAATTGCGCCTTTAATGAGATAATATGCCGTGAAGGCATGTGTGTCTAACCAATGATTATAATAAGTACTAATATTTTTCTTTCGAGTTCAAAATCAAATTTAGTCAAAACTGATGTGCAATCGATTGTACTAATGGAGTTCGCCTTATATATATCCCGGATTATCAAAATATTTGACATTGATCCCTGAATATATTACGTGCCATAATCTGTGTTTATCTAAACCTGGATTATTGGAAATTGACACCCTTCAAAGCGTCGGCATCTTGATAACCTCATTTCTTGGAAATTTCATTACAAAACAAGGATATGTATTGAAACATACTTGTTACAGCTGAGAGCTAACTTTTAGGGTTCATCATCATTATCATCATGTCAGCCGTACGACGCCCACTGCAGAGCATAGGCCTTCCCACGATCTTCACAAGACCGTCGGTCCACCTTGTAGGGGGCCTACCCACTGAGCGTCGTCCGGTGCGTGGTCTCCATTCTACAAGCTTTCCGTCCCAACGGCCATCGGTTCTTCAAGCTACGTGTTCCACCCACTGCCACTTCGACAGAGCAATCCTTCGAGCGATAGCGGTTACTTTGGTTCTCCTATGGAGTTTCTCATTTCTGATTCTTCCGCGTAGCCGAGCATCGCTTTCTCCGTTGCTCACTGTGTGACCTTGAGCCTTTTTATGAGACCCACAGTAAAGGAACATGTCTCGCTTGAGAAAGACTTTTGTCTTGAGACTCTGAGGTAATTTGGACTTTAGTTTCGGTTAATGTAAAAAATAGATACAACCTTTTATCTGTCTGTTTATCAAGACCCTTTATCTCGGGAACGCATGGAGGTATCGAGTTCAAATTTAAACCATGCACTAAAGTTTGCGGTCCCTTGCAGCTGTGAAAAATCAAACTTCTTAGTTAACGTAAAAAATACTTAGATACAACCATTTATCTGTCTGTCTATCAAGACCCTTTATCTCGGGAACGCGTTTATCGAGTTGAAATTTGAAACATTTATACTTAGGTCTGCGATCTCTTGAAGCTGTGAAAAAACTAAACTTTGTAAAACTTAAAACTAAAATTTACCGTATAAAAAGGTAAGGTTGTTTGTGTTGCATACCTACAAATGTGTACGGAACCCTCGGTGGGCGAATCGCACTTGTCCTTTTTTTTTCAATCACATTAGCTCCCAAAAGTTAAGTTAATTCCGGGATCGTAGACCGAATATATATGTTAATTATATTCGGTGTGATGACACATACACATAAAAAATGTGTAAGGATCAAGTAAACTGTTGCAATGAAAAAATCTTCCAGTTAATTTAAGGGACAGGCACATCCTGGATATATATATTAAAAATACCTAAATAACTATAATTGCTATTTTTACTTTCAAATATAAAGGTATTCATTTGACATTGTGGGTTACCTACAATGCGAAGAGACGGCGCTGCCTCGCAGATTAAGAAAGGCTAGAAAGAATTCGACACGGCCATCAGGGTAGCGGTAGCATAATTCGTCAGGTCATTAGCCCGGATAGCGAAGGGTGCGGGTTCGATTCCCGTCTGCTGGCTGGGCCGCGTGGAATTTTTTCTAGTAATATTTTCTTTAGATTTAAACTTAAATAACTAATTATTTTACACCTCCTGGAGTAGCCTTGTGTTTGCACTAAGAGAAGACACCCAAGTTTACTCTCCGCTTTGATTTAACATCGGAAATTTAGCAACCCTAGCTTTAAGATAACTTTATAGTTACAAAGGAGCCCGATGAATATTTGTCTTTTGCCGGTGGGAGTGCCACGTTGCATATTTTCGACATCTCGTCAGTGTGGATCTTTCGGAACGCTTTTAGCCCCGGCCCGGCCGTCAGCGTTGTATTAAAATATTTGCGAGCCAAGATGGAATTGACAGGCCTGTACTTCAAAAGGTAGCTGTTCAAAAGCCATAGAGAAACAGTGAAGGGAGTAGCCATCATGGCCTTATCTATATCTATATATATAAAAATGTTATGTTGGTTAGTGTACGCTTCAATAACTCAAAAAGTTCTGCACCGATTGAGTTGAAAGGACAATGTTAAAATTGGCCTAAGAACCAACACCAATTTGGCATTTATGATAATTCTTAGTATAGTTTTTGTGATAATTATCAGTACTTAGATTGTAACGGACACTTCCAGTTAAGTAAGCTAAATTAAAAAGTTAAAAAATAATCTGAGACAATAAATACCATTTTATGTGTAAAATCTATGGCAGCACTGCAAACAAAACACTTTCTTCCTAATGCCGGCACTTCACTTGGATATTCGTATTTGCTATTTTAAAACATGACATCAGTCTGTCCTTTTCATTCCTTAAGCATAACAAGGACAAACTGTTGTCAAGTGAAGGGCCGGCATTAAACTCGTTACTCTGTGGTTGTGGTTCATGCAGTTTGCATTCGTAGTAATCTGTGGCATTCGTGCATTCCAAAGAGTAGTTTAATATACCGGAAAGTGCATTCTCGTTTCAGATACATACATCAGATAGATTAAATTTCGTAAAAATAGTCAATAAATGAGAAGCAGAACTACAGTTTTTATTTTATTCATGATTCCTACCTAACCAAGTTTTTCCTAATTAACCCGTAAAATCTAAATTCATAGGTTGACCTATGTTTCATTGAATATTAAACATAACCTCAAAAAAAATTTAGTTTTCCTAATAATTTAAGTTCTCAGAAGTGTCCGTCAATAATCTTTGTTTTTACAGTCATTTACTTACGATTTTGAACCTAGAAAATAATATTTCATGATTGTTGGTTCTTAGGCTAACTATGTATGGACGCTGAACAATGTCCTTTAACATGATATAAAATCTGCATCTAGGATTGTTTTTATATATTTTTTGCATCAGTCACATATCTGCGACCGCGAGAAAACAGTTTTTTAAGGATCAGCTGTGTACCAGTGACCGCGCCATCTGCTTGAAGCGAGGAAAACACTTGCTGACAACCGTAATAGTAATGACGCAGTCACATGAGAAACAATTTCGTTCCCAATTACATTGTTTATTTACAAAAAAAATTGCATCTGCTTCTGATTATTATACAATCTGAATTAAATATTCACTTAAATCAAGATTTTTTGGTGTGATAGTGTTATGATCGAACTGCGCCTTTCACCAAATCGTAAGTAGAGGTTATATTTTATATCAAAGATGGACAGTAAAAATATTATTTTTTTGCAATTATTATTTATTTAATATTAATTAATTAAATAAATAAGTAAAATATTAGTTAAATAATTAATCAATAACAAAACATATTTATTATTGAAGTGAATCTTTTTTAATAATCGTGTTCTCGAGTCGGCAAACCAAATATAACCAATATAGTCTTTATATCTACGCAGACAGTGGAAAAACAAAAAATATTGTATATCCACAAGTATTGCAAAATTAAACTTATATGAAATGTATTCGTTGTTTTGTTTCTCATTTCTCAACCATTCAATCACAATGTGCCACTGCGAAGCGTGGCAGGGTACAGCTAGTGTATATATAAAAATCAATTGATGTTCGTTAGTCTCGCTAAAACTCTAGAACGGCCGGGCCGATTTCGCTGATTTTTGTTTTAAAATATTTGTCGTAGTCCAGGGAAGGTTTAAACGGTGACAAAATATGCGAAAATTGCGAGAAAGATAGTAAAAATACCATTTAAATTGTCATATAATTTGTTCTATCTATATTCCTGTCAAACATTTGACGTCCGTCGTTTATCATTTCTTCCAAGTTATTGTAAGCAGTACGAAATACGCTGGGTCAGCTAGTTGTATATAAATAGTCCATGGTAGCTATAGCGACATCATATTATTCAAATCATTCTGTCATTTTTTGCGGGGCAGGGGGGTAAATATACACAGAAACGCAGTTTAAAGTACACGCATATAAAATAAAACTGTACACACTCATGTCATAACACAATATATCGTCAAATACTGCACACATGTATCGTTTGACTGCCCAACTCGACAGAGGGGAAAGCTGTGTATGCCTACTCCCCTGCTGGCCGTGTCGGCCTATAGGAAAAGCTATACGACACGATAGTGTAAGGACGTAGCGCCCGGGGAAGGTCAAGACTCGCCCATCACCATCAAATTCATCGCATTCTGAAGGTAAGTGTGACGTCAAAAGTCGAAAAAGCAAGCGGTGGGTGTGTATGAAACAACGAAAGAATTGTGTACTGAGAATAGAACGCCGTAAGGCACGGCAAATACTTTCGCTTTTTAGATAGTCGTTTATTCAGTAATGGGTATCTAGCTAGTAAACATTGGTCATTGTTTCACAGAATTTGTATTTAATTAACACAATCCTTCCTACTCATTTCCTACTAATGTTATAAATGTGAAAGTTTGTATGTTTATTACTCAATCACAGTCAAGGTATAATCTGGAAAGAGACATAGAAAACTTTTCGTCTCGAAAAGTGTTAGATTCCTGAGGGATTGTAAAATAAAACTAAATTTAACGAGGACGAAGTCCGGGGCAGCCCCTTGTATTTAATCATACAACAAAAGAATGTATAAAATTTGTTACTCTTTTTGATGCTGTATTCCTTTAGGATCGTAACCCCTGTGCAGGAAAATTCCAAACTTCAACATAGGCATAATAAACATAGCTGTAAACTGACCCATTAATCACAAACGTTTAATTAATTAAAGGAAATAAGGTATGGAAGTTAATGCTTATACTAAAACATTACCAGACCTAAAATAATTTGTCTGACCTTCATGCATTTAAATTACTAAAGGTGCTGTCCGACGGCTTGTGTAGTCGCGGGCGCGGCCGCGCCGCGCAGGTTTGCCAAACGTATGAGAACTCTAACGTTTGAAATTTAGCAGTCTCTATACATAATACGAGGTAAAGAGAAATCTCATACACTGATATGAGATTTGAACAATCTTGACTGTTTGTGTCATGTACAGAAACCAAAAATATTATCAGAAAGTAAATAAATGACCAGTCCACAAAGGATCGAGTAAGTAAGTACAGCTTCATTATGCCATCACAAAGTGTACGAAATTTCTATTTAGCTCGGATCATGTATAGTGACTGCTATAGCTCAAACTTTGACTTCCTATACGTTTGGAAACTTGTGCCCACTTCTGTTTTTAATATTTGTTAACGATATTGATGCATGTGATAATGATGCATTCCAAGCTCTTTTGTTTCGTGGATAACAACAGACAATGATATCGCATGAACCAACGATATCCAGCTCGCTGAGGATATATTACAGATGTTAGTGGATGCACCCAAAGCAGGAACTGCCCTTGGACTATCTATCCATGTAGCCAAAAGGTGGCATCAGATATTGGTTAAGGACTTGGAAAAGGAGGCTAAGGATAAATTATTAGAATCATATTTAGTTCCAAGTAATTGCGAGTTATTGGTGGAACCTACCCTCAACCCGGAAGCAATAGCTGCTTTGCTCGAATCACTGGTTAAGAGGGATTTCTTCATATTGTACTTTTTTAAATTTAAAGCCGTTCAGTGATGCTTGCCGAATTTTATGCAATAGCCACTTTGTCAAAACCAGAACTCGCAGAAATTTTGTCATATCATCAATTACTACCGATCTTATAGATGCATTTATTAGCACTACCAGAGATAAGAAACTTTTTGACGAGAATGTAACAGAAAAAAATAAATCGGCTCAGTCTATTCAAAAATCGGAGCAGGTTGTAAAAACCGTACCTAAAACAAATACTAAAAAATACTCTTTCAGATCTAACACTTCTAACAGCATCAACAAAAACCGTTTTAACTTCAAACCGCTGCATCGGAGATCGGATTATAGACCGAACGTCCCCACCGATGCTGCGAGAGGCCGCACATCGCATTGTCAAGCACGCACATCCACTCAGACCAGACCGTCGACGAAGAATCATTCTCCAATGAGCAAGACTTACCGGATTTAGATCACGAGGTAAAATATGCAAGAAGACTGCAATACTTTTCTAATGCGTGGTTTCAAATAACCAATGATCCTACAGTGCTATCATGGACGATAGGGTATAAGATTTCATTCGCCTCGATACCGCACCGTAAAGATAAACCTAGGGTTTATCCGCAGTCTTTGCAAGAACGTTGTGAATAGAAAAGAATCTATTCAAAATTTACTTAAAATTAATGCCCTAAAAAGTGCACCAATGTCGAAGGAGAGTTTTATCAAGCATTTTCTTAGTACCAAAACCAAATGGTGACTATTGCTTTATACTTAAACTCAACAAGTTTGTAAAAATCTTTACATTTAAACAAGTTTGTAAAAATCGAGCATTTTAAATTGGAAGACTATCGCACCGCCTCAAAACTAATAACTAAAAACTATTTTATGGCGTCCGTAGACCTCAAAGGCATATTTTTATTAAAAATATCTCCCTTTTAAATATGGCGGTATACTTTATGAGTTTACATGTATCCTTTGGTCTCTGTAGAGTTCCCTTTGTTTTTACCAAATTAATGAAACCAATCATATCATTCTTAAGGTCTCAACATTATTTCTGTTATTTATTTAGATGATATTTTTTTATTGGTCCAGATTACATTGAATGCAAAGATACTCGTATGATCCATTTCACTGTCATTAGGATTTAAATTAAATCTAGAAAAAGTTCTATACTACCAGAGACAAGATGTAATTTCCTAGGATTATTCTTTGACTCTAAAAAAATGATATTTACATTACCTGATACAAAAAAGGAAAAGCTAATAAAATCGATTATTTCACTTCTCAATCTATTTAAATGTAAATTACGCGAATTCGCTAAGTTTATAGGACTCGTAATATCTAGTTGTCCCGCCATTCAATACTCTAGCCTTTATACTAAAGAATTTGAATATTTTAAATACTCTTGTTTGCTTAATAATCCTAGTTATGAACAAGTTGTTATTTTACCAAAAACATTGCACGATGATCTGCACTGGTGGTTAGAAAATATTGATAACGGGCACTCTCATCTGAAATTATACAAAATATTTTCAGACGTATCTTCAACTAGTTAAGGTGCATTTTGTAACGGACATAGCTATTATGGGCATTAGAAAGACAAAGAGAGGTCGAGCACATTAACGAACTCGAGTTAAGGGCAGCTTTCCTTGCTATAAAGTATTTTGCTAGGCAAAGTAGTGATTGCGAAGTCTTATTACGTACAGATAACGTGACTGCTATCTCTTGCATTTTGGAATGGCTTCAAAGCCTGACATATTCTGATACAGAGGCATTATTTGGTACTTTATTAGATTTGGCCTGATCATGTAGTGTAAGGGCTATACATACTCTGACACAGACACACAGTCACACACATGCACACACACACACACACACACACTCACACTCACACACACACCCTCACATACATACACACAAATAAGACACAAACGCGTTTTTAATTTCTGTTTTAATATTAAATTAGGATTAAGATTAAAATTTAAATTTTTGTAGCAAAAATTGTTTTTTGGAGGTGGGCGTTAATAACTGCAACACAGTTTTATATCTAATGCAGTTATTATCGATCACTATTGTCAATGTATCTTTGTTATGGTTTTTATAAATATTACATTTCATTAATAGAATGGGCAGCGGTCAATACCGTCATTTAAATCAAGTAACAAGAAATATCTGGAAATGGAGCGAAAAGCGTAAAATAATATTTTTTGTCTCTTAAATAAACACAAAACAATATCTAAAAGCTGATTTACTTTCAAGGAGGAAGTTCCAAAATACTGAGCGGGAATTGTCTAATTATGCTTTCCAAGAAATAACACTCCAATTAAGCATTCCAGAAATAGATTTATTTGCAAGTAAATTTAATGACAAATGTTTTACCTTTGTTACATGGAAATCTGATCCTGATGCTTGGGCAGTCGATGCATTTTCAATATCAAGGCATAATAAATTCTTTAACGCATTTCCTCCATTTTCATCAATCACAAAGGTAATGTATTTATGTATATATACCTATATAATGGAATGTAATAAACGATAAGGCAGAAGGCATTGTAGTAGTACCGTATTAGCCAACACAAGCATGATTTCTGCTGTTCTTACAGATAGACTTCTCTTTAGTAATGCTTGCTTGATAACTTCGCGGTATCTAATTTTAGACTCTTGTGCAGGCTGTGTAATTCTTCAGAAAGGAAATTTTAATAATAATAATAAATGCCGCGGTAGCATAATTGGTCAGTGCATTCGCCCGGATTGCGAAGAGTGCGGGTTCGAGTCCCGTCTGCTGCCTGGTCCGCGTGGAATTTTTTCTAGTTATATTTTCTTTAGATTTTAACATCAAGCAGTTACATGCTTTAAAATAATAAAAATTATAACTATAATTGCTATTTCTTCTTTCAAATGTTTAATACTTGTAAAAGTATTCATTTGACATTGTGGGTTACCTATAATGCGAAGAGATGGCGCTGCCTTGCAGCTTAAGAATGGCTAGAAGAATTTCGACGCGGTCCGTGAGGGCCGCTGTAGCATAATTGGTCAG
The DNA here is from genome assembly GCA_902850365.2 of Chilo suppressalis. Lineage (NCBI taxonomy): Eukaryota > Metazoa > Arthropoda > Insecta > Lepidoptera > Crambidae > Chilo > Chilo suppressalis. The sequence continues at coordinate 7,259,810 of OU963912.1, read as the reverse complement.
TGCATTCGCCCGGATTGCGAAGGGTGCGAGTTCGAGTCCCGTCTGCTGCCTGGTCCGCGTGGACTTTTTTCTAGTTATAGTTTCTTTAGATTTAAACATCAAGCAGTTACATGCTTTAAAATAATAAAAATTATAACAATAATAAATGAAATAAATATTTCCAACACTCACACCAATTAGCCTAGCCCCAAAGTAAGCACTATAAGGCTTGTGTTATGGGATACTAGGGTAACGGATAGAATACATATACTGTACGTATATAAGTATATTTACATAGAAAATACATATTAAACATCCATGACTAGAGCACAAATGCTCGTATTCATCATAAAAACATCTGCCCCCACCGGTTTCCAACCCTGGAACTTCTCGAGTAGGCGACACCATGAAACCCGGCGTACAAACCACTCGACTACGGAGGTCGTCAAATCAAATGATAATTAGTTCGAAGTAAATTATATTGGAGATTACTAATTTGCGTAACAACGGATATTGGTTCGTGCTAAGGAAATACTGATCACATAATTGTGATCGCAATTCACTTGGTAAGTTCGTTTGATCTTCAATTAAGAGCGGACGTGACATTTGAGAAATCGGTATTTGAAAAAACTATTGGCAAATACAGTGTGTTAGAGACAACAGTAGTTAATCGGTCACTTTCTCCTCTTGGTGAACAATGTTCTACTCCAAAATCGAATTCCCAAATTCTCCGTTTTAAATAGTTTTATTGGTGTTGTTCCACGAATGAATAGGATCAATAACTTTTCTTAAAGGCCGCACTTGGATGGGTGACCAGTAGTGTAACATAATAATAGGGATTCAAGTTACATAAAGTAGAATATAGACCTATAATTTGATTACCATTACAATGAAAATTAAACCAATACCTTATTTATTACTTTCTAGAAAATCTTCTAATATTTAAATTACCTCATTCTTTCAATTGAGGTAATTTGAACTTTAAACTTTGTAACAAATATAAATAGTTTTCAGCTGCAGAAAAAAACAAAATGGGGATTTTATATTTAAAATTTTCTATGCACTATAGTAATTAACGTATTAAGCATGATTGCTACCATATACCTTGTTTTTAAACGAAACGGTAATATAGTAGTATGTAAATTGACCAAACAAAGCGAACTAGAGCATGCCGACTGCTGGGGGAACCCATCAAAGTAGTCAAGAACAATTATTTTCTACGCAGATATCAGCAATCGCGGAATATTTGATTGATTTGGGTCCTAATCACTGGTTAGAGCTCCCCAAGGGTGTTTTTAATATAGTGCTGATATTTTATAACGCACGTGGGATTACCCCGCATGCGTGACACCCGCAAGTGTCCTTTTTGAAGCTATACTTCTTTAGCCGCGTTATGAAAAAAATATGAGAGTGAAATTTTAAGATGCGTGCGCATCACTGTAACACAAAAGTAACACCATGAAGTTAGCCGCTAAACCGCACATTAAGAATCGAAAAAAAACTACCAAGAAAATAAAAATAGAATTTCTATTAGTCGTGCATGTTGGCACGCTCGTCGCCTCTGATCACTGTTTTCATATTTATAATAAATTTCTTAATTCACAACATTTGTTTTAGTTTCATACAAGTGCGAATTATATATCTGCTAATAAATCATAATAATCAGTGATTTAAATTGAATATTTTGATTATTTATTTAATTTTTCAAATTAAAACTGAACTCTATTGACTTTGTTGACTATCCTTTTCCAGACCTTTTATTATTTTATTGTAATTAATTATTTACATGCTATTAAAAACTTTTTTTAATAATGCCAAAGAAGTATAACTTCTCATAATACATAATAATAATAATTTATTCATAGATTATTTGGTTTACAATAGTGGCAGGAGTCCCCCTTTTAAGCAAATCAATGCTTGTGCCAGGTGCCTCCGCTCCTCCATTATGCCAGCCATACACACTACGAGAAATCGTTACGATCAGACTGTACAGTTCGAACGGAACAGTTTATCGTACATGGCGTACGTATAGAAAACTGTGCAGTTTTATAACATACACGCTACGATTTATCGGTACCGTTCGGACGGTATTGTCTAATCGTAACGATTTCTCGTAGTGTGTATGGCTGGCATTACATATCCATATTTAATGTAATTTTACAAATATATGTAATATTTTTGAAGTGAAAACTTCTTTAGCGGCGTTGTACACTTTTTTTTGTATGAATAAAAAATGTTAAACTCGCGTCAGGTTAAACACGTTGGCTGATCGCATCATGACACACAATAAAATTGGAAAGGTTGTTGACTTTCAATATATTGGACGAAACATAGTAATATTTTATTTTACCGTATTATAATGATAAGTCTCTATCTAGGACGTCCACGTGGCAGCTTTATTGCGAAGAAAATGCATTTTTTTACAATAGATGTCGCTGGGTGCGCTTAAAGGTGATTTATGTAAGTTGATTTCTTTACAATAGATGGCGCTAAGTGCGCTTAAACGTGATTTAATGTAAGTTGATTTTTCTGAGAGATAAACTTTTTTAATGTAATATATATATGTTTGTGTACTATAGCGCAATAAATTAATATTGTATTCTACCACATACATGATAGTACTTTTATACTGAAAATTAAAGCAATTCGTGCAAAATTATTCCCTAACCATTCCAAAATATTAAAAATGCACAATGTTAACATTCAAGTTTTCACTTCTGCCGGCACTCCCGGAGTGCAACCCGTCGTTTTTTTATTCTATTTAGAACTTAGATATAAGTGTACCTATGCATTAATACGTGTATGTATGTATGCATGTATGTTTGTGCTTGAGTGTATGTGTGTGTTTATTATAAGTACACGCACCCGTTTTTTTTTAATTTGTGTGTATGTTTTATTGTATCACACATTAATGCATTTATAAAGAAATATCATTTAAATATTTAACTAGTTGATTTGGTTTTGTAATATTATAGAGCTCAAACATAAGTTTATTGAGTAAATGGAAGACCCGTGAATTTATACGCTTTGATAAACGTTACAGATACCAAAGCTAATTTACCCGATCATAATTTGATTTGTAACATAAAATACACATAGTTGGAACAATATTATAAAGGATAATCCGGGTTAAAGGATTTATTAACTTGTCGAGTAATTTTGTAGAAATTAACGAAATTACATTTCGAGTTATTTGTTTTCCTATGGAATTTTGGTTAGCTCTCAGATTTTGCAGTGATTTTTTCTTGCTTGAAAACATTTTTTTAACTAACACAAAGGCTAGTTGTCAAGTTTAAATCTTTCATTAGTTTCAAAGTTAAAGCAAAAGTGTAAATATGACATAATGTTAACTTTATTCCCTTTTATGTGATGAAAGCGAAAGGACTAAAAGTACCAGAATTAGGCCCTAAGTAACAATTTTTATCAGTATGTACGTACACTGTCCTTACTTGTTACTTAGTAAGGACAGTAAAGGTTTCATGTACTACCACATTGTTTGTTTTCAACTGTCTAGACTAGACAAATCTAAAACTATTTATTTGAAGAACATATTTCTGGCAAATATTGAAGTTTTTAATATTTCCAAGCAGAGATCTAAAACTACGTTCTATTATATTATTTGTTAAGTTTTGACGTACACCACTCATAAAATGAGACACGCTTAAACTTGTTCAAAATGCGTCTTTTTAATACTTTTTTGACGTTTCGCATCCTTTTCAGGCTGCGTCAGAATTATGATTTTTATTTACTTTCGACGAGCTACCTTCCAAAGACTTTTATTGAACGTTCGTATAAGTTATAAAATAAAAACAAGCATTTGATGTCACTGATTTTAATATATAACTATGAAAAACTTTATTAAAAACTGCAAACTACTAATTAAAATATGCAAACATAAAATCAATAACAATTATTACAGCAGCTACCTTCCATTCGCGCGTCGTTGCATCTACCGTTTGAAAATCGAACGCGTGTAAAGAAAAACAATAAAGACTTACAAAGGAGGTTGGTCAGTCGCCTGTGTAAAGCATGAAAACTCATTCCATAATTATTATCGCTAGTGGTCAAATTTTCTTAATTTGATAGTTATATTTGGACACTAAAGTTATTGATTAGCTTATTAATAAACTTATTAATATACTCCCAAATAAAACCATTTAATTTGAAAACAACTACTTGAAATAAAAAGGTCCCTAACTTTTTATTTTATGGCAATTGAAACGGAGAGCTAGTTGGGTGGAAAATAAAGGCTAGGATTTCGGACACAGTGGGTTTATTTACACTATTTTAAAAGCAATTCAGAATGAAAAATATTCAAAGCAGAAGACAGACACAAAAACCACGAGAACACAACAACAATTTTGATAGGAAACATGTACTTTAAAAACACTTCAAAAAACTATAAAAACTAAAGGTATCAAAAAGGTCGGCAATAGAAATTGAGGTGTATATAAAGTACTATACGACTACATTATAATTATAATAATATATCAATTTGTGTGTTTGTCAATAGCTGCCAGAAAGACGAACGGAATAGTATTTTTTTTAATTGCGCATGAGAACCTGTGATTGAGAGATTGATTGTTAAGAGGAGCTCGATAGCGCATGGCGCGGTTAGCGCATTCGGTCTGCGATCGTGAAAGTTAAGCAACTTCTGAAATGGCTGGTCCCTAGATGGGTGACCAAAAATTTATAATGTCAAGCTACTCCGTGCTTCGGAAGGCACATAAAGTCGTTGATCCCGGCTGTATCTGCACTCGTAAGCACCCACCAATCCGAACTGGCTTGCGTTCCGTCGCGTTTTATTATTTTTATATTGTATTTTTATATTTCTTTTGAATAAAGATATTTTGAATTGGTCATGGTCTATTCTCCCTATACCATCCATAGGAAAGGCCTGTGCCCCAGCAGTGAGGGCATTGAATTTATGGAATGGTATGGAAAGTGAAAATAGTTTGCAAACCGAAATGTCAATGTAAAATTTTGTATGGAAACTTGAACAGCAGCGCCACTTTAGACGGACCTAACAGGAACTAAACATCTGTACACATTTGACAATGACATTTCGGACTCGCAAACGTTACGAATTCGATTTTGGTTCGTGCTAGGGGTACAGTATTAGGTAGGTATTTGGGTAGTTTTCGTTATGGTTTTCCGACACCGTATTCCAGCCCGTATTCCGCGGATTTCCCGCTCGCATCCTGCCTCTTCACACAAATAAGAATAAATATTCATCATAGGTGCGCCACGTTCTCCCCTTATATTAAAATGACTGCCTATATTACATAGTTGCTTAATACCGAAAATGAACATCGTTCCATTTACGCTGAATACGGCGTATTAGATCTAGGGTTATCACAAAGGGCGCTTTCAATTTATGCATTTCTTGACGGCCTGCTGCGGTGCCGAAGCGGTGCGTTTGTCGTACAGCGTACGGACGATCCTTTTTTTTCATACAAAACGCGTTCACATCGGCGTGCGGCGCCGCGCCTGTACTGCGAAAGCTCGACAACAGGACTGTTGCCGCACCGCGCGTTTTGTATGAAAAAAAAGGATCGTCCGTACGCTGTACGACAAACGCACCGCTTCGGTACCGCAGCAGGCCGTCACGAAACGCATAAATTGAAAGCGCCCAAACAGAGCTGATTCGTTACAGATTTTGTAAAAGTTGAGTATATTTATTTGATTTTAAGCATTTAACTGCTAGATATTTAAATCTTAAGAAAGTTTTACTAGGAAATATTCCAAGTGGTCCAAGAAGTATACGGGACTCGAACCCGCACCCTTCGCTATCCGGGCGGATGCACTGAATAATTAATTATATAAACGTCTCCAATTTCCTATGCTGCAAGGCAGCGCCATTTCTTCGCATTGTTGGTAACCCACAATGTCAAATGAAAAACTTTTACAAGTTTCAAACATTTGAAAGAAAATAAATAAATTTTAGTTTATATTTTTATACATATAAAGTATTCATTGCATTTAATAAATTGGTGTGGTTATTTCTTAATTAAACATTTTCTTCTATAATAATCCTGAAAAACTTAATATTAACTACTGATTTGACAGGTTTGACAGCTGACACAGGTTTTTTATTGTACTTTGAACGCGTGACAAAAGGTATTTCGTAGCAGACGGCTTACTACATGGTTAATTGAATATCAAGAACATTAAACAGAAGTATAATTTTTCAAACATTTAACTGCTAGATAATGTTTACATCTAAAGAAAAACGTCTGCTGCCTGGACCGCGTGGATTTTTTCCTACTTATAATTTTTTTAGATTTAAAACATCTAGCAGTTAAATGGTGTTACGTGAAACGAAATGTAGTGTGGAGAGGATAGTTGAATTGAATCAAATTAATGTATTTGCCTAATACGTTGGGTGTACCTGAGATGGACGCCAATGTGTATTTTGTCCTACAGTATTCTGCCCTAAACATTAGAGGCAGAAAAATATTGGGTCGATCTAGTTTACCATGACTTTGGACAATGGCGAAATATTTGTTGAAGTATTTTAATAGCGTATATACATGTATGGAATAGTCATGTATAGAATACTTACTTAGAGAGTGCCAGTTTATATTGAACGTGAAAGGAAACGAAACCAGGCATACTATAAACTTCTTAAAGATTTTTCTGCATCTAGTTTCGGAGATAAAGTAGGAAATAAGCCAATTGAGTACATATAAACACCATAAAATGTAATTTTGGTGCAATTTTAAATAAATCAATATAATTCGAAAATTATAAAAAAAATATGTTAACGCATAAATCATAATTTAAAGGAACTTACAACTAAATATATGAAAAGATACATCCTTACCTGTACAATTTCTCTGGCCTATTTATTATTATGAAGAAACGCAATATACCTCGACTGAGGCGCTGTTTAATTTCTCTAGAAATAGTTTATTAACTTTGATATGTAACCAAAAAGATTAATACTTAGGTATATATATTAATGTTATCTACCTCAGAACAATAACTAAAGCATAGAAAGAGTTTAAATTCAGCTCATATAGAGCTATATTATTTTTAACGTATAGACCAAAAAAGGGACAAATAGCTACATGTTGCTAAGAACAGCGTGCGTACCACTATATTCAATACCTTGATTACTTTTACGATACCAAACCAAAAAGCGATCTAATATCATAAAATATGAAATCTGCTAACACGCCACTAATATATTTCGGTTGGGTAATACAACAGCATCAGTAGAGGCCATTGGTAGCAGCGCGTTATGATCACATGAGTAAAGACACGTACAGTCCGTACAGAGACAAAGTTTTATACAACCGTGCTGCGTCGTTTCACTACTACAAGTACGACGCGCGTGTGTGTGTGAGCACTGGCTGTCTATCACGTACGCAGTCACATGTCAGTGCCAGTGCTCAAGCGCAGGGTTCGCGGAAGACTTGCGTCGTATTTGTTTTCGTTTCACGTTATGAAATTACAAAAAGTATTAAAAAAAATAAGAATAATATGGTTTACTGTACTATGCATATAAAAACTAATAGAACGAATAAGAACATAGGAATATGAAGAAAATATTACTTACTAGATTTTGTTTAATAAACTTTTCTTTAGATTTAAACATTAACGGCAACATCATGACCAACAACAAGTATTTAATAGAACAACGCAATGATAATATGGTGAGGCTCGTATTATTAGGCTTGACAAAAAAATCACGAATATTTTGATCTCAAAACAAACACTGTCTGTCGATTTATGAAACGCTTTATCTTACATGACTGTATTCTTATTGGATATGCATATTAGTGCTTTACATTAGATTACTTAAATGTATTTTACATATTTTTTAAGGAAATATCAAAGAGACTCACCGAAGTGGTGGGTGACCGTAAGGCCGGCAGCTATCTTGGTCAACGGATCAGCCTTGCCATTCAATGTGGGAATGCTGCCAGCCATGGGCACCATTCCTGACGGCGACGCTGGGGGTAACATATTTTTAATTGAGTAAATTAGATATTATTCGTAAGTAGGTTAAGGTAATTTGGATTACATTTTTATACATTAAATAGTTATTAAGTTGTTATAATTCAACATATTATACTTAGAATTTACATTCAAATAAAAATACTTACAACATAATATTATTTATAAAAGAAAATAAATATTAAAAAATCACATACTTAGACTAATTTATAGAAGGCAATTACATTGTTCACCGAGGGACAAACATCTATTATAACATGCATAAGTACTTAAAAAAGATATATTTTCATCCCACCACCTCGGAACGGAAAGTGTAATTTTGCGCTTCGAAATCTGGCTGGAAAATTCTATTTTATTCGCTTGAGCGGCAAAGTAGATTTGAATTTAGAACATCACATATAATGAGTACTCAATATAATTGTAAATTCAAAACGTCATTAAACCTATTTAATGTAACCTCTATGGTGCCAAATTTATGATTAGAACTTTTTAAATTGTGAAAAAATTTAAATTTGGAACCTTCTTGGTTTCTTTGTTTTATTTGCGTGCTTCGCGCCATTCTAGTTTTTCACGTTTTATTGCTTAATATAATTAACATAACCTAAAAACTGTACAAAAAAATCAACTAAAATGAGTGACATTAGCGACGATGAAGTTTATCTAACGCCAACTGAGTTAACTGAAACAGTTAATAATGCGCAAATGAGCCTTCTCCCTCAGCTATCACGAGAGAAGTATTTGAAACAGTACGATATATTTAACATGTGGCGACTAGCTAAAGGAGCAAAAACTTTCTCCGAAAACGTTTTGCTGGCATATTTTATAGAATTATCTGAGACCAAGAAAGCAAGCACGCTATGGAGTACGTATTCAATGCTAAAATTAACAATTAAGATGAAGAAAGACGTTCATATCGACACCTATCATAAATTAGTGGCATTTTTAAAAAGAGCCTCATCTGGTTATAAACCAAAAAAATCGAAGGTTTTCACAGCATCTGAAATTGCAAAGTTTATTAATGAAGCACCTGATTCCGTATATTTAGCGGCAAAAGTAAGTCAATACGTGTAATTTTTTGTTGTTGATAAAATTGTACATAGTACTTACAATATTTTTAATTTGATTAATTTATTTACGATTATAAATACTTCTTTTGTTACAGGTTGTTCTTATTATTGGTATAACCGGAGCAAGTCGAACAAATGAACTTACACTACTTAATGTCAATAACGTATCAAAATATTCTCATAATTCTGATGAATTGCTATTAATTAATGTACTAAATACCAAGACAAAAAAAGACCGCAACTTCGTTATTCGCAAGGAATATGTAAACATTGTTCAGAAATATCAAGCTTTACGTCCTTCTAACACCCCAATTGAACGATTTTTTCTACAATATCGCAACGGAAAGTGTATCCGACAACCTATGGGTCAGAATAAAATTGGCAGTATTCCACGAGAAATAGCAACTTTTCTCGGACTTTTAGAACCCCCGTTATACACCGGTCACTGTTTTAGAAGAACCTCAGCCACACTTTTGGCCGAATCAGGGGCTGATCTTCTATCGCTTAAGCGCCATGGAGGCTGGAAGTCTAATTCGGTTGTAGAGGGATACATAGAGGATTCAATCCAAAGTAAATCAAAAATTTGTAATAGTATCGTGGAGGCCATAACGCTGAAAGAACCTCTGTCAGATTCTTGGTCTCGCCCTTCTACATCTAAAATGAGCCCCCATAAGATTGGAAACAATAGCCCTCTCTCGCCAACATTTACGCCAATAGAATCCAATGAATCGGCACAACTATTTAAAATTACTGATACGAGTAGTTTACCACAAAACAGCGCACAATTCACAAACACCAACATAACATTACCTAACAAAAATATTAAACTTAACATAAGTAACTGTAGCAACGTTACATTTAATATTTCTTAATTATTTTCTACTTCTTATTATTTTCTTCAATTTATAGATTATCTTAATGTGTTTTAATTGAAATAAAAATATTTTGTCATTATAAATTGTTTTCTTTTTCATTTTGTCATTTCCTCGCTGAGGTGGGATGAAAAGTTACGTATTGCACTCGAGTGGAAAGATTTTTCACCTTGTGCTCGTTTGTTTCCCTCGCTGACGCTCAGGATTCTAATTTAGAATCACTCGCTGCGCTCGTGATTCAACTTTAGAATCCTTCGCTTGCTCGGTCATCCAAATCGAGCACGCGGTTAAAAAGGAACTTTCCACTCTTGTATAATAAATAACTATTGAATGTTTTATTTTAATTTATCGTTATGTCTCGACCCTACCAAAAAAGGGAAAAATTTTGACAGCTCTATACAATATTTGTTTCTTAGGTTTTCACACACACATCATTCATGAAATAAAACAAGTTTCAACGGGTTAGATGCACTGATTTTATTTATTTACTAGCGGCCCGCCCTCGCTTCGCTTCGGTGTAGAGCTGAAGTGTAGACTACAGTTTTTGTTCTCAGGCTTGTATTATACACAATGACATTCATCTATGATTCTTCCTATATCTGCATGCAAAGTCTCAGCCCGATCAGTTTAAAATTGACAAAGTTTCATACAAACTTTCATTCCCTATTTTATCCGTTTGGGGGTAGAATTGATCAAAATCCTTTCTTAGCGGATGCCTACGTCATAACATCTACCTGCATGCCAAATTTTAGCCCGATCCGTCCAGTGGTTTGGGCTGTGCGTTGATAGATGTGATGTGATGTCAGTCAGTCAGTCACCTTTGAGTTTTATATAGATTGACGTTTCGCAGCCTTTCCAGGGTGGAATCAGTATTCCAACGATGCATTCCTGCAAAGGATGCGAAACGTCAATAAATAAATAAAACCAGTGCATCTAACCAGTTGAAACTTGTTTTATTTTGCTCTATAGAAGAATTGTCCATACACCTATCTGTTTACTCATGTGCTATAGGGGCTGTTTTAACTTCTTTACACCCACGAAGTTGCTTATAAATTAGTTTAAAATTTGGAAGCGCGAATTACGGTTCTTCATTGTCATTAGCGACGCGAAGTTAGTTATAAAGTTATCGAATCGGTAATTTTAGGGTGTAGAATAAAAAATGACGTGAACAGGAGGCCTACTCTATTTCCACGAAAAACTAAATTTCAATCGAAAATTCGCACGTTCGTTACTTTTTTTTTCGAAAATTTGTTCGCTCGAAAATAGTTTAAATTCTGCAAACCTACTCTAATTCACTCAACTTTCGAATTAAAAGTTGAATTTGTCAGCTAATTGTTAATTATTTCTTACCAGCGGCTGCCCAAGACTTCGTCCGCATAACCGCCCAAGGAACCTGCTATTTTTCTGAAATAAAAAGAATGTCAATCCAGGTCATAAGCTATATGCGTACCAAATTTCAATCAAATCCGTTCAGTAGCTTTTGCGTGATTGAGTAACAGCAAACATACAAACTTTCGCATTCATAATATTAGCAGGATAGAATTGATTAATTAAGCGACTCAATAACATTTAAATTTAAGTCGATGCTGTCTGTCACATTATCTGTGAAAAAAATTGTTATTAGATAACACAATATATCAGCAAGTATTAAATTTCATTTAGACATCTTTGAGTGTAGCCTAAAGTGTGTGTTAAGTAGCTGAAAATAAGTCACATAATTTTCTTTCAATGTATATTATTACAATTTAGATTGATTGCCGTGTACGAATGTATGCCGGAATTCATAACATGATGCAGCTCCTTTTGACCGATTCAAACACAACAGTCAGCCGTCACAGGTCTCTAGCTATAACAATTATTATGAAACATTGAAACTTTTAAAAAAGCACAGTAAATAATTTGGCGTAGAAAAAAAGTTAACAAATAAAAATATTTTAGAGATCTCGTTTTTCTATCCCAAATCAATATAATACTTCTGAGTTCCATTACAACGATACAATTCTATTGTTTTTCTCTGTGTTTCTACAAATTAGAAATTGGCCCCAATTCGTATTTCGTCAAATCCTCTTTTCGTCAAATTATGTAATTTGCCAAATACGCCAATGGTCAAGTACTGTAAACAGCAAAAAGAAATAAAATAGTTTCTTTTTCACTTTTTCAGTATCTACAGTAATGTATAAATGTAAACACAGAATCACATCCTTTACTAGTAGGAGCCATTTACTAAATTTAACTTATTCAACAAAACGAAGCCACGTAAATCTACTTGTTTTTTAAAAATAATGAAGTAAAATCAAATGGTACGAAACATAGTTGACGGGAAGAAACATACCTTCGAATGACATAATCGGACATTAAGCTTCTATTCGTTCATTTTCCGCCTAGATAAACTTCTTACAGTAATTGTACATTGACTTTACCAATGGCGTATTTGGCAAATTATATAATTTGACGAAAAGAGGATATGACGAATTACTAATTTGTCCTCTTTCGACGTCCTGCCTGAAGATACGTGGCTAAATTTGACATTTAGCCTCAACGTAATACCCATTAAAGCTGGCAATTATGGACATATATAAAGTTACAGATACATGTTGCTAAGCAAGAGTAAGAAAGAACGTTCGCTCGCGAAAGACAGGGCTAGCCGAAATGTTGTAACTTCCATCCAAACTTTTATTCGTAAGATATAATAAAGGCAACTACCTACTTATGTCCAATTTCAATAATAAAACTCCAGTAAGGGATAGCAAGAGCTTTGTAGCTTAGATATATCTATTATTTGATTATAATATGAACTGTTGCTAGGAAACGGAATCAGATTATCCTTACCTTTACTGGTAGTTGATTAATGTAACTGGTCATTTTTTTGAGGCCTACTCACCAAAGATAAAAAAATACCCTAAATTTAAGCCTATTATTTAGCTTACTGGGGAACTCTTTGGTCGTTCCTCACAGATTAAAGCCCGTATTATAGAAAGATTCTCAGTGATTGATCTAGTCTTGAGCATAGTTAGAAAGGGATGTCGCTATATATAGCACATAGCGATATCCCTTTCTAACTGTACTCTAGTAAAGATCAACACTTAGTTGTCATTCTGTAATACGGGTCTAAGTGATCGAAAATGTATTATCTCGAGCTTCTCCGTGCTTCGGAAGGCATTTAAGTCATTGTCATTAGCACCCACCTATCGTAGCGAGCATCATAGACCTTCTCCCTATGGCATATTCCATCCATAGTGAAACCTACGCCCCAGCATTGGGGATATCAATATCGCGTTTCTGCTTTTCGGAAGAAGTTAAATTGGTTAACAATTCGCCAATGTCGAAATCTTAGAATACTTTGTATACTATATTCAATCATTAATGATCCATATGCTCCTGGATATTTGAAATGTAAATTCCAATACTTTGGTAGTATCCATAATCTCAATCTTCTGTGTAGCAGCAAACAAACTCTAGCTAATCCCTGTCGCCATATTGGTTTTGTTTCTAACTCATTTTCTCTTTAAGCTAGACGACTCTGGAACGCACTGCCTGCTCATATTCAAAATGCTCCGAACAAACTAGCTTTTAAACGCTCCGTACGTCATCATTTATGAGATTCCTCCTCTGGATCCTCCTGATATGATATAGATTTGTCTGTATATACCTGTATATGTAGATTTAGTATTATTTATGTAGTTTACGTTTAAATATAGATATGTATATATAATACATATCTATCTCTGAATTCAGCTGAATTTGAATATTATCTTGTTTCTAAATATACTTTAATTATAATAAATAATTTGATGACTTCTTTTTGCACTACTACTTTTAAGAACTTTGCTATGATTTCAGGGGTCCTAGAATGCCTAATAGCATTATGTCCGCCACTTGTACACTTATTTGTGCAACAAAGTTTAAATAAATAAAAAAAATGTGTGTGTCAGCTCCGACGCCCTACTGGAGTATACTCCTTAAATTCGATTTAGTCTAACCAGACGCAAAAAGAGTTTATTTAACTTAAAAAAGATTGATAGTGTAAATGCCATATCCAGGTTTACTTCTAAAGCTCAATGGTTTTGTGTTCAACGAAGGGCGCGGTGGTACACCGACGCGGTTTCTTTGTCGTCGTAGGCAATAAAGGTACGCTACGATACTGTGCTACGGTGTAGCACTACGGCTGCTACAGCGTAGACAGTAAAAAAAATGGTTGCCTGTAAAGTCGGTTTTACGGGCGAAGATTTTACGTGACAACGTCTTTTTCTCGGTAGAATATTTATTGATATGAATATAATTAAATTGCACAATAGGAACAAGGAATTGAATGAAAATAAGAATTGCACAAATTTTAACTATAGAAATATATTTTGTTTACTAAAACATTGTACATGTAAACTTAAACTTAACACGAGAGACTCATCGTAACGTTACCGAGCGTTACACTTTTTCATAAGTGACTCCCAGCCGCAACCTAATTTAAGACGTTGTCACGTCAAAACGTAACGAGGTCATTCATCGATAGATTTTACTCCTCACATTTTTCTCATACCGGGCCCCTTATATATGCAAATCGATTCTTAAGGAGTAAACTCCAATAAAATATCAAAAGGATGATGTAACAGCCTCTGTTGTCCGTGCATCCATTTTAAACGGAGAGCTCCCAAAATGAGCAGAGCTTGTACTTACCATGGACTGAGGCCACCAGTATTTTTAATAAAAACTTGAACATTCCATCTTCGTAATGATAAAGGTAGAATTCTGAGACGTATGACAGACTGTAACCGCAGGCGATACTGCGGTTAGCGACCGCAGTGTCGCCTGCAGTCGTGATTGCTTTTTCAAGCACGGCGACATGCCGCGACTGCACAATGCATAGGACCATGCCTCAGCCACTCCGTCTACGCTGGGGTCGCTATGTGTCGCGAGTCGGTCGCGACTCGCGACGCGCAGTTGAGTTTCCGTGGATGCAGGCCACATTGGCACCGCGTTGAGAATCAATTTCATGGAGATTCACAGAAACAAGTGATCTGCAGCCCCTCTCAGAATAGCACTTTAACACGCTCACGTGAAATGCTAATTTAATTCCAACAATAAAGTGTTTCCTGGCTTAATCTCTGAATTCAGCTAAATTTGAACAACAACAAACATTAAAATTCCTAATAAAGGAAGCTATAAACACAGGCGGAGTGCACTCAAACTATTGTATGAACTTTCTCTAACTGCAGTTTTGTAGCATAATTAGTTCTACCTATCAACTCAGTTATTCATTTTGTTATTACAGTGCAACCTCGATATAACGAATCGGAAGGGAACAAGCAAACATTCGTTATATCAAGTAATTCGTTAAACTAGGTTTTGTTGTATTTAGAGAGGTGAAAAAATATTTTTTTGTCGCTACATGAATCACTTAAAATGAGATAATAGTACCCATATCATATAAATAAATAAATATTTCCAATACTCACACCAATTAGCCTAGCCCTAAAGTAAGCACTATAAGGCTTGTGTTATGGGATACTAAGGTACCGGATAGAATACATATACTTTACATATATAGGTACTAGTATATTTATATAGAAAGATATATTAAACATCCATGACTGAAGTACAAATGTGTTCATCACACAAACATCTGCCCCCACCGGGATTCGAACCTGGGACCTCTCGAATCGGCGACGCCATGAAACCCGGCGTACAAACCACTCGGCCACGGAGATCGTCATATAGTGGTGGGAACGTTATATAAAGGTTTTGGTTCGACAAAATTCGTTAACTAGGCGTATTTACATCTGTTTGATAATGCAAAATTCATTATCGTAATGTTAAGGTATATTTTACATTTACTCTTATGAACACTTCCAGGGGATCACGAAGAATTTGTTAAATCGAGGAAGTCGTGATATTGAGGTACGTTATGTTAAAGTTGCACTGTATTTTATTCAGTTTGTACATTAATTAAGTTATTTCCACATTTTGAAAAATACTGTTATAAATATTATAATGGCAATGTTTTTTTTTATATTAATTACAAAAAGGAACATAAATACAATATAGACTGTTAAACACAATTATTCTTCTATTTGCGCGTCGTGCCCCGCGATTCTTGCATTGCGCAGTCGGGTAAAGAAGATCTATCACATCTTGTACAACCAAAAAGATAGTTTTCAACTGTTTAATTGGGCGCTATGCGCAAGAATTCATCGTTTTTATAAATTCGAAAGGATTATTTAAAATATTTAAAAGAAATTATGTCGATGACATATTTAATGATTTCTAAAGTGTTTACTATTGCAAATAAGTGACAATATCAATTTTAATCAAAACGAAAACTTAATTGACGTATTTCAGTACGGTCACAAGCACCGCAAGTCATATTAACGGAAAAGCAATCATTGCAAGCAAGGGGGATATTTGAAAACCACACTCACAGCTTAATAGTTCAATATCTTCTACGGGCACATAGTTTGAAGTAAAGCGTGGGCCACACGTTTGCTCTCATTTGTTTTCACTTTCGTACTTGAGTTTACACTGAGATCGTACTGTGCTTAACAAAACTGTCAATAAGGTCCAACTGGCAGTAGGGTATATATCTTGAAGGTCCAATGGGCACCAAAAAATAGCTCCAATGGGCACATTGAATATAAATTTTTTAAGAAGGTCCAATGGGCACCGAAAAAGAGCTCCAATGGGCACTTTTTGCTTTTGGGTCGAATCTTGAGGGTTCAACGGGTAGTCAAATATAAATAACGCAAGTACTCTGAACTGATGAGGTAGTGAACCTGAGACTGTAGACAATTGCGGCCATTTTTCTGTTATTTATTAATTTATTTATGGTACAGCGACAGAGTACAAATTATAACTTAGATATTATTATACAAAATTATTGTATTACATGTTCCCAGCGTACTTTATGGTTTGAAAATCCTATAATATTATAAATGTGAAAGTTTGTTTGTTTGCATGCTTGTATGTTTGTTACTCACACACGCAAAAAAGGTTGAAGGGATATGGTTGAAATTTAACACAGAGACAGATTATAGTCTGGTAAGAGACATAAGATACTTTATATTCCGGAAAAGAATCCTGAAAGATTTTTCGAAAACTACTCGTAAGTGCGCGTGCTAAGCAAAAAAATAAATTAATAAAAATGCTTTTATTTCAAGACATGATCTCCTATATGTTAGAAACAATTTCCTTAACCTATGTTAGTATTTCAAGCAATAATCTTTAAAATTATGTATTGCAAGATTGCTAATTTAGTAAAAACAATATATCACGACAATCAAATTCATTGTTTAAAAAAAAAACAAAAAGTTTGTTATATGTGAGCCCCCTTTACATATTATTTTTATTGAATTTTTTGTTTCAGTATTTGTTGTTATAGCGGCGATAGAAATACATCATCTGTGAAAATTTCAATTGTCTGGCTATCACGGTTCATGAGATACAGCCTGGTGACAGACAGACAGATGGACAGCGGAGTCTTAGTAATAGGGTCTCGTTTTTATCCTTTGCGTACGAATCCTAAAAAGTCCTTTCTCGGCTGGGAATCGAAGCAGGGCTTCGAGGTTGCATAGAACTCCATATAAAGTATTCGAATGCGAAGACTGCGGCGCGTGCGGTGCGGGCAAGTCTGCGTTCACCTTTAGTACGAGTTTCGATAGTTGTCGAAAACTATGATCATCTCGTTTTGTTTCCATAGTTATCGCACCAGCGCCTCTAGCAGAAACTCTAATGAACTGTTATCGGCAATATGAGTTAATTTCGTTAATAGTTTTCGATTCCGATTGAAGATTTGTAGTAGTTTTTTGCTATTTGGCAGCTAAAATTCGTGAAATTTTAATTAACACCAATACAAACAAACTAAAAAACGAGTTGTAAAACGTCAAAGTGACACCCATATTAGACAGGAGTCGACCTTATTACCTACTTGAAAATAAGCAACGTGAAGTTCGTACTATTGAGTTGACGATGGACGATATCGTTCTAACGATGCTCGAAAAAAATTACTTGTACCAGCATTGATATCGTAAACTGTCAGTTCGTGCGAGCTCACGACAACTATCATAGTTTTCGTAATTGTTAAACTCGTACTAAGGGTACAACAGTACAAAACGATGCCAGTGTGGCCTGCACCTAATGCGGAAGGGATGGAAAGATATTGCTAAAGCCCAGTGATAAAGGAAAAGAGATATTATGAAGTGATTAGATGTTCATCAATCACTTGCGGATTTGTGAGATTTTCGGTCATTAATTATTATAAATATAAAAGCTGATGAGCTGATGAGATTATCAGAGCAAACGGTTCGGATAAAGATAGCAAAAATATCAAAGTAAGGCAACCAGGTGAAATGACCTAATTTTCCATACTTCTATTATACGGATCGTATCTCATCATTAGATTATTAGGAGCTTGAGGTGTAACAATGGGAGTATTATTTATATTTATTATATTTTCACACACACCAATCATAATCATAATAAAAATCGTTGATTCAGTTTAGACTGTTACAAGCACTCATGAATGTCTAGAAGCTACTTCATCGGTTCGTAAATCTACGCCAGGAGTAGATTTACGAACAAGAGGGAGAACGAACTTTAGGGAGAGAGCCTTGGCCTTTGCAGACGATACTACTTTGATCTTCTGGGGGCAAACTTGGTCACAGGTTTAAAGGCATGCCGAAATTGGATTCAAAGTGATAATGAAGTGGTTAGATGATATTTGTTGACACTTAACATAACGAAAACCAAGTATATATGTTTTAGAGTTAGTAGCAAAACTGATCCTCCCCGCCGCGCCGCAATTTAATATAAAGGTCTGTTCGGCCAAACTTTTTTTATAACTTTTTTAATATAAACACCCTGGCACCTTTTTGACGTGTTTTTAAATTTATATTTTTATATACGTCAGTCTGTATGTCTGTTTTGACACTCCTTTTTACTTACTTGTGTCTGCATATGGCTTGTGTGTTTATTTTATAACTCTCATATATTATATAAAATATCTTGTAGCTTATCTACTGTGTGTGTTTTCATTTCTCTTCTAAGTATAATAGGCTATGCGCCCAGAGTGCGCAGAAGAAGCTACAATGGAGAGTTCCACAAGCCGTGCCCCTGTAGTAACCGTAAGCCAGAATTCATTTTCAAATCTAACCGGACGTACAAATTATAATACCTGTAACTTTGCCATGAAAATGACCCTCATTGACGCGGATCTCTGGGAAGTCGTGGAGAAGTCATCTTCTTGTGCGGCTAAATTGACGCAAGAAGAGTTTCAACTCCGTGATCAACGAGCAAGGGCTAAAATCTGTCTCCACTTCGCCGAGAGCATTTACCCCTTAGTGATGGAATGTGACACATCTGAAGTGATTTGGAATGAATTGAAGAAAACGTATGCAGATAGCAGTCTAAGTAGACGTCTGTCACTCTTAAAGAAGCTGTTCAATGCCAAACTCGAGTCATACCCCAACATCGAAGCCTACATCAACGACATTCGCAACACACAACAGAAAATATCTGCCATAGGTCTAATATTAGCCTATCGTTGGTTATTTAAGGAAACATAGTTTATAGTTTGAGGTCCTTTTATTGAGTGCCATAAAACATTACAAAATAATTGAATTAATAATATTGCTTACTTGCTAAAACTATCTACGTAAATAGCGGATTGCGACATGACCTAATTACGTTTCCGATAGGTATACACTACAACTCCCTGGAAAAAGTCCTGTTCACCCTTCCCTTTTAAAGGAAAAAAATAAAATTAGATAGAACAATTAAGTCATGTTGCATAATGTATGTTAAGTATATGATAAGGCTAATTCCATAGTACTTAAAATTATAGTAACATAAGTTTAGTTATAAAATTAATCTAGTTATAATTATTATTTTTAAGTGTAATACAATTTCGTATTATTCTTATGTATAAGATATTCCTTATTATCCTTCAAGATTTTTACATTGGGTGACACTTCTTCAATAACTACAAATGGACCATTATAAATGTTTTGGAGTTTATCTCCTGTTTGATTTTTCACTAAAATAAGGTCACCTTTTATATGTAATAAGATAAGTACATTTGTCATACAATAATTTTCTTTTCAACTTACTAGAAAATAAATTATTTCTTGCATCGTACTGTGCTCTCTGTAATCGATACTTCATCTCTTTAGGGTAATCATTATAATTATACAATGGTTCTACTGACATTCCAAAGCCTGAAGGCAATTTACAAAGTTTTCCAAACACTAATTCGAATGGAGTGTATTTTGTTAGTGTATGTATCGTAGTATTATAAGAAAATGTCCAAAATGCTAACCAGTCGCTCCAGTCTAAAGTGTTCCTATCATACTGTATTCGCAGATATGCTCCTAATGACTTATGACTATTTTCTAGAGAACCTATTGTTTCGTGGTGATAAGCCGTTGAATTTAATTTTTCTATATGTAATATTTTGCAAATATCAGTCATAATACTAGACATAAATTCTGTGCCTCTATCACTAATGATTTCCTTAGGGATTCCATATCTTAAAATAAAATTGGTTACAAAAACTCGTGCTACAGATTCGGAATCTTTACTGGGCAAAGGATACGCTTCTACAAATTTAGATAAATCGCATTGCAGCGTTAAAATGTATCACCTGAGAGTTTTTGGGTGTGTAGCTCACGCATTAGTCCCTCAGGAGAAACGGACTAAGCTAGACCCAAAAACTCAGTAATGCATTTTTGTAGGCTACTCTGACGACTGCAAGGGTTATAGGTTAGTCGACTCAAATAACCCTCGAAGAATTATCATGTACTCGGGATGTAGTTTTCATGGAAAATAATCTTGTCGACAATGGTGAGTTGTCCGAACCCACAAATCTTGTTGACCAACCACTAACCACAATCCAAATTTCTACACCCGATCCTCCTTCAGATTCCGTTCCCGGTCCTTCGGCAATTAATGATGAGATAGCGGAATCCCAGTTGTCTGAGCCATCATCTCCTGAACCGATTTATATTGACCCACTATCCCCTGAACCCATTTCTATCGTCCCACCCTCTCCTGAACCCATTGATATTGCCCCTTTATCCTCTCAAATTTCAGATGAAGAAGTCAATCAGCCACGTTATCCTCGCCGCGTGCATAAGCCGCCCGAACGGTACGACGCAGGCGCTTACCTTGTGTCTCCAGATACTGAACCTGAAAACTTCAAACAGGTAATGGATGACAAACACAAGGAGGACTGGCTAAATGCTATGCAGTCGGAATATGACTCTTTGATCAAGCATGGGACCTGGGTGTTAGTTGACAGGCCCACTGATAGGAAACCTGTCAAATGTAAGTGGGTTTACAAAATTAAGAGAAACACTAATGGGGATATTGTCAAATATAAAGCCAGACTTGTTGTTAAAGGGTTCACACAAGTCTATGGCGTTGACTACGGAGAAACATTTTCTCCTGTTGCTCGGCTGTCATCCATTAGACTTCTTCTAGATTTCGCTGCTAAGTTGAATCTTAGTGTCGAACATCTGGACGTTGAAACAGCGTTCCTTAACGGCGATCTAGAAGAAGAGATCTACATGGAGCAACCTGAAGGTTTCTTTACCGATGGCAACAAAGTCTGCCTTCTGAAAAATGGAACATTAAAGTCTGCGAAGCCATGGCAAAACTGTCACTGACTCGAGCCGAGTCCGAGCACTGTGTTTATTACAGACGACACAACGACAAACTTCTTATAGTCACCGTCTTCGTGGACTATTTTTTTGTTTTTAGTAATTGTGACGTCATGCCCAATTCATTTAAAACAGGCTTAAAACAAACTTTTTCTATTAAAGATTTAGGATCCGTTAAAGATTAATTGGGCATGCGAGTTACCAAAAGTACTGATGGCAGCATTGGTCTCGACCAAACCAAATATATAGAAAAATTTGTTGAGAAATTTAATTTACAAGGCGCGATACCTATAACAACTCCTTTAGAGCCTGGATTTAAATTGATACTACCTGAGAAAGATGATGAGCAACCCGACTTACCGTATCAGCAGCTCATCGGTTCTTTAATGTACATCTCCATTGGCACAAGACCTGATATAGCACATGCTGTGTCGGTCTTGAGTCAATTCAATGCACATTACGGGGAGGTACACTGGAGAGCTGCTAAACGGGTGCTCAGATATCTTAAGTCCACGAAGCATAAAAAGTTTCTTTACACAAAAGGTAGCGACAACATAGTCGGCTACGCTGACGCCGACTATGGCTCTAATTTAATAGACCGCAGGTCATACACGGGGTATGTCTTTACTTCAAGTGGCTCTGCCATATCCTGGGAGTCACGCAAACAACGCACAGTCGCACTCTCCACCACTGATGCCGAATATATGGCCCTTGGTGAAGCCACTAAGGAGGCCATATATTTAAGGTTTCTGATGCGAGATGTATTCAACCTAGACTACCCAATAACACTTTACAGCGACAATCAAAGTGCCATACAACTCACCAAAAACCATACTCATCACTCACGCACTAAACATATTGACATCCGGCATCATTTTATTCGAAATTCCATAGCCAGTCATAACATTATTATTAAATATATTTCCACTGGCAGTATGGTCGCCGATGTCCTTACTAAGGGCTTGCCTAACATAAAGCACGCGAAATGTGTAAATAGTTTAGGTTTAGCGTAGTAAATTGTATATAGTAGGGACATTAGGCTAGTTTAATTTATTTTCGGATGTTAGTGTTAAGATGTGTAAATAGTGTGTTTGTTTTTCCTTTTTAATGTGAGTTTGTGTTTTTTGAGTTGTTCTTGTATATAGAATATGTCATATACAGGGTGTTCATATTACGGGGCGGTGTTCGGCCAAATCTTTTTTATAACTTTTTTAATATAAACACCCTGGCACCTTTTTGACGTGTTTTTAAATTTATATTTTAATATACGTCAGTCTGTATGTCTGTTTTGACACTCCTTTTTACTTACTTGTGTCTGCATATGGCTTGTGTGTTTATTTTATAACTCTCATATATTATATAAAATATCTTGTAGCTTATCCACTGTGTGTGTTTTCATTTCTCTTCTAAGTATAATAAGGTCCATAAAAGAAATTGTAATGACGATCTTTCAATTAACTCATTTGGTGGATGCGATTGTACTACACTTGAACAAACGCTTACCCACAAATATCTCGGTATTATATTTGACAAGAATCTTTCCTGGCAACCGCAAATCACGTCAAAGAGCAAAAAAGTTAGAAAGCTTACCCCAATTTTCAAATCTCTCCGAGATACTGCTGATGTGATCTTAGCCAAACGAGTATATATTTCCTTAAGTCAATCTATCTTAGCTTATTGCATCTCCATTTGGGGAGGTGCATCCGCGTCTCATTTGATAGAAGTGGAAAGAGCACAGAGGACAATTCTAAAAGTTATATTTAGAAAACCACGTAGATTCTTCACTGAACAATTGTACCAAGAATGTAAACTTCTGACTATCCGGCAACTTTATATACCTATATAACATTTTATTAAGGCAACATAAAGCAATTGACTTAGCTTTAATAGAGCAAAACAAAAGACGTGTGAATATTTATATACCTTCTTTCAAAACAAAATTTATTCAAAAACAACTAGTACATCTTTACAATGTTATAAATAAGCAATATACAATATATAAACTGAACCGATCATCACTAAAAACAGTTTTGGTAAATAAACTACATGTTTTAATTATGATTTTATTTATTTTACATTTACATTTTACATGTTTTAAATTACGAAAACACAGAAAAACTCTTAAAAATAGTAAGCTAATATTTGCATTTAAACTAAAATGTTTGTTATCACATAAAAAAAGGAATATATACTTATATATATTAATTACTTCTAAACACTAACTTGTACGATAAATAACAATACAAATCCTAAATGGGTACCTATGAGGATTTTGAGGAAAATAATTAATTATATTAAGCAAAATTTACTATACTTATTTACATTCTTATTTATTATAACAGTATACAAACTTATAAAAGTATAACAATTTTCTTTTCAATTTAATTTATTTTTAACTATCTAATATTTACAGTATTACACGCACGCTAATCGCTTTTGCTTTGACCCACACGACAACGTCCTTGAGTTATGCATTTTTATCAATACACAACGTGTAAGTAAAAACAGTCATGCACCTATCTTGTTCACGCATATCAAAGACTCGTATTCACACTACCTACCCTCAAATCCGATATTATAATTGTCAAATAAATTAGTTTTTTAGTAAATAATAGTGATTAATATTATTTACTAAAAAACTAATTTATTTGAGTTTTGAGTTTGAGTTCAAATTACAGTAAACTGTGTTGTATTACATTACATTTAAAGAGTGGAGGGCTGATAACCTGAGACACGCGTTTTTTCCTAGTTCAGGTGTCAGCCCGCCATAATAAGTGACCTTTTTACTTAGTGTTTTTAATGGAATATGAAACTGATTATGGTGAGAAATAAAGAATTATTATTATTATATTATTATTATTGTACTGAGATGAACCGGCAAGAAACTCAACAAGGGCTGTTTTTTCTCTCAGTATAATTATTTACAAAGTAAATCCTACTTCATATTAGTAAATGTGAAAGTTTCTGTTTTTATATTTTTGATACTCAATCACGTAAAAACTACTGACTGGATTTGGATGAAATTTCGTACACATATAGTTTCTGTCCCAGATTTAGACATAGGATACTTTTTGTCTAGGAAAAATGTTGGGTTCCTGTGGAATTCCCAAAAAACTAAAGTTGACGCGGACGAAGTAAAACATTTTTAAACAGGTTTAGGTAAAGCAGGATTCATCGGACCTTTTTTTTTGTATACAGCTTTTACGGTTAGGAAATAAATTAACTAACCTAACCTAACCTATATATGTAAACCCTATATTTATTTGTATTAACATGTATTTATATTCAGGTGTACACGCTGACTACCTTTACCTATATTCTTTCCTACTACGGGCCTACTGGAAGAAATTTCAGATTGAAATAAGTTGTGCCCTGTTGTACATGTTATCTATACTTATAATAAATCTGTATGGAGGTCAATTCTGTACATGAAATATATTTTCAAAATAACTATCAGGGGGTGATTAGTGATCGATACTGATGCCAAAAATGCAATCAGTAAGATTTTTGTCTGTCTGTCTGTCTGTGTGTATGTTCCTTATAGAAACAAAAACTACTCGACGGATTTTAACGAAACTTGGTACAATTATTTTTCATACTCCTGGGCAGGTTATAGTATACTTTTCATCACGCTACAATCAATAGGAGCAGAGTAGTGAAGGGAAATGTTGGGAAAACGGGAGAAGTTACTCCATTTTTTAAGCTTCCGTCGCGTGCGCAGCCTTAATGGTTAAAGTTACATAGAAATCATGTATGACGGAAATATTGTACATAAAATTGTCTAAAAAATATCCTGCAACAGCATATGTCTATCTTTTATGGTTTACTCACAATAATACGTGTAACTCCTGATAGCTTAGCAGTTCGGAGCATTCTGATTATATTTGTTTACTCTTACGTGTATAATACTCTCACTCATCCCTAATTTAAAAAGTTAACATTATTACCTATTCAATAAAAAAAGAATCGTAGAAAAAGAATTAAATAAATAAATTCAATGTGTACAATACACGCCTGAGAACAAAAACTATAGTCTACACTACAGCTCTACACCGAAGCGAAGCGAGGGCGGGCCACTAGTCTTTAATTAAGTTGCTCCTGTATTATCTTTTTGTGTACAGAATATATAAATAAATAACTTCAATATTTCAAACATGATTTCGTGCGTAAACATTATTGACGTGTGGCATTTCTCCTCTCAATTCCTCAATTTGTGGAAGAGATTTCGTTAAATAAGACTGAAATGTCTTATACGTGTTATTAATTACTTTCAACCTTAATACTAAGTCTTAAGAATGTGTTTTGCCGATATTTTATTATGAAGGTATCCACAACCATTTTGATAATAATTTTGGTGTCATCCTTCCTTCTGCAAATAACCATTGCACAAGTCGAACGCATAATAAAAAATAGTGTTCTTATTTTTTTAGAATAGCGATGAGGACACACAAAATATCACACCTTTCCTCATCATCTACATACGTTGCATTTATTCATTTTTTCTCAAGGCGCAGAGTGAGATAGAGTAAGACTCAAAGTAAATATAGAATTCAGAATTATCTCGGAAGAAGAAGGTGTTGCATCTTTAGTTCCTGTTAGAGAACTCATGCGCTCAGTTGCTTGAGAATGATAGCAAGCGAGAAAAACACTCTGAACTGCACTGGTCTACCCTAGTTAGTGATAAAATAACATAGATTATTTATCAATAGTTAGTTGGGGGTTGATTGGGCCACGGCACAACTGACCCCAACTGAACAACACTTTAGGGTTACCCATTTCATGTAACATTACCTTTTACCACATGTCAAAAAAACCCTGATTTATATTTCTGGAAAATAACAAGAACACATTATTAAAACTCCCAAATTCGTAGCAATTAAAAATACTTACTTTAGACCAAAACGTATGAACGCAAGCGTGTAGTCGAAGGATCATTACGCACGCTTGTCACTAAGTCCGAGTCTCTGGCGCAACTATTAGGGTCGCCGCACACGGGCCACCGACCACAACCACAAAACGCCGCGCCACCGGCATATTTCTTGTAGTTTTCATACATTTTATATGGACTCGCCACACACGATATGCCGGTGGCCGCCTCACGCTACAAATCGTTGCTGCTCGCTTCTTGTGGCTTGCACCGGCCACTTAATGCGCCGATACAAAACGTCGCCACACGTCACTCGCGCGATTCCCCACCCCTCTCTCCCTTGTTTTAGTCGGCCGCAGTCGCGCGATTCAGCCACTTTAGTAGCCGCTTCTAACTTCTCGTGGCGGCGTTTGTGGCTGTGGCGTGTGGCCAGTGTGCGGCGACACTTACAGCCGCCACGTATGCGCTAGACTGCCAAGCACCAGACCTAATACGAACATATAATTATCTGTGTCTGTTTTTTAGATATTTACATCGGAAAAACTTACCCTAACTTACTTTCAACCCCGCTCTCCCTTACACTGATAAATGGAAGAATTCAAAGGTTTATAAAATTAAAAATGCATTAGCGATTGAGAATGTTTTGATTGATACATTTTGTACGGCGCCTTCATGACTTAAGCAACATGAACCATATAGTTAATACATATAAATTATCTGTTGATTATCCTTCACAACATACACTGTAGAAGTTCTATTCAAGAACATGAGCTGACTAAGTTACTCAACATAAATTAACTAAAACCGGAACACGACTACCATGATAAACATTTACAATCTCAGAAATTATTCTGTGAGCTGAGATGTTCTTAATATGGTTGTAATTCCTGTAATATCCATGTAATTTTATACAAAGCAAAGTCTGTCTGTTCACAATTATCTCAACGACTCTCTAAACGAATTTTCATCAGTGTTATTTCATGCGCTGACGACAACCGAGGACGCGTCCTCTGCGATTAATCAACATACGGGGTGGCGCAAAGTCAAAATAATCACTCTATCGGAAGACGTTGTAATTACTGCAAATGGCGGCGTACGTTAATAAAGTTTAACACTTCTGAACTTATTTTATTGTTATGTTTTTATTTTTTCGGCATTTAACTGCTAGATGTTTAAATCTAAAGAAAAGTTTACTAGAAAATGCGGACCAGGCAGCAGACGGGACTCGAACCCGCACCCTTCGCTATCCGCGCAAAAGCATTGACCATTAAGCTACCGCGTCTAATTTTCTCTAGCCTTAGGTTACAAGGCAATGCCATCTCTTCGCATTGTAGGTAACCCACGAAGTCAGTCAGTGCATTAATTTTTTGTTCTGTTCTCGTTACAGACAATTTGGCCAAAGCTTAACCACACAAGTGAAAATGTTACGTAAACCGAGTTTCATGTTGCGAATGTTTTGTGCCTAACCTAGTAAAAGTAAACCCTTAGTTTACCTAAACGCTCAGCATACTCTCAATGAAATATCGGTATTTTCTAGAATGACATAAAATAATTCTGAAATAGTGACAAATATTGCTCAAAGGAAAAAAGCAAACGTGAGCGCCATGGAACACTCGGTTGGAACGAACTTTATGTCGATATACTTACACAAATATATTTTTTTGTACATTTATTGTTCATTTATGTTCATGAATGTTTTTCAAGTAAAACTTTCTTTACATTCAAACCTCTAGCTCAAAATAAAAATTA
Source organism: Chilo suppressalis (assembly GCA_902850365.2). Lineage (NCBI taxonomy): Eukaryota > Metazoa > Arthropoda > Insecta > Lepidoptera > Crambidae > Chilo > Chilo suppressalis. The sequence continues at coordinate 7,231,666 of OU963912.1, read as the reverse complement.
TAATAAACAGGTTTGGATACTTACGGTTTATGCTCCAACATGTTGCCTTCAATGCAAAATCATATTATAAATTTATCTAACAAAATCTCGTACATATCAAAAATGATGTGGTGTCGTGGGACACCAGGTAGGAACGAAGTTCCTTCGGCTAATGTAGAATCGACACAAATTGCAAACTCGCTTGTGTATGCGACTGTCGCGCCTGCGCACGTCTCATTTAACGGTTTTATTCCACGCACTTTTTCCACGGATTTTTTCTTACGGTTTTACTATCACATTTTTTTTCAGTTCGGTCGCGCAGCAAAATCCCTATCACCTTCAAGCCTGCCGTAAAGAACTTCGTCGCGCCTGCGCACGTCTTATTTAACGGTTTTATTCCACGCACTTTTTTCCACAATTTTTTTCTTACGGTTTTACTATCACATTTTTTTTCAGTTCGGTCGCGCAGCAAAATCCCTATCCCCTCCAAGCCTGCCGTAAGGAACTTCGTCGCGCCTGCGCACGTCTCATTTAACGGTTTTATTCCACGCACTTTTTTCCACGGATTTTTTCTTACGGTTTTACTATCACATTTTTTTCAGTTCGGTCAGCTAGTGTTCGTAAAGATTGCTAGGCAGGACTGGCCCACAGTTTATAATAAACTACAATGTCACAATAAACCAGTAATGCAGCCCCGTCGCTCTGCCACCCCCCTGGACTTAACCACAGTTTAGTATAATATAATATACGACAATAATCCAGTGTTGGTATAATGCCACAATAATTTGGGGTTGCACCCCCGTCGCTCTGTCACCTCCTGTTAAGTACTGACCTTCTTATCATGTCTAGCTTAAGTTTACAGCAGATGACAGGCGTTCCTGGTCCACAGCTCGGTATAACGTCACAAATATCTAGATTTCGTGTAATGTCACAATATTCCAGTGCTGCACCCTCGTAGCTGTGCCACCTCCTACATACGCACCTTATTATCATGTCTCGCTAGCGTTCGTAAAGGATGCTAGGCAGGACTGGCCCACAGTTTAAAATAAACTACAATGTCACAATACTCCATCGATGCACCCCCGTCGCTCTGCCACCTCCTGATAAGTACTCACCTTGTAATCATAATCATGTCTCACAGGCGTTACTGGTCCAAGCTTGATATAACTTCACACATATTCAGTGTTGGTGTAATATCACAATATTTCAGTGATGCACCCTTGTCGCTCTACCACCCCCTATAACTTCACACATATTCAGTGTTGGTGTAATATCACAATATTTCAGTGATGCACCCTCGTCGCTCTACCACCCCCTATAACTTCACACATATTCACTGTTGGTGTAGTATCACAATATTTCAGTGATGCACCCTCGTCGCTCTACCACTCCTTATAACTTCACACATATTCAGTGTTGGTGTAATATCACAATATTTCAGTGATGCACCCTCGTCGCTCTCTCTCCTGCCGTAAGAAACTTCGTCGCACGTCTCATTTAACGGTTTTATTCCACGCATTTTTTCTTACGGTTTTACTATCACATTTTTTTCAGTTCGGTCGCGCAGCAAAATCCCTATCCCCTCCAAGCCTGCCGTAAGGAACTTTCGTTCCAATAATGTTCTCATGCTTTCGCGACCAACTTCATGCTGTTACTTTTGTGTTTACCGCACATTAAGAAAATCTACCAACAAAATAGAAATAGAATCTCTATTTAGTGGGTGCTAACGACTGCATTGTGAAGGCCTATCAAAAGTATTTATTAATCTGGAACAACGGAAACAAAGCGCGATTCAGGAGACTACAGTGCCATCTCTTGACCATTAGTGTAGTAGAACCAAAAACCACATCTTTATTTTTTGTAATAAAGTAACAGGTATAGGTATTCATATTTATAATATTTATCCACATGTTTCTAGTTTCTTTATTCGGAATACGTGTTTGAGTTTCATACAAGTGCAAATCACATATGTTCTAATAAATTATATTCAATAGCGATTTTAATTGAATATTTTGATTATTTATTTATTTTTTCAAATTAAAACTGAACTTTATTGACTGTGTCCTTTTCCAGACTTTTTATTAATTTATTGTAATTAATTATTTGCATGCAATTAAAAACTAATTTTAAACGATGCCAAAGAAGGATAACTTCTCACGCGCCTACAGAAGTACACGCACCCATTTTTTTTTACAAAATACCACTGCTGGTCACCTACCCATCATTGCAAAAACGATCTCACACCGACCTCGCTAACCCCCGCGTCATCGAACTCCTTGCTATTACATCAACTGAATATTCATGTTAAAAAAAATATATTATACGTCGAACACATCTTGCACGCGATATAATCAATCTTGAGTTAGACAAGATAGAACGTATCAGAAATGCGAATGATTGCACCCTTTAGTGAGACGAAAGGTTCAAGGGCTAAGAGAAAAATGACGAATTTCCCTCGGGTGCCTTCACCGAGGCCCTGAAATAACCGACGGGTGTTAACTACGGTTTCCTTTCAATGCAAATGGTATGACATCATAAACAGGGATTATGACGTGGTACAGTAAACGGAATCTTTACATATGACTATATGTATAGATTCCGTTTACCGTCACTTAGATTTATTAAATAATAAATTACACTTATTTTTTTTCTTTTCGATCAAATAATTACAAACAAAAAGCGCGTCGATGTTTAGAAGGGGGGAGGGGGCACATGACGTCACTTCTTAGTAAAAATTTTACTAACACGTGACGTCATGCGATATCTTAAATCAATATATCAAAATCGAACAGGAGGAAATAATATATCCCAAAATAGTCCCTTGTATAGAATGTGTTTAATTACACAATGATATTTGTTTAAGTTGTGATTTATTTAACTGTAGTATACTTGTTGTCACAAAATGTATATTAACAATGATGCTGACCAGTTAAGTCACTGTTTCATTCTTTATACTTAAGTTACTACGTCATTGTATGCTGTAAGTGTAATTTTTATTATTATCCAATATCTAGTGTTACTTATTCTTTGTAAATGATGTGTACAATTGTAATTGGGCACACATATATCAAGTTTTGAACATAAGCTCTTAAAATATACGTTTGCTATCTGATGTCTGTATTTGTGCCTTACTTTTTAAAATAAAATATCTCTGTAATGTTTTGATTAGGTGAATACAGAAATATAAGTGTCCCATACTTTTTGATAATCCACCTTATAGACGAAGAAGAAAAAGTTAGTCACAATCCCTACTGTTCTTGAACCTTCATAATGATCAAACCGTATGAAAAGATATAATCTATCATATAACTTCAACGACCTTACGTAAATTTACTTTGCAGTTGAGAGAAGACGAATATGTACTTTGCGATAACAATTTAATAGGTAATATGTACTCTCCGATAACAATTGAATATGTAATATGTATTTTGCGATAACAATTTTATTGAATAACCCGAACGTGATTATAAAAATCATTAGTCGTATGTGTCAAAACTGGTGGATAGTTGTCGAAAATTAAAATTAAGCAATCTCTTTATTTATTTATTTTTAAATTTTATTGACCAAAATATATAATATTGGTGCAAAAGGCGGAATTAATGCAAAAAGCTTTCTCTCCCAGTCAACCCCTGATATATATATATATATATATATATATATACACACACATCAAAAAAAGTCTTAACAAGTTTTTTTTTAAGTTTTATCAGTTGATATTTCATATTATCGTTATGAAATGTATAATTTATTCGCAGATTTATCTGCTTTACTTATTAATAAATAAAAATTAGTTAATATTCACAAGAGAATGCAAGTTTAAAAAGTATTGTAATTAAGTAAGTTGTAAATGTAAGTACTAAAGAGATAAAACAGGGGTTCAAAGTTTGTATGGTAAACCAATATTTCCACGCAGACAAAGACGCGGGCTCCCACTAGTCTATCTATTTAAATATCAAAAAAATTGACGAAAATATTGTACGAGCAAAGCGTCCGAACCGAACGACTGCACTAAATTGGATAATTCTTTTTTTTGTGTTCGTTATTGTCAGCCAGACAAGGTTTTTATAAATAATTTTTTTTTACTCTGACAAAAATATATGTTGCGGTACGAAGTTCGCCGGGTCGGCTAGTCAACTATTAGGTAATTGTTCCTTCTTTCTTCTAAAATACGTTGTTATGAAATAGAAGTCTCAAATTGTGCCTCGCACACTTGCATTTAGCGACATTTCTGCCTAGTTTCTGAATTGATTATTATCAAATCATTATTCAAATAATATGCCTGTAAATTTAAAAACTGAATAAATCAATTTGAGTTTTTGAAAAGAAGATAGAAAATATTCTAAAAACCTACACTTTAATCGTTGCTACATACGCACAGACTTACTGATTTATTATAATCTTAGGGTCACGCACACATTGCACGTAACTTTAGCCGGTTTCTTTGTGTGGTTTTTTTTGGATTACTCTGTCTAGGCTTATAAGCCCTTTTGGGTGCTATGATTAGTAATTAAAAATAAAATTGCACTCTCCCAAATAAGTTATTTAACTAAAATTTAAAACTGTGTCAATTGACACAGTTTTAGGAAGGCCAAAGGGGAAGATCTTCCTCCGAGCTGGTTGATGGTAGCTCGGGGGCCGCGGCCCTCTGATGTTGGTCGGGCATCGTATATATGGAGTGTTTGGCTCCAAATTTCTTTTGCGCAATGTAGGCTTCCATACGTTGTGAACGCAGCGCTGGCAGCGCCGTCTCTTAAGGAGGCGAGTGTCTATTTCCTCTATGTTCATTATATGTGGGGCATGTAGATGTAGCCGCCACACAGTGATTAGTTGATTAGGTGCTCTTCCAGCAACTCAACGAATTTGATTCGACAGTTTGTTAGTTAATTTTAACCCTGAACATCCTTTCAAGAACCGGGTAATAGCATAATATTAAAGCACTAAAGTGCAAGTTCCTTACTAAGTTACAAATACATGAGATTGGCTGCTGCTCAAATATAGAACCAATTTTTTGCTAAAGTAATTTACCGCAATACTGTTGCGAAATGAGACGACAACTTTTGCGTCAAGTTATATGAGAATTTGTGGTTCATAAATACTGAGTCTGTTTTGGTTAAAACGACAACTTCATACTAATGAAGAGGTATAGCTCTGCTTTTTACATTTGTATTTTTGAAAACATGTCCAAAACTTAAACAAAATAAGATCCTTTGTGTGAAACTCTGTTAGCTGGTTTCAAAGACTACGTTTTTTTTAATAAATTTATATTAGTAGCATATCAACTCTCACAGCCGAACTACGACAATTCAAAGGAATTCAAATTAAGAAGTTTTATTTAATGACATTTCATTTCGTCAAATTGATTTCTAAGAATTTTCCATCAACTGCCGATTTACTGGGAAATTAATATTGTCTATTACTTCCCAAAGATTTGAAAGGATGAAATGAATGACTACTAAAGTATTAATATCATCACTTTTAAAGCATCATTTTGTACTCGTTGTTTTTATAAAAAGGTTATTTTGCTTATTCGTTAATTACTTAAAAAAAGGTTACAGTGGAGAAATATCAAATGACTCGACTTTTCTAAAAACACGTAATTGGAAATTCTATTTTTTATGTATTCTGTGATATGGTGGAGGTTATTTTCCCAGACGGGTGGAAATAATCTCCACCTTTCTACAGCAGCAAAACAACACCATTCTTAAAATAAATTAACTAAACTCAAATAACAACAATGGTTTACACAAGAACGGATTTTTGTATCAATGGTGGAGGTTATTTTCCCAGACGGGTGGAAACAATCTCCACCTTACTACAGCAGCAAAACAACACCATTCTTAAAATAAATTAACTATACTCAAATAACTACAACAATACTGTAAATGCAATGACCATGAAAAAAAGCGTACAGAACAGAACACATGAAACCAAAATAGTTTAAAAATTACGGTCATGAAAATTTATATCACGACGTTTAAGAATTGTAAGACACGTTAAAAATACGTTTAAAAATATGGAAGAACGTTCAAAATTGATCCTAATTATTTACACTTCGGTGCTAATTCGTAAAATCCGACTCGTCAATAATAATTTTTACTAACTTCTGAAGTCACGGCGCGGCGTCATTCGAATTTTAAAAACAAAGTACGTAGGTACCCAATAAATGATCAATTTAGTATTTACTGGCGTGGGCAAGGTAGAGTTGTTTGTGCGCTGCTACCTGTACCTTGTGACAAGTTGGAGGCAAGCTATAGCGAAATTCTCTCCCATAGTGCCATCTCAATTCTCAGTCGCGAACACAAACCAGCGAAAGGTTGTCGTGAGCGTGCACGAGCGCGGCTCCGCTGGAAATTCGTGTAAACGTCGACGATAGCGGGACGGGAAAAGTTATTAAATTCGGAATATTAATAAAGAAATATCAGTTTTTTCTTTTGTTTAAAAGAAAGCGTAATGCGCAAAAAAGTTTTTCATAACTTTACTTTCATACGAGTTTTTTTTTTGTGAAATTGCAATAAGCAGCTGAGGAAATTGAGAAAACCGGTAAGTAACTTAGTGTTAATAAGTAAGCATTATTTATATTCTTTCGAAAAAATAAATATAATTAGAATTATTTTACTTTGCTAGTAAGTTTTTATCAGATATTGTTATTTCTTTTTAGTTCCTATGGCAATAATTACAAAATACCTATTTTGTAAGTGTTTATGTTAAGAATAAAAACTACTTTAGAGTAGTGTTTCCAAAGAAAGGTTAATTTTAAAATAAATGTAGCATTGTTCTGGTAAAAAAAATCCTAATTAACCTAAATAATCCTAAAGGGTTACTTAATTAATCTTTATAATTCTAAAAGATAACGTATACAGGGGTCTCAAAACTTTGCTACATGAAGGGAAAGGTTACTTAAATACTGTGATAGAAAGTTTTACTGAAATAAGACTTATTTTTTATAAAAAAACAAAAAGGAACTGCCTTGAAGGATTTTTTAAGAAATAGCCTGTCTGAACTCGGAGTCAGTCAATCCCGCTAAATGTGACAGTGTACCGACCGAAAGTTTATATCTCAACCATGTGTATATTCTTCTTAGTAACATAAATAATAAATAAATATTTCCGACACTCACACCAATTAGCCTAGCCCCAAAATAAGCACTGTAAGTGTTATGGGATGCTAGGGTAACGGATAGAATACATATACTGTACATATATAAGTATTGATGCCTAATAGAAATACATATTAAATATCCATGACTGGAGTACAAATGCTCGTATTCAACACACAAACATCTGCCCCCACCGGGATTCGAACCCGGGACCTCTCGAGTCGGCGACACCATGAAACCCGGCGTACAAACCACTCGGCCACGGAGGTCGTCATAGCCGAGTGGTTTGCATAGCGCACATAGCATCTAAAATTTTATTTTTGATGTAATATGTAACATCTTTCCTCTCGCTTTCCTGTAAGTTGTGGGAGTGATTTCGTGAAATAATGTGAGGTTACAAATGTTACACAGCATACGCGACTACTGTAAGGCTCGCTTGTTTTTTTTATTTTTCTTAATTAAGAAAACCAACAGCGTTGCAGAAGCACTTAAGGCCAATTATAGGTTTCCCTTAAATTTCTTATGTACACAAGTGAAATAATAAGAAGGTTAAGTTGAATTTAAAATTTTGGTCAGATTAATCGTTCTTACTACAACTAACTTTATGTACTACTTTAACATAATTTCAAAGTATAATGAAGGAATACACACTTAAGGAGATTTTTCCTTACTGAGGATCTACCACGTAACTATATTGCCATTAACTTAATTCAAATTTCGACTTACAAGCTTACAACGATATTAAATCGTATGGAATGACATTTATGTCATTAACTCAGTATTCATTTGTTTTGTCAAAACTCACCTCTACATCAGTAAAATTTGCATTTAGGAACTAGCGCCGGTTTCACACACTGGACTGACATCAAAACTCTATAACTCGTGAATCGCTGATGCGGAGTAGGCTAACAGTAGGGGACATGGAATAAAGCAGCTGGACGAAATCGCAATGCAATCCGATAAACGTTAAAAAATATAAATTTTCGAACCACCCGGTCTCACAGACATATACGGCACCAATGGCGGGTTAATGTCCCCCCTGCTGAGGCACAGGCCTTCTCTATGGATGGAATATGGAGATTAAGTCGTAACCCACCACTCGGGCCCAGATGGGTGCCAACACGGATTTATGAGTGCAGATACGAAGGGAGACAACATTGTAGCAGAGGAGCTCAATATCATAAATATCGATCACATGTCCTATCACTGGTCTTCTGTATTTAATTATAACTAACCAAAAATTTTGAGGAGCTCAATGGCGCAGGTGGTTAGCGCGTTCGGCTGCTATCGTTGAAGTTAAGCAACTTTCGCTGTAGTCGGTCATTGGCTGGGTGACCAAAAATCTGCTATCTCGATCTCCTCCGTGCTTAGGAAGGCACGCTTAGCCGTTGGTCCCGGCTGCATCCACAGTCGTTAGCACCCGCCAATCCGCACTGGGCCCGCGTGATGGGTCATGGCCCAATCTCCCTATTCCATCCATGGGGAAGGCCCGTGCTCCAGCAGTGGGGACATTAATAGGCTATTGGTGATGATAAACCAATTTAACCTTATTAATCCTAACGCGGATTTGTAAGTGCAAATACGAAGGGGACAACATTTAAGCGGTGGGGCTCAAGATCTTAAATAAAGGTTACCCATTCTATGACTGTGCGATTGCAAAAGTTGTTTAACTTCAACAATAACCGTTCGAACACGCTACCCAATGCGCCATCGGGCTCTTTCAATGGCTAGAGCTGGAACAAAATCTAAGTTGTGGCCTGCAAGGTCGAGGTAAGAACTCACGGAGCGATGCTTTTGGTCTTCCCACTGTATTGTGTTATTGTTAACGTGTAAGTTAAGTGTCGTAAATATAGTTTTGTTAGTTACACATGTACGATAAACTGCATAAAGGACAATGGGCAAAACACACCCAACTCCGCCAACAATGTAATTAGTATTAAACGATAGATCTATGAAAAAATTGCCTTTTTTATTATGACACCGTAAAAAATATCCTGGTAGTCAAAAGATATGACACATAGGCATATTTAAGTAGCTAAATAAATCCATTTTATAGCACCTTCATTTTATATTGTAAGTAACAATTATAATGTGTCATACATGCGTACTATACATCCAGATATACGAGTACGACAAAGCCTGCCGACCATCCTGCGCTTGCACTTACTGAGCCACCTCAAAACTGTTTACGGGGGTTGAAGGACTTGAAGTTGCAAATATTCGACTCGTCTTACTTCGTTGTGATTGTGCGTTCCATGACACTTGATTGATTTTTATTTAACACGCTTTGGACATTGGTACACGATTATCGGTTTTGTCAATTAGCATGAATGAACTGGATTCATGTTTTCTACGAAGCGTGTAAGTTGAATAGGCACAAGTACTATAACTAACGAACATTAATGAAACAAGGGAATTAATTCAGTTCGACCCTACATAGATGACTTAACAAGGTGCAAGGGTGCCCCCTTATGTTATTCTGCTGCGCAAAAGTAAATCCAAAAATCCCTGCACGGGTTGGGGTTTTTTCAAACATTTTGTTTCTTATAGTAAATTGTCTTCTATGTAAAACGGAGCGCCCACAAATCACACAAACTTGTCCACGCTTCGGAGAAAACATGATTCCAGTTCATCCATACTAATTGACAAAACCGATAATCGTGTTTCAATGTCCAAAGCGTGTTAGATAAAAATCAATCAAGTGACAGAATCACAACGAAGTAAGACGTGTCGACTATTTGCAACTGCAAGTCCTTCAACCCCCATAAATCGTTTTGCGGTGTCTCAGTAAGTTCAAGCGCAGGATGGTCGGCAGGCTTTGTCGTATAGCTGGTTGTATAGTACGATATAGCATATTATTATGGTTACTAATAATATAAAATCAAGGTACTATAAAATGAATTTAATTAGCTACTTAAATATGCCCATGTGTCATATCTTTTGACTACCAGGATATTTATTTACGGTGTCATATCTTTTGACTACCGGGATATTTGTTTTCATTGCCATAATAAAAAAGGCTAGTTTTTCATATATCTATCGATTCATACTTATTACATTGTTGGCGGAGCTGGGTGTGTTTTGCCCATTTTCCTTTGTTATAGCTATGTTGGATGCAGGGGATGCAACAACAAAATATTGATAACAACAATGCACTCGCACGCTTATTACGAAAACAAATTCAAGAATTCAATACACGAGCTCACGCGAAACGATTACCAACCCTGTGATTGTTCGCTTCCGCCACCAGCGCTAATAAGCTGCGTCCAATTAACGAACATTTACCTCTCTTTCCAATGAATTTGAGATTGGGTATCACCGCTCGTTATGATCTGCCGAACTATTTATCTAACCGCTCATTTCATCAATTTTACCGCTCATTCAGTTATTGGACTGTTCAATTAATTTTAGAATTGATATTGTATGTTATAATAACTGAATAATTGATTATTTTTATTACGGTCCATGTTTATCTGTTGCAATAATTAATCAACCGCCATTAAATAAAACAACTGCTCAATATGTTCTTCAACTGATCATAATAACATCTCGAATATTTAAATAACAGCTCAAAAAATTAGTTCCCGTAATATTTGCGACGGGGGTAGAACGTTTTGCTTTTAAGACAGCACCACAACCGTCTGGGACATTCAAAGACTCCACAATTACTTCCATACTTAATTCTGTGGGAATTCCCGTACGTACGGGTTAGATTGTAGGCTGGAATCATAACCGCATATTTATTCAAGGCTAATAGTGGTTTATTTAAAAATATATTGCCATCTTGATATGATAGGAATTCGGCAGAGATGCGATTGCGTCCGAATTTTTAAAATCCATCTTTAACTATATTTTTAATTTTGATTTTGGCAAAAATCTGTCAAATATAAGAGTTCAAATAGCAGAACCAGCAGAGGGAGAGGCCTAATTAATTGATATATGTACAATAAAATAAAAGGTCCTTTATTCAAATTAGAGTACAATTTAGGTGCATCATTAAGAGAGGGGTGGGTATATAGAGAATGATATACTTCATGTGATTGTTGAGATTCTGTAATGAGAGTCTTCCTAATAGGTTCGGGCTTAGCTTCCGGGTCGAGGCGTCTTTTGGTGCCTGTTTGCGTGAACCATGGGGGAGACTGATCCATCGAAGTCGGAGATCGCTCCTCGTCCGGAGGATTCAGTGGATCAAGCGATGGAAAGGGTAGGAAAATAGAAGTTATTTTGTTACTTACCAATAATAACAACACAAGGCTACACGTACTACCACTACTACGTAAGATAAAACAGCTTATACTGTGGAGAAAACACCACTAAAATGCCGAAAGTGTCAATATCCCATAAACACGTGTATCAACCGACGCTCAAGAGAACGAAATCCTATTACATTCAAAATCTACAAGTCAGTCAGTTTGGAGTATATAAAATCTAGAAAACTTAACGTCACTGTCAGTTTTTGTAATTTCGATACTTCAAAGTATTAAACGACAAATTGAGGTTGACATACAGTAGATTGTATCGACTCTACAAATTAGTCGGCTAACACTGTCAAAGAAGGTTCTTTCAATGTCATCTAAAAATTTGCCGTAAACTACCTATATTGTTTCCAAGTAAAAAAACGTTTTCTTAAAAGTAGAGATAAAAAGAACTCACAAACATGACCCATTCCATTCGTTCACGAAAACTGTTTATGGTTCCGAAGTTAATGTGCCTGTTCGAAAATGAAATAGAGTAGAGACACTGGCGAAATTTCGTTTGAAATTCGTTCGTTACCGAAATTTCGTTTCGGAGAAAGAGAGTAGAGCTCCAGTTGTTTTTCTTCCTTCATCCATAAATCATTAAGTGGTTACCCCTACAGTACCTATAAATTAGGTAAAGAAACTTATTATCATTGCTTTTCTGGGGAATGATTATTGTTTATCCTATTTTTTGACCATCAAAAAAATAAATCCTTTAGTCAACTACCCCTTCAATGAAATAATTTAAAAATGTACCTATTAAAAGTCTTAATTCTAGGGGAACCTTTATTCGAAGTTTATTTTGCCTCCTTTATCTTTCAAAACTAATGCTTAATTCTTTTACAATGGTACGGAATCTTTCGAGTGCGATTCCAACTTGTGCTTGACAGACTTTTATTTTTTCCGCGCGTTAGTATATAATTAGGCAATTTCACCTTTTGTAGCACAATCTGGAAAGAAAGCAAAGTGCTTTTCATGAAAGAAGTCCCCTAGGGATGTAACTGAATGTGTACCGTCCTTTTTACTTAGCTACATCTTCCATATTCACCCACTCAATCTTTTAGGTCTCCTCTATAAAAAGTTTGTTTTTAATTTTATTCTTAATTCAAATTCCTCAAAGCTTCCAGCCCATAAGCACGTTATTATCGGTCTATAATATCGGATGTGTTATTGCGATAGCAGCAATGTGCAACTTCGTAGCAGTTCTCATATATATTGTACTACAACAAATATCGTAATAACTTTTCCGATATCATCGACAAATAAAAACAAGCCGATGAGGGGGGGGGGGGGTGGAGCTTTAAGGAGGCTTTAGTCTTCAGAAAAGGATCGTCACAGTATGTATTAGTAGTTGAAATTTAGTAAAATCAAAAATGATATAAAATAAGGTATTTGCCTATGAAATTGCCATTCTGTCGTGTGTGTGTGTGTGCCAGTAGGCAATTTCAAGCCCATTTTGATCATTTACAAATTGTTTTTATTACAAAAAATGGAATTCTCTTTTGAAAATTAATCATTTGTTTAATGGGTAGCGTTCTGTTTTCAGTGCACTTCTACATTTTCCATCATCATGGATACGTTAAAAATTCATATTATTTTGGAGTATGACTACCGTCGTGGCAGCAAAGCGGCAAAAGCGGCACGCAACATCAACGACGTATACGGAGCGAATACTACTAACGATCGCACCACCCGTTATTCGTTTGTCGACTTCCGTTCTGGAAATTTCGACCAAAGAAATAAACCCCGTGGTCGACCGAAAACTTTAGTCAAAAATGACGAATCAATAGCGATTGTCGAAGCTGATGATTCTCAATGTACAGCTGAATTAGCAGCAGCTTAAGATGTTAGCATCAAAACTAAATTGGTCCATTTGCGTCAAATTGGTAAGGTAAGCAAAAGCTAATAAACGGGTGCCCCACGAATTGAATGATCGCCAGCGCAAAGTACGCGTCGAGTCGAGCTTTGCACTGCTTAACAGGCATACAAACGAAGGCATATTAAATCGCATTATAACTTGCGACGAAAAATAGATTCTGTTACACAATCGCAAGTGCTCAGCAATTTGATTACCTCGGAAAACTGACTAGCTCCTGGTCAAACTCAAACAATGCCCCATGCGAAACCTGACCTCTAAAAAAGTGATAGTCACTGTTTAATGGTCTAACGCCGGTGTCATTCATCATAATTTCTTAACAAACAGGATGTGCATTACTGCAGATGTGTACTGTGAGGAACTGAACACAATGATGGAGAGGCTCGCACATCTCTAACGAATTTTGGTCAATCGTTCGGCTCCGCTGCTCCTGCACGACAACGCGCGAACTCATACTGCACAGCAGACAGTCTACAAGTTACAAGAGCTGGGGTTGGAAGTTCTCCGTCATCTACCGTTCTTACCAGACCTAGCCCCTACAGGCTTTTACTTTTTCCAGAATTTGGATAACTTCTTAGCAGGGAAAAAATTCAATAAACGAGAGGCAGTTCAAAATGCCTTTGCAAAATTTGTTGCCTCCCGTCCAGCAGACTATTTCAAAAAGGTTATCAATAAGCTACCACTACGTTGGCAAAAATGCATTGATTGCATAGTTATTTAAAATAGATTTAAAAAAATAGAAAAAAGTGCGTTAACTTATTTCATGAAAAACGGCAATTTATTAGGTATCATAGTGGTCAGTGTATTCATCCTGATAGCGAATAGTGCGGGTTCGAGTGGTACGCGTGGTTTATTTTTTTAGTGACATTTTCTTTATATTTAAATATCTAAAAATAGTAAATATAAGAAATATATTTTCGTTATAATAGTACATTATGATATAATTGCGGTAAGTTGAGAATTACAGCCGAGGCGATATTGTTAGCCGGAGCCGTAGGTGAGGGCTTTAAGAAGGCAGAGGCTGTAATTATCAAACCGCACGTATGTCATACGACGTTTTATAACACATTTGCGAGGAAATAATACTACCTACGTACGTTTTCATAAGTTGAAATTTTGATACGCTTGACTGTAAGTTATAATTTTATTTAATAATTTTTCGGGCGAGAGGCTTAGCGTTAGCCTTTTTCGACTTCTCTCGGTGTCAAATTAATAAATTCGTTACTTCTTGACAATATTTTCAAATAAAAACAATACAGCGAAAAGAAAAAGAAATAACTTTTTCACAGATTAGCGTTGCGCGCGCATAAACGCTTTTTTTAGGCAAAGGAACAAAAAACAGCCAGGGTTACTAATAAAGTAAATTAATATTTTTGTGAATTTGTTACCGATGCATGGTTGTAATTTAATGTCAAAATGAATCAAATTAAGGAATTAAATGTTTATATATTATATTTTATCTCCCAAAGTTAATTTTATTAAGAAAATGTTGGATACCTTTCTGACATAAAAACTCTTTGCTAAAATTTAAAAAAGTATGGTTCGTTTTTAGACCTAACATAATAAGCCGTGCATTTTACTTTACATTACCGCACGCGTGTGTAATGTGACAGATTATGATATTGAAATTGTTGCAATAAAAGACGCTTTACGAGCAAATGTGTTATAAAACATTTTAAACATAAAACTTAATACATTAAACATTATTTATGCTTGGAAATGGAAAACAACCGCAAAATTATTCCCAATTATAACAACTTTACGGCTGCTTCTAACGCCATAAATAAATTCGACGACACCTCTCCAAGTTAAATCTATTAAGGAAAGCAAATAACTCTTAGCATAAAACAGAACTCGGAAGTAACAAAAAAAATAAAGAAGTTCGTAGGGTTGACAATTCCGATTGCTATTATACAACAGTTATAAAATCTCCCCATCAGATAAAATAAGATACAATTAACATATCAAATAAATAAGTCATAAAGCTATTTTTAAAACGAGGCACAACAAATTACGCCACACCACCTGATGTTAAGTGTAAGTGAAGTCCAGTTGTGAAGATAGATGACGTGGCAGAAGGTTTGGTGCTCCAGCCATCCTCACCATGCCGGCTTGAACCCAATCCCCGCCGAGCCCTGTCAATAAATATATCTGGGTGTTGAGATAATTGCTTCGCGAAAATAGACACACTCAATGAGTATTTGACAGTATTAAAAATAAAGTGCCAATTGTTGGCATTTGTGTTTAGAATGAATATTGGCAGGGTTTTTAACTATTTTTACAAAAAAAATATTCATAATTTTACTAAAAACCCACGAAAAAGATAATAGTTTTCTTATCTATTGTCACGTGACCCCAAACGCTTGGGATTGGCCGAGCTTAAAATGACGTCACACGCAAGTAAACTTTCAGTTAAAGTGACATTACATTGTATCGTTTGACGTTTTAATAACAGTCGTGTGACGTCATACACTAGTAAGACGCCATATTGTCCAGAGAAACGTTTTCGCGGCAACTTGAAAATGGAGTTTTTGATTTGGTTATTTTTACTGAAATACACAACAGAATTATGAATATCCACTTTTTCAGGACTCCATAAGCATTACTCAATAACGAGAAATCGTTTTCCAAAACTTGTCAAATACCCTATTTACCATTAAAAGTGAACAGTCCCACACACACATCCATTACTTGACGACCTCCGTGGCTGAAAAGCTTGTACGCCGGGTTTCATGGTGACTGCAACTAGAGAGATCGGGGCCTCTGGTTGAATCCCGGTGGTGACAGATGTTTTTGTAATGAATACGAGCATTTGTACTCCAGTCATGGATGCTTAATATGTATATGTATTCTCTCTTTTCTAACTGTGAACTTGTTTGTTTTGTTGCTGGGTTGCTATGGACTGAAACGTCAAATTAAGACTTCCAAAAAAGCGAGCGTTAAAATGTTCTTACAAAGTGTCTCTTTTTAGATACATTGTACTATTTGTTTGACATTGGATATTTTTATACTATACTAGCTGACCCAGCGAACTTCGTACCGCCCTAAAAAAATAGGGGTTGTCCAGCGGACAAAATTGTGAATCTAAACCATTCTCAGATCCCCTTGAACACACACAAAAAATTTCATCAAAATCGGTCCAGTCGTTTAAGAGAAGTTCAGTGACATACACACTCACACAAGAATTATATATATAAAGATTAAGGTAATGTAAACTTTAAAATAAAAATATAAAAAATAATCATGCACTAAATAATCTATATATAATAATCTATAAAAATAATCTACTCACTGTAGGAGCACTGCACAGAAAAGTTATTCGACTGCAGCTTTCTGCGACGACGATCATACTTTCCAAAAAATCAGTTCTGCTGACTTGTGCTGTGTCTCTTATAAATAAGCAGGCTTAATTAAATGTAATGATCCATTATCATCCAAGTCAACTTGGCGGTTACACTACAATATGCATACAATTTCCTATATAATAAATTCTGTAATATTAGAGTTGATAGCCCTAGCTGTGACATATACAGAATGGCGTAAAAGTAATTATTATTCTACCGGAAAATGTTATGATTATTGCAAATGGCATCATACGTCAATCTTATTTAATATTTATAAGATATATGCAAAATACAAACAAACAAGCAATGGAGCAAGATACTCCAGGAGGACTACTCACAAGAGCATGAACATGTGTGGTTTCAACAAGACGGTAGCTACAACCGCACACGCAGCATGATTTAATTTTGGCGTTTGGCATGGTCAGCAAGATCACCCCATCGAAGGTCTTGGCTCACCTAACCCACCCGGCACCACAAGTGGTTAACAGCGCAGCGTCAACCAACTTACGTCGCGCGTCGGGTGGACCACGGGTGAACGCCGCGCCGCCGCCCTGCTCCAGTCGCGAGGCCCGCCGCCCGCTACAAGAGCTAGCGAGACAGAGCGCGTAGGTACGACATGTTTTTGCGAGTGAGGTGTGACGGTGCCGGTACGTAGTTGGTGTAGTGAGCGCATCCCCATACCCATGTAAATCCATACAAAGAATAGCAACCGGGCGCGCCGAGCGGTGCTGGTCGGGTACCGGGTGGTAGTCATTCTACTGGAATGCGAACAGTCTGTTATCACCGGTAATCTTGCGAAAATTATGGAAAATACGATCAAACGAGCACAAATGCGTATCAACAGTGGTGGCAGCCCATTAGCGGATGTCATCTTTTTCACTTGACAGAATAAATTCTATTAGTCCTGATGAGAATTTTCATCACTCAGAATTATTTTAATGCGCTTTTATTAATTAGGTCGACTTATATGTAACTATGTAATGGAACCTAAGGTAACTAATTTAACCATGTTCCAAGGATCGTAGCGTAATGAAAATTGGCAACTGTATGTAGTTCTGATGACAATACAATAATATGGTACTGTCGAACTGATCTGATGATGGAGCCGGTAGATATGAACTGGAACTTCATGATGGAACATCGTGGGGCGCTGGAACAGGAAAGACTTTCTGGTGTCGCCGACTCGAGAGGTTTCGGATCCCAATGGGGGCTGATGTTTGTGTGATGAATACGAGCATTTGTACTCCAGTCATGGATGTTTAATATGTATTTATATATAAATATACTTATATATGTACAGTATAATACGTATTCTATCTGTTACTCTAGTATCACATAACACAAGTCTACAGTGCTTACTTTGGGGCTAGGTTAATTGGTGTGACTGCTGGAAATATTATTATTATATTAAGTGTTAAAAATTTTGGGGGAGTCAAGAAACGAAGGGTATTTTTCTGAAATGCAATATTAGCTTCCTAAGCTATGACAGCACAGCAAGAACTAATGTAGCGAAGACCGATCGTTAGAAAAATGTTTGATTCTTAAGTATGATTTAATTAAAATGTATGGCAAAAAGAAATGTGATTGTTGTTAAACAAGTAGTTACCTGTACTGCACCAGTCAATGACTCTCTCAAATACACATTGGTAAACACGTAAGCGATCACATACAGCGTAGATACTATGAGCAGCAAATAGACGCTACCCACTGCTTTTAGCAAGTAAGAGCTTAACAGGGCGCCAGTCACACTTCCCGCAGACACGGCAACTTCGAGCAAGGTCATTCTAAAAACATCCAAAGAGTTATGCTACCTGTAATGTGCAAATTTGAACTACACGGCTGCATTTGAAGCGTGGTTATCATAAAGCTAAGCTAGAAACAATAGACGACACACATGAGGGACTAAAACCGGATGACTTAAGGTCAAAATTAGTTATAGATATTACAATTGCAGAAAGTTAAGTTTATCAAAAAAAAAGAAAATTCCTCATCAATTATGTTGTAGTGGACAAAACACAAACGCAGACGAGTTGATTTTAGACTGTCAGATGTCCTATTGCGTAACATATCGTTCACGTATAAAGTTAGTTCACTCTTCACTTCCGCATAATCAGCTGCTAATCTGGGTTATCAATGTACCCTATTCTCTTTCGTACGAGTAAAAACATCAAGCTTTCATAGCATTCTAGCAACGCATCACAAACGTAAAACAATCCTGGTGTTAGCTTACCTAAGAGATCAATTATCAGTTGTAGTGACATCGCTGAAATATCAAAAGGCCCTAGTGAATAAAACACTGAATCCACCGGTAAAGGAGAAGGGAATGACGGTGAGAAGAAACCACCACGGTCCGAAGTTGTCCAACATACTGTAGATGACAGTCAACACGGCGGTCATTATGTTACCTAGAAACCACGAGAATCGCGAGATATATCTTGTTTCTTTCCTAGAGTGTTAATAACAATGATGATATTAGCCACCCAAAATAAAAAAAAGGGTATAATTTGCTATTTTAAGGATCCTTATAAGGAAAAAATATGAAATGAGTCACCGGTGAAAATATAAACAAGTTAAGTAGATGACGCACTGTTTATGATAAGATGGTTTTGGTTTATCATAATTTTGTTATGCACTGATTCAATAAATGTACGAGTCCACAATTTTGTTATTTTTTGGGTTTCGTACCTAAAAAGGGAAAAACGGAACCCTTATAGAATCACTTTATTGTCCGTCCGTCTGTCAACACCGTTTTTCTGAGGAAAGCGTGGAGGTATCAAACTGAAATCCATATCAAATACTCATGTCTACTGTCCCTTGGAGCTGTGAAAAAATCTAACCTCTAAGCCAAAGCAATCAAAAGATACAGCCGTTTATGCCGCAAATTTCTACAAATTTACGAAACCGGCACGGGAATCAAAACTAGATACTATATATAGTATATACTTACTTCCCGTGAACTTAAAACCTTGAAATTTGGTACGAAGTAACGTCTTATAGTACAGATAAAGTAAAAATTGCGAAAACCGTAAATTTTTAGTTACATCATATAATAAAAAATATTTTTGAAAGTTACTACCTCTTTTCTCATGAACGCGTAGAGGTATTAAATTGAGTTTGTACGGAACCCTCGCTGCGCGAGTTCGACTCGCACTTGGACGGTTTTTTTGTAAAATGTGAACTTCCACGCATGGAGTGATCTTAATAATGCAAATCAAAGTTTGGTCAAAAGTAAAGTATAGCATCATAGGTGTTAAGACAAGTTGTCTACTATAAAAAAATTAAGACGAATACAAAGAGCGCTAAACAATTTACTTCATAAGTACTGAGTAATAGTGAGTATCCGCGACATCGCGGCATCGCCTGCGTAGAAAAATTCAAACTTTAATAATTTCTATATAATAACCCGACAACAACTTTAACACCCGACAACCCAATCACGCGCGTGATTTGAGGGTTGTCGGGTAAATTATCAATTTCCCTACTTTTTAAATCTCGTAATCTAAAACTGTAACATTATGTAATCAAATATAAATTATAATAACAGGATATTTACCACGTGTTTTATTTACCCTTTGTGAATTCCGCATATTTCAGCAATTTAAACGGTTGCACTTCAGAAACATGATGTTAGCCTAGAATAGCATAGAAAAGAAAACACTTGCTACGTATAAAGAAATTTACTGTTTACATATTAAATGTAAATAAATGTCTTAATATTAAGCATGAGCTTAATAATATACATTTTTAAAAAATTAATAATCAGTGCTAATTGGGAACTTAATATCAACATTATTTTTATTGTAGGAACTACCACAAATGCTAGAGGTTAGTGCATTCGCCCGATCAGCGGAACACGCAGATTTGAGTCCTGCATAAAACCTTGACAGATTTGGTTTATTTTCGAGAAATAGTCTTAATATATATGTATAAATTACAGGTCACGTTGTTTGTTCAGGATGAATTCATAAACTACTTAACCGATTTTAATCAAATTCGCATACCATGTGCAGTTTGATCCAACTTGAAAGATGCGATAGCTTACATCTCAATTTATAGTCGCAATATTATTTTATTGTAAATTATTACTTTTGGGCGGTACGAAGTTCGCCGAGTCAGCTTCTATTCCATAGATTAACTAGCTGACCCAGCGAACTACGTAGCACTATAAAAATAGGGGCAGGTGGTAGAAGAGGAAATTTAGGGCTGTACGTATTTTTTAATACCACATTATATAAAAAAATGTCAATTTCCTGGGATAACATTCCTCCTAACCCATTTGAGAACACTACGTTACAATACCCAATAGTTTGAATTTTGGTGCAAAGGCTCATTGTAGGTTTCAGAACACTACGTTACAGGTGGACAACCATGATCACTTAAGTATATGAAAAATAGATAGTAGCCGATTCTCAGATCCACGGAATATGCATATAAAATTTCATAAAAATATGTCAGGTCGTTTCGGAGGAGTATGATAACTAACATAGTGACACGAGAATTTTATATATAAAATAAATTGCGCAGATTGCATACGGAACCAAACAACGTAGCCCCTTAGCTGTAATTATAAAATTTACATCATCAAAATGTTCACTCCACACAGTACTGGCAGTTGACGGGTTCCAATTGTTTTCTCATCTGCAGTATCGAATAACTAAACAAACCCAGTAATCATAAAAAGGAGGCAAGAGTAATTTTATATGAATAATATGGGTTCTGTTTGTTTTCCGTTTGGAAAATGGAACCTGAAAAAGTTTCGAAATCTTGTCTTACCGAGTCACAAATGCATGAAATACAAATTTCCCCACTTTTAGGAAAATTTTCATTACTTACGCATGGTAGGTGATTCCCTGTGGCTTATTAAGTTTACCTTTGCAGATTTTACATGATATAGAAAGAAAGAAAGAAAAGAAAGAAAAATCATTTATTGGCCTTAAAACACAAGTATGTAATAATAAGAAATTATATGCCGATAAAAATAAAAACAAACAGACAACAAAAATATGCAGAAAGAAGAAAGGCCAATTAGGACCTTGCCTCAGCTTAATGCTGTTACAATGGAACGGGAATATTCCCACCGTAACAGCGCTGGTATTCTGGTATTCTGTACGAGATTGCTAGAGTATAAAAGCTAAAATAACAAAATGGTATTGTATAGTTATAATAGAATACATGAACTGAGTTAAATAAATATAGTTTATTAAATTCGTAATGAATTAATAATAAGGCCGCAAGTGTTACCCACGCGCCACACAGCGAGAGCCGAGCCCGGAGTGTAGGAACAGAACGCAACCCCAGCGGTCAGCCTGACAGTGACACTGACAAATTAGTGAAAAATAATCTGTCTGCTGTAATGCCACGTTTACGAAACACATTTTCATTGCCATTTGCCACGCACGACGGAACGCCATTATGCCACGTTTAAAACTATCTTTGTGGTTTGAGAAATAAGAAAATAGAGAACGTGCATTATGTGTAAAAAATATGTTCAGAGGTGTCCAACAATATCATAATTATATCATCACACAAGACGGCATATTTTAAAAATTTTGTAAGAGCGATAAATAAATAATTTTCATAACATTTTCCCCAAGTATTAAATTTTCCCTTACATACCACAAAAATGCCTTAACTGAGAAGCTTAGCCACGTTGAAATTGATAAGATCGCACATGTACGATTTTGTTCGGACGGTCATAAATCACATTGTTCGGTCAAAAAATTGGGCGATGCATCGGATCGACCTGACGGGCTTCGTTGTATCTTCTTTATCGGCCTATCAGTGTTCCCTACAGATGGCATAGGGAGATTGATATGCATGCCCAATGCGGATCGGTAGGTGCTAACGACTCTATTTTCTCTTATTTTTTTAAATTATCTCGAGATCCTCCATGCTTTGGAAGGTACATTTAACACTTTGGTTCCGATTGGATTTTTATCTTATTTATTATTTTATTTTTTATCAAGTCGCATCTGACTTATTATGATTATTTATGAACAAGTTTTCGTCCTCGGTCCTACCCGATTCTTGACCGCTCACAATATATTCGTAATCGTCTTTCCGTTTTGGTAATCCCATAAGAGCCAAACATCCTTTGGAATATAAAAGGAATGTGTCTATTGTATAATATAATGTTCTATACCTTTTTAGGGTACTGTGGTGCTCCATCCTGAAGGGATCGGCCTGGGAGCGTAGCGTTGTTCGGTTCTGAATAACAACCGCGAATTATTCTTGATTATTTTATTTTAAACTGAGAGAGAATTGCACAAAAACATTCTTATCAACTGCTCGCTTTTGTGCCTGAATTCTATCTGCTGGAATCTTCGATAAGAGACAAAAAAATCCCATATTAAAATCTTTAAAATAATGACATTAACTTTTTAATAGAACTGCCAGCCGTAAGCATTACACGAACAAAGAGTTTAAACAAGCAAAGAGGCAGTAACGCAACGGGCGTTACAGTACCGTATCTAAAAAGGAAAATGTAAAAACCTTTTATAAGTTCACTTTGTTGGCCGTCTGTCAAAGTTTCCGTCTGTCAGTCAAGACCCTTTCTTTTAAAAACGCGTGGAGATACCAAGTTGAAATTAAAACCTTATACTTAAGTCTACAATACCTTGAAGTTGTGGAAAAAACTAAATTATAAGTTCCCTACCCCACCTGATATTAAGTGTAAATGGAGCCCAATCACTAAGATAGCTGAAATGGAAAAAAGTGGGCCGCTCAATCCATCCGCACCTTGCTACCTCGTGGAGCCTTCCTGAAAACTTACACATCATCATCATCATCATCAGCCTATTAATGTGCCCAATGCTGGAGCACAGGCCTTCCCTATGGATGGAATAAGGAGATTGGGCCATGACCCACCACGCGAGGAGCTCGATGGAGCAAGTGGTTAGCGCGTTCGGCTGCGATCTTTGAACTTAAGCAACTTTCGCAGTGGTCGGTCATTGGATGGGTGACCAAAAATTACTATCTCGAGCTCCTCCGTGCTTCGGAAGGCACATTAAGCCGTTGGTCCTGGCTGCATCTGCAGTCGTTAGCACCCATCAATCCGAAAACTTACCGATAGAAAAACAAAATACCACCATAAGAAAGTGTTATTTTACTGTGGTCTTCTATAAGGTGGAAGTCCCAGGTGGGCACTCCAATTAGAGCAGAAAATCCCGTTTTCCACGTTTCGCTGCGTATGAACTCTATAATATTGCAATGCACATTATGTTAATAAATATTTTAAAAAAATACTAAAATTTAAGACACATTTACAGCCTGTAAAGATATCGAATAATATACTTATATTATTTATTTAACACAATTACTTTGAACTTTAACTTTACTTCAAACTTACCTTTTTGAAGTAAAGTTAAAAACCATCGAAGTTTCCATTTTCGACATAACCTGCATCTCTATTCGAGACGTAAAAACCGAGTAGGTACATTCAACCGTCCGTGTGCGAGGTTCATCCGATCGGAGAACCGAATTGGAGAATCAAGAACCTGATATGTGCGCCCAGCCTAACTCAGAGTCTCTAAAGATTTGGTCTTAGACACCTGGTAAAGTATCTTTATGATGAATAGAGATGATGACTATTTTTTTTCTTCGTTTATCAGGTAGATTATCAAAAAATATTGGACACGTATTTTTTCTTTTTTCACATAATATAAACATTGCAGAGATATATTGATTTGAAAAGTCGCATGACGTCACGTTTGAGTACACTTATAAGTGAAAAATCATTCAAAATCAAAAGTGACGTCATGAGCCCCTACTCCCAAACTTTGACGTGCTATAACTTTGTAATTTTTTGGTTGATTGCCCAAAGAAAAAATACGTGTCCATTATTTTTTGGTCATCTAACTGACGGACTAAATAGAATTTCTTTTACTGTACCCCGTCATCACCCCTATTGTACGGCCCCGAAGGATTCTTTCTTAATATTGCTTGGAATGAGAATCGATCTAATATGAATCGTGTCAGCGCAGATCGAACTTTCTGTGGAATAAATTACACTTTTTTTCACTCACCTCTAGGAATATTAGTTGTTATTCTTGCTGACTGAAAATGACACGATTTTAAACTGTTATATTTCATTAAAAGTTGTGTACAGTGTTTTGTTTTTGTTTTCCGGGGAAATTATACGATCTTTGAAAATAAATCCAAAACGCACTAACTCTTAAATATTTACATTAGGTACTAATCACAACTCAATATAAGATATTATATGTATTATGGCTGCAAATGCTTTCCTATAATGTTTTGATTTATCTAGCGAATAGTCTGACTAGAAAATCATCCTTAGCAAAAGGATCCTTAAGGAGAAAATTCCTTAGAAAAAGACGACTTTAAAAGTAATTAGATTTTATAAAAAGACCTCTGAGCTTTTTATTGCACTTTAACGCCTCGTTTACACCAAGAAACAAGTCATATACTGGTTTTGTACAAAACTTTTGGAATACTTGCTGTAACTGTAAAATATTCTTTTGTTCAAACAGCATAGACAACCATTACAAATCACTATTTACTTCACATATTTTGTTCATCCAACAAGCTTGATGCAAGTATTGTGTACTACATGTTTTAAACATGTATATAAGTATTTGTTTCTTAGGTTTTCACGCACATCACTCATTAAAATAAAACTAGTTTTAACTGATTAATGCACAAACTTTATTTATTTATTGACGTTTCGCAGCCTTTTCAGGTCTGCATATTCTTACATGATTCTGACGATCAATCAAGTCAATAAATAAATAAAGCAGGAGCAAATAAGCAAGCATTAACCCGTTCAAACTAGTTTTATGTATATAAGAATAAACAAAAAATAAATACATTGTATAAATGTTGTTATATACATGTATTATACATTGGTGTAAACGACGGGTATGATAATTCTATGTTTCAAGAAAAGTTCTAACATAATGATGATAGAAAGTGTAATTGTCCAGTAAGCCCTCCCGGTATTCCCATGGCTTCATCAGGTTGACACTTCAATTATACTCGGAGAACCCTTGTTTCTAAGTCAATTTTCGCTGACAGGTAGCTTGCCGAGGTTTCGCCCCTCAAATTGGAAGAATTTCCTGGGGAAGAGATTCCACCATCTTATAGAGAACTACAGTGATGTCATATCATGTAGTCCTTATAATTTTTCTGAGATGATTATTTTATTTAAAAAAGTCTGACAATTGCCCACCCCACCTGATGTTAAGTGACGCAATGATAAAGTCTAGATGCCAAGCTGGTGCAGCAGTTTTACCTGCCACACCAGCCATCCTCAGAGTGCCGGCCTGCAAATAGCTTCTACATATCCCCTTTAAAGGATCCCAGGTTGTAGGAGGAAGAGAATAAGTAAAAAGGCAATGCATTCCATATGTGGATAGTACGACAAAGAAATGAGTAAGATTAGAAATCTTACTCCATGGCGGTAGATATATCAGCTACTAGCGGCCCGCCCTCGCTTCGCTTCGGTGTAGACCTGAAGTGTAGACTATAGTTTTTGTTCTCAGGCTTGTATTATACACAATGACATTCATCTATGATTCTTCTTATACCTGCATGCAAAGTCTCAGCCCGATCGGTTGACATTGACAAAGTTTCATACAAACTTTCATTCCCTATTTTATCCCCTTGGGGGTAGAATTGATCAGTATCCTTTCTTAGCGGATGCCTACGTCATAACATCTACCTGCATGCCAAATTTCAGCCCGATCCGTCCAGTGGTTTGGGCTGTGCGTTGATAGATCACTATGTCAGTCAGTCAGTAACCTGTGAGTTTTATATATATATATAGATATCAGATGCAGTCAAGTTTGTGTGTGAAATAAACGTCAATCAATCTATCATATGGTTGCATCATGAATCATTTTTATTAAGTGATGTCTATTACCTTAAAAAGTATATTAAAAGAGGTAGATACGACACTAGTGCGCTGCAAGTGCTCTGCTCATATTGTGTGAATTGACACAATGCAACTTAGTCGCATAGTATCAGCGGTTGGTGAAGCACCAGGGTGTTGCCGCTTCATAATAATAATAATAAATATTTCCAACACTCACACACCAATTAGCCTAGCCTCAACAAAGTATGCACTGTAGGCTTGTGTTATGGGATACTAGGGTAATGTATGGAATAGATAAACTGATACATATATAAGTACATTTATATAGAAATACATATTCAACATCCATGACTGGAGTACAAAAGCTCGTATTCATCACACAAACATCTGCCCCCGCCAGGATTCGAACCCGAGACCTCTCGAGTAGGCGACACCTTAAAACCCGCCGTTCAAACTACTCAGCTATGAAGTCGTCGAGTCGATGTCGAGAAATAAATCAAAATGCCGAGTTGTGTGTTTAAAAAATGTAAAAACTCAGTTGTAAAAGTTAAAAAGGGCGAAGAAATTATCACACATAAGAACAAGTTTGATTGTGTAACTCGGTGGATCAAATTGTAATCGCCACGCGCTAGATACCGTATCTACCTCTTTTTACATATAAGTGTTAGTTATGGTATAACGTGGCTGTCATGCATAATTGAATTTTTCTTCCAAAATGGACTATGAAATATATCTGCACAGATATGTGCACAGACAGCTAGAATGTGGAGTCAGAGAAAATGTATCACAGCTCCCCTGGTCGTTAGATAACCCATTGCAACATAGTCAAGCGTTCCAACGACGATAATGCCATATAAGAAACTTGAAATGTGACTTTCTTCTTTGTATTTTCGTATTAAATTATTCAAAAAATGTAAGCATGCATCAGGTTAGCCTAGCTAATGTTGACGAAAGGAATTTTAGTATCAGTGTTATTGCGTTAGGTCATATCGAAATATACCGTATTAATTATATCCTTTTTATAATTTTACCTTTTAGACAGTGCATTCTTTTGTTCTGTCTTTCTCTCCTTTCATACCCTCATTTATCTTGTTGGGCTTCTTAAGGATCCGTTGATAATGAACTGCGTATGGGGAAAAGGTTCGAATTAATCCTGTAGGATTCTACAAAGGACTCTTAAAGGACAAAAGTCAAACAGACGACATCTTAATCATCGAGAGACAGAGGGCCCAATAGTTGGTCCTATTATTAGAACAGGAATTCGTGATCATCGTTAGCTACATAAACTTATTCATTTTCACAAAACAAAAGATATCACACAGTGAAAAAAAATCCACCGAGGACTTCTTACGAACTCAATGTACTGTACGTGTTGCCCGAAAAATTAGAGATACGCACGATATGGAAGTAATTATTCTTAGATTATGTTGTTACATTAAACGAGAATAATAGGTCTCTTTAAATCGGATTGAGCGAGCAATGAAGACTAAAGTTCGCGTCAGCATTTTATCCAAGTTGTCATCTTAGGGGCTACCTGTTATGGGGCTTCGCAAGTGGATATCCAGTGTCTTGGACTGCAGTGTCATTAAAGTCGTTATCGATGGCTGCTGCTGCTCGAAACACATGACTATAAACGCTGAATTTTAAACATAGGTTTGGTGCTCAACACCAATCCCCCTCCCCCTTGTAGTTCTGTCCTGCAAAGAGGGGGACGGCAGAGGGAGCTACACGGGCACGCCCAAGTAGTCCTCCGCAGTGGATGGGGGCGGTACGGTGGGCACTAGGCCGCGTACTTAGCCCCCACGCGCGGGCCATCCTGCGCACGTCTGCGGGGTCCCCGCAATTCCTCGGGAGACCCCTGCCGTGGAACCCGGCCTGGCCGGGGCTCCACTGCAGGGAGGCTGCTGGGTGCGGAGACACAGAAGAATCCCTAAACGGGGGTCCCGCGGTTTCGCACTAAGCAGCTAAGAGGGTATTCGCAGGGATTTTTAGCGGATATTATGCCGTAAAGCGCCCATAAGAGTTACGGGGTCCTCAGTGGGCAGCCACTGCGGGGGCTCATAAGACTTGCGGGAGCCAGGTGTGAGGCCCGTTCGGCGGTGTGCCTCTTAAAGGCGCCGTCGTCTGTAAACAGAGGTTTTGCCTGCGACACAAAAAAGGGGATAAACACCAATGGAATCAAAAAAGGTAGGCGTTTTTATCGATTGTGCTAAGAGTTGTATTTATTTTACAGATTGCGTAAAATATATAAACCATGATAAGATAAATCTATTGTGTTAACATCAAACTCCCAAAATCAAAAACATTTTAATAAGTCTTCAGGATAATATAATAATGTTATAATAATAATAATATTCAAATAAATAAAAAATAAAATAATCTACAATCTAGACATTCACTTACAAAAAAAATATACAAACACACCCATACCCAAATACACTCACACACACACACGCACAAGCACACACACACACATATACATATATATTTTTATTGTAATTAGTTTTATTTTACTTTATAAGGGTTAAA
This sequence comes from Chilo suppressalis, assembly GCA_902850365.2. Taxonomy (NCBI): domain Eukaryota; kingdom Metazoa; phylum Arthropoda; class Insecta; order Lepidoptera; family Crambidae; genus Chilo; species Chilo suppressalis. The sequence continues at coordinate 7,202,769 of OU963912.1, read as the reverse complement.
TTCATTCCCGCAAAATTATTCTGTTATCTCCTGGAATATTATCTCCAATCAACAACTGTGAGCTTATAAATGCAAAATAACTGCACAATTATTGTTCGAAAATAGTGAGGTGGAGGGTTGATAACCTGAGATACAGGATCTTTCCTCGTTCAGGTATCAACCTGCCATAATCTTGTATGGACTTGTATTGTAACATTTTGCTTCTGTTATCCCAACGGATTATGGTGAGGAATTAATGATTTATTATTATTAATCTAGTGAAACAAAACCAGGGGTATCAAATGATTACCATACTAATTTTGTTCCGGAGCAACGAGCAGCATAGCATACTCCGGCAATGTAGAACTATTAGAGGTCACGCGACACATTGAAAGCATTCCTCTAAAACATTCCACAAGGGGTGAACGCGAAGTATTGTGACGCGCTAATAATCATCGTTTAGCCTCGGCAGGACTTCATATTCTAATTCTAAGTAAAACTATGAGAAATGCATACACTATATTTTTTTCACAAATCATCAACTAACTTTCTATGCCTTGAACCGCATTATATCATTAATTTCCATTCTTTAGTTGGTGTTTTGTTGGAAGTTTGTTCCGAAAATGTGAAGCGGACACGCCAGGGGGTGTCAAATAATAGGCGTTTGCGTTTTTTTTACTATTTCTACCTAAATTAGACACTTATGAGTATCGTGTCTCAGTTAGATCATAAATTATTATAGTCGCATAAAAATGCTTTGGATCCTTGCTGCTGCCGTGCTAGGGGTACTGTACCCCTAGCACGAACAAATATCGAATTCGAATAGTTTGTGAGTGAGAAATGTCATTGTCAAATGTGTACTGATTTATAGTTCTCGTTACGTACTTTGTGGGGCTGCTATTCAAGTTTCTATACAAAATTTGACATTGACATTTCGTACTCGCAAACTATTCGAATTCCGTCGGCGACGAAGCGACCAACTGTCAGCTATTTACTCGCTCAAGAAACTTACAAAATGTGTACATTCCATTTAAACAAAAGAAATTCTTAAATAACTATTTAATCAATAAAAATAAAAAACATAAAAAAATATCTTTTTCACATAATATAAACATTGCAGAGATATATTGATTTGAAAAGTCACATGACGTCACGTTTTGGTACAATTTTAACTTAAAAGTAACGTCACAAGCCACCACTCCCAAACTTTGACGCGCTTTATCTTTGTAATTTATTGGCTGATTGCCGATATTGATTCGTGCTAAGGATGCTGTTTTGACGGATAAAAAAGTCCGCGAACTAAACGTCTGCGTGGGTCATTCAACATTCATTTTTTCGTTCAATTTATCCTTGTGAACCCTCTTCACGTTAAATACCTACGCCATAGGCCGCTCGATTGAGAACTTTGTATAGCTCTTCTATAAAGGCACGCATTAGATATTAACATCCAATTTATAAAAACAATCGAATATTTTATGAGGTATTATTGATAAATATCTGAGTTGTTTATTTATTTCGTATCTTCCAGAACAGCCTTGTCCTAAGGCCCTTGTTCCACCGCCGACGATGAATTAGAAGCGATTAGAGCTATAAACTAGAAATAAGTTGCCGAGCAGCGGAAAGCGAGTGTGTAGTTTCAATTGTTTCATCGCTCACTTATAGTGTGTAAGAAAACAACGGGTGATTTCTCACGCCACTCGCGGTGAGTCCTCAGCAAAATAGTACGCGCACTCGTATTGACTGCCAAGCGAATTGAACAGCCCAGCGATCAACTAGTTATTTAAGCATCTCTTTTGTTAACATGGAAAGTACACCTTTTGTACGTTTCTTGAGCGAGTAAATATAAATAAATAAATACAAATAATAAATAAATATTTTCAACAATCACACCAATTAGCCTAGCCCCAAAGTAAGCACTGTAAGGCTTGTGATATGGGATACTAGGGTAACGGATAGAATATATATAACTATATTTATATACAAAATACATATTTAACCTCCATGACTGAAGTATAAATGCTCGTATTCATCACACAAACATCTGCTACACAGCTAGCAAACGTGCACACCAGCTTAACATTAGGCAGACACCGCACCCGTAGGATAAGAGTGCGAAGACTCGGTCTACACACGACACGCTATACCAGGTACAGGTACGTACCTGGGCGTTTTCCCCCGCCCCCACGACAACGGCTAACTAGAACCGAGGTCTGAGTCTCAGAGATGCCCTCTAATTGAGCGGATCCCCTCATGTTCCAGTGGTCTAGAGGCTCCAGACGGAGAGGAGACTCCTGCCGTGGGGAGACGCCATCCGCCTGGAATACCTCTAGAGGCACTCGCCAATTCTCGGCTTGAGGTCCCCGTAGAATCTCGCCGTCCCCAAACCCGGTGACGCGGTAAAGGTCATCTGCGACCAACAGCATACACACTCAAAAACAAACATCTGCCCCCACCGAGATTTAAACCATGAAACCCGGCGTACAAACCACTCGGCCACGTCGGTCGTCGAAATAGCTGAAAGTTAGTCGCTTCCACGCTGGCGGTGGGACAACTGTCTGATATGCATATTTTTCATATACATATTTCATACCTATCTCAAATATGATGATCATGATATTTTAATGGAATATAAATGAGGGCTTATTGATAAATTTCTGCGTATTTTATTTATTTTCGTATCCTCTCTAGAACACTTTAAGCATACTTGTACTAAAGAGTTGAAAAATATTTTCATTACAAAGCCCGTTATTGGATCTCGTTAAAACTGTTCATCGGTTCCAAAGAGTTCAGCATTATTGGGAAATCGAGAAGAGTAAACGATTCCATGAATAATCGTGAAAGTAATAATATTGTATTGGTTTTTTACTTCATCCCCTTTCATTTAATGCTTTTTATTTTTTTTTATATTTCCTTCACAGTTTTAATTTATACTTGGAAATGGTATTCGAAATGCAAACTATTTATTCCAGAATCAAAATTTTCACCGGATCATTTACAATATATTATTACCAAATTTTCGGCTTTAGCTCCTAATACAAAAGCCATACACGTAGTACCTCCCTAGCTGCAGGCGCGGCGGCGGCCTCTGCCGAGTGCTTCAAGCGGCGCAAATATTCAGCTCTCAATCAGAACTACATATTTGTGCTGTTTGGTGTTGAGATTATAGGACCATGGGGTCCAAGCCCTCGTTCCTTCTTTAAGGAATTGTCTAAGAGACTTACCGAGGCGACCGGTGATCAAAAGGCTGGCAGCTACCTTGGTCAACGGATCAGCCTCGCTATCCAACGTGGAAATGCTGCCAGCCTATTGGGCATCATTCCCGACAGCGGCGGTGGGGGTGATATATTTTTTATTTTGTAAATTGTATATTATTTAAGTACTTAGTTATTTCTGGTTTTTGAATTTTATATACATAGTTTTAAGCTTATGTGCTAACAAATTACCTACTTTACACCGTGAATTTTGAGTTACCTGAGAAACTTAAAAATCATGTCAAATCGTAAGTTATCATGTTTCCTTAATAGGAGTACTTCTACAAAGAGTAGAAAAATAAATTATGCCAAGGGAATCGACTGAATAATCCGTATCTCAAGATTTGATTCCAAGATAGTTGGTGAGAGCACGGCGAATTAAAATTAAAACGTTTTAATCCGTAAACAATCAATATTCTTATTTTCCTGAAAGTAACTTTGTGTCGATAAAATTAAAAAAAAACAAAGTTCAATACCGTTTATTCAGTCTAGGCTGTTACAAGCACTTGTGAATGTTATGTACAGTATATGTATTCTATCCGTTACCCTGGTATCGCATAACACAAGCCTTAAAGTGCTTACTTTGGGACTAGGTTAATTATTGTGAGTGTTAAAAATATTTATTATTTATTTATTTATTATTGTGAAATGTAAGGAGAATTGAAGAACAATAAATATCGAAGTCGATAAAATGGTAATTGAAAGAATACAAAGATGTAATAAAAAGTTATTTTTTCCGAGTATTCTTTCACTTCGTAACTCATTTAAGGGTAATATCATCATAAAAACTAATATAGGGAAAACAAAAAGACAACAATTTAATTACATTTTTGTACCATGAGGAGAAAAAGATGCGGTTATATCCTTAGATTAAAACAAAAAGGGCAGATACGGTACGCTCATACTAGCTTCAAATAAAATATGATCCGACTCAACTACTTAAGCAACTCTCACACACGCACACCTCTGATTATAAATATTCAATCGAGCGAGCGAGACAGAACTTTCGAGTCCGTGCGGCTGAGCTGTATTGTTGTCCTTTTCTTGATAACAAAATGGCGATTACATAAATAACATTCACGACAAACCGTGATTTTTGAGAAAAAAAATGTTTTTACAGTTTTACGAATGAAAAGTATTGAGGCATTTATATTTGATTGTGAAATACTTGAGTTCTTTAAAAAAGCATCGAAGGCATTGTTTTATCTTTATAACACAGAATATATGCAATATTGTTATATTGACTGCACAAGTGCACATGCAGCGTGTTGGAATGTCCAATTGTGGCTAAAGCGAATTATAGTCATGAACCACAATTTAAGCGGATCATTTTTGAGCCGCGAGTGCCGTATCTTCCCTATCACCTACTGTACCCTTAGCACAAACCAATATCGAATTGGAATAGTTTAATTTTGATTTAAACATACGTCAAATGTGTACAGATTTTTAGTTCTCGTTACGTCCGTTGTGGCGCTGCTGTTCAAGTTTCCACACAAAATTTGCAATTGCCATTTCGCACTGGCAAACTATTCGAATTCGATATTGGTTCGTGCTAAGGGTACTGATATCAAAGATGCGTTCACTTGAGTTAGACTGTCCCTGGGCAATAAAATACGTTCAATGGTCCAAGTGATAAACATCATCACGGATATAAATCGTTTCCGTTAGCATCTTATCTGGTTTATAAGATATTCACGGATACACATCTTAACTGGTTTATAAGATGTTCATGGATACGATTTATATCCGTGTTGCTAAGCAGAATTATAGAGAGCGGACTCTCATAATAACTGTATTTCATAATAGCACAAGACGCGATACCAAAAATTTTCCTGGACAAAAAACTACAATCAGTGCTCATCCTGATTTGAGTGGACATAAGTAAGAATTTCAAATAAAAAATGAGAAGAAGTATGAGTTCGCCCATTCTCCAGAGAATAAACAAGAATGCTAGAAAACTGATGACGCTGCTCGCAATCTCAGATATTACCAATTGTTGGTAAGTCAAACAAATCCTTGAATCCATCCATTGCCCGCTAAACTAACGTTATACCTAGACTAAAGTTGATGTTAAAAGTCAAATCTGTCACGATCAAATAAGCTTTCTTTCTTATTTTCTAGATAGGATTTATTAAAAATCCAATAAACGTGCTTTATAGGTACCTGTTCAATAGCTTATCATTATATTAATTAAAATTGTATTTATGAAATTACACAATTGCGGTAAAAAGACCGATGAACGAAACGTTCAGCTGGTTAGACATATAAAATAGAATAAAGAAATAATACGTTAACTTCCATTTCAGATTAAGAGCAAAAATATTTTTAAGCTCCTAGCTACGCCTACTTCTAAGTTGCAAACGCATCAAAGATTTACAAATGTTATTGTGAAAACGTTTGGTAAACTATACCCGGACGACGGAAACGAGTTAGTTAAGTACTTCCTTTATCAATCACACAATCGTTTTGTAACCTGAGTCACACGAGAAAAGAAACTTTCATTGGCCAGAGTAACGACAAAAACACTATGAGGCCATTGACAGAAAAGCTTAGCTTTCATCGAACTTGACGTCATTGTGATGTTGCTATGGGTATCATGTTTAAGTTTTGATTTAAGTACCTAATGTGTGTCTTTAATATGAACAATTTCTTCTCACTTCGTCAAATTTACCACGCTCCGAAAAATTATGAATAGGTTCTTACATACATTTATTTCATATTAAATTGCTTTTTTAGATCTTTTTATGCATCAACATCGGTGTTGTAGTCACGATGCACGATGTCAACCGAGGTTTGGTGATTTATCGCATATTGCAACGTTGGATAAACTCACGATCGGTTCTCGTCGACGTACTATATTTATTTTATATCATTTTTCTGTATTTAAATTGAAATGTATACCTTATAGTCTAACATGAATATGAAATAGAAAACATCATTATAAACACTAAATAACACGTTCAGTCGGCGTGGTGCGGCGCGGAGTGGTGTCAGGTACAATATCTTTGAAACGCCGGAACACCCCACATTTCAAATAGGTCGTCAGATGTTCAGTCGGCACTCTCACCACTAATGAATTAAAATTCAAGCGTGGCGAGACGGTTACGTTACGGTTTCGTAATTCCGCCGGAGTTGTACGAGGGATGTTTTGGCTACCCTTCTTCGTTGGTTGAGTGGATTTTCGCTCAGGTTGCGTGACAGCGGCGGGCCTGCTGGCGGCTGCAACTGCGTAAGCTTGTGCAGTTCCTTCTCCACGAATGCAGACACAGCATCTGGATCCAATTCTTTCAGCAGGGTGACGATGTCCTGCAAACTTCTCCGTTCCATCCCTCCGGCGAAAAGGTATACGGTCAGCCTTGCCAACGGATCGGAAGAGTAACGCATTGCCACTGCAAACCTCCTCTTCTTTGAAATTCGATTTGCAGATTTACAGGATGCTGATCTTGTCCATAGTATCTATCACGATTTAAATGAACGCCAGCAACTCGTTAGCTTTAAATGGTTGGGAAGTCATTGCCATCGACGCGCACGACGGCTGTTGCCGTATGTATGAGACGCGAAAAATAAATTCTCACTGCACAATGTAAGTTACCAAACGCGTATCGCACTGCACTTAAAAGAAACTGTTGCCGGTAAATTATCGCACATAAGAGGACATGGATCGGAAACAGCCACGGTATCCTCCGAAGAAAGTGTCCTCACACATGATGTAACGGAAATGTGTTGAATGATGCTCGATAATTTGCTCACGCGTCGGTGATTCTGATTAAATGTCGTCTCGTGTGGCTTTGGTTTATTCATAAAGTTCTGAGTACACAAAGCCACAGTATGAATTGCACTTCAGAGGTTGTATTCTTAAAATCAATAATAGGTCCTTACCAATGACCTTCTTTAAAAATAAATAAAGAAAGAAAAACATTTGTTTACCCTACAGTTACTATATAAAATCAAAAAAAACACAGAAGGAAAGGTCATACTGGGCAAATGTGGCTGTTTCGTTTTTAAACTATCAAACATCTGTGGCTCTGTAGAGCAAAAGTTACTCTACAGAGCCACAGATGTTTGTTATTTTAAAAACGAAACAGTCGCGAGATATTTGCCACAGCTTTATTTGCCCCATGGCTATAATTGCTTTTATGCCCTTACTTTATGTTTTATAAAATAAAACAAAAGACATAATAAAGAAAACATTAAAACTACCAACACTGTGCTGTGCAAGGACCACAGGTTACCGTCTCTGCAATGCGTAATTCGCAATACCACTTTTTGATTTTCAGCCAGCGCCTTAAAAGTTGATATGCGAAAGCCAAACCATTGCGAAAATTAAAACAATTGGATAATAATATGAATAAACCGTATCTATATCTACGACGACACATTTACATTACACTAAAAACTTTACACTAAAAACGTGATTTATATGTAAGGACCTCCTTAAGAGGTGATTGTGTGAAGCGTCGGCATTATTTGTAGTATAATGTACCTGACATAATACTACAAATAATGCCGAAAATATGTGTCCCCTGAGAAGGGGATGATACGGTATAACCGCCGATCTTTTAAGTGCTAGTATACTTTTTATAAAAACGTAACGTTAGCGCGACTCAGAACTGGTGGTGGTTGGTACTCGCGGTAGCGTTGTGAAACTAATGATATGTTGTTGTGATTCATATTTTTTTTTAGATCTTGTTGCAATTCAAGGTTTTACGCTAGAATAGCTTCATCTATGTCACTATTAATATTTTCTTCTAAGGAATTTTCAATAGGTAACAAATTTTCTTTAACCAAAATTGTACGACTATTACTCTTAAAATAACAAATCTATCTTAACCGTTGCAGTTTTCCGTAAAAGTTTATTAAAGCACTATTATCATAAATTTTCCAGGTTTTTCAAGCCAATAGTTAAGCTTTTAGGGAGGGGAGGGAGGGGGGCGCTCTACTTAATTAGCACTTCAAAGTACAATATTTCGCAAGCGGATCCCTAAATTAAAAATAGTCTTAGAAACCCCTAAGTAATTTTAAAGGACCTATTCACGATATCTCACACTATGGGGTAGATGATGAAAAAAAATCGTCCCCAGGTTACATATAGGGACGCTACCCTAAAAAAAATATTGTCCTAAATGTTTATTCTACCATTTTGTCAGCGTGATCGATAAACAGATCTTTCAAAATTGCAGCTCTCTAGTGCTAATAGTCTCTAAGCAAAACCGGGGACGGACAGACGGACATGATGAAACTATATAAGGGTTCCTTGTCAGGGCTACAGAACCCTTAAAAAATGTGGGAGCGAGAACAAACAAAATCTTTGAATGTGGTTTAGACTATCCCGTAGGAATTGAATTATTCCTTGCAAGAAATTTACTAAAATGCAAAAAAAAATGGTAAGTAATCCGTTGGATCAAGGTCTAGGGAATATTCCTCTAGCAATAACAATAAATAAAAAGTTTCTTTGTTTACCGACCCTATAATCTATATATATATATATAAGACTTAAAGGTGACTGACTGACTGACATAGTGATCTATCAACGCACAGCCCAAACCACTGAACGGATCGGGCTGAAATTTGGCATGCAGGTAGATGTTATGACGTAGGCATCCTCTAAGAAAAGATTTTGATCAATTCTACCCCCAAAGGGATAAAATAGGGAATGAAAGTTTGTATTAAACTTTGTCAGTTTTAAACCGATCGGGCTGAGATTTTGCATGCAGGTATAAGAAGAATCATAGATGAATGTCATTGTGTATAATACAAGCCTGAGAACAAATGTAGTCTACACTTCAGCTCTACACCGAAGCGAAGCGAGGGCAGGCCACTAGTGTGATATAAAAGTATAATCTAAAATAACTTTCCAAAATAAACAATCAGTAATTAATTTTCTCTCCATGAGAAACCTCACTGGGTTTCCATTGATCTTTTCGTGAAAATGAATAATTAATTTATACAAAGACCTTTATAAATAGTAGGTTTAATGTCGGTAAAAAGGTTTTATTTATCTAAGTCTGACGTAAATAAGTCTAAATGAAGTGAATAATTAATGAGCATTCTGAAAGTTAATACAATTTTTCATAAGACTTTTTGTTTATGTAAGAAGGTAATAATAAGATTTTTATATTTCCAATTATGGAGGAGCTCGATGGCGCAGGCGGCTAGCGCGTTCAGCTGCGATCGTAGATGCTAAGCAACTTTCGCAATGGTCGGTCATTGGATGGGTGACCAAAAATCTTCTATCTTGAGTTCCTCCGTGCGGAAGGCACGTTAAGCCGGGACCAACTCCCGGCTGCATCTGCAGTCTTTAGCACCCGCCAATCCGCACTGAGCCCGCGTGGTGGATCATGGCCCAATCTCCCTATTCCATCCATAGAGAAGGCCTGTGCCCCAGCTGTGGGGACATTAATAGGGTGATGATGATTTCCAATTACTATTTCCGTGTTGTTATTAATTAAACGGTACTCTTTAGTGAGGAGATTTTACGTACTTAATAATCCTCATTTCACCATTTATTCACGAGCAGCGCCCCCCTGTCAATGCCATCAAAGTTCCACAAGGTCTTAGTTGTACTGTACATAGTTACAATGCCAAAGCAATACACAACACAACCAAGTTCATAATACACCCAGTAAATGATTTTGAGAATACGACATAGGAACAGCTTTTTCTCTTATATTGTATCAAGTTGAGCCTTTTTTATATCAAAATGCAGCCATTTTCAGCTTCCAAACAATAAAATAACCAATAAATAGCATTTGTGCAGCTATAAAACTCGTCCCGTATTAATAACTTGGAAAGTTTGCCGCCAACCCTTTTGTATAGAAAAGCATACAATGGGTAGCTAAGTTTTCTCCTTGCAATATCGCTTGCAAGCGGATAAAATGACCAATTCCTTATAGTCCCAATGAAGTTAATATAGCTCTTACTTTTAGACATAGTTACATGGATTTATCGCACATCTGTGTGACCCATCGATCGAAACTGCACCACGCAAGGCTGCGATACAGATATTTTGTTTTACCCATGTTTTCGTCCATGTTAACTCATGAATGCAAATAATCTCTAGAAGACCTTTTTTACACTAGAGAGGAAGTTAAAAAATCCGAATATTTCCGAACCTGCCATAATCAGGCTTAGCAGACAATCACGAGCGACGCAAGATGGTACACTAAAGAAACAGGAAATGGATATTACTACGTGTATTAAGGAAATGTTGTATGTATTTTTGGGTCAATTAGCAACCTCAGTCAGTGACATCAAAAAGTAAGATTTAATAAGTTGGTTCTAAACCTGTCACTTTGTTCACTTGAGAATTTGTTCAATCGGGCAAATGTTAAATATTTATTTCATATATTTTCACGTACGCCACTCTTAAAATAAAACACTTTTGCAACAGATTTAAAATGTGTATTTTAATACTTTTATACAATCAATCAATCAAATCATTTATTCGTTGTCATCGGTAACAATTAGTTTTTAAAAGTTATATAAATGTACCTCCATGACATGCTCAGCAGCATACGAAAATTTGTTATCATTACATTTTAAATTCACTAAAATCATAATCATAAAAGAATCAATACATTAATCTATAAATCAATAAAAAGATCGATATGTCAGTATCCATTTACATTTATCCACTAAAAATTTCGTCAGTATTTTTTTGAATGTATTTGTTTCGGATCCTTTACTTTTATCTTGATTACGAAGTCTGTAAAGTATATAACGAAACATAGAGATAAGTATAAAAGCATTTTAAACCTGTTGCAATAGTTTTTGATCAAACATTTTATTGCTGTCTATGATCGCTGCCGAAAGTTTACCAGTGAAACAAACTCTAGAGAAAAAGGCAAGTTTACTTAATAACTAGTAAAACTAACTCTACAGAAAAAGGTCGAGCTTTCTTCTTAAATATATGCAAATTGAACTTTAGATTTTACAGAGTGTTACTTCTCGCCCTCTATATTTATCTAATTGAAATGCTAGTAAATTGAGGAGACGCAGGTGGCATTACAGGGGTTAATGTAATTTCACAAAGCTCGCTGTATAAACAAATGGACCAAAGTTCTCAACTTAGTCACTTTAAACGCTTGCTTTCGTTCAGAGGAGATGGCCGATCTTCTGTTTAATTGTTTGCCCCAAACACATTAAATTATGCATACCTAATTTAATAAATAAAATGTTGTTGTTCAAAAAAAAAAAAATCAAAAAAGTTTATTACGGTACCACATTTGTTTTACATCAAACCAGGGTGGGTTCCTTCTATTAAGTGTTAAACACCTGTACCAGAAGGAACCACTCTTCCATAGCATCATTGATATTTCTTATGGTAAGGTCTTTTCATTGGATTTTTAATACATTGTAAAAAAAATAAAAAATATATAGATTACAATTTATATAAGCGGTTGAGTGTGTGTCTGTATGCGTGTGTATGTGTGTGTGCGTGTTCGTGTGTGTGCATGTGTGTGCATGTGCGTGAGTGTGACGAGTGTACGTGAGTATGTGTGTACAAATGCTCTTTTTATCCGCTAGTAAGTAAGATTAAGAAGGCTCTCAGTGTGATCATAATCCAAGGTCTTGAGCCATGCCATCAGTTTGAGCTTGCACTCCCGGTAAGTTAGAGAATAAATATTTAAAATTTTGTTAATATGGTTATAGATGATGGAGGAGATGTGGAGGTACTGGTTGCGAGCAAAACTTGTGTTAGAGCACTGAACTAATGCTAATATGTCTCTTCTTCTTTTTTCTACGATACTAGGATTGTACGACAGTGTTGTGTGCTTCCGTAATACAGCATGTAGAATGTATAGCTTTCTAACAGTTAGTAAATCTGACATAGAGTAAAGCAGCTCAGTTGGGAAGTCGCGTTTTTTTAAATAGATAACTTTGATCAGAGCTCTTTGAGCTCTTTCAACCTCTAAAAATTTAGTTTTCAGCGCTCCACCCCAAACCCTTATGCAGTAAATCAAGACTGATTGCGCCAGCGCAACATATATCTGGTTCAGCATATCCTTAGTGGCTACATATCGCAGTGTTTTAAAGACCCAGATCAGCTTCCGCATTCTAGATCCAACCAAGTCAATATGAGAGTACCAAGATAGTCTCTGATCGAGCATAATCCCAAGATATTTAACATTTTTTACCTTAGTCATGGATGGACAGCTGCAATCCTGACACATACTACGAATGCAGGAGCCAGAGTGGATCTTAATATCATAACCAGCTGTCGGCTGTGTCCTATCTTGGATAGAGAAGCACATGTAATTTGTTTTTTTTATATTTAGGGTAAGCAGATTAGCCACTAGCCACTCGGAAATCATAGTCAGTCCAAGTTCAGTCCTATGCTTAACAATATCCCAGTTTTCTCCCGAAAAAACCACAGCAGTATCATCCGCGTATGACAGAATGCTTGCATTTTGAATACTCATATTACATAAGTCGTTTATGTAAATGAGGAAGAGCGTCGGACCCAGGATGCTCCCCTGTGGTACACCGTAGGCTACTCCAGTTGTACCACTCACATATTCGCCCACCTTTACCTTTTGCATCCTGCCATACAGATAGTCCTTAAATAAGCTTAATGATTTACCCCTGATTCCCACCTTCTCCAGTTTTTGAACAAGGATGGGGATAGAAACGGTGTCGAAAGCCTTTTTTAAATCTAAGAATACTGCGAGACATTTGCGTTTTCTGTCCAGATGTTCAGTTACAATGGAAGTTAGTGACTCGATGGCATCAGCAGTAGATTTGCCAGCTCTAAACCCAAACTGGAAATTTGACAAGATGTTATATTTCTCAAGATATCTCAACAGTCTCTTATTCAAAAGTTTTTCAATAATTTTGGAAATAGCGGTTAATACTGAAATTGGCCTATAATTGTTGACGTCGCTTCTATCTCCGTTCTTGTAAACTGGTGTAATTAAAGCCTCCTTCAATTGAGGTGGAAAAATACCTTGAGAAAAGCAGAGGTTGGAGAGGTGAGTAATAACTGGGACAACCACGTCTTTTGCCCGTTTAAGAAAACTAGTTGGGATATTGTCAGATCCAGGGGCACTGTCGGATTTTAAACTCATTGAAACAGATTTAACCTCATCATCATCCGTATTCAATAGCACAAAGGAATTTAGTAGTGGAGGAGGGTTGTTGTTTAACAAATTTAAGCCATCTTTTTGAGGTATGATATCGGCCAGATTTTTACCAATATTGCCAAAATAGTCATTTATGTAATTTACAGATTCTTCAGGTGTAGTTTTTAGCTTAAGTAATTTTGAATTTTCAGATTTGGAAGATTTTATGTGCGTTATGGCTGATATCGTATTCCAAAAGGTTTTAGTATTTATTTTAGATTTATTAAGCACCTCCCTATCGTGGTCTCGTTTAAGCTTTTTAATTAGATTATTGCAAAAGTTTCGATAGCGTCTATAGGTGATTCTAAGTATGTCGTCCTCTGTATTTGAACGAAGCTTTTTCTGTAATTTATTTCTGTGTCTAATACACCTCAAAATTCCCGGTGTTATCCACGGTTTGATAACTCGATCTTTTTTAGGGATAAGTACTTTTTTGGTGTTATCTTTCAGAGACTCTATTAAATTGTTGATTAGCTTTTGAGTTACTTCCAGAGGATCACAGTTGTAGATCAATTTATTTACTTTTTTTGCTGTCAGTGTGAGTACTGCCTTATCAAAATTTACAACTCTTTTAATTTTATTAGGTTTAGTTTTTAAATGTTGATGACCAAGGTGTAACAAAACCATGGAGTGGTCCGTGATAGTAGTGTTCAGGACTGCTACGTGGGACAGTATTTTTGACCGGTCATACTTAAGCATGACGTGATCCAAGGAACTTTTTTCTCTAGTGGGTTTATTGTGGCCCATCATTATACCGTGTGTCGCTAACATATCTAAATAACCAGCTCTGTTTTTATGTTCGTAACCTTGCTCATTTTCCCGCGGTATGATATTTATGTTTAAGTCCCCAGTCAAAACTATATTTTTGTATGTTTTTAGAGTTTCTAAATGTGCATTCAGTGAGCTTATAAAACCCTCAGCATTCATATTTGATGGTGATCGGTAAGTACAAAGTATAATAGTATCATTTATTTTTAATTGGAGGCAAGATGCCTCTAGTATATTTATTTCATCGACACAGGTTGTGATATATTTTTTTACATAAACTACAACGCCGTCACATTTATTTAAGTAACGGGTGGTATAAAATGATACATAATTTACCAATACAGGGATCGGTTTATCTTTACTGAGCCAACATTCCGTTAGCACTATTATATCTGGTTCATAATTTAATTGTGTAAGAGTGACTAGAAGATCGTTAATGTTACATAGTATACTTCGGATGTTTTGTGTCACTAATACTAAATCATTATCCTTTATTTTCAGAACATTTGCTATTTTATCAATATCACATAAGGTATTTGTAGAAAATTCGATTTCATCAACAACGTTTATACTATTTATTTGGTCATTCATTATGTTTTTTTTTTGAAAATCGAGATTTCAAACATGACGGTTTCATTTGTATAAAGAAATTTTAAATTTTGGGCTTGCTTACATGAATTTTTGTATGTGTATTCGCGCAATAGTGAAAATGAGTTTGAATAATGTTTTTTGTGATTGAGAGTAAGTGTATGATGTGTTGAGTAAGTTATTGATGTGAAGTATATTTGGCTATATGTGTACACATGAAAAAGCATATTTATTATTATGTATATTTGTGAACACTTTGTGTGTATTTGTAGGTATATGCATGTGTGAGTTTTTGTTTGTACATAGATTAGAGTGAATGTGTTTATATTGATATATAGATTTTTATAGCTATATTTAAGTGAATGTGGTTTGTAAAGTGTTTTGGTTGTCTGAAACCGCTTAATTACAATACATATAAAACAACATAAAATAGTAACTAACTCATACATTTGAAAAGTTAGGAGAAAAAATACATGTACTAAAGTAACAGTTTTGGTAAATAAGTTATTATACAGGTAAAGAGACAGTTTTAAATCTAAAAGTATTAATATAAAAAACTTTGAACTCCAGAGTCTCGCAATTACAATTTTAAAGTTATATATATTCGCAAAACTAACCCTATTTTTACAATAGGTAAAGACTGCAATATATAACAGGGATAGTAGTATAAGTAAGTGAGCTAAAGGTACTAGTCATTCAGCCTGCATGAGGCGCTGAATCTGAGCTTCAGATTTGATGGCTATAATTGGAGAGTTATCTAATTTCCTGACATACACTCTGCCATAGGCAGTCCAGCAGTACTTATAAGATTTTGACTTAGCCAAATCCCTAGCAAGGAAATGCAAACGCGAGCCTTTAGCGGTAAGCTGCTCAGACACAAAAATGGGTGTGTCTTCTTGTATACGGAACCCTAGATGCTTAGCACATAATTTTGACTTTGTTTTTGAGTTAAAAGCCTTACATAGTTTTAGCACATTAGTCTTAACCATGGTTGAGTTTAATTCCACTACAAGTGTCGCGTTTTTATCCGTTTTCCTACCATAGACCCGGTATATATCTTTGATATCGGACGTATTTATATATCCACCAATAGTAGTGGACAAACTCAATACCATGTCGATTAGGTCTTCCTTAGTTTCATTTTTTTTTTTAGGTAGGTTTTTAATTTCAAAGTTAGATTTTCGGCAGTTCATCTGCAAACTTTCAATTCTATCTTCTAGTTTTGTAATATATTCCCAATTTTCCTTGTATTTATATTCAAGATCCACAATCCTATTAGATAGTTCTATGTTTTGAGACGTCAGTAAAGCAATCGAGTTTTCGATGTTAGCATTTGTTTGTTCGATTCTTTGCAGGGTAGGGCAAATGTTTTTAAGCTCTTGCTGTTGTGTAGTACAAAGAGAATGAAACATTTCCTTTATTTCGGTCTTGAACACCTCAAAATCGCTCATCGTTACACTCCTATAACTCCTGTCACGACTAAAAACATAGTTCGGAGGGGTTGTATCAATAGTTCCTGTTTGATCATGAGTGGTTTCACCCTCACAAACGGACATATCCGCCTCTCGATTCATTGTAACAGTTTATTGTGCTTATAGTAAGTTGGAATACAATATTTGTTAAAAATGCACTGTATTTATAATGTAATAATAATATATTAAGTAATTTATTTGTAGTGCACGGTTTCTCGTATCTCAGAACCGAGCCAAAACAAATTTATTTATATGCGTTCTCTTTAATAATATGGAACCAAGGCTCAAAGTTCAACGTTTTAATTTCCAATAGCAGCGTTATCACTTGAATCGGCGCATACGCTCCCCAATCAGTGAGATAGTAAAGGATAGTTCAATAAATTTGACGTAGATCTCGTTCTCCCTCGTAGTGCAAGGCGGAGTCAGAACTCACAAAACAGCGTAGCCGCGTCAAAGTACCACAGTCGACCTCGCTTACTCACGTACGAGTATAAATGGGCGGGAATACAGCAGGCGAAAATGAGCGAGACAGGATAATGCAATATATGTCCTTCTTGCGCCTACTACAGTAGATGACGTAAACCTGTCCAATATCGACACAACGGCGGATTACTTTCACTAGCAGACAACTGCACTGTCTTCTATCTTTTTTACACGCACTCGAAGTCCGTTTCGCAGCAGAGTAGGACAGTTCACAGACACTAGCACCGCGCGGATTAAGCTTCGTAGTGATACCTCTTCACTGTTATGCACTCCTATTATTATGGAAAATTATTTTGTAATTTAAATTTGTATTTATTTATTTAATAAAAACTGACACAGACCAGTGGATGCGTTCGCACTAGGTGCGGTCCGGGAGGGAAGAGCAAGTTGTTATTATGAGAAATTGTATTTTAACAGTTTTTGTACTCGTAAATAGCCTCTAAATAGGTCTTACTAGAAAAGTTAGACACTTTTTTGAAACTTGTTTAGGCAGATTTTGTGTGACATTTAATGTGATAACGTCTTATAAATCGATGAACACCGGCTGCCCGCACAAAAAAGTGTGACGTCATGTCACGAGTCCCGTTAAGTGACGTCATGTCACGTTAGTTCAACGTTCCGCGGTGTGTGTGTGGTGAGGTAGAGGCGTTTTTTCGACCCCCGTATCCCTCTGATCCACCTCAGACCTGACACCCAATGACCCCCCCTTGGGTAGTCAGGGGGGTCATTGGGTGACCCCTAACCCCTCCTCCTCCCGCCCCCCACGACAACGACTAACTAGAGCCGAGGTCCGAGTCTCAGAGACGCCCTCTAGTTGAGTCGACCCCCTCAGGTTCTAGTGGTCTTTCTAGACGGAGTGGAGACTTCCCGCGTTGGGAGATGCCATCCGCCTGAAATACCTCTAGAGGCACTCGCCAATTCTCGGCTTGAGGTCCCCTTAGAATCTCGCCGTCCCCAAGCTCGGTGACGCTGTAAAGGTCAACTGCGACCAACAGCATACACACTCAAAAAAAAACCTCCTCTCCTCCTCCTACCCCTCAGAGTGTATCTCTACCCCGCAGAGCGTAACTGGGGCCCCTTTAGAAGTACAGAATCGTACTTGGTCTCAAACGAACCGAAACAAAAAGTTCCATAAAACCGCCCCGAGGAAAACACGCTATCACGTAAAATTATCGTCCGTAAATAATCGACTTTAGAGGCAGCCCGTTTTTTTTTAGTAAACTCGTATTGAACGCATTTTTTATTTTTTGAGGTAAAAAGAAAAAGGTCTTATTACAAACAAGTTAAATATTATTTTAAACCTTATTGTGATAAAAATGTAAAAAATTATCACGTAGTTCTTTTTCGTTTATCGATCGATTTCGAATGCAGAACACAATTTTATTAACTGCACGTAATCCTTCAACGTTTGACAGTTCAGTTTCAACGTTAAATGCAAATGATAATTTCTCTGTTACGCCGGCGTTACAACCGGTAATGTGCTTGTTTTTTACCGAAGATTGTTATATACATATATACAAGCTTATAGGCACCCGCCGTACGTATTTTGTGACGCAACCAAGTCAACATTTAAAAATGTTGTGTTTCGGATTTAAGTATTCTTGTCAGAATGAAAAACAAATTTTTAATGGAAGACGACAACAGGAAAAGGAATATCTTTTCCCCTTTGTATGAATAAATACACACATCAAAAGTGTCTAGGGATCAAGCATTTTTATGCGGATTTCTTGAGATTGAGATGTGGCTTTGTAATAAATTTATGATTTTATAAATTTATATGGATCCTTTTTGGTGCATTTCATAATTTGAATCAGGAAATGTGAATCAAATTCGAGTAAAAGATGAAAATCAGCTGTCAATATTTTCCCTATAAAAACATACAACGCATTGAAGACATTATTAGTGCTACTGTTTCCCTACTACTGATTAAAACCAACGTTATTATGGAGCGGCGACGTCATTTAAGCAGGGAAGAAATGCTCAGAGCCGTGGGAATGATAGAAGCTGGTTCCCGGCAACGTACTGTGGCTTTAGCTCTGAATACAAGTCAGAGTGTTATCAGTCGACTTTGGACACGATACCGAAGCACTGGTACCGTGGCTGAGCGCCATGGAGGACGGTATCGCTGCACCACACGGAGACAAGACCGATACATTCAAATCTTAACTCGAAGAGCTCCAACAATAACCGCCATGATGTTAGCCGTGAGGCTTCATCACTCTTCAGGGAACTTAATTAGCGACCAAACAGTCAGAAACCGCTTGCATGAAGTGAACCTTCATTCCCGAAGACCGCTACGGGTACCACCTATAGCAATGCACAATCGTAGGATTCGATATCAATGGGCTCTTGAACACAGAAATTGGGCAGAAGAACAATGGCGTTTCGTGTGCTTTTCTGATGAGTCTCGTTTTGGTATGAGACCGGATACAAGACGTATACGACACTGGAGAACCCCTGGACGCCAACAGCGATTAAAATCCTGCCAGGAAGTCCATCCTTATAGTGGTGGAACCATCATGGTATGGGCGGGTATTTGGATCGGCGGAAGAACTGAGTTGATTTGGATCAGAGGTAACCTCAACGCTCAAATTTATGCTGAGACGATTGTATCAGACGTCATCGTTCCTCTACAAGTGCAAATCGGTCCCTTATTTCAGTTAATGCATGATAATGCACGATCGCACACCGCAAGAGTTGTAAGACAGACTCTCGCCGCAGCTAACATCAATGTCCTGCCCTGGCCTGCTCAGTCGCCAGACTTGAACCCGATTGAGCATGCATGGGATATGCTACAGAGAAGAGCTCTGCCGAATATGGAGGGTATCCAGTCGCAAGAAGACCTTTTTTTGTTGTTGCAACGAACATGGGCGGCCATTCCACAGCGTGATTTGGATGAACTCATTTTGAGTATGCCAAACCGATGTTCTTGTGTTGTTAGTGTTCGCAGTAGAAATACGGATTATTAATTGTTTAAGTTACCCAATAAAATTTTAGAGAAAACTGTTATTTCAGTCTTTTTTTCGAACTTTTGTGTTAGTGGTTCAAATGTCAAAAATCCCTTTATTAGGAAAATGGCAAATTTCTTTATTAATGCAAAGGTGACTTGGTTTATCGTTACTGTGACAAACGAAAACACTTTATTTGATGAATCCTTAAAGAAAATTTTAATTAATATCAATTAGGAGAAAAGTTACTGCAAAAATATATGTTGATCCCTAGACACTTTTGATGTGTGTAGTAACCTGATAATAATCCTGTCAAATGAAGGATTATCAAACATTTTTTTTTTTATCTCAACGTCCCGTTAACCTTAAAACTATTTTAACAGTTTCTGACTGAAGCCTGGCTTTTATTGTTTATGTAAATATAATATAAAACTATAACGTTATTATCCCCTCTAAATATAACTAAACCTTTTTTTTTTATATCTCTACCGATTAAATTACCTACACTTTATATAGTAAAAAAATGGATGCGTGTAACTTATGTACGCGCGTGAGAAGTTATACTTCTTTAGCATCATTAAATTTTTTTTTAATTGCATGCAAATAATTAATAATTACAATAAATTAATAAGAGGACTGGAAAAGGATAGTTAACACAGTCAATTAAGTTCAGTTTTAATTTGAAAAATTAAATAAATATTCAAAATATTCAATTAAAATCACTACTGAATTTAACTTATTACTCCATATGTAATTAGCACTTGTAAGTAACTAAAACACGTTGTGTTCTTGACCTTCACAAGTGCTTGTAACAGCCTAGACTGAATAAATGTCATTTCATTTCATTTCATTTCGTTTCATTTCGTTTCGTTTCGTTTCGTTTCGTTTCCTTTCGTTTCGTTTCGTTTCGTTTCGTTTCGTTTCGTTTCGTTTCGTTTCGTTTCGTTTCGTTTCGTTTCGTTTCGTTTCGAACTTCAAAAATATCCGAATAACCCTTCTTCTTTGAGCTTTTATTAATGTTCTTCTGAAAGCATAACACACGCAAAGACAACACAGGTTTAAATTATTGAAGTTATACTTCTTTAGCCGCGTTATGAAAAAATTATGAGAGTGAAATTTTCATCACTGTAACACAAAATTTTAACATAATGAAGTTAGCCGCGGGCGCGTTATTTGTAATATTTTATTTTCCAAGTGACCGTGGGGCAGATTAGAACAAAGCAAACAGGGCAGATTTGAACGGGACATTGAAATGACATGAAATGAAATGAAATGAAATGAAATGAAATGAAATGAAATGAAATGAAATGAAATGAAATGAAATGAAATGAAATGAAATGAAATGAAATGAAATGAAATGAAATGAAATGAAATGAAATGAAATGAAATGAAATGAAATGAAATGAAATGAAATGAAATGAAATGAAATGAAATGAAATGAAATGAAATGAAATGAAATGAAATGAAATGAAATGAAATGAAATGAAATGAAATGAAATGAAATGAAATGAAATGAAATGAAATGAAATGAAATGAAATGAAATGAAATGAAATGAAATGAAATGAAATGAAATGAAATGAAATGAAATGAAATGAAATGAAATGAAATGAAATGAAATGAAATGAAATGAAATGAAATGAAATGAAATGAAATGAAATGAAATGAAATGAAATGAAATGAAATGAAATGAAATGAAATGAAATGAAATGAAATGAAATGAAATGAAATGAAATGAAATGAAATGAAATGAAATGAAATGAAATGAAATGAAATGAAATGAAATGAAATGAAATGAAATGAAATGAAATGAAATGAAATGAAATGAAATGAAATGAAATGAAATGAAATGAAATGAAATGAAATGAAATGAAATGAAATGAAATGAAATGAAATGAAATGAAATGAAATGAAATGAAATGAAATGAAATGAAATGAAATGAAATGAAATGAAATGAAATGAAATGAAATGAAATGAAATGAAATGAAATGAAATGAAATGAAATGAAATGAAATGAAATGAAATGAAATGAAATGAAATGAAATGAAATGAAATGAAATGAAATGAAATGAAATGAAATGAAATGAAATGAAATGAAATGAAATGAAATGAAATGAAATGAAATGAAATGAAATGAAATGAAATGAAATGAAATGAAATGAAATGAAATGAAATGAAATGAAATGAAATGAAATGAAATGAAATGAAATGAAATGAAATGAAATGAAATGAAATGAAATGAAATGAAATGAAATGAAATGAAATGAAATGAAATGAAATGAAATGAAATGAAATGAAATGAAATGAAATGAAATGAAATGAAATGAAATGAAATGAAATGAACCCTCTCTTCAAAGCAGCATTGTGCGAAACGCTCTTCCTTACGTCGGTAGACCTTCTTCCTTCCATCATTGCCATGTAACACAATTTTAGACTCATCAGAAGAGAGTACACGGCTCCAATCTTGCTGTGTCCAATTTAAATGACTGCGTGCGAAATGAAGGCGCGCTGTTCGTTGGGCTCGCGTTAGTTTGGGCCCATTAGCTGGCTTGTGTGGTACCATATCGCGTTCTTTTAACCTTCTCCGAACAGTTCGAGCGCTCACAGATACTCCGTGGAAGTCGCGAAGTTGGTTTTGTATCTCAATGGAGGTAAGGTGACGATTTCTCAAGCTGGTCGTCACGATGAATCGATCCTGCCTTTCAGTTGTGACCCGAGATCGTGGCCTTCCTTGGCGACGAACAAAGCCGCCAGTCTCTAGGTACCTCTATAAAACTATTTTGAGACAGTATCCCATCCTCTTTGGATTCATTAACGCCCAGTAATCCGCAGCGAGCCTCTGGTACGTTTCCCCTTTCTAATAACGTGTTCCTACTGTTCATTTAGCCCGAACATTGATAGCACGATAATAAGTTAAGAGATGTAAATTCCGAAGTGAATTGGAGCGCAAGTTAAGGGTACAGAAGTCTGCAGCCAAATACAGCAGTACTTACGTAGAGATAACCACAGAGGAAGTTACCCAAAACTAAATTACTCTGAGCTTTATGTTGCTTGGCGTACGATTCATAATCTATTGAGAAAATTTGACAGTGTCTAACTTGATGTACATTATTTTTCGAACTTATCCTTGCCCGTCCAAGGACCATCTAGAAAGAGTTAAGCAAGTACAAAATGCAGCCGCACCACTCTATCATCGTCATCAATACCATAGAGGTTAGAGATAAGGAGAACGATCGCTGTAGAAAATAGTGTCCCAGAAATATGGACACAATAAGTGAGGCGCTGCGATCGCTAAGTTGTCTCAATAAAAGCGGGCCAATTTGAAATGACCAATGCCGCGAAGAAAATTTGTACAAAATTCAACTAACTTCATCTACTTGTACTCATAAACAGCTAACTTCACAGATACTACTTACCGACGGCAGCGCGGCTGGTGGCTGAAAAGTGAACTATAAATTCTACAAATTTTCAGGGACAGGCGGGCTAATGCTTTAGTACGTAGCGATCGTTCGCTTCTCTCTAACCTCCATGATCAATACAATGGCGAGATGACGAGGTGTCATGCACCTCTGCAGACAATAGTAATTCTTCCTGCCTTTCATAGATAATTATTTGTTTAAGTATCTACTTACTGTCTAACTGGTGAACACGGTGACGGACAAACCTTGCATGATTTGAAGACCAATATACCTTCAAGTAATAGATTATATTTTATAAATAGCTAAAAATCACGTCATTAAACATAAATTAATTAAATAATATTAAAAAATAATTAAATGTAATTTTATATTGTACTGTATTTGTTTCCATAATCAAATCAAATCCAATCAAAATAATTTATACAGCACAGTACACGAATACAGATAAATTATTATACTTATACTTTTACAAAATAACATAAAGATACAGGCAACTTATAATAAATACCGCTTATTTAGTACCATACTGTACCCCTAGCACGAACCAATATCGAATTCGTATCGTTTGCGAGTCCGAAATATCATTGTCAAATGTGTACTGATTTTTAGTTCTCGGTACGTACTTTGTGCCGCTGCTGTTCAAGTTTCCATACAAAATTTGACATTGACATTCCGCAAACTATTCCAATTCGATAATGGTTCGTGCTAGGGGTACTGGCGTCGATTCCGCCACGATCCCCCGAACGCAAACATAAACCTGACAGCAACGTATCACTGTTACTACGTAAAGAGAATGAAAAGGATTGACTGATGCCAAATTCAGCCCTAAGTTAATAGAATCATGCCAGAATCGGCAGCACTCATCATATCCACGGCTGCGCTGAAAAGGGCCCAGTTCAGCATTATGTCAGTGCATTGTGCACTGGCGCTGGTTTTCAACTGAGTCATTTATCTGACAAATGGATGCCAAACACTAACGATTTTTTATATACATATATATAATTAAAATTTTAAAAAAACGACAAGTCTGTATAAAACCTTTGCCTTTGCACTGACTCTAGAAGAAAAAAAAATATATGGTTACAATACGAGCACAGATTTTAGAGGTTATCGCTCCAAATAAACACGAAAACAAAGCATATTAAGAACAAATCAATTAAAAAAATAGCATTACCCTGTACAGCAAACACCATTCAGATGATGTGGAACTAATCATACAACAGCCATCAGCAGAAGCAAGCGCCACCAGACAAAAGAAATTAGGTATTATTAAGGCCAACAACAATGGAAACAATGAAATGCCAGTGAAAAAACAAAACAATTAGATGTTAGTAACTTAATTAGAACACGTACAAATTAAACAAAAACACAGCATGAGAACCAAACAACTTTAATAGCTGAGAGGTAAAATTCTATAAGATGCTGCTTTTCAAAGCTCCGGCAGCTTATAAATAAGACAAAGGTAAGACAAATTCACAGTAGATCAAAACCTAGAGATATAATGATAACTTGTTCCATCTGTCTTGATCTAATCACAAGTACTAACCGTCTGAACAACGAAACGTAGCAGCCAAAGAGTAAAGTAAGGCGTAGCAGCGACTAGTCAAGCGGAAATTTAGACGTCATGAGATCCGGCCGCATGCCGACCACTTTATAAAGCTGGCGAGAAAAAATCATAACATCGTAATTTTTAAAGATAATTAAAAAAAAGTAGAACAGTTTTCTTAATTGCCAGTTTAGTACTATTATTTAAAAATAAATATAAATAATTGGAAACTTCCTCATACTATTGTAGCGTCAGCGTGTACTTTGTATGTAGAACAAGTCGAGCACAGAATTTACAGCTGACGCACATCAATATTAGTTAAGAGAAACTAGTATGGATCAAAATCATAGAGGTGAGCATTTTAAGTTTTCAAATATCTGAGAAATTAAGTTTTCGTTTGAAGAAAACTTACAAGTGGAGCCTGTTGTGTCATTTGTCATGAACCTTTCCTGTGAAGAGGCATGCACAAAAATATGTATATTAGAAATTCTACCACTTAATAAGAATAATGCCAGGCACAAAACTCACATCGGGAACACTTAACTATTTGTTTAATAATAATATAACCAACACATTTAACAATCACCTTCAAGAAATTGTAATTAACTTGTTCCTAAATCGGATACTGTTGTTATTGTGTGTATTTTTCTATTGAAAACATTTATTTTCAATTGGTGTAAATTTCGCTCCGTAATTTCAATTTACTGTATACTTTTTTGCACTACCTAATATATAAGTAATATAAATGCAAAAGTTTAAAGGTCATTTAATATTATGTATATGCAAAATTTAACCATAGCATTACTTATTAGTGATTTGTTTGCCGTTTTTGTGATGTTCCCGAAAATGATGGGATATACTGTCCTCCTTTAATCCTCTTTTCCACTTCATTTTCTTTTTATTTTTATCGTTTTCCATGTTTCTCGTACTAAATGAATACCTTAAACCAAAGTATGCTTTTAAAAGAATTAGAGCATCACTTTACCCAAAAATTGACATCTCGGGAACGCCTAATTATGTACGGGTAATGTACGGGAACGTTCCCGAAATGACTATTTGATAAATTTTTTCATGTCACGCTTGACTAGCTTGTTAGAGATTTTAGATGTAATGAACAAGTGAGCTGTAATTTTTATAAGAATTTTGCAAAAAATATGCAAATTTACGAAAAACTTATCATCAAACAGCGTTCCCGTAGTGACAGGGAATTAAAGTACGCTTCACACATATCAATTTAAAAGGTACTTAGCAACAAAATCCATTATTTTTTTTCTTTTTGATTTGACTAGTGAACTTCACGCTGATGCTCGCTAACGCCACCTCGCGTATGTCCTTTAATTTACATTGATCGATATCCATCGCGTTCACAGAATGATTTAATAAACATCAGACACCATTCGAATTGTCAAAATATGAAGAAATGAAACTGCTATTTTTTTAGACGCATATGTATTCTTAATTTGATGATTTTTAAAGCTAATATTAAAATTTGTTAATTTTAGGATTAATTCTAAACATTTTTGACTTGTTTGAACTATGAAACATGATATAAGGACGCATTCCCGGAATGACTATTTAGACCTTTTTGCTTAAATCGAAAAAAACATTAGTATAAAAAGATAAATACGCTAAATGCCGTGTAATTATGCACAAAACCTTTATTTTGAAATAATTATTTTAGGAATATCATGTTATTTTATTCAGAAAAACAGAAGCATAATGCTCACCTCTCTGATTTTACCCGTATATAAGATATAAACCGGAATAAACGATGTTCTTAGTTATCAAGCGACACACTAGCTGTTTGATTCCTCATCTACCGTCACTAGAAGCTATTAAAACATGTTAACTATTTTAACATGCTGTACAATCTGAATGCAACTTTAGTTACCTATTATAAGACACATGAAAATTATTATTGTCATAATTTAAAAAACCATAACAGGAGCCAGTTTAGTTATAACCAGTATGTCTCAATTTTACAGACGACTGGTTTAATCGTACCAGGTGTTATTATGTCAATTCCACGTGCAGTCATCTAATATCAGGCTGCGAGGAGATTCAAATTAGACTTAATAATTCTATGTTACATACAGTATTGCACAGTGGAATAATTCCAATCACATTATCTCGATAGCGTTGTAAGCACTCAATATTTCCCTAGGCTTATTTGCAGTGGGTATTTATTTCTGCCCACATACTCGGGTAATCGATACTCAAGGGATATCAATAACGAACTTAGGGCACAATGTAACTAGATCACAGCAAAAAGGTTTAACGACGCACAAGAGCAGTAGGGCAAATACTAAGAGCCGATTCACACCCGAATGGCTGCGGCGAGCACATGCATACTCAAAGCAATGTGAAATAATTTTGAATTTTATCAACATACTTAAAAGATCGCAGCATCGCATGAAAACCTCGAAGAATTCCGCTCGCGACACGGCGGTACCCTTTCAAGCGATACTGATATTTTAGGTATGTAACTAGTCTGGCCATAAATACTGTTACATAAAAACTTTTCTTTTTTCAACTTTTTGAATATATTAAAAGAACACGTATATTATTTTAAAAACTTCTTACGATTTTGCGCCATTTCACAAAAATTTTCATTATCAAATCACAATATGGAATGGGGTGTTAAAGAAAATAGGATTGCAGTGATCGCCTTGCACAAAGTGAGTATGGAGCCGTCAGTCATATTTCAGACACTTCAAATGCTTGGTATCCGCCGTATGTTCGTATATCGTACTATCAACAGACAAAACTACACTTCGTCTGTCGAAGACCAGAAAAGATCGGGGCGGCCGGGCCGCGGGCTGTTAGAAAGATAAAAGCCTACAAAGGCTGTTAATGCCAGAATTCGCCGAAACCCCATTAGGAAGCAAAAAATCTTATAGTGAGAAATGAAGATTCCTGCTAGGGCTCTATCCCGTATTATAAAACAAGACCAGAAGCTCGGTGCTTATCGTCGATATACAGGATGTGCCCTGAATCAATCTTTACACTAAAAGAGAGTGGATCAATCAAAACGCCTTCTGTCGCGATACGCAATCGAAAAGCACAGAAATATCCTCTTTACCGATGAAAAAATTTTCACGATTAAAGAACACCACAATAAAAGAATGATAAAGTGTACGCTCACAGTTCTAAAGAAGCTGCTCAAGTGGTCGGAAAAGTACAACGCGGTCATCATCCTGAGTCAGTGATGGTTTAGTGGAGCGTGTCTTATCAAGTAGTCAAACTACATTTTGTCATTGTGTGTTGTGTCATTGAGTCTCTTACAAAATCTTTGAAGAAAGAGTGCATAAATCAATTAATAAATATGTAGGTATAAATTTTAATAATATTACATAACTTCATTAAAAAAAATGCATTTTCATTTGTAACAGAACTTATGGCTGGACTAGGTATATAAATAAAGTTTATATACCTAGTCTAATTTATTACTCACGGCTTCTTCTTTACTGTCGCTGCCGGCTGCTGCCATTCCGATGTGAAACCGCCCTAAAACTACTTACTTACATGCTTTTCCAAAACAATGTTCGCGCTAAAAACTTTTGATATTGTATACGGGTAATAATAAAGTAGCTGACAAACAATCCTTAAATTGCGCAGGAACGAAGAGATGCAAGGTAACTTGATATTTAAAGCTTGTCCCAACTGTTAATGGCGTAGACACAACATATAAAGAGAAGACTAAATGTCGTGGGATTTACCATAACTTAAAAGGCACTTATAAAAGCCAGGTTAGAAAAAAATATATAATAATGGTAAAATGAATAAATAAAAATTGGAATCTTAGACGGAACTAGATTTATTTAGAATCAGTCTGAAGTCCCAGTTTTTTTGGCCTTTTCGGAAACTAGAACACTAATCGAACGGACACTGTATATTTAAAAAAAAACTAAATAAACTGGCCGGGACCTATTATATCAAACGGCATAATAACCTCGGTCAGTACGTCTACTGGTGTCTGGCCAAAAAACAAAAAATAGATGTTTCTTACCTATGGTGGAAAGAAACACTTGTCCAACCCCAAGTTAAAGAAAACGAATCCGCTAAAATCCTGTGGGAAATGCCTGTACAAACTGATGTTACCGTAACTCACAATAGACCTGATTTAATATACATCGACAAAAATAGTAATAAAACGTATCTAATAGATGTGACCGTGCCATCCGACTACAATATAGGAGCTGGGGAAATTGAGAAG
Source organism: Chilo suppressalis (assembly GCA_902850365.2). Classification (NCBI taxonomy): domain Eukaryota; kingdom Metazoa; phylum Arthropoda; class Insecta; order Lepidoptera; family Crambidae; genus Chilo; species Chilo suppressalis. The sequence continues at coordinate 7,173,979 of OU963912.1, read as the reverse complement.
TAAAGTAAGTACCACCTTCTAAAAAATTAAGTCGTCTGTGGAATACACAAGCGACTGTCATCCCGATAGTAATAGGCGCAAGAGGAATAGTCGCTTAAGTCATTAAAGAGTACATATATAAATTAGATAGCAGAATTGACATCAGCATCCTTCAAAAAAAGCCACCATACACACATCAATGATACTCGGTAAAGTTTTAGGAGATACTGTTTTCTTACACAACACACAAGACCAACACATACAAATCACGCAATAAACACCATCACCAAACACACGACATCTATCAATCACGCCCAACACATCTCATACACCGGACACACCACAGCCACAGTATACATACAGTAGCGTAACTCAGCCGTTTTCTTGAAATAGGTACCTACGACTGAGCGGAGCGCTAGGGTTGGTACCTAAAAAATGTAAAACATATTTAGAATTTTATTGTATGTGTATAGTTACTATTGCTACGCTACGGAATCGAAACGGACGCAGACGGCGCGGGCGCGGCGCGGCGCAGCTAACTTTACTCGGCCAACGACCAGTTTCGGCGACGCGCGACGTGGCACTGCGTAGATTTGTCTTGGCAAGATTGGTTAGCGGCCGTGTAAATGACGTTTGTCTGTGTGCGTGCGTCGATTCGGGTGCTAGTATGAAGTCGGATTACTGCTCTTGTATGTATTGTGCCACAGCCATCAAACACACATGGGATAAGAGGAAGAGGGCGAGGAAAGAGAAGAGTAGCAACTCGCATATACTACAGATGGACACTAGTTAGGTGCTTCTCATAATTAATCATATATATGTTACGGTTTATTATATATACATAATACATCAAACTAAACTACATAATAATAGACAATAGAAGACATATTGCGGACATAGATACCTCTTTTCTTGTGGGTTACATGACGGGGTATTTATAAAACCGACAAAATGTCGAGATGGTGAACTCAACCAATCATTTAAATAAAAAAATATTTAAAATCTAGATAGATTGCAAAATTGCTGCAACTGGACTCTAAATAATTATTTAAATTGCATTGTTTGATTATTTTCTAAGGAATAGTAATAAAAAATTGTTTTCAGTAAAACGGGTTTGTTTACATCTGGGATAAATTGCGATTTGAACAAACTATTAAATGAATGAAGGAAACGACGATGAATATGAAGAAGATTAAATGAATATTGTTAAAAAATGCTACTTACATCATACATTTTTAACATGCACTAGTTTAGGTTAAGGTTTAAGCAATAGCTAATCGATATAAAGTTGATTTATTGCTGATAAGGTTTGTTAGAGGTTAAAGCAGTACCTAATATAAATGAAACAGTTTTTCTCAGTTTGCGGGCCTATCCGAATAAACCGCAGACTAGCAAGTTAATCCAGACGCTGACTATAACCATTAATAGTTTCAATAAAAACTCGTTTAAATTCCACTATACTTATATATGTAAGGATCCATATACACCGTGAATTTTGAGTTCCTGAGAAAAGTTAAGAGGGGAGTCGGGCAATGTTTTTTCTATACAAACGTTCTCGACTGAAGAGCTCGATGGCGCATGTGGTTAGCGCGTGCGGCTGCGATCGTTGAAGTTAAGCAACTTTCGCAGTGGTCGGTCTTAGATGGGTGAACAAAAAAAAATTACTATCTCGAGCTTCTCCGTGCTTCGGAAGGCACGTTAAACCGTTGGTCCCGGCTACATCTGCAATCGTTAGCACCCACCAATCCGCACTGGGCCCGCGTGATGGGTCATGGCCCAATCTCCCTATTCCATCCATAGGGAAGGCCTGTGCCCCAGCAGTGGGGACATTAATAGGCTGATGATGATGATGTTCTCGACTGAATCCTCCTTGATTTTATCACTAAAGAAATCTTCATACATAAAATATAATTTTATTCATTCTATGCTCCTAAAATAACTACAAGCCCTCAAAAATTTCAAAAATTAACAAATTTTTATCCCCGCTAGAGACGTCTAGTGTGGAGATTCAATAAGTATATATAAAAAAAGCAAAACATAAACGCCTAGTATAACTACTTATTATCCTATGAGTAAAATTTCTTTTACATATATCTAATTTTTTAAAGGGGAAAACGTCGAGAACCAAACCTCGAATGTTGCAATTTTATACGCAATTTTCAGCGAAAACTACTGTTCCCTATCGCACGGTATTTGGCAATGTGCTATAGAAATAGTTTTTTCAGATAGCATTTTTCTCAAATGTCTTACTGTATATCGCCCCCATTCTTAAAAATCGTGCAAGTAAATTAAAATAGTGCAAAAAGTAAACGGACTACACCCCTATACAAAAAGATTGATTTATATCGTTTACAGAATATCCTAAAACTATTATGGAATTATATCCTAAACGTAGTTTACTTCAATTAAAAACAATTAAATTGTTAAGATTTCATAATTGCACAATTTATTTGGTTTGAATTCAATTCCGTCAAGGCTCTCAAAATATTATTATTGACAGTCCAGCAAAATATCCTAAGAAAAGCACCCATTTTTGGTTTATTTGGTTGAAATTAATTATTTAATTAAGTTATTTATTTCAATCCTCTTAGCGACGGCTGCCGTTGCAGTAATTTTAATTAGGTCCTATCTTTGATCTTCCCCGCTGGTTGTTGAAACAAAGTACCTATCGTAGAAAGTTTGCTCAATTTGTGACTAAATAATTAATTGGTGTGAAGGCGATACTATTTCGGTGTAACCCCTCTTACTCTCGAAAGTTCCCGCGTTCTAAAGTGTTGGAGCAATGGAAAGTTTCGAAGTCAAACGTAAACTTTGTCTAATGAAATGAAATAACGTAATAGATGAATGAGAGTAATATAATATTCTTCATTGTGTCTATTTTTCTCATAAAACTATATAAAAATATCAAACTTTTCCTTTGTTGCGTTCGTTGTAGTAAATATTTGTTAAGAAAGAGTCTCTCTTACTTTGGGATGCATTATTATCGGTCGATAATATCAGATATGCGTTATTGCGATAACTGTTTTTAGTACATTACCTATGACTTAGAACGGCTACGAAATTACACATTCATTGCGATAATAACAACGCAATAGAATTACCGTAATAACACATCCAATATTATCAACCAATAAAAAATAGTTTAAAATTTGATGTTGTCACATTTTGTGATAGCGATTGAATAAAACAATTAGTAATTTAACAAGTATTAAAATTTACATTTCTGTGTGCAGCTGTTATAAACAATTTTCTAACGCAATCCCCAACCTTTCAAAAGTGGGCCCCAACGAAAATAAATGAATTATTCAGTTATTTTTGTACAACATAAACGAAACAAACGACACGACGAAACAAATTGACGATGCAAAAGAGTTAACAACATCCCTACCCTTTCTGCCGATTTATCATTTTGATCGAGTGATTGTCGATGTAAAGCTGGACTGGACACGTGAGTCAATATAAATAGAAACCTTTTCGCCCGCGAAACATAGAACATAACAAATACTAGGTATAAAAAAATATTAGAAAAAATTTTACTCGACCATGATCCATTTAATTTCTTTACTCGCCGTCTTCAAAAAAGTAAGCTTTGGAACTGAGCTGGTCACGTATTTGCGCTCTTTCATAGCTGCTTCCTTCCCAATACGATGACCTGGGTGACTTATGGAATAAACTTGTTTCAATAGAATAAAGTATGGTTACAGAATATGTATCCGCTGCGCCCATCCTTAATACGACATATTATGTACGTGCCCTTAAGACGCAATTTGTGCGCGCGATTCACACGCGTTTTTAGGGTTCCGTAGCCAAATGGCAAAAAACGGAACCCTTATAGATTCGTCATGTCCGTCCGTATGTCACAGCCACTTTTATTACTTATAAAATATATTGTACATTACTTTGCAAACTTCCACCGAAAATTAGTTAGAACGAGATCTAGTAAGTAGTTTATTTTTAATACGTCATAAATCACAAATCAATTAAAAAAAATACACTATTATTAAAACATCGATCAAAGTTAAACGAACTACAAGAACTTTTATATTATGTTACTTGCTGCTACGGAACCCTTAATGGACGTGTCCGACTCGCACTTGGCCGCTTTTTTATGTTTATGTGGGCAAACAGGCTGGCAGTACACCTGATGGGAAGGGTTCACTGCCGCTCATGGGAATTTGCAGCACTTGCCACTCATGACTGAGACACTCTTGGTTTGCCGGCTCTGTAGCCAGTTTTACTCGTCTTTTAAAGACAAATATCATAGCGAAGAGGGAAAACCGCTGAGGGAACTTCGTACCAGATCTTGCTGGTACGCCAGATGATGGGGGTGAAACTTCTCTCTGCAGCGTATGCGGTGAAGGATTTTGGCCGCTGGCACCAGATTGAATAATTCCTCGGAACACTCTCCATTATACATATATGCGGTACAACGCGCACAAAGACGCGTCTCAGCGCTAGCTTAGGAGGTTTTTTTTATATATGATATTTTTTGTTTTTGATTTCTTTTGCAGAATTTTTCTTTTCTCCCATTATTATTTTTTTCTTTTGAGGTATTCTTTTCTCGATTGCTATTCTTTTTTACTTTTATTTTTTACAATTATTATTTATTTAAATTACTTATTCCTATTTTAATTGTTTGTTTACAGGTTATTTTTATTCTATTTATTTACATATTTTCCCATTTTTCTCAATTTATTTGATTTACATTTTCTACACGCGGCGTCAAAAAAAAAGCTTAGTGGTTGTAACGCGTCAGTGAGCAAGTGAGGATCAGCCGTAAGTCGAACCGCCCGTATTTTGTATCCGGTCAAATGAAAGGAGCTAGTATTAGTGTGTTCCAACCCAATGTGAGAGCAGCACTACATAAGCGGCCGGATCTGTGCTTTGTAAAGCAAGATCCGGTGTTTAGGCTTGAATTGCTTTCTCGCTCTATTGAGTAACCAAAGCTTTAGTTTGGTTTTACTTTCCAAATGATCTCGGAAATACACCTTGAAATCACCACCTTGAAATATCTGACTACTAGAATAGGGGTGATGACGGGGTATAGTAAACGAAATTCTATTTAGTCCGTCAGTTAGATGATCAAAAAATAATGGACACGTATTTTTTCTTTGGGCAATCAACCAAAAAATGACAAAGTTATAGCGCGTCAAAGTTTGGTAGTCACTTTTCACTTAAAAGTGTACTCAAACGTGACGTCATGCGACTTTTCAAATCAATATATCTCTGCAATGTTTATATTATGTGAAAAAGGAAAAAATACGTGTCCAATACTTTTTGATAATCATCCCTATTCCGATGTTTTTAGATATGTTAAGTGGAGTGTCTTCGATATAAGGTGCTGCTACGACTGGGGATTTTTTCGCAGTTAACGCACACACTTGTGACTTAATTTAATATTCTGAACAAAGCTTTCCTCTGTAATTGAGCACTGGCGGGATGTCGCCGCCCATAGAAACGTATCTCTCCGTACGCGGCCGCTAGTGCTTAATACACACTCGCAGGTCTGTATATGAAGCTTTGTCTCTTTACCTTCTTTACTCATGTGTAATGATCGCGAAATGAAGTACGAAGAAGAAGAACAATGCCTCATTTCTGTAACGCACAATTTGTAATTATATTTACAGGCATTCTCACGCAGTCTCAAGCGAAAATTTATCGACAGCTAGCGTAGCGCTGTCAATTTCACTAGTCCCATTGACCCAGTCCCATTAGGGACAAGTTTTTTTTTTATTTGGCTTACAAAACTGGTTACAAAGTATATCCATGTAAATATATGCATACAAAAAAAACATCAACTACTTTGCAACCTACTATATGCAAGCACAACATGCATTTCTAAAACTACCTAACTACTAAGAACATAAACTAAGGATAAAAAGTTAAAACTAAAAACTAATAAAACCTAATCAGAGAATAATGATTTTAAGCATTTTCTGGTTGAGGTTTTAGAACCTTTAAATATGTCGAAATGATTTCGAATAGCATTATAATGCGATTCAAATAAGAATAGGAAAGCCAATGACCTCTATCTGTCAAATGTCGTTTGAAAAGTACGGTGTGCAGAAAAAAACTTGGAACCCTTATTTAGCACTCCGTTAATTCAAGAATAAAAACCAAACATTTGTAAACAAACAATAACAAATATTGATAATTAATATCGGTTGATATTTTTTTCACTTATTGAGCCATGAATGGTTGATAATTTAAATCGTCAACCAAATGTCACTTTAAGTTGCGTTCAGAAACTCCATTTCAAACTTTAGTTTACATAAAGGATGCGTGTTTATAACTCCTCCGGCGGTTATGCAGAGATGAGCGGAATAGAAAAGCTAGATTCTGATCAATGTTTTTTCTCACAGTCTTAATAAATAAATATTATAAAAAATCGGTGGTTCTTTTTTTTCTCAATATTAGGAAATAAAAGTTATTAAAAAAATCTGATGCTTTTTCTCACTCAATCTTAGTAAATGAGTTTTATTAAATAAAAACTTTTTTTTGCTCACTCTACCTATTTGGTTTGAATTGACAGCTATGACATCACAATATGGCACCCAGTCGGTCCTATTCTTAGTTGAATCGCATTATACAGGTTGAAAACATTCTATAAAGAGGAGAGTGATTCCCGAGTCTTGTCTTACAGGGGGGCAGTACAAGTCTTTCGATTTTGCAGCCGGCTATTAATTCTAGGAACTGAATTTTATATGCTCTAAAATATCTGGTGAGTCGATGTGACCATGGATTAATTTAAATAAAAACATTATATCCTTAACCTTCCTACGCCTGTGTAGGAGGGCTAAACCATAATGTGTTATGCAAGTCTGATAAGAGCGAAGTTTTTTACAAATGCCATCTATAAAAGCTAGGCGGTATAAAAATATTTTTTGGACAAGTTCAACTCTGTTAGAATGTATCTGGTACCCCGGATTCCAAACAGGACTACCGTACTCCAAAATGCTTCGCACTATACTGTTGTAAATAAGAATGGTGAGGAATAAGGTTGGATGATTATGTCCAATAGTAGTTTTTTAAACATCTCCCAGTAGTCCCATGGGACAACTAAATTAATTAAATTAAATTAATTTATTTCTGCCATATCAATTAAATAAATACTGTAATAATAACAATTAAAAGTACAAACAGCTAATTAAAAACAAAATAATTAAAACAACACTGATTACAATAAATACAAAAATATTTTTTTTAAATTAATAAAAAGACCTTACAAAATAACATTACAAAATTAAAAATAATTTGTTATTCAAAAATTAATTACTTATTGGGTTATTAAATTTTAAAAGTACAGTTGTCCAGTGATTACTTACCCTATCCGATTCCAGAATACTGTTTTTTTTTCTCACTAGTTCCAATGGTCAATTGATACGAAGTAGTGAAGTCCCGCTACTCCCATTACCTATGTTATATACATATATAATACAATATCAGAAATATATGTCTAAACAATGGCTTAACAAGCAACGATTATGGTGTGTGTAAGTGTCGCCGCACACGGGCCACCGGCCACAATCACAAAACGCCACCACCGGCATATTTTCTGTAGTTTTCATACATATTATATGGACTCGCCGCACACGGTTAACGGCAGTTGCCGCCACATGCTTCGTGGCGAGTCCATATAAAATGTATAAAAACTACAGGAAATATGCCGGTGGCGGCGTTTTGTGGTTGTGGCCGGTGGCCCGTGTGCGGGGACACTAAGCAGAGATGACCGTCTGATAAATTCTCTTGAAGCAACCTTGACACCACAAAATTAATAAAATTAAGCAACAAAGGTCGAAGTTTTTTTTTTAAATTGCCAATATTAATTGATGATGCTACAGTAAATACTGTATTAAATAATAAAGAAACTTCGTCGCGTAAACGTAACTAAAAATATTAATAATCATATTTTGAATCTGTCATATATGCATAAGTGAGTGATACAATTGCGTGCTGCGTCGCGCTCAAGCAATAAACGTACAGTGTGATAATGGCCGCTAGTGCTTTACTAGATATCCGTGAGCCCATATATTACAGAATCCTAAAATTCAGAAGAAATCCGCGCTATTCAAATTTCCATATAAAACTTTTTGACATTTGACGCGTGTCAAGTTGAATTCGATATTGGTTCACCCCTAGCACGAACCATTATCCAAAGACTTGGTATTATATAAAGTCTTTGCCATTATCTAATTCGAATAGTTTGCAAACCGAAATGTCAATGTCAAATTTTGTATGGAAACTTGAACAGCAGCGGCACAAAGTACGTAACGAGAACTAAAAATCAGTACACATTTGACAATGACATTTCGGACTCGCAAACGTTACGAATTCGATATTGGTTCGTGCTAGGGGTACTGAACTGTCCTGAGCTTAAGTGAAAACACAGCATAATAGACCAGGGTCGATAATTTTAAAAATGGTGAAAAGTGAAAAAAAAATATAGTAGGATGAAACCCATTAGAAAGGCTAGAGAATATAATAAAAATGAAAGGAAAAATAAATTACGGGCGATCTGAGGTCGGGAAGGGGGAGGGGGTGAGTTTTTAAGGGTAAAAAATGGTTAATCTCGATTTCCGGTAAAACTGCAAGTCCTATGAAAAAAAGTTAAATGGCAAAGTTGTAGGTAATAAAAAGATCTACAACTTTTGTATTGACACTTTTTTCACATAACCTCAAAATTTATGTGAAAAATGCGAATAACCGAGTTTTTGGTTTTTGATTTTTATTTTTTGCAAAAAAAATAGTTTTTCACGAAATTTGGTGAAAACTTACCTTTGTATGTCCCAAACATACAGTATTTTTTTTTATTTAAAATATTAATTTTTTCACCTTATTTTGACTTAATATCCAAAAAGCACCCTAATTTTCAATCGAAAATTCTCTCGTCAAAATATCTGCTTTTTTTAAAAAGTTGGGGTGTTTTTTGTTTGTTGAAATTTCTACTTTCTGATAGTATAAAAAAAATATACACTACTATGATAAATGTTCTCAGAAAATGCAAATTAATAATGAAAAAAACTCGAATCCGAAAATCCTATTTTTAATACCTACTTACAACAACTATTTTTGCATGTTTTATGGATTTGTAATTTTTCTGTTTATCAATATAACATGAAATCTTACGTTTTTCGAGTAATTAAAGTGTAAATTTTAATAAATAGTTCAAAATTATACATAATGATTCAAATATTTTTTTCTGATAGGAGTTTTTTTCATTATTAATTTGCAGTTTCTGAGAACATTTACCATAGTAGTGTATATTTTTTTTATACCATCAAAAAGTAGAGATTTCAACAAACAAAAACACCCCAACGTTTTTAAAAAAGCAGATATTTTGACGTGAGAATTTTCGATTGAAAATAAAGGTGCCTTTTGGATATTAAGTCAAAATAAGGTGAAAAAATGAATATTTTAAATAAAAAAAAATACTGTATGTTTGGGACATACAAAGGTGAGTTTTCACCAAATTTCGTGAAAAAATATTTTTTTTTGCAAAAAATAAAAATCAAAAACCAAAAACTCGGTAATTCGCATTTTTCACATAAATTATGAGGTTATGTGAAAAAAGAGTCGATACAAAAGTTGTAGATCTTTTTATTACCTACAACTTTGCCATTTAACTTTTTTTCATAGGACTTGCAGTTTTACCGGAAATCGAGATTAACCATTTTTTACACTTAAAAACTCACCCCCTCCCCCTTCCCGACCTCAGATCGCCCGTAATTTATTTTTCCTTTCATTTTTGTTATATTCTCTACCTTTTCTAATGGGTTCCATCCTACTATAATTTTTTTTGGTCTCAAAAATTATCGACCCTGGTCTATAAGCCAAATTATGCTCTGAATCCACTACGGTAATTACTGAATGTGAATATATTCAGATAATCATTAAATTTATTTAATGTATAATCATTAAATCTTTTTCCCTATCGTTAACCTTGTTAATAAAAGGGCCCAAAATAAATTAAACATTTTCATGAAAAGACAACAGGATTGCTTTTGTAATGTAAGGTTTTCTACTGTCTGAAAATTAATTGTTGAATGTTTAACTTTGGGAGTAATTTTATATAGGTATTTACCTAAACTTTTTAGTGAAATCGAAATTATACTGACTATTTATTCCGTTAAAAAGGATTCTGATATAGTAATCTCTTTTATAATATACTAGCTGACCCAGCGAACTTCGTATCGCCATTAAAATAGGGGCTGGTTGTAGAATGGTGAAAAGGAGATTGCTCAGCTCCTATACATGTTTGGCCTAAAGACCAATAATCATGAAAAATTGTTTCCTAGATTCGAAATTATATATAAATTACTGTAGAAACGAATATTATTGACGGACACCCCAGAGAACTTCTATAAACCATATTCACTGAACATATTAAAATAATAAAAAAACAAATAAGTTATATAGTAAACTAGGGAAATCAAGCCAAGTACCGAAATTATGGATTACATTCAGGTATATAGAGCATGTAGATTAACAGATAGTTGCCTGTTTTTAAAGTTAATGCATAAGAGTAACTTTTAAAATCAGGTGTCATTTCCGGTTATAATAAGATACTCTGTGACAGAAACTGTGTGATGATCGTGAATGAGCCACAGATTAGAGAGAATTTTTAAACTCTCGTTAACCAAAGATAGCTAAGAGATTTCGGTTCTATAGCCATATATTCAGTAGCTTCATTATTTTTGTTATGTTTTTAAGATAACCATATTTTAGATTTTTAGTGTATCACACCTTATAATTTTATTTATTTATTAATTTATAGTCAGGGAACGTAGGCCCATAGATAGATACCTTAAAGTCTAACATATATAAAAATTATAATGTGTTTATGGAGGTGTTTGGCGAAAAATGTATGGCAATAGACTTTATGATGTAGCCTACCATCTATAATAATTGTCTGAGCATATTTGCATCTAGTGAAAATGATAATATAGTTGTGGATATTAATACCACAGTGTAATAAAAAATATGATTTATTTTATCGATCTTAACAAAATAGATTTGTTTTTATGTTAAATAAACGATCAGTCTTTGGCTGAATGTTACTACACCCATAGCCATTAAAAATTATTCGTATGTTTTCCAAACCGGTAAAATTAAAAGTCCTTTTTAAAGTAAATATATTATACACAGGTGTCCGTTGAAATCTAACGACTGTAAATTAAATTATAAATTACGCCAAGAATTACCGTGTATGTCAATATTTTTTGTGCATTTGGGCCAATTTGAGCAATCTCCTTTAGTTGTGTGCATATTTTTAATAGCACATTATAAAAAAAAATATAAGGGGTTGGCAACCCTTATCACTCACATGTATGAAAAATAGATAGTAGCCGATTCTCAGACCTACTGAATATGGATATAAAATTTCATAAAAATCGGTCAAGCCATTTCGGAGGAGTATGGTAACTAACATTGTGAGGAGAGAATTTTATATATAAGCTAATAAATAACTTTTAAGAGATGACTTTGGAAAATCACACATATAATATTAGTAGAAACATCTAAAACTTAACGCTCCTCCACACTTTTATGGTAATTTTATGAGTGTTCAAGCATGCTGACACGTTTGTTTATCCTGCGACTGAATCAACAGAATGACCAATGGCTGTAGCTTATTTGAGTGTATTGCATCAGTACACTGATTGTGCATCAATCTCTAGGAAAGTAGGACTTAATCCGGCTTTTACATTTGTTTCCCATTAATATATTTACTGTTCACTTGTTTTTTTCTTTTTCTGCTTTCATTGCATCAATTACCTACATAAGTACACATACCAACAACACACACACACGTAATACGTGACTAGCGAAAAATTAATAGATACCAAGGTATTAAAATGAGACTTCAATAAATAAAGTACTTTTAATATGCACATGTTTGCTTCAATAACACAATTTAACAGATGTAAAAGGTATTCTGCTTCTGTTTTAAATATTTACCGTAACCCACACATACATAGATACCGCAGTCCTCTTAGGAAAACATACTTTTCTGCCTGAAAGGGCGAGCACTACATCAAACATGACAGTTTACTCTTACTAGAAAATAAATCGCTTATTTTGAAAGGAAAAATACCTATGCATGATAAGAAAGAAAATATTATGGTTCTCTTGATAGACAAACATTATTGATTAGAAGATGGTTAGAAAAAAAATCTATTTCGTCAGATGTTGGAGGGCGACATTATTAATTCAAACTTGCATATTTTTTATTGACACGAACACGAATAATCGTAAATAGATCAAAAATATCTACTCTTATAAATATCTATTTTTCGTATTGATAAAACGATACTATGAGTAATATTACGTTGTCACCGTCTAACTGTGGCCATAATTCCAACGCGTACAAAGAAATTTGGTGACTAATTTCTATGTCGCACTATCTGTAAATGGAATGCTCTGCCTGCTCACGGGCTCCCTCCTTCTTACAACCTGGGGTTTTTTTAAAGGAGGCGTGAAGAAGCAACATGCCGGCCGGCAAGGTGAGGATGGCTGGTGTGGTAGGTAGAATTGCTGTACCAGCTATTTTCATCTCTGGACTTCACCGTCACTTAACATCAATTGGGGCGGAGTCTTTTGTCGGACCTATCTATAAAAAAAATATATAGTTCATGAGTGGACGGGTTTTAAATAAATGCCAGTTTGTCATCTATTTTTTCATAGCTAGGTAGACAACTGACTCTACCCTATCTGATGTTAGGTGGTGGTAAAGTCCAAACACGAAGATAGCTGGTACAGCAGTTATGAACTACCACACCAATCATCCTCACTTTGCCGGCCTGCAAAAATGCTTCAATGCTCCACTTTTCTAAGGACACCAGATTGAAGGAGGAGGGAAACACGTACGCGAGTGAAAAAATCCAATTGCGAATATTACGACAAAGAAATGAGTCAATAAATTTCTTTGTTCGTATAGGAGACATTGTCACAGTAAACCGGTGGCAACGTAGTCCAGCGCGTGTGGTTTTCTGCTGGAAAGGAGAAGGTGGGATAAGGGAGAATAAGTCCTCAGAACACTGGCCATGATTTAGAAAATGGAACGCACTTATGACGCCACATCACAGCGTAGTTGAAGAGGCTCGAGGTGTTTAGTCACTTCTTCATCACCAATGATGCGGGTCGCGTTGTAACCTATCCAAAGCATTGAGTAAGTACTTAGCGGAGTCATCACAGAGGTTCGAGCAATATTCCACTTGCGTCTTGTATAACAAGCACAGTTGATCGGGCCTTAAAAAAAGCCGTGTCTAGTTCATGAACCCAGCGAATGCGACGTGCGCTGAAAGTCCAGCAAAGGAGGAGTTTGACTCGCTATTAACTTCAGTCTTAGTTTTGTATTAAGGCGAAAAAGGACTAAAATACGGGTAGTAGGACAAAAATTGCCGGCATACACACTAGTTACGAGTACACCTAGTTAGAATTACCCGTTTTATAAAGCAAAGAAAAATGTACTTTTATTTTCTACCAAAGCAAAGAGAAATTAATATCCGAATGTAATGTTTTACGTGTCTGTGACCTTATGACACGGCTATCCATTAGCCATGTCAATATAGAAAGTGTCGTAATTTTAACTTATCAATTTGCATGAGTAGGGAGAGGGTTCTCATGAAATTATGTCCCTTCTAGATTCGCTACATATCCGTACTAAATTCCATTATTTTTTTCAGTGGTTTAGGTGTTAAACGTACTAGCAGACAGTGTAAGTTTCGCATAATATCGTAGTATTCCAAAAGTTGTATGCGTCATAGATGAATGATTGGTCTCGCTTCGTCGAGTGAAGCGAGATTTATCAATTTTATGAATTTAATGTATTTCTGCTAGTTCAAAAAACTACAATTCTGGACAGTGGACCAAGCACAATTTATTTCCACAATTCTGTAAGTAAGTTAAGGGGGGGAGAGGAAACAAAAAGAAATCGGCGGTTATCATTCATATTAAAAATAATAATAAATACGAATTTATTTTGAGCTTGATACGCAGTTTGACTTTGATTTAGGTATTTTTGTTGAGATACATAGATTGGTAATAATTGGTTTTTCTTATTTCCGATATAGAAAATAAAGACTCCTGCTCAAATATATTGTGCTAACTACAGGAAACTACGGAACCCTACACTGCGCGTGGCTCAACACGCACTTGGCTGTTTTTTTTTAAGTGAAAATTTCTTTAGCGGCGTTGTACACTTTTTTTTGTATGGGTAAAATTTTTTAAAGTCGCGTTAGGACACGTGGCTTGATCGGAGATCTGACGAAAACAATAAAATTAGAAAGGAGGTTGGCTTTCAATATGTTGGACGAAACATAGTAATATTTTATTTTATAGTATTATAATAATAATAAGTCTCTATCTAGGACGTCCAGGTGGCAGCTTTATTGCGAAGAAAATGCATTTTTTTACAATAGACGTCGCTAAGTGCACTTAGATGTGTTTCACAATCTCACCAGATGGAAAGTGATGATGAGGCCTAGGATGGTACACGCCTGCCTAGAAGATGCCTGTTGATTTTTTTACAATAGATGTCGCTATGTGCGCTTAAACGTGATTCATGTAAGTTGATTTTTCTGAGAGATAAACTTTTTTAATGTAATATAAATTGTCATGTTTGTGTATGATAGCGCAATAAATAAATATTGTATTCTAACACATAAATGATAGTACTTTTACACTGATAATTAAAGTAATTTGTTTAAAATTATTCCCTTATATTCAAGTTTTCACTTCTGCCGGCACTCCCGGAGTGCTACCCGTCGTTTATTTTCTAATACTAAGTAGTGGGTTCTTAGCTAATAAAATTAGAAACTGAAATTAACCGAGACCAAGTTGCAGGTGGAAGGTATATTACCAAATAGGGTTGTGTGTTCATTAATATTAACGCAATTTGAAGATATTGTCAAAGTATTGATGAATATCGTTTATATGTTTACGTTTATTACTACATAGTTTTAAAGCTATTTCATTTAAATTAAACGAATGAAACTTTAAATGGTATTAACTTCAAAAGGAAACGGAAATCTAATGAAATTCTATTGTGATTACAATACAATACCTACATAAATATTCCATGCCTCTTTTACATTGTTTGACAGGAAGTAACGGTTGGTCAAACAATCCGTAAACTTTAAAATGAGGAGCTGGCGAACAAAACGGTATAATTACGCATCTTTACCCTTAGTACGAGTTTGAACTCACGAAAACTATCATAGTTTTCGTAATTGTAAATTATGTTTCTATGTCCATTTTGGTGAAAAGTAACCAAATATACTTAAAATTTAAGAAGACGCAAATGATTTAATGATAGAGTTGAAACACTGTTTATTTGTATTGAAACGAAAACAATAAAATCAGTACCCCTAGTACGAGTGCGAGCTCACGAAAACTATCATAGTTTTCGTAATTGCAAAACTCGTACTAAGGGTACTGGTCAAACTACTTTTTTTTACAGTCCGGAGGTTTCGGGCCCATTGAACTTGAATCTCAAATAATTTTCAATCAAAACCGCCTTAAACAGTGTTAAAATAGCTAAATTTATAAATTTAAAACCATGCCAAAAGCTCACTGGAGGTATGTCATTCAGTTTTATACAGCTCCTGTAAAATTTAATTTTATATAATTAAACCGTTTTGTTCGCCAGCTCCTCAAGTATCCTTTTCTACCGACGTTTGACATTCCTCACTACTGGTCTTCCCTATGGAATAAAAAGTGAAGATAATCCTTACTTAGGGGGCGCATTGCAGATTGGTGGATGCTAGCGACCAACTGTAAATTATTATAGCCTATCTCTATACCAAATTTCACCTTAATCGGTTCAGCGGTTTAGCGTTAAGAGGTACATAACAGACAGACAGACAGACACACTTTCGCATTAATAATATTAGTATGGATATTTCATAAAATTCAATTGTCGCTTATATCCGCCATCCTGGCCGTAAGTTAAATACAAAATTAATCAATTTAAATATTATCATCAATTAACAATTTAAATATATTATTAAATATCGGAAACTAACAATTGCACGTTACAATTAATCTAATTGAATTACTGACTGGTTGGTGTACTTGCTGGTGGAAATGAATGGAATGGTTGTATTATTATTAACACAATTGTATTACTATCAAAATTTAATATGTTCGTTCGAATCACAATTTAATAAAAGGAACAATAATTCACGAGACCTTCCGAAATACGACGATTAAATAACGTGTTGTCGCCTTTGTTTTGAACGGCAATTGCTCAAAACAGTATAATTTTTCCATAAGGATAAAAAGTGTTCATGACAAAAACAAAGGTTGTACAAACTTTATTTTTCGTCAACCTTATTTTTGTTTTTCTGCAAGGTCTGGTGGTAAGATTTTTGTCCAGTATTATTACTTTCTTCGCGATGAGCAATGTTTTTTTTTACTTAATAAAAGAAATCTTTCTATAGATCTACAGTTTATTTGTCTTCTGTACCCTTAGTACGAGTTTACAATTACGAAAACTATGATAGTTTTCGTGAGCTCAAACTCGTACTAAGGGTAATATCTTTTTTGATATAACACTAGTGGGTGCCCGCCAATTCGTCTGCGTGGAAAATTTATTACCCCCTCCCCATATCACTCCTTAAAGAATTATATCTGTGATAAAATCTATCCTATGTCGTTTCCCGGGACTCAAACTATCTCTATACCAAATTTCAGCTAAATCAATTAAGTGGTTTAAGCATAAAGAGGAAACCGATAGACAGACGGTCACACTTTCACATTTATGAAATTAATTATGGATGGTTAGAAAGATAATATTCTTGCTAGGTTCTTCTTTAAAATAATAACAAAAATATAAACCGGCTTCAATCAGACCACTAAAATTATCCAAACTTCTGTTAATTTAACAAATAAAGTGCATACACTAAATTGAATTCTGAATTCTGAGTAATTACTGAGAATAGTCTCATAGGATCTCAAACTAATAGAACTAGGTTGGTAACAGTAGTTGGTAATTTATAATATAAATTCAAAGCTCAGAGATCGACTACAGAACATCAAACAAAGGCTATTTCCCTCTGCAACATCAATTTAAATTCTGTAATTCTTGTAACTCAGTAATGACGTATAATAGATAGATAGGTTGTGGTGTGTGTATTTAACTATATATCGATATATACACTCATCTTCGCTCCTTATATAAGTTCATGTAGAGCAATAATAAAGAGCCTTATAACCGCAGTCAGTCTATCATTCGTTGCGCCCTGAACAACCATCATCGCAAGGTTATTACACCAACATTTTTTCAATTTAAAGTGGAACAATTAGTACTCTTTCTGCGGCCACATGACTTACTAATACGAAGGACAATGGGGAAAACTGAAATCTAGACTTTTAAAATAAGTAAGTACTAAAACTAATTATAAACAAAACATCTATTTTCAAAATTTATATTATGAACAATGAAATTACGGGGGCTGTTATTATTTTATTTGGAATAACATTTATTTTATTTGGAATAACACAAAGTTTTATTGCTTTCCAACAATATTCTCCATAACGATGGATGCCGTTTTGCATACATCGAAACCAATTGTCGTAGCACTTTTTCCATTCAGATTGAGCCAAAATAGAGCATATACCTACAACCTATCTAAAACACAATAAAAACATCTTAAATAAACAGCAGTAACTATTTATTACTACGTAAAAATTTGACTACGTTTCAAATAAGTACACTGCCCTACCGTCGCGTCCGCCGATGAGCCAAAACAAAGACTAAACATAGTACTTATTTGTCGATGTTGTACGAAAACAATAGCTTTATAAATTACCAGTACGTACCTTGCTTAATCTGCGCGGGAAATTTTGCAGCTGGCACGAAACGCAACGGTTGTGAAAAATCGAGTAGGTCACGCTTTACCCCGGCCGGGGCGGTCTTCGCGCCAAAACACGACTATTTGAATTCAGAACGAGAATTTTGTTTGCTCTAGGTTTACATCTGATATACGTTTCCTTTATTCAGTCTGTTTTTTTTTAAATACTTCATGCTATTTATTTGTTACTAGTAGTCCACCCTCGCTTCGCTTCGGTGTAAACATAGGTTAATACTAACAAATACAATAAATTATATTAATCTCCAGTAAGTACTTAGGTTAAGTTGTCAAAAAAATATTTGTAAATAGGTACCTACTTATTATTGTTAAGAAACATTTTTTTTCATATAGATTAGTGTGGTATGTGATTTTACGTGACAAAGTAGCACACAGGCAACCTGCGATATACTCCCATTATATTATACATTGGCATAAAGCAAAGCTCATTTTATAGAACCGAGGTCCGAGTCTCAGAAACGCCCTCTAGTTGAGCCGACACCCTCAGGTTCGAATAGTCTAGAGGCTCTAGACGGAGAGGAGACTCCCCCCGTGGGGAGACGCCATCCGACTGGAATACCTCTAGAGGCACTCGTCAATTCTCGGCTTGAGGTCCCCTTAGGATCTCGCCGTCCCCAAACCCAGTGACGCTGTAAAGGTCATCTGCGACCAACAGCATACATACTCAAAAAAAAAGAAATTACCTATATCCAAACCGTTTGTTATCATTTAATATATATATAATCATACAGTGGTGGTCACATAATTAAAGACAAGTTTAAAATTCTTACATTACGTAAGTTTGAGGTACTTATTTTTCCACAAAAACAACAAAATTGCTAATGAATTTTAATTTGGAAATAAGGATGTATTTAATTGTTTTAATATAAAATAAATAACAATTTCGCTGCTGCGTAACTTCGGTAGATTATTTTGTTTAAACATTCCTAATAAATGAAAAAGTAATAATATAAAAGAAAGGAAGTGATGAAAAATACAAAAATGTTGTTAAAAACTGTAATTAATATTATTGACACAAACATTTCCACCACTCACACCAATTAGCGTAGCTCCAAAGAAAGCATTGTAGGCTTGTGTTATGGGATACTAGGGTAACGAATAGAATACATATACTGATACAGATATAAGTATATTTATATTGAAATACATATTAAACATCCATGACTGGAGTTACCAATGCTCGTATTCATCACACAAACATCTGCCCCCGCCGGGATTCCAACGCGGGACCACTAGAGTAAGCAACTTCTTGAAATTTCCCCTGTTCCCAGTAGTCTTACCAGTTGTACTACTGAGAATTTCCTTTCCAATAGACGTACTAGTTTGATCACTGGTAACTTTGTGCCCAGTAGACTTACCAGTAAAAAAAACTCCCTACTCTTATGTAGAAACTAGGTAATTGATAGAATGCCTACATAGTTTGTGAACTTTAATCTATGACCTTAGATAAATCAAGAATGTTTCAGTTCGCTCAGATATGCTGCCAAGTGAAAAACGTACACACAAACGTAACATAATATTGTGTTAAATACTCTACTTCCGTTTCATCGAAGTCACAAGGATATTAAAGAAGTTTTCACTAAAAACATTTATATCGACTTTAGTTTGACACGCAGTTTGACTTTAATTTAGGTATTTTTAAAGAGATATATAGATTTATACTGAATGGTTTCGTTAATTTCCGATATAGAAAATAAAGACTCCTGCTCAAATATATTGTGGTAACTACAGGCAACTACGGAACCCTGCGCGTGGCTCGACACGCACCTGGCCGGTTTTTCTTCTTTCTTTTGAATAATAATTAATCTAGAAATTTACACGTCCATTTTTTACTAAAAAGTCTCATGAAATCAAGTTTCAGGTTTTAATTGTCCGGGAACCCGCCGCAAAATTTGGCGGCAATCTGTTTTTATGAGAAACCCATAAGGTATTGATGCATTGGTCGTGTCTACCTACGTCATATGAACTCATTAGTGAGAAGCATACTCATATTAACCGCCAACATTAATTATCATTCTCGCTTTTAATAGAATTCCTTTGGGAGATCATTTATCACCATGCGCTTGGTGTCTGACGAACCCGAAGCTCATACCTACTCTGCTTCATTATGTACGTGAAACCGCATCCGAAAGATTGATTAAATCTTTATTAAATCAATCCATTTAACGTTGGTGGAATACTTTATTACGTAGCCACAAGGACGATATTCGTAATGCGGCAAAGTGGACTCACTGGTGTCAATTCTGGCGTGATTCTCTAAACTTAAAACTTAATTTAAGGTAAGTCTCACCTTTTCATTCTGTATAGAGAAGGACAAGGATGTACTGTTGTCAAATTTAAGTTTAGCTTTAGAGAATCATGCCAGAATCGACACCAATGTCTAGCTATAAGATAAAACTTCCGTATTTGCCACATCCGTCACACGGAGTATAGCAAACGACTAGGTACTGAGCCACTCGATGGCGCGTCGTTATCGTCTGTTTGATTTGCGCACTCGAGTGTTCAACGTTTTTGGGACAATTCCACAGCCGAAAATGGTCGTTTATCGAACATGTTTTTTTTATAAAACAAGAAAATTATGCTTTTGGAAAAGTTAATGCTGTGAAAGCTAATGCTTAGATTTAATCCTAAAGAAATCTGTGGAACTTCTTCACACAAATATAATGTATGTATATGTATATACTTAATCACGCCCAGTGAACGTTTACCTTGGTAGAAAAAATATATTACTTTAATATGTTTGACCGCGAGTTTTGACAATCATAAGGCTCGCATTTTGATTTGTTTACCTATTCACCTTTTTTCTACAACTTCTATCCCTAATTTTAGTTTGGACCTTATTTCCGTAACAAATACTGGACCTGTCCTCCTACATTATGCTATTCATTGTGAGGAAAATATTTCCGCGGAAGATATCACTAGAAGGGGACGGAAAAGGTTCAAATTAAAGTGCACAGGGAACCAATTCTGAATTCTGCGAAAACAGATTTACTGACACTCATAAGACAGTGTGTAGGTGATAAACTTTACATACACATATGTCACAAGCGGTCGGTCGACGATGCTGTCTCAGCAAATGATTAATTTGTGAGATCCTAAAAGGAAGGGAAAGGTTCTACAAGGTAATAAATCCGTTGTAAAACTCTTTAGGGCATAAATGTTACATATTCAACCTATTATATCGACTTCATTAACATAAAGAAAACGCATACCACAGCTTGAAACTATTGATGAGCTCCGTAGTAGAGTGATGTGAGTGCAAGAGATATTTATTATTATTGATGTGCAACATCTTTCCTCTTACAATGCTTGGGAGTGGTTTAGTGAAATGTAACGGCAGTGTGTGTGACAGGAAGAAGGGGAAAGCAAGCGCTATTTGGAATGATTCTAAAATATAATGTTAAAATAACTTATTTCTATTGAAGTAGATTTGGGGTATAAGGGGTGCCGCCTAACACCCAACGGCACCCAAGCCAACCTCACCTGCCCGCGGTGTACCCTGCCGACCAACGGACGAGGCTCTGGCGCTCCCCACCAACTCGCACTGGGCCAGCGTGGTGGGAGACGGCCCAAAACCCCCCTAAAATGACGGTACATAATGAGAGGCCCCAAGTGCCCGGCGGTGCTGGAGTCCGTGGCGGCGCTGACGGACGCCGACTCGGAGCTGGGACCAGGGGTGCGAAGAATCCCCGGGCGGCAAAAATCCCCCGTCAAACGACCTTGGCCCTGGCAACGTACAACGCACGCACACTGCGGACCGAGGAGAAGCTGCTGGAACTGGAGGAAGAATTGAGCAGGATTCGCTGGAGTATTGTAGGACTATCTGAAGTCCGAAGAGAGGGCGAGGACACGATGGTCCTTAAATCCGGCAACCTGCTCTATTTCCGGGAGGGCGAAGATCTGTCCCAGGGTGGTGTCGGGTTTGTTGTCCACAAGTCTCTCGTGAACAATGTTGTACAGATCGGTAGTGTGTCGAATAGGGTGGCGTACCTTATACTCAGAATCACCAAACGGTATTCGTTGAAGGTCATACAGGTATACGCTCCGACCTCGACGCACCCCGACGAGGAAGTGGAAGTCATGTATGAGGATATTTCTCGGGCAATGCATGCTTCTAGGACCCATTACACCGTTGTCATGGGGGACTTCAACGCAAGGCTGGGCAAACGTGGCGATGATGAGTTGAAAGTGGGGCAATTTGGAGTTGGAATCCGGAACTTCCGAGGTCAAATGCTAGCCGATTACATGGAGAAGGAGGGACTCTTTATGATGAACTCCTTCTTCAGAAAACGGCTGCATCGAAAATGGACCTGGAAAAGTCCGGATGGCGTGACAAAAAATGAGATTGACTTCATCATGTCGACTAAGACTCGGATATTCAATGATGTCTCAGTGATCAATTCGTTCAATACGGGAAGCGATCACCGAATGGTAAGAGGCACATTGAATCTAAATGTCAAAGCCGAAAGGAATCGACTGATGAAGTCCACGCTCCGTCCTGAAGCCATCCAGATCCAAAACCCCGAGCGCTTTCAACTCGAACTGCAAAATCGCTTCGGTTGCCTAGAGAGCTGCGTAGCCGTGGACAATTATAATGACAGGTTTGTTGAAGCTGTCCTTACGGTGGGCTCGAAGTTCTGCAAGCCCATCCGTACCAAAAAACGTAGCAAGATCTCGGAGCCGACTCTCAAGCTCATGGAGAAAAAGCGTGAGATGGGTCTGCAGTCCTCTGAAGATGCACGTCGGCAGCTCAATAGGCAGATTTCGAAGTCTCTGACTCGCGACATACGCCGCTTTAATACTGATCGTATTAAAGAGGCCATCGAGCGGAACAAAGGCTCGAAAGTGTTCGCAAGAAATCTGTCTCTTGGACAGAGTTTGCTGACGAAGCTGAAGACAGAGGACGGCAGAATCATTTCGTCGCAACCTGAGCTTATGGCTGAGATCGAAAGCTTCTACGGACAGCTATACGCGACATCACGAGTACCTGTCACAAAGGCGACCGACCCAAGAGCCAAATTAACCCGACACTACACCGAAGATATCCCGGACGTCAGCCTGTACGAGATTAGTGTAGCTCTGAAACAGCTCAAAAACAAAAAGGCGCCGGGTGATGACGGAGTTACAGCCGAGCTTCTGAAAGCAGGTGGACGACCAGTCTTGAAATCTCTTCAGAAGCTATTTAACTCTGTCATACTCGAGGGCAAAACGCCTAGCGCATGGCATAGGGGAGTGGTGGCGCTTTTCTTCAAGAAGGGAGACAGGGCCCAATTGAAGAATTACAGACCCATCACGCTCCTGAGTCATGTATACAAGTTGTTTTCGAGAGTCCTCACGAATCGTCTCGCGCGCAGGTTTGACGACTTCCAGGCTCCCGAACAAGCCGGATTCCGAAAAGGGTTTAGTACCGTAGACCACATCCATACGCTGCGGCAGGTTATACAGAAGACCGAAGAGTATAACCTGCCATTATGCTTGGCGTTTGTGGACTACGAGAAAGCCTTCGATTCGATCGAGACATGGGCCGTGCTTCGGTCACTCCAAAGGTGCCAAATAGACTATCGATACATCGAAGTGTTGCAGTCGTTGTATGAAAACGCCACTATGTCAGTTCGACTCCAGGACCAAAACACGAAGCCAATCCAGCTGCAGCGTGGTGTAAGACAGGGTGACGTTATATCACCGAAACTGTTTACAGCTGCGCTGGAAGACGTTTTCAAACTTTTGGACTGGAGCGGACTTGGCATCAACATAAACGGCGAGTACATGACGCACCTTCGATTTGCAGATGATATCGTAGTCATGGCTGAGACCATGGATGACCTTGGCACAATGCTCGGCGACCTCAGTAGGGTGTCCCAACAAGTCGGTCTCAAAATGAACATGGACAAGACGAAAATCATGTCGAATTCCCATGTCGTACCCACTCCAGTGACTGTTGGGAGCTCTACACTGGAAGTTGTTGACCAGTACGTATACCTGGGACAAATAGTCCAACTGGGTAAGTCCAAATTCCAGAAAGAGGTTAATCGACGAATCCAACTCGGCTGGGCAGCGTTCGGGAAGCTACGTAGCATCTTCTCGGAACATCTACCGCAGTGCCTCAAGACGAAAGTCTTCAATTCGTGCGTGTTGCCAGTGATGACATACGGAACCGAGACGTGGCCGCTTACAATGGGTCTTGTAAGAAGGCTCAAAGTCACCCAAAGGGCAATGGAGAGGGCTATGCTCGGAGTTTCTCTGCGTGATCGAATCAGAAATGAGGAGATACGCAAGAGAACTAAAGTCACCGACATAGCCCACAGAATTGCAAACCTTAAGTGGCAATGGGCAGGGCACATTGCTCGCAGGACCGATGGCCGTTGGGGCGGAAAGGTCCTCGAGTGGCGACCGCGTACCGGGAGACGCAGTGTTGGCAGGCCCCCCACAAGGTGGACCGACGATCTGGTAAAGGTCGCGGGAAGCCGCTGGATGCGGGCAGCATGGGACCGATCGTTGTGGAAATCTATGGGGAGGCCTATGTCCAACAGTGGACGTCTTTCGGCTGAAATGATGAAATGATGATGAGATTTAACCTCTTTTTTACTTAGAGGAGCTTTTAAATGTTACACATCCAACTACTGTAATGCCGGATTTATGTTTATCTGTCATGTTGTGTCTTGATGCGTACTTAGAGCAGTATGGGTTTCATACATTTAGTACGGCTAGATTTATAATTGTTGGTCGCGATGTGTTGTGATGGCTTCTGTCTGATGTGACGCATCAGAGGAGATTCCGATCTCATCAGAGAGCTGGAGGTGAGAAGGGCTTATCTAGGGTTACATTAAGGAATTTGGAAAGGGTGGGGTTCGAAATGATATGCTAGTTCACGCTTGGCAGTTCTTTATCCACACCACAGTTCACACAGTTAACACACAATGTTAATCACAATACACTCACTAAACACTGTACATCACTAGACAAGTCTTTAAACAATCGCACTTAAACACTTTGTTTGCACTTTGATTTCCTTTGTATTCGTTCCGAAACCGCTGTTGAAACTCAACTGTGCTTATATACGCCGATCGACGCATTCTAGACAAGTCCTATTAAATTGAGAGTTAACTAGCACCCGCGAGTGCGTAGTACCTACTAATACATACATAAGTTGTAAACAAGTGCAGATGTCGTTGCACTTTCTTCCTTACGCCGCACTCCATAAGGCTCATATTAGAATGAGCCGTACCCAACGACCTTGATTGCGAACATTCGCGTCGCGACCCGCGGTATTTTGTTAAAATCTGTCTCCAGTATTTTCGCGGTTTTGTTTCGAGAACGTTTGTGACAATATTAAAAATTCAAAAAAGATTAAAGATGAAGGCTCATTCTATATTACTTAATTTGTAGTTTTAATACTCATATTCCATCTATTTTAAAAAATCTGGACAAATGAAAGCCATTTTCAATTAAACGGGATTTGGAAATTGGTAAAGAAATGATAATTACCTAATATTTACGTTCAAGTAAAATGTTACAAAATTAACGTTCTGAATACGCTGCGTCAGAAGTTCTGACGCTCAGAAGTCGACATATAAATGTAAACGCTACCCATAACATCAGAACCCGTCATGACGCAACATGACAGACAAATATAAATCCGGCTGAAGGCTCGCTCGTTTTTTATTATTACCTTTTTCTACTTCCATGATCCCTTTCTTTTCATAGTTGAAGAAGAAGTTCGCAGCAACTTCAAATGGGATGGAGAACAGCTAAAATTACAGCTGCTCCGCTAAAACCTGGGTCATTTTAATAAGGCGTTTAAATGGTTAATAATAAAAAAAAATATACAATGCTAACGTAACATATAGGTATTACTCCCGCATTAGTAATACTGTACGATATCGCAATAGCGTCTACCTGCAGTATAGTCTAGGCCCAAGAATATGTTCTTGGGCCTAGACTATACTACAGGTAGACGCTGGCCTATGGGCCAGGGCGGATGCTTTTGAAAATGGTAAAAAGTGAAAAAAAAACAGAACAGGATGAAACGTATTTCAAAATTATGAAAGACCATAAAAAATAGGAAAAATAATTTAAGGGTGATTTGAGGTCGGGGAAGGTTTAAATTTATAGCGATTTGCGGGAAAACTGCAACTTCTTCCGAATAGCTTGCAATGGCAAAATTGTAGGTAATTAAAATTCATCAACTTTTGTATTTATCTTTTTATTGTAAGTTTTTCATAAAAACACAACTTTCGTTATTTTGATTTTTCTCTGTAATGTTTAGGTTATGTGACAAAGTGTTAATGCAAACGTTGTTGATCTTTTATTTGCCTACAATTTATTTTGCCATTGATTTTTAATTTGTATTGAAGTTATAGTTTTCCCGAAAATAACAATAAACCGTTTTCCCTTTTAGAAGGCCGAGAATCGTAACGCCCAATTTGCATTATCTGAGAAAAAAATCCATAGTAATATATAGTTTTGTATACCATCAGAAACTGTCTTTTTTTTGTTCTCAAAAATTGATCGGTCTTACAGAAACAACACAATTTAAATGTATTGTCATTAACCCGTAGTAATTCATTCCCCAGACGGGCGCTTATTTCTCATTCACTTTTAATCTTACGTGTCCTTTAATAATATTAAATTAATACTAATAATTATACTAAATATTATATTACATAAGCTAAACTTATGTTCTGATTAGATTTTGAAGTTCTGTAATGTAGGTGTCTACTATCTTATTATTAAACGAAGACTTTATAAAGATGTCATGAGACTGTCTGAAGCATCTATAAATGAGAAAATTATTATGTAACATCAAATGCTTAGTAGTTTTCGCGTAATATCATCATAGGTACTTAGATTAATGTTATCAAGACATTTCGTGCACTTTAATATATAGTACTTTACTGAGTACCCTATCTTATATATATATAGAATCTTATATGACGACAACTCGTGAACGGTAATGATATTATATCATAATTTTGTCAGGTATTTTGTGAAAATGGCCAACTTAAGTTTATACAATTCCACCATCATCATCATCATTGCACGTCATCTGATTTTAAAACTTAGGTTTATCTATTTACTTCAAAATCTGGTTACGTCAAATTATAGGGGGACATTACTTTTTTTTATTCTTTCAGTATTAAAATATCATTCGATGTCTGTAAAAAACGTTTACATTAAATAATAACAGAAGCAAACTTTTGTACATTTTTACATACAATGATACAAAAATATGATTATTGTAAAAAGCTGAGGGACTACTGCTTAGGATTACAAGGATATCGTGTATGGAACAAGAAGCGGTAGAGCAGTCACTCAGTGTGCGTACACACTTTTTAGAGAAACGACGTATTTTGTCAGTTTTGAGTAGTGTTGCCAGATCCGTTTTTTTTTAAGTCGGTACACGAGGTCAAAAAAATCGGGATTTAGGGTTGCAGATCGGGATAGTAAACAAAAAATAAGGAGTTTTCAGTCTGGGTTTTATTTATTGCGTTTTAAACTTATATTGCAAGTATAGTATTTTATTAATTACCTCAATTTAGTTTTTTGATTAATCTGGACATTTAGCGTCCCGGTCTGGTACAAATCTGGACGCGCCTCCATACCCTTGAAATTCGGGACGTCCCGCACAAATCGGGACACCTGGCAACACTAATCTTGAGCGTTAAAATGCCTTCCGAAATAAGTAAAAACTACATGGACTCTGTTTCCTATCTTTACGGTGAAGAAAACATTAAGAGGAAAAAAATTTCGTTTCTCCACTACATTAGAATAGTAATACAAAATTTCGAGTTTCACAAAAATAAATATTTACGTAAGAAATATATTTTAAGACAACACATATTTATTTATTTATATCACTTTTATTTACTTTAGAGAATAAAACCGAGTCTATGAATAGCAAAAAAGATATTATTTAAGTTTTGAAAATCGATGTTTTTGTTTGGACATTCATGGGAATTTCTTATAATTTATAGTCTCTGAAAACAAACCGGCTATCAGGTATACGATCCATGGGTATTTCTCATCAAACAAATTGCATTTATTCCTGCCCTCGCTCTACCGCGTCGGTAGGGTCCACGGCCCGGGTTTTGACCAAAGTATTTTCATTCATTTCTTGCTACTTTAGCCAAAGCTTTATCGTCTTTGTCGTAAGCCACAATTTTTATCACGATCACTCACTTTATCGACATAATGACCTATAATGTCTCAAATTCAGAGAGGGCTCTATATTTAGAAAATATACTGGAGAAAATTCTATATTATAATAAATATTGTTTGAGTATGCTCAAAACGGGTACAAAATGAGTCATTTTAATTATTTTTTTAAAAGGATGCGAAACGTCAAAAACGTAATAAAAAACATTTTTTTAACATGTTTAAAGGTGCTTTCCGACACGGCCTGTGTTGTTAAGCAGCCTCTATACATAAAACGAGGTAAATAGAAATCTCGTACACTTTGTGATGGCATAATGAAGCTGTACTTACTGAGTCGATCCTTTGTGGACTGGACATTTATTTTCTTTCTAATAACATTTTTAGTTTGTGTACATGACACAAACAGTCAATATTGTTCAAATTTCATATCAAAGACTACGAGATTCCTATTTAAAGCCGAGTACTCATTAGCGAGCTGTAACCGTAACATGTGTAATACAGTACGAGGTTCTAGTGTGTTCGCTTGTAGCTCAGTTGTATACATACCGCTCGAAGCAGGTTAGCGAAGCACGTACACACTATGCTTTTGGTTACAATGCATGCAACGGTTTACGGATACAGCTCGCTAATGAGTACCCGACTTACCTCGTATCATGTATAGAGACAACAAAGAAGCGTATGGCGTGCATGATGGTAAGCGGCCACCATAGCCTTTACGACACGCTATACCAGGTACAGGTACATACTTACCTGGGCGTTTTTCCTCTAGAGCCGAGGTCCGAGTCTCAGAGACGCCCTCTAGTTGAGCTGACCCCCTCAGTTACGAGTGTTCTAGAGAAGAGGAGACTCCCTCCGTGGGGAGGCGCTATCCCCCTGGAATACCTCTAGAGGCTCTCGCCAATTCTCAGCTTGAAGTCCCCTTAGGATCTCGCCATCCCCAAACCCGGTGACGCTGTAAAGGTCATCTGCGACCAACAGCATACACACTAAAAAAACCTCCCTAACCTAACCTAACCTAACCAACTATTGCGATACCAAAAATACCGCTCGCGCCGTTGCCTACTCTAAACCAATCATCTACCCTGTCAATCCCTGGAACCATACTCACCGACAGAAACAAAACACCACCAAAAGGTAGTGTTATTTTACTGTGAACTTCTGGAAGACGGAGGTAACTTCCCCAGACAGGCGCTCCGATTCGAGCGGGAAATCCGATATGCCCTGCCTCTCTCAAGTATAATGGTCATGGCATTCATTGGTAAAAAATCTTAACATAAATATGAAAAATTATTGAAACGAAATGTTTCTATTTTAAATACATAGTATTTCAGAAAAGCTTTCGAGAGAGACTTGCATAATATTGTGGTCAACGAAACTAATCATTTCTTGATTAATGATAATTTTGATGCTACTTACGAGGAAAACGCAAAACAGACTGATAAAAGTATTGATTCCAAACGGGAACGCTTCCTGACATGTTTATCTTCTTCACACAAATTACATGTACGAGTACATACGAGTATGTTAACACTCAAGTGCTAAACATTATGCGTATGCACGGATACCAGCAGAATGTACATTTACATTCATTTAGGAGCTGTTTAGCTTACTTCATCGTCATCAGCCTATTAATATCCCCACTGCTGGAGCACAGATCTTCCATATGGGTGGAATAGGGAGTTTGGGCCATGACCCACCACGCGGACCCAATGCGGATTGGTGGGTGCTAACGACTGCAGATGCAGCCGGGACCAACGGCTTAACGTGCCTTCCGAATCACGGAGGAACTTGAGATAGTAAATTTTTGGTCACTCATCCAATGACCGACCACTATGAAAGTTGCTTAACTTCAACGATCTCAGCCGAACGCGCTAACCACTGGCGCCATCGAGCACCTCAGCTTACTTAAGCAACTTTTTTCGGTACTAATCAATCGCATTCTCGCTCGCCAACTCGTTTCCAGTTTCTAGCTCTACTCGCTTCTCGTTCATCTTCGGCGATGTAACAACTGCTTATAAGCAACTTTCAATTCAATTCCTTGCTTCAGAAGGTTATGTTAAGCCGTTGATCTTGTCCCGTCTGCATCTGCTGCACACCACTTTGGGCCAGCGTGTTACGCCTAACCACCCTATTTCATCCAGAGAGAATGCATGTGGTACAGCAGTGGGGACATGCATAGGCTGATAAAGTTTTTTATTAATTTCAGACAAGTCCACTAACTATAATGTAACCGATTTGCGACCAGTACCCTGAGTACGAGTTTTACAGTTACTAAAACTTTGATAGTTTTCGTGAGCTCAAACTCGTACTAAGGGTACTGTTATTTGATAGTATCGTTATAGCTTTTAGCCGCTATCCGGGCGGATACACTGACCATTATGCTACCGCTGCCCTGATGGCCCTGTCAAATTCTTTCTAGTATTTCTTAGGCTGCAAGGCAGCGCCATCCCTTCGCATTGTAGGTAACCCACAATGTCTAATGAATACCTTTACAAGTTTGAAACATTTGTAAGAAGAAATAGCAATTGTAGTTATATTTTAATTTCTTAAGCATTCCACTGCTAGATGTTTAAATCTAAAGAAAATTATACTAGAAAAAAATCCACGCGGACCAGGTACAGATGGGACTTGAACCCGCACTCTTCTTTATCCGGGTGGATTTATTATATTCTTTTGTTAATAATAGCCAATTTTATTTATTTGGTATTAAAGCAAGAAAACGTTTGAATAAATTATAGGTGCATTTCATAACTTACTTCACACTTATTTGGTGATCACTTACCATCAGGTGAGACGTCTGCTCGTATGCTCCCTATAACATAAAAAAACGTTATAAAATATCAACTGATGAAACTTGCAGTTTTATGTAAATGATCATGATCATGTTGCTAAGACTTTTTTGATGTGTATATTTTTTAACTTAACAAGATAAATTGTAAATGGCTTTTACCGACGAGACTTGTATTACAATTTTCTTTAATTTGCAAGGTAGGTAGCAAAGTAGTACACTCAAGTAACATAAACGCTGAATTTGTATTTTAAAGTTACATTACCGTTTTTAAGGAGATTGGATCAGAGCATATATCAAAAATATACTCTGATCCAAGCCCCTACCTCGTGGCGCCCTTTTTTTTATACGCAGTCAAAAAATACTGTTTACAGACGATGGCGCCTTTAAGAGGCACACCGCCGAACGGACCTCACACCTGGCTCCCGCAAGCCTAACAAGCCCCAGCAGTGGCTACCCACTTAAGACCCCGTAACTCTTACGGGCGCTTTACGGCTTAATAGACGGTAAAAAACCCTGCGAATACCTTCTAAACTGCTTCGCGCGAAGCCGCGGGATCCCCGTTTAGGGATTCTTCCGTGTCTTCGCACCTAGCAGCCTCCCAGCCTAGCCGGGGCTCCACGGCAGGGGTCTCCCGGGGTATCGGTATCGTGTGGGCTGAATACCTCGTGGAGCCCTGGAACCTTACTCACCTGCAGAAACACAACACCACTGAAAAGTAGTGTCATTTTACTGTTACTTGGAAGTTACTTCTCAAGACAGGTGCTACAATCCGAGCGGAAATCGCGGGCGTAATGCGCGTAATGCGGCGTAAAACGCGAAGAGCAACAGCCCTCTGATGGAAATTCACGGCTAAGTTTTCAATTCGCCGTGCAATTTAAAGCAAAATAGGTGCTTTAAAATTTCAACCGGAACTCAGATTTTATAGCTGCAATATTCAATAAAATACCGATTCAAGTTTAAATTGAAGCAAACATTTCTCAAATAAGTGCAAATGAGAAGGCAAATCGTAAACTTATTCAGTCGGCAAATAATATCAGAGTACTGACTGCTATTTGTGATTAATAAAGCCTGCTACTCACATTCCTGCCACAGGGGCAATCTAGAGTGTGAAAGTGGGGATCCTTAATTGTCTACTTATTTGTGATGTGTGTAGGCAAGCAGCAATTCAAATGTTGATTAAAAATTTGCCATTGCTTGCCTAAACACATCATTCATCATTTCTGGAATGACGGGCGCCAGTTAGCAGCACTGAGATGAAAGTTTTACTCATTAGTTAAATCACGTATATCATAGTATATGGATTAATTTAAATGCGCGCTTAGATTTTGCGCCAAATATTTTACAAAAGACCTCATGTCACCGTGGCGCCAACTGGTAACGTAGATTTTACGAAACACCCTCATTAATTCTTAATAAGGGTCATTTTACACCCTAGATTGCCCCTGTGCGCCAGGAACATGAGTAGCCGGTCTTAGCACTGAAAGGCATGCGGGTGCGTTAAACTCCGAAGTATAATAGCATCTGGATGGCATTTTATGAGCGCCATCTAATAATAATTACGAATTTAACTCTGTAATTACGAATTCATAATTATGAAGTTTCTCTGTTGATTGGATTGGTTGTTGGATAGGACTGTTGATGTTTTTGGTTTTTCTATTGTAATTTATCCTTAAAATGGAAAACAATAATACTTCTTGGCTTCGTAAAAACCAAAGAATCTCCATTAATGTACGTGAGAGATTATTATTCTGGTCCTTGGCGGTCATGCATAATCAGAAATAAAAATAAAAATGCCCGAAGACATGACATTAAGCCCTCTCTACAAAAAGTCTATACCAATAAACAGTGCCAAAATAAATTATTTACAAAAATTTGTCCCCATTTTTGAAAGAATTAAACCAACAGTTTTATTCTACGCTCAGCACCACCGATGATGATGTAAATGTAGACGTTGATAACTCTGATAATAGTAGTGGTAAGGAATAACTGTGTGATTATTATTTTTTTTATATATAAAACTCACCACTACTGTTATCAGAGTTATCAACGTCTGCATTTACATCTTCATCGGTGGTGCTGAGTAGAATAAAACTGTTGGTTTGATTCTTAATCTTATTTATTTTTATATATAAAAAATTAATCACACAGTACTACTCTCAGTACCACCGAGGTACTACTCTCAGCACCACCGAGGTACTTTCCTTCAAGAACCATCTATGCTTATTTTAACTTCCAGTTTTTGTTCAAAAATAACCTTTGTCATATATCCTTCTCAAGATAAGCTCAAGATTTATATGGAAATTTAAATATTTAAAAAATCACAATAATGCAATATTAGCTAATATCGTGCAAACCATTATAAATAGCAGGTAAAATAAAAAAGTTAAATATGAAGATGTAAAGAAGTTTTTTATTCTAGTTTAAAACTAACTAATTTGGCTAAGGTGGTTTTTTTAATGTCTTCAATTGAATTCAAACTAAATAAAAACGATTAACGAACATTTTAAAATTAGTAGTGGCTAAGAAGGTCGAATATGGAGGAAATAAACAAGTAGAACAATTGCGGCTATGCCAATGGTCATACCGTTACAAGCGTCAAGCATAGAGTCACTAACACCTGTAGGGATAAATTCATTTTATAATAAACTATCTGCCATTGAGGTACAATTTCGTCCTCGTCTAGTTTAATGTCGTACGTAACTTTCTTAATTTTTCGTCCCTAAGACCATTCTCCAAAGTATTAGGGAACTTTGCAAAAGGATGTATGAAATTGGTGTAGTGCTTAGTTCTCGAGTTATAGTGTGACCAAAGGATATTGTTATATAAAGTGAAAAGATGTGTCGGGCCAAGCATAACGTAGGATTCTGTGGTTATTCATCAACTTTCGAGCATTTCAAGGCTTAACATTTCACAAACGAATCCCTTAATCGAATAACAGTTTCATAAACTCATTTTCTTTTCCCTTGCGGAATTTCTTTCTTCAACTTAATTTCACTCTCCAAGTTCGCAATAGCTAGCGCCGGTTTGTTCAAGCCATAATTTCATATCAACTACGTTATTATATAATTTATTATTAATTCTTAATTTAAATTAATTTAAGAGATTAATAAAGAGATTTTAAAAACTTTATGGTAATTCAATAATTTTGTTCAGGTAAAAAAATATAAGTTCTCAAAGTAGGCGGTTGGCAAAATAAGTTTGAGAACCCCTGATCTATATACAATCACACCACACCAACCCTTTAAGTGTGGTTTTATAAAACCACACTTATTATGGATATACTTCACGTAGCCTTTCTACAAAATCTTTTTAAGGTTCCGTAAGCAAATGGCAAAAAACGGAACCCTATGAAATGTCATATCTGTCACACACTTATAGATTCGTCATGTCCGTCAGTCTGTCCGTCCATATTCCATAGTCCCTTTTTCCGAAACTATAAGAACTATACTGTTAAAACTTGGTATGTAGATGTATTCTGTGAACGGCATTAAGATTTTCACACAAAAATACATAAAATAGAAGCTCAAAAAGGACATCTATGAAATCGGCCCCAGCATGCACAAACGTATGTCCTTCACTATAATTTCTCTATTTTTTTTTAATTTATTAGCAATTAATCATAGTAAACGGACATTCTGTTGTAAAAATTAAAAGTTCTGTGACTAGCTACTAGACAATTTGCTGTCATGTCATCTTTAGCCTAAGTTTTTTGTTTAAGTCTCATCTAAATTCAAAAGCTTTCGCCAATAAGGTTCAAAAAATGATTTCAAATAAAAGTGTTTTTTTTAAAGTCAATTCTATTCCATTTTGAATAGATAGCCTTCATAGATGCAATTTTCGCGACCGTAGGTATTTATCAACATAAGAATAGTACTACGTACCCACCCTCCTTCGTTAATAATACTAATAATACTTATCACTAGTATTTACATTATATTTATAGATAGATAATTTCTGAGATGATGTAAAGATAGTTTATACTCCCATCCCATATAATATATCTGTTTATTTTTATGAAAATCATAATGATCACCAGGTACCTACAAACCTAATTACCAATAATAAAATATAGAAACAGGTAAATGGAAAGCTATTGAACATTTCATTTGAAAAGAAATCTATTATTAAACAGGTAGGTGTAAGCATCATAGGTGCTAACTGCCAATACTTATATATCAATATGAATATAAGCATTTATTATTTTTATTTTTATTTATATTTATGTTTACGTGCTTACATATAGGAAAAAAAGGAAATAAGCTCCCTGAAATAAGCTTATATGAGATAAAGAAAGCTCTAAGAAAAATGAAAAATAGTAAAGCATCAGGGGAAGATGGGGTACTACTTACACAATATCTTAAGTATGGTGGCAAACCAGTGATGAGTTTCTTGCCAGTTCTTCGCAGTGCAAGGTCTCCCGTCGTAGACATATGAACCGATGGCGAAGCTTCTAGACGTTTTGAGAGCTTGTAACAGCCTAAACTGAATAAATGA
The DNA here is from genome assembly GCA_902850365.2 of Chilo suppressalis. NCBI lineage: Eukaryota > Metazoa > Arthropoda > Insecta > Lepidoptera > Crambidae > Chilo > Chilo suppressalis. Next base: position 7,138,690 of record OU963912.1, on the reverse strand, counting down.
TTTTGGAATTTGAGTATTAATAAAATAAAAGCAGCAAATAACAACGCTCACACAGTTTCTAGCCTTCTCCGGAAAGTCACAATACAATAGACTAGGTGTGAGCGTTCTAAAGACGAACCGGTTTCAAGGACCGTTTTGTGTTCCGCGACGATAGAACCGTTTTACGTTTCGGATCAAAACAGTCTTCGTCGAACAACTAGTCCTCGGATTGTCTGCACGCCAATATGTACTTTATGATGATAAAATACAGTCTATAATAGAACGCAATGATATGACATTCCGTTTCGTTCTATGATAATTCAGCTGTGATTTTACAATAATAAATAAATAAATAAATATGTCCAACACTCACACCAATTAGCCTAACCCCAAAGTAAGCACTGTAAGGCTTGTGTTATGGGATGCTAGGGTAACGGATAGAATACATATACTGTACATATATAAGTATATTTATATAGAAATACATATTAAACATCCATGACTGGAGTACAAATGCTCGTATTCATCACACAAACATCTGCCCCCACCGGAATTCGAACCCGGGACCTCTCGAGTCGGCGACACCATGAAACCCGGCGTACAAACCACTCGACCACGGAGGTCGTCAAATATAATCTTTATTCTTAATAATAATATAATCTTTATTCTTGAATTTTTAAAGTCGATTATCGTATAACACTACATTTATTTCGATGTTTCGTCGTCTCGTTCGCAGCAACGAAACGAACGTTAACAAGATTTCATTTAGTTCAGTTTCGTTGCGTTCATTGGTTCGACCGTCGCGTGTCGTTTCGTTGCATCACCCAGCCGCAACCATAACCAGTTGCGAACGAGAACCGTTTTGAGGACTAGTTTTCGTATAAGAGAAAACGGTTGCGTTTCGTCGTCAGAAAATTTGAGAACGACCCACCGCTACAATAGACATGCGAATGCGAAATCAGATTGCTTTTTTTTAGTTCTATTCTTCCCTTTTGGGTAAGGCAAAGGCAAAGTCAGGCAGCCATCGTCTTATTTTTGTATTAATCTTTCTTTTTTTTACATTAGAATGTGGTTGCAACACATTCTAACGTTCTTGGAGTATTTGGCACAAAATGTATCGAGTCAGCTTTCTCGACAAGCTTCTATGAGGTAGTCAACACTACAATAAAGTTATCACATCCACTTGACCGATATAGCGAATATTTTAAAGGTTCCGTCAATTCTTCAGTTGCGCAGACGATTGTAACACAAACTCACACCAATTTTATTTCACAATAAGCACTATGAACGAATATATAGAATAATTAAAATATGACGCCAACCGTACTCGATGAAATCCCGCAAAAACTCGAAACCAGATGGCAAATAAAGTTATGGCACATATAAGATGAATATCATCTTAAGTAAGCAAAAAACAGAAACGGAAGAAATATTTTGACAATACTTTCTAACTGGGGCACCAATAATAATACATACTTAATCAAACATCAGATTCTTAATACACAATTTTATATGAACTAGAAAAAAACGTGCTTTAATAAAAATATAATCGAAACAGACAGAATCCGCGGTGTGATTTAATAGAATACTAATTTCAAATAAATTTCAAATCACGCCGGCGAATCCCCGGCGAAAAGTGAGTGCCCGTTGACACATGGTCTCCGCTTTACTGGTCCGTTTTGTCGGATACGTTATTTTTCGTCGATGGCGTATGTTTAAATATATTGTTAACGTACGCCAATAATGAATATGTTTAAACGGACAACTGCATATATTGTCAGATCTGTGTTTTTACTGGATCCAGCATACTGTATTGTGTGTGAACTCACACGGAGTTCGTTTTCACAGAATAGCACTACAAACAAAAGCGAATTTCAACATTTACACCGGTTGTATTATATAAATATATAAATATAGAAAAAGAAAACAAAAGTTGTTTATCCCTCATTTGTGTAAGCAATCTACCTGATAAGACTGTGAAAAACAAAACCCTTAGAGATTTTCGTCCTAATTCCGGAGTGTCCTACATACTATCTTTACTTTGTTTACTTACTGATCCGAAAGAACCTCGAAAAGCCGATAGTTTGTACCAATATAGTTAAGACTGGTATAATTACTTCAGGTGACTTTTACTAAAGTAGGTTCAAGTAAATGAATCCAATCTAAATTTATATTAACTTTACCGTGTTTACCAGCGCAACATTGTTTCAAAACTTTTAGAACCAAAAAAGTAGATAAGTACCTTAATATTACCTTGATAAGCTAATAGTTATTTATGCAACTGTTGCATAATTAGGGATATCTAAACAGGAATATGGGTTTATCACACGAGGTGAAGTTGGATGTGATAATAGTATCACATAGGTGTTTTAAAACCTAATTATGAACAGTTGCATACCAGATTTTTTCTACACCCATAATACGAATCCTTTATAAAATATTTTGAAACCATGGGGTGAACAAAGAACTACAAAAGACACTTAAAAAAGAAGTTTTTCTCTCGATTTTGACGAAAGAAGTAAACACAAAGGTATATGGTATAAGACAATACAGTGTCAGCTTCTTCGGATTCCATGGTTCATAGAAACAAAATTAAATAGGTCATATATCGTCCTTGCTCACAGATTACGATCAGGTCATTATCCATCTAGGAAGTTTGCACATTTGATGAAGAAAGCTAATTCTCCCAATTGTGAAGTATGTAACAAAGTGGACGATGTCCAACACATTTTGATGGAATGTGTGAAGAACAGAAGAGAGAGAGAGCTATTCATACAATAATATCAACTTTGAAAATATAGATTCGTTTGTGGAAATATTAGCACTACCAAACTCAGATGCAGCAAAGTCAATGTTTGATATGATTTTCGCTAGTAAGAAGAGCTCGCCCTCTCCAATGTTTTAAATTAAATTAGTTGTGTATGTTTTGGTTAGGGTACGATGAGGCTGGCATATTCGTAGAATGAAAGCCTCTAAATAAATAAAGAAAAACAAAACATTTAAGAGAGGTAGGGCATATCGGAATGTCCGCTCGAACTGGAGGGCCCGTTTGGCGAATTAAGTTCCACCTTACAGTAGATCACAGTAAAGTAACACTACCTTTTGGTGGTGTAGTAAGGTTCCAGGGCTCCACGTGCTAGGGATTTGATCAGGGTAGACATCGGTTCTGCGACGGTGGGGTGCCCGTCCGTTGGCCAACGCGAGCCGGCGCCCTGCGCATGCTTGTGGCCTGCTCAATAGGATATTTGACAAGTTTTAGAAAACAATCTCACGTTATTGACTAATGTTTAAGGAGTCTGTAAAAAGTGGCTATTCATCATTCTGTTGTGTATTTTAGTACAAATAACCAAATCAAAAACTCCATTTTCAAATTGCCACGAAAACGTTTCTCTGGACAATATGGCGTCTTACTAGTGTGTGACGTCACACGACTGTTATTAAAACGTCAAACGATACAATGTAATGTCACTTTAACCGGAAGTTTACTTGCGTGTGACGTTATTTTAGGCTCCGCCAATCTTAAGCGTTTTAGGTCACGTGACAATAGATAAGAAAACTATTATCTTTTTCGTGGGTTTTTAGTAAAATTATGATTATTTTTTTGTAAAAATAGTTAAAACCCCTGCCGATATTCATTCTAAACACAGATGCTAACATTTGGCACTTAATTTTAAATACTGTCAAATAACCTATTATTTCGAGGCGAAGTTTCTATCTCTTTAGCCGGGCGATTCCCACAAACCTCCGCTCGCCAGCCCAGTGGGCAGGGAAGGTGCGTAAACGCTTTTTCCCCGAAAAAAAGGAAGGCAACGGTGCGAGGTATATTTACCGCTTACCATATGGTGACCGCGGCTACCATACGCTAAGCTAGTTTGCCACCCGTTTAACATAAAAAATGAACTGTTGTAAATCAGAGTAATCCCTTCATATTCTGTAAGTAAATCCATCGATACTAATATTATCAATGCAAATTAGGAAATGAAAGCTTATGTTGTTACAACCAACCAATACTTTGCTCTTATTATATTTATGAATAATACGCTCCGATAATTTCAATACTCGGAGTACCACGTAATACTAGCAGCTTTTAAATTACATAAACTTATACTATAAAATACAAATTGAAAATGTATGAACATGAATTACACGTAGGTACGTTCAATAAAATCAAATTACCGCTGAAATATTAAAATAAGCTGGTGTATTGGTAGAAAAACATTCGTGGCATAATAACACTTTAATGAAAAACAAAGCAAGTCGTGGAGAGACGCCGCCGCCACTGGCTGATGAGAAAAGTAGAAACTTATTTTTAAAAGAAAAAATAACAAAAGAATGACTTGTGATAAGGAAACGAATAAACCTAAATGGCACGATCCATTATTCAAGTCTTGCTCAAAAATGCATTCACGGAGGTTGTATACATTGTTCGAAAGTTCAAAATTATGGGCCATAGAACGAAGCATGCGGTAAAATGTTTTACCGCACGCTTCGAATGTAGATGTTATCTTTTACGGTTTTTTTTTATTTCGATCGAACCTCTTTGAAAGCGCTTTTAATTTTGTCTCACTTTAATACTTAAAAGAAGAAGAGACGAAAGATGCAGTTCTAATTATCACAGGTGGCGCCATTTCTTATTAGAAAATATTTGCTTCATTAGGTACTTAAGTTATGTAGGTTCACTGTTTTCTCGCAAATGTGTTGAAAAACTTTGTATGACATTCGTGCGGAATTAGTATTTACAAAATCGTGACTATGGTAAGCCCACGACTTCGTCTTGGGTTACATTCGTCTGCTCGTTTGTAATAACCAACTTACCATACTAATATGATACGAGTAACTAACTATTTCGTAGGTATACAAACAGCCTGCAGGTTTTGCTTTGCTGGCAATCGGAGATGTTCCCAATCGAGTTTGGTTACGTTTGAGCGTGCAACTGAAACGTGCAATTCGAAAGTTTACGCTACATGAAACTTGTAGCTTGTATGCAGGTTTATTCAAATTACATGCAATCTGCACCTTGCATACCTACAAGTAAGTTGCCTAATGGAATCGCAGTGGCGGCGCTAGACCACATGTGGACGTCGGCGACATCAAGTTCGCGAGGCCTATTTTACTTCGCAGTAAAAAACCGATAAATTAAGTGAGCCAAATTATAAAATAGCGTATGAGTAAACGAGTTTAATTGTTGATAATCAAATGATGACAAAAAGAAATAGAAATTTAATTACAAAAATAGTGTTGCCAGACAGACGATTTTGAATACCCGTAAAGTACTACTCGCTTCCATCACGCACGTATTCGAAAATAATAAAAGTCATTATCATCTGCTTAGCTTTTCCCCCGAATTGTTCGGGGTCGGCTACCTAAGCCAGGCCAGAAGAAACAAAAATAAATAGGTAACTTGTAAAAATTTTTTGCGAGGCCCCCTCAGGCGCGAGGCCGTCGGCGGTGGCCGACGTCGCCGACGCCTAGCGCCGCCACTGTGGAATCGCGCCCTAATTATCTAAGAATATGAAATCATATTGGAGCCTTGGAATCGTAATGAAACCTATATCTGTTGAGGTTTCACCTATTATAAGCTCTGTTTAAGCTTTTAAATAGTTAATTGTTTTTAAGCGTTGCCAGTCAAAAGCGCCGCCACAGACATGTTTCACATCAAAACAGTCCGCCGGTGTTCACGTAATTTGATCATTTACTATCTATTTTTAATATTTTTGAACTGAAAACTTCTTAAGCGGCGTTGTACACTTTTTTTTGTAAGGGTAAAAAATATTAAACTCGCGTGAGGTAGTTTAGGTAGTAATATTTTATTTTATCGTATTATAATAATAAGTCTCTATCTTGGACGTCCACGTGGCAGCTTTATTGCGAAGAAAATGCATTTTTTTACAAAAGATGTCGCCAGGTGCGCTTAAATGTGATTCATATAAGTTGATTTCTTTACAATAGATGTCGCTAAGGGCGCTTAACCGTGATTCATGTAAGTTGATTTTTCTAAGAGATAAACTTTTGACGTGACAACGTCTTAAATTAGGTTGCGGCTGGGAGTCACTTATGAAAAAGTGTAACGCTCGGTAACGTTACGATGAGTCTCTCGTGTTAAGTTTAAGTTTACATGTACAATGTTTTAGTAAACAAAATATATTTCTATAGTTAAAATTTGTGCAATTCTTATTTTCATTCAATTCCTTGTTCCTATTGTGCAATTTAATTATATTCATATCAATAAATATTCTACCGAGAAAAAGACGTTGTCACGTAAAATCTTCGCCCGTAAAACCGACTTTACAGGCAACCATTTTTTTAATATAATATAAATTGTCATGTTTGTATACGATAGCGCAATAAATAAATATTGTATTCTACCACATACATGATAGTACTTTTATACTGATAATTAAAGCAATTCGTGCAAAATTATTCCCTATCGATTCCAAAATATCAAAAATGCACAACGTTTCACAAGTTTCGGTTTTCAAGGTTTCACTTCTGCCGGCACTCCCGGAGTGCAACCCGTCGTTTTTTTTTACTAGTCTTCTTTTTTCCAATAGTTATTAGGCGCATTTAACCGCCGATTAACTAGGAGTCCATTTAAAGTTTTAAGGAAACAAACCTTTAGTGAAGATGCTAATTGAGTAATTAATGTCATGTGCTCTATACCTTATTAGGAGAGCACAATATACCAAAAAGGCCAAATATCGAAGAGATGCTATTTTGTCGAATATTGTAAATCACCTCATTGTTTAAATTTGCCTGGCCGAATACAAACCGTGCGGCGAAAAGCGACTGCGTAAATCTCCATTCAACTAGGCCACAGGTGACAAGTCCATACTAAACTAGCGAGGCAATTTGCCGTGGTCCATAAACCAGTGAGACAATTTGGCTAGCCGTGCAAGCAGAATCAACTGTAAATTCGCCATTATGTAGATTTGAACGAATTCAGAAATTCACACACAGAACGAAATAAGTATCTACCTAGGCAGGTAGACACAACGGCGCTATATTTTCTAAATACTCCTAAGAGTTTTTGGAATATGAAAGGATACAATTAGCGGACTTTGCACTTGGAATGTACACCAACCAGGGACTTGAAGTCCCATGACGATTGTTCATTTGAGAAATTGTGAAAGACAATAAAAAAAATTGTGAAATAGCGGACGCGAGCTGAGAGACATTTTAGAAAGGAAAAACTAGCATTGGCAAATACCGAGCGATAGGGACACGAGTAGTTAACACTGAAAATTGCATATAGAATATGCAAAATTTAAGGTTTTGCTTTCCTTCTCGAAAATTAGATAGGTATAGGTTATAGAAAGGACAATGGGCAAAACACACCCAGCTCCGCCATCAATGTAATTAGTATGAATCAATAGATGTATGAAAAACTAGCCATATTATTATTGATTATGACACGGTAAAAAAATATCCCGGTACTCAAGAGATATGACACCGTAAAAAATATCCTAGTAGTCAAAAGATATGACACATGGGCATATTTAAGGAGCTAAATATATTAATTTTATAGTTCCTTCACTTTATATTATTAGTAACCATAATAATATTCCATATCGTACTATAACAACCAGATATACGACAAAGCCTGCCGATCATCCTGCGCTTGCACTTACTGAACCACCACAAAACGGTTTACGGGGGTTGAAGGACTTGAAGTTGCAAATAGTTGGAACACGATTATCGGTTTTGTCAATTAGTATGGATAAACTGGCATCATGTTTTCTCCGAAGCGTGGACGAGTTTGTGTGATTTGTGGTCGCTCCGTTTTACATAAAAGACAATTTACTAAAAGGAACAGACTGTTTGTAAAAACCCCGATCCATGCGGGGATTTCTCGATTTACTTTAGCGCAGCAGAATAACATAAGGGCATATTGCACCTTGTGAAGTACTCCCATATTACCTGAGCCCTCTATGTAGGGTCGAACTAACTAACTAAATTAATTGCCTTGTTTCAATAATGTTCATTCGTTATAGTACTTGTACCTATTTAACTTAAAATGCCTAAAGAATAGAAGAAGAAGGGATGGAATTTGATCCGCTTTGGCACAGATAATCATGACTTTAATACCTTTCAAATTAATGTAGTTTAAGCCGTGGCGGACGTCATAATGCTACGCCCCTGAGTAAATCCCACACAACTTGTCATTATTGATCATAGTGAACTGAAATTAATGCAAAAATTCAATAAATCGCATACTTCTTCATCGTACTCGCATCAAGGGGCGCTTTAATTTTTACCCTAGAGCAGGGCCATAAATGGTGCAGGTACTGGCCGGGTACGGATGCTTCGGTCACTACTTACCTGTACCGTGTCGCCCGTCGGGAGGAAACGCCGCAGTGACAGCACTGCGGTGCCTAGGACGATACGGCCGAGCACACCTTGCTCTAGTGCGAGAACGTTATCTCGCAGAAGGAGGCAGCCGAGAGGGAGCGGGAGGATGATCCCCTGGCCGCTCCCTCCCGCCGAAGAAGAGCGGGTAGGAGAGGACGAGCGCGTGCCCTGGCTACGCCCGTCCCATGACCCTGCCCGCGGGGATCACTAGCTGGCTGGTATGGCGCATTGTGCCGTGCCGGCCACCGAGGGATCCCGTGACGGCAGCCCCCATCTTGTAGTTCTGTCCTGCAAAGAGGGGGGCGGCGGAGGGAGCTACACGGGCACGCCCAAGTAGTCCTCCGCAGCGGGACGGGGGGCGGTACGGTGGGCACTAGGCCGCGTATTCAGCCCCCACGCACGGGCCATCCTGCGCACGTCTGCGGGGTCCCCGCAATACCTTGGGAGACCCCTGCCGTGGAGCCCCGGCTAGGCCGAGATGCTGCTGGGTGCGGAGACGCGGAAGAATCCCTAAACGGGGATCCCGCGGTTTCGCACTAAGCAGCTTAGAGGGTATTCGCAGGGTTTTTAGCGGATATTATGCCGTAAAGCACCCGTAAGAGTTACGGGGTCATCAGTGGGCAGCCACTGTGGGGGCTCGTAAAGTTTGCGGGAGCCAAGTTTGAGGTCCGTTCGGCGGTGTGCCTCTTAAAGACGCCGTCGTCTGTAGACAGTTTTTTGCCTACGTCAAAAAAAAAGGGCAGGGCCATAAGGCCTTTAGACAATTACTTGTATCCTATAAGCTAGTGAAGTTCATTTTCATGCTGAAATTACAAGAAATACCTATTAGATTTTGATTTTAGTAAACTATTTAAATAAAAATTGTGAATATGAATGATCTCTCTGTGTGTAATGTGCGAGTGAATGGATGTATGTGAGAGGATGTGTAAAAAGACAACATTTTTATTCTTAAAAATATAATTAACTATAAACTTAACAACACCATCCATCCATCCATCAGCCTTTCTCCGTCCACTGCTGGACATAGGCGGTCCTGCGCTATCCGCATCCAGCGGCTCCCAGCACATTTGACGATGTTGTCAGTCCACCTCGTTGGGGGCCGCCCCACACTGCGTCGTCCGGTACGTGGTCGCCACTCGAGGACCTTTCTTATCCAACGGTTGTCAGATCCTCGAGCGATGTGGCCTGCCCATTGCCACTTCAGCGTGCTAACTCTTCGGGCTATGTCGTACACACCGGTCCTTCTACGGATCTCCGTATTTCGGATCTTATCACGTAGAGAAACACCGAGCATAGCCCTCTCCATAGCACCTTGCGCGACTCTGAATTTTGTTATAAAGCCGACATTCAGAGACCACGTCTCAATCCCATAAGTTATCACTGGTAACACACACTAGTCATAGACCCTTCTTTTCTGGCACTGGGGAATTTCGGCCGTGAGGATGTACCTAAGCTTCCCGAACGCTGCCCATCCGAGTTGGATTCGTCGGTTGACCTCTTTCTCGAAGTTGGATTTGCCCAACTGGACTGTTTGTCCTAGGTATACGTAATGATCGACAACTTCGAGAATCGCATTCCCAACAGATACTGGTGCTGGAGTGACATGGACATTGAACATGACCTTGGTTTTATCCATGTTCATCCTTAAACCAACCCGTTGGGAAACTCTGCTGAGGTCATTGAGCATTGTGCCAAGGTCCTCCAGGGATTCTGCCATAACCACGATATCGTCTGCAAATCGAAGATGAGTGATGTATTCGCCGTTGATGTTGATGCCGAGTCCGGTCCAATCCAGAAGCTAGAAGACGTCTTCCAATGCAGCGGTGAACAGTTTAGGGGAAATTACGTCCCCCTGTCTGACACCCTTCTGCAATGGAATCGGTTTCGTACTTCTCTCCTGGATTCGGACTGACATAGTGGCGTTTCTATACAAACACTTCAACACTTCGATATATCGATAGTCAATTTGGCACCGCTGGAGGGACTGCAGCACCGCCCAAGTCTCGACCGAATCGAAGGCCTTCTCATAGTCCACATACGCTAGACACAGAGGCCGATTATACTCCTCGGTCTTCTATATGACCTGACGCAGTGTATGTATGTGGTCCATGGTACTAAAGCCCTTTCAGAAACCGGCTTGTTCGGGAGGCTGGAAGTCGTCGAACCTGCGCGAAAGTCGATTTGTAATGACTCTCGAAAACAACTTATAGACGTGGCTCAAGAGCGAAATAGGTCGATAGTTCTTCAAGCGGGTTTTATCGCCTTTCTTGTAGAACAACACCACCACGCTCCTGGTCCACGCCTCTGGAACAATGCCCCCGAGGATGACAGAGTTGAATAGCTTCTGAAGGGCCACGAGGACCGGCTTACCTTCCTTCAGGCCTTCAGAAGCTCCGTAGTGATTCCGTCATCGCCCGGTGCTTTACTGTTTTTAAGCTGCTTGAGAGCCATTCTGATCTCGTACAGGCTGACATCCGGATGTCCTCGGTATCCTCGGTGAATGATCTCTCTGTGTGTAATGTGCGAGTGAATGGATGTATGTGAGAGGATGTGTAAAAAGACAACATTTTTATTCTTAAAAATATAATTAACTATAAACTTAACAACACTATGTGCATAATCATCATAACAGAACTAACTTAAAATTATATTATCGTTGTATAAAAATAAGCTCCTCTGTCTCTTCATATGATTTTGTCATTAGAAAGGAGGATATTATAGTTTCGAGTTTATTTTGGTAAAACAATTTTTAATAATATTTGACGAACCTATGGTTAAATTGTTTTTGAAAGAACAGCAAATTGATTTTATATTCTACATCAAGTAGGTACATAGTGAATTTAACTATCATAAAAATATCTTCATCAATTTACCTAGACAAGATCGATGAGATAAGATAATGTAATGCTCTGCTAACCTACTAGTGATATAATTAATTACAACGTCACGATAGTTGCACATATTTTATCTAATGTTGATGTTTTTATCCATCTGTCTGTACTCCATCCTTTTTTACGCTTAAACCGCTGAACCGATTTAGATGAAATTCTATATCGAGATAGTTTGAGTCCCGGAAAAGGATATATTATAGTAGGTATTTATCCCAGGAATTACCCCACGCAGACGAAGTCGCTGGCACCCGCTAGTAAATTATAAACGAGTAGTCGCCTATTGGCTGAAATGAAAACTTTTTTAATTTGACGTACTGCCTCAACGTTTACGCTCACGCAGCTCGAACTTTCGCCACGATTGCAAATAATGGCCGGTCTCATCTGCGCGTATCGTGGCGATATACGCAGGCCCCAGTATGAGTGTAGCTAACCACACGAATGAAATCGCGATCAAACTCTTTGATGCGCACCAATTAACCATATCGATGCGAAGATTATTTTTGTTACGATAAACATGCAAATCCACTTTCGCAGTGGTCGGTCATTGGATGGGTGACCTAAAATTTACTAACTCGAGCTCCTTCTTGCTTCGGATGACACGTTAAGCCGACGCCCTGGTCCCGGGTGGTGGGTCATGGTCCAATCTCCCTATTCCATGCATAGGGAAGCCCTGTGCCCCAGCAGTGGGGGCAATAATGGACTGATGATGATGAAACATTCGCGATAGGCGGTATAGCTTAGCCAGACATGTGTGGCCCCAGCTGAGGTTAAAACAATAAGATCTATTCTGTTGACAACAGTTCTCAATTTAAGGGGACTACTTGTCTTGTAACAAGGAAATAGGTAATTGTATAAGATGGCTATTGTATAAGAATGTTAACACAATAATGATGGACACTGAACTATGACGAAACATTGTGTTAAGTAAGTAATTGCTATGAGCACGTTGTAACTCCCCTGACAACCAATAAAATTATTCTATTATACAGTTTTCTCTTTCTAACGTTAGGAACCCGAAATAATAATAATTTTATTTGCACCATAATTATTTTTACAATCGTTGGGTACATTTGGTTGCTAGAGTCTGAACGGAAATAGAATGGGCGTGGCGAAAAACGGAACTAACATTAAGATTTTTATTTGGCAATCAAACCCAGCAATCTGTGAAACGCCAAAGTTTTGTATTGATACGGATTTGTTTGTTGTTGTGATTTCTTGCGGTTTTTTGTATTTAATCGTGTCTAAAAGGGGTAAAACCTTACAAATACGGTAGAAAAGCACTACAGCGCCCTCCAATCTGAATCCCATTCTCTTTCCGCACAGACTCTATCCAATTATTATTAAAAGGAGCTCTAGTTGTTGGAACACTACCTACCTTACTAAGTTGACAAGACAACTTGGATTAAGGGAGCTAGGCTCGACCAAGTGATAAAATGCACTATATATTGAATCCATAAACACTACTAAATAACAAACAAAGTTTAGAAAAGGGTTGCTCCATATTCATCCATCAATGTCTCATCCCATTTCTTTATATATCCCAAACTAGTATTAGGAATATTAATATTCAACCTATTAGATTATTTATTTTTCTTAATTCAAGCTAATTGCGTTCTTTGCTCATGCCAGGCAAATATTACCAAAAAAGTATGGTTAACGTTTAATATTTTTCAGAAAAATATTATATATAAGGATAAGACTATTCTCCTTTAAGCAAAAATAAAAAACTTGTCAATCCTATTTATACACACATCAAAAGTGTCTAGGGATCAACATATATTTTTGCAATAACTTTTCTCCTGATTGATATTAATTAAAATTTTCTTTAAGGATTCATCAAATAAAGTGTTTTCGTTTGTCACAGTAACGATAAACCAAGTCACCTTTGCATTAATAAAGAAATTTGCCATTTTCCTAATAAAGGGATTTTTGACATTTGAACCACTAACACAAAAGTTCGAAAAAAAGACTGAAATAACAGTTTTCTCTAAAATTTTATTGGGTAACTTAAACAATTAATAATCCGTATTTCTACCGCGAACACTAACAACACAAGAACATCGGTTTGGCATACTCAAAATGAGTTCATCCAAATCACGCTGTGGAATGGCCGCCCATGTTCGCTGCAACAACAAAAAAAGGTCTTCTTGCGACTGGATACCCTCCATATTCGGCAGAGCTCTTCTCTGTAGCATATCCCATGCATGCTCAATCGGGTTCAAGTCTGGCGACTGAGCAGGCCAGGGCAGGACATTGATGTTAGCTGCGGCGAGAGTCTGTCTTACAACTCTTGCGGTGTGCGGTCGTGCATTATCATGCATTAACTGAAATAAGGGACCGATTTGCACTTGTAGAGGAACGATGACGTCTGATACAATCGTCTCAGCATAAATTTGAGCGTTGAGGTTGCCTCTGATCCAAATCAACTCAGTTCTTCCGCCGATCCAAATACCCGCCCATACCATGATGGTTCCACCACTATAAGGATGGACTTCCTGGCAGGATTTTAATCGCTGTTGGCGTCCAGGGGTTCTCCAGTGTCGTATACGTCTTGTATCCGGTCTCATACCAAAACGAGACTCATCAGAAAAGCACACGAAACGCCATTGTTCTTCTGCCCAATTTCTGTGTTCAAGAGCCCATTGATATCGAATCCTACGATTGTGCATTGCTATAGGTGGTACCCGTAGCGGTCTTCGGGAATGAAGGTTCACTTCATGCAAGCGGTTTCTGACTGTTTGGTCGCTAATTAAGTTCCCTGAAGAGTGATGAAGCCTCACGGCTAACATCATGGCGGTTATTGTTGGAGCTCTTCGAGTTAAGATTTGAATGTATCGGTCTTGTCTCCGTGTGGTGCAGCGATACCGTCCTCCATGGCGCTCAGCCACGGTACCAGTGCTTCGGTATCGTGTCCAAAGTCGACTGATAACACTCTGACTTGTATTCAGAGCTAAAGCCACAGTACGTTGCCGGGAACCAGCTTCTATCATTCCCACGGCTCTGAGCATTTCTTCCCTGCTTATATGACGTCGCCGCTCCATAATAACGTTGGTTTTAATCAGTAGTAGGGAAACAGTAGCACTAATAATGTCTTCAATGCGTTGTATGTTTTTATAGGGAAAATATTGACAGCTGATTTTCATCTTTTACTCGAATTTGATTCACAGTTCCTGATTCAAATTATGAAATGCACCAAAAAGGATCCATATAAATTTATAAAATCATAAATTTATTACAAAGCCACATCTCAATCTCAAGAAATCCGCATAAAAATGCTTGATCCCTAGACACTTTTGATGTGTGTATTATTTTCACTGGAATCCGACTCTCAATTAGCCTTTTTTTAGGACAATCAGAAGCTTCTTGGTTTATCAACAGCGTGGAACCATTCAGAGGGATACAATAATTCTTTCATTTAATCCTTTTTGTAGGTTATCTATTTGTGTACAAGGATTATTCAGTTACTAGTAATGTAGGTATGATATTAGTTTCACCGCAATTCTGCGAATAGAAATCCTGATTGTAGCTTTCCTACTAAAACTCGATGGAAATTCCTCCTTCCCCCGAGCTAGATGCTTGCTCTATGTGCGCGATTCGAATATGTACATGGTCGCAACTTTTCAGTGTTTGTATTGCATGTATCTATATTCCGATACTGAAACGTAATAATAATAATAATAATAATAAATTCATTTATTTGCATCACAAATTAGTACAATTAATAATAAGCAGACATAAATGATTAAAAGTTTAACAGTTCTTAAATAACTAGTATGAACTACAATCATTAGTGAGTGACAGTGATGCAAATAGGCAGAAGCTCAGCAGTGTTTTTGCCTCAATAGACAAAATGCTGATTTTCAGCAACTGCCCCTAGGAAGCGCGAGGATGTAGGTACGCTGCAAAGCTGGCATTGTAATTCCCTAGTGCCACACAAACACAATACACGAACATCATTTACTTCATTATTAATTAATTTACCTAGCAATATTTGTTAATAAAATTTTCTAAATAATAATAAATAAATGTATGTAATTAATCATTAAAAAACAAAATTGTGTAGACAATATTAAATAAATGTGTAAGTAATAATATAAAATATAAATTTTAATTTCTTTTGTCAAGAAGATTGAATGCTTACAGAAGAACCTCCACCAAAACGACAATTAGTGCGTATGCCTAAAGTTTGCAAATTCAGTAAGGCTAATTTAATTTGCTTTTTGAAAGTGTACCTTGATGTTACGTGTCTTATAGGAGGAGGTAAATCATTCCAACATTTAGTCGCTTGGTGGCGGAAACTACCTGTAAATGCCACTGTCTTATGTTTTTGCGTCGCCAATATCGGACGTATTGATCTGCAAACACCTGGTCCATATCGAGAATGGAAGGTACGAAACTGTAACTTTTTGTAAAGGTATTCCGGGTTCTTAAATTTTAACAGATCAAACATAAATATTGCCAAATGCAGATGCCTGCGTGACTCCATATTCAATAATGAGGCGCTATTAAGAAACGGTGACACGTGGGTTCGAGGAGGGATATTAAAACAAAAGCGACCACAAGCATTTTGAACTCGCTGGATAAGCCTTTGAGTACTAGTAAGCAAACGAGGACCATATACTAGATCCCCATAATTCAGTACCGATAAAACCAGTGACTCACATAAAATGATCCGTGTTTGTTCTGTAAGGAAATTCCGAATTTTATACAAAGTTTTTAACCTATAAAAGCAACTCCTTACAAGACCCAAAACATGTTTCTCAAAACGCAGCTTATTGTCGAACACTATACCCAAGTTCCTGGCTTCGCTTACATGTTCAATGTCTGACCCCAACACTCGAAGCGTAGGATTACAACTAGCGAGTCTTTCAGTCTGTTGTTGTGTAAACGTAGTAACTGTCGAGTTAATAAGTTTTAGTGGCAGAATATCTTAACTAATTTTAACTATTACAAGTAATGTGATTACTGTGATAAGTCGGAGAGTTCACATAATCTTGGATTCGACTGCAACCAATGACATAAAAGTCAGCTGTAAGTTGTTTTAAATAAAATCTTTTCACAAATATGAAAGACGTAACACGTGTAGTTGAATTTAAACTACCTACGTACCACAAGCTAAATGATAATAAATAATTCGGAAAGAATTAACCGCAATATTGAAAAAAGTCATCTAGTGAACAGTCGGGTAAAAACACAGCGTACTTACATAAGTCCATAAAGTCACGATCGAGTTTATTAAAGAAACCAACCACTCAACCGTTAAATTGAAAGATGTAAACGAGAATAAAGGTTACTCACAGTATGGGGCACTAAAAATATATCCCATAAAATTATATCGCACATAAATTCAGTTGATCGGACACAAACACATTAATTTAATTTACAATTTAAAAATAATGTTAAGAGTTTCTTGACATATCGAAGTGATATTGCTCTAGTCTATTGCATATTAAAAAAGCTAAATGATAATAAATTAAATTTTATTTTGTTGCAGACTCCATAAGATATGACCTGAAAACATTCTTCAAGATACCCAGGTGGTCTGTTAGATAAAATAAATAAAAATGTCCAATATATCTCAGACGCTTTTGGACATATTCCAAGAGATACTGGCAGCGTCCGGCAATTCGACGGAAGGGTATGAAAAACATCAGATCATGTCGGTTCTACGGGAGCAGTCCAGGAATGGCATGGACAGCCTTGAGGCGACCTTGGTTAAGATGATGAAGGACGCTAGGAGGAAACTAAATGTGACCTTCGCTGAATGCGACTATTGCTCGGGCCACTTCTGGGAGGTGGTTGAGGCGTACAACCGCATCCATGGCTACTTCAGTCTTCTGGTGAGTGCATACTTCAATAACTCATATTTTTAAATACAGTTTTGAACTTTCGCGTTGAATTATAAATATAGCGTCTTACGGATTTTCGTACATTTTTTTTAGACGTGTGACCATCAATCAAAATTTTTACAGAACCCAGTGGATGAGTCCGGCTTGCACTTGCCAGGTTTTTTTAGAAAACTAAATTTTACTTGAGTTGCAAATTTTATTGAATGAATGAGGCAGAGTAATTATAATATTCTTAAGTTGGTACCACGAAATTTATTAAATATTTTGTTTTCTCCCTATGGTGCTGATAAGGCTGTCTTTACTTATATATTGTGAACGCAAAAGTTTAAAATAAAGCTACTTATTTCTTCGTTAAAACTGTGTTCTTTAATTAAAAGAAAATATTTATTACAAATGTTGTCTGGAAAGATCGCTTGTAGCGATAAGACCGCCTTTGTCCATATTATTGTTAAATGTATTCTTTGTACCTATGTTCTTTTGTATGTGAGCAGTAAAGTGTTTATTATTATTATTATATTAAGCAAAACTTATTACAATATTTATCAATATGGTTACGTAGTAAGCTCCTTGGTCTCAAATGAATTTTGCTACGAGTATGAACACGTAAGCCCCTAATTTACACACTCCGGTAGTAAAAGCTTTTCAATTGAATAGACAAGACTAGTTTCGATGAAATTAAACATGCCGTACTGTTGAAACCCTTCAAGGAAAAAACAAATAATGTCAAACTGCATATATGCACTTTTAACGTAAGATTACCGTCCTTAGCAGCAAAACTACAAAATATTACCCATGATATATTGGGCTTAATCGAAATTCGACGAATAGGTGAAAATATTTTTAAAGACGATGATTATTTAATGTACTATTTGGGCTAAACGACAAGTCTATACGGGGTAGGTTTCTTGGTCACGAAAAAATAGAAAGAAAATATTGAAAAATACTGCAATTTCGGAGATAGTATATACATATATTATAGAAATAGTACTTACTTGAAAACTTATCCTTTTTCGCTTTTTTCTTTTTTCCACCTTTGCATCCTATCCACCAGGTAGTAAACAGTTCAGACGCCCAAGCACGATTTTTTGACAGCTCCGTAATCGTATCGCATCGTAAAGTTTCTAAGCAAACTAAGCAGCGCCCAGCGATATAATTTGATAATGACTGCTTGGGCCTCTGGTCCTTGTTAAAATCAGTCGAATTTCTGCCGTCCCACACTGCCGCTGGACTCCACGTCTGGATACTAGCTCTACGCAAACACCAAGATGCTAAAGACCGTAATACATAATAAAGGGGTCCGTAAAGTCCTCCTTAGTCCTGATAGAATACCAACAAGAGTACCGAGATGATGTGCGCCTGAGTTGTCTCCTGTTTTTAAGAGCATCAACTTTTTGAAAAAAATTACTTAATAAGGCTGCATCATAGAAGCATTCTTATTAAAACCTCGTGGCTGAGGAGCTTCAGGTTTTTTTTATAGAAACATATATAGCCCTAGAAACTTACTCACCGACAGAAATACAATACCACTAAAAGGTAGTGTTATTTTATTTATTTAAACTTTATTGACCAAAATATAAACAATGGTACAAAAGGCGGACTTAATGCTAAAAGCATTCTCTCCCAGTCAACCTTTTGGGAAAAATGAAAAACAAGTACGGTGGTATAAAGCTAAATACGAATGTATGTACAAAATAACATAGATAGCAGTCATCTGCACATAAATCTGCAAATCATCAGCATAGAAATGATAAAAGCAGCCAAGCGAGAAGGAAAGAAAGTTAATGAACAAAGAGAAAAGAAGAGGGGAAAGAATGCCCCCTTGTCGAACGCCAGCAGTCAAGTCATTCCAACTTGACAATTCACGATCCTTGCGCACTGCCTGCTGGCGACCAGTGTAAGATGAAAACCAGTCCAATGTCAAAGATGAAAAATTAAGAGTTTTCAGAATCGCAAGTAGAACATCGTGGTCCACCATATTGAAAGCATTTTACTGCGTTTTTGTAAGGTAAAGGTTCCTTCCCCAGTCGGGTGCACCAATTCGTTAGGAAAATACGCTATGCCCTATCTCTCTTAAACTTCGAACCGTAACATCTACACTTAAGTTGAGCCGCTTAGATGGAGGGATAAACTCATGCATATAATAGACGTGTAAATTTAATATGCACGATTCATAAGCCGATCAAGGGTAGATATTCCGGCGGGTTTCATAAATGCACGAGAGTTTTCTGCTGATTCGCTCATCGTGGATTCTTAGTGTATATTACTTCAATTTGTCAACTTAAGCTCCAAATTACTGATAACGAAGTACTTACCTAATGGACGATTTAAGAGAAAGTTGAATAAGTGCGCAGCATATTGATGTGCTAGCCTTTTTTGTATTAAATTCGCGAGGACACGAAGAGTAAACGGCTACGTTCTTAGCATTAAATTATCTCGGTCTTTCAGACTGTAAGAGGCTGATGGCCTGGATACAATGACCGATTCATTGAAAGAAAGGTCACAAAATATACTTTACGGAGGTTGTATACTTTGTTCGAAAGTTCAAAATTGCGCACCATACAACCGAGCGGGCGGTAAAATTTTACAGCACGCTTCGGTATATGACATCGTGGGTATCCTTAACGGTTTTTCTTTTTAATTTCGATCGAACCTCTTTAGAACCACTTTTGAACTATACTTTTGGCTCACTTTAATACTAAAGAGAGAAAAAAAAGAGCCGAAAGATGTAGTTCTAATTTTCACCACTAGCGCCAAGTGGAAAAAAAAATGCTTTATTACTTAAAATGGCACTGATTTAAAGAGGTAGTTGTAAATATCAGTTTTGGTAAGTTAAAAATTATAAATGGCTTTTGACTGAAGGAATTAAATAAAACAAATTATATAATAATAATAGGAACTTTTATTAGTAATTCGAAATATACTTATGTAATTAAAATGACATAAAATTTCCTAAGTAGCAGCTAAAATAAACTTATTGTATAATAAGAGCAGGTCACTCTTTTCTCCTCCTTTTTTTTCCATGTATTTGAGTTCGGGTGTTACCGCTCGCTATGATCTGCCGAACTATTTATCGAACCGCTCATTCCATCATTTTTACCGCTCATTCAGTTATTGGACTGCTCAATTATTTTTAGAATTGACATTGTAACCATGTATTGATAAAATAACCGACTGATTGATCTTTTATCATTGTCCATGTTTTACTGTCGCAATAATTAATCAACCGCCATTAAATGAAATAACAGCTCAATATGTTTTTCAACTGATCATAATAACATCTCGAATATTTAAATAACAGAAAAAAATCCACGCGGACCAGGCAGCGGATGGGACTCGAACCCGCATCCTTCGCTATCCGGGCGAATGCACTGACCATTATGCTACCACGGCCCTATTAGCCGCGTCGAAATTTTCCTAGCCTTAAGCTGCAAGCGCCATCTCTTCGCATTGTAGGTAACCCACAATGTCAAATGAATACTTTTTCAAGTATTAAACATTTGAAAGAAGAAATAGCAATTACAGTTATGATTTTATTAAAAGTTTACTAGAAAAAAATCCACGCGGACCAGGCAGCGGACGGGACTCGAACCCGCGCGTCCGGTCCGCGTGGATTTTTTTCTAGTAAACTTTTCTTTAGATTTAAACATCTAGCAGTTAAATGCTTAAAAAATAAATAAAATCATAAATTTAAATAACAGCTCAAAAATTATACTCTTTTCTTGCAAATGTGTTGAAAAACGTTGTATGATTTTCATTTGGAATTGGTATTTACAAACTCGTGAGTCGTGACTATGGCAAAGCCTCGCTTTCGTCTCGGGCTTACATTCGTCTACTAATTTGTAAAAACCAACTTGCCGCACTAATATCATAAATAACTATAAATGCACAATGAAGACTAACAAACATATTTGTTTCTTAGGTTTTCACGTACATTACTCATTAAATAAAACTAGTTTGAAAGGATTAATTCACGAACTTTATTTATTTATTGACGTTTCGTAGCCTTTTCAGGTCTGTATCGTTAGAATAATGATTTTTTATTTACTTTTTCGAGCTACCTTCGAAAGACTTTTTGAGATTGAGCGTTCGGATATTTCATGGAAGTTTTTTTTATTTTTTTTTTTATTGTCTATGTATGAATTTATTAGTTAATATAGTTAATAAAGTACTTTATTTAAAATACTAACTAACATGTTAAAGTGGAGACCAATACACAACATTTTGATTAAAATTTGCCATCAACTTCGTCTTGAGCGTTTCTTTAAAAGATATAGCTACTTATTTTGGTTGTTCCGAGTAGTCACCACTGGCTTCGTTCCCACCGGGGACAGACGAGAAAAAAATACCATTTGGTGCCAGTGGTGACAAATTACAATTGTTGTGATGACGAGAGGGAAAATGAGAGTCATTTCCGACCACACGGACCCAGTTCAGAACGATAAGTGCCAATCACTTCCGATGCAGCATGGACATGTGGTTTACGTAGTTGGAAGAGATTTAACACGTTTTGGTGACCCATCTGGTGAGTAGCCTTAGTGACAGTTGTTTAACCGCTGAATAGATATATTGTTTTAAACTTTCATGGTCACTAACATTATAGCTATTAACGGGATTGTTACCATGTACCTTGTTTTTTATGAGTCTCCGATATTTCGGCACTGTTGCAAGCGCCATGATCACGGAGTATCTGAAGTAATTGCGGGTAGATGTTATGGCAGACATATCGGTCTACCCTTTGACGTCGTCTTTTACTGCGCTCGATACCCCTACCATTGGTCACATTCTCACTATTCAATCGCACCTGTTCCTGACACACAATACTCACAGTATCAGATCGCGGAACGACACTTTTTTGATTTTTGCGGTTTTTGCACATACGACTCATAAAAAACAAGGTACATGGTAACAATCCCGTTAATAGCTATAACGCTGAATAGATATTTGTAAGATATTACAAATGATATTACATGGTTTATTATGCAGAGTGGCTTGCAGAGGAAAATATAGAGAAAAGGCAAGTTGATTGGTGTCACACATTTTAATTTATAATTTGCAAAGAGATTAATACTTAGTAGATACATTAATGTATTTGAGTATCTATAACGGGAAAGGCCATGCATTTCCCCTTGTCATAAGGTACAAGAACATTGTTCTAGTACGTTTATAAAAACTACTTTTGAAATACATCGAATTTACAAAAAGACAGAATTACCTTTCATATGTAAGTATTTTTTGTTAATTTTTAGTTGAATTCAAGTTTTTAATTTCAAAATACTAAATCGATTCTCGTTCAAACTAACATGACAATTCGATTAACTAATAGATATATTTGTGTACATATATGTATTTGGATATTTATGTTTTGTATATATGTACTGATGTATTTATTTATTATGTATAACTTTAGCTTTATGCCGTCGTTCCTGTTTATCGTTTTTACCTAAGGTTGACTGGTAGAGAATGCTTTTAGCATTAAGTCCGCCTCTTGTACCAGTTTAATGTATTTGGCCAATAAAGTTTGTTAAATAAATAATTTTATGATGTTTTGCGAATATCATATATTCAACGACTGAGAATTGAATTAGTATACTGCGTTCACAGAGTTATTCACTATTTTATTCAGAGTTCCATTGTACAATTATTTCCTTTTAAACATAAATATTGTTTGTTATGTTATCATCTGTTCATATTGAATCGTAGACTTTTGCTAAATCAGCCGACTCTTAAAAATGAATTGTGTTCAACTGAATGGGAGGAATCGTAGAATAAATAAGAAATAATATTTAATAAATTCAGCGTTTCATCCCGTTGGGAACACAATCAAAAATCTATTTGAACGTAAAAATATTCTTCTTAAATCCTTGCGATCTTATTCTATAACTGGCTGTGCCCGCGTCAAACTGTGTCTTGCATTGGGTAAAGGTAAAATTATTCTAAAATGTAAAAATCAATTCAAACGCGTTTTCAGTAGAGCGCATACAATCACGGAAGGTAGGAAAACTGCGTAGAAGTGGTGCGTTCAGAGGCTCAAGCACGAACTTTGACAATACCCTTAGCTCCAACCAATATCGAATTCGAATAGTTTGCGAGTGAGAAATGTCATTATCAAATGTGTACTGGTTTTTAGTTCTCGTTACGTACGTTATGGCGCTGCTGTTCAAGTTTCCATACTTTGACATTGATATTTCGCACTCGCAAACTATTCAAATTCGAAAATGGTTTGTGCTACTGTACCCCGGGGTATTGTACCCCTAGCACGATAACATGTACTTATGCCGTATGGTATGTGCGTACACCGACACAGTGATGTAGTTGTGTATAGCAGTTAAAAGAAGATCAAGGCTCAATGCAATATAATCACACAATTCAGGAGAGACTAATTTTAAGACAGTATAAGATGAGTGGGATAAAAGATAAGAAGTCGAAATCAACATAACAAACTTGTACACTAGCGTAGCATTAGGCAGACACCGCACCCGTAGGATAAGAGTGCGAAGACCCGGTCTACATACGACACGCTATACCAGGTATAGGTTTGTTCCTGGGCGTTTTTAGTAAATTCCCAGTTCTTCAGCTACGTCGTGATACGTACAACTGATTTTTTTCAAAAAGGCATCCATTTTATCCGTAACAGGGCGACCAGAGCGACGTGCATTTTTGACATCAAAATTTCTGGATTAAAAATGCTTTAAACAAAATTTGTGCAACTCTCACAGACACTGAACTAGGTCCCTAAACATTACAATTTTTTTTCGCAACTTGTGGAATCGAATTTCTATTTTTCTAATTTGAATTATCTTATTTAAAATTTTAACATTTCAATAAAACCAAAAAAAGCCAGATACAAATTGTATAGCCAAAGAAATTTTATTACTAGTTCATAGATAACTATATTGCGGAAAGTTTTTTCCCCACCCTATTATTAAACCACTGATTCAAGCATTTCGCTCACTGATGGAGAGATTTTTCCCAAAATTTTAATATCTTTGGATTTCTCTGGCTTTGAATAAACATCAAAGGTTACCACGATATATCAAACTGTCTGCGGCGTGCAAAAGGATGAAAATAGACTAGAAAGTTCGCTGGAGCTTTCCCATGTAGTTTGTACCGTTCTTACGAATACAAGCGAAAGCTCAAAGGCTTTTCTATAAAATGAAACGATGCTGTAAATGTTTGACACTATGTTCAATATTATGCTTACCTCGCGACAAGTGTTTGAATTCCTTTCTTTACGCTTCTACCTACGCATTTTACTCGGCATCATCCCCGACAAAGTGATAAATAAATATTTTTATCTACAATCATGAAACCTCTATTAAAGATTCTGAAACAGTAAGATTATGGTCAAAGTCATAATTAAAAAAAAACCGACGGGTTGCACTCCGGGAGTGCCGGCAGATGTGAAACTTGAATATTAACGGTGTGCATTTTTGATATTTTGGAATGGTTAGGGAATAATTTTGCACGAATTGCTTTAATTATCAGTGTAAAAGTACTATCATGTATGTGGTAGAATATAATATTTATTTATTGCGCTATCGTACACAAACATGATAATTTATAGTACATTAAAAAAGTTTATCTCTTAGAAAAATCAACTTACATGAATCACGTTTAAGCGCACTTAGCGACATCTATTGTACAGAAATCAACTTACATGAATCACATTTAAGAGCACTTAGCGACATCTATTGTAAAAAAATGCATTTTCTTCGCAATAAAGCCACGTAGACTTATTATTATAATACGGTAAAATAAAATATTATTATGTTTCGTCCAATATATTGAAAGTCAACGAGAACGTATGCGATCAGCCCACGTGTTTAACCTGACGCGAGTTTAACATTTTTTACCCATACAAAAAAGTGTACAACGCCGCTAAAGAAGTTTTCACTTCAAAAACATTATAAAACCCAAACAAGGGTGTTATAATAATGGACTAAATTTCATAACAACATTCCTTCGCTTTTTAAATCCCCTCCGCGCTAAGGGCTTACTCAACAGACAGTCACAATTTTCACTGCTCGATGCGTGGTATTATGAATTTCAAAAAAAGAACATTGTTATTTACGTGCGTTTCATTCCGATTCCGAAACTTTTGACGAATTTTAGGTTCTGAGAACGCCCCATGGTTTCAAAATCTTTTGTAAAGAATTCATACCATGGGTGTGGATAAAGTTTTGTATGCAACTATTCATAATTAAGAATTAAAACACTCATGTGATACTATTATCACATTCGTGTTTTAATACCCTTAATTATACAAGAGTTGCATAAATGACTATTACACTCTAACCAATAGGAATGACGACTAACCTTTTTCAAAAGTCTTCTTTGAAGGATGGATAATTTTTCTATTTTCATGAAAATTATTGTTATTATTTGTACCCACCTTTATACAGGATTAAGTAAAAATCTTTATATACGTCTTCTCTTCTATGAAGAATTACCAGTTTTTCTTCTTTAACTAAAATCACGCAAACGTGATTAGATTATCTGCCTTGTTAGCGTTTGGCAATATATACACAATCCGATTTTAACTTGCTTGAACTGTGCTGATACAAGATCCATTTAATAAAGGTTGGCGAACAATATCCATGAGCTCCTACGAGTTCTGCTGACACAATAAAGCTTAATATTACAATTCAGTGTTGGCAGAATTGTAAAGAGCATTTCCCGTTGATACACTGTTAACGGTCGTAAAGAAAGAACCCACTCGAGCGTCGAGTTGGGTTTTATATTCCATCGCTGAAATATGAAGAGCATGACGAAGCGTGAGGGTAAGGAGCCAATAATTTCTTACGTCTTTGTGTCAAATTTATTTATTTTTAACAACAGTGGTACCAATAAGCCTAGCCTCAAAGTAAGCTTGTGTTATAGGATGCTAGGATAACGGATAGAAGGCACATACTGATACATATATCAGTATGTTCATATATTAATACATATTAAATATCTATCACTGGAGTACAAATGCTCGTATTCATCACACAAACACCTACTCCCACCGGGATTCGAACCCGGGACCTCTCGATTAGGCGACACCTTGAAATATGTTGATAAATGTCAACTGACATTGTCGTAGTTTGACATTATTGTATGAGCTAAATCTTGTTTTAGTTAAATTAGGATTTAGCAAAATTCCTGCAAGTGGGCCTTAGTGTCAAATGTAAGAACGTCGGAAAATACGGTGGTAACGGTACGGTGGTACGGTGATATAGGTACCTACATGGGTTTGTCACATGGTATAGTATAGTATATTAAATATAAAAGATATTTTACTAAATATTTATTTTATATAGGAAAAAATAATCCTCATGATTTATCCTTTCTACAGTTATCATAAAATACATTTGTTTTTTGAAGGGAAAACTTCTTTAGCGGCGGTGTACACTTTTTTTGTGTGGGTAAAAAATTTTAAACTCGCGTCAGGTTTAACATGTGGGCTGATCGCATCATGACACACAATAAAATTGGAAAGGTTGTTGACTTTCAATATATTGGACGAAACATAGTAATATTTGGCAGCTTTATTGCGAAGAAATTCATTT
This sequence comes from Chilo suppressalis, assembly GCA_902850365.2. Lineage (NCBI taxonomy): Eukaryota > Metazoa > Arthropoda > Insecta > Lepidoptera > Crambidae > Chilo > Chilo suppressalis. The sequence continues at coordinate 7,112,071 of OU963912.1, read as the reverse complement.
TTTTTTACAATAGATGTCGCTAGGTGCGGTTAAATGTGATTCATGTAAGTTGATTTCTTTACAATAGATGTCGCTAAGTGCGCTTAAACGTGATTCATGTAGGGGAAGGGGGGGCATGATGGGGTAGCTAAGGGAAATAACAAAATTACAGCACAATCACTATGTTTATTACTCTCATTAACTTATGGCATGTTAAGTCATTAATCTAACTATGATTTGGTACAGTCTTTGGAGAATCAACGTATCACATATTTCTATAATTAATAATTAATAGGAACATTATTAAAAACCATCTTGCCCCATACTATGGGGCATGATGAGGAAGGCTATTCGTTCTCACAAAACAAGCAAATGTGTATTTCTTCCAGATCTTCATCGTCCACGCCAGAACAAGCGTTGTGATATGATATGCTAGACGTCTCACTTCGGTAGTTATTAGTCCAAAAAGACGCTTTTCCATATATTTCAGATATGCTTCTATTTCACCTTCTTCCAAAGACGCGTGCATTACCGTTCACAGTTTCTCTCGCACTAACCGTTGGTTGAATGAGGCTTCCTATATTGGCTTATTGTTTTATATTCACAGACGTCTAGTTTCTTCTATGTGTACGGTACCCCATCTTACCTCGCTACCCCGTCATGCCCCCCCTTCCCCTAAGTTGATTTTTCTGAGAGATAAACTTTTTGAATTTAATATAAATTGTCATGGTTATGTACATAGATGATAGTACTTTTATACTGATAATTAAAGCAATCCGTGCAAAATTATTCCCTAACCATTTTCCCTCCCTACCTTCTTTCCCTCCGTTTGAAAGACGTCCTGTATATCAAATTAAAGGCAGTAGTTTCCTTGATCACGCCATAACTTATGAAAAGTTTACCGATATCATCCATCTTTTTTACAGTTTTCTGATACTTTCTTCGATCAACAATTCTATAGATAACGGGTCAGAGCGTAAAATCCGTCTCGGTATTAATATAGCCTTACATGAGGCGTGAGATCTTAGTTTAAATTAGTTCGGTTAATACAAAACGAAGTAACTCGCTGGCCAAATGACGGGTAAAAATATTTGATTTTGTGCGTCATAAGGTTGATTTCACATTTTCCCTTTTTCATCTTTATCGTTTTCTTCCAAGTATTTGAGATATAATTTATAAAAGGAACAAGAGTTCGTTTTAGAAGATAATAGGTCGCATGTGCGTAATAACATTCTGTTATTTGTAACCTTATTCCTTTGTGAGATAGTTGTGTGGCCGTAATAAGTGTAATTAGATCACAGAAAATCGAAACCAATAATCTCCCAGTCTGCGAAATAGAAGTTATTTTATGTTTGTAGAGTTAATTAATAATTTTATTTATTTTTTACCAAAATTTCTCTTCTCGAAAATGAGAAAGCATCCAAAAGTGGCAGACAACAAACATCAACAACATCAACATTAACGAGAAACTTATTCTGAAATGAACGCTTACAACAAATTACTTAACACACATTTAAGACACTTGCGTAAAACAAAAGCTTATTTTGTGGGAAACATTCTAAATATCTTCAAACAAATACATTTGCGTAATGAATAAACCTTATGTCGTATTCGCATGAAAAGATTTTCTTTGATTATTTACTTACGATTTCAAAATAAAAAAATGATTTCTTGGTAAATAAGTTTACTCAAATTGGTAACATATAGTATGCTGCATACTATATAGGTCACTCTCATTACTTAGTAACCTATTCAGTATATTGAGAATCTCGCCTTCAGCGGCTAGCGCGTTTGGTTTTCGATCGTAAACTTCAAGCAACTTTCGCAATGGCCTCTCATAGAATGAGAAACAACAAAAAAAAAAGAATTATCCTAATTGGCGCATTCATTTGGGAGTTATGCGCGTTTATAAATTTAGGCGAATCATTTTAATTGATATACCTACATAGATAACAAAATGAAGAAAATAATATCAGCCATATTTTTTTTTAATTTGTCCAACGTTTACTATAATGATGTGTTATGATAGTTATTAAATTTGTAATAGCACTAAACACATTGCCCTCGCCTATAAATAACTTTTTAGCTCGAGATTTAAATATAGATAGTTATAGACAACCTAATTAAATCTCGTAGAACTTTATTCAACAGTACAATACTAAGATACATTACCTACTCCTCAATGTCTGAAACCTGAAAATATAAAACAGTTACAGATATTTACTATTTTTGGTATCAGAATTATGTTTATGACTTTAGAAAATATGTCACAGACTTTTCTTTTACTTTTTAACAAGAATCATTGTTATAAAAGCAAAACACCGCTACATGTAAGTCCGAAGTCCTGGCTGTTTTAGCAGAGAGTAAATACAACTCAATTAAACTGAAGTTTCAGATAAAAGCTCATTTTACCGTGTGCACTACGGCGAAACCACAACAAGCTTTGCAGAATTTCACGGAAATATTAGGTTGTTTAATAATAAGCGGCGGTTTTTAATCTTAAAATATTAATATGTGTAAGTACAATAAAGTTTTATTAGTCTACTTAGAGTTAGGTTTACAGCTATTTCGCTATAAAATGACGAGTTCTCATCGCAACCGTTAAGACACTAAAGACGTAAAGTCACTATTAAACAATAAATTAGTAGCACGTGATTATTTTATTTTTGGTGGTATGTACCACGTATGTACGAACATCGGTAACAAAAACAACAATCGATTATTATGTTTAATTGATAGGGTATTATGGCATCACTATTTTCACGATATAAACAAAAGTCAGATATCCGGCTCAAAGTATAAACATGATGATGACTAATATTACTTCTAAAATTATTCCTTGTTCAAAAAAGCCATTCTGATAGACAAACTTAAGTATAAATTAAAGAAAATAATTATCATATTATTTTTACCTTGGTGCTTGAGACATATCTGTACTAAACATGGGCATTCTCCTTTAATTTTTATTAGGCTTATAGAATCATGCCAGATTCGAGCTCACTGAACTGTGTTCATTCAGTGAGCCCGATTCGGACCCCTTAGTCCAAAGCCCACTTAAAAAAGTATTCTTCGGTCCATTCTGTATCGCTCAGTCGCTCGGTCAGTCAAGTCAAGCAAGTCAGTCAGTCGTTAACGGTTAGTTAGCTTAAACTTCAAATCGAATCGACAGTATCTTTGCTTTGCTAAGTCGCAATTTTGTAATTTGTTACCAAGGTGCAAACAATTAAAAAATTGTTTGCACCTTGTAATGGCATTATTAAAACAAATTTATGTAAGAAGATTGAGAACAAAGAAAGGAGTGGGAAAGATGATGCGAAAATGTTGATCCAGTATTGGATGCTGTTGCAAATATACATACAATGTAGTAAATATTGTATTTTTTATTTATTTAATTAATAAATATTTTGCATGTCGGGGGTCTTTTCTTCAAAAACCTGTATTTTGGCGGGAATTCGGGTAAGTTTTGGGGAGAATGCGAAATGGCTTTCTGGTAACACTGAGGGTAGGCTACTACGGGAGTTATAATCTACATATCGCAGTATGTATGCGTACCTAATACTTGTGTTACCCTTTTTTACATAAAAAAGTAATTCAGCATTCAGACTTACAAATCACCCGTTACTTATGCAAAACAAAGAAAAATAAACTTTTTCAATTTAGAGAATGGCAACGACGAAATGATAAATTACTTTTTGCCCGTAACAAAAAACCTTTGTAGTAAAACAACATAAATTGTGTACTTGAGAAAATAAGGGTTGGTTTTTATGAATAGCTCGTAGCGGTTACAAAGATTCCGCCTAAATCTTTAGGCAATTCTATTTCTAAAGTAATATAATATTTCTCTTTGTTTTTAGAGTTGTAACTTTTATGTGTTCTGTGGTCATAACCAACGCGACAAATAAACCCTATTATCATGCCTCTCCTGTCCGTCCGCCTGCCAAGAGGCTGTATATATAAGCAAATAAATATTTCTAATATTCAGGCCAACTAGCCCAGGCCTATGTTGCCTGTTATGAGACGGAGAAATACACTCAATAATACATATTAGTATATTTTAGTCGAAATACATAAACAGGAAGTTAACTTAGGAACTCGATGGCGCAAGTGGTTAGCGCGTTCGGCTGCGATCGTTGAAGTTAAGCAATTTTCGCAGTGGTCGGTCATTGGATGGGTGACCTAAAATTTACCATCTCGAGCTCCACCGTGCTTCGGAAAGCACGTTAAGCCGTTGGTCCCGGTTGCATCTGCAGTCGTTAGCACCTACCTATCCGCACTGGGCCCGCGTGGTGGGTCATGGCCCAATCTCCCTATTCCATCCATAAGAAAGACCTGTGCCTTAGCAGTGGGGACATTAACAGGCTGGTGATGTGATATAAACAGGCATGGCTAAGCTACAAATACAATATAAACAGACATGACTAAAGGTTCAAATGCAAGTATTCATCATACAAACATTTGCACCACTGGGAATCGAAACTAGGACCTCCGAGTAGGCGACACCTTGAAAAAAAACTTCGTGTATGTTTCTTATGGACCGTGTAAATGGTAGCTAATTTAAATTATGACCTCTGTGGCCGAGTGCTTTGTACGCCGGGTATCAAGGTGTCGCCTACACGTGAGGTCCCGGGTTCGAATGCCGGTGGGGGCAGATGTTTGTGTGATGAATACGATCATTTGTACTCCAGTCATGGATGTTTAACATGTATTTCTATATAAATATAGTTATATATGTATCAGTATATGTATTCTATCCGTTACCCTAGTATCCCATAATACAAGCCTACAGTGCTTATTTTGGGGCTGTTGGAAATATTTAGAAAAAAATGGTTGCCTGTAAAGTCGGTTTTACGGGCGAAGATTTTACGTGACAACGTCTTTTTCTCGGTAGAATATTTATTGATATGAATATAATTAAATTGCACAATAGGAACAAGGAATTGAATGAAAATAAGAATTGCACAAATTTTAACTATAGAAATATATTTTGTTTACTAAAACATTGTACATGTAAACTTAAACTTAACACGAGAGACTCATCGTAACGTTACCGAGCGTTACACTTTTTCATAAGTGACTCCCAGCCGCAACCTAATTTAAGACGTTGTCACGTCAAAATAACCTTGTTTCGTTGGACTTCTTTGGCAAGTCTAACTCGCACTTGGCCAATTTATTATCTGATATAATCCTATTGAACGGAGCGTATTTATATTAAGCGTATTTGATGTATTATGAATAAGATAAATTAATAAGAAACTTAATAAAAATAATTATATTTATACAATAATATAACAAAGAGAACTCACTCCATTTCAGGTGTTCTTAAGTTTGTGCTGACCTTTATACAGGTTAAACATCATAAATACTTCAAAGAGATTAACTGTCTAGACATTGTAAATATCTATATATAGGTAAAATTTTCTCAATCTCAATATTTAGTATTTTTATCTTGTAGTATAATATCATTATTATATAGGTACTAAAGGTAAGTTTTTGTTAAATGAATGCTGTAATTTAACGCATTCATATGTATTTACTTTTATTAACCTTCTTACTTAATTAGTATGGGTATCAAACATAGGACAGCACGGAGGGGAGTAGCCATAGCGAGCGACATAATACAAATCATTTTGTGTGAAACCAAACGTAGTTTAACGTACACGTATATAAAAAAAACTGTAAACACGACACTCACACATAAACAATGTCACAATAAATCGCCAAATCCTGCATCCATGTGTCATTTGTATGCACAACTCGACAGAGTGGAAAGCTGTGTAAGCCTACTCTCCTCCTGGCCGCGTCGACCGTGTTTCTTTATGGTATCAAATGAAAAGGCTTAAAGAGTAGCAAACAATTAAGATTTTTTCTAATAAAAACAAAATTAATATTAAATATATTGTATAGATATGGAAAACAATTGGTCCTTGGTTAATTTCCAGTAGATTACCAGTAAATGTAATAGAGCACGAACAACTTCAACCTACGATTCGGTTCAACTTATCGGATCTTAATAATGTGTTCCCGGAAGCCGGAAAGTTTAACTGCCTGAGTGCTTACTCCGAAACCAAACATTGTTCGATTTAAACCAAATACTATATATATAGATGTATAGTTTTGAGGGAGCAAGATGTACCGTACAATGTACATTAAAATACTTATATTGCTACTGCAATGCAACTCAATAACATTTACCTTGAAATTTCAAATCAATATGTTTTGAGCCGGCACAGTGGGGTGGGGGCTCCTATTTTTGATTCAATGCTAGGAGATACTTACGTATATGACAAACTATACAGCCATGCTCGAACGGTAACTCGAATCCTACTTATTAATATAAATGTGAGAGTTTGTATGTTTGTTACTCAATCACGCAAAAACTACTGATCGGATTTGAATGAAATTTGGTACGCATATAGTACATGACCCGGACTGAGGCATAGGATACTTTTCATCCCTGAAAAATTACATGTTCCTATGAGATTTAAAAAAAACGAAAGATAACGCGGACAAGGTCACACGTTATTTTCTAACTGAATGTTTAATTTTTTCGACATAATTAATAAAATGTTACCACTGCATAGATGAAAATTGTATTTGAGCTTACCAAAAATTCAACAAAACATCAAAGTTTTGATGTGCCATTCTTTAGTATAAACTCTAGTATCTAGAGATTACTATATAGTAATACTAAGTATAAAAATGTGAAACGACCATTAATAAAGGAAATCTGAAGTTTTTTTGTTCTTCTGCAGTTCATTTATATTAAAATCTCAAAACCACCCAAAATAAGTTAAAACTGTACATAAAAAACACTCTCCTCTCTTCCATTCCAATACAATAACACCATCAAAGTATTTTCTCTACAAAGCTCAACCGCTAACGCAACAACGCTGTTACTTCTAACACGTATTCAATCGACATGTTCATAATATCTCTTATCTCATTACATTTTAAATGATTTTGTTTTGTTGATGAGAGGCCACCTCCTGTGTGTTTTTTTCTACAAAATGACGCTGCAATCATATATCCGGTGAAATAGAGCAATTTAAGCTTTTCAATTGTCAACCATGTCTCAGATAAACATAGGATATATGATTATAATATCCTATGTTTACCTAGTTAGGTCATAAATTCTGTCACATGTTTAATATAAAATAATTGAAACAAGTTTATTCATTATGTAACCATTTATATACCAAAATGAACTTAACAAAACATAGATTCTTATGACAATAAAGTTTATTATATTTAATCAAGGATGTCTTAATTGACTTCAAATTGGGATGAGGCTTTGAGCACGCCTTTTCCTCCAAGTGTTGCCATCTAACGGTTTCTTGTAATCTAACGGACTCAAATCTGGAGTGGAGGAGGCCAGTCTTCGTGCCGGATGAAGTCGATTTCACGCGCCGCCAGTCAGTCTTGTGTGCTCTTCGCTCTATGAGCTGGCGCTGAATCTTGTTGGAATACCCAGTGCCTGTTATCAGTAATCAGTCATGTTCAGACATGGTATGAGAAACAGGTTCCACAAGGTTCGTCAGGACTGTATTTTGATACAGAACTGCATTCGTTTTTACACCTTTCTCACAAGAATGTACCTCTGTTAAGCCCCAATAAGAAACTCCCAACCATACCATGAGCGAGGATGGAAAATCTTGTTGGACACGCAGATTACGGTTGCTCGCTTCTTCACTACTGCGTACACCTTATCAGTTTGTTTGTTGTAGCTCTCTTCTACAGTAAAACTTTTTTCATCCGAAAAAAGAATTTCATTCAGTTAATTTTCCTTGATTTTCACTGGTATTCGACCATCGAATATTCATTCAGATTCGTCTAGCTGGTGCTTAGCTAGCAGCCTAGCTAGTTGCCTAGCTAGTGGCTAGCTAGCTGCCTAACTAGCAGCCTAGCTAGGTACCTAGCTGGCAGCCTAGCTAGCATCAGCTAGCTGATTGCCTAGCTAGATGTCTAGCTAGCTGCCTAGCTAGATGCCTAGCTAGCAGCAGCTAGCTGCCTAGCTAGTTGCCTAGCTAGATGCCTATTTAGCTGCCTAGCTAGATGCCTAGCTGATTGCCTAGCTAGCTGCCTAGCTAACTGCCTAGCTAGTTGCCTAGCTAGCTGCCTATCTAGCAGCTTAGCTAGCTGCCTAGCTAGTTGCCTAGCTAGTTGCCTAGCTAGTTGCCTAGCTAGATGCCTAGCTAGATGCCTAGCTGATTGCCTAGCTGGCGGCCTAGCTAGTGGCCTAGCTAGCTGCCTAGCTGATTGCCTAGCTAGCTGCCTAGCTAGCTGCCTAGCTAGTTGCCTAGCTAGCAGCCTAGATAGCTGCCTAGCTAGCTGCCTAGCTAGCTGCCTAGATAGCTGCCTAGCTAGCTGCCTAGATAGCTGCCTATGTAGCTGCCTAGCTAGCTGCCTAGCTAGATGCCTAGCTAGCAGCCTAGATAGCTGCCTAGCTAGCTGCCTAGATTGCTGCCTAGCTAGTTGCCTAGCTAGCAGCTTAGCTAGCTGCCTAGCTAGTTGCCTAGCTAGATGCCTAGCTAGATGCCTAGCTAGATGCCTAGCTAGATGCCTAGCTGATTGCCTAGCTGATTGCCTAGCTGGCGGCCTAGCTAGTTGCCTAGCTCGCTGCCTAGCTGATTGCCTAGCTGATTGCCTAGCTGGCGGCCTAGCTAGTTGCCTAGCTAGCAGCTTAGCGAGCTGCCTAGCTAGAGGCCTAGCTAGCTGCCTAGCTAGCAGCCTAGCTAGCTGCCTAGCTAGTTGCCTAGCTAGCTGCCTAGCTAGTTGCCTAGCTAGCTGCCTAGCTGATTGCCTAGCTGATTGCCTAGCTCATTGCCTAGCTGGCGGCCTAGCTAGTTGCCTAGCTAGATGCCTATTTAGCTGCCTAGCTAGTTGCCTAGCTAACTGCCTAGCTAGCGGCCTAGCTAGCTGCCTAGATTGCTGCCTAGCTAACTGCCTAGCTGATTGCCTAGCTAGATGCCTAGCTAGCAGCCTAGATAACTGCCTAGCTAGTTGCCTAGCTAGCAGCCTAGATAGCTGCCTAGCTAGCTGCCTAGCTAGCTGCCTAGATAGCTGCCTAGCTAGCTGCCTAGATAGCTGCCTATCTAGCTGCCTAGCTAGCTGCCTAGCTAGATGCCTAGCTAGCAGCCTAGATAGCTGCCTAGCTAGCTGCCTAGATTGCTGCCTAGCTAGTTGCCTAGCTAGCAGCTTAGCTAGCTGCCTAGCTAGTTGCCTAGCTAGATGCCTAGCTAGATGCCTAGCTAGATGCCTAGCTAGATGCCTAGCTAGATGCCTAGCTGATTGCCTAGCTGATTGCCTAGCTGGCGGCCTAGCTAGTTGCCTAGCTCGCTGCCTAGCTGATTGCCTAGCTGATTGCCTAGCTGGCGGCCTAGCTAGTTGCCTAGCTAGCAGCTTAGCGAGCTGCCTAGCTAGAGGCCTAGCTAGCTGCCTAGCTAGCAGCCTAGCTAGCTGCCTAGCTAGTTGCCTAGCTAGCTGCCTAGCTGATTGCCTAGCTGATTGCCTAGCTCATTGCCTAGCTCATTGCCTAGCTGGCGGCCTAGCTAGTTGCCTAGCTAGATGCCTATTTAGCTGCCTAGCTAGTTGCCTAGCTAACTGCCTAGCTAGCGGCCTAGCTAGCTGCCTAGATTGCTGCCTAGCTAACTGCCTAGCTGATTGCCTAGCTAGATGCCTAGCTAGCAGCCTAGATAGCTGCCTAGCTAGCAGCCTAGCTAGCTGCCTAGCTAGATGTCTAGCTAGTTGCCTAGCTAAATGCCTAGCTAGCGGCCTAGCTAGTTGCCTAGCTAGTTGCCTAGCTAGCAGCTTAGCTAGCTGCCTAGCTAGTTGCTTAGCTAGTTGCTTAGCTAGTTGCCTAGCTAGATGCCTAGCTAGATGCCTAGCTAGATGCCTAGCTAGATGCCTAGCTAGATGCCTAGCTGATTGCCTAGCTGCCTAGCTAGCAGCCTAGCTAGCTGCCTAGATAGCTGCCTAGCTAGCTGCCTAGCTAGCTGCCTAGATAGCTGCCTATCTAGCTGCCTAGATTGCTGCCTAGCTAGTTGCCTAGCTAGCAGCTTAGCTAGCTGCCTAGCTGATTGCCTAGCTGATTGCCTAGCTGGCGGCCTAGCTAGTTGCCTAGCTAGCTGCCTAGCTGATTGCCTAGCTAGCAGCTTAGCGAGCTGCCTAGCTAGAGGCCTAGCTAGCTGCCTAGCTAGCAGCCTAGCTAGCTGCCTAGATTGCTGCCTATCTAGCTGCCTAGCTAGCGGCCTAGCTAGCTGCCTAGATTGCTGCCTAGCTAGCTGCCTAGCTGATTGCCTAGCTAGATGTCTAGCTAGCTGCCTAGCTAGCAGCCTAGCTAGCTGCCTAGATTGCTGCCTAGATTGCTGCCTAGCTACCTGCCTATCTAGCTGCCTAGCTAGATGCCTAGCTAGTTGCCTAGCTAGCTGCCTATCTAGCTACCTAGCTAGATGCCTAGCTAGCAACCTATCTAGCTGCCTAGCTAGTTGCCTAGCTAGATGCCTAGCTAGATGCCTAGCTAGCAGCCTAGATAGCTGCCTAGCTAGCAGCCTAGCTAGCTGCCTAGCTAGATGTCTAGCTAGTTGCCTAGCTAAATGCCTAGCTAGCAGCTTAGCTAGCGGCCTAGCTAGTTGCCTAGCTAGTTGCCTAGCTAGCAGCTTAGCTAGCTGCCTAGCTAGTTGCTTAGCTAGTTGCCTAGCTAGATGCCTAGCTAGATGCCTAGCTGATTGCCTAGCTGGCGGCCTAGCTAGTTGCCTAGCTAGCTGCCTAGCTGATTGCCTAGCTGGCGGCCTAGCTAGTTGCCTAGCTGCCTAGCTAGCAGCCTAGCTAGCTGCCTAGCTAGCTGCCTATCTAGCTGCCTAGCTAGATGCCTAGATGATTGCCTAGCTGGCGGCCTAGCTAGCTGCCTAGATTGCTGCCTAGCTAGCTGCCTATCTAGCTGCCTAGCTAGATGCCTAGCTAGTTGCCTAGCTAGATGCCTAGCTGATTGCCTAGCTAGAGATGCCTAGCTAGCTGCCTAGCTAGATGCCTAGCTAGTGGCTAGCTAGCTGCCTAGCTGATTGCCTAGCTAGCGGCCTAGCTAGCTGCCTAGCTAACTGCCTAGCTAGTTGCCTAGCTAGCTGCCTAGCTAGTTGCCTAGCTAGATGCCTAGCTGATTGCCTAGCTAGAGATGCCTAGCTAGCTGCCTAGCTAGATGCCTAGCTAGTGGCTAGCTAGCTGCCTAACTAGCAGCCTAGCTAGGTACCTAGCTGGCAGCCTAGCTAGCATCAGCTAGCTGCCTAGCTAGCTGCCTAGCTGATTGCCTAGCTAGATGTCTAGCTAGCTGCCTAGCTAGATGCCTAGCTAGCTGCCTAGCTAGCTGCCTATCTAGCTGCCTAGCTAGTTGCCTATCTAGCTGCCTAGCTAGTTGCCTAGCTAGATGCCTAGCTAGTTGCCTAGCTAGTTTCCAAGCTAGCGGCCTAGCTAGCAGCCTAGCTGATTGCCTAGCTAGTAGCCTAGATAGCTGCCTAGCTAGCTGCCTAGCTAGTTGCCTAGCTAGATGCCTAGCTGATTGCCTAGCTGGCGGCCTAGCTGATTGCCTAGATAGCGGCCTAGCTAGCTGCCTAGCTAACTGCCTAGCTAGTTGCCTAGCTAGCTGCCTATCTAGCAGCTTAGCTAGCTGCCTAGCTAGTTGCCTAGCTAGTTGCCTAGCTAGATGCCTAGCTAGATGCCTAGCTGATTGCCTAGCTGGCGGCCTAGCTAGTTGCCTAGCTAGCTGCCTAGCTAGCAGCTTAGCTAGCTGCCTAGCTAGAGGCCTAGCTAGCTGCCTAGCTAGCAGCCTAGCTAGCTGCCTATCTAGCTGCCTAGCTAGTTGCCTAGCTAGCTGCCTAGCTAGCGGCCTAGCTAGCTGCCTAGATTGCTGCCTAGCTAGCTGCCTAGCTGATTGTCTAGCTAGCTGCCTAGCTAGCAGCCTAGCTAGCTGCCTAGATTGCTGCCTAGCTAGCTGCCTATCTAGCTGCCTAGCTAGATGCCTAGCTAGTTGCCTAGCTAGTTGCCTAGCTAGCAGCTTAGCTAGCTGCCTAGCTAGTTGCCTAGCTAGCTGCCTAGCTGATTGCCTAGCTGATTGCCTAGCTGGCGGCCTAGCTAGTTGCCTAGCTAGTTGCCTAGCTAGATGCCTAGCTAGATGCCTAGCTAGATGCCTAGCTAGATGCCTAGCATATACTGTACATATATAAGTCTATTTTTATAGAAATACATATTAAACATCCATGACTGGAGTACAAATGCTCGTATTCATCACACAAACATCTGCCCCCACCGGGATTTGAACCCGGCGACACCATGAAACCTATAATAAGGTTAATGATAATTATATCAGGAATTATATCTATGATATACGTGGGGGGCAACCATTAAAACAACAACTACCTCGAGGGCCAATCTCTATATATTTGAAACTTTTATTATTCAATCGAAAACTAATAATTAATTTACTACAGCAAACAAATGAAGAATTCTTAAGGGCCAATCATTATATAGTCTACCCTATTTAAATTCAAAATTTATTGAACTCATGCGGTTATTACAGATATAACATTAAAAATATACCAACACCGGTATTTAACTTCCTCGTTGATAGCTATCATAAAATGACACAATCAACTCTCATCCAACTGCCAAAACTGTTTGCCGTATCTGTCAAAAGGGCGGCTGAAAATCCAACAGTTTTTAAAATTCTGTACACTGTTACTGTTTTTATGCTTCTGCTGTCTGTATGATCTGTTGTGCTCGATAGAGATTAAATATTTTATACAACCCTTTGTTCGTCAGTCGATCGAAGTTCGCCAGTCCTAATCCTGCTAATATAATAACATTTTAAAGTATGTTTGTTACACAACCACGCAAAAACTATTGAACGGATTTGGTAGAAATTTGGTACGCATATAGAGCATATGGCTCGGATTGAGACAGGATATGTTTTCCTGATCCCGGAAAAGTATGAGTTCTTGTGGAATTCTCAAAAAGCTAAACTTAACGCAGACGAAGTCGCGGGCGAATTGAAAATCCCGCGCACAAAAAGTCCCCCGAACAATCGAGGACACTGAAGGACCGGACAAGACAAAATTATGCGAGAGTTCCCACAGAACACAGAAAAAGATTCGAAGATAGACCGTTTGTCCGGGAACCGATGTCGCCGGCACGGCCCCACGACACTTCCACCTAATAGAATAGCCAATCAACGACGCGACGTCAAGCAATCGAACCAATCGAACCAAAAGTAACGACGCAATCAGAACCAAGTTTTGGTCAAGTTATAAGCATTTGCTGGCACATAACTGTGGCGCGCCTGCCCCGCCCACTAGGCACTTCTAACGCCTTTTTTTGTTCTGTGAGTCATCGAAAAAAAATAGAACTCATGTTCGATCCAATTTGAAAAGATGGACCCAGTATTCTCTTTTAAAACGTATTCGGTTTTTGACGTGACAACGTCTTAAATTAGGTTGCGGCTGGGAGTCACTTATGAAAAAGTGTAACGCTCGGTAACGTTACGATGAGTCTCTCGTGTTAAGTTTAAGTTTACATGTACAATGTTTTAGTAAACAAAATATATTTCTATAGTTAAAATTTGTGCAATTCTTATTTTCATTCAATTCCTTGTTCCTATTGTGCAATTTAATTATATTCATATCAATAAATATTCTACCGAGAAAAAGACGTTGTCACGTAAAATCTTCGCCCGTAAAACCGACTTTACAGGCAACCATTTTTTTATTAAACTTTATTTTAATAATAACACAACCTAATCTAAGAATATTTACTTCCATAGGATGCGCTTTTTAAAATTTTCGAGCGACATACGTTTGAACATAAAACAAATGGTTGGCTGAAAATGTAATTTAACACGCTACAATTCAATTTCATTGATGCACGTGATACTTAAAATAACAAAGTTTATTTTCCCACAATATTGCGGCAGTCACAGAACATTGTGTGTTCTGTGGTGGCAGTAATTAATACGCGCTTTAGCAATTTCACTAACATCAACACTTTGTCAAGCACTTAAATTTGATGCTTATTAGAAACTCGGTTGTCTTTAAAGCAAATATAAAGGACACCATCACATCTTCCTACTTTCTTATATAAATAATTGCCTCGAGCAAACCTCAACCTTAAACCCATTTTTTTAAAGAAGATTTATCTGTGTAAGATGTAGGATTTCGCTACGTTTGCAATATTTAGTCCAAGGCCCGTGTCCTTGGTGTATGAATTCAAAAACACGTACTTTTGATTTAAAATTCATCACATTTCTGCAAACCAAACCAAAAATATAATTCAGTTAGAAACATGTCCACCCATTTACAAATTAATCATAGCCCAAGGCTGCAATTAACAAGGACGCTTAGAGACGGTATCTTATATCGAATTAAATTCACTCTCCGATTTATTTCGAAGAAACGCAATGCGCAGTACGAAGACTGTAAAAAGAAGATTACGTTCCGATATAACCTTATTTTGATCTGATCTGATTCTGATCAAAAGAGTCTGTGTTTGATGTTTCGATTAGCCCTCCGTGTTATTCAATAGGTAAGCTCTACAACAAAGGCTTTTTTATATAATTCAATATTCAAAGCATGATTTGTTCAATCATTTTATTGGCCGAAACCTTTTCCATAAATAGCACAGTTGTAAAATCATAAGCTCGCTTATTGATGTGAACCACTGTCCATAGTGCGATTTTAAAATTAATTAAATCTCTGTGTGTCTGTGTAATTTTGATGTTAAAGTATGCAAGTACAACGTTGGTAAAGCGAATATTCCCAGCTATTACACAAAAGCTGGTTTAATTTAAAAGCATAAAAGATTTTAATTCCAACCAAATTTCATATGAAAAAGTCCTTGCGAATGATAACAAAGCGAACATTTTCATATATCTATAAAATTTACCTAATTAATTGAAGAGAATCAACAAGAATGCTACCCACGCAGCAAAATGCAAGCTTCTCAAAAACAAAATACTTCGCGTATACGGCATCAAATTACTTTCGAGTTATTGATTTGTCATTTTCTTTATTTCTATTATGCTGATAAACTATTATATTTCGTTTTTGTATGTGTTTTATTTCCATTGTAAAATCATTACTTTAATTAGGTATGCTAAAAATTTAATGATAACCACATTCATCGACTGTTAAGCAGTTCGCTTGGTCAGCTTTTGTAAAATAATAAATAACGCGCTTTAAACTCGTCAAATCAGCATTTTATTGAACGAGTTTTACTTCCGATCTGTGCATCTTATATTTAAAAGAAAGAGATTTTTTTTTTATGTTTTTCACAATAACATACACAACAAAACTATGGACTAAACAAGATGGTATTTGTCTAATACCATTAATACAGATTAACATACAGATGTTGTCTGTAAAACAAGTAAACAAAGGAAGAGGAAGAAAAAGCAGCTACTGATATAAAGACTTGCATTTTAAGTAAAGTTTGCACGTGGACATAGGTTCTGAACACAATCAAGAAGAGTGTGGGTTCAATCATAGGGAAAGTAAACGGTCCGTTTTACAATTACAATAATAAAAGTTTTCCAATTACAATAACCATGAATTGGCTGTCGTGCGAATCCGGGGTTTTTGATAGTTTATGATATCTTAGTATGTAACTCGACACCACCTGGACCTCTGGAATTTCAAAAATTGGATTTGATATCAAGACCCCCGTGGGTCCCCTGGGTGGACTGCAATCCTGAGGCAAATCTGGCCCCAGATTCGGTTTTAGCAACTACATATTTATAACTATACTTGATCATGTAGTAATAAATTTACTACATGATCAAGTTTAGGCTTCGATCAGAAGAGAAACAGAAAGAAATTGCAGCAACTCCGTGCAGACATACGGACAGACATGAGCCACGTTATAGATTCCAAATGTGTATGTATGATAGTAAACTATCAAACACAATATTTAAAAACGAGCACTTTAGTTTTTTTTCTCTACTTCTATGACTATTAAAAGGAAGTGGTTTTAATTTGACGATGTATTGGCAGGTTATTTGAAACATCTTGGCATGATCCTACACGTTCCAAATTGAAATTCTGCGGACAACTCTACGAAATACAGACCCGAACCACGTTATAGATTCCAAAGTTGTATGCATAGGTGTATGATAGTTCACTATCAAACACAATTAATAAGTTTATTAGCTTCTATTGTTACGGTTTGAATGGCTGTCTTTGTGATCTGTGGGTTTCAGAACTCCACAAGAGGTATCACGGCGATAGATTTCAATTGATTTGGAACGCCTTGAGCTTTACACGTATGCTTCACATAATAAGCAGTTATTCAACTACAGATTTCTCGCATTGTTCTCAACATCGACATTTCCCTTGGTTATAAAGCGCAGGCCACACACAAAGCAATGACTTTTTGAGTTCTTTTATTTACGTTAATATTGTTATACGTCACGTATTGTTTACGTTATTGATAGCAGCTAAACATAAAACATACAGCTAAACAACTAAAAAAATAGAGCCGTCACGTGACTCCCTGGGCAGATGCGAAATTCTATACATATTTAGTACAGTCAATCTGTAGGTTGAGTGATGAAAAAAAAACCTAAAGGGTAAGTCTTGTTTTTTCTGTTGCCAAATGACGTCAGTAAGCCACCTTGGCGATGGGCATGTTCAACTCGTAGGCATTTTTTGAAAAACTCAAAGAAAACCCTCAATTTTTTTTAAATTCTTACAAGCTTTTTGATTTTTTTGCTATAACGATTACAATTGTTTATAAAAACATGTTGTTTTAAATTCATATTCTTGGAGTTAAACTTTATTATTGAACTTTGAAGCGATTATCATGTATTAATTCAAGTTGCACATCTGAAATATTTTTTTCCAAATGTTGCTCGGATGCATTAACAGCAGGAAATAAGTTAATAACAATTTAGAATTTTTATCTCATATGTTCGACAAAATATTCATTTTTCTATCAACTACTTTTGTTCCTACAATTAATTCATGCAAGAAAATGAATCCAAAGCTCTAATTGTCGATATTTCATGTCAATAACAAATCCAAATTATTACAATCATGAAAAAAAATTAAAAAATAGTAAAACGTACATTGAAATGTGCACAGCAAATGTGTACTTGAACTGCCCAAACCGCTCTATTGGATTTTTCATACCTGCGCAATTTATAACTTGAAAACGGTAAGTAATACAAAAAAATTGTTTATCCAAATTTGTTGGTAATTGTGTACGGAACAAAGTTTCCATTTAAAGTTTTCCATTAAAATGATATTTTCAGGATGAAAAAGTGAAAAAACACTTTTTTGAGACTTTAGCGCCACCTACAATGCGCATTTTTTGTTGTACGAGATTGCAACAATGACATAAATTATAGTACTCAACGCCCTCTACAATTAAGGTCCAAAAAAAAAAGTTTCTAAAATGCATACAAAACAAGAAAAATGCGTTTCAAAAATTTTTTGAGGGTTTTTTGAGTTTTTCAAAAAACGCCTACGAGTTGAATATGCCCATCGCCAAGGTGGCTTACTGACGTTATTTGGCAACAGAAAAAACAAGACTTACCCTTAAGGTTTTTTTTTCACTGAAACGATTTTTTTTTTCGACAGATTGACTGTACTAATTCTACACGAAAAAAAGAAATAAAATAAATATATTTTTTTCATTATTTTTAAAGCAGGTAACTGCTTGATGTTTAAATCTAAAGAAAATATAACTAGAAAAAAATCCACGCGGACCAGGCAGCAAACGGGACTCGAACCCGCACCCTTCGCAATCCGGGCGAAAGCACTAACCAATTATGCTACCGCGGCCCTCACGGACCGCGTCGAAATTCTTCTAGCCATTCTTAAGCTGCTAGGCAGCGCCATCTCTTCGCATTATAGGTAACCCACAATGTCAAATGAATACTTTTACAAGTATTAAACATTTAAAAGAAGAAATAGCAATTATAGTTATATTTTTTTATTATTTTTAAAGCAGGCTTGATGTTTAAATCTAAAGAAAATATAACTAGAAAAAATAACAATCTTATGTATGAAATGAAACTCAAAAACTGAAATTTTTGTTGGAGCCTTCAAATCGAGCCCATTTTTTTGGTTTCTGCAGTCTCTCTAAGTGACCAACGGAAATGCTGGACGAACTACTGTGATCTGTGAAATTGGTAGATTGCACAGGGTTTCGACTGTAACCTCTAACTTAGAGCATATACCTTTAATGAATAAATGCTCTATGATTTATAGTATTACTAGTAGGTGGAAAAAAATTGGTTTCCCATATAAACTTATCATATTTTCTCTAACCTTAGACTGCAAAGCAGCGCCATCTCTTCGCATTGTAGGTAACACACAGAAAAAAATCTTAAGCTTATAATATTTATTTATGGTCATGAACCCAAGTATGAAAAATGGGAAAACGAAATGAAGTTCGATTAGCTTCCTCGTATGTTCCGCACCTTAAGCGTTCTCATCTTCTCATATCAAGTACGGTCCGAACCTTCTATAATTTATGTGCTCTTGAAACAATAGGTATTTAATTAACATTAGAATCGAAGATCTCGATGGTACAGTAGTAGTAGTAGGGTCTGTAATTGTCTCTGTTTCGCCAGTTTATATAGTGAATAGCCAAACAGGATGGGTGATCAACAATTTACTTCCTCCAAACTACCTTAGATTTATATGTGCTTTGATTTATTTTTTATGAATTTATTGCCTTTTAGAATTATAGTGATTATTTTATCATAAAGGTAATTTGTACAGTATTGATGCGAAGTTTAAACCAATAAAAATAAATTTGTAAGAAGTTGCATACATAGTCATTATAGCACTCGCCAATCCGCCAGATCTCCTATTCTGTTCATCTTTTATGTCAAAAAGAAACAAACCAGCTTATTGTGAGCCGCCTGGTGGTGAAAGTATTATTAGCACGTTGCCTACCCTGTCTTCCTGTCCTGTCCTGAAATAGTGATATATCAGGGCGATCTAGAAACACAAACACAACACTGCCATGTTTTTGGCGGAGGGCAAATGCGTAACACTTACCTCGCCGCCTGAAAAGCGGACTATGGACTCATCTAACGGAAATCCATTCGATGAGTCCTACCCAATGATATTACTTAAACAATAGAGATTCGATTGGAACTGGTACCCGAGAAACCATTTCCGAGTCACCGGGCCACACTATCCCTATTGAAAGAACCTTCTGGTCCCCCCTCGTGAGCGGCAGAAGCTCAGGTGCGTGAAACCTCTTCCCATACAAGGTACCCAGAATTGTGCAGGTGGTTATCAGTCACCTACACTTGCCCCAGCACAGGGAGTTGATGCATGATTACGCAATCCATCCCTCTCTTCCATTCCATATCGGGGATATCCGCCTAGATGTCCCATCCGTTTTTTCTACGGCCACCTCCATCCTCTTTTGGCAAATACGCCCTATGACTAGGAAAGCACCCGCCATGGCCAAGCACCTCGCATACGGGGTAACAGGTGCCCGAGAAGCACCCAGTCATAACCGAGGTTCCACAGAAGTGGTCCAAGAGCCTATCCTTGTGAAACACCCCGATCCATTCGCCTCTATATCTGAGATAGTGCCACAGACGTTGATTGAAGTAGACGCCGCGCTGCCGCATGTACTTCAAGTTCTATGGAAACCAAGCGTATCAGAATTTGAGTAGGTACTCAGGAAAATAACATATAAGTGATAAAAAAGCATGGGCCCCAGTTCCCCATTTCAATTATATCGTTTTTACAGCATATTACTATAAAGTTAAATATTTTTTTTAACATTACGATAGACGTCCGGTATCAAGAACGGCGACGCGACTAAATTTGCGAAAAAGAATGACCTTTGATCTTCCTTTTGGCATGCGAAGTACACTTGGGTTATTCACTATGTCTGTGAATAATGCTCTTTTACCTCTCTAAGGTATATATATAGATGGGTAGCCCATAATAAATTAGAGGGGAGGTTACTCGTCTAGATGGGCGCTCTAATTCCAACGGGAAATCCGGGAACGGTAAATA
Source organism: Chilo suppressalis (assembly GCA_902850365.2). Taxonomy (NCBI): domain Eukaryota; kingdom Metazoa; phylum Arthropoda; class Insecta; order Lepidoptera; family Crambidae; genus Chilo; species Chilo suppressalis. Next base: position 7,092,065 of record OU963912.1, on the reverse strand, counting down.
TATGTGTATGTCTTGCCCCTCTCAAAAACAACTTTAGCTAAGCTTGTTGAAGCCTACTTTAATAAATGGAACAAAGAATTTGTTAAATTTTGAGTAGGTATTATGTTTTAGCGAAATCTAAAGTCCATCATTGTTTTTTTTTTATATTTTATATTGTACATATATACAAACATACAACAACAGGAATAAGCAAGAAAACATTATAAATATATTTTTAATGTATAAACGATCCATGTACTATTCAGAATTGAATTGGCGCCAACTTCGCAAATGGGAAAAATGCGTTTCCTACATACTTCTCGGTTTTTGTAAGTGGGTAGTATATCCGGAAAATGTGTGATCTGTGTTCGACAAATAGACCAATAAATATTTAATGAAAGCAGTACTAAAAGCGCAATATAATGTGGTGGCAATATTAAATTGAGAGATACGTTCTTTGAGAAAGTGGGATTTGACATCTTGAATGAGAGAATATTGATGATTTTGTTTGTAATATATGGGGCATTAGCCCCAGAACATTTTTCTGTCCATCGATCAATTTATTTGTTAATATACTGCTGATTTATAGCCCAATATAGCCAGATAATAAATAAGAATATAGTCATATCACTCCGTTTTTAAGGTTCTGTACCTCAAAAGAAAAAAAACCTGACCCATATAGGATCACTTTGTCCGGCCGTCGTTTTTATCGTTCCAAATACACAAAAGCCTAGAAGCTGTGAAAAAATCAAAATTGTAAGTTTGATTACGTTATAAAAGATACGGCCGCATATGGTAAATTTATACGGAACCCTCGGTTGGCGAGTCCTTTATCTTTTATTGGTTGATAGATAGACTCTGTAATGGGAAACGACACTGAAAAAAATCTGCGAAACATTAAAAAAAAAGATCTCGATATCAGTGTTTTTATTACCCGTTTTGATGGAACATCAAATTGTTACAACTAGGTATACAAACATTTATAAGCAAAGATCATTTAATACATTCTTACATTTGTCATGAAATATGAAAAACTGCTTGAACGCGGTAACCATCAGCGCCATTGAGCTAATTTAACCAAATAATTATTAAACTTATAAGTATGGTAGACATCTACTAAGATGGATGGTTTGTTCCAGGTTTGCATAATAGGCCTGATCGCCAACAGCATGAACATCGCGGTGCTCACGCGCAGAGACATGGCCGCCGCTCCCATCAACCGACTGCTGAAGTGGCTGGCCGTCGCCGATGTCTTCGTGATGCTGGAGTACGTGCCTTTCGCTGTTTACAGATATTTGGTGAGTTCACATTCTAGACTCAGGTTATATCTTCTATCTCCGTGGTGTAAGTAGTATTTATCCGAATCCCGGGATATTCACTAAAGAAATATTTATCCTAAATCACAGCTGTTAAATGCATTTCTAAAATAATTTTCCACTGAAACATGTATCATTATATGTATTTCTATCCATTACTTATATACTTACTTTAGGGCTAGGACTATAAATGGTGTGTGTTAGAATATTTATTGCTATTTGAAAATTTTAGTTCTTAGGCTTACATACTGAAAGGACAATGTTAAAATTGGCCTAGGAACCAACACCAATTTGGCATTTATGATAATTCTTAGTATATTTTTTGCGATAATTATCAGTATTTAGATTGTGGCGGACACTTCCAGTTAAGTAAGCTAAATTAAAAAGTTAAAAAATAATCTGAGACAATAAATACCATTTTATGTGTATAATCTATGGCAGCGGCACTTCACTTGGCTATTCGTATTTGCTATTTTAAAACATGACATCAGTCTGTCCTTTTCATTCCTTGTTAAGCATGACAAGGACAAAATGTTGTCAAGTGAAGGGCCGGTATAAAACTGTTACTCTGTGGTTGTGGTGCATGCAGTTTGCATTCGTAGTAATCTGTGGCATTCGTGCATTCCAAAGAGTAGTATTCGCTATGTGCACGACAGTAGCGCCACCTACAATGCGCAACTTTCCGGGATTATGCCAAATAATAACATCAGTTTGTATTTTATTGATTTCTAGTAAATATAGTAAGGTAAAGATAAATAAAAATTATTATATATTGTATAATAATTTAAATAATGTCGGATTTCAATTCGGAATTCAGTACAGTCAATAATAACTCTTGTATTGATGTAATCTGGACTGAAACACTTGGGCATTGGTGCTTGTACGGTGGCTCTATTCGGCCAAAAGATTAAATTAGCAGTTGAACAAGCTAGATTTTGTAAGATCGAATGAAATATACGTGAGATTGTGGTTTTTTTGTACACCAAATAACACACTCAATGCTGAAAATGTCAAGCCAGTTTTCATTTTTATCAAAAAAATCAGAAGTCGGTCTTTAGTGGAAACTGTACATTTTCTCATAGTTAATCTTGTTAATAAAAACTCAAAATTGCTAAATGACACACCAGAAGGATCTAGGAATTCTTGATCATTTGTTATTGATGAAATACCAACAAATTCTTGACTTTTTGTTTCGGTAGATTGATCCTCATACGATTTTTTGTCAGTGCCACAGCTTTTATCTTTCTTTCTTGAATTATTTGTCATTAAAATTCTTGATGTTGGATCACAGTGATCACTGTAAATTAATCTAATACAAATAAAAGTTGTATCTCTTAATTTCGATTCAGAAAACATATTGACTTGACATCCTTGATCGATCATAAAAGGTTGAGTTTGATTTAATTCACTCCCTTCTTCAATTATTATTTGACTTGATGTGGTATCTGAGACTTTTGTGGTTCTTCGTTTTGTCAAGCGTGTATATCTAGCTAGGACCTGTGAATCATTAACCTTCCTCTTTCGATATATTTCAGGGAATATCGTAGGAGCATAACTCGGATTTTCTTCCTCGTCTGATTTTTTGTTTCCCATAAAATGTTCACTACAAATTGTGTCGTCAGGTTTGGGATACCATGGCGACCCATCAACACTAAAATAATAAAGACAATAATGAATATCACATAAAATATATAGCGCAAATAAAATTGATCATAATTTAAGGTTATTTCGCTTACTTATTTCTTTTTATGGCATCTATCCATTTATTTCTTTGATTTAATTTCCAGTCCAATGTAGGAAATATATACACAGACTATTTGTGCCCTTATTTTTGCAATTCACAACACAACAACATCTATTAATAGGCATTTTAAAAAATTTTTGTTTATTACGAACTCCGTGCAAATTGACTTTACTTTCCCGAATTGTTGCGTATTTCTGCCACGATAAGCGCTGCGATCGCTTCACTATACCCCCACCATGTACTTCGCACATAGCGAATAATAATACCGGAAAGTGCATTCTCGTTTCGGATTACCTGTTGCGTGTGTTTATTTGCGATTGTTTTTCCTTTAATTTAACTATTTCGGCTATCTAATATGCCATTATGCCATCGATGTTACCAAAAAGCAGAGCCCTTATTACCAAGTGCTAGTGAACCTGTGCCACAACATCCTGAGAGGATCATACTGCCAAATTATTCTAGAACACCTGATACACATTCACGCTGCATATTTACACAATATACATGTGATATACAAATAAATACAATAAACAATATGATACAATTATGTGAAAAATAGTCAATATATAAGAAGCAAAACTACAGTTTTTATTTTATTCATGATTCCTACCTAACTAAGTTTTTCCTAATAGTTATTCTTTAAAATCGCACCAAATAAAATTAATTAGTTGTAATATTAATTCACTTCATACTGAGTTCATACTAAATTCATAGGTTGACCTATGTTTCATTGAATATTAAAGATAACCTCAAAAAAATTTTAGTTTTCCTAATAATTAAAGTTCTTAGAAGTGTCCGTCAATAATCTTTGTTTTTACAGTCATTTACTTACGATTTTGAACCTAGAAAATAATATTTCATGATTGTTGGTTCTTAGGCTAACTATGTATGGACGCTGAACAATGTCCTTTTCATAGAATGCATGTTACTGTGGGCACTGTAGCGTCTAAAAAACTGAAACGTGACTTTATAGCTTATTAACGGGATTGTAATCATATACCTTCTCCAATCCATCATCCAATCTCGTCGAATATTTGCACACCACCTTGCTTTGGTTGCTTTCACACCATACAGGCGCACAACATTCTGCTGCAGAATACACGAGACTCGGTGCTGTATTTCGGACATAAGCTGATGTGCCCCATGATGTACCACTGAGTTTACGTAGGATGTTGTTGCGTGTGGCTAGCCTCATATAAAAATATATATATAACCTACCTGGACATGGTTTTGGGTAGATCGTGAATATACAGATTATAAAGAAGTGGCGAAAGCACCGAGTCCTGCAGCAATGTGTTATTAAGTTTCCTGCGTTTGCTTTTGATATCTTCCATGTTTACCTCACCCATGTTCTGAAAAAAATAATTATTTATCCCATCGGGACCGATGACTTTACCAGGTTTTAACTGTTTAATGGCATTAAGGGTTTAAGTAACGAGAAAGGTGAGATGGTCATTTGTTAGCATATTACACTGGAGTTGGGTGAACTGCTTCTGGATACGCTTTGTAGCACAAGAGTCTCTTTTTTCCATAGTAACATCAACTATTCTTTCCGCTATAGCGTCAATATGAAGCGTTGTGTACTTATTGTTCTTTATACCAGTCAGCCGTTTTTTGGTGTCTTCAAGCTTTTCTGCTCGAGATCTTAAAATCCATGACCATAACCGTTTCTGTCCACTTTTCCTTTCTGTGTTCCTCCAAAGTTGTTAGTAGTTGGACTCCCGTGTTGTGGCACCCAGAGGCCTGATACTCCATAAATAGCAATTCACTTTGCTTATTCCAATTTCCACTCGGGGATGTACTCCTTTCGATAACCACTAGGTATGGTAGCATTGGGCACAGAAACTAGCCTCGAGAGATATAATTTGATAGCTTTGAATTTTGCATATAAGTGTAGGAACTTTACTTTGTAATTAGAAATGTTTACGTCTTTCCAATAGGTGCTGCCTGAGAAGTTGGACTTTCCATACTCGTGGGCGGTATACCTGCTGTTCCACATGCACTTCGCTCAAATCCTGCACACTGCTTCCATATGCCTCACCTTATCATTGGCCATCTGGAGATACATTGCCATTAAGTGAGTATTTTTTTTTTAATACTAAGTACCTCTATACTATTGCAAGTGGCGAACTCTCGGAGACTTATAAAAAACAAAGTACTTACATTGTAGCATTCTCGCTAATTACTCTAATTTAAATGAGTAGGAATGTTTAAAATAATAAATTTATAAGTATCTACTTATATACTTTTGTTGGTGACTTATTCCTGAATTCCTTTTTTAAACTATATATTTAATAATATACATCAAAATGCTGAGGCAGGGTTCTGATAAGCCCTTGCATTTAAAATTATATGTACTTACCTTTTAACTTGTTGTAAGTGTTTTTAATGGCTAATAAAAACTTTTCTCTTTTCTATTCCTCTTTTTATAGGGCTGTTGCCATGAGTTAATTGAATACGTCTCTTTTATACCACAGCGAATATTGCAGTCGTTATTAGGGATTGTTAGTGCGAATTAAGCAGTTACTTCACGTACGCGCATATGGATAAACATCTGACGGTTTCCGTGTTTCAATGGAGGGTAAACTTAAATAATGGTGAAACTATTCTAAATATAATAAACCATATTATCCTGAAATACAACTAAAATTATTTGATTATAAATTAGTATTACCATCATCATTATAACTGTAAAGCCTAAAAAAGGTTGTGTGTTAAAAACAGAGGAAATAACCGCCAAACTTCAAAAGACCGCAGCGATATTATACTACGTATTTTAGTTAATATTTAATGTTACAAGGGTGGCCAATGAGAGTATGACCCGCCTGGGGGCCATTCGCCTAACGGAAATGCTTTGGAAAACGCTAACGCTTTCGATTTAATTTTGTTATTTCTGACCGCCGAAAGTTTGTTAATTTACGCATTTTTTGTTTAACTTCTGTAGAGGATAGTTGATCTTATGTTCCGAAAATCCTCACTAAAATAAACGCAGCTTGCGTTTATTTTAACCAATGGGAATAAGGGGAAAATAGAGTACTCACCGTTGGGAATAAATCAATGGGGATTTCTAAATTAAATGGTTTCCCTCTGCTGCTGAATATGATTTTCGCAAACGTCATAATAGCAAGATATTATATACGACAACCAGCACATATGCGGAAAATTATATTCGCCAAATTTCATATTCAAAGTTCAGATGAAAACAGTAAATAAATGTATAATATTTCTCAAGAAAGAGAGTCCCTATCGGATTTTGATTCGCGAGTTTTCAATAACCTTCATGTAAGCAAAAATGTAGCAGAAACATTTTCAGATATAAAAAATAAAAATAAAACTATTTCATTTCAGGTACACAGACAGGAGTCACATCCTATGCACAGAAAAGCGGTGTAGTATAGCTATACTGTCCAGCTTTATAATACCTCCAATACTTTGCATTCCTACTTTCATGGTAATTATATTTACGTTATTATAATAAAATTCCTTGCTAATGACAGTCAAAGTTGACTTAATTTTTTTAAGACAAAGAAGCACCAGAATTATTTATAGTATCTACGTTGTGCTATTAGTGAAAAATTTGTTAATAACAACAAAAAAAAAGATTCAAGCGAAAGGATAACTCTGTATAACAACAACAGATTTAGAAAATATTGGGTAATTTGGTTTACTCTGGAATAATATACGGATTATTTTAATTTGACAAAAGGTCCCTCAGAAATGAAGTTCCTAAAAAAATTGAATAAGCACATAAAAGATGTCGCACACTAGAGCTATTACTAACCTTACTATGTATGTATGTGTATATACATATATGAAATCTCATGCTCTTTCTTTCTTTTCAGGTATTTGATATTCACACGAAAAACGTTCCCGATGGCCACGGAGGCTATAACAAAGCGTACCACCTCGAGTCGGACTACGACGGAAGACTGTACCAGGCGAACTTCTGGGTACATTCAGTGTTAATAAAGCTGCTTCCGTGCTCGATCCTGACAGTCATCAGCGTGTGGTTGATACGGGCGCTGTACAAAGCGAACCAGCATCAGAAACAAATGAGAAACTACAACTCCTCCTCCGCTGCGGAGAACATGATAAAACGCCAGAACAAGGCAGACAAGAGAACAGACAGGACGACAAAAATGCTCCTAGCAGTGTTGCTACTTTTCTTGCTAACGGAACTGCCACAAGGCATTCTGGGGCTAATGAGCGGCCTTCTAGGGTGGTGTTTCTTCAAGATGTGCTACAATAGGATAGGAGAAGTGATGGATATACTTGCTCTCTTGAATGGGTCGATCAACTTCATCCTCTACTGCTCTATGTCGAGGCAGTTCAGACAGACCTTCAGGCAGTTGATCTTACAACCTCCTTTGGCGAGGTTTATTCCACCAACGGCGTCCCATACTGACTCTCACAATCAAAATACGTACGTATAAATTTTTCCTTATTATATATTTAGTAACTATGAAATTGGAATGATTGTTTGTAGTTGTCAACAAACCTAGCTTAGACAAAGTGAAAACTGATATTTTAATTACTGCAATTGAATTGCTTGCATTTCCTTCGTTACTATCGTATGAAAGTACTAAGCACCAATTTCATCCATTCCATTCATTTGTAAAACTACAACCAGTAACATCGCAGTTCACAAGATAACGGAGTAAAGTTTGCATTGAATTCACTTCATCAAAGTTAATCTACGCTTTTGCGCTATCCGATAAAGGTTTAATGGATAGAAGAGATAAATGAAATTGTTTTTACAAGTCGTAATCTTTTTAAACATTCAATCAATGAGTAGTCTCTAGTTCAATTTTATAATTAATTCAGAAATGTCTTTATTATAGGGATGATGGCAAGGCAAAGTAAACGAAATCCTATTCACTCCGTCTGTTAAATTATCAAAAAATAATCAACACCTATTTTTTTGTCAATCAACCAAAAAAACAATGCTAAAGCGTGTTAAAGTTTGAGAGGGCTCGGAGCTCCTACTACGTGAAAATTGTAGTAAGAAGTGACGTCATGCGACTTTACAAATTAATATATCTCTGTAATGTTTTGATTTTTTGAAGGAAGAAAAAATACGTGTCCAATACTTTTTGATAATCTACCTGATAAACGAAGAAAAAAAGTTGGTCGTCATCCCTATTACCTTAACACGATTCACAATCGATATTCACATCCATTGAAACATCAAAGTGAGAAAGTTAATATAAAGGGTCTCTTTATCTCTAGTTTGATGTTTTCGTTGAAGGCTGTAAGTATAAGTAATACGGTCGACGTTTCAATTTCATAGATAATTTTCTCCTAATCTTCCATCTTTTAGTCTTGTTCTTTAGATTTACAGTCCTGAGTAAGTCGCTTGCCTTTCTTAGCATAGAAATAATTGCCATGACCAATAATTTCCTGCCTACAGGTATACGGCAAAGTAAATAACGCCGCCAGACTTCATTGAGTTTTTATGTGAGTAACGCTATTGCCTTGCAACTTATCAGATTTTGAATTTTATTATAATGCACCGTAATTTAAGTCAAATATAATTTAACCCAAACAGCACATTGTACATTGCACTTTATGTATATCCACTTACTTCCCTAAACCAGGCTACGGTTTTACGGTATTTTATGGTTTTACCATTGAGCTCCACGGTTTTACGGTTTTCGTACCACTTTACCATTATACATACATAGTTCACCATTTGAAATCGTGATTATATGAAAGGGGGCAGGGGAGAAAGAATATCACTTAGGGCCTCTTCTTCTGTGTTATTCATATTCTCATTGAATTTTATGCTGCTGCAAGAGGAAATATATGTGGTACGAGTTGGCGATTCAGGCGTATTAAACGGGTTGACGAATCGTATTAAGCGTTAAGAAATGTATGAAAACATGTCTCAAGTTGCAGGGACTGACGCTAAATGGCGTATTATGCGAGAAATCGTATTAAACGTGATCGTATTAAACGGGTTCTACTGTATATATATACATATCAAAACAAGAACTTTTCCAAAATAAATCGTAATCAAATCTTGGTTTCGAATGTAATATTAATATCATTCTTAATAATATATTAATAATGTATCTTAAAAGCACATAACTGCTTGATGATGAAATTTTAAGAAAGTCTACAATAGTATACATTAACATTAAAACAATTTGATCAAACCTTTGTTATGTAAATTGAAAAAGTATTTTATGGAGTACGTTTTAATGGGTACGTTTTGTGAAACTTTTGATTAACGAAGTGGTTAGGTAGGTACTTATTTGTTAATGAAAATTCCTTTTCTCGTAACCGTAAAATCGAATCCCTTGCAGAGAATACTTAAAACTTTATCCCGGATATAATGGATCATGAAAACCACAAAAGGATATACTAAGGATGATACTCTGGTAGAGAAATTACCTAGATTACTGTACAATTTGGGCTTGGGAAGTCTGCGACCGTCCTTTGTCAACAAAAACGTGATTTTAATGCAATGTGAATAGGTACCCATGGCCACTATAGACGTTCAAGAAATTTAATCAAACAAGCTAGTTCATACGGTTTGTTTAAATTGCCATGAATAGGAATGGGAAAATATGACCAAAATACCAATATGTCAAGTTCCCATCAGCTTTCATAATATGAACATCGCATATTATGCGATGCGAATTCGCAGTTACGTGTGGGAGCACTTACTACAAAAAAGTTAACATGGTTAAAAACCTTATTTAGGCAAATTTTGAACCGAGTGGATTTTTTTCTCGTAATTTTCTTTAGATTTATAAATCTAGCAAATAAATGTTTAAAACATATAATAACCTGGTGTATCTTGTTCCTTCCTGTCCTGTTCTTGTTCAGCGGCCATCTTGCTCTATGTTTTTGGGACAAACATAGAGCAAGACAGCCTTGCTTGCCTTGTGTGTATACGTGTGTATATTTGTTAGTTCTTCACATCTAAACGGCTGGAACGATTTTAATAAAATTTGGTATGGAGTTAGCTGACACCCGGGATCAACACAGGCTACGTTCTACTACGGGAAAATATCCTTAATAAACTGGAAACACCGCGGGACGCAGCTAGTTATTAAATAAAAATTTGTTTAACAACATTTATTTATTGTAACATTCTGGACTTCGATATTATGAACCCTTGTACGTACAAACACAGTAGTCTAAGGGGACTTATAAGTACAGCATTAACGTAGAGAGGTTGTCCCAGTGAAGAGGGGAAACAACTTAAAAGGATCATATCTAACGGAGGTCTAGCGGAAAATAAAACTTTTACTATGGCGACTGAATAACTAAATTTATGTAATACTAGGTAGATATATACTAGACACTTAGCCCTTGACAATTTTGGAGACCCTTGAACAAAGTCCGGAAGAGATAAATTAAACAGTTTATGAAATTCACTTAGCATATTGTCCTGTGATACAAACACGAAATATTATTTGCAATACACAATAATCTCATTATGTCATTCAATAGCGACCTAGCGAGGCTGTGTTCCGTAGACGACTGTCAGGCCAAACCACTGTGTTGCTCGGCTCGGGTTTGCTGAATCGATAATTTGCAAAAATGTATGCCGCTACAAGACATTCACATTATCGAACATGAAGCCCGGACAACCCTCAACAATGATTTAGTCTCAAACTAATCAAAGCTTGTGAAATAGAAATTAAAATGAGTAAACATTTGTAGATATTAGTATTTAAACATACAATCAATCGGAAACAAATTCCACAAATGTTTGTGAACTATTTACACTTTCCAGTAAACTTTTGAAATGAAATCGAAAATCCTGAAAACTAAGTTTTAGTGCACTGTGCACCGGTCGCATATCAGGTATAACAAACACTGACAGTATTTTTTCTGTTATTAGCAAATTTATAAAGACCTTGGTTGTTACCATTTAGCTATGACGACGTTACATCTAAGTCCCTTGAATTTAAAGCATACTTCAATACACTATTCATTAGTGTATGTATTTCTCTTGAATTGAGTAGAGAATTGAAGTCGATTCCTTTAACTTGTTGAGTCAGGTCTCGTTTCAAGTGCTCGGAGGCTAGACTGGGTAATTTTTAAACTTTTCCGTAGGTAGCGTTTAGAAGTAGGAATTAGGTATTAAGGTGTAAAAACTGTTTTAAGCGGTAGTATTTTATTTTGTCAAATATTTAAGATAAATAACTCGTTCCCACCTGATGTTAGCAAACTCTTGATGTCACCTCACACACACCGCGGAACGATCAACTAATGAACTAATGACGACCTCCGTGGTCGAGTGGTTTGTACGCCGGGTTTCATGGTGTCGCCGACTCGAGAGGTCCCGGGTTCGAATCCCGGTGGGGGCAGATGTTTGTGTGATGAATACGAGCATTTGTACTCCAGTCATGGATGTTTAATATGTATTTCTATATAAATAAACTTATATATGTACTGTATATGTATTCTATCCGTTACCCTAGCATCCCATAACACAAGCCTTACAGTGCTTACTTTGGGGCTAGGCTAATTGGTGTGAGTGTCGTAAATATTTATTATTTATTATTATTTATTAACTCGTGACTCGTGACATGATGTCACATAACGTGACATGTCGTCACTTAACGCGATATGACGTCACACTTTCTCGTGCGTGCAGCCGGAATTCGTCGATTTATAAGACGTTATCACGTCAAAAAGATACGGTCATTTATGCTGCGTACATACAAATGTACGGAAACCTCGGTGGGCAAGCCCGACCCGCACTTGTCCGGTTTTTTTCTTATCCACCGATAATCACTAGGGTGTTATGTGAATTTAATGGCTGATAAATATCATATTTAATGTATATTTTCAAAGAAAATATGTTAAATTTGATGTGAACAAAGACGGAAAAGTGCATCCCAGCATCACCTTACCGTTCCAAGAAAATGTTCAAGAAATGTGACCGGAATCCAATGAAACAAAAATTGACATGAAACTCTCTTCACGCGCGAATAAAGCCTTATGAATATCATTTTCATTTGAAAATTTTGCACCAACTGAATATTAACTCGTTGAAATAATCCAGGGGGGCGATAAAAAGAGTCATATCTTTGCAGAAGCTGATTTGGCGGCGCACCGTTAGCAGTCAAAACGAGCGTAATAACAAGAATGCTTAGCATCAAATATTTTCCGACGATATTACGTTTTCGCTCGTGTACAAATGAAGACAATGTGCAATCATTACTTTAAGACTTCGTTCATAAGCTTTTGCCAACAGTTATACTTGCATTAGATTTGATTTTGAATAAATGAGTGTCAAACTCAGGTGGTAATTACTTATTTAGTTAAAGAATTAACCTCGCGATCTTGATGTTCATACAAACTTTGAAGCCCCATTTATTGTTTTTTTAGAGATAATAATAGTATTTAATTATATTGATTTTAATATATATGTATATATTAATGTTTTTTTTTTGTTTTTTTCTGTTTGTGAAGGTGCTTTAGGTTTATCAATTTTAGTTTCTAACTCAGATTCGATTGTTAAAAAAAACCTAAAATTTAGCTTACAGCTTTATATTATAAGCTTCAAATTTAATTATAGTTTTTTGAAATAAAACTTTGAAACAATGTTAGAAACAACCAGAACAACTTGAACGACCAATTAAATATTCACTTTCCAAAAATGGTGGCTTACCAAAAAAATTGGCAAAATCTTTTCACAATTGCTTGCCTAATCCTTGCCTTTCCACATTTCGTAGTTTTATCTTCGTTAGCATTGATAAAAAAAAATAAACAAAAAATAAAACCGACTTCGGCCCCAGCATGCACAAAAGAAAGTCTTCCACTATTATTTTTCTATTATCTTTTTAATTTATTAGCAATTAATCATAGTCATCAACGGACAATCTGTTTAAAAAAATAAAAAATAAAGGTCTGTTACTAGATACTACAGTCTGTTCATCCTAACTTGTCCTATTTGGTAAACAATCTTGGCACTACTTTTTATTGAAAATACAGCATAAAAAATCAACTGATACTTAACTAGTTTCAGTCTATAATGACGGTTTTAAATGGTTGATTTTGTTAAATTGTGCCAAGATTGTTTACCAAATAGGACAAGTTAGGATGAACAGACTGTACCCAATTTGCCTGTCATGTCATCTTTAGAGCCTTAAGAAACTGTCTCATCTAAATTCAAAAGCTTCCGCCAATGAGGTTCACAAAATTATTCCAAATACAAGTGCTTTATTTTCATTCAATTCTATTCCATTTTGAATAGATAGCCTTAATAAATGCAATATAGGCGACCATAGGTATTTATTAACATAAGAATAGAACTAGGTACCTTAGTTAATCCTTAGTAAATAATACTTATCACTAGTATATATAATATAATATTTTTAAAAAGATAATTTCTGAAATTATGTAAAGATAGTTTATACTCCCATCCCATATTATATCTGTTGATATTTATGAAAATCATAATGATAATAAGGTACATACCTAATTACCGATAATAAAATATAGAAACAGGTAAATAGAAAGCCTTTGAACATTTCATTTGAAAAGAAATCTATTATTACAACAGGTAGGTATAGGTATCATAGGTGCCAACTGCCAATACTTATAAATCAATATAAATATATACATTTCTTATTTTTATTATTAATTGCATTTTATGTTAATTTAATGCATATTATTTAAGTGCTTACATAGAGGTAAACACTAAATCTATTCAGAATATATAAAGTGTACATCTTTTACGATTATGTATAATAATTTATAACCTCAAAATCTAATACATTCTGTAGTAGGCCACGGTTCATCAAGTTGTCCGTATCTCAACAAATGCCTAATTAGAGTTTATGAATGATTCCGAGCACAACTAGCATTTTCTCATTGCTGTGCGTTCTGGACATTCGGGAAATCGGTCCACAATTGACGGAAAAATCGGTGAACACGCATAAAAAATCCTGCGTTGAAATTTGAAGGTTTCCCTGGATTTCACCAGATCAGGGCAGATCCTGACTTGATTCTAATGGTACCACCTCGGAAGTACACTATTTCGAATAAAAAAATAAATTTTGGAAATCTACAATTGACGGAGAAATCGGTGAACATTCATAAAATAATAGTTATTTATTATACAAGAGTGGAAAGTTCCTTTTTAACCGCGTGCTCGATTTGGATGACCGAGCAAGCGAAGGATTCTAAAGTTGAATCACGAGCGCAGCGAGTGATTCTAAATTAGAATCCTGAGCGTCAGCGAGGGAAACAAACGAGCACAAGGTGAAAAATCTTTCCACTCGAGTGCAATACGTAACTTTTCATCCCACCTCAGCGAGGAAATGACAAAATGAAAAAGAAAACAATTTATAATGACAAAATATTTTTATTTCAATTAAAACACATTAAGATAATCTATAAATTGAAGAAAATAATAAGAAGTAGAAAATAATTAAGAAATATTAAATGTAACGTTGCTACAGTTACTTATGTTAAGTTTAATATTTTTGTTAGGTAATGTTATGTTGGTGTTTGTGAATTGTGCGCTGTTTTGTGGTAAACTACTCGTATCAGTAATTTTAAATAGTTGTGCCGATTCATTGGATTCTATTGGCGTAAATGTTGGCGAGAGAGGGCTATTGTTTCCAATCTTATGGGGGCTCATTTTAGATGTAGAAGGGCGAGACCAAGAATCTGACAGAGGTTCTTTCAGCGTTATGGCCTCCACGATACTATTACAAATTTTTGATTTACTTTGGATTGAATCCTCTATGTATCCCTCTACAACCGAATTAGACTTCCAGCCTCCATGGCGCTTAAGCGATAGAAGATCAGCCCCTGATTCGGCCAAAAGTGTGGCTGAGGTTCTTCTAAAACAGTGACCGGTGTATAACGGGGGTTCTAAAAGTCCGAGAAAAGTTGCTATTTCTCGTGGAATACTGCCAATTTTATTCTGACCCATAGGTTGTCGGATACACTTTCCGTTGCGATATTGTAGAAAAAATCGTTCAATTGGGGTGTTAGAAGGACGTAAAGCTTGATATTTCTGAACAATGTTTACATATTCCTTGCGAATAACGAAGTTGCGGTCTTTTTTTGTCTTGGTATTTAGTACATTAATTAATAGCAATTCATCAGAATTATGAGAATATTTTGATACGTTATTGACATTAAGTAGTGTAAGTTCATTTGTTCGACATGCTCCGGTTATACCAATAATAAGAACAACCTGTAACAAAAGAAGTATTTATAATCGTAAATAAATTAATCAAATTAAAAATATTGTAAGTACTATGTACAATTTTATCAACAACAAAAAATTACACGTATTGACTTACTTTTGCCGCTAAATATACGGAATCAGGTGCTTCATTAATAAACTTTGCAATTTCAGATGCTGTGAAAACCTTCGATTTTTTTGGTTTATAACCAGATGAGGCTCTTTTTAAAAATGCCACTAATTTATGATAGGTGTCGATATGAACGTCTTTCTTCATCTTAATTGTTAATTTTAGCATTGAATACGTACTCCATAGCGTGCTTGCTTTCTTGGTCTCAGATAATTCTATAAAATATGCCAGCAAAACGTTTTCGGAGAAAGTTTTTGCTCCTTTAGCTAGTCGCCACATGTTAAATATATCGTACTGTTTCAAATACTTCTCTCGTGATTGCTGAGGGAGAAGGCTCATTTGCGCATTATTAACTGTTTCAGATAACTCAGTTGGCGTTAGATAAACTTCATCGTCGCTAATGTCACTCATTTTAGTTGATTTTTTTGTACAGTTTTTAGGTTATGTTAATTATATTAAGCAATAAAACGTGAAAAACTAGAATGGCGCGAAGCACGCAAATAAAACAAAGAAACCAAGAAGGTTCCAAATTTAAATTTTTTCACAATTTAAAAAGTTCTAATCATAAATTTGGCACCATAGAGGTTACATTAAATAGGTTTAATGACGTTTTGAATTTACAATTATATTGAGTACTCATTATATGTGATGTTCTAAATTCAAATCTACTTTGCCGCTCAAGCGAATAAAATAGAATTTTCCAGCCAGATTTCGAAGCGCAAAATTACACTTTCCGAGGTGGTGGGATGAAAAATAAATTATACAGTCGAACACAGAACCTCCTTCTTTTTTGAAGTCGGTTAAAAAGCCTCCTAGACAAAATAATACACATAAATTCCCTACAACAAAACACATCATCATATAGCCAACTAAATTCGCCAGTCCTCAGTATTAGCCCAGGATGATTTGTGTGTGCTTGACGACTGCAGATGCAACCGGAAACAACAGCCGAAGCACGGAGGAACTCGAGATAGCCACACATCCTGTGACCGCTCATTATGGTAGGAGCCCATCGGGGATTTTGGAAGTTACTCGTGCGCAGCAGTATAACATAAGGGGGGCAACCTTGCACCTTGTGAAGTACTCCCACCATACTATACTATACCACATACCTTCTAGATCGAGCGTCTAGAGCAGCAAAACAATTTCTACAATCTGCTATGACTTTTAGTCGTGTCCAAATCCTCAATATTTTGAATAGGACCTTCTTAATCTGTGACAAGCTCGTTTTTTTCTATTTTCTACCCTTTCGTACGGCCACCCCCACTCAATATCATGCAAACCGGCAGATTAATATTTTTCCGTCATCAAAACGTTACCTGAACCCTCCAGTAGCTCCTATTCAAAAGACTGACGATGTTGATGCAATCAAAAGTCATGGCATATTGTTGAGTTGTTTTTTTTTCTTACCCTAGACGTTCCAGTGTTCGAACTTCGAACCTATCATTATACATATAAAGTGCACAGGTATGGTGGTAGTACTTCACAAGGGGCAAGTTTGCCCCCTTGTGTTATTCTACTGCATATGAGTAAATCCCAAAATTCCCGCCTGGAAACCCCTACTATTAAGAAAGTTACTTAAAAGTTCAACGATAGCAGATCGAATGTGATTACTAATACGGCATTGAGCTTCTAAAATAAGGAATTGACGACGATGAACGATATTTGTAGATGAGTCGACAGCTACACAAGAAATTAACGAAAACTAAATTTGTTTTGTTTCAGACTGAAAACATCGATTCCATGAGGGCAGGCGAAAAAAGGTCACAATCATGTGATGGCCGAACAGTTCCTCTAGCACACTGGTCATTGGGAAGAATGCAAGCTGGTGTAAACGAACTGTGGATTTGTTGATGTGTGTTGAAAAGTGTTATATGTGAAGAAAATGTTTGAAACTAAATGTCCGTCGCACTATGTAAGTTTTGCGCTGTATAAGGCTGAATAACGAAACGAAACTTAAAAAATGAGAACTGCTCGAGTCGATTAGGTAGATAGCTAGTAATAGTAAATTACTTCATAGTGCACTCAATTAATCTATCCCTATCCTAATCACAAAAGAAAACAAAAAATAATAAGTGTTTACAACTTTCAAAAATCGAATTAAGTTTCTGTATTTAATAAAATAGCAGTAATTATTGTTTGTGTTTAAAAATGTTTAAGAATGAGATGACAGATCGATAGAGTGATAAGCTAATGGAGTTTTTTTAATTTCGTTCAACTATTATTATACAGTGTTCATTCTTACTGGTAATTTTAAGAGATAGTGTTGCTATTCGTTTTGCAAGCGCTACCTTTTAAACATGTCAAATCTGCGATTTGAACACACCGCGAGAACATGTCACGTGTTCGTTTTGAACATGTCACATGTGTGTTTTGAACATGTCACATGTGCATTTTGAAAATGTATGATCGGTTTTGTGCATCAATATAATTTATGCTGCTTTCAAGCTTCTGTTGTGTAAATCATGTTAAACGAATATCATAATACATATAATATATATATATATTTAAAAGATTAAAAACGCTTATATTGTTATAAATTACTTTTTATCGATTAACACTTCTTTCTACGTCTGCACCGCGACATGGATTTTAAATTATAATATTTAAATCGTGTTTTATTTATTCAATAACATTTTGGACAGTATCTATAGCCTTAAACAATAAAATAATATAAGAGTTACAAATTAAAGCTCCCAGTTTTCAAAAATAACAAAGTAGATAAGGATAGGGGTTAGGGTCAGCGTAGACAACAGCGTGAGGGACAGCTTTGGTACCGCAAGCGTCTTGCTTTGGTGGCTGCTTATCAACAGGCCAGCCATATACTTGTTTGCCACCATTTTCCTACCTTACCTACAGATTTGCATCCTTTGCCACCATTATTAAAGGAAATAATTTAAAATGACTAGTTTTTATGGAAATGACATTTGTAAATCGATGAACAGAGACGTACAGACCCGTCGTTCCCATTGGGCACTTTGGGCAAGTGCCCAGGGCCCCGCGATCAATAGGGGCCCTACAAAGTCCCTAGTTCATAGGGGCCCCATTATCCTAATATGCCCAGGGCCTCCAATAGGTCAAAGACGGCACTGGAGACGTATCACTGTGTTAGTAGTCTAAACTTCATTATTTTCATCATGATCAGCCTATTAATGCCCCGCTGCTAGAGCCGAAGTCTGCCCTATTGATAAAAGAAGGAGGGGGAAGACTCACAACGTGTTTGGTGGATGCTAATGACTGCAGATGCAGCCAGGACCAACGGCTTCAGGCGTTGTCCCTTTTAGGCTCCCTGTTAGCGGCTGACTGACTGAATCTGAGCGGCGTTAACTCAATGCTTTCGGCGGCGATCTGTAGCGTATTAACCGCGAAGCGCTTACGTATTATTGGAAGGGAAGACGGTTGTAAATATCAGTGTTGCGGCTGATAGTGTTTGACGCCATGGATGTTGAAATTAAATTTGACAATTCTTTATTATTCTGGAAGTGATCGCTGATTTGGAGGTCTTAAATGAACATACATTTCAAAAAACACAACGCTTAGCTTCGACTTCCACGGACCAACTAATAGCGCGCTACGCCGGCGCTTTTTTTAGTGCCTGTAGAGGTATTCCAGGCGGATGGCATCTCTCCACAGGGGCAGTCTCTTCTCCGTCTGGAGCCACTAGACCACTCGAACCTGAGGGGGTCGGCTCCAACTAGAGGGCGTCTCTGAAACTCGGACCTCGGCTCTAGTTAGCCGTTGTCGTGGGGTAGTGACTAGTGAGCTAACTAAGCCGCAAAGCGTGAGCACCGTTCGCTGCGACTCAGCCACTCACTGAATGAAACGTCGCAACCTACGTATAGAAGAAGCCCATGCACGAACTGTGACATCCGTAATCATATTTTCATCGTATTTCTTTTTTTAGTTTGTTCTTACGTCTGGCAGGGGTGCTGCTTAGTTTACATAGAAACTTTGCCGATGCGATACGATTACGTAGCTGTCAAAGTTCAGATATACTGTACTTCCTGGGCCCATGACGTGATACGTCTCAATAGTTTAAGTTAGGTTAGTGTTGTGACCATAACGCAATTTCGTTAATAGAGACCTTTTCAAAAATAACGTCAAGTAATCACCTCTTGGGCCCAGTAAGTACAGTTTTACTCAAAGTTCGTGATCGAGTCTCAGTACGCGCTGTTTAATTTCATTAGAACTTTTCGTTTAGTTTGTGGTTTTTTGAAAGACATTTTTTATATTGTCACTGCTACAAAATTATAACTGTCATTAATAAAAAGAAACCAAAATACGGGAAGACGAATCTATCTTCTTATTTACAAAATAATATACAATATCCTACAACTATAATAATAACCCAAGCAGACGAGCATTATTATAGCTACGTTTACAAATACTCCATTTAAAATTCGTATATCGTAACCGACCGAACGTGCTAAACACTCTGCCATCAAGCCTTTCAAGCTTATACTTTGGTTAATACAAGGGGAGATCGAGTTTTAAATTGATGGCTTACTTTTCAATTTCTATTTCGCGGAAAAAGGAAAAGCGTTGAAGGAAATACACTCCGGTTTTTCCATGGCAGTAACACAAACCACCATTGTTGCAATAAAATCGCCTATTTATTTATATTTTATATGATTATTATTATTATGAATATTTGAAGTAGGTATTAAGACGAACTACTTAGATAATTATAAAAATATCTTAATGTTCTGCCCAATATTAGTTGCAAGCGGTGTCAAGTAATATAATATTACTTAAATGAACTTTGGTATAAAAGAAAATTCACATACATCCTTAGATGAAGTTTACTGAAGACAATATCATCATAAGAAGTGGTTTTGCGGGGTATTAGAAATAAATTGTATTTGTGAAAAAATATATAAACAATATTCACGTGATGTTTTTTTTGGTTAGAAAGCTTTCGCAGGCTTAGAGGATTGAATGCTGACTACAATTGACACTGACTCAGAGCCATAGCTAGGGGGGGGGGGCAATGTAATACCTTAAAATACCATTGAACTAATTCCTTGCACCTTGCAAATCTTGTAATTCCTTGCTCCTTGCAAACCTTGCACCCCCATACTAATTATAGGTACTATAATTACCGCTGCCCTAACTTAGATACAACAGCCCTATACTCACTCTAAGGGGAGTGAAATCAGACACATTTTATTTTCGGGTGCGAAGGCTAGCAGAACACCAGTCATTTCTTGTGGCCTCCGACACAAAATCGGTTTCCAACAAATGCAGATAGCTTCATATAAAATGAACTGAAACTGAAACATCCGATTAAAATCTGGCCCGAACACTTAACATCAGAGTCATTTGGTGCACCTTGTGAAAAAGACTAAAGATCATTCATTTTCTTTGTACCAGAAAATAGAGCTGCAAAAATTTATAACATTTTCGCCAGCCAGTCGCCAGTCGAATATTGAGCACGACTGCGTCTTTAAATTTCATACAAAGTCAAACATTTAAAAAAGGCGTAGGTATGCAGAATAAAAAGAATTGCTACAGGTTATCCCTTACCATGAGTATTATACATTACCGATAGCAGCGTCAAGAATGTAATAACATTACGCTCCATTTTATTGCAATCGTGTTAAAATAGAAATTTTAAATAAGTTACATTACATGGAAAATTGGAAATTCTCTAGTCTTTAAGCTTTACAAATAGGTACTTAATGGTCGTAGCAGAAATATCAACTCGGAAAGGCATCGTCACTCTATCAAATCGAGCCATTCAGAATTCTTTGTATGAAACTTCCTAGAATCGTAACGCAATCACCTCGCCTCGCGACAAGAGCTTGTCTGTTACGACTAGGGTTGCAACGATATATCGGAATATCGATAATATCGATAATATCGAGACCAAAATATCGATATTTATATCGATATTTGAAATTCACTGATATCGATAATATCGATATCGGAAATTTCAAAATATCGATATTTCGTAGACTAAATTTGAACACAATAATATCAATTAATTTACCTGCTATGACTATCTAAATGGAATAATATCGAAATAACTATTGCTTATAGATGTATTAAAAAAATCTTGAACCCCAACAAATATACTAAACTGGTGTGGATTCTGGCATGATTCTCTAAATCTAAAATTAAATTTGACAACAGTGTATTCTTGTCATTCTCTATACAGAATTAAAAGGAGAGACTGATGTTAAATTTAGTTTTAAGTTTAGATATGCCAGAATCGACACCAACGTATATAGGTATAATCGTTTACCTAATGGTAACTCATGCATTAAATAAAATCCTTGCCTCTCTTTCAAGATATTTGTCAACTACTGATTAATTGAAATTTAATATCATTGTAATATTACACAAAATAAAATTAAGAATCTCATACAAATCGTAATTTTTTTAAGCTTGCCAAGTCAAGAAAGTAAGATAGGTATAGTAATTTTGGAAGCTTTGGGCTTACCCTATTCTGAAGCCATGTGCCCATGATGTTTTAACATTTTAAACAAAATAAATATCTTTGATTCGAAGTTGCTTTTGATTTGATACTTCTTCATTCAACATCGTGTTGCAAATGTTGGAATGGCTGATATATCGGATCGGATATCGATATTTACCTGCCCACATTATAAATAATGATATTTTGGAAACCTTTGCTTCCTTAATTTTAGGTTTTTGCTTTAAAAACTTAATACAAAGCAAAAAAAAAGAAAAAAATATCGATATATCGATAATATCGAGTTAAAATGGTCGATATATCGGATATCGATATTTTCCTGACTTCGATATAAATATCGATATCAATATCGATATTTCAAAACACTTTGCATCCCTAGTTACGACCATTAATCTTCACGCCTCTTTTGTTTTAAAGGTGGAGAAAGAATGAATTGGTATGAATAGATTAATAATACAAATGAAATTGAATAATAGCAGAAATATACTTATGTGCCGTATTGTGTTGTAATGCATCAGAGAGTTATCGATTTCATACATTTAGTACGATTAGAATTAACTAGTCTGGCCTTAAATACTGTTACATCAAAACTTTTTTTTCCAATTTTATAATTATATTAAATTTGCAACACGTCTGTTATTTAAAAAAAAACATCTTACGATTTTGCGCCATTTCAGATATTTTTTCGTGTTCATTATCAAATTACAATATGATCGCCTTGGGTGTGAACCCGTCGGTCATATTCCAGACACTTCAAAAGCTTTGTATCAGCCGCATGTTCGTATATCGTACTATCAACAGATACAACAACACTTCGTCTGTCGAAGACTAGAAAAGATCGGGGCGGCCGCGTGCTGTTAGAACTACAAAGGCTGTTAATGCTGTTAAAGCCAGAATTCGTCGAAACCCCATTAGGAAGCAAAAAATCTTATTGCGAGAACTGAAGATTCGTCGCCAAACAAATTAAAGGCCTGTAGAAAAGCCAAAAGTGGCCATTTTGAATAATATTTTTTTTTATTTTTTGCTGAGACTTTAATAAATATGTAGGTATAAATGTTAATAATATTACATTAGTTCATTAAAAAAAATGCATTATCATTTATAACAGAACTTATGGCTGGAATAGGTATACTTCTGTGTCGCGATGTGTCGACAGCGTTCTCACGCTGACCATGATAAATGTATGAAACCTATAGCTCTCTGACGCGTCACAACGAAAGATAAGTGTAGTTCTGCCATAATGTATTTAAATCTTAAACATAAATGTAGATATTACATGTCTAATAATGTCTAACGTAATGTTAAATTAAGCGAGCTCATTCGGATTGGATTTTTTTTACAAAATAAACAGCATGAAATATAAATTTTGTTTCATTTCTACTAACATTTTGACGGACTACAAAACAAGCTGATGGAAAATGCACACGGTAAAATACATTTGATACCTAACGAAATGAATACAGAACAAGTCGACATTGAAAGTGCGATTTTAGAATCCGTACTTTTGTGGCTGTTAGTTTAAAAACTAAACTGATGGAAGCCCAGTTCTGACCAATTCCATAGATACTAATATTATAAATGCGAAACCGTGTCTGTCTATTAACGGACGTCTTCTTTCTGAAATCATTATATTAGGAAGTGAAAATGAGGATTTCTCTGATAAAAACTATTTAGCCCAAGAAATAGAGATCGCGTTTATACTTGATCGTAATGCAAAATTTTACCACACTCTAGTTTTTTACAGATGTTAGGGAAGGTTATAAGAAGCCTAATTTTAAAAATCGGGGAATGTAGGGTGGTCACACTGGCCGCCATATTGGAAATCGCGTTTGCTATATCTCAGAAATTATTGACTTTACGGTTAAAATTGCTTTTACTTAGTACTTAGTATTTTTTTGTTTATTACTGAATTCCCTAACTTTTTTAGCTAAAACTTTTTTTGTGACTCTTGCCGTTTTTCTATTATTGTTGATTATTTTAACATGTTAGGTTTTTTCTTTATAAAACCTTAAAAATGGCATTCATTATTAAAAACGGGTATTATAAAACTTATTCATTATTTCACACAACCGCAACAAGGGTTAGAGACGTCTATATTTTAAGTTATTACTTTGTCTAAGTCACTGTTAATGTTTTCTTCAACTTTATTAACTTTAACAACTTTATTAGGTCAGAAATTTTCTAATAGGTACAAAAGTTGAACGACGATTAGTATATTAACAAATTTATGAACTATTATAATTTTCCTTAAAAGTTCATGAAGAGCATATCATGAATTTTTCCAGGTTTTCAAGCCCATAGTTTAGCTTTTAGATGGTGGGGAATGCCTTACACGAACAAAAATTAGCACTTTAAAGTTCACTATTCCGCAAATGGATCCCTTAATTGAAAAATAGTTTTAGAAACCCAGAAGTTATATTAAAGGACCTATTCAACGATAACCCACTAGTTGGGCTACCCTAAAAAAATATATTTCAAATTTTTATTCTACCATGTTGTCGGCATGATTGATATATACACATCTTCACATAATAAAGGCTCTCTAGTGCTAACAGTTTTAAAGCAAAACCGGGGATGGACAGACGACATGATGAAACTATAAGGGTTCATTATCAGGACTAAAGACCCCAAAAAACGGGCCATATACCTACCTCGAACCCACCGCAGATTACGTGTGTATTATAGGAACCTACGATCTTCGTAGGTAGAAAAATAAATTTGTAGCTGTTGTAAATCGTACGCTAAAACTCACCGAATGTGGACCCTCAGATGAAACGCCCAAAATACTATATTACTTTATCTGACCAATTTACATAATTTTGAAGAATGACAACATTTAGAAGGTACCTTGTAGGAAGGTAATTTGTAGGACTACGTACAAAAATTTAAGCTCTGCTCAGTGACTGCAAATATAGAAAATGCAATCAGTTAGAATAGAATAAGATTTATTGTCATATTAGTGTGCCGTCATTTATTACGTGCTCAAAATTTACTCTAATGTTGCAAAGAAGTTGAGTTGCTAAGTTTCTTGGGCAAGTTTTAAATGTTAGCAGAAATAGTCAAAATTCTAACCTGTCTCAGGAAGGGCACGTACATCGCGGATTAGTGGGCGCTCACGACCGCAGAATATGCAGATTATTTGAAGCTTTAAACTAGGTACCTGAATAACTTGATACTTGGTTGCTGTACCAAAAGATAGTGCATTCGCCCTGCTAACGGAAGGCACTGGTAAGAATCTAGCCCAGGGTTGCCAGGTCTCCCGATTTAACAGA
Organism: Chilo suppressalis; assembly: GCA_902850365.2. NCBI lineage: Eukaryota > Metazoa > Arthropoda > Insecta > Lepidoptera > Crambidae > Chilo > Chilo suppressalis. The sequence goes on along the minus strand of OU963912.1, from coordinate 7,067,016 downwards.
AGATCTCCTGTTTTTCTACATGACTCTACTGCTTTTCTTAGAATACTATTATCTTTTTTTAAATGAGTGTTTAGTTGCGTTTTCCGCCTATAAGAATTTTTGTAACAAAAAAAATGAGCTTTAAGGGGCGACAGTAGCCATAGAAACGATTTTGATTTGATTTACCAATTCTAAGGGGGAGGGGGGAGCAACTCATCGGAAATAATACTCCTCTGCATATACTGTTTTTCTTGCAGCTCTTTCAATACATGTACTGTTTATTTTCTGTAACTAATCTCGATTTTTTAAAATCGGACCAGTCAACACTGATCCAGCCTATCTATAGACCTACTCTAATTCAATTAAAAACATAATTTCGATCGAAACTTCGCACGTTTTTTACTATGTTTCTTGTTCGTTTTTAATAATAATAATATTTTTTCACCTAAAAATAGATTGAGGTTTAGATTCTCTAAGCCTACATACTCAACGATAGATTGAATTTGATAGTTTACCATTCAAATTAAGTATAACTTTGACAAAATCAAATTTTGTTTGAACTTCGTTACCACCGAGAATAGACCTTCGTTGGACCGAAATTAAATTGATTTAATTGAAAGGATCGCGGGGATTTACTTCTTGTAAACATTTCCTGTAAAGTTTTGTTTCATTTATCCTATATTATCCTACGTAGTTTTTCACTATATATTGGGTATGCAGTTCGGAGGATGAGAAAAATATGATAAAAAATGTGCGGCTTTTCCTTTTGGTTTTTCTTTATAAACTCACACGAGTTCATAATGCCTGTGGACATAAAATAAGAGTAGATCAAGGTAAAAAAAATAATTTGTGGTACTAAATCATCTTTATTTAATATAAATTCAAAGATCTTCCAGTTTTGAAATAGATGTTTTGTTTTTATGTATCACAATATTTTATGCCTATGATCATTAAGAAATAAGGTTATCATAAAAGATATAATATAATAATAATAATAATAACTTTATTTGGAACAAGTGCAATGTACATAAAATTATGAATCCTTAAAACTGCTTTAGTTTTACAAAAACTGTGTTGCAGAATTAACGCCCATTCCCGTATAATATGAAACAGTGTTCCTATCAATGTATAAAATTAATTAAAACAATCTGTATAGAGAGAAAATTAAAATGAGACAAAAATATCCATAATTTAAAATCCATCGAAGGTAATTTCAAAACAAAAAATATGTCCGAGTGCATTTTTATCAATATTATAACAAACCAATACTAAATTTTACCAGAAAATGAAAATAAGGACTAAAATATAACATTTGAATTTTTATGCTCACATTAGAAGGTAGGTAAACACAGATAATACAAATCTATTAAAATTACAATATTAAACCTACCTGGACACTACAAACCAATAAATCATGATATAGAATAGTTAAATTCAATATAATGACACAATTTCGCACACATCGTACCAACATCACTGCAAAAAAGTTAATTCAAAGCATACGAACATCATTATTTTGTTTATTAAATAGTAAAAACGTCCAGCAGTACCATACGCTGGCCATCAACTGAACTAACAATTCATTTCGAGCGACTGATAAGCGCGACCAGGATCAGTGGTAGGAAAAGGGGCGGAGCAAGTCAGCAGGCGTGAATCGTTGTAGAAGAAACAAATAGATCTACATAGGGCGCGACTCCAGTTCATGAGCGACAAAAATGCTATAACATGAGCGATAAACTCCATTATGAACTCTTTTGATAAGTAGAATTATTGTGTTTAAATCTGAATTTAAGTTGTTTTTTCATTTATTTTTATAACCTGACAATAGAAAGAATTTATACCTATACTATCCACTAATTCAATTTTTTTTTAATGTCATTATTGTAAATTAAAGCTATTTTTTTGATATATTTAAAGATTATATTTATTAATGAGTAAATGAGATTTTGGAATGTTCATTTTTATAAATAGTTAAATCAAATTGAAATTATTTTATTTTAAGATGATTATCACGTTAACGAGGTAAAGTCTTTTTCACATTCAAATTAGTTTTAACAATATATACTTTTTTTTTTTGCAAACAGCACCCAAAGCTGCTTTAGCAGTATTTCGACGTTTAACAGTCTTATAATTAATTATTTATAAGTACCTCTGTTTCTGTATATGAAAGCCCCTTCAGCCAAACAGTGATCCGCAGTTTACATTCCTTAAAAGTAAGTGGATAAATATTTAATATTTTATTTACTTTATTGTATAAACGGGGAGAGAGGTAGTGAAAATGACGTTTTGCGAGCTCCAACCTAACATATTTATTTCTACAGACTATATCCGATCTACGTTTGTTATGGAAATGGTCGGGGTTGAATGGAAGTTGGGAATATTTGCGAAGTAAGACCAGCATGATGAATAACTGACGCACAGTTAGTACACCAGTGTCCTCATATAATTGAGAAGTTGGATATAGAATAGGCTTGAAGGTCAGATATAAATCGCTAACGCTTACGATTTCATTTTGTTGTTTCTGACCGCCGAAGGTTTTTGCATTGGTAATTACAATATTTAAGAAAATGATCTTGAGCTATTTGAAAACCTTCGCCAGAAATAACAAAAAAAATCGTAGGCGACAGCGATAGCCATAGCAATCCGGCAAGGCGATTGGCCTCCTGGTCTACTACGGCGCTGTGATTGTACTTTCATTCCATCAGTCAGACAAAAACCAAATACAAACTCGGATGGAGTATAAAAAGACGAAGTTTTTTTTTATTTATTTGCTATCATGTACAAAAGTTAAAAGGTGTCACATATATTCTTAGTTATAGTATCTAATTTCTAATGTTTATTCTCAAACAACAAACATGGGTTATAAACATTAAAATGTGAAATCGTAAGCAGTGAGCATCTGCAACCACTGTTGCTTACGCTTCCATCGTAGGTACATGGATAACAAAATTGAATATATTCTTCTTTAGTCTCGTTTTTTTTTTAGAAAATGAGAATATTACACAGTAATATCTTCCGTTGTGAAGATTTTACGGGTAGTACGGGTAAAACAGACGAAATATGGGATTCCTTTAGTGTGGTTTCCAGTAAGGTGGAGGTTTCTACTATCCTCTAGTGTTACCCTACCGATTGTGCAGAATAAGTTGTAATAAACAAGTTATTAGTCCGTCGTCCACAGTCTTTCCTAAATATAACTGAGGCTATAAGGACAAAATACTTTCTTCATTCCCAATGATTATCTGGCTCTTTGCAATCAGACTCGGATTATCGCGTAGGTCCAAGTTCGTTGGTTATCCTGTTATCTTGTGACATCACATGATTTGACGCCAAATCGCCTGCGAGTAGAATAACCATCCGTCCGGATTATACCGGACACGACCAGACTTTTAGACTATAGCCCGGATCTTTTAATCCGTATTTTTAAATTACGTTGAATATGAAAATTAAAAGTGCATATTGGTTTAAATACCATACCATTGTAACTAAGTGTACTTTTTTCGAAATGTCAGGACTTTTGAAATATCTAAATGGTAACCCTACCTGCGAGTTTCAGATAGGGTCAGCAGGCTTATCGAAATTAATAAAATTAATCACAAATAAATTTTTGTATATTACAGGGTGATATATTGTAAAGAATATTAGTATGGATGTCTTGAACCTCCTTTACAAATTAGGGAAAAGTAAGTACATTACTATGTAAAGAAAAGTTTACTAGAAAAAAAATTTTTTTTTTCTCGTAAACTTTTCTTTAAACTTAAACATCTAGCAGTTAAATGCTTAAAAATAAATAAAAACATAACAACATTACTATGTGCTTACTAGCATTGAAAATTCCAACCATGTTTGAGTGGTAGAGAAAAGCCGAGTTTTTCAAGTAAATTTTATTAAAATTGTGCATGTACGAGACGTCTGAAATAACAAGGACAAAACTTTATAATGTGAAGTGAGACGTAAAAACAGATATAGAATAGTCTGAAGTGAAACTATAAGTGATTTCATCTGTTAATCGGTTAGATATTAGTTTTGTAGAGCAATTTCACGCATCAGTTTCGATTTTAATGTTAGAAATCCACATTTATGTACGTTGCTATGGCAACGGGTCATAAGTCGTAGTTTCATAAGACCGTAAGTTGATAGTTCGGGTTACTAGAAGTATTATCTGATTTACGAATATCAAATGATATTTTATATTTTTTGCACATGTATTTTAAGTTAACATTGCATTATTTGTTTAATGCTACTATGAACTACACAATCAGTGTTTGGCTTTTAACATGTCAAATTCTGCAGTTGTCTTATTGGAGTTATAAAGCATATTATTATGAATACATCTTATTACATACAAGTGTACTAATTCCTAAACAAATATATTTTTATACTTCTGTTTACAAACATAAATTGAGTACTTATAGTGACAAACTATTTTCATAATGACGGATACAGTAAGGTATTTTCTTTGGAGGACCACGCGCGCTGGCCTACGTTATCACTGACTTACTGTAGCCACTATTCCTACACGGACAAAGAAATTTGGTGACTCATTTCATTGTCATACTATTCGTAAGTGGAATTCTTTGTCCGCGCACGTGTTTACTCCTTCCTACGTATTTTAGGAGAGGCGTGAAGAAGCATTTTTGCAGGTCGGCAAGGTGAGGATCGTTGGTGTGGCAGTTTATAACTGATGTACCAGCATCTTCTCGTTTGGACTTTATCACCACTTAACACCAGGTGGAATCGAGTCATTATTAGCCAGGTGGCTAATAATGACTCGATATAAAAATGAAAATATATATAAAGATTTACAAATATATTATCAAAAGTTAGATTTATTAGCGTTAGATTTAAACATCTAGCAGTTAAATGCTTAAAAAATAAAAACATATCTTAGATCTAGCTTTTTCCATACTTCCACTAGAAGTTAGTGACTGTTCTTCGCCACTATTAAGCCTCGTCTGCGCTCGTCCAGCTCTGACACTGAATATGTTAGTTTCATCTATAACGCCATTGTTAGAAGCTGCAATATCTAAACGAGATTTTAGGAATTGTACCCCAATAAACCAAATATTTGAAAAAAACAAAAATTTGGCGATATCTTTTAGAAAATTGCACAACAAAACAATCAGTGAAATCTTTTTTGACATTATTAATAAAGCTATGCCCCGCTAGCTGCTAGGCCCCGCAAAGATCCGTTGCCAGGGACCCCGTAATTCCTAAGGCTACCCCCAAGGATCAAGACTACTGTAAGTGAAAATATATGCGTTACTCATCGCGATTTTCAATCTGATAAATATAAATTGGCTTCAATGCTAAGCGTTACATCACAGTATTCCTTGACTCTAACTAAACACGTACTGCAATACTGCCTTAGCTTTATAACAGGCAACGACATTTACAGGGGCCCTACCAACGAATCACAGGGTTAGGATATTTTTTTATCATCATTATCATCATCAGCCTTTTGTTGTACCCACTGCTGGGGTGTGTGGATCTATGGATGCACCTATGTAGTTGATTGATAAATAACTGAAGAAGTGTATACCTGTAAAATTAATGAAATAAATATATTGCGCCCTGTCCGTTCGTCCGTCCATCTTCTTCTAATGCTATTCTCGTAACTTATGTTTATTCATAACATCAAAGAGGTTTTTTGTCTTCAAGCTCAAATAAAATAGTAAATTATTATGGCTAAGAATTTCGATGTTATCTGTGGGTTGGGTCTGGTTTCCTATTTAAGTTGCTATACCTAGGTACATTTAACTACAACTTCAAAGAAGAATGGCTAATTAGAACCTGAAAATTAGCATGCTTGGCAACAATGCCCATTATTTAATAAAGTATAAACTAGCAACAGCATACGACGCCGTCCGTGTCAAATTTAAAAGTTTTTTGAAAATCCTGTAGGCGCCTAACACTTTTCCGGGATAAAAAAGTAAAATTTGTCTCAACACGGATCATCAACTAAGTATATGCGTACTTTATAGCTATTAACGCGATTGTTACCATGTACCTTGTTTTTCTATGTGCCTCCTATACGAAACAACATATGTATATGCGTACCATCCAAATCTGTTTAGAGTCTGTGCGGAAAGAGAATGGGATTTAGATTGGATGGCGCTGTAGTGCTTTTCTACCGTATTTGTAAGGTTTTACACCTTTTAAACATGATTAAATACAAAAAACCGCAAGAAATCACAACAACAAACCAATCCGTATCAATAGAAAACTTTGACGTTTTACAGATTGCTGGGTTTGATTGCCAAATAAAAATCCGATAAATAAAATATATAAATGTTATAGATAGTCCGATAGATAAATGTTAGTTCCGTTTTTCGCCACGCCCATTCTCTTTCCGCACAGACTCTAGTAGTTTTTGCATGATTAAGTAACAAGCATAGAAACGCAAACATAGAACTTTCACATTATTATATTAGTCGGATTAGTACATAATTTGTCCGTTGTTGTTTCTAAATCTAAGACCTTAAAATTACTGCTGAAGTCGTGATGTAATGGTATCAAAGAACCATAGTACGGCCCCTGGGCGCTCCGTCTGCATACTTTAGTGACAAGTCACGTGGCTCTTATAGCCTGAGGAAAGGTTCAAAGAGATCTGTAGCTAACTCTATTAATCTATCACTATCAGAATATCTACTGTTTATCTGAAGAAAATCAAATACTTACAAGGATTTGTTAGTACGTAAAGCTTTATATAGCTAGGGAGCTGGTGGCAGTAATTTTTATTATGATTTCATAGTCTGACAGATCGCCTCACATAAATATAATCATTAAAATAAAATTTTATCTTCTCTAAAGATGTCATAAAACTCTTTCTAAATTTTACTTGAAATTTAATGAACTGAAAACATTAACAAAAAAAGTTGTATTTGTATATATGCCAATTATGTTTTAATTTATGTATTTTACTTAGATTTGAGAATATCTGTTGCTTGTGATTTAATTGAATTGTATTATGCCATTTTATTAATTGCTTCAATATCAAATGCTCCCATTTGAAAAATGTTAATAAAAATAAGTGTCACATACCTACCATATTATCGCTTCTGTCGTATTTAATATAAAAAAAGATTAATGCTAGTATTGGCAGAAGATTTTCCTGTTGGGTTCTAGAGTTCTGTTTTTTATTATATATATAAAATAACTTCATCGGCAGGCAGAATAGAATAATTATTGAAATCTAAACTATAAGAATAGTTGTAATAGTTTGTTATTCCTATTGAATAGGTTCCGAAACTACTGTACCGATTTGAAAAGGACATTGCTCTATTGTTCCCCATAAAGAGAGTTGAGGTAAGACTGTGGCGATATTTGTAGGGGCAGTGGCGGCGCTAGGCGTCGGCGAAGTCGGCCACCGCCGACGGCCTCGCGCCTGAGGGGGCCTCGCAAATAATTTTTACAACTTACCTATTTATTTTCGTTTCTCCTGGCCTAGCTTAGGTAGCCGACCCCGAACAATTCGGGGAAAAAGCTAAGCAGATGATAATGACTTTTATTATTTTCGAACACGTGCGTGATGGAAGCGAGTAGTACTTTACGGGTATTCAGAATCGTCTGTCTGGCAACACTATTTTTGTAATTAATTTTTTTTTTTGTCATCATTTGATTATCAACAATAAAACTCGTTTACTCATACGTTATTTTATAATTTGGCTCACTTAATTTAACGGTTTTTTACTGTGAAGTAAAATAGGCCTCGCGATCTTGATGTCGCCGACGTCCACTGTGTAGGGGATTCGAATAATAAGTCGCGTATTATAAGCTTGAGTATACGATATACTTAATAGATATAGAAATCCCTGTTGGGTTCTCGTTTGCTAATCGTACCGAATATAAATATTAATAATAATACCAAACAAACCAAAAACCGTTGATACTCTTACGAGATTTCTTTTGGAATGACAATTAAAATTATTTTTGAAGGTCTTGACGGAATTGAATTCAAAATAAATAAAAACCGTATTGGATAATTTTAAACTAAGTGATGGCCAGAAAGGTCGAATATGAAGGAAATAGACAAAGAGAACAGCGGTGCTTTTCTGCAAAATTTTCATGCCGATGCGGAACCGCGTGTTTCCAATACAGATTCGTACGGATCCAGATCGGATCCGCGCTTGAAAATTTTACAGAATAGCACTGCAGTTGCGGATATGCCACACCGTTACCCCTCGTTTACACCCAGGCATAATACATGTATTTTACAAATTTTATACAATGTCTTAATTTTCTGTTCACACTTACATACGTATATAAAACATGTAGTAGACAATACTTGAATCAATCTTGTCGGATAACTAAATTTGTGAAGTAAATAAGTAAGGGGGCGTCCATTAAATTACGTGAGATGTTTAAGGGGGGAAGGAGGTTGAGTCAAGTCTCATCTAATCTTACGTTGTAGAGAGGGGGGGTGTCGGCAAAATTACGCATTTTTTTCTGATTGAGACAATAAAAAAAATATACTTTTTTGGTCCATTTACTCCAGATTGTACATGCTTAAGATTTAATCTTAAGCGTAATCGTAATACGATTAAGATCATTCACAATTCGTTCGAAAGAAAATAATTTCATTCATACTTCGACGTTATACATCTACTGTCAAACCACCATATTTGTTTTATACCAAATTGCTCAATTTAATCTGAATTTACGGTACAGTGTAATCCGTCCTTTGTTTACGCGCCACTGTCTTACTAGTCTTAACTAGTCGTAAATAAAAACACGAAACATTTTTTTTTCTTTTTACCATAACAGTCCAACGCGTTTACGTAAGAAACCCACATTTTAAAAATCACACGTGAGATTAGGGGTTGGGGAGGAGGTTGAATAACATTTCACGACATCTCGCCAGGAGGCGAGGGAGGGACAGAAAATTCAAAAAAACACCTCACGTAATTTAAGGACGCACCCTAATTTATACTTGCAAAGAACTGGTTGTCTTTGCAGTGTGAACAAAGAATGTTTTAAACAACCACTACAAGTATTCTACAAGTGTTGTTTAAAAGTAGAATATGACTTGATTCTTGGCGGAAGAAAGTGTGAACAAAAAATTCAGACATTTTATAAAATTTGTTAAAAATATGTCGGTATTATACCTTGGTGTAAACGAGCGGTTACAGGTCACTGTGGATTTGCTGCTCGAATTACAAAAATCGAGGAAAACGAAAGAGGTTGGGTCAGGCATTGTAACCGTATACTATCAGCCGGGCCCGGATTGTTTGTTACCCTTTTAAGGACCTCCACATCTTAGTTGCCCCTAGGCTTCCAAACAAATCCGGCACTGCCCCTTTTCCATAAAAAAAGATCGATCAAGTAAAGCAAATTGTGACGAGACATAGCTGTCATGCTAAATAGTCGTTTGTGGTAAAAACCGTAAAAGTGCGACTCGGACTCCACCACCGAGGAGGGCTCCGTACAAAGTTGTAGGTACGCAACATAACCTGTCGTAACTTAGAAATGTGATTTTTCACAGCTTTAAGGGGCCGTAGAGTTGAGTATATGGGTTAAACTTAAAACATTCGCGATATAAAGGGTCTTGACAGACAGAGAGACAATAAAGTGATCCTATTTTGGTTCCGTTTCCTCTTTTGAGCTACGGAATCATCAGCAGAATACCGCGGACAAAGAATTTTAAAATATATACGTATTTCATGTATTTCCCTGAATTTGTACATGCCTTTATGTTCATGCAAAAATTTTATGTAATCTTTTTTAAACCTGCACGTACGAATTACATTAACCTTGATTTTAATTCACTCGGGACCGCGAATATATTTTGTAATCCACCTTTTTTAGTGTTACGAAGGTATTACGAACCATAATTATTTTTCCAAATTTCCATTGCCTATGCCATGGAGGTTAGAGAGAAGGAGAACGATCGCTATAGAAAATAGTATCCCAGAAATATGGACAAAATAAGTGAGGCACTGCGATCGCTAAGTTGTCTCAATAAAAGCGGGCTAATTTGAAATGACCAATGCCGCGAAGAAAGAAGAATGGTCATTTTACTATGGGAGTTGGGCTAATTTTTTTTTTATTGCGTCTTATTGGAATAAGTGTTAAACAATAGGGAAATAGGTGTATATTGCGTAGGCAAAATATCATTACAAACTTAAGTGGTGGTTTAAAGAAAATATTTAATTACGTAAGCATTTTAAGGTTATGTCATATTTAGATTCGATTAAATTCAATATTTATATCTCGGTTGCGGTTGTATTACGATACATTTTTAGTAATATAAGTACATAAATAATTACTTACAGAATCAGGTGCGATCCATGAGCTTAAAACATTAAGCATTGAATTGGATAGCTTGCCCAAAGAATGTACTGGCTGTCGTCGTGGCACTGATATAGAACAGTTAATACAACGTCTTTGCATACTGCCAGCATTTTCTTGTGTAACACCAGATGCCATTGTAAACAAAAATAATTGCAATAAACTAAGAGTCCAAATATCTTCGTCACAGAATCACTAAAGGTAACTTAACACTAAATTAACGAGTCCAATTCTCTCTTTCCCAAAAAAGAGTTATAAACGGAGGATAACTCAACTCAACATTAGAACTATTCTGCCACAACAGACCACTGAATACACAAATTCAATTCAAAAGTGAAAACTGTATGTAGTAAGTCACTCGGAACAAAACAAAAATAGAAGTTGACAGCTACGTTCACTTGCTTATGGTATATTTCGATTCGATTCTATAGAAATCGATATCCTTCACAGTTGATTTATAAATGTTTTATTTTTCAATGCAAATGCTTTAAATGTTCAAAACATTAGTTAATTTATATATGATTAAGTAATTATATATAACATAACTGAGAGAAAGAAAAAAAAAAGAAAAAGCTTAAAAATATTAATTGTCTCTTTTTTGGAAAAAGTAGCCCGATTCGTAATAGCTCATAGCTGGTACTTTGTCCCTGCATATGGACAAGCTGAGTCTCATCGCATGTGAATAGCCGTATAACCATTTAATCTTCTCCGTTTGTTTGTCTAATGACTGTATCCAAGGACGCCCTAACCAGCCGCAGTTGCTAGGCGTTCACACTGCTGCTCAGCCAATGGGTGGCTTTACTTGACCCGGCAGCATAGCAACGGACGTGTGGTGCCTGGCTTTGTGACGTCGATCCATCATAAAATGTTGACTTTGTTTATGTGTTGTGTTTATGTGTTGTGTTTATTTTTATTGTTCATGTTTTTTTAGAATGCTTTTTTATTAGTTTAGTGTATTATTTATTGGTTTTGACGCAATCTCTACGTGCATGTCGGCAATCATAACACCCGGCGATGACGACGTACAACTCATTCAGTGCCCCAAGTGCATACAACCCCGGTTTTTTAAAGGTAACCGTGGCTTAAAAATACACATTGGCAGGTTTCATAAATCCCCTGCCTCTGTGCCAGCAGTTTCTCCTCCTCCATCTCAAAATTCGGGCAACCAACCACTTTGGCAAATTCTTGGCAATCTCAAAAATTCACTTCCCGTCTTAAAAAGAATCCCCCGTTCTGCGCGGCCTTCAGTCGCGGTTTCTTTATCACAATGCGTCGAGCATGTATTAAGAGTAAACACGTCTGAGAGCTGGGCAGAACTTCTAACATTTTCCTTTAGAATTTTACACATTAACCAAAATAGCACTTCTACTTCTCTAACGCAAAAAATAAAGGAGAACTGCCGCCTAAATCCTTCCGTTTATTCACTTGTCATTCCTCTCTCTCGGCCTCCAAATTCTAATTATTCCACCAAATTAATAGAGTCAAAAATTAGCAATGGTGATCTCCGAGGAGCCGCCAACCTTTTGTTTAGTAATGATGTTGTCGCCGTCAACTGCCAGGAGACCCTTAGTGCTCTTGAATATAAGCACCCACCTCCAGCACAAAATCTTCTCCTACCTTCGCCACCTGATTCAACTTTTAATGCTCATTTAATAAGCAAAGAAGCTGACATCTCAGCTGCAATATTCTCATTCAAAAGCGGCTCTGCCAGTGGTCTAGATGGACTTTCACCTCAACATTTTAAATACCTTATTTCCGTCTCAGTCGGTGACGCTGGCAAAGCCCTATTACATAATATCACTCTTTTGGTTAATTTAATGCTATCCGGCGAAGTTCCAGAAGATATCGTTGAGATCTTTTACGGAGCCAACTTAATTGCTTTAAAGAAAAAAGACGGTGGTATTCGCCCTATAGCTGTTGGCTCCACCTTTCGCCGTATAGCATCCAAAATTTGTTGTCACCATATTTTACCCACTGTTTCAGGCGAATTCCAACCAGTTCAGCTTGGTTTTGGCGTAAAGGGTGTTTGTGAAGCAGCTGTTCACGTTCTTCGCACCTATCTGTCCCTTGACGCAGCGGAGGTAGTGCTGAAGGTGGATGTTAAGAATGCCTTCAACTCCATGGATAGAGGTGCCTTGCTCTCAGCAATTCAACAAAAAACTCCTACTATTTATAATTATCTTTGGCAATGCTACAGCAAACCAACTAAACTTCTTTTCAAAAATAACCTGTTGTATTCATCTGTCGGCTGTCAGCAAGGCGATCCTCTCGGGCCCGCTATTTTTAGTTTGGCTATACAACCTATTATCGATTCGCTAAATTCAAAATTTAATGTGTGGTACCTTGATGACGGAACTTTCGCTGGCGATTTTTCAACTGTTCTCTCCGATTTTCAACTCATTATTGATAAATTCAAAAGTATTGGCCTTGACTTAAATTATTCAAAATGCGAGCTATTTATTCCAGAATCAAAATTCTCACTTGTAGTTGTAAAAGACAACACAATATTACAAAATTTTCGACCATAGCTCCAAATATAAAAATTCTTGATACCAAATCACTCCGACTCCTTGGTTCCCCGATTTTTGATGATGCCATCCCTATTTTTATTAATGAACAAATTTCAAAATTCCAGCAGTCCTCAGAAAAAATGTTAAAAATTAATCCCCACATGGCCTTATACTTGATTCGTTTTTGCGCTTTCGCCCCAAAATTCATATATTTTTTACGTAGTACTCATTTTTGGCTTTTTCCAAGACAACTCTCAATTATTGACAGTTTACTCAAAGAGACACTCTCCAAAATTCTAAATTGCTCATTTACCGATAATGCCTGGAAGCAGGCCTCTCTCCCTGTTCGTTTCGGAGGTCTAGGTACCCGCCATATTTCCCATATTGCCCTTCCCGCTTTTCTGTCTTCTGCATACGGTACAGCCGAACTCTATAATGAAATATTATGCCCCTCTTTGGGCGTAGTGGAGTTGGCTTACCTTGCAGAGGCCAGAAGCGCATGGTCTAGGGCAAGGTAGGCGAACCAATGGCACGCGTGCCACTGATGGCACGCGACACAATATTTTGGGCACGTCGCCAATCATAAAACATGTGTAAAAAATTATTTAAGTAGGTATTTTATGACGATCGAACGCGAGTGATCCTACGCTACGAAGTAACTGTTTGAAGAAGTTAGCACATGCTATTTTAAAAATGTTTTCATCTACCTATGCCTGCGAGTCATTGTTTTCAGAGATGAATAACATTAAAAACTCGTTTAGAAACCGTTTGACAGATGAATCCAGTTCAGCATGCATTTTGCTAAAAGTAGCATCTTACAACCCTAACATAAATTATTTGTTATCAAACCTGCAGCAACAGAAGTCACACTAATTTTACAGTAATCTAATTTATGCGTGTAATAAAAACATTCCAGAATGTGTCTCTTTGGTTTACTTTATTTCATAAAGATTTCTGATAGTATTTATATTATTATCTTCTAAATAATCATAAAGTCAAAATTATTTGATGGCATGCCAATGACCCAATTAAAGATTTTTTAGAAAAAATGCCACGTTGATTCATAAAGGTTCGCCTACCCTGGTCGTCGTAGGGTATACCCTAATACCCGGGAGTGGATCCACCATCCTCTTTATCATCTCAGAGGCAGTGGGACGAGCCGCTCTGTTTGCGTATTCAGAGTGATCTTTTAGCATCCTCTGAAAGCGCCACAGAGCGTGCTCGCCTTCTAGCGGTATTTCAGGCAGAGTCTGGTTACTGGCTGCAAGCTTTACCTTCAACCAATATCGGGACTTTGCTTGACAAGAACACTCTGTCTCTTGCGATATCGCTTAGACTTGGCGTCAAGATTAATCATCCCCATCGCTGTCGTTGTGGTACTCGCGTCGGTGAGTTGGGACACCATGGCCTGTCTTGCCAAATGAGCGCTGGCCGAATCTCCCGCCACGCCTGCATCAATGACGTCATCTGCAGGGCTCTTGTCGCTGTCAACGTCCCAGCGGTCCTTGAGCCTAATGGCATCTTCCGCGACGATGCCAAGAGACCTGATGGGATGACGCTCATTCCTTGGAAGCAGGGTCGTTCTCTTGTATGAGACGCAACTTGCGTGGATACGCTTGCTCCGTGCCATACAGGTAGTACCTCCCTAGCTGCAAGTGCGGCGGCGGCCTCTGCCGAGTGCTCCAAACGACGCAAATATTCAGCTCTCAATGAGAGCTACATATTTGTGCCGTTTGGTGTTGAGACTATGGGCTCATGGGGACCAAGCGCTCGTTCCCTTTTTAAGGAATTGTCAAAGAGGCTCACCGAAGTGACTGGTGATCAAAAGGCTGGCAGCTATCTCGGTCAACGGATCAGCCTTGCCATCCAACGCGGCAATGCTGCCAGCCTATTGGGCACCATTCCTGATGGCGGCGCTGGGGGTGATATATTTTTTATTTTGTAAATAATTTATTTATGTAGGTTAGTAGGTTAGGCTATATAGTTTTTAAGTTTGTGTTATTTTAATGTATTGTAATATAATCTTTGTATAAATAAACTAACTCTTCACATAACTGATAATTTAAACAAAAATATATTCCTTTTTTAATCTAAGAGTACTGCATACAAAAGTTTTTGTATGCGATCTATTTTGATGAACAAAATAGTCCGTCCGCAGACAAAAAATCCTCTTTTGCGCAGCTCATTAAGTACCTTTTAGTTTTTTAGAGCAATGCAATGAAAGAGGGCAATCCCTGGTACAGTGAGATAGTCACAACACAGGCCTTACAGATGATAACTTTATGAATTTAATGTTATTTATCATGATATAATATTGGTAAAAATGCTCGTATCCATCATACAAACCTTTGCCTCACCGGAATTTGAACCCAGGACCTCTGAATAGGCGATTTGGGGAAAATAATCCAGCCATCCATCCATACAAAAATCGAACAACTCGCATCGAAGACCACAAAATAAAAAATGACTACGAAATAACGAATGATCATTAATCATTAGTAATCATTTGCTGTGGTTGGTAAAAATATTTCAGACTATTAACAATTGCTCTGTGCCTCCAATTATAATAAAACGTTTTATTTATTCTTTATGAAGTGAAACTTCTTTACGCACGCTTGACTTGGGGAGTAGGCTGGCGAACGTAAGCGTTACGAAAAGTGTGATCGGGCGAGGCGAACGGTAGTTGAGTGGGGGATATAAGCAAGAGAAAGCAGTGCGCATTTTCTTTCTCTCCTCTCTTAGCCAATACGTTCCGTATATCTAAGCACAGTGCAGACCTATTGTCTGTATCACAGTGTAGGAGCAAAAGAGAGCAGTGCGCACATTTTCTTTCTCTCTTTCTCTTACAGCTAGTAAATGAAAGAATTTAGAATATATAAATAAAGAAATATAATCGTTTTTTTTCTACGATAGTATCGACTAGGTGATACTACTTTTGTCTATGGTTATATGGTCGCTTCTGTGGTTGAATTTTTATTCAGTTTAATAGCCATTTATTTATTATTTTAAAACTCCGCTTAATATTTAAATAATAATCACACATATGAACTGACAATTCAGGAGAAGATTTTTGATTCATAAATGCGTCAAGCGCAATCTAGAAGGGTTTGCCCATTCTCCTTTGTACATTATTCAACTAACTTCATCTAGTTGTACTCATAACTAACTTCACAGATACTACTTGCCGACGTCAGCGAGGCTGATGGCTGAAAAATTAACTATAAAATCTACAAATTTTCAGGACAGGCGGGCTAATGCTTTAGTACATAACGATCGTTCTCCTTATCTCTAACCTCCATGGCCTAGGCGCACTGTGTGGCCGAAGTAAGGTAAAATACGCTGTCGGCATAAGGTGGACAAACAAGTTTATATGTGAAGCTACGTCAGGATCGATACATTGGTGTGGTGCGTTTTGCCGTCCAAGGTTTTTTTCAGCATTCGCCTTCAACACCACACCTTGAATGCATCAATCCTTTGCCTTTCTCGGGATGAGATTGACCACTTTTCAACTCCATAAAGAAAAAAAGGGAAGCCAGTTTTTAATTATCTAATCTATTTTTGATACCAATTCCTCTTTTCTTCCAGAGGTTTTTTAGTCGGGACATAGCATCTTTTGCCAATCCCGACTCTCCTTTTATCTCGGGGGTACAGCTACCGTCATCGTTGATTTGGGAGCCCAAGTATATGAAGTGGTCGACGTTTATATGCCAGAAATGTTGCAGACCCCGCTAGCTATCAATCAACAGAGCTTTTCGATTCACGAAAACCTAACAATCTAATGGATTCTTCAAAGATCTTATAAATTTCCTGAAATTAAAAGCTCCATAAATAAAACCTCGCACGAGCGCTCTTTCGAGTTTCTAATTGCGAGTGATCTCCACGTTAATGCTTTTATACGGTCTCTACACTTGTAATTCTTCACTCCACAGTCAACCGTGGGTTCAAACAAACAGGAAAATTACTGAATTCTTTTTTTTTTAAGGTCCTTAAAAAAAGGTCAGCTTCAGTCAAACGAGAAAAAACAGACAGTGGATCTTTCCATCCAACCCTCATATAATTTTGATTACTTTATGATTTTGGACGCGCCGGAACGTAATGAACGCCTATAATCCAGAGCGGCAATACGGTTTCCTGCGTCACAGTATGCTAATTTTATAGGCGTGTATTTTTCCCTTTTTTCTCAACCCTTAAACCATCCACGATGGAGTTCGTAAATATTCATGTAGACAATTTGTTGGAAGGTCGAATTACAACACCTTCAGTAACTTGCTGTACAGCGTATGAACTTGAATTAATGGCCTCTCTCTATGAACTCTTCCTATGAAGAGATCTACATCTATATGTGCGTTTCTCGTAAGGTAAAAATAAAGACTAAAAAAAGCTAGAATAACATGGAGCTTTTTGCAGTTTACAAAAGTTTGCTCCTATACTTACTTTTAAATTTTTTATGATATACTTATATCTTACGGTACTTGTAAACAATATAGGTACAACCAACCCATATAGGTTTTATATACAAGCTCATTCCATAGATGAATGATTGGTCTCGCTTCACTCGAGTGAAGTGAATCATTTATCTATGCTCTATACATTCACATACAAATTCGAGATAAACATTTACCACCATACACAAATAAAAACTCTATACTATACATGTCAGGGGTAAACATTTGTGACTACACATTTACTTTCAAATAAAAACTCCATAAACTTCCTTAGACATGTTCATTAAGTAAATATTTTGATCTACACATTCTGAAAGAAACTAACAGCCATGTTTATGAAAAGTGGATAATAGTAAAAAGAAATACCCAAATAAACGAAACAAAACCTCATCCACTCCACTTCCAACTTGGATGTTATGGTTCTATCGTTATGATTCTGCCAATGTCATGGTTAAGAAAGGCACTGTTATATCGGTACTCTTTTTTGTACGGTGTGGCAGCCCGGTTTCTTCGTGAAGCTATCGCGTGGAGTTGTGATTCTAGAATAGGACAACACATATGACATCACAAGCAGACATGTACAGAAGAATATAGTTAGTATCTTTATTAGAGTAATAAAGCATTTGATTCGAAGAGATTGACATAGAGAAGTATATAAATAGTTTCGACATCATAAGACAATGTTGTTACCTTTTATAAACTTTCCCAATACTTTAATAAAAGGTGCATTGACCTGCTGCGTTACATAAGAACGGAATATTTACTGGTCTGGGGATATTTTAGGTAATAAGTCATATAAATGAACCTGGATATTCCAGCATCTAATAGCATCAATATGTGTTCCACGATGCCATCCTCTAGTCCACACACTCACACAAGGAGTTGTCACCAATACGGAGTTTTTAAAGAAAAACTGGTGTGTTTATGTGTCCCAGGCTCCCAGACGTAGCCTGATGATTATAGACATGATGAATTTATTCATGTTGCGCCGGCGGAAAAAACAGGGTTCGCGTAAGTTGCCGTAAAATATACCCTTAATAGGTGACTAAACACCTTGAGTCTCTGCAATTACGCCCCGACGTGGCGTCACTAAGCGTTTTCTACCGTCTGTACCACGGTGAGTGTTCTGAGGATTTATTCTCTCATATTCCACCTTTCCCTTTCCTTCAGAGGACCACGCACGCTGGTCTTCGTTGTCACCGTCTAACTGTGGCCACAATTCCAACGCGTACAAAGAAATTTGGTGACTCATTTCGTTATCGCACTATCCGTAAATGGAATACTCTGCCCGCTAACGTGTGTACGTGTTCCCTCCCTCTTACAACCTGGAATCCTTTAAAAGAGGCGTGAAGAAACAACATGCAGGCCGGCAGCGTGAGGATGGCTGGTGTAGCAGGTAGAACTGCTGTATCAGCTATCTTCGCGTGTGGACTTCACCGTCACTTAGCATCAGGTGGGGTAGAGTCATTTTTCGGACCTATCTATAAAAAAATTGGTGGTGGATACCCGACAACTTTGTGTCTAGAACTAAGCCGAGAAATTTTACAGAGCATTGGGTTTTTATAGTTTGGTCTTCTAAAAGTACATTAAATTGGGGGTAGTTTATTTTCCTAGTGAATAAGATTGCATTCGATTTATTAACGGAGATAGAGAGGCCGTGGTTTTTAAACCAGTCTTTCAAGTAGTGTTAGGGTAAGTTTAATCTAGTGGAAGCTTCGGCAACTTTTGTTGTTGCGCTTGGATATAAAGCTGTATCATGCAATGCAATGTTGCAAAAACAGTTTACTGTCCTATCCAGATTATACATAGGTATAATAGTTAAAAAGGAGGGAACTACGGACCGAGCCCTGAGGGAAGCTGTTGTAAGGGTTAATCTGTGGTTAAGGGTCCTTCACTTTAGTTTGGGATGGTTTCCGGTTAGCTGTCACTGTGAACTTGATAGATGTAACATGCAAGTTGATTAATAAATGTGATTGAAACATAGCAGCCGGGGTTTGATTTATTGAGAATATATATACCATTGGAGACTTACAAGAGAGGCCCTTCCATTCATACCTGGGAGGTTGGTTGTTGCCCTAGTTACGTATTATAATGGAGCGTTCCATGAAGAGGTTGCAAATGAATTCAAATTTTCTCTCGGGAATACTCAGCTGTACCATTTTCTACCTGAGTATCGGGAAGCAAACTTTGTATAAGCAGACTCAACGTCATGGAATACTCCTGTTACATGGTCATTCCGAGAGAGAGTGCCTCGGTTGTCTATTGTTAGGATGCTGAGACTGTCGGTTGTACCGAGACCTCTCCTGAAGCCGAACTGAGTGCTTGATAGGAGGCCTCATTTTCCAGTATCCATCCTAGTCTGTTTTTTATTACGTGTTCCATAATTTTAGCGATTACCGAAAAGAGATTGGTATGTATGAATGAGCTTCGTTAGGGTTCTTGCCAGATTTTTAAATTGGGACAATAATTAAGGATTTCCAATATCTTGGGACAACACCTGTTGAAAAATATAATTTAGTAAAATGGGAGGACTTGGTAACATAACAAACAATATATGGTCCTTTAGATTATCCAGCGCAGGCAAATTCCGCGTAGGAAATCTCCTTGTTCATTGCATCCTCTGGGGAAGCAGGTGTTGAGGATGTAGGTGAGTGTAGACAATCCTTTGATTGGACATATGAGGGAGCTAATTTGTCTGTGAAGGATGAGAGCCAGGTATCAGTGTCATTGAACCGGATACCATTATCATTAGTAAATGACCTCTAGAAAGATTTAAAAAATCATTTTTTTGGTAGCCCCCCATTTAAATTAGACTTGCAACGAATAGTATATTCGGCAGTATACCGAATACTGAATATTCGGCGAGGCCCCTGACCGAATAGCCGAATATTAGGCAAAAGTATTTGGCTTGATTTTAGCGCCAAAAACTTGTACAGACGTGATTGTTTCGCGCTCCTTTGTTTTGTTCTAATCTGCCATCCTCAAGCTAAAATGCGGCTAAATGACAAAACCAACTTTTGAGATATGGCCAAAAACGGCGCGTAAACTTTAAATTATTGCTATTATGTAACCATTCATCACATGACTGAATGAATTAAAAACTGTTAAGTTGTTTAATACAGAAAATGATTAAATTATGTACCTATTTTATGAACTAAGACTAGGTACTTAATAAATGATTTTATAAGAAATGAGAACCTTACCCTTCTAAATTTTGATTACCACAATAATTCAAATACATAGAATCCTCCTTTTTTCCAATTCAGAAGATGATTATGTACTCGTATTATGTACCAATGACTACTTAAATGATTATATAACAGAAATGAAAATATGAATACCTATATACGTAATCAATCGATTTTAATTTTTCATTTTACCAATTATTTCTCTATGACAAAATATATTATTTAAGTATTCGGTATTCGGCCGAATATAATAAGAGCAGCCGAATAGGCCGAATACCGAATAGTAACCGAATATTCGTTGCAGGTCTAATTTAAATAAATCGATGTTTTGTTAGTTGTTCCAAGTTGTTCAAATAGTTATTCCTAACATTGTTCCAAATTATTATTTGAAATTACTAAAATTTGAAGCTGTCAGACAAAAAAAAATATTTCAGATTTTCAGATACAATGTTAGGAACTACTAGAACAACTTGGAACAACTAAAAAAATATTAAATTTCCAAACATGGAGGGCTATCTGGAAAAAAGTAATTTTTCTTGACAGATTCAAAATTTGGTTTTTTCTAACGAGACTCGAGGACAATGATAAGAACAATTTAAACAACTTGGAACAACCAACAAAATACCAACTAACAACCATAGTAGCCAAGTAGCTACAATTTTATTGTTGTTTCAAATAAAACTCTGGAACAATGTAGAACAAACATAGAACAACCCAGAATAACCTGGATAATAATAAAATTCAAAAATGGGGAGCTAGCTTACCTGAGTTCAGACTGTATCATTAAAACTACCTACACTACATGTCATAAAAATTTGGAGTCTACTGGAGATTCATTACCTAAATCTTAGCTACTGTAACGTCCTCGACGTTGCAGCCTCCTTGTTTAGGTAAACTCTTTGCTTTTGCAATGCCTACGGTTGGCAGTTATATTAAAAAGATAATGTCATGATTTTAAGATTTGAAATGAGGAATCGTCTGTCTTTTGATAGAAGGTTCCATTCAAGATTAGATCTTCAGGCACCAAGAACTTCCTCTCGTATTTAGATAAAATACTTTTATACTAGCCTGAATGATAAAAAGAAATAAATAATTTATCTCTATCAGTATTTTTCAATTAACGTCTACGCTCCCAGGTTTTATCCCTTCTGGGTAGAACTCTATACTACCTACCACCTACCATACATGCTCCATACCAAAAACCGTCTCCTTTGAATCGACACCAATGTCACTAAAAAAATTGATAAATGGTTATTTTCAGCTTATATTATTTGTTATTAATAAACAAAACGTGGAGATTGCTCAAATTGACCCAAATGTACAAAAAATATTGACATATACCGTAATTCTTGGCGTAATTTATACTTTATTTTACAGTCGTTAGATTTTAACGGACACCTTTGAATAATATATTCATTTTAAAAAGGACTTTTAATTTTACCGGTTTGGAAAACATATGAATCATTTTTAATGGCTATGGATGTAGTAAAATTCAGCCAAAGACTGATCGAAGTTGTTTATATAACATCAAAACAAATCTATTTTGTAAAGCTCGATAAAATAAAACATTTTTGAAGTTATACTTCTTTAGGCGCGTTATGAAAAAATGATGAGAGTGAAATTTTAAGATGTGCGCGCATCACTGTAATCTGATGATCTCTATTTAGTGGGTGCCACGGAGCACACGGGTGGGGGGCTCCATGGTGGGTGCTAACGACTGCATTGTGAAGGCCTATCAAAAGTATTTAATAATCTGGAACAACGGAACCAAAGCGCGATTCAGGAGACTACAGCGCCATCTCTTGACCATTGGTGTAGTGGAACCAAAAACCACATCTTTATTTTTTGTAATAAAGTAACAGTTATAGGTATTTATATTTATAATATCAAAAGTATTTATTAATCTGGAACAACGGAACCAAAGCGCGATTCAGGAGACAACAGCGCCATCTCTTGACCATTGGTGTAGTAGAACCAAAAACCACATCTTTATTTTTTGTAATAAAGTAACAGTTATAGGTATTCAGATTTATAGTATTTATCCACATGTTTCTAGTTTGTGTATTCGGAATAGGTGTTTGAGTTTCATACAAGTGCAAATCACATATGTTCTAATAAATTATATTCAGTAGCGATTTTAATTGAATATTTTGATTATTTATTTATTTTTTCAAATTCAAATTAAAACTGAACTTTATTGACTGTGTCCTTTTCCAGACTTTTTATTAATTTATTGTAATTAATTATTTGCATGCAATTAAAAACTAATTTTAAACGATGCCAAAGAAGGATAACTTCTCACGCACCCATGTTTTTTTTGTTACACTGAATTTTTAATATCCACAAGTATATTATCATTTTTAATGCTCTAAGGCTAAGACAAATATTAAAGATGGTAGGCGACATCATATGTATGTATCTATTGCCATACATTTTTCGCCTAATACCTCAATAAACACATTATAAGGTGTGATACACTAAAAATCTAAAATATGGTTATAATATAAACATAACAAAAATAATAAGCTTTCTTTAGTTAACCAGAGTTTTTAAAATTCTCTCTAATCTGTGGCTCATTCACACACTGATTCTGTCACAGAGTACCTTATTATAACCGGAAATGCATAGATGATACCTGATTTTAAAAGGTGACTAACTTTAAAAACAGGCAATCTATTAATCTACATGCTTTATATAGGTACCTGAATCTAATACATAATTTCTGTACTTGGTTTGATTTCCCTAGTTTGCTATATAACTTATTTGTTTTTTTATTATTTTAATACCTATGTACCTATTTGCAAACATAACTTCAAAATCATTCAGTGTGTATGGTTTATAGAAGTTCTCAGGGGTGTCCGTCAATAATATTCGTTTCTACAGTAATTTATATATAATTTCGAATCTAGGAAACAATTTTTCATGATTATTGGTCTTTAGGCCAAACATGTATGGAAGCTGAGCAATCTCTTTTATCTGACAAAATCTCGTACATATGAATAATGTTCTCGTACCTCGTACAGAAGATCAGAAATCTTGTATTTGTACGAGAATTCTTGTAAGGTTGCCGGTTGGCAACTCTGGCTTAAAAAATGGGCTTTTTGCAATGATATTTTTGGTTTATTTTTTACACGCTTGGTAGTAGAGCCATCTAGCAGCCCATTGAACTATTTGATGAAACACGTTCATTCATTGAATCAGTACTTGTGTATAAACACAGAGGACGCTACCATACCCACTCGTTCTATTTACATTCAACAAAAACATTTTTTATTGCAAAACTGATTAATATTTACTTAACTTCAAATTATTTACATTGTAACGTTTTCTAAATTATCCATTGGGACTATTTATGAAATAATTACAAATACCTACATCAAGAGAGTCTGTGGCCATCAAAATATTGTCTATGATTAACCAAAATGGCTGCTTTCAGTGATGTCCGCTCGGGTTTTTATTTTCTTTGTTTACCATAAAAATAGCCTAATCGTTTCAAGTTATTGACTTTGATGTGATACAGTAAAATGTTTATATGCATAAAAACTCTGAACATTCGTTTAGATACGTGCAAGTGTGTGCTTTGACATAAAACTAGTGGCACCAGTCTCACCTTGTAAAGAGAAAATGGGGAATTGTTTCAGCAGCACCGGGGAAAAAGATTCTAAAAGTAAGAATGATACTCATGAAGAAGACGCACGGCCGTTCCAGAGTCCTGTACCGACTCCACCGCCTGATCCTATTAGATCCACTGTGAATCAAGGAACGGAAACTAATGAGGTCCCTCCCACCCGTATATTCGTCGCCTTGTACGACTATGATGCCAGAACGGATGAGGACCTTAGTTTTAGAAAAGGCGAACATTTAGAAATTCTAAACGATACACAGGGGGACTGGTGGCTAGCTAGAAGCAAGAAAACGAAACAAGAAGGCTACATTCCATCGAACTATGTCGCTCGATTGCAGTCTATAGAGGCCGAACCGTGAGTAACACATTGTTTTTATGCAATCGTTTCGATAGTGAGTGGTTCCTGTGCGATTTCTATTCCTTTCTTACGTGGATATTAAGGTATTTTATGCCAAAATCATCATGGTATGAAACTGATGTTTATTTAATTCATAGAAGAACATTGCCACCACTACAATATTTGATAAACAAATTGGATCACTTTCCTTGGAATACAAATACAAAATAAGAGGTGCTCTTGTCTGTAATAGATATTGATTCAACCATTATCGCTGTGTAGAGGAGATACATTGAAATTGACTACTTCTTGTATTCGCAAATTTTCACAAAATTGCCAGTGAAGTTGCTTTTAAAAGACTGTTACAATTATTACTGAAGTATTATTCAAAATTATTTTAGGTGTTCTTACCTATTAGGCCATTCAAATAACATACCTAAAAATGACAAAATTTTCAGTCATTTTTCAGCTTTTCACTGATAACTTCTCACAGGTCCTTCTATGAGGGCACTTTCTAAAGTTTTCCCCAAAATATAGGATTTTTTTGTCTTAGCCGCATTCTTTACAGATAATCAATGAAAAAAAAGTACTTATTCTACGAGAGAATGAATTTGTAAGGCAATAATTTTGCTTTAATTTAAGTTAATTTCTACCTTCCTTTTTTGTAATCAAAGTGCAAAGTTATGTTAAAAGTTCAATCCAACTTTAGCTTCGACTCTAACCTCTCATTTACACCATGGTCTAATACCTGTATTTAACAAGTTTTATACAATGTCTTCATTTTTTGTTCACACTCATATACATGTATAAAACATGTAGTATACAAATTTGTTGGAGAAACAAAATATGTGAATTAAATGAGTGATTAATACTAGTCAAGATACTAGTTGACTATGCAGTGTATACAAAAAATGTTTATAACAACCACAACAAGTATTCTACAAGGTTTGTACAAGACTAGTTTAGGACTTGTTTCTGGGTGTAAACAAGGGGTGATGATTTTTTTGTAAGATGAAAGGATTGCTAAGTGTTCTTCCTGAAAAAGTTCCCTTAAAGTAATGTGTTGCAATTTGGAAAGATCAAGGGAAGTTAAATGAACCAAGACTTTGTCTTCAGGAATGGTCTCAGATTTCTTTCTCTTACATAAGTATATTGTAGAAGCTTACTCTTTGTTATTTTGTGTGGAGCAAGACATTGTTGAAATTATCATCTCGCTTTAAGTAAGGTAGCCTGAATAGGAGACATCTGATTTTCATCATTTATTGATATAATGGCACCCCTATCTTATTGATGACACTTATATCTAGCTTTAGGTCTTTGACAGTTCTTAGATTGTATGCATAAACAAGTTATTTTACATAATACCAAAAAAAAATCAGGGAACATTATATCACATGATCTTGGAGATCATGTCTTATCCCTCAATCTTAAGATCGGAACTCATTGAATTCCTCTTTCACTAAATTGACTCTTTCTCCAGCAATATGACAGGTGGCTCTACTCTGCTGAAACCAAATGTCCCTCAGATCCACTCCTTTCAATTGGGGACAAATACAATCAAAATTATGATCCAGTGATGATCACCAATTCACAATTAAGGCAGACCTGGTTCTCGAAAAAACAGACTACTTATTGAGCCCATAGCCAAAAGTACTCATCAGGTAGTCACTTTCAGATGCAATGACCTATCTTGAATCTCTTTAGGATTTTAAAGCCCAAACACAGTACTTTAAAATTGACGGCTATGTTAAACACAAATTTCACTACCGTTCTGACAATACATTTTAATGATTTCAGCATGTTGCTGAACTGTATAGTGACTGGTATAATAAATGCCAAACTTTCAAAAATGTATCTACCAAAAATTTACACCAACAGATGTTCTTATATGTCCACCATGGGCTGTCAAATATACCCTGTTCCTATTGGAAAACCCTGTACTAGCATCAGCAGTAGACGTGGATAAGAATTAGTTCAATGCATACAGATGAAAGAGCGGCAGTTGATGTTTCTTCATCTACATCGGCAGCAGTTTGGAAAACAAAATTCAGATCAACCGAATGGCAACTAGGCCACTGGATGTTGGCTTCTAACAACTTGCGATTGATGTCCCGATTCAGAAACGTCTACAAATACCTACTAGTACTACTGAAATTTGTTAGTCAATGAGAAAACTCTTTAAGTCTTTGGAGATTCTTCAGATACTTCAGTTGTAATTTAAGATAGAATAGCATCAAATAAATGGTTGTTATTCTTCATTTCACCACTTTCCCTTAAAATCACAAACAAATCAAGATTTGTACATAAACCGTCCATATTAAGGTCCACTAATTTTAAATTTGAAATCACTGTATTAATGCCTTATCACAAAAATACTCTTACAGACCTTACTACTGATTTAATAAAACACTTAAAAGGGCGTTTATATATAATTTTCAGGTGTTTCGTAAAGTGTGACAAAGGAAGCTTGTTACTAAGCCTGTCCGGCTGTCTGTCATAAATTTTTGAACTGTAATAGTATAAAGCTTTGTAATAAATTCACCAAATTTGTCTAAATTGTTATTTTATTATTTTAAGGCATCATTTGAATTGGTAGAAAATAGGTATTAAAACAATGCATTGTTAAAAAAATTATGTACCTATATGTGAATGACCTACATTTTTAAGCAGTAACTGCTTTTTCGCAGTGTAAGTGATCCACTTTCATGGCCTCGACAGTACATCAGAATAGGTACTGTACCTAACATTTTCATAAAAATAATTAACTGTAATAACGAAAAAATACTGCAAAAATTCACTACAAAACCAAAATTGCTGCTTGGATGAACTTTTAATGCAGTTTATGTTTTAATTACGAGCAACAAAACTGCAGTGTTATTAAATTGGTTTTGGGTTTGGAGAGTAGTGGCAGAGTCGACACTAGTGTTTAGGTAATCACATGCATGTGTCCTACTGTTGTGTTTATAGTTTTTTATAGTAATGTACACTGGTACTTAATTTTTTTCCCCTATTTTGCTATCTAGTATCCATATGTGGTTATGAGTAGTCATGCTCTCTTAAAAATCTCTTCGGCGGTGTCGAGTGAGGCGAGTCGTTACGTTCCCTAAAAAATGGTTGAGCGAAGCGATGGCTGGTTCATGTGTCATGCTTGTGAACGGGTGCTGCCAGCGGAGATGAGTGTGCTCTTGCTACATTGGGTACTATTAAGCGTTGTATTTAACTTTAATGGTACATTTGTTTTTATGCCTAAACAGTAGGACACGGCATTCCTAAACTTTTATTTTTAAATCTGTTTTTTTTATTTTTTTTTTTATAGTCATAATTTGTTTTATCATTTACATTTGTAATGGAAAGTGACTTCATGAGTTATCGCATATTGAAGTCATTTTTCAAATTGACGACTCTGTATATAATACAGGGAGAAAAAAACAGCCCTTGCTGAGTTTCTTGCCGGTTCTTCTCAGTACAAGGTCTCCCGCCGTAGATTTGCGAACCGATGGCGTAGCTTTTCGACATTCACAAGTGCTTGTAACAGCCTAGACTGAATAAACGATATTGAATTTTGAAATAAATAAAAGCTACTTTTGCCACAATCAAACTGGACCTGTTCACTTAGGGTTTTTGGGACAAAAGTTATCCATTATATTAAATCAAATAGCCATTATAGATTTTTTTAAGTACAAGCTACAGATCAATTGTCACTTGCAAACTTTATTTTGTGAAATATTGTCTCTGACCTTGTGCAGTAAAGTTTTATGACTGTCAAGTTTATTGGCATACCTTCGTTCTTGCTTGTGACGATCCTAGGAAAGCAAAGAAAAGCATTTGGAACAGTGGGTTAATGCATTTACCTAAAGACAACTGCAAATTTACAACCTTTGTACTGTGAAAGTGCTGACTTTTGAACGGGCTTTTTAACATATTCTCATCCTTATCTATAATACTTGATCTGTGAACATAGTTGACATTTATAATGCACAACTATCGTAATGAATCAAATTTTGACATTGTCTATGATTAATTACTTTAATTCTAATTAAAGCATGTTAAAGAATATTCATCCCAGAATTAGCCCTAATAGTTGATTTCAAAACGGAAATTATAATAGGGATGATGACTATTTTTTTTTCTTCGTTTATCAGGTAGATTATCAAAAACTATTGGACACGTTTTCTTTTTTCACATAATATAAACATTGCAGAGATATATTGATTTGAAAAGTCGCATGACGTCACGTTTTGGTACAATTTTCACTTAAAAGTGACGTCACGAGCCACTACTCCCAAACTTTAACGCGCTATAACTTACTATACTTTTTTCAAACATGGCGGTATTCTATAGTCCAATTTTTTCTGTCAACGAATATCTAAGACATATAAAGTTCCTACCGATTTTATAACCGTTCTAATCGTGTTTTAAATCATCTGCATATATGTAAGTATTTAGAAAGATTTATCTTTCATGCTTCACTGAGAGTGAGAGAAAAACGGAATGCACCAGCTGTTAACTTTCAAGCGCATTTCTACCATGATTTTCATTAGGCAGCGTAGTTTCGGAAAGTATCATTGGCGATACTTCTTTAACACTAATGTATCCGGAAAAGATTAGTTTTAATTAAATGTGGTGTGTGGTGGCACTTAGCGTGATAATTTGAGCATTTAACTGCTTTATCACTTATGAACAGATATATAAAGAATATAAATAGGTACCACAAAAAACGTCCATGAAGTCAAATAAGTGAACCTTACTGACTGAATAGTCAGGCACTAAGAAGACGTTTAATATTTTACTAATAAATATTTTCTTAAACGACAAAACTTAAAACGTAACAACTAACATTTATCATATTTTATTCTTTATCGATACATTGATACTTTCAAAAGTATCTGATTCAAAGTTGTAGTTATCTTGAATGTGTAGAGATGGCGTTGCCTTGCAGTATAAATAATAATTGTTTGACCCATTGGCAATTACGGTCTTGGTAGCTTATTGGTTTAAGCATTTCGGTACTATTATTATTGCTTCACGGCAAAGAGTGCTGCTTACTATACAGTCAGGTACCGGTGATATGTTGTTTTTTTTTCTAGTTTAAGTTTTCTTCTATTTATGAGACTATATGACATAAAAGACATTACTCAGCTTCCATACATAGTTGTGTTGCCCCCAGGAACGTTTGACATTTGTCGTACATTAAAATTTTTAAAATATTTGAATCCGAGCGAAGATTCTGAATGCCAAACATGGCGATATAATTTAATAAAACGATTAAGTATTTTTGAGTTTTCGTTTTTGAACACAGTTTCCTTTTAATGCAGATGTTCGTCAAGTATTTTAAATATTTTATTAATTATGATGTACGACAAATGCCAACGGGTGCTGGGGCCATTTTCGTCTCTTGACCTTTGTTTTTTTTTTGTAAAATAATAAACTAGTTTTCAGCCTTGAATTGAACCAACGTCCTTCGCCATCCAGGCGAATGCACTGACCACTATGCTACCGAGACCTCAATAAGGCCTCTCTGCCTCTTAATTTTGCGGGCAGCGAGGCGACGCACACTGGTTCCTAAAAATGACAATGCTCAAAAGTGACAAACGACTCATATTGGAGGATAAAGGGGCTGATTCTTGACTTTTTTTTCCAAATACACTAATCGCGTATTTTTGAGTACTTTCGAGTTACAGACGTTGAATTGTATTTTCATTTATAATAAATAACATTTTTTTGTTCTCTATTCATTTATTAATATTTTCGAGGAAAATTCCATATTTTAAACTACTTTTATGAGTTAATATTCGGGTATATCACACCTCAACTATCATAGAATTGTTAGTTAAATTATATTATGTCAGTAAAAAGCAACAAATGAAATGAAATTAAAAAAAATATGGGTTACCAGGGTAGAGTTACACAATTGCCTTACAAAACCTATTCTCTGAACTGTTGCGTCGCTCCAACTTACAAATTACAGGTTTAACGGAATCTGTGTTTAGTATCGCTAACTTTAAGTAAATATGTTTGATTCATCCCTATTTTTAACACAGCGGCCTAATATTTTTATTTGTATTAACCAATCTAAATTTGCCAGGGTAGTGACTATAGTTGTAAAAAATCCGTTAGCTACCAGTAATTAACCAAACTTCTGGTTAGCTACCTAACAAATGCGGTCTGCCTGTCTGCCCATCCGAGGTTTTGCTTAGAGACTGTTGGCACTACAGATCTGTAATTTTGTAGAACTATGTATATCATCACGCGGGCACAGAGTAGAATAAAAATTAAGAAAAATATTTTTTAGGGTGAGCACATGTAAAGTGATGATGAATTTTTTTTCAACCTCTACCCAGTCGTGTATAGTATTGTTGATTAAGTCCTTAAAATAACTTATGATTGCTTAGACTATTTTTCGATTTAGGGCTTCGTTTGTGAAATGCAAAAACTATACCTTTATAATTCCGAAGTGTAATTTTTTTAAATTTAAAATAAATAAACTTTAAATTTACAACTAAGACAGTGAAGGTATGTACTGCTTGTATGTTTCACAAAAACGTAAAGGGGACAGGCCAGGGGCCCAATTCTCGCGGCGTAGATATTATATCGGCTTCGAGATAATATCGAAAGGAGGGATATCTATTGAAAATATCTACTGATGGTAAAAAATGCTATTCTCGTGGATTTTCGATATTCCAATGATATTATATCTATCGTAGATATTCTGTCACTGCCGAATGCGTTCCGTTTTTCTCGATTAAGTTAACATCATAGTCTATATAAAATAATAATAAATTAGAGCAGAATTTTACAAGCAACAAAATGATATTTTATGAATTCCATTCATATTAAATATGAGTATACATTTTTTGAGTATAAGAAATCTCAACTTTACCTAAATTGTATGCGTGTATAATTTCAACGTTATGTATAATGAAACGTCAATATTATTTAAGATTCTCCCTTTTTAGGGAAGGCAAATGGAACAATGCCCATACAGCCTAGCCTTTAGTTATATTAATCTTCTTTTTTTACATTAGAATGTCGGTGTGACGCATTCTAATGTTTCTTGGAGTGTTTGGCACGAAATTTATGGAGTTGGCTTTTTCTCTAAGCATCTGTGAGGTAGTCAACACTACAATAAAGTTCTCGCGTCCACTTGACCGGAATAGCGTATATATTAAAGATTCCACTAATTCTTCAGTTGCGCAGACGGTTATAACACCAAATCACACCAATTTTATTTCACAATATCCACTATGAACGAATTTTAGAATAATTAAAATAAGACGCCAACCGCACTCGCAGAAATCCCCCCAAAAACTCCGTATCGTCAATAAGAAAATGGTGTCGATTCTGGCATGATTCTCTAAACCTAAACGTAAATTTGACAACAGTGTATCCTTATCATTCTCCATACAGAATGAAAAGGAGAGACTGATGTTAAATTTAGTTTTAAATTTAGAGAATCGTGTCAGAATCGATACCAATGTCATTCATAACTTTATAGATTTCTAACCAAATTTTTGTTTAAACGTAATTTTTTTATGAAGTCGGCGTCCCTCATTTCAAATGGACCCTCTTGCTCTCACAACGGCGGCGCCTTAGCACAGCAGCAGCAATCACGTCATTTACTAAATCATTGACGAAAACATGAATCAACTCATCCATCGTTAATATAAACTGGTGTCGATTCTGGCACGATTCTCTAAATCTAAACTTAAACTTGACAACAGTGTTTCCTTGTCATTCTCTATACAGAATTAAAAAGAGAGACTGATGTTAAATTTAGGATTAAGTTTAGAGAAGCTGAACGCACAAACCGTGCATGCCATAAAAAAAGAAAAAGAAGTTTAGAGAATCACGCCAGAATCGACACCATTGTTTACCTACTTCTTTATTTACTAATTATTTATGAAGGCAGTTAACAACATCTTGAGGTAACAATAATTGGCAATGGCACACGATAACACAACAAATAATAGGTAAAAAAAGTGGAAATAACAAGATTGACATGCCAAGATCCATAGATATTTATATATCGAAGGCTCTTTACCAGTCGATGTATGTCTACTGATCATCCGTAGATAAATATCTATTGCGACATGGTGAGAATAGGGCAAAAAGGTTTTCCTTCGATAAAAGCCAGATCATTCGATATATATCGAAGGTGATATAATATCTATGCCGCGAAAATTGGGCCCATGGGTAGAGACTTTCCGACTTTGGAAATGGAATTTCAGGAAAGCGTACTTGAATTGGGTAAAGAATCATAACTTTATT
The DNA here is from genome assembly GCA_902850365.2 of Chilo suppressalis. Lineage (NCBI taxonomy): Eukaryota > Metazoa > Arthropoda > Insecta > Lepidoptera > Crambidae > Chilo > Chilo suppressalis. The sequence continues at coordinate 7,034,377 of OU963912.1, read as the reverse complement.
CATGAAACACAATAGGATGTTGCGATATTTCATAAAATGGCTAAATATAGAATAAAAATTAAAAAGCTATCTTATTTCGATTGTAGTCAACATTACCTCCTCTCGTAGAACCACTCATATATTGCCTCGTTTTTATTTGTTATTTCGGTACCCACACTAATGTCCTATGCCTCCTGGCTGCTTCACGAAACCAATTACAATTTGGTGTCAAGGGTTTAATTTCAAGCATAAGACGGATACTTTGCAGTGAAATGGAAATAATCACCGACTGATTTCTCACTTTCGGTTAAATTAATTTAAACACGCGTATAATCACGGAGTCTTAGTTTTTCACGATTAGTTTGTCATGAATTATTTTGGATTTATTGACATACTGCGAGCTTAGGTCAAACGTGCGCTTTTTAATGTTAAGAAAATAATATCAATTTCTTTTAATTTTTCATCAAATATCAATCTTATCGTGGATGTATATAGACTAGAAATTTACGCAAATTAATTGTGTGCAACATTGTAAAGTGAAATTCATTAAAACCAATAACGACTTAATAATTAAGTGAGCTGACAAAGTAATTAACTAACCACTCAGTATCCCCTAACTTTGACCAACTGACTTTAAATACCTAATAGATAATAAGGCTAACATTAGTTGTAATTTGTATTAATTGTCAAATATATAAATTTCAAACATCTTACGAAGAAAATGTTAGTAGTTGTGCAATTAAAATAAACATAAAATATTAATGACATCTCATTTCAATAAAATCAACAATGTGATGAAAAAAAATCGTATTAAAATGATTACATTAAAAATAAACTTATGATAAAATTACATAAAACATTGATCTCAACTCGATCAGTTCATCTGCATTATTTTATTTTGGTTTTATGATTTTATTCCAAAAATGTAATGAATTTATTATTATGTTGTTTATTAATTATCAATAAGGTACTTAATTCCATTATATGTAATTGAATTTCGGGGTAATTTGTAGGGGAGGGGGAGATAATTCTCATTATCACATAACGTTTGCTTTTTCTTTCACCAGCAGATAACAAACGGGTCTTCAATTATAACGCTGTTTTTTATAATATATTATGATAAATTAATAAGACTGTTTTGCACTCCAGCAAAACAGTTATTACGTGTGTTAGAAAAAACACAGCCTTGAACAAGATTCTTGCAGGTGAGTTCTGACAGTGACAGCTGCCTGACACGGAGATGCTTCTTGCGCCAAGGACATTGTCACATTGTACCATTTAGGCTTGTTCGTGGATGAAAGACATTACTTTGTTATTTTTTTAAGCCACATGTACCTTCAGTATAATTTAAGACATTCAGTCACCGGCAATCTAATTCAGGTATTCTATACAATACCTAGGCGATGTATAGAATGCCTTAGGCGTCTAGGCAATGTATGAAAAATTATAAATATTATGTATATATATAGTTAACGTAAAAAGCCTTTAACTAAACAATATTAGTTAAATTATCTGTATATTCTAACTGTATTCCAAGTAGCATAGAAGCCCAAATTACTCTCCTATTTTAAAGTCTCGTCATGACTGAATCGGTGGTTATAGCATTCGTAAGTAAGTAATCGACAAGCGTCCCGGTCAGTTACTTACACCTCGCTCAGATAAGAACGCTATTACAATAATGATTACAAGCATTTTACCGCGCTTCTGTTCATTGCGTAACACTGGTGTATTGGAAAAAAATTCGCAAGCGAAAGTAGGTGCGCGCGCGACGTCGAACGATGAATCGCCTGCGGGCGTTGCGTCTCACAGATCGGCGTTTGATACCACTAATATCGAGTGACCCTTACAACTATTTATCACTGCTACCAGTAACTTCACTTTTAAACATTGAATATTCATCATCGTGTCATGCACTTCCTACTTCGGTAACATATTTGAGCGTCTGGCGCCGCCGCCGGCGCGCAGGTCCGTTGTCTTGTTATTTTTGGCCAAATGTAATTTTTTCTTATGAATTATTTATCCGTGATGATAAATTAAGCCGTGTCAAATTTTATGTAATGGATTTAACGTTCGTTATAACGGCATCCGAGTATTATGGGCGGGTTTGTGCATCGTAAATATTAAGTATGGGAAGGTATATTACCCTAGCGTAACAATTTCATAAGTCCATATCCTAAGGTATATAGTATTTTGTTGCTAATTTGTTGCTATTTTGTGCCGCAAGAATTGATTTTGTTGCTCCATGATTTCTTGGAAAAACGCCAGTTACACTAGCGTAATATTACGCTAGCGAAACCACAGCGATAACTCGGAGGCAAAAGCAGTTAGAGAGATCAAATGAACGGCATATTTTGTTGCTGTAAGATAAGCTGGTTAGATATAGAAAAATTCCCCCCCTTCATGGGGGGCTAACTACCCTTACTCTTAGATATTTCAGATTTTTCGTATCTCGTGAACTAAAGCAGTTAGCGGCACGAGACAAACGGCGTATTTTGTTGCTATTTTGTTGCTGTAAGATAAGCTGGTTAGATATGGAAAAATTCCCCCCCTTCATGGGGGGCTAACTACCCTTATTCTTAGATATTTCAGATTTTTCGTATCTCGTGAACTAAAGCAGCTAGCGGCACGAGACAAACGGCGTATTTTGTTGCTATTTTGTTGCTGTAAGATAAGCTGGTTAGATATGAAAAAATATCATCCCTTCATGAGAGGCTAACTACCCTTATTCTTAGAAATCTCAGATATTTCGTATCTCGTGAGCTAAAGCAGCTAGCGACCCGAGACCAACGGCGTATTTTGTTGCTATTTTGTAGCTATAAGATAGGCATGCCGCGTACATCATAATCACAACCCTTATCGGGCTATGACCTACCCCCGACCCTGAAGACACCAGATATTTTATATCTCGTGAACTAAAGCAGCTAGCGGCACGAGACAAACGGCGTATTTTGTTGCTATTTTGTTGCTGTAAGATAAGCTGGTTAGATATGAAAAAATATCATCCCTTCATGAGAGGCTAACTACCCTTATTCTTAGAAATCTCAGATATTTCGTATCTCGTGAGCTAAAGCAGCTAGCGACCCGAGACCAACGGCGTATTTTATTGCTATTTTGTAGCTATAAGATAGGCATGCCGCGTACATCATAATCACAACCCTTATTGGGCTATGACCTACCCCCGACCCTGAACACACCAGATATTTCGTATCTCGTGAACTAAAGCAGCTAGCGGCACGAGACAAACGGCGTATTTTGTTGCTATTTTGTTGCTGTAAGATAAGCTGGTTAGATATGAAAAAATATCATCCCTTCATGAGAGGCTAACTACCTTTATACTTAGAAATCTCAGATATTTCGTATCTCGTGAGCTAAAGCAGCTAGCGACCCGAGACCAACGGCGTATTTTGTTGCTATTTTGTAGCTATAAGATAGGCATGCTGTGTACATCATAATCACAACCCTTATCGAGCTATGACCTACCCCCGACCCTGAAGACACCAGATATTTCGTATCTCGTGAACTATAGCAGCTAGCGGCATGAGACAAACGGCGTATTTTGTTGCTATTTTGTTGCTGTAAGATAAGCTGGTTAGATATGAAAAAATATCATCCCTTCATGAGAGGCTAACTACCCTTATTCTTAGAAATCTCAGATATTTTGTATCTCGTGAGCTAAAGCAGCTAGCGACCCGAGACCAACGGCGTATTTTGTTGCTATTTTGTAGCTATAAGATAGGCATGCTGCGTACATCATAATCACAACCCTTATCGGGGTATGACCAACCCCCAACCCCGAAGACACCAGATATTTGGTATCTCGTGAGCTAAAGCAACTAGCGACCTGACACCAACGGCGTATTTTGTTGCTATAAGATAGGCATGCTGCGTACATCATAATCACAACCCATATCGGGGTATTTGGTATTTGGTGTCGGGTCGCTAGCTGCTTTAGCTCACGAGATACGAAATATCTAGTGTCTTGGGGTCGGGGGTTGGTCATACCCCGATAAGGGTTGTGATTATGATGTACGCAGCATGCCTATCTCATAGCAACAAAATACGCCGTTAGTCTCGGGTCGCTAGCTGCTTTAGCTCACGAGATACGAAATATCTGGTGTCTTCGGGGTCGGGGGTTGGTCATACCCCAATAAGGGTTGTGATTATGATGTACGCAGCATGCCTATCTTAAAGCAACAAAATACGCCGTTGGTCTCGGGTCGCTAGCTGCTTTACCTGACGATATACGAAATATCTGGTGTCTTCGGGGTCGGGGGTTGGTCATACCCCGATAAGGGTTGTGATTATGATGTACGCAGCATGCCTATCTTAAAGCAACAAAATACGCCGTTGGTCTCGTGCCGCTAGCTGCTTTTCCTGACGATATACGAAATATCTGGTGTCTTCGGGGTCGGGGGTTGATCATACCCCGATAAGGGTTGTGATTATGATGTACGCAGCATGCCTATCTTAAAGCAACAAAATACGCCGTTGGTCTCGGGTCGCTAGCTGCTTTACCTGACGATATACGAAATATCTGGTGTCTTCGGGGTCGGGGGTTGGTCATACCCCGATAAGGGTTGTGATTATGATGTACGCAGCATGCCTATCTTAAAGCAACAAAATACGCCGTTGGTCTCGTGCCGCTAGCTGCTTTTCCTGACGATATACGAAATATCTGGTGTCTTCGGGGTCGGGGGTTGATCATACCCCGATAAGGGTTGTGATTATGATGTACGCAGCATGCCTATCTTAAAGCAACAAAATACGCCGTTGGTCTCGGGTCGCTAGCTGCTTTAGCTCAAGAGATACGAAATATCTGGTGTCTTGGGGTCGGGGGTTGGTCATACCCCGATAAGGGTTGTGATTATGATGTACGCAGCATGCCTATCTTATAGCTACAAAATAGCAACAAAATACGCCGTTGGTCTCGGGTCGCTAGCTGCTTTAGCTCACGAGATACGAAATATCTAGTGTCTTGGGGTCGGGGGTTGGTCATACCCCGATAAGAGTTGTGATTATGATGTACGCAGCATGCCTATCTTATAGCTACAAAATAGCAACAAAATACGCCGTTGGTGTCAGGTCGCTAGCTGCTTTAGCTCACGAGATACGAAATATCTAGTGTCTTGGGGTCGGGGGTTGGTCATACCCCGATAAGGGTTGTGATTATGATGTACGCAGCATGCCTATCTCATAGCAACAAAATACGCCGTTGGTCTCGGGTCGCTAGCTGCTTTAGCTCACGAGATACGAAATATCTGGTGTCTTCGGGGTCGGGGGTTGGTCATACCCCAATAAGGGTTGTGATTATGATGTACGCAGCATGCCTGTCTTAAAGCAACAAAATACGCCGTTGGTCTCGGGTCGCTAGCTGCTTTACCTGACGATATACAAAATATCTGGTGTCTTCGGGGTCGGGGGTTGGTCATACCCCGATAAGGGTAGTGATTATGATGTACGCAGCATGCCTATCTTATAGCTACAAAATAGCAACAAAATACGCCGTTGGTCTCGGGTCGCTCGCTGCTTTAGCTCAAGAGATACGAAATATCTGGTGTCTTGGGATCGGGGGTTGGTCATATCCCGATAAGGGTTGTGATTATGATGTACGCAGCATGCCTATCTTATAGCTACAAAATAGCAACAAAATACGCCGTTGGTCTGGGGTCGCTAGCTGCTTTAGCTCACGAGATACGAAATATCTAGTGTCTTGGGGTCGGGGGTTGGTCATATCCCGATAAGGGTTGTGATTATGATGTACGCAGCATGCCTATCTTATAGCTACAAAATAGCAACAAAATACGCCGTTGGTCTGGGGTGGCTAGCTGCTTTAGCTCACGAGATACGAAATATCTAGTGTCTTGGGGTCGGGGGTTGGTCATACCCCGATAAGAGTTGTGATTATGATGTACGCAGCATGCCTATCTTATAGCTACAAAATAGCAACAAAATACGCCGTTGGTGTCAGGTCGCTAGCTGCTTTAGCTCACGAGATACGAAATATCTAGTGTCTTGGGGTCGGGGGTTGGTCATACCCCGATAAGGGTTGAGATTATGATGTACGCAGCATGCCTATCTCATAGCAACAAAATACGCCGTTGGTCTCGGGTCGCTAGCTGCTTTAGCTCACGAGATACGAAATATCTGGTGTCTTCGGGGTCGGGGGTTGGTCATACCCCAATAAGGGTTGTGATTATGATGTACGCAGCATGCCTGTCTTAAAGCAACAAAATACGCCGTTGGTCTCGGGTCGCTAGCTGCTTTACCTGACGATATACAAAATATCTGGTGTCTTCGGGGTCGGGGGTTGGTCATACCCCGATAAGGGTAGTGATTATGATGTACGCAGCATGCCTATCTTATAGCTACAAAATAGCAACAAAATACGCCGTTGGTCTCGGGTCGCTAGCTGCTTTAGCTCAAGAGATACGAAATATCTGGTGTCTTGGGATCGGGGGTTGGTCATATCCCGATAAGGGTTGTGATTATGATGTACGCAGCATGCCTATCTTATAGCTACAAAATAGCAACAAAATACGCCGTTGGTCCGGGGTCGCTAGCTGCTTTAGCTCACGAGATACGAAATATCTAGTGTCTTGGGGTCGGGGGTTGGTCATATCCCGATAAGGGTTGTGATTATGATGTACGCAGCATGCCTATCTTATAGCTACAAAATAGCAACAAAATACGCCGTTGGTCTCGGGTCGCTAGCTGCTTTAGCTCACGAGATACGAAATATCTAGTGTCTTGGGGTCGGGGGTTGGTCATACCCCGATAAGAGTTGTGATTATGATGTACGCAGCATGCCTATCTTATAGCTACAAAATAGCAACAAAATACGCCGTTGGTGTCAGGTCGCTAGCTGCTTTAGCTCACGAGATACGAAATATCTAGTGTCTTGGGGTCGGGGGTTGGTCATACCCCGATAAGGGTTGTGATTATGATGTACGCAGCATGCCTATCTCATAGCAACAAAATACGCCGTTGGTCTCGGGTCGCTAGCTGCTTTAGCTCACGAGATACGAAATATCTGGTGTCCTCGGGGTCGGGGGTTGGTCATACCCCAATAAGGGTTGTGATTATGATGTACGCAGCATGCCTGTCTTAAAGCAACAAAATACGCCGTTGGTCTCGGGTCGCTAGCTGCTTTACCTGACGATATACAAAATATCTGATGTCTTCGGGGTCGGGGGTTGGTCATACCCCGATAAGGGTAGTGATTATGATGTACGCAGCATGCCTATCTTATAGCTACAAAATAGCAACAAAATACGCCGTTGGTCTCGGGTCGCTAGCTGCTTTAGCTCAAGAGATACGAAATATCTGGTGTCTTGGGATCGGGGGTTGGTCATATCCCGATAAGGGTTGTGATTATGATGTACGCAGCATGCCTATCTTATAGCTACAAAATAGCAACAAAATACGCCGTTGGTGTCAGGTCGCTAGCTGCTTTAGCTCACGAGATACGAAATATCTAGTGTCTTGGGGTCGGGGGTTGGTCATACCCCGATAAGGGTTGAGATTATGATGTACGCAGCATGCCTATCTCATAGCAACAAAATACGCCGTTGGTCTCGGGTCGCTAGCTGCTTTAGCTCACGAGATACGAAATATCTGGTGTCTTCGGGGTCAAGGGTTGGTCATACCCCGATAAGGGTTGTGATTATGATGTACGCAGCATGCCTATCTTAAAGCAACAAAATACGCCGTTGGTCTCGGGTCGCTAGCTGCTTTACCTGACGATATACTAAATATCTGGTGTCTTCGGGGTCGGGGGTTGGTCATACCCCGATAAGGGTTGTGATTATGATGTACGCAGCATGCCTATCTTATAGCTACAAAATAGCAACAAAATACGCTAGCGTAACTGGCGTTTTTCCGAGAAATCATGGAGCAACAAAATCAATTCTTGCGGCACAAAATAGCAACAAATTAGCAACAAAATACTATATAGGTACCTTAGGATATGGACTTATGAAATTGTTACGCTAGGGTAATATACCTAGTATGGGAATTGTGTTGTTATAAAAAGCGTGCTCATCGCGTGTTTATTTTCTTGTGTAAATTTGCGCTGATTTTATACAAAATAGTTTTCGTTTAGTTTGAGATTTTGTGTCCATATTTGTATAAAGGTAATCTATATTAGTAATTTGATTTCTTTTTACATTACATATCTACTATCTGGTTGTTTTATGATTAACAAAATATAACTCTTTCTTTGGGTCAATTATAATTTTAGCCACAGGGTAAAATACTTCAATCAGTGATTCCACAACCATGTTCTAGTTAAGTTCATTCATACGCTCGCATAGTGCTAAAAGGCAGAAATAGAAAGATTTAGTTCTATAAAATTTAAATATACAATATTTGTAACAAATATATATTATTATAGGAAAACAAATCTATCTATATATATAAAACTCAAAGGTGACTGACTGACATAGTGATTTATCAACACACAGCCCAAACCACTGGACGGATCGGGCTGAAATTTGGCATGCAGGTAGATGTTATGACGTAGGCATCCGCTAAGAAAGGATTTTGATCAATTCTACCCCGAAGCGAAGCGAGGGCGGGCCACATATAAATATATAAAGGCAAATGAATGAATTCAGATTTTATCTTCCAACTAACCAAAAATCTTGCAAAGCCAAAGAATGCCCAGCAAAATTTATACAAATCAACAACTCAGGCAACAACAAAGATAATAGTAATATTGTGACGTTTCAAAAGGTAACCAAAAGAAAGAATGTATTTAAAATTATGTTCAAATTGCACGTGCCACAGCCTTGGCATTGTCGTGGCGGCTTTGTGACGACGTGTGAGTTTGCCTCCGCTTCATCCGATACCCTTTTATCGTATCTAATGACTCGTGAAGGACGCACCAACACGCGTTAACTTTGAAAACCACGTTTGCCTATCAAAAATACTATCTTGTCGGGTCTTAGTCAAAATACACATTTCAAAACAGTTGGTAATTCAATTTCGCTAGTGATAGTGACAGTGATGGAAATCTTTATAAAGACCATTAATTCTATATTGTCTCCGTTTTATCGAATTTTCCATGAATTTCGCAAGATTTCCGGTTATAACTGATCGCATTTCTGTCGAATGACTCTTTAAGGGCTTTGACTGTCTGAGGCTTGTTGGTATAAAACCGAGACTTCAAGTAGTCACAACAGACAGATACAGAAAACAAAAAGACAAGCAATGGACCACTACACTCTGCAGGAGCGTGAACATGTGTGGTGTCAACAAGAACGTGCAACTGCACACACGACACGATTTCATTTCGGCGATTTGGCATTTTTTTTAATAATAATAATTTCCAACACACACCAATTAGCCTAGCCCCAAAGTAATCACTATAGGCTTGGCTATGGGATATTAGGGTAACGGATAGAATACATACTGATTGATACATATATAAGTATATTTATATAGAAATACATATTAAACATCCTTGACTGGAGTACAAATGTTCGTATTCATCACACAAACATCTGCCCCCACCGGGATTCGAACCCGGGACCTCTCGAGTAGGCGACACCTTGAAACCCGGCGTACAAAACCACTTGGCCACCCGTAACAAAAGCATGTAAAACCCGTTACGCAATAAAATTAGCATTAAATTAGATATACTTATATTAATATTATTCAGTTAAAGTGACTAATTATATTTTTCGATCTAAATTGCCAAGATTTTGCATTCATGCGTAGGTTCGCATAAATGCATGAATACTATAAATGTATCTGATTTTAAATAGGTACTTAAAATCAGTAGGCAAATAATGTAACGCGCCTCACACCTTATTTGAATTGATTTTTCATAAATATGATAATTTGATTTTTTGTCGAATTATAATAGAAATACAATGTAAGAGGTAGGTGTGTTGAAAATAAAAAATACGTGTTTTCCTTATGTTTGCTGTATTTACCAAATAGGTACCTATTTAGAAAAATGCGGGTGCTTAACTGTTACAAGGAAGTAGTATAATTGTCTAAACAAAGGCTTTGTGAAATAATTCGGACAAAGAACATCAAAATCGACATTTTAGTTTGGAAAGTCGAAGAGATTCTTATAGTAACGACATCCGTTTGCTAGAAACACGCAACCGTAAACACTATGTTTATTTTTGACCAACATTTTCAACATAAATACTTGGAATTCCAAAGCGCTCTGACAACGTTATTAACGGGTTTCGTTTTAATCAACATTTGGACGAAATAAAGAAAACCATCAATTGGAACAGTCTTATTCTTTTTATCTTCAAATTTCTTTTGTTTATTTGGATTCGAGCTCTAGATTGGATAATTTATCGACTAATACTTTTAAACGCCATTGTTTTTCTCAAAATTAGTAGTCGGAACAGTGTCCTTCAAAAGTAGGACAAGCATACCGTTTATATAATTTGGAAGAATCGCCATCGGCTCCTCGTTCTATGACAATTATTAGCACGAAATGCCTCGGTAATTAAAACTGCATCGCGTTCCGCACGACTTGCACCGGCCGACTACGCAAACGAGGTCGCGATCTAACACTAGCTAGAATAGGCCGGCTAATCGCAAGTCGCAACTGACTGAATTTTAAACATTCGCGTTGCACAGGAAAAGCACGCCCGATGCATTGTGATTATGATCTGTACACGGAATCGACGGAGCTCGCTTCATCGGAAGACCCGACCTTATGCGTGACGTCTCCTTTTTGTTGACATAGCAATTGGTTTTCCAATCATTTTAATAAATATTTACTTACGGGGCATTGTCGTTTGTCGTCTTGTTATATGTTGTAAGTTTTCAATCGAGCTTTTAATACTGGGTCGGATTGTTATTTACAGCCTTTTTTTGGAACAAAGGTGATATCCCTTGCGAGGTTAGTTAGCAGAGACTCTAGGCAATCACCTCAACGACGACACTAGGATGGTATCTAGAAACAATATGATCAATTATTCAATTTGTTTTTCTTTCGGTTTCACACCATAGGATTAAAAGTTTAAAATACAAATTAAAAAGTATTTGAGGAAAATTAATTTTCTTACAATATATTTTATTACTGCCTATATGAGATTGAGTCAATAATGGTTATTTATTAATGACGTTAGTTAAATATGGGTTTGACGTTAGGAGTCCACTTCTTGATGGACTGCCTCTGCATATGACCATTTTTGCTTTTGACCACTTCTGCGTAAGGCCCCTATTAATAGATCGCTCTCAACTCTGAGATTACGATCTTGAGATACTGTTGTCGTACAAAACAGCATCTCAAGAGCGCTCACAGAGATGACAGCGATCTATTAACACGGGCCTAAGATGTGTGCTCAGCGTAGTAGCGTAATATGACTGTTTCTGGATTTGACCATTTCGTTTTTCGTTTACTTTTAGTATAGTGTACAAAAGGATAAAATTTTGTATAAGTTGAAAACAAATATTTTTTATAAGAATCTTTGAACTTCTGTTACTTGTGTGATCATAATTATAAAATTACGAATAGAGAATGCAATCCCGCAAAATAATTTCAATCCAGGTATTTTTATTTAAAGTAGTTTCTTTTTATTAACATTAATCCTACTAATGTTATAAATGTGCAAGTTTGTATATTTATTACTCAACCACGCAGAAACAACTGAATGGATTTGGAGAAAATTTGGTACATGTATTGCATACTTTTTATCCCAGAAACATGGGATTCTCAAAAAACTAAAGTTATCGCTGATTGGAGTTTCATAAAAAAATATATAAAAAAGTAGCTTGTTTTTGCACACCTTAATAAAGGTAGTCAATTAATTAAGTGGCCAAAAGCAGTAATGGTCCATACAAGTATTAGGCTTGACCAGATCTAGCCGAATCCAGAACATGTCATAACTTGGAAAAGTCTAATAAAACACGTCAAATCGTCAAATATTACATAATCGGTATGAATAAAGATCCTTTTCTTTTGTTTGTAATACTTCATCGCAACGTAGTCACCCACAAACGTATAACTAAACTATCTTTACGCAGTTGATAAAAATAAAAGTAAGCAATATTTTTAAAGTGAAAGGCAATCGACAAAGCCTTATTTAAAATGCTGAGTATTGTTACATTAAAATTTTATGTTCACCGTACAAATTTTTAGTGTCGGTAGTTTGTCACTTTCTGTTTCTTCAGCAGAAGGCAATAAATAACAGGAATTTATTGTCTCTACTTACATTATTTAATTTCGCGAGAATGGAATTTAACATCTTGATCCGGTGTTCTCATAATTAAGATATATATCGGTAACAATTACAACAACTCTAATATTACACAGAATATTCAAATTCATTAAAAGTTTATTCAGTTTAGGCTGTAACAAGCTTCTATTGAAGGCAAGAAACTCAGCAAGGGTTGTTTTTAGTCATTAAGTTTAACAAATGGCAGTCAGTTTGAGATAATTCATGAAGTCACCTTCCATTACATATTGTGAAGTATACAATACCTTATTTTTATTTCTAGTATTAAATGCATGTATGCAGTCAGCCCAGCTGTGCTTAGCAAATTACATTATGTTTTTACGAATATAAATTAGTTATATAATAATAATATTGGTTTATTTATCTTAAAAGTTACAATTGCTCTTATATACTAATAGAGGAATTAAATCTTAAATATATTTCACATATATAAGAGGTTCGTTGACGGCTGTACTAGTATTAACTGTGTTACAACCGTCAACGACTCCTTCCATGATATAAATTTGTCATGGGGATGCATAAAAATTAACCTTATTTAAACCATCCAAAATACCCAACTAACCTATATGTTAATATATTGGACGCAACATTCATAAATAGACAGCCATATATCGGAATTGAAACTCAATCTCAGGCGTCATTGAACATTTTCCTCGTATGCAGACGGACGGATACCTTGAAGTGTAAATAGCAATATCATTGGTAAAGCAAACACTTAAATATGGTCCCGGTAAAACTCATCAGGCAGCAGGGAAAACGGTTCCTAGGCAAACATGCAAATTGCAGGGCAAATATTAATACTGCGAGACTCCCGCTTTGTATGGGTGCCGCGGAATCCACGACCAGTGTCTGACTATGTCTACCAACAGTACCAACTAAGAGCCGTTTGACAGCCATGTTGCTTAACGGTCGAGCGATGACTTTGATAAAAACTATCTGACTGAACAAACATATTGATGTCAAAAATAAATATTGGACATAGCTTTGGGATGCTTGGCATATAGGAAACACGAATCCTCATTCTTGATTCTACTCCTTATTGAACCCCTATCTAACTGTGTTGTTTGTTTTAGTACCAAAAGAGCTATAATCTCATTACAATAACCGAGGACCAACGACTTAACGTGCCGTCCGAAACCGAGAAGCTCAAGATAATATATTTTGGTCTCCCATTCTAAGACCGGTCATTGCGAAACTTCCTCAACTACCATGATCGCCTACTGTACGAGAGCTAACCACTGTATCAGCGAGCTCCTGCTCCTCCGTCATAATTATCATAAAAATTTAAATTGGGCTTTGTACAAAATGCAATCACCCTTATTTCACACTGTCCAGACTTTCAACTATTATACCTTTATTCTGATTTACAAGGGTTCCCTCTACCTGGGAGAATGTTGTTGCTCCGAAAATCCATTTGGCATTACACACTTTACATATTCTTCTTTAAACGTTTATTTTTATAGCATATTTTTTGAAAATGTATTCATTGTTTGGCCGAATGTTTTATGTCCGAATTCACAATGGCATACTTTAAACATGGTAAAATTTTAATAGGCATAATTACCCTTAAGAAAAAATAAACTCTGCGTAATTTCGTTAAGCAAACCGTTTATAATTTTATGATAGTAGGTTAAGTAAGTGTGGTGACCTGAATTTAGCGCCAGGCAACGGATATAATAGATAAATAACACAAGGATAAGTTAAATATTTGTATGCCAAAAGATAATTCTGACTGTAAATGTTAGTCCTGCTTTATAATTATTTTGGATATTAAAATGCATAAATACAAAATTAAGCGTTTGAATTTCCGCTAAATGAGTAAATGTCAATTGATTTTCTGCGAAATGAAGTGGATGCCATCCGCTGATGTCCATAATAATATTATGAGTTCTGCGATACAAGGTAAAACCGATTTACAATTCTTCTTAGTCTGTGGGCAAAGAGTAATTGAAGTGAAAACTTCTTTAGTATCGTTGTGATTTGAGATTCGATGAAACGAAAGTAGAGTATTTGACACAAAATAGGTAACGGTCTTGAGGTCGACACCAAATGATCGGTAGTTCGATCCTGGGCTCGGTTATTTTGTTAATTGTGTTTTTTTTTTCTTTTATTAACCTTTTATTTATTTTTCGAACCAATTTAAAAATGGAATATTTAAATTTCAAAGTAATAAAATAAAAATAGCTAGTAACAAATAAAGCCGCGGGCAGCTGAAGCACTTTGACGCGTCTTTGTAGTTTTTTAATTGTAACGCAGTTACCTCTTTACATCTTTGTAGTTTTTTAATTGTAACGCAGTTACCTGCGAAAACTATGATCTTTCCACATCCCTGACACGGGTAAAACTTGAGGAACATCATCCTGTGGATTAAATAATACTTAACACATATAAATAACACTTTAAGATTAAATAATGAGAAAAGAGTGTTTTCTACAAAATTGGTTGAAACGTCCACGAATGCACAATTTTTTGCGCAGCGCGTACTTCAAAATGATGTAAAAAGAAAACAAAAGTTCAGAGAGCACTGCATTTTTATTCACAACGCTATCTACATATTTTGCCTAAACTAAAGTAAATCAACTTTTCTTTATTTCCTGAGCTGATTGTTGTATCGCCATCTTTTCCGATTTCCTTGATACAAAGGCTTTAGCTAATTAATTTTGAATATTAACTATGTGTAACTATGTGATGTTTTACAATACATATTTATTTATTTTGATATCGTCTAGTATATATGCGGTTGTTAATGGTTTATCTCTTCATAATCGTTAGATAGCTTCTGTCTGATCTTCATAAATTAAGTAAATATTTAGTTATTCTTAAAGTCAGTTAAAGCTTCAATTAACTAATTTTTAATAGTAATATTATGTATATGATGTTGTACAATATTTATTTAATGGATATCGTCTGATATGTTCATTACAGTTTATTTATTGCTCGTTAATCGCTACATAATTTCTCTAACCAAACATGTAAATAATTTGTTTTTAATTGGTTTTAATGCCGCCATCTAACGAGAAATTAAGCATTTTCTAATACGATTACGGCAGTGTTTTTGTAGCAAGACTAGCCTAAAAGCATGCGTGCTTTAAATGATCTAACCATTAAAATAGTTTGCTTAAAATTCCTTAGATGGAGCGTGCGACCGCAAGTAAATTAATGAAACTTGGTGTCTAAGCAATAAAGCTTATTTTTGTTTGCGGATTATATAACTTAAATTAAATAGTATATTAATGTTTCATTTAAAGTAATTAGTTTAATAATCTCTTTAAACATAACGCACTTTTTCATTTTATTAAGTTATTATTTATTTTTCGAAATAATTTAAAAATAAAATATTAAATTTTGTCTAGACGCTTGAATTTTTGACACGGGTGTTGTCTTTAAGACGTACTTAGTCATGAAGGACTTTTATGTGCTCATTTTGTTAGGTTTCACTTCTATCGCGTGTGAACAGCACATGCCCATTTTTTCATCAGTTTTTATTACTTGCTTCAGTTAACGTAACACTTAGCTGCGTTGTTTTAAACATAGTTAAATTTGACTATTAGTCCATGTCACGTCAAATACATACGTAAATTTAGTCAAATAGTAATTTTTTTAACTACGTTTCAAACCAAGTGGCCTAGCGAATCGTTCTTAACTGACAATTAAGACAAAGCAAACAATAAGTTGCCTTTAGTTTTTTACTTATTGGATTGCTATAATGTCGTTTATAGCAACAAGTCGTCCAAAGTTGACAATGCGGCGGGAAGGTGTGTTTATTCATGACGCATGCCACAGGCACAGGAAGCCGTCTGGTTCGATGAAACAGCCGTGCTCCCAACCAACGAACGGACGACAGTCTACGTAGGCACGACCACCGCGCAGCATTTTGATTCGGCTTTATCAATAAACATTATGCATTTAGCCTCAGCGATGCATTAGTGCTGTGTACTGTGTAGGAGCGTGTTGCCACTTCATATTATTATTCCTAAAGCAATGGTTTTAGTAACCTTTGGAAGTATTACGAAACGAGCGGATGAAATCTCTCCATCTGACTACCCATTTATAACACAGACGTTTAGATGACCTGGAAGTTTAAATATATATTTTTTTTCTAAAAAACTTCAACGGTCTGGGCAGCCGACGGGAACCCGCTACCTCTTGTAAATGAGGTCCAATAGGCACTTTTTGTTTTCGGGTCGAATCTTGAGGGTACCCACTGGGGGTACAAGATCTCCTCTATCCGAGCCGGGCGGATGCACTGACCACTTATTCTACTGCAACCTTAATAACGGGTCGAATTTCTTCTAGTATATCTTAGGCAGCAAGGTAGGCTTTTTCTTACACTTTTTTCTAGTAAAATTTTCTTTACATTTGTATTTACTAGTTTAATACTTAAAATAAAAATATAAAGACCTGGACGTATTACCTCCTCTTAAAAATACTTATCCCAAAATAAGGGAAAACAGTAAAAAGACTAAGCACAATGAGCCAGTTTTCAGCTGCTCCTTAATTGTTACTTATTTAATTCATAATTCTCTGGTTGTTTCGTATACCAAATTAAACTAAAGTTGAATTCAACCATACATACATCCGAATAAATCTCCTTGACACATTGTCACAAAACACATACCTTTTTAATTTTTATCACTTAAGGTATTCCGAAAATATGCGTCTATTCTTTTTTTAGAACCGCAGAGAGGTAATTCTAGAACTATGTCCTCGTTCAGTGCAAAATATTATGATGATATGGGTATGTGTAAGGTTTATTACCCACAGATTATGTTAATTTAGCTTTATCAATACTTGTAAATATGCTGTAAAATTTCGAAATAGCTGTGTAATATATTCTGTCGTGCGGATTGAGGCAGGCAATTACGTTTAAAACAAGGTCCTCCTCAGTTTAGTGCGAAGCGTTTAGAAATCCCAGTGTCGGTGAAGATTCAAAGAGCTCTATTGACCCGGCTGTGATGATGGACGAGCCGGGGTGTGCCACTATCGCCTTCTAAAAACCCACATTTCTCGGTAAAGATCGCGCTGGCTGACCGACATCACCCACTGTGGAGGCAGGATGCACTGTAAGGTCACCGACCCGCTCCCAGTCCCTCTAATATTGTTTTACACCGACACATCATAAATTGTGGTCACTTACTCTATTCACATTCTGTTTAAACGTACCTAATTTCACTGTGAAGGAACTCGTTTGAACATTATTAACCAGTCTTCGGCAAAGTTAATGTATGTCCGTCGGTTCGGTAAAATCACGATACAAATGTCTATTTACCGTGGTATAATTCAGCAATGTGTCATATTTGTAATCAATATTTTTTTACATTAACAATTTCAACTTTGACAATTTATACTCGCCAAACTGTTACGTTTGATGGCGAGATGCGCTCATTTAAATATACGTGTCTGTATAATCTACCTACCCATGCCATAGTAAACAAATATAGATAAAGATGATATGAAAAATACGAAAACAATTCACCAAATACATGGCCGTTACCCAAGCTGCAAGACTACATCTTTCGTCATAGTCTCCATTTATATATTCTTAAAAAATCAGTTGTATGTTATAGGTATTTATATTTTTATCGATCCATCTCATGATTTGTTTATTACAGCTGCTCGCCGAGATACAAATCTTTCAGTTTTAATTTTTACATCATCATCAACCCATGCTCGTCCACTATTGGAATAGGTCTCCCCCAATGCACGCCACTGCTCCCGATTTTCACATGCGTTTACTTACTTTATAATTACATCTCAATATATCTATTTTTTTAAATATTTTAGGCATAATGTCTTTTGATAATAATCTTTTTTCATAGTAAATTTTTAACTCGCGGTTGTACCAGACTGTTTAGGACTTTGCTTATATGATATAATTTATTATTGATCTTATACCGGTCATTGTAATAATGCTCTAAACATAAAAGGTCTTAATTTTTTTTTTTTCTATTGGCAATATCTTACTTAAGGAAAACAATTTATCATATTATTTTTAATTACAGTTCTCTTTGATTTTTTTACTAAGAATTTTATCAATCTTATCTATATGTTCGTGAAAAAAAAATATGAAGTGATAATAATTATGTACACATATCTGGCCTGCATAGGCGAGGAGGACAAAAGTCCCTGAACCGTGAAAAATATCCACCGAAGACTTGTTCCGGACTCGACGCACACGATGTGCGAACATTTGTTGCCCGAAAATTTAGAGAAACGCACGCTATGGAAGTAAATATTTTCAAATTACCTTGTATTGTAATTAACATGAAGTTTAGAAAAAATAAGACGTTACAAAAGAGAAAATTGGGTCCATCTCTTTGACTAGGATCGAGCGTGCGACGCGAACTAAAGTTCGCTGTGTGCGATGCTGCGCCTAGTCACGTAAGTTCAATTTTTTTTTCGGAGACACCTCCGTACTTTTATCCGTCCCTGTATCTCGGTGATCACGGTTGTTCGGGGAACTTTTTGTACGCGGTACTTTTAATCTATCTTTTACGTTACTCGATGCAGTTGTAAGCGATCTATTTTAGTGCCAAAAAAGTCTGCAGACAAAAGTGCCTCGTCGTCTTGCGCAGGCTTTTATTGCTGATTTAAGTTCCTAGAAACTCGTCGGGATATTTATGCAACCTGTCATTTCGAATGAAAATTATCGCGACATGGCCTTTCACAAAACTTGCGATCGTCAGCTGTCAAGGGATCAAATCGAATCGTAATGAGATGCTATCGTCGAAACGCTGCTCGTACAAGTTTTGTCGCGGTCTTTGACTCGGTTACATAAGATGATGCTAGGGCGGATCGTCTCCACGGATCCCTAAGTGGGGTTCTAGGGCCCTTGAGTTTGATTTGAGAGAGAGTAGTGGCCCAGATTGCGTGCGCAATTAAGGTCACTGCAGACTGCGTATCGCGGCACGCGTGGTTCCATCGCCTCTGTGCACTCATTATGCTGCACTAGCCAGACGATGTGAGTGACGCTATGAATCACCTCTTTACCAGCACAATTTCGGCACGAATCAAAACAAATTTCAGTGCATATTATCGTTAGATTTATAGTTTCCGTAGAGACCATCACAGTAATTATATTGCTCACTCTAAAGATGCTGCATAACACGTAGTTTTACATGAAAGCAATTTTATTCATAAGATGAACGAATCAAATGTAAATAATGCGATTTTACCTTATGTCTTACTTGGCGTTTTAATTTTGTATTTCGTTAATATTTTACATTGTTTGATTATATTTAGCTCGATGGCGCAAGTGCTTAGCGCGTTCCGCTGCGATCGTTTAAGTTAAGCAACTTTGGCACTCATTGGATGGGTGACCAAAAATTTTTTATCTCGAGCTCCTCTGCGCTTTAGGGAGCAAATTAAGCCGGTGGTCCCGGCTACATCTGCAGTCGTTAGCACCCACCAATCCGCACTGGGCCCGCGTGGTGAGTCATGGCCCAATCTCCCTATTCCATCCATAGGAAAGGCCTGTGCTCCAGCAGTGGGGACATTAATAGGCTGACGATGATGAATCATATTTATACTTCAAAAAAGAAATGACTACCGGCATTTTATGCTCAAGTTTTTATCTTTACTTCATAATCTGGCAATATGTATCCGTCAACAGCGGTGCGTTCCATTCCTACACTGCAGGTGCAACAATTAGACGCAATAGAAATTGTGCATACCTCACCACATTTTTACAGCAAACCTTTAATCATTTATTTCTTAGCAACATAATTAAAAAGTAATTGTCGCTCATGTATTAAACGGGTAAGCCGGTTGCAGCGGGCAGCGAGGGATCCGCCCTGTCGCCAGCTTAATGATGGCTTCTGTGCACACTCCGATATACGGTACACGACTGTGGAACGAGCTCGGTGTGTTTGCAGTTCCATTGCAGTTTGAACATTATCTAAATGCTGATTTAGTTGTTGCATACTTTTGGCGTAGCTTTCTATGTTCTGTCTATACTAATATTATAAAAAGGAAAGATTTGATTGTTTGTTTGTTTGTATTCAATAGGCTCCGAAACTACTGGTTCCGATTTCAAAAATTCGTTCATATTTAGAATCCTGCATCATCCCTGATGAACATAGGCTATAGTGTTTTCAAAAAACTTAGCGTTCCGTATGAAAACTTCGATAATGTAACTCAACGTGTGAAAAAAATACCAAAAAAATATCTTATATTGCATACGCTGCGGAAGTAAGCGTTGAGAATAGAGCAAAGTGATGTACTAAAGTTTTGTAGAGGACATCAATATCTACAAAAAATCCGCCATACCTATATATGTTAACTATAAGAGTTATGTCACAACTAGAAGTCCCCCAAACTAAATTAAACAACAGTGTATCCTTGTCATTTAGTTTCATGTTTAGAAAATCAAGTCAGAATCGGCACCATTCAAGACTGACACAACTTAATACGTGTAAACCAGCCCTAACGGCTACTGTGTAATGCGCTGTTCCCTATGGCGCGATGGCTGGGTGATCGCGAGCTCCCTTCCCGTCCCGCAAGCTGTGCAATGTGTGCCGGAGCTTTAATGGTGCCGGGGGAAATTCGTGGCGCGCTCGCAACCGGCCATGCAGCGATTAACGCACCGACCGACGGCGCCGGCGACGTATTAGCGCGCCTCGCGGATATGTTGCGGTAAAATATTGGTGTCGGCTCCGCTCAGCCACTCGACACCCTACCTCTACTGCCAGTGACGACGTGACGGGACTGCGGTCTTACGGTCCAACAGGCACATTAATACAGTGTCCAGTGAGACAATAGGAGATGAATCACTTGTGGTGATTCTTTCTCTTTAAATTATATTGGATCCTAATCCTTAATTACATTGTTTTTGTTTTAAAACTATCACTCCATAAACCATATACCTGTAACGTCATCGACATCAGCTTATTAATTCATGGAATAGGGAGAAAGGACCACAATCCACCACGCAGTCTGCGGATTAGTAGGTGCTAATATTTGCAGTGCATTTATCATTGCTCCATATATTGTCTCTTTTCAAACCGATGAAACGAAGATATCATCCAGGATCTTCCCTCTGAATAAAACTTTACGCATCGAAAAATAATGGTCTTTACTTTCTACGTACGTTGTGCGATCCCAGTGGCGCCGATGTCTGCACAGCCTGCGATTATTTTTAGATTAGAAATGGCTCAACCGCTTTACGTAATTGCACGAGTCGCATGCGCAGCCAGTTCCAGAGCGTTTGCAGCTAAATATAGTCACAGAGGTGGTGTGCAATTATACCTTATTATCGCGTGTTTCCACTGGAAGCTTGGCCACGTCTCGCCCGCTGCCGTTATTAGTCGTTGCAGTTTCTTTAGAAAGTGTCCAGATGTGACGAAACTGAAATGAGCATGTTGAGCATATTACAGAATGCCCAGAGATCATTTCCCCTAGTCCGAGGACTGCGTAATGTCGCGTGCGTGCCGAAGGTAACTCCCGAAGCGGCTTAACAACTGCACACAGAAAATTACAACAAATTAGAGCAGAATATTGGTTGCAATGTAACATGGCTCTATGGTGAAATAGCACTTTGTAAATTGTGGATTCCGCTAAGTTAGGAAAGGTAAAAATTGTTAGCACATTTCTAAGGACTTCAGGGTGTCCGTTTCGAATTGATGTAGATCAAAACCGCCTACACATCGAACGACAGCATGTGGGTTTTTCTCTGCTAACTAGAAACTCGCCTTTACAACACTGCCTCAAGCATATTTTCGTTAAATGTTAAGAAAATAATTATAAACAATGGAAAGAAATATTAAATTAAATTTGTGTGTACGAGAAGCTCACACAATTTATTTTTCATTAATTTAGCGATATATAAGCAATTTTTCGAAAAACCACCACTGGGTGCTGTTTTTTTATAGGATTGTGCCTTGTTCGCCTTGTCCAACCTACCATTTTCATAGAATATTCTAATACCATTTTACGATTTTGGGCTTTTGCATGTTAAGAATAGTTAATATACAGTTATTATTAATACATTGATTTCAACAATAACGAGTTTATATTGAAAATAAAAAGCTTGGGGCAGCGATTTTCCAATTATGGAGAAAAGCCTATATATCACGGTCGGCTAAGTATACTGTAGCGGCAAGACCGTGAAAACGTCTTGACACACATCCTATTTGGTTCGGAACTTCGGAGTGCCTGCAAGTGATGGCACTTTCAATTACCACTGCATCGCGTGGCCGGCCGCCCACACTCATTACATTATTGATCATTTTTGACTGCAGTGTTTTCGCTACGCTATTTTACAATGACTTTCTCTTGTTCCCAGTTTGTTTTTTCTTTTGCATACAACTGACGATCTCGAATGCGCCTGTCATTCATTTTCACTGTCTCCTAATATGTCATGACGCTGTTGCTACTAATCTTAATTACAAATTCAAATCTAATGGAAGGCGATGTTGCATTACGAATTAATATTTGAGTGGTTGCCGATTCGGCTAAATATGATTTTAGTTGGCAGCTGCAAAATAATAGCAAAAAAAGCGCGTTAATTAGCGTACGTGATGTCCGCTGCTGATCGGATCCTGGTAGTGCCAGGTGTCCGAGATGTGATGTAAAAGGCTTTCAGTGATCGTTTGCGTCGTAAATTTCCATTGACCCAGATATGATGTGATTAGAAACGTACGCCCGGCGCGTACAGCGAAAATGATATTTTTTGCCGGTGCCAATTTATCGGTAATGGAGCGTCGCGTCGCGCACACGAGATGCGACGCGCCATCCGCCAGTGAGAGTTTCGCGACTTGTCACCGAAACTGGTATAAGTACCGCGAATGTAATTATTGCTTAGAGAGTATTGATACGTCCGGTACGCCTTGTCAGCAAAAGTGTAAGTGGGGTCGTTCATTACCCCGCAACGCATAACGTATACATACGTCTTGGGACTCGGTTTTTTTTCTTCTGTTTGTTAACTACGTAAGACGTCGCCGTAGGGGAACGCGAAATTGTTTACGTCGCGAATGACGTAGCTTGTTCATCACGTATCGTGCCGTGACAGCAACTAATTATCGAAATTATTCAACTACATCTTACATTTCTGATTGTTTTCGGTGATCATGCATAACATAGTAAAAAGGTTACGAAACATCCGGTGTTCATGAGTATTAATAAAAATACCTAAGTTATATTTTACGTGCGTCACAAAATTGTGATGTAACTGAGTTACTGAGTGTCGTCGAGCGATATCCAGTATTTTAAATTTCTCTATAGATATAAAAAAATAAACAAAGTTATCATCAATAATGTAGTCAAAAATAAATATAACTAATATTATTCACTTCTCTCGTGTTAGATTGGGATACGTATTACCTAATAGATAAAAATATATTATTGTATCAACAGCCACTGATACATTTGTCTCACGGAGATTCACAACTAGGACCTCTTGAGTAGACGACCCGTGAAAATCGATGTACCATTACCACTCCACCACAGAGCTCGGCTAAGGTTAAAAGAGTAACTTTTGGATAATCTTTTCTACATAATTTGTCTTGCTTTATAAACTATTGATCTATCTATAATATAAAAATGAATCGCTGAATGTGTTGCTAAGCGCAAATCTCGAGAACACCTGAACCGATTTTGATAATTCTTTTTTTAGAATATTCCTTGAAGTACGAGGATGGTTCTTACGCAGAGAAAAATAAATAAAAATGCCTGAAATTGTCCAAAAACTACACTTTTCTATATGATACCATACAAACGATTCGTAATAATACTTAAAAGTCAATTTAAACTTTAACACCATACCATAAATTTCAAATGTTAGTGGAGAGATTCTGGGAAGGCAAAACAATTGAGCGACGTGATGTCAATAGAAGTTTGGAAAAGGCGAATATATCATTTTCAGTTTTTTTATAATTACTTATATGAAGAGTCATTTAAATCTACACCGAAGCGAAGCGAGGGCGGGCCACTAGTTAATAATAAAATTAAAGGTATAAGAAAGGTCTTATACCTTTAATCTAAGGAGATTAGAGTATAAGAATTGTTTTAAGTGAATATTGGACCCAATTCCGGCACGATTCTCTTAACTTAAAACCATATTTAACCACACCATGAATTGGGGTTCTAAAATGGCGACGAATCAACGAAACTATGTTTCATTTCAGAATTCTTCAATTTGACAATGATTTTTATCTAAGTGGCAACTTTACGCATTCTCACTCTTAAATTAATAAATAAATAAAAAACAAGTACTGACTAAAATATTACTTAGTTTCCTTGTAAGGCGTCTCAGTGGCGGGGAGGAGCGGGCGGGCGCGGGCGGCGCGAGTGCCGTGTCGGCCACCGCGCGCTAGGTCGTTCAACGACCCGCCCGACCGCATCCATTGTTTATACTCTAGCTCCACCATTATCCAAACCAAACACTGTTCTGCTACTTCGTGACATTCCTTTGTAATCACACCCGAATGTGGGTTAAGGCTCTTCTTTCATTATACCTCAAGCCTATAGACGTACTAGCAACGGATTGCTCTGCTCGCTCTTTATGAGTAGTGAACGAAATCGCTCGCGTCAACAAATATTTTTTAACGTAACTCGGTATTTCTTCATTGATCTCTAATCATATGTTGCGAAAAGTTAAAGCTTTTACTAATATCTTGCCGACACATTAATAATGTTGATGCAAATCCTTTCCTAATACACATAAATGTGCATTTTTTAATAATATTCCTCTCACTAAGACGTATAAATAAATCAAACAGGTTATCTCTCATCTCCTATTTATAGGCTATTCAATTTTACTGCTCCCGTCCGGCTTACATTTTTATCCCTAACTTAGTAAGTACTTAATAGCACCTTACCTATGCAAGTAAAATAGGCGCCCTGTTATAAAATACTTACATCGACTAGTTTCGATGTTCAGTTGCAGAACGTGGTAAGCGTAGTTGGCGCCAGGCATTTCTTCCGCGCTTTTTCTTCCAAAGACGTCAGAATATTATAAGTAATGTTTTTAAGATGTTATTGATGGGTAACATCTTTTCTCTCGCTTTCCTGCAATTTGTGGGAGTGATTTCGTGAAATGGGACGGAAGTGTAACAGGAAGTCGCGAAAGCGCGCGCTATTTGATTTGATTTTAGAACATAATGTTCAAATAGCTTATTCCTTTTGTAGTAGGTTTTATTTCTTTTTTACTAATGTAAGGTGAGGTTTCAAATGTTACACATCATACGCGACTACTGTAAGGTTCGCTCGTTTTTTTTATGTTTTTTGATTTTAGTTTTTCTTTTTAATGCTGTTATAAGGGAGAAGGCGGGTCGCAGGCGCAGGCGCAGGACCCGGGCGCCACTGTGTCGCGCCGCCACTTTCTACACGTCGTCTAGAACGTTAAAACCGTAATCGCAGATTGACGTACCCATACGGAGAATGTACCAGAGGCAAATTAAAGTGAACATTAAACGCCAATTAATGTTCCAACTTCAATAAAAGCTCACCTTTTCTTTGATATTTCTCATTGGGAAATGCGTAAATGACATGTAAGATTGGCGCGAGATAAATCAAATGCGTATACGATAGTTAGTGCTCATTTTCTAACGATACACCATTTTATTGTGAATTATGTGCTGGTACGAAAATATTCATGGCACTCTCTGTCTAATGGAATACTATTAGTTCGTTGAACGATAAGTTTGCAAGACAAGAATAAATATAAACAAAGTTTCCAACTTTATTGCGTGACTAGACGTAGTTTAATTACTCCAACATTAGTGCTAAAGATAATTAAATTTCGTCAAGCTTGAACACGGTGCAATGCCTAATGTTACCCGGTTACAATTAATAGCATTTTTTTATAAAGTTGCTTGAAATCAGAGCATTGTCCAATCATGTCTTTATTACCAAAATAAACTTTGTATCGTGTGGTTCATAGGTCAATTACGTCCTCGTTATGAAATTAACGGGCTGCGACGTGCGCCATTGCTAGATTAACATAATTCCGAAACATGAATCACGAATCGTTATGTAACACGATCTGAACAAAGATCACGAGAAATACGATTAATTTTAAAATTTTGATAGAGACAAAGCTGTTGAAAAAACATAATTAAGTACTATTTTAAACAGATTTTGCCTTCCGCAGAACTGAAATGAAAACTTACATGTATATCTTCACGATATTTTATATCCCTTGCGAGTTATGGTGCAGCTTGAGAATAAAACAAATCTACCAATATCAGCCCATTGAATTGCGTAATCACGCATCCACTCCCTCTGCTGGGGCCAGTGCCACCCTTTGAGAAGAGACTTCACGCGCCTGAGCTTCGCCCGCCCGAGAGGGGGGATCAGGTCTTTCCAACAGGGAGTAGGTGACCCGGTGACTCGGAAACGGTTTCTCGGGTACCACTCCCAATCGAGGGTGCGCCGTGGGGATTTTAGTGGATAGGCTTCCTAGGACTCATCCAATGGACCGCCGCGCCGTTGAATGAGTCCACAGAGGAGAGTCCTTCATCACCTAGCCGCTTGTCAGGCGGCGGAGTATGCGTTACGCGTTTCCCCAACGACAAAAAAAGGAACACCTGCTTCTGTGTATATATAATATACGGTCTGTACATATAATGTAGGGACCTTCAAGGCAAGAGTAAATGGGCATTACTTTAGGTAGCGGCCTGGAGGTTCGACCACATCGTTGCTTAACATCAGGCACGATTGTGGTCAAACGCACTGATATCTTTAAAAAAAAAGTTGTGTCTAAGATATTGTCCGGAAACTTAAAGTGACAGGAAAATGTGCGGTGTCTGTTCATAGGCTTCTGCTATCTGCATAGAAATCAAGCATCCGGCGCATTCTATGTTTTTCCCTAGTTTAGCATGAACTTGAAAAGATAATGTCGACTGAGACATAAATAATATCTCTAATTAGTGCGTATGACAGACAATGTGTGATGGTATTGTATTGATAAACCTTCAAGAGTTTTGAATAATGACCGTAGATATTCACCGTCAACAAACGGTTGATTGACAACTGAATTATTCTCCTAATTACTCACGGTTATCTTTTGTCAGACTACACAGTATGATGATCAAAGTGAAACAACATTGTCCAATGTTGAAAATTTTGTAATTTGAAAAACTTATCCGTTTTCTCCAAAAGATTAGTTTTTGAATTACACTTGGCAACAAGCATATTATTAGCATATAGGCCACTTGATGGACTGCGGTGGCTACTATAGTCTAAAGGTCTTTGCGATACTCATCAATAGTGCGACAGATACATACCTTATCCCCTACCTGACCTGACCTGACCTTATCCCCTACCTTGTGGAGCCCCTTTTTTTTCTTTTTTTTAATACGCAGGTAAAAAATCTATTTACAGACGACGGCGCCTTTAAGAGGCACACCGCCGAACGGACCTCACACCTGGCTCCCGCAAGTCTTACGAACCCCCCAGTGGCTGCCCACCGAGGACCCCGCAACTCTTACGGGCGCTTTACGGTATAATATCCGCTAAAAAAGTCCTGCGAATACCCTCTAAGCTGCTTAGCGCGAAGCCGCGGGATCCCCGTTTAGGGATTCTCCGCGTCTCCGCACCTAGCAGCCTCCCGGCCAAGCCGGGGCTCCACGGCAGGGGTCTCCCGGGGTATCGCGGGGACCCCGCAGACGTGCGCGGGTAGGCCCGCGCGCGGGGGCTGAGTACGCGGCCTAGTGCCCACCGTACCGCCCCCCCGTCCGCTGCGGAGGGCTACTTGGGCGTGCCCGTGTAGCTCCCTCCGCCGCCCCCCTCTTTGCAGGACAGAACTACAAGGGGGGGCTGCCGTCACTGGGTCCGTCGGTGGCTGGCACGGCCATCGCCATGCCGGTCAGCGAGGGACCCCTCGGGTAGGGTCATGGGACGGGCGCAGCCAGGGCGCGCCGCCGTCCTCTCCTACCCGTCCTCCTTTGGCGGGAGGGAGCGGCCAGAGGATCATCCTCCCTTCTGCGAGAACGTCATCTCGCAGAAGGAGGCGGCTGCCTCCCACGCCCTGTCGCTGTGGAGCATGGCCTCCACCATGCTCCGCAGCGAGAGGGCTCCACCTTGTGGAGCCCTAAAAACTTACACATTAAAGGAACACGTTAGAAAAAAAATATTGTTTTTTTGCCGCAAGATTTCCTATGTCTATTTATTTTGTTAGTGCTATCGCCATATCGATAAATGTATTATATCGATCAACTTTTTTTGTTACTATAAAAATTATTGCGAGTATAGTACTAGGTATACTGTATGCGTAAGCGATGACGGATAAAACTGATACCCTAATGCAATCGTAAAAGATGCAGTTGCACGATAAAGCCTCAGCCCTACAATTAAATTATCATTAATTTTTATGCACTTTGGATTCAGAAACACAAACCGATTGAGGAAAATGACATTAGATAATTACAACTTGTAATTACATTTTTCCTCATAAAGTTCTGATGTAGAAATGTCGATAGCAGACCATCCCTTTCCTTTAATGTTGTAATCCCCGGATAAATACATAATTAGCTATGTTATCGTTTCCGATTCAATAGTCGGTCTTGCAAATGCGCTAATGTGGATTTTTTTTCCTATTATTTAACTCGCATCAAGTCATTTATGAAGAATATAATGTTCAGTTAGCGACTATCGTGCGAATCCGGGGTGTTTGATAGTTAATAATATTAACACGTACTTAACAAAAAAAATATAAAAAAATAGTTTTTTTTTCTTCGATTTTTTATGTGATCTGATTACCACCCCTGGACCTCTGAAATTTCAAAAATTAAATCTGATATCCAATTCGGATTCCGCCATCCCAAATCTGACCCTAGATTTGGATTTAGCGACAATAAATACATGACCAAGTTTGTAAGCTTGGATTAGAAGAGAAAACAAAACAAAAAATCCTCCGTGCAGACATACAGACAGACACGAACTACTTACGTTATTTCAAATGTGTATGATATCTAACTATCAAACACAGTATTTAAAAACGGGCACTTAAGATCTTTTCTCTACTTCAATGAATATTACAAGAAGAAGGTTTTATTAATTTGACGATGTTATTGGAATGTTATTTCAAGCATCCTAGCATCATTCTATACGTTACAAATTTAAATTTTGCGGACAACTTCACGAAATACAGACGGACACGGACCACGTTGTAGATTCCAAAGGTGTATTATAGTAAACTATCAAACACAAAATGTTTTTTTACAAAGCTCGCTTTAACGTGAAATCTTATTTTATGTTTTGTAAGACCTTCCTGTATTCTGGCTCCACACTTTGTTGTTTTTCAATCCTGCGACACACTGTAACGAAATGTATGAAATTTGCCTTTATTTCATCATTAGTGTTGACATCCGAGTCTGCAACTCTTTCATTGTCGGTTGTACATTATTTCTTTGAAAATGTAAAAGGTTTTATTCCTTGCACATAAGTTTCATAAATGTTTTTATTCAACACGTAGCTAACTTAAATTGTATTCGAGCAGCTTTTTGTTATCGTTCCATTTAGTTACTCCTTAATGAGTTACTAGAAATAAACGGAATAGCAAGCTGTACAAATAACGTACAATTTACTTTTACCGGTAATAAGGCAAGTAATCCAGTTTAAAGCAGTTAATCACCTTTCTGTGAAGGGGTCATTCCATTTCGCGATCTTTGCTAGTTTTAAGTTGCATTGGCAACTCTAATCAATTATAGCTCAACTTAATAAAAAAGATGCCAAACCATCAGAATTCATTAATTAGCAACGCTTAAAAACTATCGTTTTTCTAATGGGTAAGCTATCATTAAAACCAAAAAATAGATATTATAGAAGATAATCTACAAACAAAGTGCGTTCGGGCAACGCACGCGTAGACACCGCTCACGGACACGATATTTTCTGACCGCTTGCCTTGGCTTAGACTTGGGATTGGGACAGTGTTCCCTGTGCGAGCGGGAGTTGCATCCGCTTGAGACACGTCTGTGAAGTTTTTGTGCAAAAATGAAGTAACGAAAAAAGTTATAATAGGAAACTGTTCAGTGAACGGTTTTTCGAATTCAATATTAAACGGTGAATTGTCGTTTTATTAACCATTAAAGTTTAAAATATGTATTTCCATTCTGCAATATCAAACGAGAAAAATAACTTAAACGTACAGTGCCACTACCACTGTTGTCGCAGTCAATGTGCCAGCGGTCTTAGAACCTAGCGAACGATGGCAAAAGACCTGACGGAATGATGCTCATTCCTGGAAGCAGGGTCGTCCTCTTGTATGTGACGCAACTTGCGCGGATACGCTAGCTCCGTGCCATAAGGTAGCAATGCCTTGCTGGCGGCGCGGCGGCGGCTTCTGCTGAGTGCTCCAAGCGGCGCAAATATTCAGCTCTTAATGAGAACTACATTTTTTACTTTTTTTAAGGAAATGTCTAAAAGACTCACCGAGGTGACTAGTGATCAAGAGACTGGCAGTTAGTTACCTTGGTCAACGGGTTAGTGCTATCCCACCTGGAAATGCTGCCAGCCTTGGGCACCATTCCTGACGTCGGCGCTATTCGGGTCGGGTTATATATTTTGTAGGTTGTATATTATTTAAGTAGTTAATTCTGATTTTAAGTTTTTAATCAATAATAAGTCTTAAGCTTTTGTTATTTAAATATTAACAATATAATAATATAGCTACATAAACTATAAAATATTTCTATAAAGTAAAGATATTTAGGGGAAAAACACTGTTTTCATTTCACACTCGTAACACCCGTCACAAAATCTTGTAACACCAGTTACTTGCTGAAGTAAGCATTACATTAGATATATGGTAACGTAATATGGTATCAAAGGTCGACTAAAACAGATATAATTACTGTTTGCTATTATTTTTGAAATAATATCAAAATTAGTTTGTAATAAAAATAGCCCCCTAGCTAATCTTGCTGTATTTTGATGTTAATAAAACATGATGGAATCAGAATAATTAATGGGTATTGAGTCATGTCGGAGATTTTACGAGCCCCTTATCTAAATTTTGTTGCACATATGAATACATCTGATTACGATGCAGTAAAAGAAAAAAAATGAGAGATTTGATATTTTGAACTCCCTTACTTCTGCTTTATAACGTGTTCAAAATCACGTTATAAAACAGGGTTTAATGGTATTCGTGATATTTATCAATTACCTATATATCTCTACTTACCAAATATATTATTACTACATGGTATATAAGGACAACTTGATGGATTTTCATAATTATATTTATTTATGTAGGTAAGTAGGTTAAGCTATGTAGTTTTTAAGTTTGTGTTATTTTAATGTATTATCTTCGTATAAATAAATAAATTTACTAGCAATTGGTAAAATTTATTTATATATGTATATCCGATATTATGAACAAAGTGATGTATGACCGATTTAATATAGGCTATTTTCAAACCCTGTTGAAATATTGATATCGCTGAACCTGAAAAGGAAATATAACACGATATTAACAAATATGAAGTAGATTACATACAACATAGCTCAGATCGTTTATTGAATGAGCACACTTATACACGGAAATTGAAGATACAATAAAGATTATTGTCTACGAAGCATCCCAATCGATTTGTTCATTAGTCAAACACGTACAGCTCCATTGTTAAATGCTTGTTTTTAGTTACCATAATTAAAATGACATGTTACTGAAACTATTTTATAAAACCTTGGTTTTATAGTTTTAAAGATTAGAGCAACAGACGTGGACTGCCATCCCGGAAGTAAAACCAAAACTTAAAAAAAACTACTAAATACGTTTTCTATCGTCACTAGGTAGTTATGACCAAGGGCGCCATATACAAACATCGTGTATTTTTGCAGTGCGTCTGAATTTCCGAGTTGCCTTTGTGATTTCCTTTATTGTTTTTCCTGAAAACGTTTCCATGGCCAAACGAATTACTTAGGCAAAATAAAATCCGTATCATAAGTACAGTCATTTGGTTTTGGAATTCTGGAAAGTTTTTCCGGGAGTTTTGAAACTTGGCAATTTTATAAAATTAGAGGTGCTCTTTCCGAATTTTAACTTTGCCACCTCGTATTTTTGCCGCTCGCGCCGCCATATTGGAAATTTGGCGCCTAAAAGCAGTTTTTTGACAATATGTACCTCCTTTCGGACTCATTTTATGATAAAAACAGTTTTATACAAAATTAAACTAGAGACCTACAATTTATGTATTCATCTTTTTTTTCATAAAATCAATAGTTTTGGCGTACGAGCGCCGCAAAGTGTACTCCAACCTAATCCACATGAAATTCAAAGTGCTAAAATTTTGCGTATTCTCCTTCGCTTTGTTGTTCTCGATTGACCAGGTGTTGCAAATTCATCGTCTGTAGTACCAATCGAAACGTCACAGACCGGTATTTCATCTACATCATCCGCGATGGGAGTATCAATTTCATCGCAATCCTCTTCGTTCACGATTTGATCATATGTTTGCTCAATTATAGTCTCCGTGTCTTCTTCATCATCGCTATCTGGTCATGGAACTTGCGAGTTACCAAAGGTCCCGCTACACTTAACCAGAGCACTTTAACCCAGCTATTCTGCATCTACAAGCTTTCTTACATCCTTTTTTGCATTTGCAAGAAATGAGTTTTCACAAGCTTTCTGGAGCTGGGGGCTCGAGTGTGGTGACAGGAATTAGCCCATTCTTGTTTTTTATTTGATTATGTATTCTTAGTCTTCTTCTCCTTCTTTAATTTACATTAAATTTAAAACCAACAAATATAATGAGTTAAAATTAAATGCCACAGTTTGCATAAATAATGAGTAATGACCAAAGCGCGCGTTGGAGTACACTTTGCGGCGCTCGTACGCCAAAACCATTGACTTTATGAAAAAAAAGGTAGGTACATAAATTGTAGGCAATTGTCTCTAGCTACATTTTGTATTAAACTATTTTTATCGTTAAATGAGTCGGAAAGGATATATTGTCAAAAAACTGCTTTTAGGCGCTATTTTTCCAATATGGCGGCTCGAGCGGTAAAAATACGAGCTTGCAAAGTCGAAATTCGGAAAGAGTTTAATTTGAAAACGACTACCGATATCATTCTTCTTTATTCATCGGGTTTTCTTATATTTGTAAAAAGTTCTAAGGGAAAATTTAAGAAATGTGCGCATAAAATCAGAAAATGTAAGAAAACTTATAAAATACAACTCTACCTAATAGGTTGCGTTGCAGTCGGATTTAAGATTTCTTTCTTATATTTATATTAGGCAGAACGATCTGTCGGGCTAGTTTCTAATAATAGATATTATCATTGACAATAAATTCACGCAAGTCCAACGCAATGAGATTACCAACAAAGTGTGTTGCTAATCTGTTTAAACGACGGCTGCGTGATTGCCTCTGTGCTCACATGGAGCTGATGGAGCCATACGGTATAATTTTATGATGTGGAGAGTAAAAAAGGCGTGCGCGCGACCTGGTAGGCGCCACACGGCGGCGCCGGCGCCGACCGCCGCCTCGCTTCCTCGAACCCGCCCGTCGATCCTCGACACAAATTCGCTGACCGACGCCTCATTACCAAGGTTCATTACCACTGTGCCGCTTAAGCACCATTCTTAATCCAGTGCACATACTGCCGAGGAAGTGTGTAACGTTAGAGTACGCTAAAATAGCCTAGTTGATCACGTTTAATTAGGAGCCTTTGTTTCTGGTGGCTGACGATATATTTTAACGACTGATTGGATAGATAGGTATTTAATAAGGTATTGATATTATTTATCCGTAAGATTGTTATGAAAACGTATACCTACTATAAATTAATATCTGCAAAGCCAAAGTTCAAGCCAAAATAACAGAAGGAGATTTTTTAATAGTTTTTAAATTATCCTATTGCTCTTTTGTTGCTTTTATAAGAAATTAACATGATGGTATTTCCTTTTATTAATTTAATTCCTTTTTCTTATTTTTAACTTTCCTAATACCAAGGGGAGCATGGCAGCCCAAACAACATTGACACTATAATTCCTGGTGTATAAAATGTTAAAATTGTATGCTACCTTTAATTTCGTCCCGTTACCGTTGCAAACAATAAACATTCCGAAAGCGAAATATGATTTACACACTGTCACGGAAAATTTCGGTGAACGCCGACAGTGCTGATTCATGAGGCTCTCGATATGCGCAAATCTCTCCATCAATCAACGGGTGTCGCCAAAATTTGTATTACAATCAATAAACAAGAATTCGTATTGATAGTATCCTATTAATATTATAAATGTAAAAGTTTGTTTGTTTGTTACTCAATCACGCAAAAACTGCTGAATGGACTTGGATGAAATTTGGTACACATATTGTTTATGAGCTAGAGACATATAGGATTAGAAGTATTTATCCTAAGTATAGGAAAAGATTCTCAAAAACTCAAGGTTAACGCGGACGAAGTCTAGTGGGTTACTACAAGTATTTTTGAATATCCCAATTTATAAAATCATATTCCCCACAGGATCTGGACTTTTATCATGGTCTCTTAAGTCTATATACTTATGTCGTTATAAAGTAAAATGTTACAATTTCATAAATACATACTCAATTTTTAACTCGCATTTTTATCTAACTAAAATATTATTTTAGCATAGCTATACATAAATTAATTTTCATAATAAACATATTAAAATGTGGCCATCTGGTTCATCAGAGCTTTTGTAATAAAATCACGTAACGAGTAGTAAATATCATCATTAGTATTATCATAACAAATACATTTCGCGTTTTGGCTAATGTAATAAAATTTATTTGTTGAATTTTCATTAACAGCAACTACTCAGGTTGCATATTTAATAATCTTCGCATCTACGAAGCCAGTACAAACTTCATGCTCTACTTATGTTTTATGATTTAATTTATCGCATAAAATCATTAAACAACCGTTTCCATTTCCTTCTTGTATGTTGCGTTAAGAAAGGTATCCGTTTGGTCAATTAAAATTTGACCAAAGCATTTAGTCTTTATTGTAACTTGCCGGCGCCGGGGACATTGACTGTCCAAGATGAGCACCTCCACACCTTACATAACATTAATTTTCAAAGTATTGTTTTGACATTTCGATATTGTCTATTGAATACTAAATTTATTTACCATTTATGTCTTGCATGAAAGAAATATTTTCTGGTGTGAGGGTAAATAGGTCTTGATTTCCAGTAATTGAATGTGATCGCACGGATTGTCACTACTACTGTAATGGATTAGAAGTCCTTAGCCGCGTCTCTGAAACACATGGTAACAGAGGCGTTTCGGGCTTAATTTAATTGAATTATACTTTCGGTGTTTGCCCATCCGTCTCATCAAGAAGCTTTTCTGATAAATTGATACTGTAATTGCAAATTTCAGTT
Organism: Chilo suppressalis; assembly: GCA_902850365.2. Classification (NCBI taxonomy): domain Eukaryota; kingdom Metazoa; phylum Arthropoda; class Insecta; order Lepidoptera; family Crambidae; genus Chilo; species Chilo suppressalis. Next base: position 6,998,884 of record OU963912.1, on the reverse strand, counting down.
TGAAACTATTCAACAGTTTTGTGTAAATATCACATTCTAATAATAACGTCTAAAGCGACGACGCTGATGTTATGAAAGAAATCGTTATGGGACTCAGTTTACCATTTACCAAATGGATTAATTAACTTTACTTTTAACTTTGTACGGAGATTGAATGGCGTTAACCTATATGCATGTATAAAGGAACATGGATTAAGAACGTCTTAACCAATTTAGTTGTTTTTTTTGTTCTTAAAAATTGTCAATGGACAAGTTTTATATGGATTTTTTCTTGGATAATTTAACAGAAACCATCAACATTTGGAAAATTAGGAAGGTGGGTATCATTAGTAGGTTTAATATTAGATCTAACTACACACTTCAGTCAATTATAGTCCTTAGTGCTCCCACACATAACTGCGAATTCGCATCGCATCGCAAATATCTGCAAGCTCGCACGAATGCACCGCAAGAAATTCGGATCTGATTTGCATCGCGTATGCCTGCGATATTACGACACACTTGGTGGCGCCATTTTAGTCCGCTCCGAGACTTCAACTATGATCGTTTTTGTAGATATGGTGATAATAAACTCAAAAATCCTTCAAATGAATATGCTCATTATAAAATAAGAAGAAATATATATCTTTTTCTGTTGTGAAACCATGGTATTTTCGATTAAAATTGTTCAGCATCAGCCAGCGTTCATAATTGTAATAAATATGTGAACCCAAAATCTTCTTTTTCCTACTATATCTATTAGCAATAGCAGCAGTGCAACAATATTTTGGAGGTCCATGTCACTATTACTAAAACACGTCCAATACGGCTGATTACTATTGAAGGTATGGTCACCTAAACTAAGCTTTGCCGTACGAAATCGTATCGCAACAATTGGCATCGCATCGCAGTTTTGTGTGGGAGCTCTTAAATTGAGAAACTGACTACAATCAGTTTTCACGTCATTTTCGGGTTCTTGTTTTCCTGTTCCACTAAACCGAAAGTAATTCTCCGAACTGTTGCGAGAGTTTGTTTATTAGTTATCATGATCGGAGTTCAGTCTTTGACGTCAGTACGATACAACACTAAGGCTGGGCGCATATGTACGGTTTCCTGTTTAGTAATTCAGATTCAGAATTCCGTGAGCCTAGCACAGACGTTTCGTTTTTTAAGGTCCTTACCGGACCGAATTTTAGATTTTTTCCATTCTGAAAAAATAAGAATAGTGTGCGGCCTCGTTGAATATTTTGTATGTAAGGACGTGCATTCAGATCTCCGATTGGAATTCCTGATCACGAAACTGTACATATGCGCCGAATAATCTATAACTGATAGAATACTCGTCGCGCTTTTTTGCATCTAAAACTTGAATTGATAACTTATAGACCCTTAGGTAACCACATCGGTATTCAGTTCGCGTATAACATGTATGAAAAATATTATAAAGTATATACATATGTAAAAGGTTTTTTTACTTTCTACCAAACGTGATTGAAAGAAACCACTAAATTTGGAAAAAATATTTGCATTTGAAAAAAGGTTATCCTCTTTTATAGTACCATAAATCCCTTAAGCAGCTGAATTCAATAGAAATAACGATCTGATTCATCAGTCCTAGATACAAGCTGCACATGCGGTCCTAGACGCGGCGCCATCGCTGACTGTCTGCATTTACCCATGCGCTTACTTGCACATTGCAAATTACTCTACAATCAATTGAAAAGTTATTTCCAACTGTTTCATAGTATCAATCAATATATATATGTTTTACATACTGCTTTGAATGCACTCTTTCATTAGCACCTGCAAGTGATTGAAAATTTAATTTGTCACACAGATTGGAATAGTTACCACTTTTCTATAATTTTCTTACATTTTAGTTTAATTTTTTGACGCTTGCATGATTTGGTCGTTGATGAGTTTGATTGATTTTGCTTTGATAGCTACTTACTTTATCATAAAATGTATTATTGTGTATCGCAAGCATTTTATAGAAAAAACACAACATGTCATATCGATTACGTTACTCGAAGCCGTACTGTATAATGTAATTATTTCGCTATCAAATTTTATTTGATTCTACGAATAATTTATCTCCACTAATGGCGCGATTACATTTGTTCGCTAGCCCGAATACGAGTGCCAATGGATTTCTGGTAAAGGACTAAGTGTAAATGAACGGAGACGAATACGCCCGTATTCGGGTAGATTTCCTTTTGTTTACCCGACACTGTCTTCCAGCCCGTATTCCTGTGTAAATATTGCTTCGAGTGCCCGAATTCGAGTAATTCGAGGCTAACGACCAAATGTAATTTCGGCATGAGACTGGGAGCAAAAGTATAACTCGCGGTCATCCATAAATAGGCTTGATAGAAATAACCTGACAGTTACTGTTAGTGGAGATGCGAGTAGAAACTGTTATTATTATTTTCAACAATAATATTATTAAAGATTTAAAGTCCAACCAGTTCCAAAGGTGGTGTCATTGGAGTGACATCTATAAAAAATCTTACCTTACCTGAACTCCGATGTTCTATAGAGCTAGTCAGACACACGAGGTGTAAACGTGGATATAAATATAGGTTAAAGTATGTACTACCTAATTATTTTTGACCAACTTTAGAAACAGGAGATTACATGTTTGAACTTTATGTTTGTAGTTTTATGGCGTTGCAAGACATTCGTATTATTTTAGTCTGTGTGATTTTGACCAGACCGGTCGCCTGTAAATAAACATTAGTCTCTCAAGTGCTCTCTCAAAAACAATTACTTTTTTGACGTGACAACGTCTTAAATTAGGTTGCGGCTGGGAGTCACTTATGAAAAAGTGTAACGCTCGGTAACGTTACGATGAGTCTCTCGTGTTAAGTTTAAGTTTACATGTACAATGTTTTAGTAAACAAAATATATTTCTATAGTTAAAATTTGTGCAATTCTTATTTTCATTCAATTCCTTGTTCCTATTGTGCAATTTAATTATATTCATATCAATAAATATTCTACCGAGAAAAAGACGTTGTCACGTAAAATCTTCGCCCGTAAAACCGACTTTACAGGCAACCATTTTTTTAATAATTCATTGAAGACGGTACTTTTATAATAATAATAACGTTTATATTTAAATGAACTACTAACACTGTACAAAAGCATGATTTGAAATTTATATAAAGCTCGAGCAAATTGCGCGGTGTGAACCGATGTTGGGTGTAACGATACGACGACACGCACGACGGACGGTCGAATGATGAACCGCCCTGACACCAATAGGGCCAGTACAAAGCGGCCTAACTGTAACCGACAGGATGACCCCGCCGACCAGGGACTAACAACCCATCTCTCTACCGGCATGCACAATCGCAACCAACTTGCAACAATGCTAACTACGCACTCGCGTACCTAGTCAGAGATCTTAAAATACGTCTGTTAAGCTAGCATGGTAAAGTGAGCAGAATTGCTTAAAAAAAGTTTATCAATTAGTGCTAATTTAGTGCCAAAACCTGAAATTTAATGTTCTCATAGTTTCGCGAATAAATATAGAACACTGCCAGCTTTTAATTAAGCTAGCAGTGTATTCCCTGAAACGCCTATATTAACGCGGTACAGAACTAAAGCAATGCATAGGGAATTTAGTGCTTAATGAGTGCTGGCAGTATCTGATAAAAAACTTGGAAGAAAAAAATTGTTTTTTTTATCAATCAAAACTGCTAGTATGACAGTCTGAGCAAGTCACCGGGTTGAATACATCACTCTGGATCGAAGATCTATGATCATAAACGGTTAATAATTTAGTGCTCAATGAGTGCTGCCAGTATGTGATACACTTTGCCATTCTAGCTAAACGGACATTCTTAAAATCCTAGCCGAGGTTAAAAGACTGTCTGCTATGTCTGATTATGCTTAAATGCCACAATACTCTTACTAACTATATATGATGATAAGATAACTACTTTATTAGTAGTTTTCTTCAGTTTGGTCCCGAATGATTGGTGTGAAAGTTGTGAACTGCATTTATTATCTTACTTCTTAATCACAAAGGAATCCAAATTACCAATTTATTACTACAAACGATGTCCATAGCAAGTGAACAGCTTACTAATTTCTACCAGTACTGTACAACGTTACGTCACCGTAGCTAATTTAAGTTGAATTCGAGCGTTCGCATATTTTATGCAAACGATGTGGATTGCAAAAATAAAGGAATGCCCGCCATCAAAAGCTGTCTAGACGGTCAAAAGCGAATATTTTATCTTCGAACACGAGTTTAGAAAAGAAATGTGCTCATTTTTTGTAAATGATGCATTTAAATAGTAATATAAGGATGATTTATTATAATAACAATATGGGTCAACCGTTACATAATTCGACCGTGGAGTGCATCGGATGTGAATTTATTTATGATCGAAGATGGTGCTCGGCGCGCTGGCGGGGTGGGCGGCGGGCGAGCGCTGCGCGTGCGGCTCTCTCCGCCTTATCTTTCGCGACCTCCGACGGACGCGCACGCTGCCCGCGCTCCACATCAGCCGCGTTCCGACCGCGCTTCTACCGCACTCACGCTATGCCACCTTCCCGACGATATACTTCTGTGTTTAGTTTCAAGTATTGTTATCGTTTCCGAAGTGCAGGACGTGGCCCGGAAATGAGTCAGTGAATCGGATTTTTTAGTAGTAGTGACGATTTAACTTTCAATATTGTCTGTTTATTAATTGAAAACTCTTACGAATTATTACAGTTTCATACGAATTTACGATGGTGTCTGAGGGCCCTTTGCCCGTAGTTTGGTGTATAAGAGATAATCAACTTGTGCCTCATCAAGTTTCTGGTGTAAAGTTACAAGGAGCGGTAACTGGCGCGCACATAGCTGCCGTCACGGACTTTTTGCGAATGGTTGCCGGGACTCCTATAGTGTTGCCGCACACGGCTGTCAGCGAAGATTTCGATAATGATATTAATCAAGAAAAAGAAAACTCGACTCGACGACGTAAGATGTCAATGCAAGTCGAGGTACCGTGTGTTTTCTTATCTGAAAGTGCCTTACAGAAGGCAAAAAGCCGCAGCAATTCACTAGATGATAAGTTATTATTTGAACAGTGTAAGACATTATCATCAACCAAAAGTTTTTTAGAAGTAGATAGCAAATCACATTCATGTGAATCTAAAGAGTCTGAAGACAATAGTCCACATGCGAGTGAAACTAAATGTACTCAAAGAATAAGAAGGATAATCGATTTAGATGATATTAATCCTAAGCTATTAGATACAGAAATTGAAAACGAACCTCTTCAAAGGATAACTAGAATTATTGAATTTGAAAATGATAGTGCGCCATCTTCGCCTATGTATATAGACGGAGAAACTGAACCTTTACAAAGAATAACCCGAATAATTGAATTAAACGACGATAATACTTTTTCAACAACTGAGTGCACCAGAGAGAACGATAAAGAAAATATGCAAAAATTATCTAGAATTATGGAATTACAAAAGCAAGATTCCTTTCCTAGTATGACTAAAATAATAGAAATGGAAAACGAAATATCTAATGAGAGAAGAATTTCATTAACCAATGAACGCGAAACCGGTGGTGGAATAGTCGACAGTTGTTGCGAAGAAGTTGTTGTTAGACCTAAGTTAGCACATAGAAGTACTCCTAGGATCAGTGTTGATTCTTCGTGCTCCGAAAACTCTTACGTTAATATTGACTGTATTAAGAGTTTGCCGGATGTAAGAAAAGAGGAAGGCACAGACAGTGGTATAAGTCCCGAATCATCACCAGCTGGCAGGTCTATTCGCTCGCGATTTCCTAGAAAAAAGACTTCGGTATGTTCGATTGGCTCTTCGGACTGCGATGATGAGATAGATGTTATATTTAAATCTAAACCAAAATCTAGTCAGTGGTTAAGTCTTGATTGGATACCGCCACCTCCCAAAGAAGAGCCAGTGATTACGCAAGTCTGTGATAAAAACGATTTTATAACTAAATGGATAGCGGAGCAGAACTCCCAAGAATCTGGAATCATTGCCGATGAAAGAAGAAAGAGTCTTCCACCCAAATCGAATGAAGTTTATCTTCAAAATATGAGGAGGTTCAGCGATAGCTTGCAAATATGCAAAGAAGACGCTGCTAGTGATTCACCCGCCACGGTTAAATGGAAGTGGCACGACATCGTCAAACGTCATTTGCAACTGTTAAAAAATGACAAAGGATTCAGGCGACAAAGAGGTAGTTGGATGCGAACAGGACGCCGCCTGTCCGGAACCACCATCAACCAAAACAAGAGCATCGATTTACCTCTGGATACTTACATGAAACTCAACTCTATGCCGTAAGTAATTTAATTTCTCTTCACAAGCCAATGAATTCAAGGTAGAAATATTTCGGTGCGTCCGTTGTATTTTTGTATACGTTAATGCGTGTCCATGCAACAGCCGGTCTACTTACCAACCCGTCTATCGGGTGGAACTGGTTGCCACCTGACGATCAGCCCACTGCATGCTATGTACTAATCATACCCATTGATATATGCCATGCATATATTTATTATATTAACTCATAAATTATCAGAATTATTCATTGGAAAACTGAAATTTATTCGAAATATAAATTTTTACATAACTCAGATGGGTTGTATGTCGTCGGTGCTACATATTAGCCTAGATTACTTTGGAGGCGGTGTATTGATAAGGCTGACCGTTGGGGCATGTTACGAGAGCGGGCCGAAGCACGCACTTCCGCAAGGCCGTCCGATTAGAATGCAGGGAGCTCGCGTCCAAGGCTACTTCTGTTCGGTCGGTCGCTGCACCGGTCTCGGCCGCCGTCTTCCTTGCCGGCGCTCGTTGGAAACCATCCCAGGAAGTACTCATTATGAAGGTGACGCGCCGAAATTTAACTACCATACGATCGGAAGTAATTGTGTTTTGAATATTGGACGGATCTTTGTTCGTGATACTTTGCGTGCTTCCGATCGTCCTTGATGAGTAATTGAGACATAAATTATATTAGATACTGCACTGCACAGACGTGGTAACTGTTAATGTAAACATGTATTCAATGGACTAGAGCGTATTTCTTTACAAAGAAATTAACCTTGTATCCCGTATTCCAACCAAAACAAAATTTAAATCTGATCACAACAAAATTTAAATCCAAAGCAATTTTTTATCTGAGTAATTATTGTCTTAATCCAATATTGTGATTAAGTACGTCGAGGATTTTCCAAATAAGATACAGCGATATTCACACATTAGAACTATGATAATTTACGTTTCCGATTAGATATGACTTTAAAAATGAACTTGCAGACCTCCCTGAGTGGCGTTGGCAACCTTTGTTGATATTAAGTCATATTTAGTGTGTACGGTGTTCTTTCTGAAAACACAAGTGTTGTGCATCAACATTCATCAACATTGCTATTGTGAGGAATGAGTGCGACCGCTCTTAGAAGAAACAAATGTGTTCACATCGAGATATTTGCTTGTTTTGTAGTCCAACTTTTGTTTATTTTCTCAAATACCTTTTGAAATCTTATGATATACACTACACACAGTTTTCTCTATAAGGCCCTTAGAAAATAATTTGCTATCAAAATTAAAATTACCATGCAGTTAGTGATGATTTTATTATGAAATTAATATACATATTTGAAGCAATCCGTCATTGCATAACTATAGAAACAGTTGATATATTTTCCCAAGTACAGTTTGAGCCTAATGTTAACGTGCTAAAACGTATAAAGTGTTATGTTATCATTGTCCATTATCAACATCTTATCTTTAAGAAATACAGAATTGTTTATTGGGACATGTTTAATTATAATCATTGATTAATCAAAGAGCACAGATTGCGGACTATTACATTATTTTATATTGTTTTGTTATTGGGTCTGTCGTGTCCAGTGTTTCGAACAGTATTTACGTGGAGTGTGTTCAATATATATCTTGAAGTAATGCGATGTATGTGCGTGCAGTGCGTCAAAGTCGTTGAACCCCATGTTTCGGCTGTATGGATAAGTGAAGTGCCGGGATGCCGCCTCGCGGATTGTGGCTGTTTGTTCAACAAATCATGCAGGCAGATCTGGCCTTCGAAGCTGAAAGGGAGCGGAATTTGAATAAAAAGTAACGTCTACCTTAACATAATTATGCATTTCTAAATCATCTATCCTCCATTCCATATCTATCACGCATAAATTAATGTGGGTCGTTCTGTTGAAATTAGGTATCGTTATATCTGATATTTCTATGAATCTTACCACAATAAAAACCGTCGAAGTCAAGTATTTTATTATACTGTTTCTCTATCCACTACCCACATTATTACTGTATCATACACAGATGCGGACGCGAAACCAGTCTAACCGTTCGATACTACAACAAATGATGATAACGAGGAATCTAATATTCCTATCTATCTAATTGGATGTAATGAAAACCGACATTCGGCTGTCATTAAATTGAAGCTGGTATTGGTATGCACCAAGCCACCAATCTCGACATTGGTGTTATTATCCAAGCCTAAAATAAAATTTGACAACAGTGTTTGTGTCTTGTTATTCTCTATACATATTGACAAAGAAAGACTGATTTTAATTTAGTTTTAAGTTGAGAGAGTCATGCCAGTATCGACGCCATTATAATTTATGCGTTACGCACTTTTTCAATTTAAGGAAGTTTGGAATTGAAACCACACTGTATAATATTAAATATGCATTAATGCACATCATAATACATGTAGAAGTTATTAAAAAAATGTTTAATAGCATTACTTGTTCACTTTCACTATGTCGAGCGCAATAATTTAGGTTTCATTCCGTGACGCGTCATAGTAACGTAGTGTTAGATTTGACCGTTTTAATTATATCTTACAGTTTGCTTTCTAATAAAATAATGGATTGCAATATATTATATACACTTATGTAGAGAGTTTCTCTCACGATATCCGTAATATTGCCATTTGTTTTATAAAATCTTACTTCAAACTGCTAACAACATCGGCATACAATAATGGAACCTTTCGTGTTTGTAGAAATTAGAAGTTAGTTCCTTATCACGCTCACCGCCAGAGGTCGCTTCATGTGAAAGAACAATACAACTGTTTTTTTTTGTTTGGTTTTACTTTTTGCTCGCGCGCTGCGCTTGCACACGCCGATCGCGGCCGATAATTATAGCTGTTGCGGATGTTTTCATGCGAACCGTTTCCATACATTTATCTTAGCCGAAGATCGAAATAAATCATACAAACCTTTTTAAGTTTCTGCTTTTTGAATTGCAAACGAAACATGATGTAACGATTATTGTTCGTATCATCCCCGAAACTGGTACTGTTACCGTTATCTCGTTAATAACTTCATGTTATCTGTGCTTCTTTTTTCGTTCTTTGATTTTATTGCATGTCAGTGATCTATTTACGTTTATCGGTCCCTGATTCGGTGTAGGTGTTTGTTGTATGTTTCAAAGTAGGTACGCAGTGGTGGTGTGTTGGAATGGCCATTTCGCAGTACATTAACAATCGTTTTGTTTCGCATCCTATCCTTATTCGGCCAGCAGAGGTAGTAATGCTTAACGACTCATTGTGGTCTTCACTAATAGCCTATGCCCAACTGCCATATTCACTGATGTTCCATTCCGGTAACTATGGAATCATTTGCTTCCCAACCACGTCATATTTATCTGAAAGACACGCGTCACGTGTAATGCCAATTTTATATGAGCTGCTGACGATTCGGACAAAATATGTACCTACGGACGCAGTTTCCGACCTTTTTAATTTAAATATTTTTTGTGTGTCAATTCGGTCACCACCAAATAAATCAAGCTTATTAGTATAATCAGATAAAAAAAGTGTTAAAAGTCACTTACTCTTTTATAACACAATTATTTTCATGAGTTTGTTTGGTAATTGGATTTATTTGTAACGCCACTACAATGTTTCCTTCATTCGTTTTTATTTTGTTTACTTTTAATAGTTATTAGGAAACATCGATACGATACTAGAATGCCGCCTTAGACACGATCTTACCCTTATTGTTAATTCAGCCGATGTCGCTATATGTATGATTGTTATCCTTATCTGACACTTGTGTGAGTAACGGGCTACCCCATATTACTCGCAAAAATACCGTTTAGCTTATTCTCCCGAATGGGGTTTTTAGCGCAAGTCTTACAATTTACAATGGTATTCATGAATCAGTCTTTCAGTGAACCAAATTCAGCTTAGCTCTTAGAGGTTACAGTATCGATTTTTGGATTAGTTGAAAGTTGAAAATAACAAAACCTCTATTGAATCTTGGATTATGATTATATACATATATTTAAAAAACTTTGTTCAAAATAATAAATAAATTTAATCTTTAAATCCTACTAATATTATAAATGTTGTTACCCAATCACGCAAAAACTACTGAACGGATTTGGATGAAATTTAGTACGCCTATAGTTTAAGACCTAGATGCAGACATAGGATACTTTTCATCCCGGAAAATGTTAGCTTCATGTAGGATATTCAAAAAACCGAAGTTAACGCGGGCAAAGTTGCGGCGGCCACTAGTATTATTATAAAATTTTGGACTACGCGTACATTGTTTCGATCTACAAGTATAGTTGAAGCTCTTTTGTCATGAAAATGAAATACAACGATTTTACAAATCAACAGAATGATTAGATAATACTAGGATTGAGTTTTATTTTTGGCAAAGTTGATATTTTCTGTGTGCGTTCAAATATCTTCCCTGTCTAAAAATATAATGCTTGTATTAACATGATACTAAGTAATAATGAGTTTTCAAATTTTTGTTATAAAATAATGATGTTGAATTATTGCAGTGCAGTAGTTTTCTCTCACACCTATTATCATTCCAAAGTCATTAAGGGATCCATGTGTGTGTGTCCAAAATACTGTTATTGATGTTATTAGTTTAATAGTATTCTGCCAATAAAACGGTAATTGCGATAATAACCATAGTTAAGTTCATACAAAGTTAGTTTTTTGGTAATCTCACAGGAACTTTAAGATTTTACCGGCGATAAAAAGTTCTTATGTGTTAGGCGATAATTTAGGTAATAAACGATATATTTGCCAACAAATTTTATCCAAAGCCGTTCACCCGTTTTAGCGTGAAAGACTAACAATAAACTACTTTTACACTCGTCTGTATAAATCATAATTAAAAAGCCTTGATTTTGAATTCGAGAGTATCAGTTTCTTTGCACCGAGGGTATGAATCGATCCATTACAATAAAAAAAAAACTTTGTAAGGTGAAGAAAACACGCACATCGAGCAGACAATCCTCTAGCAAAGTCCTCAACTTTTAATATTTCCGTCTGATGACCAAGTCAATAAAAAAATCTGAATTCTATCATACATATGTATACTTTACGTGTTGGTATATAAAATGCGTCCACTTACGCATTACAAACGTTGCAATTACATGTGAATGAATAGCTTCTTCCCACGTAATTAACTTTAAAACAATGTGCGACTGCGACTGTGGCCGTAGCAAACAATTTAACTCAATACATTGCACGCACCGTTTAATGGCGTTTAAGAACAAGGTGCCCACTGCACGTGGCCGAAGATTAGCTTCAACCATTCCATCGTATGTTTTGATCAGACTTTCCTGTATAAGGCTATTAATGTAATTACTTAGTCATTTCATTAATTTGCTAATCAGCCCCTCCGGAGCAGTGATATTTACTACACGTTGCGTGGAACGTGAACTATCACCGTCGTTACGTGAACTTCTCTGTGTATTTTGTTTTTGTTCTTCATTACATTCTTTACTCGGCACCAAGTAATCTGTTGCGGTGTTGGCATAACATAGACCATCGATATCCGTAAGACAGATAACTAAAAGATATCATCATCGACAATATATACTATTGTCTGAACATTAACAGCTGGTGCATATTGGGAGCAATACTCATCTTCAACAAATTGTCTGCGGTATTACATTTCACAAAGTTTTTTGGAAAAATAATGTAGACAAACAAGTAGACTTTTACAATCACCATCTTAAATAACGCCGTTATTTCCAAGAATTTTGGTTCAAGAGACCATTTCAGTAAAATACAGTTAATTTACTCAAGAAGACAATAAATTAACAATGCCAAAAGATGATACTTTAAACTCTTAACCGGAAATAGTGAAAAATGATTATTATATCGTTTAACTTTTATTTTAATTTTATTTATATAAATTGTAAGTATTAATTTTAAAACCCCTTTGATGAATGTTCATGACAATAAAATGGTGACCGCATACCATCATTAGCATAATTTAACTTGCATTCTCCATATCTAACATGAAATCACTATTACTGCACAAAGAAACATTGTGAACTGTAAATGATGACTAACACCAGAACGTGATTTAACCGCACGATAAAACAGTTTTAATTTAATAGCCATTTTTATATTCTTGCGTCTATTTTCTAAACCGTTCGCTCGTAGAACAAGTCTTGAGGTTTGAGGGCAGATCCTTGTGCAAGCCCTATAATTAGATTACCCATCTAGCGAGCAAGCCTGTGCCAGCCAAGACTGGCTTAGCAAAAAATATTGGCTCCATCGGCTCAGTTCAACGACCGGCGCTACTACACAGAATCTTCGCTGTTTGTTATAAAATTGTCGCAGCGAAAGTTGAGATAATGAATTCTTCTTGATTATGCCATTTACTGTTACCAGGTCGAAGGGCCACGCTAGTAATATTACCAAATTATGCAATCCATAAAATTCTACGCTTTACGACTCCATTTTGTGTTATTTCTCTGTCTTTTGAAACTGTGACAAATTACCCACAGGTGTATTATTGATGTCAGTTTTTATGACATCCAAATATTGTTGGTCAATCGATGAATTAACTAACTTTTAAGTCTTTTCATATATTTTAACCGAAAGCTTTGCTATCAACCTTTTCGTCTGAAAATCAATATAATATTTTTAGGTACGATCATCCTCCAAGCCTCATTGTAAGGGCTAACGAGATGATTTCCACCCGGGCCGGTGCTGGTAAAGCTTGTTCACGAGCACTGTTTGTACCGATCTCTAACCGTCCTTGGTCGCTAGCGCCGGTGTCGTTAACAAACCTGCAAGATGCCCATAACTTACTGACGACCGAACGTAGACTCGGTTTAAAACTTTGCCTAGAGCCGGTACCCTACTCCGTCGAAACGAAACCGAACCACGATTAGCTGATTTAGATTTCTGCTAAACAAGACATCATAAAAATACTAAAGGAAATATAAAGAGGCATATTTACAACACACTCAACTATAGTTTTTGTACAAAATTTTCACACTTATCGTCTTGTTATTATTTTTAACACTTTTACTCGGCCATTTCTAAAGTCTAGACTGATCAAATTTGCACTTGAATATTTGAACTTTCGAAAATCTGCAATTGAAACATTGTATGCAAACATCACCGGCAAACTAAAACTGTTTAAATAAACTTCATTCTAAATAGAAATACAACTTGTTCGGATGATTTCAATTATTTTGAGTCATTTTTGTATACTTTATTTACCACTGGTTTTATTGTCTGGGTTTTATGTTAAAAAAAAACACTCGAAACTTCATCACTGCCAATATGTATGGATTAAGAAATAAAAGTATAGATGAAGTTTTTAATGGTTTTCCCATGTGTAGGTGTTTATCGGTCACCATGTAAACATTAGACTAGAATTTGCATAAGGCGGCAAAGCATTCATTTGCATAAATCAAATATGTATCACTCGTGTGATTAAGACCGCGATTTCTTTCAGTGGAAGCAGGTCAAGGTCGTTCTATCTGTCACAGTCTGTGGTTATCTGATTTCGCGAACTGTTTTATGTTCTGACGTACGTTCTCTGCATGCACGTAGATAGCCGTTGCATGAAATGGCTATAAAAACGACACCTTATTGTTAAGTGTCTTTTTAAAAAGCATGAGTTTATATTTACGATCTTCTCATTTTCATAAATAGAGCCAATTACTCGGTGGAGAATCGTATATTGAATTTCAGTAATTTCTAACAAAAATATTAGATATGCTTTCAGGGGAAACAATAAAAATATTACTGACAATATTTTCTTTTCTGTTTTAAATTCTTACTAGCGGCCCGTTCCGGCTTCACACGGGTGTATTAAATACTATGGAAACATAATGAATCGGCATCCGAAAAAACAACATGAATAAATTAATACAGATTTTGAAAGTAGCCGGACTGAGTTTTTTATGTAATTCTTTTTCATTGCCTTTTGGAAGTCTCGTAGTCACGCCACAACATACAGACTTTTTGACTCTTTGATGAATCACAACAGACTGACAGACTTTTTGACAGATCACAACTGACCGACAGAGGTTTTTACCTTTTGACGGATCACAAATGACTGACAAAGGTTTTGATTCTTTGACCGATCAAACCTGAAATCTACTTGGTCAGGAGCATGGCCCCCTGATTTTTCAGCTTAGCAAAAAGTTTCTAAGTAGGTAAAGAGGTCGAGTATATTAAGTCTATTTGGCCATGGACATGACTATCCTGTTTTTCTCTTTAGCGAAGAGTTTCATATAGGTAGAATATCTTTATCCCGCAATTCCCAAGGGATCGGGAATTTCACAGGTAAAACTGCGGGGCGCAGCTTAGAGCAAATTTACTAAATATATTAAGTTCAGTGAGTACATAAGGTTTGTGGCTTAAAATTTAACGTACACTTAATCTCGGATTCAGGTTAGAGACAGCTCCATGGATGCTCTCCAAACTGGATCATGTTTCGAGGTAGGTAACCAGTTTGATACCAAGCATTTTCCTGTTATGCTTTTGTCTTTAAGCAGTGAACAGAATATTTCCGCTGTTATAATCTCTAAATCTTATACATTATGTTTTTTAGCTACTGACTTATTACAATAAGCTGTTGCATCTGAAATGCGATCAAAGGCAAAGTCACGTAATGAGCGATGTGATGTCACCTTTACAGTATTCGTATTTCGTATGCGTTTCTCTACAGCCTTTGATTTTATCGACTAGTAACCGATCATCTATGACCCTAAGGGCATCCTCAGTGCGTGACAAGGTTGTCTGTTATGTCGGCAATACTCGATACATTTTTACGATTCTAAAGACAATGAACTCTACTCTTGATTGTCTGTAAGTAAACTTTTATTACTGTACATATCTTTTTCCTGTATATCTTTCCTCACTAGAAGATAATTGTAGCCATATCGAGCGGTTAATTGTTTAATGTTCAATTGTTACAAAAATTTCAATTGAAACAAATTTTTGCTAAACTTATTTTAAAGGCAGACAAAAAATTTCAAGTAAATATTTAAATAAGTAAGACATAAATGAACATATATTTGTTTATCACGAATATTTTTACATTAGTAGTAGAGAACAAATGAGATCTAAAACAATAGATACATTAACAAAAGTCCATAAAATCTTATGACCTAACTCATTCGATGCGGTCAAAAATTATTACAGCATCTTTGGTCGTCTAAATGTCAATTTGCTGGCAGCCAGTCTTTTTTCTATCCTGAAGATGATGAAACCTGACTTTAAAATTAAGTTTAAAATATTATATATCAATATGTTTTGTTCCCATTTTGTGAATTCCGTTTTAACAGTAGTGGTTTCGATTCATGTAATTACGTCAAATCATCATTTATAACAAAATTAACTTCAATGTCGTAATATTATACAAAAGGTTTGATTCTGTTTTTTTTTTCTAAATAATGTTAAACCAACCGCTTAGCAAATCGCAACTCCTGTATCCAGGCGACTATATATGCTTACCAAATTGCCTAGTGATCTTGAAGATCTAAAAAAATTATCGAAAAGTTCCTCCATTTGCAATTTCGTCTGTATCAATTTAGATTCTTAGAGTTTAGCTTTAAGTTGGAGTTATCGATATTAAATAAAACGAAACGTAATAACTAACGCCTCCATTAATATCCAAATGGTATCAATATTAATGCAGGCATTCACATGTACGTATGTATAACAACAATAGGATCAACATCAGTAGATTTATCAGGTACTTAAATCAAAATTAATGATTATTCTATGATGACCTGACCGGACCAATAATGGGAATACAAAGGTCGGTCCGTGCTTACAAGCGGAATAATCCTTCAACAATAGCAATTTCATCGAAGAGCTATCACGAACTCATTGAAAACACAGTTATTATCACAGTGATATCATCAGAAAATTGCATATAATTGCTACTTAATGGCTACTGATTCGGGCTTCTAAGGAAAATTAAAATTTTCTTGCCTTTTTATCGTTTGTTATTAGTTAGAAATAGATGATAACAGATAAACAATGTAGGTACCTAGTTAGAGATTTTTCTTTTAATTACTGAACAATATGAAACCTTAACCCAAATCAAAAGAAAGAAAGGTATAAATTAATTTAAAAAATCCTCGTAACTAAAAACTTATCCTTTTAGCAATGACTTCACTTCATGGCCTAATTTAATAAGGGGTGATTCATTGTATATGCGTAATGGTAACAAACGCATTTTCGGATGATCCTGGTGTCTCACTGTTGCTAAGAAGTCTTACTTTATTACGTATAGTTAGAATGCACTATAGCTGAACGTCCTTGTAAAAACCTGTTATAGCAAATTTTGTTGCAAGCGGCATAATAACCATCTCATCTTCTGTGGTAATATAACTTTAGTATGTGGTTGCTTGCTGATCCGAACGAATAATTCTCTTGAAAATTGTAAATCGATTTTCAGCTCTGACGCATTGTATATTATTTAATAAGACTTCTTAGCTCGGTGTCATGGTTTCCTAGAAAGATTGCGTAAGTGAACAAAAAAAAAAACTTTAAAGAATATTTAACCAATCATATCCTATAAAAAATTATGAATGAATCCGTTGATTTTCAGACGACATCAGAGATTTTGTTTTGTTTCATTATTTATTTAATAGTCTATTATATCTTGGATAATCTAATGTCGAAATTTGCTGCAACACCGCCGATATCGTATGGTTAAAAGCTCTGTTAAACTAAGAGCGTAAATCCGCACCCTATATTATCTTCACTACTTTTTTGTGTATTGACATGTGCGTTAGAAAGTGTCAACTGTCCGAAATAATTGACATCAATAGTAGTGAACAATCTGCATCGTACTTACTCGCCGGCCTTGTCGCTCTGTCTGTCTGTGCTGTACGGTTTGATGCAACGTATTGTGGTAACTTTCGCAACACTGAACCTGAACTGAAACCTCCTTTGTTAATGTTATCAACCTGAAAACTCTTTAAATGCCAGCCGTCTAACTGAACTTGGTGTATTATTAAATTGTCACGAATTCATTTGATTTCACTTTTAAATTCAATGCTGCTGTGTTCATAGTAGATACTCAATTGCATATAAGAAGATTTTAATTTCGTTGTTAAAAGCTCTTATTAAATAGTCTAATGGAAAATGTTTTTTTTTATTCTATCAAAAGCATCAGATAAATTAATCACTGGTTCATTATGACGCAAGTGAACTTGTTTTATTTTGCAAAAACCATGTTGTAATGACATTGCAACTTGACTTCCCCTGCCCACACACTATTCCGACAACGAAAGTCTGTCTGACGTCTTTTGACTTATTTTGAATCGGTCGTATAACCAATCAAATCGCTTAAGTGACATATTGTTACTTCAAAATACATAAATTTATTAACATAATAAAATTGCTGCAACCCTTTTTTAAGTTAGAGAAATTTTCTCGCTTAGATATGTGCGTACGCGTAAACCGGTGTCACAAGTCAGTCAGGAATACTAATCTACTTATTGTACTCTAACGTGTCCAAATGCTATGCAAATAATATTACAGTATAATCCCAGACCCGCCAGACCTTGTCTTATTTTCTGATGGACAAAATATGGATAATTGAGAAGTATTAGTGTGTACAATGAACGTACAAACTTGCGTTAACTCACTTTACTTACAGTCTGAGGATTGATTTATCGGACTTAGTATCCCTATGTCACGCCCAACCAATTAGAAAATCTAATACGGGTTTAGGTTTTTTTCCATAATTTTATCGGACAGAACGTTTGCCAGGACCGCTAGTACCTATTAATCTAAAATATTTAGTTTCATAATCTATAACTACCTTTCTAGTAACTAAAACAAGCGTAACAGTTGTTCTATATCCGTATTAGGCTGTTTCAAGTTTATATTCCTTATTCCAGTCGCGTAAGTTACATCGATTATTATTACACAGGAAAGAGAATCCTCTGTACGGAGCTTACCAAATTGGCCTTTGGAGTTTCTTAGTAAGAAGTGGTGACAAATTATGAGTCATTGTTCGCACGTTCTTCGGTGTTTCTACAATAAATGCAGCCCTCACCAAGATTCTCAATGGAACCGGTGTCCAATAAAGCAATATTAAAGTGTCTTGTAATTTTCTTCGTATACAAGAATCTTCATCGCATTGCGTTTGCTGATTGGTAGAAGTACGTTAGACATAACAATCTACGAATGTGTTATTATAAATCGAAATCTGTATCGTCTGTGTCTATAGTTTTAAAGATAAACGCTGATTACATATATTTCACAACGACATATAAATATTGATGTCTCGTCGTTCGTGTACTCTCATGGTAGGGACAGTCTTCTGTCTCGAACATTGAATATTGAATAGTATTCATTCGTGAGCGTTGACTCACCGAGAACTCGCTTTCTGCGCCAACGAGAGCGATAACCTATCCTTTACATGACTTACATTTATATCATTTTATTTTTGAGATCTACTCCTGGAAGCCATTAAACCCTCATTACGTTATACGCGTAACCACAGATCATTATTACTTGTTGGAATGCAATTTTACATGTTTTATTCCCGTCTCCCAACGCAAGTTTTTATTTACCTACATTATTATATTCATACTGATTCTATATAGATTAAAAACTGTAATTTGTAGTGACCATCATTAGATTGTCACACGCAGTTATAAAAAGCCAACCTATGCGCATCGAATACAAATTGGAAATATCCACGAATATTCTCTCTTCGCTTTGTGCCAACTGATTTCAATTTCAGATATCTTTCACATTGGGGCTGTTGAGATAGTAGACTATGCATTATGTAACATTAATTTCATGGAAGACTTACAGGCAAAAAGATAACAGCGGATACTGTAAAAAGTCTGGCACGTGAACCTCCAATAGAAAAAGTGAAAATGCACCGTTGCAGGTTTTTGTGTGTATGGTTTAACAATTTTAGGAACTATTCACAAGATGTAGGAGTTATTTTAACAGGATTGACTCATTGCATAGACAGTAATATAGATTATATAGACCAAGCGAGTGCAGGTCAATGCCGTAGGTATGTTAATTCATTAGTGAAATATTCCAAGTTCTGCTGTTTTAGCGTTCGTCAAGTTTACATTATTTCGTTTAATTTTATATAGCTACTGTGCTGTTATAGTTGCCGAGTCACACAAGCTCTATAAGTACTCCAAATGAAATATCATTTAAATTCAGACTGCAAGTAAAAAGTTTTTGAATATATATTAATATTTTTATTCATTTCGAATAAAATAAAACAATGAATTGTATTGTTGTTTGCACAGAAACAACGACAAAATGCTTTATTAAAAATTTTAATTTAATGATTACAAGGCTAGTCAATGCGAACTGTTAGTAGGTAAGCTGCTTCCTACAGGTCAAGGAAGTATTATTGAGAACTACATTTTGAATTATTTATTCGCAGATGGTACTTCCGCAAGATAAAACGAATCGAGGCGGAGAAGAAGCTGCTCCTGCCAGAAAACGAACATGGCGCCTTCCTCATCAGAGACTCGGAGAGCCGTCACAACGACTTCTCACTATCTGGTGAGCATTTGATTCTTTTAAAGGCATCTTCAAAACCTAATCCTACAAATGTTATAAATGAAAGTTGTTTTGTTTGTTACTCAATCACCCAAAAACTACTGAAGGGATTTGCATGAAATTTGGTACGCATATATTTTATAACCTAGATTGAGACATAGGATACTTTTTATCCCGAAAACATCAGTCAGGTTCCTGCGGGATTCTCAAAAAAACTTAGTTAACGCGGACGAAGTCGCGGATGGTCGATAGTAGCACGATAAATTTAAGTAATGATTTCAAACCAAAATAAATTCAACAACTCGGTAACAGCTATCTGCGATCTTTTACTTACACATGCATCTTTCTACTTTGTTAAGCATCCTATTACAAACAAACTTGGTCCTGGTGCAAAACCGGTTCTAGTTTTTCTAATCGTGGATTGTCCAACGCGTGGGAACGCATGCGCATAGGTTCTATATTCAACACTAATCACTATTCTTAATTGAACACACGTACCGTTAACTCTATTTATACAAATTGAACGAGCTGTTGTAAATTCATTATGTGCATAAACACGTCATAGACAAGATAGGAGCCGTGCTTCGTCACGTATACAATGAAAGCTGTTATGACCTTTAAGTTCTTTGAAATGTTGAATATCTCAATATTTATATTTACAATGTTTATATAATATTGTATTTTGATGATTTCTGTATCACTAATTGATAATTAAAGAGATTTCTGTGCTACTTGTATCTTTACCAGTAGTAGGTAGTATTACTAGGATTAAATTTTGTTATCATGGGATTGGCATTATTGACAATCTATACTTGATTAACAATTTACTTGTTTATAATGGGATTGGCATTTGATAATCCAAACTTGATTGAATGAAAAATAACAATTATGTCTCGTTTATGTTATAAGTCAGTTACCACTTTTAAAAGCTTATATTTTCTGAATTTCTATCAAATATCCGCAAAACGCAAAAAAATCACTTCACAAAAGAAATTTGCCGACTCGTCCTTCCGCTATATTAAAAATAGAATTGATTATCAGTATAAAGTTTCCCCCTCTTGTTACAAAGAAAAAAGCAGACCTTGCAAGAGTCGTAAAACCTCTATTAGCCGGCCTGATAAAAGTAGCTTATGCTGTCCTTATACTTTTTGCTACACTAGCTCTCTTGCATCCACGAACTCTCGAATAGCTTGGATTTGGCATTGCATTAATATTTGTAGCCTTCATATTGTCTTCCAAGAAACTGCTAAATTAAGATTATCCTCGTATCAAGAAACTAAATTGTAAATTAAAATTTTAAATTCGTCTTACAGATTGGAAAAGTTACTATTCCGTGTAACGTTCTATTAGAATTGGTTTTACGAGTACTTTTGGATCGTAATTTATTATACTATTATTTCCAAGTATAATCGGTAAAATATCGTTCTGTGTTTGATGAAATTCTGATTGATTCTATGAACCTGTTAGTAGACCACCAACAGTAACAAAAAGTAAGAGCAAACCTATTGGAGAAGAAAGTCGACCCAGTGTCAGTGTCGAAACTGTATGTATTTTGGTTTTTCGCGACACCACTTCGACTAAACACAATTGCGCAAGACCTACTTGTATTTCCCGACTTCCGTTATTCGCGACGAATACCTACAACAATAGATACGTAAATCGTTTCAAATTTTTCTTTTTAAATATTTAAACCAACCAGTATTTGATTAGCGATAATTTATTATTAGAATATTTTAACGTATTTTAGGCAATAAGTAATGATTCATATACTACCTAAAGTTTAACATATTGAGTAATCGTAATCGATCACAAAATACTGACTAAACTTGACAAAAATCTACAAAATACCCTATAAATAGTCGTTCTATTTATTCAAAATTCGCTAATGGAATTTACTTGATGATAAAAATCGAATAAAGACCGATTAAAAACTTTAGTTATAAAATTACATATTCGTACCAAAGGATAGCAAGAAAATTATCTTTTATAAGCAAAAACGGCTTATCGGATTTGGTTGAAATTTAAAACGCGTATTTATGACCTGGATTAAGGTATATAGGATACTTTTTATCCCGGATTATTTTTAGGTTCCTGCAGGATTCTCAAGAAACTGAACTAATTTACGCTGTGTAGCTGCGGTTGGCTAGTATTCTGTTACCAGGTTTTTGCAAGAAGTCCAAAATGTTAAGATGTTTTTAGTTGTTATGAAAACCGAAACACTTTGTACATGGAAAATAACTATTTCAATATTTTCCTATGATCTCGAATATTGATATCGCGAATTCCACCGGCAATTATCTATTATTCCACTTGCATTTTATTGTGACTTGGAAACGTAATAGGAATTCTTATAACAGCGTTGCATTGCCTTGCGTTGCATAACTAGAGCAATTCATATAATCCGTAACATTTTCTATGATGATCATTTGCAGAAGTTGTAAATTTATACAGCTTCTGCAAACATGTTTAAATTTCATTAAAATATTGAACGAAAGAAGTCAATTGAACAGTTAGCCCGAGGCCCATAAAAACCTTTCGTTTTTTGCCGCGTGGATTTTTTTCTGGTATAATTTTTCTCCAGATTCTAACATCTAGCAAATAAATGCCTAAAAATAGAAAAAAAAAACTTTCGTTGAGAAAAAAAGACCTGAAGATTTGATTCTGTTTAAAATTAATCTTTCATCCATATATAGTATGGTTGAAAAGTGACATTATTCTATTTCAATTTCTCTGATTTAGTACTTCGTAGACCAAATTCTAGGACAGTAAACTTTTCCTTAAGTCTTGTTTGTTTCGGTTGGCGTGACTTTGCTTCCGAAGTCACAGATAACTATTGTTTACCTTGGCCTTTTGATGAATTATAGCTTAGGAAATATTGATTGAATCAGAAGTTACTTACTGACAATTTGATGTTGCAGTAGCAGCAGTACAATCCTATATCAAATGAATTGTAGCAGCTGAAGTAATATTACGCAAGCCACGCCGGAATCATGGAATGTTAACAACGCGAGTGGACAAATTTACATTTAATTAGTCTACCTTGAGATTTCCACACCATCACCACTGGTTAGTCACTGTTTGAGGAAACTGCCCCCAATAGCCTTATAAACGAATGAACGAAACAAACAAACAGAATCTAATTCGTATTCTATGGTCAAATAATTGTTTGCATTGAATACATCTGCATCTTCCGCTATCCGGGCAGACGCTGGACCACTTGTTTACCAGGGCGTTGCATTTCCTGACGAAATTTTATTATAAGTGGTTACACATTTTAGCTTTTGTTCTAATTATGTTCAATGATCACATATTACTCTTCATAAACTTAGAAATTTCCTTTAGTATGTTGCTTAAGACGATATCAGACATATACATTATACCTGTTGAAAAGTATTTTGTATTTTTCATAAAACTTTTTATATTGAAATTGTCAAAGTCCTGTTACTCGTGAGTTTCATTTAATTATGTTGACACAATATTTTATCAATATTTCCCCATTCGGTTATTCAGTTCATCGTTCTCATTCGCGACGCATTGCCTTTAATATCATATTTATTCAAGTACTAATTTTATTTATTAATTATATATCCGCTATTACTGTGCCAGATTATCTAATAGAGTTTCACTAGGTACTTTGGTTTATTGGTGAAATTCCAATTCGATCCGTCTGGTTTAGCTAAATGTGATTCCTGCCGAACTAACTGACTTACTAACGAAAAGTGTTGATCAACCGTAGTCATCATCATCATCAGCCTATTAATATCCTCGCTGTTGGGACACAGGCCCGCCCTATGGACGGTATAGGAGATTGGGCTATGACCCACCACGAGGGCCCAGTGCGGGTATCCACCTACGCCATCGAGCTCCTCAACCATAGTGTTAGAATGTTTTGGTCACTCATATATTAAATATATATATATATATATAATAAAGCATTTTATTCCGATATCTACTCAGACATCCTCTCAGTCTTAGTCCTCTTATATCGCTTAGTTTAATGCATGAAGAATTTACCAATCTGCCATTTACAAGTAAACATCGAAAGTTATTCTCAAACTAATACTCGTTATAGCAAAGTTTTTACGACTAATCGTAATTTTAACTTGTTTGTTCCGCTATTTCCTTATTTTATGCCATTACCAGTTGCCAGGTTAATTTTAATGTTTAGATTCGTTTCCTTGTTATTAATCTAAACATCGAAATTATCTCCAATATCTGATATGAGCTCCAAACAATAAATGTTGTTTTTTTTTTTCAAAGTAAAGTGATATTAATATAACGGTAAATGAAAACAGTACCTTCTACATGATTTTTGCAAAGTGTCCTTGTGGGTTTATTATGAAAGTGCGTTAACGAGGTCTAAGATATGACATGATTCACTATAACTTGACTTCAAGGTTCTCTCATATTATGTTATAAAAATGCAGACCTCCAACAGACGTTAAAAACGTCATTTTAACTTGAACTATGATATAGTCACTATTGTGTAAGGTTACCATCTCATATAACAGGATACGTGTCTGGCATTTCAAGATTTTCAGAGTTGATCTTAAGTTTTTTGATATAGGTTGAGTTCTTTTCCGAATATTTCTTTTATACAGATTTTTTGTGTGACTTTTTCACGTTTCAATATTGATTGTCCCTGTATATCGTCTCTGGATTATTTAAGTTTTTTTTGAGAAATAACTACCAGCAAAATCAAAACACAAAGTAAGCTAGCTGAAATAATTTCCGTACTACAATGGCAAACTCCTACGGGGTACTTTTAGGAACTAGTCTAGGCATAGCATCTAACGCTATTGTTTTTAGATGCCAAGCGTAGCATCATATATAGCTTTATAACTTCGACATTAATATTTATATTGACGCTTCGTATTATTATGCTGTGCCCTTTGATCTCTTCAACTTCACAAAACGGTGCCTGCATTACAACATAATATCATATTGTTGTCAAATTTAATTGTAGTAACCCTACCAAAATCAAATGAAGCATGCATGCCTAGTAATTTCTTGTATCGTTTAGCCGTAGAGGCGCCAAACTGTTTTATTGTCAGTGTAAATAGCGTATGTGTTGTCTGTCAGTATAGTTGCTCAGTATACACGCTACCCGGAGACTGGACCGGTTTCTATGGGAACATCCTGTGCTACTTGTATTCCCAAGGAAGATAATCGAGAAAGCTTACACAGATACTGACGGAACACAGTATAGGTACTTTATGAAATTGAATACCCACACAAGTTTCCTCGCATTGTCGTATTGGAGACGACAAGTAGTTAGATAGCCGAGTCTGACTTGTGCTTGTGACCATATCATTCTGAGGCATCATTTTCCGGCACGAACTTTCAACCTTTACAGTCAACTACTGATTTAAGTTCTGATTACTAATGAAATCAATCCCTAACCATAATTTCTTTAAGTGGCAGAACGCTATTTTCTCTCTACATAATAAGTCGGATAAAAACGAAAAAAAGGATGGTTATTGCTAAATCTTTAGGAATATTTGATAATTATCAGACTATATAAGGTTAACCCTATCGATTAATCATTCTTATAGAAAACTCATTTCGACTGTGAAAATATAGTAGAACTAGCGGCCGACCGCGACTTCGTCCGCGTTAACTTAGGATTTTTGAGAATCCCTTATATGAACCTCACATGTTTCCGTGATGTCTGAATATTTGTTAATGCGTGATTGAGTAACAAACATTCAAACTTTAAAAATACAAACTTTCACATTTTATAACATTAGTAGGATTTAATGTTAATCGTTATTACTAACTGCGCATATCTTCATTCTTCACTTACTTAGCTTTTCTTTTATTTAGATTTGACACATTTGTTTCGGTTCAGTTATACTAATAACATGTTAATACCTACATATGTTGGTAAAATACTCATCATCACACTGTTTATTTAGTCAGACCCAAAAACACTAATTAATCCAATTTCTGAATACCAACCAAATGTTGGTGTGGTTTCTATTCATTTCAATCACAATTGCTTCCAGTATCTTACGGATAATAATTTCTAATAGAGCAAAACATAATGACATGCAAATTAAATCTTCCAAAGGTTTTGCTATAATTTCCTAGTTTAAATATTTTTTATAGACTTTCTTATTTGTAATAATAAAATGGGATACATGCGACCGGAATTCTTATTCTATATGACAGTATTGATACAAAACTTAGAAAATTATCAAATGAGGCGATATATTTCACTTTTATTATGATCTTAATATTTATGTAAAACATTCCTTAAATTAATATAAGAATATTTTGACGAATGACTACAGATATAACTTATTGAATTAATAATTGTAACACGAAAAACTAAGCCAAAACACTCGACCTTGGCGAACTCCTTAGGGGCACCGCCAATAATCAAGAAGAATTGTAACACGAACTCTAAAATTTCTGTATATTTTTCAATCATATCAAAAACAAAATGACGATATAAAAAAACATTGTTTTAGCACCTAAGGAGCTATTTATTTTTTAATACTTACTCGGCTGGGCTTTTATAGACCTCTTCAAATGCTACTTTGGGATTAAATTTGTTTATGACTGTGTAGAGATTGATTCCAGTGCAAAAATATTCCATTCACCAAAGTTGAAGTATCATACTGCAAAATGCACAACAGGAAATCTATTTCTTCTTCTTGCATCTCTCGCCAACCATCAGATTTTCGATTGACCTGTGTTAAGTTTTAAAAATTCAGCGTTATAATACATTTGTAACAGAAGGCTCTAGTCTAGTAGAATCTATATAAACTCTCCAAACACCTTACGTATAAAGATTTTGTCCCCAACCCGATCCTGAGTATGCCTCCCATAAAATTTTCATAAATGTAATTCTTCTTTCTCTTCTTCTTAGCCATTTTTCTACCACTTCGATGTAGGCCTCCTTCTTCTTATGCCATTGTTGTCTTATACATCATCATACCAGACGAAAGATATTCACTGCTGGTCTTGGGCCTCCCCAAGGAATTCAAACCTATTGGTCCTGGGCTGCCCGCATCCAACGGCTCCCCGCGACCTTCACAGACCGTCGGTCCACCTTGTGTGGGACCTACCAACGCTGCGCCTCCCCGTACTCGGCCGTTGTTGCCCTTTCCGCTGCAACGGCCGTCAGTACTCCTTCCTTGCAATATGCCCTGCCCACTGCCACTTAGGACTCGCAATTCTTTGGGCTATGTCGGTGACCTAAGTTTTCCTGCGGACCTCTTATTACAATGTCATTAATTTTCGTCAACAGTACGAGATGGGGACACGGTGAAGCACTACCGCATCAGGCAGCTAGACGAGGGCGGGTTCTTCATCGCGCGCCGCACAACCTTCCGCACGCTGCAAGAGCTGGTTGAGCACTACAGCAAGGACGCTGACGGCCTCTGTGTCTCGCTCAGCAAACCCTGCGTCCAGGTCAGTCCACTTCTTCATGCTTTTGAAAGTTCTGTGCGCAAGCATACTGGTACACTCATCAAAAGACTCACAAACTTCAAGATTTGTTGGTTGATTATTATTATCGTTACATCATGTATAATTTATTCAAAGGTTTTAAATCAAGTTAGTTTTTATTAATAAAAGAATATAAGTTAAGTAACTTATTAAAAATATGAAACATAAGTCAAAATTTCAAATAAAGTTCATGTTGCTTAGTCTTGATGAGTATACTTACTGAGTTTCTTGCCGGTTCTTCTCAGTACAAGGTCTCCCGCCGTAGATTTGCAAACCGGTGGCGTTGCTTTTCGACATTCACAAGTGCTTGTAACAGCCTAGACTGATTAAACGATTTTTTTTTATATATTATAGCTGTAAGAGTGTGTGTAAGGACTTCGGTTACCTCTTCACGTTAAAACCGCTGAACTGAAGATAAAATTTTGTTTAGAGAGTTTGAGTTTTGTTACAGGACGTAGGATAGCGTTTATCCCGAAAATCGTCCTGTAAGGGAGTGAACAGGAAAGTGAAAGATTGTTAGAAAAATGATAAACCACGCAGACGATTTTGCGGACTAGTTAGGTATAAATCTTGACGTAACAGAATAGAAAGTTTTCAATATCTACAGTATGTGGTCCTTCAAAAACGATTTACGAAAGGCCTTATGCTTTTTTGCCACCTACGTGGTATAAAAAAAGAAAGATGTTAGGCACCTTTCCCGTTTTTGCTAAATTCACGTTTTGAATCCACTCCGCACCGCAACGACAGATCGATGGAACCGAAACCGTTTAATGCGTTAAAATCACGTGATATTACTGCGTGCATTTTGGTTTTACGTTGATACTTGATCCTTCCGGGGTAAAAACACACACCTGATAATTTAAAAATTGAAATGGACGAGGTAGATTGAGTAACCTGTTTTGATTGAAAGCATGAGATCTGAATATATAAATATCCTGTTGTACCGTTAATCCAAACGAATTTGTATAATTACCTTCACCTGTATTCTAATTAGTTAGTAGTACTGCTAACCAAACGTCAAATACTGTCAAAATATTCTCTGGTGATACAATGTCTTGTAAAATTAGTAACTAGCACATTAAATAAAGTAAAAGCACTTTTATTGTTCGTCAGTATAGTTTAGAATTCAAAGAAAACGATAACAACTCATACTCCGATTGAATACAACATAAAGATATACCAGTTGCACAACAATCCTGCTTACCAGTAACATGATATTCGCGGGAGGGTTGCTTACGTGTTATAATAACACCCATAGCATATACAGACTGTTCGTGGTCATAAAATTTATACTACATATAATGAAAAAAACTTAATTTAAAATATCACTATTAAAGTATAAAAATGTTTAATCTGGGAGCGCGGTAGTACATGGGCGTAAGATGAAAAATGTATCCTCTGTTCATCAGTTAGATATATATTTTGACAAAAGTGTAGAGTTTGTGAAGTTAGGCCTTGTAGAGTTAGGGCGTATAGAGTTAGAACCTTGGCTCATCATGAGATCTGATGTGCGAATCATATGGTTCTCGTATTGGCAACACTACACGAACATGTTTTTGGTAGGATATTTCCTTAGTTTATCCATACCGATTAGAAACAGACGACTTAATAATAGTATTGAAGAGCGTATATTTCTTGTATTTACTAACTTTATTCATACGGTTAGAAACGCATAGTAAAATAAAAAAAATAAGTAGAATACTGACGAAAGTAAAATAAAAAAAAATAAGTAGAATACTGACGAAAGTTTAGATGTGCTTATAATTTTTCACTTTTACCGTCACAGAAGATATGGTTTACACTTCTATTTTATATGACTGACATGCATGATTGACGACAAGATAATAAATTCCTAGGTACGTAATTACATAGGAACTTAGACGTAATGGAAATCAAATTTATTTGATAGTCATTAGACAGATGTGTTTTGCCTTGACTGAAGGAAATAACGAACAATTAAAGTTTCTAATGCATGCTCGATAGTAAAATAGCCCACTGAAATAGTTATTGTGTGACTTTTTATCATGATCAGCTGAAAGTTTTGCAGCGTGTGTTTCATTTCAAAAATGCCTATTTGGTAATGTTACTTTCGTTGGATGATTCTTGGTATTAATGACGTCAACATAAAGCTTTTTCTTTGAAAATGAAAAAAGCTTGCTCTCTGATGTACCATGTGGGACGCCAATTAAGAATGAGACCTTTTTTGAACTCAGTATTATACCTATATACAGTATTACAAACATAACAAAACATCATATAAGTACATTCTTTGGAAAGCATAATTGTTTCAGGGTAAATAAATAACTTCGAATTCAACACTACAATTATTACACAAAACTAAAAATAAATATTGTTAGGAACGATTCTTTAGAAAAACGCTGAATCATTCAAATGTCAAGATTAGAGATCGCTGACAATCGAAGCTGAATGTGAAATTGCCACGTCATAATAACAAACAACAAATCCTCGGCCGTTCTTGACACCAACCTTCGATCAATACAACCTAACATCCGATTGAAATGAGGTAACATCCAGCAGTCTTTAGATTACTCTTGTCAAATCAAGGTCACGTGCTTATAAACAGAAGGTACTTATTATTACGACGGAGCATAAATTGCAAAATTCAATATCGGGACGACTATAAAATTTATGGTTTTCGACGGTGTAAGGCTTTGTTCGCGCGCGAGAAATATTGCGAGGCATTGAACTGGCTGGAGATGCTTTAAATTCACAGAAGGTCTTCGGGCCGACAACCCTTTTTAGTTATTTAGTGTGAGTTAATACAACTTTGGACGACTCCCGCAAATTCTACTACAACTTTGCAATATCTTAAAACATTTATTGCACGTACTTCGACTGTTTCGAGAGCTTGTATGCACATATTTACATATTATTTGAAATGCAATTTATAAGTGCGATTGCTGCAGCAATTTTAACACTTGGTATTATGAAAGTGACTAAGTACAAACTATGTACATTATTAATTTTATGTTGAGCAAAAGAAGAAGTATTATTAATAATGCAATCAGGATTAGATAAAATAATGAATAATGTTAATTCTCAATAAACATACTGAAATACATAATTTATGAGTTGTGCAAAAATCATTGCTGCCGCTATTTTTTCTGTTTCTTTATCAATTAGAACTTTACCATCATTATAAAAGTATATTCAATTATAGCATTCCCTCATCCACTTACATGCATTGTTAATGGGAATTTTGCGTCACGTGCATATTTTAAAATACTGCGCAAGGTAAGTAATTCATCACGTGTATATTTTTCATTTATAAATAACGGAAATGTGTCAGCATCACATGGCACATGAAATACATAAGATGAACCTTTTCTATCGTTTAATTGCACTTTAAGAGACACTATTGATGCATTCGTTGGATAGTGCACTGATTCGGAATATTACATAACTAGCTGTGCCCCGCGGTGTTACCCACGGTTTATTAGAGATATTTTCGCGCAGTAAAACGTAGCTTATGTGTTAATCCAGGGTGTCAGCTAACTACATACCAACTCCAATTTTATTTAAATCGCTCCTTCCCCTTATTAAAGCCGTTTAAACGTAAATAAGTAACATACATACACACTTAAAAACTTTCGCCTTTATAATATTAGTGTGATTCCATTTTCCAAAAGGTCGTTGAGCCGTTCCAGTTTTGCGACCTAGCGGCGCATCGGCAAGGCCGAGAAGGCCCCGCTTTCGTTACGGACATTGCGTATCATACGCAACACTTGTCCGAGGGACAATACTATTGTTGTGAACAATTGTTCCAACAAAATTTTAACATTGTTTGACCTCGCCCCGTGATCGTCCTTTACTAATATTTTAAAGGGATAAAGTCTGTTACGTTTCTAGAAAGTAAAAACTGGAACTACTGAACTGATTTTGAAAATTATTTCACCAGTAGAAAGCTACGTATTTTTTAATATTTTGAGCTGTATTTTTATTGCGTTAAAAAAAGGTTAAAACATTTTTAAGCAGGCACAGGGCGGTATTATATTTCTGTATTCTGATGTCTAAACTGAAACTCGGGTACATCTAGATGCAGCCAAGTCGTTAGATTTCTGCAAATTTGATTCAAACTCACGACTTCTCGCAAAGCTTAGCTATAAACATAAAAACCAAACTAAACATCGCCTAACGTGTAACTTTTATATAAATATACATTTTTCTTAGAATTGAATTAAAGGATTTATTTGATATAATAATATAAATATGTCCAAATTCAATATGACATAAGTATTTACAAGTATAATATTTTATCAGTTATTAAACATCGTTAAAACGAATTCGAACACCAATCTTTACTAAAATCTTTGTTTGGTTAATTAAAAAAAATATATTGTAGCAAAGTGTGCGGCTGTTCAATAGGTTTAAATAATATTAATCCAGCTGTTTCACGCGACCTAAATTTTGAAGCGCATTGATCAAGGTTCCGTATGTACATTCTGATACAAATTAAAAACAAGCTCAAACAGAAAAAGAACCTAAACCTAGTAATCAATAGATTAACTAGAATTCAGTTACGCCATTGTGACTACATTCAACAAACACATGAGATTCTTTGCATTTTTAAAATCAACACATTATGTAATTGATGCTATTAAAGAATGTCGTGTTACTCAACATTAAATTGCTTTACTGTCCAACAATTATCATATCATAGCTGTTACCTTATAGCTATGACAAAATACAGATCTCTTGTATGCAGAGGCTTGTTATCTTCATTACACAAGCGATTAAATCGTTATATCATTATGAAAATACTTTTCTAATTTTGTGACCACAAATTGAATAGATTTCGTTATGTTTCTTTCAATTACATCCGATTTATCAATGTGCTGATATTGAAATTCTTTCTTTCTTAATTACAGTCCAGGTGAGAGTCTTAAAGATACTTTAATACGAACGCCTGCTGACTACTTCGATTTAACCGTGTTGAATAAATACAACTTCAAATTAATGCACACTACTGATGCTTTAGTTCTAATGGGAAAAATATGGTGTAAACAGTAAAATAATACATAAGAACCAGTATACGTAAAATATACTGGTATCATAAGAACCAGTAAAAACCATAATGTGTCAAGCCCATAATGTGACAGATTACATAATCTACATACAGCCAGTCCGTCTCACCATGCATCCTCCAACAAGTTCAAAAGCTGTTTATAGATTATGTATTATGTAGAAGTTCATGTCAAAACGTCTATATATTTTCAGCAACTGAATACGTGCAACGGAAGTTACTATAATTTTAATATAATATGCAATGTAAAGAACCTTACTGTAAACGTTACAACATAAACAATTGACCGTGAAGATGTTGAAAATGAAGTAAGGCCATTTTTTCTATTTTATCAAATCATACCGTTGGTTGTAGAATGTACAACGTTATAATTTCTGTGCTTCCACAAAATATATTAGCATTTTTATTGTTCAGTTATCGTTTTTTATGCGAGTAATATGTGCTACCATAGTTTGGGTTTGTTTTAATTTTTCAATTGGTTGCACTCAACCTTGCAGTCATTCATTAGAAATTGGTAAACTACAGTGACCTTGAAGTTTCTGAAATCTGAATTGCGAATAACGACATGTGTATTTCCACCGTTATGAAATACAAATGATGTTAGTGTATTGCTCTAACATGAGTCAAGACCACTTTATTTTTTTGTAAATTGTCGCTGTCAAACTGTTACTGTCTCTAACAGAAACCCAAAAGCGTTATGATGAAAGAGCATTACATAGATTTTTACATGTATTTTGACGTCACAACGTGTTCATCGTCATTAGTGACGTGGACGGTATTACCTTGTTAGTAATTCATCTAGTAAGTATTATACTAGGCTTTTGATTGGATATGATAATGAGTGAACGCTCCTGCGCGAATATGAGAATTAAATTATTGTATATGGAATCGAGTAGACTCAGTATAAATAATAATCTTGCAGCTCTACTAATATTATAAGCGACAACCTGTTAGTTTTGTATCTGAACAATTACTGGGATCAGACAGTGACATATATTTTTTTAAGTTGAACACTTTTTTTAAGAATCGGATATCGACATTCGTGGACAATACTGTCGTACCCATGTTCGCTTCGTGGTTGGGCCATATATGGAATTAACCACAGCTGTCGATATAATCATGGATCGACGATCGCTTTTTGCTTTGTCTATGGGAAGAGCCATTACTTCATCTTTTCTTGAGAGCGTTGGGTTGGAATATAAGTATTTCCCTGGATAGATATAACGTTTATTTTAGTTGCCACTCACAGCTTTATCGATACAAGAGAAAATTACACAATGGTAAAACAACTAACAAACACCCTATTAATAAACGAAGAATAAGCTTGGATTAGTTATTCTATGTTTAGTCTCTGTCTATTGAATGACAAATGGCATTTGAGTTATATGAACAAACCACGGCGTATAATCATCATCAGCGTATTAATGTACCCCAATGCTGGGACACAGGCCTTCCCTATGGATGGAATAGGGAGATTGGGACATGACCCACCACGCGGACCTAGTGCGGATTGGCGGGTGCTAACGACTGCAGATGCAACCGGGACCAACGACTTAACTAAATCGAGATAGTAAATTTTTGGTCACCTATCCAATGACCGACGACTGCGAAAATTGCTTAACTTCAACTATCGCAGCTGATGACCACCACCATAATCACTGGCGCCATCGAGCTCCTCCGGCGTATAAGTCTTAAGCTAATTCCTCGTTTATTAATTAGGGGGATCATGATTACAGTAAGAAAATATTTGAAATCGATTAGGTACTTATGATAACTTAAAATACAATTGTTAAATAGTTTATATACAGACAGATACAGATATAACAGAATAGATAAACAAAACGGACTGAAATACCTACCCCCTAACTGTTTTAATATTGTAAATTTTACTTCTCATTAATTTATCAGACGTTAAAATTTATTAAATTCCGTTCATAAATTAAATTAAACAGTAATAAACTAGAATCATCGTCCTTTTTATGTTCTTTAATAAACCTTGGTCTATTTTAAGATAGGTTGTTGTTTATCAACAAATAGACAAAAGAATTTATTATGCAATAGGAGCAGAACTAATAACTGTGACGTAAAAACCAGAATGACGCGTGAGGCGTTAATATTTAATTTATGAGGTGTTATGAAAATTAATCTACTAACCTATTGAATAGAGGAAAATCTTGATATCGTAAACGACAGTGAAACAAACCCACGAGAGTGAATCATATGTGAACTATGCAATATTGAATAATATTTAACTTAACGTTGTGAAAATTGATGAAGTGTAATATAGTACAAATAATTATTTGTATCAAAAAAAATATGAAACAAGCTTTTATTTATATGCGCTAAAAAGAATAAAGTAAAAAAATCTTTAAAACTTTTACTATGAACTTATAACGTCATTACACAATTTATATAATGTACGAGTAAAAGCTTGTCGCGGGATTTAGCTGTGTAGATAAACAAAATTTGATCGGATTGATTTTATTTTTTTTAATTTTTATATTATAACTACCAGTACCTTCTTTAATCTGGCTAAAAGCTACATTATATAATTTGTGATTTTTTTAGCGCATTTAAATAAAAGCTTGTTTTATTTTATTTTTTTAGTTATCGATATAATCGAAAACTTCACAAATCCTATATTCTCAGCTAGTCTTTTCACTTGATACCCATATTGCAGGAAAGCATTAAAAACTTAGGTCGCCATCTTTTAAATTCCGCGATATTGGATTTAAGGTGATGCCACTTTATTTATGGAATCATTCTCATCAAGTCCTTTCATTTGATACCCATATTTTAGGAAAGTTTAAAAAACTTATTCTGCGATATTTTTAAGTCCGCCATATTGGATTTAGGGTAGTCACCTTATTTTTCGAGTTATTCTCAGCAAGCCCTTTCATTTGATACCCATATTGTATGTTTCGCCATATTGGATTAAGAATGACGTCAGCACACCATGCATTGGCATCCAAACTAAACGTGTGTACAAAATTCAGCACAATCGAATAAAAACCCACCCGAACAAACATCATACATTACAAGTTTAATAAAAGCTTTTAAAAAGGGGATATTCAAGAAAATTAAGTCACTTGAACCCGTAATCATAGCGTAATGTAATGGAAATAATATAAACTAAACAATGATAACTATCGTGTATTTGTAAATCATAGAAAAGAACGTGTAATTAAATGGAGGCTTAACATAAAAAAGCTGCTCGTATTAATTAAACTGTAGCCGCGTAGCAGCCTTTTCTGTACCTGTGTTCGAAGAATCGTTCTTAAGAATTTTAGGAGCAGAAACCAATAAATTTAGGAGGTTAATTTCTATCATAATTATTCATAATTTTGTTTAAGACAAAGATTAATACTTCACCGTACACAATAAATTGCAAATTAACAAGCACTCCGCATCCCGGGTTCCGTCGAATAATACTCTCGCTCAACACCATCAACATTTTAACGGGCGAAATTTTGTTTTGGGTTTAGCAAAAAATTAAACATCGTTTTATTGTATCGTGGTGTCGTCGCCGTTGCAACCGCGCCGCCGTCGCTTCGTCCGTTAAATCGTCCCCTCGCGCCCGAAATATCAAGCAATCCGTACTAAATCGATTAACTGTACACTGTCTGCCTGTGGCGGGCCACTTTTCCCGCTGCTGCATCCAATTTATCTTGCATTCAACATACTGTGGTGAACTGAACTTATACGGATAATCCGATTTATTCATCTCACCTGAATGGAAACTGCAATGCGTTGCCATACAAACGTTGAGGATGAGTGATAAATAAAACATTCGTATTTAACTCAGACGCAGCAAAGCCGATGTTTGATATGATTTTCGCTAGTAAGATTAGCTCGCCCTCCAATGTAAATTAATTAATTTTGTGTACATTTTGGATAAGGTATGACGAGGCATATTTGGAGAATAAAAGCCTTTTAATAGAGAAAGAAAAGAAAAAAGTATTATGGTGTCAGGCAAACTACACCACCCGTTGGTGGTGTATTTCTGCCTGTAAAGTTTCCACATTTCTATTATTTCATTTGATATTGTATTTACCACATAAAACGGAAAGAGGTTCTTTTTCTGTGGTATTTACCTACAAATTGAAGATATCAAACTTATAATTTTTATTATTTTTAAAGCATGTAACTGCTTTTTTCTAGTTATATTTTCTTTAGATATCAAACTTCCTTGGAGTCTAAAAGATAATAAAATATATACTGAACTATTTCTTCAGCATCGGCCTTGTTTGTGACTTGTCGTTATTGCTATTCTTTATCCAATTAAGGTACTTACTTAAACAATTATCTTCAATTTTTACCTCTTTGTTCTATCTTAACAACAATCAAAATATAAATGAATGCTGAGGTTCATAAATACTTTTCCAATTTATAATTTGACCTTTCATTTGATAAAGCAAGATTCTAAAGTCTATGGCAGACAAACTGTAGAACAATGCCCCAACAAAAAAAATACCTGTCATTATAAAAAATAAAAACGATTTTTTTATAAGCGGTCTAGTTGAACTTGTACGAGTTTAGTAATAAAGATCATATCGCGGTCTGGACACACAAACAAATGTCTGTCCTCTGCTGTGTTTGAATCCGAGGTTCATGAAGAGATTGTATTGTATAACAAATTCGCACTAGCTGCAATAACAGCCTAAAGACATTACATCAACACAGTCTGTCGCGCTTAACGAAATTACAGAATTGACATTTCAAATTTAGTACTTTTAGTAGGTAACTTCGTGTATACACACCAAAATTAGACTTTATTACTTAGTCTCATAGCACCAGTAATACTATTATTACCCTTATAAGGTTAGGCAAATAAATTGTAAAGGCCAGCGAACAACACCAGTTTTATTGAAATATCTTTGTTAAAGAAAATATCGTACTAACAAACAAAACGTTTTGTATATTGGATGACTTTATCAGTTTGCGTAATAGTGAAACTAAGGATATCTGAGAAGTGCTATGCAATGTTCTAACTAATAAAACTCTCTAGTGGAAATGTATGATATTTAATTAAAAACGTAATAGTCTAAAACTTACTGGGTAACGGCTGTACAATCAGAGATATATACATGAATTTAAACATGTATTCATCATTATCGGCCTATTAATGTCCCCACTGCTGGGGCACAGGCCTTCCCTATGGATGGTATAGGGAGATTGGGCCACGACCCGACGCGGGCCCAGTGCGGATTGGTGGGTGCTAACGACTGCAGATGCAGCCGGGACCAACGGCTTAACGTGCCTTCCGAAGCACGGAGGAGCTCGAGATAGTAAATTTTTGGTCACCCATCCCATGACCGACCACTGCGAAAGTTGCTTAACTTCAACGACCGCAGCCGAACGCGCTAACCACTTGCGCCATGCATTTTCGCAAATACGTAATCGAGTCTAAGAAACAAGGTAACGGTCGCATTCGCAGACGTAGACCTTAAATAAATTTGAAGTTAGTTTTTATAAAGGTGGTGCAGTATACTTCTTTGCAATAACAAATAGAAAAAAGAATTAACACGTGATTTAATTCTTTTTATGCATGCATTAAATTTTATTGACGTAACACACCTTGATAGTGTTTGAAGATAAAATAAAAATGTTATGGAGATCTATCAGTAATTTTTATTCCTTAACGAATTAATTTATCGATAAGAACTTATTTTGAATCAAATTGTGCCTACCGATATTAATATAACATATTGCTACTTCAATTCACTGTGCGTGTACCAGGTGTATTTTTCTGTTAGTTTTATTCTTTTGTAAACAAGGCTGGCTATATTTAAATTCGAAATAAAAGATTTTTTGAGGTCAAACCAGCTATTTAGTAGCGTGGACAGTAGATAAATATTTTTAGTGTTTTTTCAAGTTTCTCTGTAGTTTACAAACATTCAGTGTTTTGAAGTATTATCATCTAGCCCCTGCTTATCTTTAACGTATATTTCAATGCCTTTTAATGTACCATTTGATAAATATTCACAAATCTGAGTAACTGAACTAATATAAGTCTTATTTTAAGTAAGAACAATAAGTATCTTCGTACCTCCTCTTACTACGTCTCTTTGTTCCTTTCCTTATCTTATCTTCTTACCTCATCTTAATACTTCTCTGTTTTCCCCTCCTCTTTCCATGTCTATACTTTTTACACCTCTTTCACCCCTGGCAGTATCCCTAGCAGCCTCGGGTCGAAAGTGGTTGAGACTTCTTAATCACCACTTTTTATGTTTGTCACGTACACACAATTTGCGTCAACCCACAAAAGCACTAATAGGTCCAAATTAGAAATATATATATTTATGCACTTCAGAAAAATGGGGCTTACTATGGATGTGGTCAATCATTTTTCCTATCTGTAACATATTCTCTAACATCTAGTAGTCATTAACTTTCCCTGTATGAGATGTTCTAATTTTATAATTTTTTCCTCGTTTTTCGTTCGGTACGGTGTAGCTGAACTGTCTGAAGGCAAAGGTAACCAGAAGGAACTACCGCGACGGACCATGGATGGTTGCACAGAGGGTAGACGAGCTCTCATATTACATTGCCGAAGGCGTAGT
This sequence comes from Chilo suppressalis, assembly GCA_902850365.2. Classification (NCBI taxonomy): domain Eukaryota; kingdom Metazoa; phylum Arthropoda; class Insecta; order Lepidoptera; family Crambidae; genus Chilo; species Chilo suppressalis. Next base: position 6,960,033 of record OU963912.1, on the reverse strand, counting down.
GATCTGGGATCTATAAATCGTAAAGCGATTTCTTGGTTCTATTAAATCGATATTTTGATGAATTATAGTACTCGTTCTAGAAATTATAGTAGCAAATTGAGATTTACATTTTTCTGTGTTGATTAAAGCTGTAGGGAGGATGACAAAAAAAAATTTCAACGTCTATCAGGAACTAGTGGACACGTATTTTTTCCTCTTTCATATAATCAAAACATTACAGAGATAGGTATAGCGATTTGAAATGCCGCATGACGTCCCTCTTAGTACAATTTTTACTTAGAAGTGACATCACGAGCCGTCACTCTGAACTTCGCCGCGCTTTATATTTATCATTTTTTGGTTGATTGACAAAAGAAAAAATAAGTGTCTATATTTTTTGATGATCTAACTGACGAACTAAATAGGCCTTCGTTTTACCTTTGCCCCGTCTTACACCTTAACCCAGACATCATCCCTATTATTTATATTCCAACGTGAAAAAATGACTCGTAATCATTATTAAACTGTACTAGGCTATGTGTGTGTGTGTGTGTGTGTGCATGCGCGCGTGCATGCATTTGGGTGTGCGTGTGTGTGTGTGTGTGTGCGAAAAGTGACCTTGTTTTTATTTTATAAATCATCTTTCTTAAATTTGTATTAACTCACTGTAAAATAAAATGCAAATCTGCTCGAGAAGAAGAGGTCATACGAGTATTATTAAAATGTTACCTACTTAACAACATGGGATGGAATATTTTATCAGAATAGTTTAAAATTATTGAACTGGGTCGGTATCGGAATATGTATGAGGGAAATCACAAACACTTATCAATGAGATAGAACGACGGCTGCATTATCTATCAACCCCTGACTGAAAATTATTTGAAAATTCATTTATTTTCCTCAAAGCTTTAAGCGAGCAGAACGGACTTTCCGTCAAATTAGACCGCCTGTCTGGAGAAGTAACCGTCACCTTACAGAAGACCACAGTAAAATAACACTACTTTATGGTGGTGTTGTGTTTTTGTCTGTGAGGACTCCACGTCCTGGAACCTAACTCACAGTAAACAGTACACCTTTTTTTTTTTTTTTTTTGTTGACGGTGGAAAATGCATTTACGCACCATACCGCGCGCTTGCCAGGCGCGCGACGTGTGTGGGACTCCCCGGCGTGGAACAACGCCGGTCCTACCCACTAAAAACCACCGGTACCCTCCTCGGCCCTTATGAGGGCGCTCTGGGATCGGTGCACCTACGTGCGCCACTACACCAGAGCGTAGTAAACAGTACACCTACCTAACTCACAGTTTTAGTTTTGCGAACCGATGGCGTAGCTTCTTGACCTTCACAAGTGCTTGTAACAGCCTAGACTGAATAAATGACTTTTCATTTCAGACAGAAAAGGTAGGGAATTGGGTCAGGGTAGGCAACGACGCGAGTGATATTTTTTGTATCGCAAGCGTTTATAAGCTATGATGGCAACTTACCTTCAGGTGGGCCATATGCCTGTGCACCACGTCTATAACATGAAAAAATAAAGATACCTACAAGTTTTGAAATGGTGGCAATAAACGAACTTAGCTGATCAACTGAGGAGGTGGAGATTGATACTAATAACATGATTTACATGTGAATTTAACTTTAATTGCCAATTTGCATCCTACGTTTCTACGACCTAGTAGCTATTCGATATAAAGCATAAATTATTAAATTAGTGTAGCCTGAAACACTTTTTTTGTTTTTAATGGAATTCTGTAACTTGGCAATCTGTAACAAAATAAGCCATTCAGATGAGGTATCTATATCTTGTTAGCAGAAGGAATTCTAATGAATTCCTTTCATATGAAGTCACCAAATCTCACGGTCAGTGTAGGGACACTATTCCGTTTCAATCGGGAATGTGTAATACTTCCTGTGCCTTGTAGTTTAGATGACAGTTCATTGACGAGAGTTGTAGAAATACCTAATTATATTTATAACAAAAAAATCCACGCGGGCCAGGCAGCGGACGGAACTCGAACCCGCACCCTTCGCAATCCAGGCGAATGCACTGGCATTATGCTACCACGGCCCTGATGGCCACGTCGAAATTTTCCTAGCCTTAAGCTGCAAGGCAGCGCCATCTCTTCGTGGATTTTTTTACTAGTAAAACTTTTCTTTAGATTTAAACATCTAGCAGTTAAATGCTTAAAAAAATAAAAACATATTTATATCAACATATTTATAACAGTTTAAAAAGTATGATATCATTTGGAGATCAAACTAAAGAACCATAATGATATGCCACCTAATGTCTAATGTGTAGGTAATATTATTTTGAGTTTTTAGTAAGGTCTATTTTACTCACACAGAATTAGGGACACCATATCGAAACCAAAAGTATTGTTATCTCCATAGTATTAATATCGAAAGAAAAGTATTTAATGAGTAAAAATATCGAAACAGAGGTATCATTATAAGTACAGAATATGAACTCGATGCCAATGGCACACAATTTATTACGACTCGTGTACGTTATGCATTGTTACTTATTATACTAATTCACATTTCATAAGCGATGATTTGATATCGGTAAATTACTTGTCACAATAAATAAACCACGAACAGTAAAGTAGTCAATTTGCATAACGTGTCGTCCCCAATATACTTACCTAATAACGTAATTGTATTCGCGGAGTGCTTACTGTCAAAATGTCATCTGCAAATAAAGTGAGAGAACCATTACTTAGCAGTTGTCGGCCCGAGCGGCGAACAATCGTCATTGTACTGTTATGGCCCATTGTTACTAGTACTTGAAAATTCTCATTGAACTTAGTCCCACTGAATTTTACCTATTAATTACTCAAATATAATAAGATCTTGTTGCACGCAAGGCCGATTTCGTAGTGCTCCGTGCTACGTGTAGCAATATTGATTAAGCTATTATTTTGCAGACTGGAAAATTAGTAAATTGTTCTTGTTCAATTATATTGTATGGTATGGAGTGGTAATATATGTGTTCTATATTGCCTATTTGCTCGATTTCTTCTTAATATATAAAATATATTAAGAGGAAAACGAGCAGGAAAATTGACATCTTAACATTCGAGTGTTTTGGAAAAACAGAAAATAAATTTCTTGAGATGGCATAACAAGTAAATGTATTAGTGCCTTTATATATATTTCTTAGATGATTTCATCGCCCTCGTGTTCGGTATTCTAAATCAGTCTACCTACGGGTTAAAATTGACTTCCTCGTAACAGGCTTTGCCTACCCCAAATATTGAAAAACGACATACCTAAAACCCTAAATTTTCACCATTCTACCACCAACCACTTTTAATGGCAATACGAATACTAAGTTCGCTGGGTCAGCTAGTATAATATATAAGTCAGAAGCTCTCCACTATTGGTCCGGTACCTACAAACTTAAGTTTTTATATTCTGCACCGATAACGAACTTTCTTCTCATTTTATTGACTACTGCTGTCATACATACATCAATTAATGTCCTTTAAACATCAAATTTCAATACATGAAGCCTTAATTGTTTTGATGTCCAACGCAAGTTCTTACCTCGAATTACGAAAGTTATACCATAATAGTAATCAAAGCGAATTGTCCACAGGTGGAGAAACCAGTAACAGAGGGACTATCGCACAGAACGCGTGACCAATGGGAGATTGACCGATCATCGTTGAAGTTCGTGCGCAAGTTGGGCCACGGACAATTCGGCGAAGTATGGGAGGGTCTATGGAACAACACTACCCCCGTCGCGATCAAGACCCTGAAATCGGGCACAATGGATCCCAAAGACTTCCTTGCTGAGGCTCAAATCATGAAGAAGCTGCGCCACAACAAGCTGATACAGCTGTACGCTGTGTGCACCCTCGAGGAACCTATCTATATCATAACTGAGCTCATGAAGAACGGCTCGCTACTCGATTACCTACAAGGTACGCTCAATTCATCATCATCATCAGCCTATGAATTCCCCACTGCTGGGGCAGTTGCCCTCCCAATGAATGGAATAGGAAGTTTAGGGCGCTAACGACTGCAAATGCAACTGGGACCAACGGCTTTACATGCCTTCCGTAAGGCCGTTGGCCGTTAATTCGAGTCCAGATAATAAGTTTTTGGTCACCCATACAATGACCGACCATTGCGAAAGTTGTTTAACTTCCATAATCGCAGGCCGAACGCACTAACCACCTGCGCCATAGAGCTCTTCGACGCGCAATCGCATTAGTAGAAATTACAATTTATCAACGCTTGACATTTGCCATTGTGCCACATTGACTGCCCCTTTGATATGGATTTACTGAATACACGTAGTTATATGAATAACTCTTTAATGCCCACAAATCGTGTTGAGGTATGATCGATGTTTATATTTACGACCTTAAGAATATAATAAGTACCGACGAATGCCAGTTACCTTTTGTTAATTAACGGATATTTGACTAGTCACCTTATATGTATTTTATTTACATACAAACTGGTTATGCAATGTTGTGGTGCATACTGATTTTAAAGATATTTTGATAAATCTAGTCCCAAGATATATAAACTCGTAGGCGTAAAAAACTCCTTGAGCGAAACCACAGACAAATCAAATTAACTTGCCCAGTAGACATTTTTGTATGTAAAATTGCTACTGCGCAGGCCTTCTTGTCATCTATGGTCGTTGCTCAAGAAGTACACCGGGATGTATACAAATCTTAGTCGGGTTGAAGTTAGCCACGTGGCTGTGCAGTACTTAGGCAAATTTGTATTCATGCTAAGTATCATTTAAAAATAATATTTTTCTATGCAAGTGCATAACGGATATTCTCAATTAAAATACAGTCGATTGTAATGAATCCCAGTTATTTATTGCTCGATTACAAACGTTATTAATTATTAATTTAAATCTTTTAGTAGTAGCACTTTCCTTGCAAATAATTATTAAACTCTACCTACATCTAATTATTATTATACCAAATTCATAAGGGAAACCCAATTAACTTTATAACTACGATGATAACGTTAGTGAAACGACCTTCGTCACTACGGGAAGTGACTGAAGCCTAATTATGATTACATTAAACTTGGCTTTGAAATTTTGGCAACTACATTTACTGTTCTCGCGAATAAAATATATTGTAAGTAAACTTTTCCTATACGGCCGCCTCCATCCAGTATTCTGTTAATTAATAATAAAATATTTTTAAAAAATTAATGTTTTTTTTAACTTAGAGTAGTAGTAAAGTAACTACTCCTATATGTAGGCATCTTCATAGGACGCGAATACCAGAACTTTGTTGATGCAAATCAGTTAACATTAATCGAACCTCTATAAGGACATTTAATTCTATATTTTAAAGTAAAATCTCCGGTTCGTAAAAAAACAATTTGGCACTAACTGGGGTTAATCGATTATTCGATTTGATTTAGAACTAAGATCAAGTCGATATTGATGTTAAATCTCTTCTTCGGCTTTACATCCTTGGTTTTTCGCCTTGTATATTTGTTTTATTTCAAATCATCATCATTATTTAACCCATACAACGCCAACTGTACAGACATCCCCAAAATATCACTACGCTGATCTGTCCTTAACTGTCCGCATCCAGCTGTTTCCCTTTACCTTTCCTTTTAAAAAGACTGTCGGTACACCTGTTGAATTCTTTCTTCCTTTAAATAGCTTATTAATTTTGTTGTACAGGTAAAGGGCGAGGCCTGAAACTGCAGCAGCTGATCGACATGGCGGCGCAGATAGCGGCCGGCATGGCGTACCTCGAGTCTCAGAACTACATCCATCGCGATCTGGCCGCGAGGAACGTACTCGTCGCCGACGCTAACATTGTGAAGATTGCAGACTTCGGCCTCGCCAGGCTCATCAAGGTATGCACACACTGTCTGTGTGAGTTATGGTAGATCAAGGAAAACTAGCGGCCGCAGTCAGAACAGTCAGTTTTAGGTTTCAAAAGTTGTAGGTACTATCTTTGCGATAAAAATAAAATGAGACAACACTTGACTTAAAGAAGCATTAAATTTATTTCACGTATCTGAGTACGGCTTTAAGTCTATAAAATCGCAAGATTTATCCCCGTATCAATACCGTGTGAAAGGGAGATTTTTTGACAAGTAATTATACAATTTTGTTTGTACGCTGTAAGTTCTACCAGAATACTTCGTGATTCGGTTCGCTCATCCATTTACCTCTTTAGAAGTTCATTAAGATATTATCGATATAAACTATCTCAACTTTTTCAATGGTCAGAATTGTATCTTTGATCCATAAAAATCCTAAAAATATCTACAAGGAATCGAAATGAACCAAGTTCTATATTATGTACTTAATTGTATATTTTACCGAATTTAAATGCTGAATCTGCGAACATTGTTTAGAACTTAATGTAATTGAAGCATTCTGAAATATCACTTCCATACTTTGTTCATTAAGCCCACGCTACTTAAACTTAGCAGTTCTCAAACAAATTTGAATGACGTTTCTTGTATTTGGTAAACACAAACAACCAACCACCGGAAATTAATCGCACCAAGCATTATTTAACTGCTGCCTCGTTTACGTCAATTCACCCAAAAATTACCAAATCCACGAGGAGGATACGGACCGAAGTTAAATTTATTACACTCGAGATGACACAAAAACTATTCGTTCTTTGTTATTCGGTTTTTTGCGAGCGTCCGTGATTAGACAAACGCGAGTTATTCAAAAAGTGCGATGGAGCTGACTTTAATTCTGTAACGAAATCACCGTGAAATTCGCATCGCATCGCGTCACAATGGTGTTGACGTCATTAATCTTTTTTGACGGCTATTGTCTCGCAGTTAAAATAAACCAAACTGCGCCGGTTCATCTCTGACTGAAATGTATCGGTGCAAACACTAATATGGCATTAGCGGTTTATTTATAGAAAACTCACGTGAAAGCAATTTGTGGTGACCGCGTATTGCTACTTTAACTACCGCTTGTGGCTTTCTTTGACCTCACACCATGATGTCACAGCACCAAGGCTAACTGACATGTGCCTGTAGACTCCTGCATTATGTACGTAACATTCAATAATACAAAATCTTATGGTCCATTCAAGACATCAGACCGAGCGATCCAATTCGAGACATCATGATCTTTATCACTAAGCGTATTTTCAACTATATGGAAGACATATAGGGCCCTAGCCAGAATTGTACCTACTTAAGATAAGGCAGGGGTATTTTAAGGTACGGCTTTGCCCCATAATGACCTCCCCTCCCCTAGCTACGGGCAGTGACGACATAATTTCATATTTTTTATTAATATTACAACAAAATGTACGTCATAAATACAATATAAGAAACTAGATTGCTTTTAATTATTTACTGTTCCGAATTCCTCAGTGCCTCGTAATGCATTTTCAACTGTTATTTGCTGATTTTGAGTAATGACTCTACTTAGGTAAGACCGATACTTCAACAGAGCAGCAGTGGGGACATGGGTTGGCTATTTAAAATGACTATTGTGGTTTCAAAATCATCATCAACCTTTTGAAGTCCAATGCTACAATTAGGACCCATTGAATGTCATCGGGCCATTTACATCCAACGGGATTCGAAAAATGAATTGGTGATTGGTGATAAAAATATTAAAGAAAATGAGCGCAAGGTTCGAAAACCTTCGGCGGTGAGAAATAACAAAAATCATGAGCTAGCATTAGTCAAAGTAATCCCGATAGGCGGTAGGCCCCAGAATATCGGAAGATGCTGGTTTTTTTTCGGCTGGCTTTCGTCGTTTTGTTTCATCTAAATGGAAAAATCCTATGGAAAAGATGAAACAGAAATGCGTCACGAGCGTCACACGTCTATATAAATATGTGTGTGTGTGTGTGATGCGTGCGCAGCTCTTCCCTACGAGCATAAAAGTTGGAAGGTAACACGGCGAAGGCTGAAACGCTACGAACGTCACACGCGACAATATATATATAAGTGATGCGTGCGCTGGTCGATTCCCCTATGCCTTATTCACTTCAAAAGCATGTTATTTTTTTTTTTATTAATTTATGGTCAGGCAACGTGGGCCTACGTTGCCTACCTTAAAGTCTAACATCTATACATATAAAACATCATAATTAGTAAATAAACTGAATACTTATGTTAGTAAATACTTAATGAACACGTATTGACGGCGACGTGTGACGCAGAGTGTTGTTAATAAAGGCGTTTTCCGCTTGGCAGGAGGATGAGTACGAGGCGCGAGTGGGCGCCCGGTTCCCCATCAAGTGGACAGCTCCCGAGGCGGCCAACTACAGCAAGTTCTCTATCAAGTCAGACGTCTGGTCCTTCGGTATCCTTCTAACGGAGCTGGTCACATACGGAAGAATACCTTATCCAGGTGAGTCCTATCTCACACATTTCCTTTTTTCATTAAACCAGTTTTTTTTAAATATGTCACAATGATTTTCAGCAAAAAAATAAAACAAATATTTCTGTAGATATGATATGATAGATGTAAATATTCCTTTTAGGATTGATTTTCTTTGAATAATAAGTAACTTTACTTCCGATTTGCTGCTCAAACATTACTCCGCCATTATTTAGACTCAATGTATTTATTGATTCTTCGACCGAGACTGTTATTATTTTTATTGATGGAAAGCGTGTCCCTGACATCCTATACTAACGTATATAGATACGAGACAAGATAACTCTCAGACTAATACATATTTGCATAGCGCCCACACTTGCGATAGTTTCAAAACAATTTATCTGCAACTTTTTTTAGTTGCATGGCCCCTCAATTTCAGTGCAACGCGATAGTTGCTCATGTGTCTATCGCAGCGCGCACTTATTATGCACACAAATATTAGTATCGAAAAGTAATGCTACAAGGTTGACGTCTGTCTAAAATAATTGCAACTGCAATCATCAAATGTGTTACGTATGTGCAATAGCTTCACGACGACGTGATTATTGCAAAGCGATTAGTGGCGGGTGTGTCCTAGCTTTAAATTTAGTTATCAGGAAAGTTTAAAACAATATAATATGACGTTACGGCGACGGGTTACCTACAATGCGAAGAGATGGCGCTGCATTGCAGCTTAAGAGTGGCTAGAGGAATTTCGACGCTGTATTCAGGGCCGCGGTAGCATAATTGGTCAGTGCATTCGCCCGGGTAGCGCAGAGTGCGGGTTCGACTCCCGTCTGCTGCCTGGACCGCGTGGTTTTTTTTAATAGTTATATTTCTTTAGATTTTAACATCAAGCAGTTACATGCTTAAAAAAAATATAATATATGATATTTTTTTCTATCCAACCCTACCAGGCATGACGAACGCCGAAGTCTTACACCAAGTGGAGCACGGTTACCGTATGCCGTGCCCGCCCAACTGTCCGGCGGCGTTATACGAAATAATGCTCGAGTGCTGGCACAAGGATCCCCTGAAGAGACCCACCTTTGAGACTCTGCAGTGGAAGCTGGAGGACTTCTTCACCATGGACAACTCCGAGTACAAGGAGGCCTCCGCCTACTGAGCCCGGCCTACCCTGCCGCCCCACCGACACGCGCACCACGTGAGTCTACTATACCATAGACAATATCTGAGGAGTGTCCGTTCAAAACTAGCTATTTACGTCAGAATGAATTTTATAGAAAATGCCAAAAACGATTAATTAAAAACGTCTAATATATAGAATATTTTTTTGTTTTACGCTTTACAACATATAGTTGTCTAATCATCTTTATGAACAATTTTTTTAATACTTATATTTTTCTTATGCTTGTTAATTATTCTTTTAAAAATTAAGAAGTTTGTAAATACACACTAAATACAAATACTTTTGATGCAGATGGTAGTAAATAGACACTTTAGTTTTGGATCATTTGGTAAATGGCTTCAAAATCTAGTTTGATAAAAAAATAATTTGTAAATAGATTAGCAGTATGTGAATTCTTTTGTTCAACATCTCAGTCAATTCAACGAAAGAATAAAGTAAATAGACCATTATGATTAGAAACTCTATAATCGTAAAATAAAATTTATTTAAATTATTCAAATAGCAAGTTTTGAGCTAAATTCATATTTTTGATTTGTATTTGAAGTTTTGATTAAATTTATTTAGGATATTAAAAAAAAAAACAAAACAAGCTCAAAATGTAAATAGCTAGTTTTGAACGGACACTCCTCATCTGTATTATTATTACATAGGTATTGTAGTTGAAACTGGGGGACTTCTTTACCATAGACTACTACTCCCCTTCTATTCCTAATAGAATATAATCCATAGGTACATAATATTGGTTTTGTATACATTTTTATCATATTTTATGCAATAATATTATTATTATTAAAATATATTATTAAATTCAAAAGGTAATTATTCAAATTAGCTTATGAATCTTAATAAAATTTGTAGTTGTGGGATGGAATTGGTTAATTTATTCCACCAGCACTAAAAGAAAACATGCTTGGGCCTCCGTTCATCACTTTATAAAAAAATCAAAATTTATTTAATTGAATGGTCTGATAAATATTTATTTCTACTTACCAGTTTTTGCCCTAAATACACTTAGCTAGATACACATTGTAGCAAATGGGAAATTCTCGTTGTAGAGTATAATACTAAATATCCAACGTTTGCCACCAGACTCCGGGCCTATACCACATGCCGCCGGAGCTGCAGATGCTGCACGGCAGCGCGTCCATGCAGCACCTGCAGATGCACGCGCTCGCGGCGCACCAGAACCAGGTGCAGCTGCAGTTGCAGCAGAACCAGCTGCAACTACAGCAATTGCAGCTGCAGCAGCAGCAGTTGCAGCCGCCCCGCCAGCGCCCCGCGTGCCACCATCACGCGCGACACCAGACCCTCGCGTACCGCGCTCCATAACACCGGAATAAATCACAAAAGAAAAAGATCGTCGAACACTCGGTAAACCCGACTAATTAGAAATGATATGGAAGCATTAATCTCTAACAAAACCATAGAGGTATAAGAATAGAGAAGGGGAGATATAGACTCTACTACAAGTGGAAGTGTCCCTTTAATAGAAAGAGAAAGAAGATGAGAGACCGCTAGCTTTCTCTCTCTAATCGCGCATGCGCAGTGGCAACCGTAAGCATCTTACTATTTCGATGTGATGCCATTGGATGCCATGCGTCGCAAGAGTAGGAGATCTAGCTATCTCGGTCTCTCATCTTCTTTCTCTTTCGACACTTTTAGAGCCACCTTCCCCACTATTCTTATACCTCTATGAACAAAACCCGCTAAAACATAGTTCCAAGCTAAATTTAAATACTAGCGTGTTATGCACACAGATAAAACAAAATACTTTGACAAATCAAATGTTTGCAAATGAATACGGCTATCCATTCATTAGGTGAGATAATGTTAAACGGAAATCTCAACCAATCCGATCGGCGTGTTGATTGTAAACCATTCGACTTGCTTAATAAATAACCTTCGTACGCAGTGAGGTCAATCGACTTTTAACTTTGATCATTTTCCTAGAAAATATTTCACTCGTCCAGGTATCAAGCAGGATTCGCACCTACGCCTACATACTAAAGTTAAAGGCAACTTCTGCTGTCACTTTTTTTGAGATAACGATAGAATGAGAACAATTGATTTGATATAGCATTGAATTGATCTGACGTTGCTGAGTTCAGCTGTTAGTTACTGGTAGACTGATCTTCGACATGCGGCTTCTCATTTACTTTTTCTTAACGATGGTTCTCTAATGGCAATAAGTAATGTTTAAAGCTGAGTATTTAATAATTGAAATATATCAGTTATAGAATTTTATATTTATCGAAGTTTTGAATAGTTTTTTTTGTGGAAAAATGTTTTTAGGCTCAATGAAGCTTTTTGAGAAGCAACTTATTATCTAATAGTCTTGTAATGTAAATCAAATGCGTATCAAGAGTTATTAACTTTGTCGCTAAAGTAGATTTTGTTATGAGAATTCTGTGTTATTGAGATGGATATAGCTGCTTTAATAATGTCCAACTGACATTTAAATTTATGTAAATTCATAAATGTTTACATTGCATTATTATAATGCGATGATCAGTAACGCTTATTTAAATTTAAAACCTGGTTCCATCATCTCGAAAACCTCACATTGCAACAAGAGCTCTAACTTTAGTGACGCAGAAGTTGTATTCGAATATCAATCGCGTTGAATAGTTGAATGGTTTGACATTTTCACGCTCTTCATTACTAGATGAGTGTCATAATAATGTTGAGACTGTGCAAATCGAGTGTTTGATGTATCTTTTGTGTGTATTATGGTGTGGGCCGCCGAGTCACCGCCCTTACGTACTTTACGCTTACGGACGAACCGGTTTGCTAAAGACATACGAAATTGTACCTTTTTGTCACGGTAACATGGACCATAATAGCTCGCAAACCTTGTAGTCATATAAAATATTACTCGACACTCGTATTTCAATCCGTAAGCGTATTGTAACATAACGAGTCCGAATGTTCAATGCAGTTGTTAGCTGTCCTCCCGCTTGTGATAACACTCATATTGTATGTGCTTGTCGTCTAGCAGAGTGAAATGACCTGCAACTGTAGAAACTACAGTTGCAGGTGGTTTTACTGAAGGGAGCGATGCAATAGACTTTCCAACTGATAAATCACCCCTAGGATCTGAATTTTTATAATCTTTACTTTGTTATTATGTAATAAAATATTGATGCCACATTATCGAATGTAAAAAGCTATACTGCGAAGTAGTAAAATTTGATAATTAATATGATGTTTCCCATATACCTACTTACATAAATACTTGTGGTAAAGTTGAGATTTTTGAATAATTGAATAATATTCTATGAAACTACACGAGCCGGTCCCAAACCCCTAAATTTATGGAAGGGATTGATAATATTTACCGGTTCTGTGAAAGTGCACCAGTTTGCGACTAATGGCTTCGTAGACGTAATTACTTCGACCGTTTGATAAGTTTAGTTATACTGTCTACGAGTTCTCATAATATACTTAGTGTACCATAGGATAACTTACATTTCAAGTACTGAACGAGTGTCTGCACAGACCGGGAGGAACTGTGTTTCATATAACAAAAAAAATAAAATTAACCTTATAACGAAGAACATTAAGTATAGATTTGGAGATACCGCTCACACACGCTCGAAACAGTACAAAAATTGCTCAATCCAATTTATATTACAACCATTTGTAATAGAGTTGATATTCTCTCGGTCTGAGTTGACCCTAAGCCTCTTATATAGGGTGTTTGTCGATGTAACGCGAAGTGTCATGGTTCGAGGAAGCCGCTTTTGATGTTGCACTGCTTTTTATATTACGCATGCGGCTATCAAGATCGTTTATACAATTACTTTTGACGCTAGTTTCATTTTTTTGGCCGTTGAACAAAGCGCAATTTTAATTTGCGAGTTATGCACACTGATCCGTGATCCCGGCTCAGACGCATATGTGAGGCAGTTGACGTTGCAATTAGAGGCTATTTAATTGACACACAACAGCGAATCGGTTCAGTTAGGACGCAAGACAGGCGGTGCATCGGTGACGGTAGCGCGAGCGCATGTGTGCGATGTAAGGAGAAAATTTAGGTTCGGCAGGGATATTATTATCGTGTGAACGAAACACGATTAGTAAGGATTTACGTTTCGAAGAGGCGCATTAATCTATTAGGTATTCCACTTTCGTATACCATGTTTAATGTAGTATCTTGGTGATAGATGCCAAATAATCCTAATAAAGAACTGAATTTTATATACATATTAACTGTTCTGAGGGTATTTAGTCTAGGTGTTTATTTATGTAATTTAAATAGTGGTGAGCTTTCAATTAATCACTTGATGAATCTGGAAAAGTGAATCCACGCTATTTATTTAGTATTATATTTAAAATTGTACCTCGTGTATCGAGTTTCCCCTATAATATATGGATCGAAACATTTCATGCTCAACCTAATTTCTGTTTGTGTAATCTTTCCAAAACTGATATTTCATTTGTGCCAAGACTTTTAGTTTAAGCGAAAGTGCAATGATGCCACATTTCCCTCAGTCAATGATACATAAACGTATATATTACCAGATGTCTTAACACGATTGGCCTAAGTAAATTAGTATTTTCCAATGTGTAGGTTTTGTATCCTAACTTTTAGTGTTAACTAGTATATTTGTATTGAACCTTGTCTGACCCTTCCGTACGTTAAAGTTTGCACTTGGAGGCGGCATAACGTGCTACGTACTATTATGTTAGCCCGGTGCTTAATGTATTCTCGTGACGTGAACATGCAAAAAAACTTCCCTATTAAATTTTACGCCACATCCTCAGAACATTTAACAGCTAGATATTTTTATTTATGTAAACTTGGAAATGAACATTGAAAATAAACGAAGATTGATTATTAATTATTATTATTATATTTCAACAGTGTCCACTGTTTGTATGATATTATGGCTCTTTTCACATTCACATGTAAATAGTACCGATTTTAGTATTGGTAATGAGTGATATTAGAGTGTTGGTATTAAATGTTTTAAAACAGTATGTCGTTTACAGTAGTCTCCGACTCGATCATTCCAATTGGACCGCCATCCAGGTACGTTGTGACATGATACTTAAGGACATTATTCAATTATATAAAGTTTATATCACCATTTATAAACAAAATGCAACTGTGTCGCACAAACGGTATCTACAATTAATTCTAATCGTAAGGTGCTTGAGTATTTTGCATTTTTATGTCACAAAGTAATGGTTATTGTCTTTTGGCGAATGAATGCTCACTGCAGAGTTGCAGAGCACAGAGGCGAAACATTATTTACAGATTATATTACGATTGATATTTATTATACTTTTATACAGTGTTTTTAACATAATATATAGTTATTATAGAAATATTATCAGCAGAAATTGTTTTTTTATTATACTTATTTTATTTGCCTGTAGCTCTCAACATCGTGAACAATCACTCGTCAATCGACTAAATGTTTCATTGCACTGTGGATAGAGCACGATAATGTATAGCTAAATGGTGAAATGTATTTGATTAGTCTCGATAACGTAAGATTTGAATACGTTCTCACACCAGCAATGTTACAATGATTGGCAAAATAAATTTTCACACTAAGACATAATGAATTCCAACTGATTAATTTTTTTCTCTCTAATGTATAATTTATTTTTACTTTAATTCGGATTTAAGTTGTAGCTGTATAATAATACGCTTTAGGCTTGTAATGCTTTATCGGAATAGCTAAGTTCGCTGTCTATCTTATATGGCAATATTATGATTATATTTTATTAGTTAGCCAATTTTAAGTATTCCTCTATTATAATTATTTTATTCGCCATCACAATTTAAAGGTCGCCGAAACGCTTAGAGGATAAGATGTGAAAAAAATGTGTGTTAGATATATTTTTAATTAGAATTTATTCAGTAAATTGTTGCTGTGTTACTCGACATTTATACATGGTTTACAGTAAATGTACATCCGTGGGTTGCGTCACAGATAGCGAGGTGGAGTCAAAAATTCGAGTGGGACTGATGTTAGTTGATACTGTTTGACGCGAACGATAAGGTCTTATTACCTCCGAGTATCAATTAAATCTATGTTAAGTTCTCTTTTACCCGGTGTAACACTGTCATAATGTGAACATTAAAATTTTGCTTATTTACTCGTTCTTCGATGCGATCTCTTGATCACAAATTGTAACATTTGATCTCCGTTTATTGTCAAACGTTACGCCGTGTGTTACGTATGACAGTGTGACGACGGTGTTGGTTATTATTATGACTATTATTATATTTCACTTATTTGTATAGTTTTTTTAACACAACAATAAATATAAATGTGACATAAACATTGGTTTTATTTAACACAGAAGCAGCATAAATCCTTCAAAATCCTTCAATAAACGTCAAGAGCTACCTTCAAAAAAAACAATGCGAGATAATTTCTCTTATTTAACATTATAATATTCTCAAAGTAATATGTACAACTAACAGTATTTATCATCACATCCCACATGCAAAACAGTCTGCGAATTAGCCTTTATTACTAAACAGATAAAGTTGTTAACAATAAAAGATCACAACCCGTAATATTATTATTACATAAATATTGAGATCGCGTCGCGGCGTCGATCGTGCAGTGATAAATAGATGAGCCGTAAACACGTAACAGTTTTTTTTCTAATAACCTGTAATTATTTTCTCACGTGACGAGACCAGTTAGCTTGTCACGTAACAGTCTTATCCTGTTTTTATGTTCTTCAGTGATAATATTCTCTTTGATGCAACTTAATAAAGAGATATCACGCTCCAATCGGTCCAGTATCGAGTCGATCTCTTCTGTATCTAACTTCACTCGCTTACTCGCCGGCTCTCCATCGCTTTCGCCGCTGAATAAACTATCTATGTCGGCAAGATCGAAATTGCTGCTGCAAGAATTATCTATTTTATCAACGAAACCAACATCTTTACCCTTTGTATCACTACCGAGTTCAAGGCATTTGTGACGATATTTAAAATTGCAAATTAAGTTTAATTCGTCTCGCAACTTCGTATAGTCAAATGTTTTAGTGTTATTAGTAGCACATTGTTGCCAAACATCTGAAGCGGTTTGGTTCCCACTTATAATCGAATTAATTGTTAATTCTAAATATTTGCTATTGTACGTTCTTATTTCACTAAACAAGGATCTCTTAACTAAATCGTCACCATCTTGAATAATCTTTTTGAATGTTTTGTTGATAATTTTCTCTGCTTCCATTTTGTTTTCATCGTGGATCGGGTTGGCAGCCAATTTACAAAGCAAATTCATTAGTAACAAACTAAGTTCTGCGTTGCCACGTTGTATCAATCCCGAGATGACATGTAGGATCTGTAAGAGATACAGTTGATTAATTAGAAATCATCATCAGCCTATTATTGTACCGACTGCTGGGGCATATGCCTAAACAAACGGAATCGGGCCATGACTCACCACGCGGGCCAGTGCGGATTGGTGGGTACTACGAAATCAGATACAGCCGGAACTAACAGCTTAACATGCCTTCCGAAGCACGGAGAAGTTCTGTATGTATAGTAAATTTTTGCGCACCCATCCTATGACCGACCACTGCGAAAGTTGTTCAACTTCAACGATCGCAGCCGAACGGGCTAACCACTTGCGCCATCGAGCAACTTAATTGAAAATATTCATAGGATATTTTAATATATGAGATTGGCAGAGCATTGCAGGTAAATAAATAATTGAATATTACCACAAAGTTCGCAAACGCCGCGCCAAGCAGTCTGCTCAAAACAAATCGACACCTTCTACCATGACGACAATTTACTTGACTATTCGTATTTGCTATTTGTAGACTTGACATCAGTCTGTCCTTTTCATTCTTTATTCGTCCCCATCAAATAACAAATTACAACAAACACTATGTCCATCTTTCAGATAATCATCAACTTTATAATAGCCCTTATTCATAAGAGTATTATTGATCTGTGATCATTATTTTTAATTATAAACTTATTAATTTAACAGCCAAATTTTCTTAATTTAACAGTCAATGGTAACTTGATGTGCGGCGCGTGTAGATATTCTATATGAAATAAATCAAATTGATGGCTACATTCTCGCAAAAGAAAAAAACCCTGTCACTGGCAACAGATTTTAATAAAAAAGGTAATTTACATTTTATGCATTTAACTGCAACGTGTTTTGTTTATACCTACCTACCTTACCTATAATAGTTATTTATGCAACTATTGTATAATGAGGGAACTGTTTAAAATTAGGTATAACTAAGTATAAACAGTTGCACACGAAACCTTGTCTACACAAGGGTTGCCACCCGTACTTTATTATAAAGTATTGTACGTTATTTCGGGTAATTGTACTCTATACTTTATGCCAACAATAAAGTACGCGAAAATACTTTGTTTAATGTGATTTTTAATATGAAGAATTTTCGCGTAAAACGGACAGAGAGTATGAATATGTTGCCCTTAGCTAATTCCTGTAACATTTTCGTGACTATGCCTTTGTATCATGACCTTTTTCATTGCGGAAAAAAACTACAGAAGCCGCAAATTATTTATTAAAAGTTGCTAGTAGCAACGTAACATATATTTTAAGCTTACTAATAAAGTGGAATAATAAGTACTTTATTGTGGACACAATGTACGTTTTTTTACTACCTCTAATATCCAATGTACTTTATTTCGACAAAAAAATGGTGGCAACCCTAGTCCATGTTATGATTCCTACTAATATTACAAATATAAAAGTTTGTATGTTTGTTACTCAATCACGTAAAAACAACTGAACGGATTTGGATGAAATTTGGTGCGCATGTAGTTATAATTTTAGTAGGATTATAATAGGTACAGTAAAGCGGTGTATTTAATGTTTTTTTTTTAAAGCATTTAACTGCTAGATGTTTTTCTAGTAAACGGTGTATTTAATATTTTTCTTATTTGTATAAACTTTTTGACAATATAAAATATAAATTACCAATTATAATTGGCATATGTGTATATTATTAAAACCATATTTACTAGAGAAAGGATTTGGAAACATATTTGAAAAAAAAAACGGATTTTGTATTGATATTAGATATGAGCGTCGCGCCGGCGCGCCGCCGCCGCCGCCCTTTCCCCCCCGCCGCCGCCGCTGGGAAAAAGCAACGGCGCGCCGAGCGAGAAGACAATTAGTACGATCGAACTTCGCAGCAAGGCCACCGTGCGGGGTTTGAGGCACCCAGCCCAAACCGGAGCTCCATAAAGTGCCATCGACCGTATCACCCCGTGATACAGTCGACGGCACGCATCTCCTGGCCCGTTTGGGAGGACCCTGCCGAGTGCGGCTGCGGCGGCGCACAGCCGTGGAGCGAGGAGCTTGTAGTGCTCCTCGGAACTCCATCGGGGGTCCAGAACCAGGCCGAGGTACTTCAGGCTTCCCTCGACCGGTATATTGACCCCCTCCACCCGAATATGGAGCCCCGGTTGGGTGCTGCGGCGTGGGCCGTGGAACAGCATGGCCCTTCTTTTAGTCGAGGGCCACATCCAGGCCCAAGAGGCGGATGCGTCGAACGGTTAGCGAAGTGCCGACCGACGCTAGGCGAACCGCCTCCTCCACTTTGCCTTCGCCGCGACCAACGTGTCGTCGGCGAAGCAGACAACCTCCATGTTGGGCAGGAGGCTGCCTCACATCACCCAGTTGTATCCCAGGGGTCAGTGCTGGGTCCACAGCTCTGGAAGTAATCTGGCCATGGCCCGAGAGCACATGCTTCCATCGGGCCCCTCGTAGAGGACTGACCTCCCCTGCAGGTAGTCCTCTACGATCGCTCGCAGGTATGGAGGCACGCAGTGGAAACGCAGTGCCTCCATAATGCACTTGTGGGGGAGGCTGTTGAAGACGTTGCGGATGTCCAGCGACACCGCAACACTCTCCCCGCCGAGTGGCCGTTTCGGTCCACCCCTTCCACCATGGACCGGTTTCCCCGGAACCCGAACTGGTGTTCCGCCAGATTCGGACCCGGCCCCTCCAGGTGCTCGATGATACGCCCCGTCAGGATTCATTCGAAGAACTTCCCGGCGTCATCGAGCACCACTATGGGCCTGTAGCCGGAGGGGATGTGCGTGAAAACCTAAGAAACAAATATTTAAAAAATAATTTCTTTTGCCATATTACATTATTTTGGGTATAGTTACGAGTACTTTAAGT
Organism: Chilo suppressalis; assembly: GCA_902850365.2. Taxonomy (NCBI): domain Eukaryota; kingdom Metazoa; phylum Arthropoda; class Insecta; order Lepidoptera; family Crambidae; genus Chilo; species Chilo suppressalis. The sequence continues at coordinate 6,940,374 of OU963912.1, read as the reverse complement.
GCTTATTGTTACTCAAATTTTATGCTGATGTTGATTTATTTGTACTGTGTATAACGCCATAAAGGTTTTTATTTTTATTTTATGAACCATGTTGTTTTCTTTGAGTGTGTAATTAATACTGTAACGTGTTAAAAACGTTACATGGATCTCCTTCGCTCGAAGAGCGAGATAGAAGATTTTTTTTTGGTTGTCTCTCTGGTCGTTTTTATCTCGCGTCCATTTTCCTTAATCTGTGCACTTTTCATTAATATGTTTCTGCCCCTAAACAAGCAGTAAGCTGTATGGACGTTGTTCTCTTTGCCTTCCCGGCAAGAGAAAACAAACTTAAGAAAAAACTAATGTCACTTTAGTTCACGACGTAATTTTTACGTAAAACATGTAAGAATCTTAATCGTAATTTAGAACTTGATAATCCATTGGATTGTCGATTGTTTTTAATGATGTTTGCGCGGAATGGCGGCGATCTCATTCCAAGCTTAATTTGTTTGTAAAACGCGAAAAGCGTTTTTTTATTAGGATTTTTTATCTGGATTTTTTCATTCCAACTTCAACATTTCCCATGATGTGGAGGTGAATCTCCGTGTGGTAACAACGGCCATCCCTTACATATTTGCAACACCAGACATACTTAACTCCAAAGATGCAACGAGGTCGGTAATCTTCTAAATTCATAATTGTGTATCGGCCCCCATATTAAAGGTAACATTTTCACTTACATCTTGGTAGCTTTTTAGTATATAAAGTAGTTTCAAAATTTAGCAGTACCCCTTTTGGACCAGTAATTCTGTAGTAAATTTAAATAAATTGACAACCCAAAATGAATATGGATTCGCATTAAGCTCCCCTTGCGATTAATGGTCCATTGCTTTCCCGGCTAATAATATGGTACAGTCCAGGCGCCCGAATATTCTTTTTTAATTGATTTCGGCCTGTCCATTTCAAAAATCTATTATTAACTATTACAATTGTCACAATTGCTTTTATTTTTTCTATTACAATACAAATGTTACGTATAATACATATTACAGAAAATAAGAATACTTTAGATTTATAAAACGGTTATTTTTTATCAAGTTTCATCTATTATTTCCTACCGATACATGAAAAAGTCTTGAGGGGTCACGCCGCCGACGGCGCCGCCGTCGCCGACCTCAAACAGTCGGCGCGCCGCCGCCGGTCGTGCACCCATCAGCGCTCATATCTAATTGATATACACAACAGAATCATTAATAACGTATGATCATTTTCAAATACTTGTCAATTAACCAATACTGCTATTATGATTATCATTAATCTAGAACATTGTCTTAACTATTTATTGCATTAAGTTTAAACGTGGTTTTTCAAGATTTCTCGGTACCACAACACACAGATCATCTGCATTAAACAATTTGTATTAATCTATATCTGATCACCTCATTGGTGAAAAGATTTATCATTCCGTCCATTATCGGTACCGTTAATCGAATCTAATTCATTTTTAATTACAATAACAATGATCATAACAATGTTATGAAAGATGCATTAGAATAATTATATAAAAGAAAAACTTGTAATACGATTAAATAACGTTTAGTTAGATAAGTACAGACAAGGTCACTATTATGAGAGACTGAAAAATGTCGCATTAAACAATCCTTTAGGGCGCTTGTTAACTAGACGATTTCTACCCGGCTCTAGGAACGGATTACGGTAAGTAATCACCGCCGCCCATACACACATGCAACACCAGGGGGGCAATCGCCTAACGGGATTGCTATGGGTATCGCTATCGCTTTCGATATCACTTTGTTATTTCTGACCGCCGAAGGTTTTCAAATACCTTACGCTCATTGTCTTTACTATTTATATTGTTATATTATTATTTATATTGTTGTTACCAATACAAAAGAAAAAAAACGAGTGCAGGGCATTTGAAAACCTTCGGAGGTCAGAAATAACAAAATGAAATCGTAAGCAATAGCTATATCCATAGCAATCCCGTCAGGCGAATGGAATCCAGGAATATATCAAATGCGATGGCTTTTAGGTTTTAGGTCAAATTGGTCCGGAAAAACTGTTGGTGACAATGTATTCTACACTTTTGTCGTACGTGGTAAAAACATTCGACAAAATCGCTAGGTTGTGACTATCCACAACCAAATGTTATCTCAACCATTTGGCGGGAGTAAATTTTTTGTCGCGATGTACGATAGCGAAAAGCAGCGGATTAAACCGTGTCTATGTCCGGTCGTCAGTTATTTATGGGACACTATGGACTAAAACTTGTTTCTGATTGCGTCGTTGCTCTCGGGTGTGAGTGCTGATTGGTTCGATTGTTCGATGTCTGGTCGTCTGATTGGCTACTATCTATCAGGTGGAAGTGTAGTAGACGAGGTGAAGTCCCACAACGGGGATCTCGCGGTTCCGTACTTAATAGCGTATATTATAACCCCGGGGATACCGGGGTTTTTAGCGGATAGTATGCCGTGAGCGCTCGTAAGCCGCACGGACTACCCAACGGCTTCTCCGTTTCGCACCCGTGAGACTTGCGAGAGGCTAGCTGTGAGGTCCGTTCGTTGGTGTGCACCTTAAGAGCCCTTTTACAAAATTGCGCCGCTGCCGTACTGATCGGCCCGTAGGTAGATTTGCACGAGTATATATTGCATTTTACGGGTGATGTTTCGAGTCTTATAAAATAATTATTAATGAACTATGTAATTATAAAAACATATACATATTTCAGTGGTTCAATGAAATTAAATCTAATTAGAATTACTACTACTTAATTAGAAGTTATTGGTAGTAATTCTATTTAATTCAAAATACGAGGTAAACCTGCATTATTTTTTGGGAAAACTCACGGAGGTTAGATGTTTTTTTTTTGATAATTAATGAGATGGAAAATCAAAATTTATGTTACAACAAAAACATATTTCTGATGTCGTAGTAATAAACTTGATTTAATTTATTGAACATTATTGAGAGATTGAGGCGTTTGAAGTTGTGCATAATATCGTTTTTTCCGTAAACTAGCTGCAGTAGAACGACCAGTACAAAAAAGGGAATATAGTATTTGCAAATATTCTACATTAACTTCAATAAATCTACTGTTTACTTATATTGGAAATAATAAAAATCTTTTCTAAACTGGTAAAAGAAGCGCTTAAAACATATTTTTGCAAAAAATGTGAAAGGGCTCTTAAGAGCGCCAACGTCTGTAAATAGTAGAGGTTTTGCCTGCGTAAAAAAATGTGGAAGTGTAGAAGGGGCGAGCCGGCGACATCTAGTTCCCGTAAAAACGGTCAATGATCACACTTCTAACCTCTTTCTGTGTTCTGTGGCTGCAACGGTTTGAAGTCGGTACAAACAAACGCACAAACTGTGCTCGTGAATAAGTTTATCCGGCACCGGCTCGGGTAGAAACTGTGCTTAGAACCGGCGGAAAACCGATCGTTAACAAGCGGGCGCTTGTAAGGGCTTATGAAACTACTATTTGTACGATAATCACACTAATATTTTTATTATAAAGGCGAAAGTTTGTGAGTTTGTGTGTTTGTTACTTCTTCACGTCTCAACGTCTGCAGCGATTTTAATAAAATTTGGTATGGAGTTAGCTGACACCCTGGATTAACACATAGGCCACGTTTTACTACGGAAAATATTCCTAATAAACCTAATAAAACAGTAGTATTAGTAACTAGTATTGAATAAAACCATACAATGAAAAAACGAATTATGTATGGAGTATTATATAAAGTCACATTGCATACAATTTATATTAATACCTGCGGACCCGACAGACGTTGTGCTGCGCGATAAAAATATAAAAAAAAACTTAAAACCTTACTGTAGCATAGAGCCCCCTATCGGGTAGAGTTGTAAGTTATCTTAAATTATCTATATATGCAACTTTTTTAATTGATTTTTGAAGTTATACTTCTTTAGCCGCGTTATGTTAAAATTATGAGAGTGAAATTTTAAGATGCGCGCGCATCACTGTAACACAAAAAAGTAACATAATGAAGTTAGCCGCGGGCGCGTTATTTGTAATATTTTATTTTCCAAGTGACCGTGGGGCAGTTTTGAACAAAGCAAACAGGGCAGATTTGAACGGGACATTGAAATGAAATGAAATGAAATACGAATTTATGTGAAGGTCAAGAAGCTACGCCATCGGTTCGCAAAACTACGGCGAGGGGAGACCTTGTACTGAGAAGAACCGGCAAAAAACTCAGCGAGGGCTGTTTTTTTCTCCCTGTATTGTATACAGTGTCGTCAAGTTGAAAAATTACTTCAGAAATACGTCTATAGTCACTTTCCATTACATCATCTAGAATATAAATATATAGTTACAATTAATTTTATTAACCACTTAGTGGTTAATAATCCACCATTATTAGACATCTGTTCGAAAGGTACTTTGAACGATCCACGGAGCTCCATAAGATGATCGCGTTGTCAAAAACAATGTTGGCACGCTCGTCGCCTCTGATCACTGTTTTCATATTTATAATATTTATCCACATGTTTCTAGTTTCTATATAGACACAACGTGTTTTAGTTACTTACAAGTGCTAATTACATATGGACTAATAACTTAAATTCAGCAGTGATTTTAATTGAATATTTTGAATATTAATCAAATTAAAACTGAACTGAATTGACTGTGTTAACTATCCTTTTCCAGTCCTTTTATTATTTTATTGTAATTATTAATTATTTGCATGCAATTAAAAAATATTTTTAATGATGCTAAAGAAGTATAACTTCTCACGCGCGTACATAAGTTACACGCATCCATTTTTTTTCCATAAGAACCTTTCTACAATGCATTACAAAACATTTAAAATCGATTAAATCGGTAAACTCGTTCTTAAGTTATGGTGTGACCAAAGGAAATAAGGATTCATTTTTATATAGTTATATAGCAGACTAGTGGGAGCCCGCGACTTAGTTTGCGTGGAAAAAATATTTTCCCATACGTCCCCTTTCACTTCCTTCAAGGTTAATTTCTAAAATAAAGACTACTCCATAGGCCATAGGCTTCCCTCAGACTCAACCATCTCTGTACCAAATTTTCATCTAAATCGGTTCAGCGATGAAGAGGTAAAAGACAGACACATTTTCGCAATTTATATTAGTATGGATTTTACTTACCTTAACGACATGTGAACTTCTACCGTAGACTGAGTATACCATAGAGTTTGTTAATGACACCAAAGCTTCAATGTATTCAAAGAACCACATTGTGTTTAAGTCCATTGTGTCTGAGAGGAATGTCAAGTTTTGAGGACACGCCTTTGACCAGCCTTCCAACAAAATTCCTTCCAATCCTTCTAGAATATTACAAGAGCATGTGGCCACTAATCTGGTAACTTTAATCTGAAATTATAACTGAATTGAGATCTGTGGGTGTCCCTAAAAATCTATATCAATTTTACTTTGTTTACATTAAGACTTAAAACTCATGGTTTTCTATTTCCATACCACCATGAGATACGAAAGATCATAAGTGAATATTATATTTTTAATTAAACGGTACGAAATTATTAAATATCGACTTCTAATATGAATTCGCTAATCTTAGAGAGATTATGGAAAAAATACGTAAATATGTTCTCTTGTTATTCCTTTTGTATAAATTAGTATTTCTTTAAAATTTAACAATTAAAATTACAGCAGCCAAAAAAATACAATGTTCATACCAAACCAATTAATTTTTCGTGACACTCAAACGGCATACTTTTAAAAAACACGGTCTTAATTTTTTCAACAATATCCTTTTCCACTATCCTCTGCAAATCTACGGGCAAGTTCCTGATCTTCAATACGGCCCACAATGAGACATTATTCTGGTTCATCGACGGATTGTATTGCTTGTAGAGCCTGACTCGGTCTTCGATATCCAAAAGCTCAAATAAACTTGTCATTGTGCGTTCCAGATGAACCCTTTGGGGAGAGAGGGAAAACATCGGAGCGTTCCCCAATTTCAGATATGTTTGACAGAGAAACATCAACTGAGTGAACAGCAATTGTTTGTTATTGGTTACCCTGAAATGTGTTATATTTATATTTATACACAGCTTAATTTATGTCACCTGGGATTGGAAAGCAAATTTTTGAAACGAAATTGTGTAATGAACTTTATGTTAATACAAACTAAATACGAGAGAATTTTCGAGATGTGCGTGTGTTTCAGGATGTGGGAATGCATGTGGATTCCCCGGAAGACGCACAATTTTGTTTTGGCGCGAATTTAGTTTAAATATTTTATGTTACGCAATTGACATATTTTGAAGCCTTCTAAAGCAACCCGTATAGACGATATGACGTTTTTTTCCAATGTTCGTTTTTTTTCGTAAGTATAGTAAGTATACGCCTTTATATTTATAAAAATAAAATAATAATAAAAAATATATTATTGTCTATACTTAGTTGGTTGCTGGTATAGTTTGCTTTAGAAGCAACGTTATTAAATACCCTAGAACACCACGTGCGCTCAAAATGTGTCTCAATCAAGAAGTGCTTGAACTCCATTCACACACACATTCACAGTCACGCGCAACCCGTTGAAAAGTCAAGATGCCGCAGAGCTCCGTGAAAAAATGCGAAAATAATACTTATAGTACGTAAAGTGTCGTTTTTTCGACAGATATCTAATCAATGTTTGTTAATTTAACGCATTTGAAGCAACTTTTGTTCTAATACTTACTATAAACGGACTTATAGAATATATTTCTGATATTCAAATGCATGGTCGGTTATATAGCCATCTCTATTCCTCGCGGTCAGTACCTGCTATATTGCTAGCAGCGCATTCAGAATTGCGTGTAGAGTCACAGAAATAAGGTCTATATTCTTCCGCATATAGCAATAAGTCGTAAAATTTTACGAGCTTGCATTTCGAACTGTCAGAACTCTTTGACGTACGCGTTTTAATTAAGACCTTATACAGGGTGTGACAAAGTCCGAAATAAAACTTTAGGGTTTGGTTGTGTTCCTTGTATAGAATTACCTACGAAAGTTTGACGCCTTTCAGACCACTTTTATTTTCTAATTAAATTAATAAAAATATCGTTTTACACCTGTCTATGACAACCCTATAAATGCGTACGATTACTACTACCTAAACATACCCCCCTCTCTCCCCCAGGCGCCCCTGCGCCCCGCTCAGATACCTAAATTTTTTTATTTCTGAATACATACCTACAAATTTTATTTCGGAATTCTGTAACACCCTGTATAGTAGGCATTAAAGGTGACTTTCAATGTTTAAATAATGCCTTACATTGTTTTTCAGAATACGATGAGCTCGGAGCTCCGTAGATCGTCCAATGTACCTTTTGGACAGGTTTCCGTCACGATTTTGATCGTGTTGGTGTATCTAGGGTATTTAATATCATTATTTAGAAGGCTCAAGTTATGTGAAAAAATCAATTAAAGGTATTTTACCTTTAATCAAATTTAAAAATATTTTTTTTTTCTCAAAAATGCGAATTGTAGTCTTTTTTCAGTGTTCACAATAGCTTAATCAAGGTTCTTAAAACACTGTGGGCTGTTATGGAATTGGAATCCACCCATTTGCGAAGATCCCAGCAGTAGATGCATTTATTGGCTAATGAAAGGACGTTAAAAAGCTATGATTCCTTACCGAGTTAACATAATCCATAAATTGGCTGCAAATAGTGGACTTATGCTGTCAACTCTAAATAAAGCTTCGAAAATGATCTTCTCCAATCCGCAATATTCTTGATTGTTCATACTGAGCGCGAAACATGTAGAATGGATCAATATATATTCGAAAAGACCTATAGAATCAGCTGGAGAGTTGCTGGTGACGTCAATATTGAATTTCATGCCAATATTTAACCAAACGTAACCTGCAATTAGACATTATATCATTTAGGTAATTTAATTCTAATCAATCTCTTTTTACGATATAGTGATAGCTATATTGTATATGCCAGATTCCCAGTGCAGAAAGCCTATCACTCAGATTTCAGAACAAAGAAATCTGAGGCCTACCATAGGACAAGGTAATTACCTACATTAAGAGCCCTTTTACAAAATTGCGCCACTGCCGTACTGATCGGCGCGTAGGTAGATGCACTACTAGAGTGCGCGCCAGATAAGTCTGCACGCGGCCAAAATCGGAACTAATCGCAGGCCGCCATGTTGTCGTTACGTCAGGTGTTGTAAGTGTGTAGAGTGTTTTGTTTTTTATTAGTTTTCAGTGGTCAAATTTGGTAATCATCATGCCAAAAGTCATTAAAAGTGCTGGCAGAGAGATTGTTTTGAATGTAAAACGTTCTTGTGAAGCAGAACGGGAAAATAAGGGACTAATTGTACCATTTTCTGAAGTACGAGCACGGACCGCTTTCTTGACAGGTAATTTTTGGGGTGACCATTGCATAGTATTTTGCTTTCGTGTAGGGTAATTTCTGTTTTTTAAATATGTCGGATAATCATAATATATTTATTCGTTTCAGGTATTTCTGAACGGACTGACACTCATGTAACTCGAGAAAGTACTGAAACTGAAGCTTCAAATTAAAAAATTATAACTCCAGGAAAAAATAGGGAGCGAAAGAGTTTTTTGGTAATAGACGATTTTGACAAGTGTGCTTTAAGGCACATGATACAATCATTTTATGTCGTCAAAAAGGAAATTCCGACCATTCAACACTATAACAACGTCGGAATGGATTAACGTGTCAACACGTGGAAAAAATCGAAGACTAAATATTTCCAATCAGATAGACTTATGGATATAGAACTTGACAAATTGATCCTACAAGTGACGATGAAAGGTACGACTCTTCTGACGACGAAATCAATGAAGACCCAGAAAGTAATACATATAATGGAAGCCATTGACCCTCTGGAGGACCACAAATATACAAAATTTTAAAGTACTGCTAATTATTCAATAAAAGATTTGGAGAAATATTAATTGTTGTTTAATTTTTAATTAAAAACACCTCATAAAAAGCGATACTACAATACCTGTATGTATTGTGGGGGATATTCCAATTTTTTATTTAAATATATATTATTTAGATCTATCCTTAAGTATATTTTTTTTTATTTGTAGTTCACTTAGCTAGTTAGCTTTTGTTCGAACAATAATATACTATGAAAACACCATGTTTGTTAAAACTGTGAACAATTAGAATGTTTGCTCTAGAAAACCATATTTATTCTATTTCAATGAAACATGACAAACCTGATGCCATTAGTAGCCAATGTATTTTAACCTCATCATCCCCCTCAATTCTAATTTACCATAAAATAAGAATTAAATTTATATAAACTAATGAGACGTTTTTTATTAACCTCATCAGATTTTCCCTCTTCTCCTATTTCATGTCTGTGATCGGAAATTTATTTCCCATAACTGGCAACATTAGTCACGCCACCAGTCGCGCGCAGACTTATCTAGCGCGCACTCTATATATTGCATTTTACGGGTGATGTTTCGAGTCTTATAAAATAATTATTAATGAACTAATTATAATAATATATACATATTTCAGTAGTTCGATGATGGTAGATTAGTTTTATGAAAGTTTTAAATGGTAATTCTATTTAATTCAATATCAAAATACGAGGTAAACCTGCATTATTTTTTGGGAAAACTCACGTTGTTTTTTTGTTGATAATGAGAGATAGAAAATCAAAATTTTAATACATTATGTTACAACAAAAACATATTTCTGATGTCCTAGTAATTAATTTGATCTAATTTATCGAACATTATTGCGAGATTGTGGTGTTTGTAGTTGTGCATATTATCGTTTTTCCCGTAAACTAGCTGCAGACTGCAGCTAGTTTACGGGAAAAACGATACTGCAGCCTGCAGTAGAACGATCAGTACAAAAAAAGGAAAATAGTATTTGCAAATATTCTATATTAACTTACAATAGGAAGAATAAATGTATTGTTTAATTCTATTGGAAATAGTCAAAATCTTTTCTAAGGGCGTAAAAGAGGCGCTCAAAAATTACGATTTTTAGCAAAAAATGTGAAAGGGCTTGTAAATGATTTTTCGTATATTTCATTAGTAATTTACATTGTATAAAGTCTTGATTCAGACCAGCACAATACAGGGTCATCTCTTCTTGGTAACCACAAATATACAAATCTATAAAGTTCGATCTACTATAGTAACCTATAGAAAAGGTAGTTATATTTTTATTGAAGTTTTTAACTTTTAGGTTTTCGTACTAAATGTTCTCGCTTAAACTGTGCGCAGGAAATTAATAAATCAAGATTTAAGTTATTATTTCTTCTAATAAGGATTAGTATTCAAAAGAGTGTAGCAATAAAAACAAACACATACATTCATATATATACAAATAAAAACTTACAGTCAGGCATCATTTTGAATAGACAAGTGAAAAATTCCCTTCTTGGAAAACTAATTCGATCACTTTTCTGTGACACCAATCTCATAAGGGTTACCATGAGAATAATATATCCTAAAACTTCGTCATCTTGATGCCGTTCATCAAACTTGTAATTTATAATTATCTAAAAATTAAAAACATAAAAATGTCATTAATGCATTATATGTCAAAATTCAATGCTATAATTAGAATCACAAATGCTTAAGATAGAAGATTCTAACATAGAAATCTTTAAGAATTTTTACTTTGGGTAACTTACATGTATAAAACTTTCATCACACAATAATTCGTTCACTAGAACATCGGCCGGATTCAAAACATTGGCGGACATAATATTCGTGAACTGTTGCGATTTGCCACCTAAAGTTTCGAGATAAGAGGGATTATGCCTAAAACATAAGAGTAAAAGCCCTGTGTAATAAGAAGAAGCATTTGTTTCATTTAAAATTTGAAAATAGTTAGTTTAAAGTTATATTTCAGCTATCCTGCAATTTATTATTCTAATTATATTCATATTTTATACTTACAAATATAAATTAATTAACAAATCAACAATACGTTGATACGGTTTTGATTTTGAATGTTTAAAAATAGTGCATACTTTTAACAGTATTTTTATCATAAAGTTGGTCAGTTTCATTGATCTCATTATAAGTTTGTCCTCCTGCTCCACCTTAAAGAAAATAGAGGTAGTAATAACTTTTCTCAGCAACTAAGCTAATAAATAGGTACCTACTAAGACAAAAATATATTATAGGTACGGATTTTAGTCTGGAAACGTATCTGTGAAAAATGTTGTTATGAAAAATTTTGTACTCGGGCTGCTGATCAACCATAATTGAATTTCTGCTAGGGATGAAGTGCATTATTTTTCGAGATGTTTAATATTTCAGAAAATGCGAGTAATCAATACCGTTTAAATTGTGGCGGCGACATCCACATGCCCCATATGTTTCCAAGTAAAATATTACTCATTTCGTGAACAGATGGCGCTGCTGGCCGAGCATTCAATAGGGATGACAAACGGGGTAAAGTACACGAAATTCTAATAAGTTCGTCAGTGACATAAAAAAAACATAAACACTTATTTTTTCTTTTGTCAATCAAACAAGAAATGACTATTATTTGAAAGTCCCCCCGCTCATGACGTCACTTTTAAGTAAAATTTGTACAAAGATGTGACGTCATGCGTCATTTCAAATCATTTTAACGTTTTGATTATATGAAAAATGAAAATGACCAATACGTTTCGATAATCTACCTAGGCAAAGAAAAAAAAGGTTGGCTTGCATCCCTTTAATGGTCATTCGAAATCGACGGTACGACGATATAGGAAAGCTTACATCGCGCTAATGGAATTCTGAGGTTTATATTACTATAATATCCTGAGCAACATAGGTCTCAGCTCACATACTAAGATCACCCAGCTCCAAGGAAGATCTCCGTTTCACGTCTCCAAGGTATTAAGGCCCACTTACAGCAGTCTTAAATCAATAAAAATCTCTTAAATGTGCATCAGCAGTTCCTTAATGGGAATCTACTACACGACTCAACTGGTATCGCAATCATCTCTATTTTTCACATTGTGGTTCTAAGCAAAGGTCAAAAAGATTATTGTATAAACACTTAAATGTGACTTAGCTATTGGATTAGGCCCTTTGGTTGTTTACCAAGGTTGGTACAGTAGAACGCCGATTAACCGAATCGCCAATTATCCGAATCAGTCCTAAGCGTAATTTAAAAAATCAAAACCAAATTTTCTTTGTTTTGTTTTGTTGTAAGAAGTTGGAACTCACTGGAGTCCAGATGTATTTCAACTGTTATGGTTGAAAGCTAGACACAAGACACTACATTTTGCGTGTCGCGATTTTTTTGCTACTATGTACATTCATTATTGTATTTAGTATTTTAGAACTGTGTTTGTTAAACTTATAAGGTTTATTCTATGTGTGACAGTTTGTTTTTCTTTATTACCAGTTTATGTCTGATTACCTGAATTTTCGATTATCCGAATCGACCCCAGTCCAAATTAATTCGGATAATCGGCGTTCTACTGTAATTTACTGGTGTGATTACAAATAATAAAATTTGTATTAAAAGTATTATTGTCATACAAACCTCCATTGAAGCTATTATATTACTGGATACCATAGAACAGAGAACATTTGTACAATCATAATAAATGCTGCTATCCATCAGATAGTTAACATATTTCTCACATATCATAGTGTAAGCTTTCCACTGCTCTGCCATAGTCTTTATGTCTAGAGTTTGAGCCACTTCACCAATATGCAAGTTAATATTTAGTGCTGCAATGAGAAAATTATAGCTTAATAATTATTTTGTATCTGTTTTACTATGGGTAATAATTGGCGAAATATCTGTACAAAACAATAAAAGGTTAAACTTTTTTTTACTAAGTATATTTATATATTTTATTAGGATAGGCATACATTCTTAATAGAAGAAAAATATTTGGTACATATGCTACAACTATCATTATTTGCATAACATAATTTTGTGATTTTAGCCACTTTAACAGATAATTTAATATGAGAAAGTCGCTAAAAGTACATCTACAACAACTGTACCTTCATTTATAAATGAACCACTTTCTATAAATAAATGAATTCAAGGAATATAAAAAAATAAAGGCAATACCTTCAACCAGTATGAGCAATTCTTCTTTGTTAGTGTGATCGAAAATAAAATGCTTTTCTATCACCATCAAGTAAGTGAGCTGCAACTCATGACAAGTTCTGAACAAATCTTTGAGTTGTTGTTGTATGCTTGCTAGATGATCTCCATATACAGCTTCGCTAGAATTTCAATAACTATGTTATAAGTACAATTTAAAATAATTAAATAAAAAATAGTAAGAATAAAAGGAAATTAAAAAAACATTTGAACTAAAGAAAATTTAACAATAAAATAATCCACACTGTTCAGGCAGTAGACAGGTCTTGAACAACAGAAATGAATTGAAAAAAAACAAGTTAAAATTTCTTTAGATTTAAACATCTAGTAGCAAAATACTTAGAAAATTAAAATATAATAAAGAGGCCAAATATAAAATTTATTGAACATTTTTGTGCCTTATTGGGATGCAAAATATTTTAAATTACTAATTATACACTCCTATTATGATTATTATATTGAGATATAATGATAGGTAATGAGCAACTGCCAAATTACCTGTTTCTGCAATGTATAAAAATATCCACAATGATTTGGCCGGTAGTTGTAGGAAATGTCTTCATGGTACTACAACTCATTGAGACAGATTCTATAATTTTCTTTATAAAACTAGACAGCAATTGGAGGATGTCGACAGCATTATCTAGAAAATGGGATAGTTTCTGTGCCTGTACATCTGTTTCCAATACAAATTCATCCAATAGCTTCAGTGTCTGGAAATCATTGAGCATGTATACTTCAGATGTATATACAGATTACCATATGTGAATGCTTGTTTAGGTAAGAGAAAAATAAATTGTGTCAGGTAAAAGCATGGGGCTTTTACTAAACACAAGCAATAAACAATAATTTTAGTGCAATAAAGCATTGATATAGTTTCTGAGTGGATACAATATTAAATCAATTATTCACTTGCAATCACTTAATTTCACTTCAAAAATTTAACATCAATACAAAATCTTCTCACCTGTGATATACATAAATAACAATCTTGAAGCAGTAATGTGAAATAATCACAAATCGGTGTGTCCATCCAAGTAGAGGTGTCATTACAAAGAGAGGTTTTTGTTTTGTTTAACAAAGTCTCGTAAGTATTCATATTTATCTGGATAGTGTTTGTAGTAGAGAAATTAAGTACTAATTCCAAATAATACAAACACAGCAGAAAGTTTTAACCTCTCGCAAATCTCACGGGTGTGAAACGGAGAAGCCGTTAAGCAGTCCGCGCGGCTTACGAGCGCTTACGGCTAAGTTCATTTCCCAACCAAGGCATTCTTTAGTTGTCTATTTAGAAGTTGTTATAGTTGAGTGTGTTAAACACTGAGGTTAAACATATTAAAATCATGTTAATTCTGATAAAACGTACTTACAATACATTTATTACATAAAATGTATAAAAGGATACTGTATTTGTTTCAGCGGGTACAGTAAGTGATTGATTTACGTAGTCTGAGACATCTGAACTTTGTGAGTTATCCATTTCTATAAAATTCTTTTCTTACGCATTTGAGGCCTGAGTGCATTTTAAGTTTTATTCTTAAAAAATATTTTTACCGCATTTTTCCATGAAGTTTCGGTTTTCGAAACTTTGACCAATGTTGCCAGGTCCGATATTTAAAAAATCGGGAGGCATTATAGAAAAAAACAGTAGATGTATGGAAACAGCTACAAGAAAAATAGCCTAGTGGCTTCTGCCGCCCCTCAAAGCTATTTTTTCTTTCGACAATTACATTTATTTTATAATTATTAAGGTTATCTACATAATTAATGACAAAAAATGCAACTCAACATGCAATTTAAAAAAGAAAATCGTATTCTAAAAAAACAGGAGATTTGTGTAGAAATACAGTAGAACAGGAGAAATTTCAGAAAAACAGGAGATCTCCTGTAAAATCTGGAGACCTGGCAACACTGACTTTGACAGATGTTGTTTTTTTTTTGGTTTAGTTCTCCCTTTTCAAGGAAGGCAAAAGGAACAATGCCCATACAGCCTAGTCTTAAGTTAAATTATTCTGTTTTTCTTTTTACATTAGAATGTCGGTGTGACGCATTCTAATGTTTCTTGAAGTGTTTGGCACGAAATGTATTGAGCTGGCTTTTTCGATAAGCTTCTGTGAGGTAGTCAATACTACAATAAAATTCTCACGTCCACTTGACCGGAATAGCGTATATTTTGACGATTCTACTAATTCTTCAGTTACGCAGACAGTTGTAACACAAAATCACACCAATTTTATTTCACAATATCCACTATGAACGAATTTAAGAATAATTAAAATAAGACGCCAACCACACTCAATGAAATCCCGCCAAAAACCTCCCGTTATGTTTTTTAAAATTCTTCCATGCATATAAAAAAATACTACTTCGAAACAAAGTCTATGGTTTCTTAACATACCGATTATCAATTTTAGAATCCATTTATATCCATTTTTGTTGACTTCTGTTAGACTGACAATTATAACTGCTCTGTGCCTGTGTCTGACAATGACATTTGATTGATTATTTTTTGGATACCTACTCTATTACGAACGTACTTCAATTTCTTTTTGATTAATAATTTGATTCTTGGAAAACATTTTTGTAATCTTCCGGCTAAAATCTCAGTTTATTTCTGTGCCCAGTCTTCTCAAATAATAAATGGTTATTTCCTAACAGAGTAATGGCCATATTTGAAAAACCATCACAAACTAAAGCTGTTGTAGATGACACAGAAAAATTAATTTGTACTATTGAGAATGCTCAAAATATCAACAAACACACTGTAAGTATAATAAATACATTTCATAAAAAAAGTAATTCAAACTTCTGTTTTACTCAGTCTTCCAGAATCACGTGAAGTGACCTTGTATTAAAGTTTTCTACAAGATTTCATTACGAAATTATCAGCTGTTTTTCTAATTTTAAAACATTATATTTTTTGTTTACATTGGCTAATTTGCGTGTTTGTTGGAAATGTTTATTTATTTATTGACTAGCAGCCCAGCTAGCCTGCGCATACAAGGGACTTTTATCCACCGTAATAGATCGCTTACAACTGCACCGAGTATCGCACACGATTGATTAAAAAAACCGCGGACAAAAGTCCCCCAAAATACCTCACAAAATTTTCGGAGGACAATATCTGCACACCATGTGCATTGAGTCCCTGACAAGTCCCCAGTGTACTATTTTTTCATAGTACGCGGACAAAAATCCTCTGCAGACATAAGTAGAAAAATAGCCTCTCTTACAAGTTTAAAAAAATAAGCTCTTAAAGGCACAAATTTTATTTGTGATTTTTTGCTTGCTTTTCAACATACATCCTGCCTCTCACAATTTCTCTCAAAGTAACATAAAATTTGTTTATTTATTTATAGGAATACATATTACGAGTTCAGAGAGGTCCATGCAAGGAAAATAAGTGGAATGTATCTCGAAGGTATAGAGACTTTGCATCCTTGCATTGTAACCTTCAAGCTGCTAACATTGAACTACCGTTGCCCCCAAAGAAGCTTATTGGAAATATGCAACCCTCTTTTGTTGCAGAGAGACAAATAGCCCTTCAGGTTAGTTTTATAATTGTTTTCTATGTCTGAAATTTCTAAAACTATTATTAATGTTACTGATGTATCATGATGCCTGTAGTTCCTGAATATTTTTAAAACTTTGTTATTTTTATATCTAGTAGGTATTATGTAAAGTACTTCATTTTTATGTCATATGAGGCTGATTTTATACTGCTGTTTTTCTTTTATTAATATATTGTTAAAATCTTTTTCAGATATATATAAATGAAGTTTTGAAGCATCAGAGACTTTCCTTGTCATTACCAGTAAGGAGCTTTTTGGACCCCAAGAATTACTCATTATCCATAGCAGGTAAAAATTATGGTACAATCCATATGTGTGAAGAAATGCTGTAGATTACAGATCACATTTTTCACAACAAAGATTTTATTATGCAACTGTTTATAATTGATATGTATTATCAATATAATATAGTTCTACATCAAAAACCGTAAATCAAGTTACTTGATACCATAAAATCAACTTTGTGGAGACAAAGAAAGTTAATTGATTTTGCCCTATTATCTGATTTCGAATTACTTGGTATTCACTCTACAATGGCAATGGTATATATTTCCCAACATAGTACTATTCAGTTTAGTTCTACACTGAATGAATAATTTAATTGCATCCATTCACAGAGCAAGCTTTACAAACTGTATCAATAGCATTGCGTGGAGATGGACACTATGAACTCAAAGGTCCTCTGAATGACATCGGCTGGAGAATACGTAAACATTATTTTTTAGTAAGTCATTGACCCATAATAAGGCGTTTGTATCAATCTTTGTAGCTTTGCTTGATAAAAAATTAAAAGAATGCTACTGTAATCGCAACTACATGTTCCTCAGTGTATTTTTAGTAATGTTGACTCATCCAATGACAGATAAGCATTGTTTTATGTCTGCAGTCAGAGAATTTTCAAGCTATTCTTGATGATGAAAACAATCTGAATGAATATGAATGAAGTGCTCTTTTTTTAATTATTTTAATTTGCAAAAATAACTTATTTATTTTTGTCAGATATCTTTACCTAATCTGTTATGTTAACCAATTTCGCAACCATAAAATTTTCATGATGATTTAAATTATGAACATTCTGGATTAATCGCTGAAATAATTCCAGGTGACTGAAGTTGAGAACAAATTAAACTGTATGCTGTCTTGGCAAACTTATGGTCCAGACAAGCATTTAAGTGACAATGACCTGCAGTCTGCTTTTAAGAGTTTACAGAATATATCAGTAAGTTAAGATATATAATCACAGACTTTGTAAAAAAAGTTACTGTTAATAAGTTTTTTCCAATATTTTTTATGTAGAATAAGGAGGGTTAATTTCATCTACAGTATATGCTTTTTCCAAGTATTTCGTTTGTTTAACCTTATTTGGACTTTTGTTTACAATATAGAATGATCAATAACTGTGCAGGAAACCTCCTCAAGAATACTTAATAGTTAAACTTACATTTTATCAGCAACTGGAGTCCTTCAATTTATTTTCAGCACCCTCATATAGATCAAATATTAGCGATACATAATTTAGAAAGTGGTGCCTATGTAGTTAGAAGGATACACGAAAATGGAAGCCTCAGGGATATATTGTATGGGACTGAATACTCTAAGAATCATTTAGTGAAATATGGCAACCCCAAAGTGAGAAAACCCCTAACTTTGGGACAGATTGCTCATTATGGAAATCAGATATTGCAAGCCTTGAGGTTTTTACATGATAAAGGAATGGCGCATGGTATGTATGAACATTTGCCTTTTCCCATTTAATAATAAGAAGTATGTGTGCTAAGATACTACTCACACACGCATACTTTTTTTTGGGTTATTTTGAAGGTTTGAAATAGGTCTTTTGAATTTAATAAAACCTTTTTGATCATTCTTGATCTTGATAATATAAAAACCAATAACAACAAGCTTTTTATTTAATAATTATATTTTATTAATTTTATTTATATATTTTCTTTAGATTTCAACTTCTAGCAGTTAAATGCTTAATAAATAAAAATATAAGTTTTATATACATTTTTTTTTGTAAATTTCCCTAATGTTTTTATTTTAGGTGCTTTTTGAACTGAGTGCCTTATTTATTGGCGCTTATTTAACCACAGGACCACCGATTATTGCACTATATTCAGCCATTATGTACTTAATGTTTTCTGTGGTTTAAATCACAGAATACAGAGGTTAGAAGGATCTTGTGGGCGGGGCAGGCGCGCCACAGTTATGTGTGAACAAATGCTCACAACTTAACCAAAACGTGATTCTGATTGCGTTGTTGCTCTCGGCTGTAAGCGCTGATGTCGTCATTGTTTGATGTCGCGTCGTTTAATTAGCTATTATCTATTAGGTGGGAGTGTAGTGGGGCCGAGCCGGCGACATCGGTTTCCGTACAAAACGGTCTATGATCACCCTTGTAACCTGTTTCTGTATTCTGTGGTTAATATAAAGAGTTGTGTATTGTATGCTATATATATATATATATATATATATCATTTCAAGGTAAATATTACAGTTCTAAAAGTTACTTCAGGTACATTGGTTTTTTTATTATTCAGGTCATTTACACCCAGGAAACATAGCCATAGTCAATCAGCGAGTGTTGCTACTTGACATAGAGAATATTCTATTAGGGGTGCCTTGTTTGTATCGACCGCAATTATTACACTTGAGGCTTGCAACCCCGGACGCTGTGGATATGTACTGCTTCGGCTTAACTTTGTACGAAATGGCATTCGCTACACCCTTAGAGGAACACTACTGTGATAATTTTCCAGAGGAAACACCCCATTTACTGGGTGAGTGAAAATTGTTAAATTAATGTTTGGCACGAGATACGAATTATTAATTCATACTGCTTAATCTGTTACATACATCCACTTAACGTAGTTGTCAAACCAATATGTATGTGCACTTTGAAAAATTCATTATTTTTAAAATACCTTGGTATTTTAAAATACTGCGAATTATGACAATGCTCAAAAATATACTTTTCAACTCATTTGCTAAAAAAATGCATACGGACGTTGTATACATTGTTTAGAAAGCTTTAATTACGTACCATACAACAGAGCGTGATGTATAAATTATACCGCACGCTCCGGCATATGGCACCGCGCCCTTTACGATTTTTTTAAGTTCGGTCGAACCTCCTTAGAAGTGATTTTAATCTATACCTTTGTCTTACTTAAATACGTGATGTATTCAATTCAATTATTTTTTTTGTGATTATGGCTGCGTCTCATTACGTGACGTGATGTAGTTCTAATTTTCACTTGGAAATACATAAATGACGTGTAGGTACTGTTTTCTCGCAAATGTGTTGATTTTCGTTAGGATTGGTATTTACAAACTCGTGTCTATGGTAAGCCCACGATTTCGTCTCGGGCTTACATTCGTCTACTCGTTTGTAATAACCAACTTACCGCACTAATATCTTAAATAACTAAATACCGTGCATCAGCCAGAATATTGTAAAATATTAATAGCTATGTTAGTTATTCTTGTGCACATAGCAGATTGGTTTGACAACCACCATACACATTCTTACATTCCAAACGTTTAAAATTATTTTGACATAAACCGATTAGCCGAATTTCTCAGTTCAAACCCAGCCCCCCCTAGCATGAGCACCGCGTATGGTATATAACGCGTTTTTATTACGCTCAATTGACAAATTACTACGGAGTTTGGGAGTAAGTAGAGGAGCTCGATGGCGCCAGTGGTTAGCGCGTTCGGCTTCGGTCGTTGAAGTTGAGCAACTTCTTCTTCTTCTTCTTGTTGCTACGGGCGTTTCCGCAACTCGACGTCCTTATGGCGCCGGTTTTGCGTGAGGAGGGTGTATGGCCGGAATCACTCCAGCCAGCCCAGCTCCCCCAGGAACGCCCCCAGGGCCTTCACATTGGTGACTGCCTCTTGAAGGTTTCCCGGTGAGCCGAGGTATTTCGCCTGGTATTCGGCCACTCCGTTGCATTCCAGCAGAACGTGAGTAGCTGTTTCTTCTGCCTCCATGCATCCTCTGCATAGGGGGCTGTCCGTGACACCTAAGTTGAAAAGATGTCTGTTAAAATGTACATGTCCAGTGATAGCACCCGTTACCATGCGCAATGTAGGTTTGCTTAGCTGTAGGAGAGTTTTGGAGAAGGCAGCGTTCACCCGTGGCAAAGCGAGCTTGGTCTGCCTGCACATCTCCAGGTCGAGCCAGTATTGCTGGTGTAGTTCGGCAGTGTGCTCGCGGATTTTATTGACGAGACAGCTTACCGGTATTGGGACGATTGGTTCAGGACCTGTTGGGGTCGTATCAGATCCCTTCCGGGCCAGCTCATCCGCAGCGTCGTTTCCGCGTGATCCACTGTGTCCCTTGATCCATTGGATGGTAATAGAATTGCTTGACCCTACCTTGTTTAAGGTTTGGTGGCATTCTTGTAGGAGGCTCGATCTGACTAAACAGGCATCTAGAGCTTGTAGGACTGATTTGCTGTCGGACAGTATTCGTATTTCCTGACCTGTTACCTTTCTTGAAAGGATCGCTGTTGCCGCCAGTGTGATGCCCATACATTCAGCTTGGAACACTGTGTTGTATGGGCTTAAGGGGAACGCGATGTGTATGTTCAGGTCCTCAAAGAAAACACCCGCGCCCGTGCCCGATGAGGTTTTAGAGCCGTCGGTGTAGATCATGAGAGCCTTGTGTGTTACCTTTGGATCGTTGTCATCCAGTAGATGTATTCTGTACTTTTTGTCAAATATGAAGGCGGGTATTATTTTGTCACATGCATCATCTATGAGCGGAGTGTTTACCCATTCCTTCAGTATACCGTTGAGATGCCTTGCTCTTTCGAACCTTACCAGTCCAAACTTTTGTAGTCTCAACGCTGTTTTAGCTGCTTCCTGTCATATGTAGATATGGAGCGGTGTGATGTTTAAAATAACTTCCAGTGCTGCGGTTGGAGCTGTACTCATGCACCCGGTCACCGCGCTGCATATCTGCCGCTGGAAGCTTTGTAGTTTGTTGACACAAGTAGTCTGGTTAGATCTCGGCCACCATATGATGGCGCCATAACTTACCATTGGTCGTATGACTGTGTAATATAACCATAGGAACAGTTTTGGTGCAAGACCCCAGCGCTTCCCTAACATTTGACGGCATTGCCAAAGTGTTACGCTGGCTGTCTTGATTTTGTGTTCCACATGGTTACTCCAGTTTAGCTTACTGTCAAGTATAAGGCCTAGATACTTTACCTCCTTCGACAGTTGTAGTGTGATACCAAACAGCTTCGGCAAGTTGAAAGCACCTACGTCGCGTTTGGTTGTAAACATTACCAGCTGTTTTTGTTGGATTAACTGTGAGGTCGTATTTCCTGCACCAGCATTCAACCAGTTTCAAAGCACCTTGCATGGTGTTACAGGTAATACTTGCGTGGGTGCCTAGGGTAAGTATAGTAATTTCATCTGCATACCCTATGGTGTAGTAGTGGTTCGAGTTTAGCTTGGTCAGCAGGTCGTCAACTACGAGGTTCCACAGAAGTGGCGAAAGAACCCCTCCTTGCGGACATCCTCGTGCCACCAGTGCTCCTCACCTTTTACCCGAACTATTCTATTGTTACTATGTTGAGCAACTTTCGCAGTGGTCGGTCATTGGATGAGTGACCAAAAATTTACTATCTCGAGCTCCTCCGCGTCGTTAGAACCCATCAACCCGCACTGGGCCCGCGTGGTGGGTCATGGCCCAATCTACCTAATCCATCCATAGGGAAGGCCTGTGCCCACTGCTGGGGCAGTGGACAGTGGACATTAATAAATAAAATAATTAAAGAAACAATAAATATTTACAACACTCACACCAATTAGCCTAGCCCCAAACTAAGCACTATAAGGCTTGTGTTATCGTATACTAGGGTAACGGATAGAATGACTGGAGTACAAATGCTCGTATTCATCACTCAAACATTTGCCTCCACCGGGATTCGAACCCCGGACCTCTCGAGTCGGCGACACCATAAAACCCGGAGTTCAAACCACTCGGCCACGGAGGTCGTAGATATAGGCTCGTCGTAGGTTGTAATAGGCTGATGATGATGATGATGGAGTTTGACAGTTAATCGCGATAAAAAACGTGATGTAAGGTAAATTGTGGTGCTCATGCTACAGGGACTGGGGGTCAATTGCCTAAATTTGTCAGCCAAAACCCGGGGTTATTTCAGGCTAAAGATATATACCCTCGAAACACTAGAGATGGTGATAGATTTGTTTTGGACTTTGCACCAAAAACCTCGGTGTACCAGAAAAGCTGTTATAACATGTGCTTATAACATTGTGTAAGGTATACAATAGAAATCCAAATCAATTCAAGCACGGACCTATAAAATTAATGACAAAAAAGTTACAGGACTGGTAAATAAGTAAATGTTTTTGTAGTACAAAAGAATTTTTATTATGAATTAATAATTGTAATTTTGTTGACATAACGAAGAAATGGCTATTGACTTAAAAAAGAAATACATGTTTTGTATAATTATGTGTTATATAATGTATGTATAGGTATTATATTTATTAATTATTGTAATTGTGTTGACATAATGAGGAAATGGCTATTGAATTAGAAAATTTGACATGTATTATATAAGTATTGGAATGCAACTATTACTCAATTTAAATTTGATTTTTTAAATAATTTATTAGTATTTTGAATGCTCTTCCAAGGGCGAAACATATGGAACTTTTTATATTATTTACCAGCTGTAACAAACTATGTTTCATTTCACTATCGCTATCGCTTACGATTTCATAATGCTATTTCTGAACACCGAAGGTCGTCAAATATCCCACGCTCATTTTTTAAATATTGTTATTACCAATGCAAAAGAAATAAACGAGTGCGAGGCATTTGAAAACCTTCGGCGGTCAGAAAAAACAATATGAAATCGTAAGCGCTAGCGATAGCCATGGCAATCCCCTTAGGCGTTTGGCCCTCTGGTCACACACTCTTGCATAGTGAGTTAATATTTCTTTTTAATTATGGTTATGTTGTATTTATATGCTTGCACTGATAACAGATTACGTGCTCCGTTTATGCTTGTCTCGGGAATCGATCAGGCAAGGCGGTCCCAGGATCGAGGATCTGTTGTGCCACCCGTTCTTCGCGTGCGCTCACAACGGCCTAACGCCACCTATGGCAAAGTTTCGTTTCAAACTGCCGCTTGCGACGAAACAGGAAATCATAAATGCCTTGTCGTTAGCCGAGACGAGATTACGCAACGAGCAGAAACTGGTGAGTTATCACTGTTTTCTTGTCCTAATTGCCCTTGCTAGGGTTCCGTGCCTTAAAGGAAAGGACAAAACAGAACCCTTATAAGATCACTTTGTTGTCCGTCTGTAGACGAGATTACGCAACGAGCAGAAACTGGTGAGTTATTATTGTTTTGTTGTCTTAATTGCCCTTGCTAGGGTTCCGTACCTCAAATGGAAAAACAGAGCCCTTATAAGATCACATTGTTTGTCTGTCTGTCTGTCAAGACTCTTTATTTCGAAAATGCGTGAAGGTATCATCAATTTGAAATTTAAACTATATACTAAGATCTGTGGTCCCTTGAAGCTGTGAAAAAATCCAACTTCTAAGTTAACGTTAAGAAAAGATGCGGCCGTTTATGCGTACCGTCAAATTTGTAAGGAACACACGGTGGGCTGGTCCGACGGCTTAACGTGCCTTCCGAAGCACGGAGGAGCTCAAGACAATAAGATTTTGATCACCCATCCAATGACCCACCATTGCAAAAGTTGCTTAACTTTCACGACCGCAGCCCGAATGCTCTAATTACCTGCGCCAAGCAACTCCTCATGACAATATGGCTATATTGATAATATGACTTTAAATATTATTACTGACATGGTATCCACAGCTTGGATAATTCTCACAAGGGACCCAAAAACTTGTATTTGTAATAAATTGTTTTAGGTTCGAAGTGTGAAGAGAGAAGTTCGCATTCAAGAAATACTAAATTCTGAGGAGGAGCTGAGGAAACAGAAACGACGAACGGTAAGATAGACAATTCGGTTCTTATTTCATATGCATTAAAGACCAAATTAAGATGCTTTAATATACGCAAATTCAAGTTAAATATGTTAGTGGTTCCTTGTTTTCATAATATAGTAGGCGCTTTTGCTATTACAAGTTAGTAGACACATATTTGCGTACCTTGCTTTTGTGAATTTACAATTTTTTACATTATCTTGTGGAGATAAAGTTCAATATGCAATATAAAACAAACTTACACATGTCGTTCGAATGTTCACTCAACTGATGTAATGTAGCTTGAGATATTTATTTTTTAAATACTGATTCAATTTCTTTTGTTTCCAAAATTCTTCTTGCATATTTTTTTTTTCTTTATGTAGAAAAAGAGACAAAGTATTTGGAAATCTACGTCATCATTGGCGGAAACTGTGCATTCGCATAGTGCTAGCACAGCATCCTCTCCCACGCCACCGGCACTATGTAAGTATATTACAAACAGAGAGAAATATTAAGATAAAGGTATATATGAATACAAGTACTTATCATTCCTGAAAAGACACCCAATTCCTTCGGTCTCGCCATCACTTAAAAACGACTTTACCGATTTCAGCCATCTTTTTAAAGTTGTCTTATTCTTAGTAGAAGGTTCTTACGAGAAAGTTACGCAGAACGTTATCAAATTTAAGAAAACTGAACTTACAAATCTACCTGATAAGTTATTTGTGGCTGTCAGCGCAAAAGCGGCCTAACCCTCATATTCTGATTCATTTTCTACAATTAAATAAAAATGTGTTAAAATTTAATTCAAAATCGGGCTATCTCTTGTTTCACCCGGCGTCAATAGATGGCGTTGCAAAAGTTCTTTTTGCATTGATTCCGCAAGTTTAAGTTTAAAACTAAAACTTAAATCATAAAGAGTGCTAAGGCTTAGCAAACTATTCATATCAACTTGGAGCGCCCGTCTGGGGAAGTAGTTGAAGACTTATAGAAGACCACTTCAAAAAAACTTTTAGTGATGTAGGGGATTGTGTTCAGGCCACCAAAGTAGGAATGCCTTGCTCATTTTTTATCGCTTTAGCTATTTTTGCGATTGTAATGCAATTCTCAAAAGAATCAGTAAAACAGTACATCAAGGTTAAGTTTTTAACCTGATGTACTGTTTTACTGATTCTTCCCTGCAAATATGGCGCAACATCGAAATGTAATTGAGGCTGGCATAGTGCAATTCAAACTTTATGTTTCATATTAGCAGCGAGCGCAACTTCTTATGCACCTATCTCAGTTCAGTGAAACCTGTTTACTGCTCTCCGATTTGCGCTAACTTCACACTTCTTCTTCGCTTGTTTTTTTTAAGGATTACCTAAACTGCTAGTTAAAACAATCTAAAAAAAATACTACTCGATAAAACCCTAGTCGGTCCAGGTATCAGATTGAATTCGAACCTGCATCGCCTTCCGCTGTCCGGGCGTGCGCACTTACCAACTATGCCACCGATACCTAGTATTTCCTAGGCTGCGAGCGGGTTCGAAACTTGTCTAATACCTGGATAGAGTGCAGTATTTTCTAGTGAAATTTCCTTTGGGGCCCAATTTAAAGCGACTAACCAAAGTAACAGTTTCTTACGGTGACAGAATTACAGTTTAGTTTTCAGTAAGTATACTTTGTTAGCTTTAGGAACTAACACGAACTGTGAGTATCGCACTAATAGGGACGACGACTTACTTTTTTTTCTTCGTGTATCCGGTAGATTACCAAAAAGTATTGGACACGTATTTATTTCTTTTTTCACACAATCAAAACATTACAGAGATATATTGATTTGAAAAGTCGCATTAAACGTCACGTTTTGGTACAATTTGTACTTAAAAGTGACGTCACAAGCCACCACTCCCAAACTTTGACGCGCTTTATCTTTATTATTTTTTGGTTGATTGACCAAAGAAAAAACGTGTCCATTATTTTTTGATGATCTAACTGACGGACTAAATAGAATTTTGTTTGCTTTACCCCGTCATCACCCCTATTCGTTGGCCTCACTATAGTGCGGTAATGGTGTAGTGAAAAACTCAATTTTACTTGCAGCCGTTGACAGCGGAGCGAGTCCAGTGGCCGTAAGCCCCTCAACCGTAAGTCCCGATACAGGACGATCGGCTTTACTCAACGCAATCTGCTCCTTCGACAAATCGCGCCTATCAAGAGTCGACGCCCGGTGAATATAACACGAAACGCATCAACTGTTTAAGATTTTAGTGATCTTCAGCTTGAGACGATAATCGTTTTGATTTAAATCTCGATACTGGGGTGAAACATAGAGCAACACGGCCGACGCGACCAGGAGGGGAGTAGGCGTACACTGCTTTTCCCTTTGCTGTCGAATTGGGCAT
The DNA here is from genome assembly GCA_902850365.2 of Chilo suppressalis. Taxonomy (NCBI): domain Eukaryota; kingdom Metazoa; phylum Arthropoda; class Insecta; order Lepidoptera; family Crambidae; genus Chilo; species Chilo suppressalis. The sequence goes on along the minus strand of OU963912.1, from coordinate 6,913,334 downwards.
ACAAACGATATATGTTTGATATACAATTACAGTTTTGTTTTTAAACAGGTACGTTGAACTGCATTTGTGTGCATATTCCCCCCGCAAAAAAGGGAAGAACGATTTGAATAGAATTATGTCGTTATGGCTACTCCCTTTCGTGTTGCTCTATGCGATGAAATCATAAAATCTTTCAGAAAGCCCATTGCCTAATTTCAGTCTCTTGAAACTCAATCAAAATTTGTGTATAAAATTTTAATGCCACATTAAAATTTGTATTTAGAAATGTTTAGAAACTACATTCAGCCTTCGTTCGCAAATGCTAAATGTGAGGCTTAATGGATGGGGGCTGAAATTAGAAATTAGAGGCTGGATCTAAAGTAACTTGAAAGTCATTACTGTTCGTAAAGCGTTGGGCAATTTCCAGCACTTGGCTAACTTAGCAGCTAAAATAAGTCCAAAATAGTATAGGACGATTCGAATAACTTAAAAGACAATGATAATAGTTTGAATAAAAAAAATATCGACTTATTAGTATCGTCTGAAACTGACAGATCACAAAACTTATTTTAGTATTTTGTACAAGACTAAAGGATCTGTATTTAGACATTGTCATATATTTACACAGTGTTTTTTTAATGACAGAGTTTTTGCTTAATTAACAGGAAAATATAAAATGGAAATTCTTTTGACATATGTTGAATTAATATATTCATATAGTGGTGGTCTCCTTATTCGACTAAGTGACTTTATTTCCGTATTTTCATTTCTTTTATTCAGTATAAAGGTTTATATGGTATAAAGGAATGTATGGGAAGCAGTTATTGGGCATATAAAAAAAATGCTAGCACTTACCCTAAGGATGATCAGCCATTCTGACATCAGAACCAATGTAATTAATTATCTCGTGATAGGAAGCAAAGGGGAAACAATTATTGGCCAACATTTCAGCTCTGTGTCTATATTCCTGTTCTGAGATTATTTATGTCTATATATTGTTTTAAACTTTCTAATCACTCACATTATAGTTATAAACGGGATTGTTTATATACCTTGTTTTTAATGAGTGACCGATATTTCGGCACTGTTGCAAGAGCCATGATCACGGAGTAATGAAGTAATTGTGGGTAGATGTTATTGGCCGATATATCGGTCTACGCTCTGACGCTGTCTTTTATTGCGCTCGATACCCCTACCACTGGTCAGATTCTCACTATTTCTTCACTATGCTTGTTGTTCCCGACACACAATATTTACAGTAGCAGATCGCGGAACGACACTTTTTTTATTTTTGCAACTTATGCACATACGAACTACTGGATTCCAGACTTCTTTGACTAGTGTGACAATGTACACCTGCACGAAGAGTTGGAACATAATGGATACAAGGGACAGTTTCCACCCAAACACAAATTAAGAAACCAGAAACACAAAGTAGACAGGCAACCAGTATTTAGCAATTACTTCAGTTACTCCGTGATCATGGCATTTCCAACAGTGCCAAAATATCGGAGAGTCGTAAAAAATAAGGTACATGGTAACAATCCTGTTAATAACTATAATATTTATGAATATGCTAAAATGGCACTTTAGTACATTTTGACTAATTACTCAGAGCAAGCAATATTCTAATAACATTTCATTATTTTATATTAATCTTTACAAACACTGGTTACAAAATGTGGAATAGACGTTTAAAACATACATTATTACATACTAACGTGAATTTTAGGTAGGATGTGAAACAAATTATCTGATATATTATATTTTTTAAGTTTTAGTTGAACTCGCAAGTTTATGTTATTCATAATTTTATTATTACTATAACATGTTATTTGGTGACATAACGACCCTGATACTACGAGTGATCTCTGTAAATTCTATGGCGTTGATTAGAAGGTAGATTTTGCAGTGAGATTTCCCACTGTTAATGATTTGAATACCGGAACAAGTAAATCCGGGATATTTATATCCTCGGTGTCAAATGTGATTACCAGCATCAGACTTGCTTATTTTAACATAACGGTGACAATCGATTGAGAAACCGACACTGGCACCTTGCATAACAGTGGCTGATGGAATCGACTGCCATATGCATGACCGTATAAGCCCAACCGCACATTGAGCCGCTATTGCCGGCCACGAGCTGCAGACGTGTTTTTAGAGTTCCGTACCTCAAAAGGAAAAAACGGAACTCTTATAGGATCACTTTGTTGTCCGTCCGTCCGTCCGTCTGTTTGTTAAGACCGTTTTTCTAGGGAACGCGTGGAGGTATCAAACTGAAATTCATATCTAATACTAACTTCTAAGCCAAAGCAATCAAAAGATACAGCCGTTTATGCCGCAAATCGAAACTCGCACGGGAATCAAAACCTACAGGGTGAACTTAGAATCTTGAAATTTGGTACGAATGACGTCTTGTAGTACAGATAAAGGAAAAATTGCGAAAACCGTAAATTTTTAGTTACATCATATAATAAAAAATATTTTTGAAATTTTTTTAAAGTTACTACCTCTTTTCTCATGAACGCGTAGAGGTATTAAATTGAGTTTGTACGGAACCCTCGGTGTGCATTCCCGACTCGTACTTGGCCGCTTTTTTCTTATATTTTGGATAGTATTGGCGCAAACTAAGCGTTCGAGTGGCCACGTTCGACCCACAATCTGCGGTAGTCGCCCTAGCTCGCTACTTGTGGCACAATACGATGAATTGTAAAGCGGTAAGGAGAGGGCGGCGATTGGTGGCCGCATGTAGTGACTCAATGTGCGGTTGCTCTAGTCGGCGCCTAAGTATAAGATAATTATAATAAGATAAATCTTAGCCCCGTTCTTACTTACGACGACTAATATCCAACAGAAGTTGCAGCGAAACATCTCACATCGCATGCATTTGTGAAGAGTCACAATACTAGTCATCCGTAAGTATTGTACGTAGGGGCTTATTGTTGGTGTTATTGTTGCTAATGCGGCATTTACATTGGTCGATATTTACTTTAATTGTCACGTGGCCGATAACGCGTAGCCTAGTATGACGTCACTTGCTTGTAAACATACTGACGAAATGACATTACATTGTACTGTTTGACGTTTTAATGAGAGCCGTTTGACGTCACCTACCTGTAAAACGCCATATTTGCAAGAGAAACGTTTCCGCGGCATATTTGAAAACATTTTTTTACTAATATATTCAACAGTATTATAAGTATCAATTTTTTATGGAGTACACTAATAAATAACGCATGAACGTTTTCAAAAACTTGGCAAATAGCCTATTATGATTTTATTTATTTTTTAAGCATTTAACTGCTAGATAGAACTCTAAAATCCACGCGGACCAGGCAGCGGACGGGACTCGAACCGACCGCTGCCTGGTGGTGGATTTTTTCTAGTAAACTTTTCTTTAGATTTAAACAGCCTATTGTTACACGGCTTAAATCGACCCCATGTAAATCTCCCATTAGTTATCATTGAATGTTTTCTTTATTTAATATACGTATATGAATTAAGCCAAATATTATCTAATTGAAAAGTCTCTAATTGTACATATTTTAACAATTCAAAATATTGCAGTACAATATTAGTTACGTAAAAGATCTTTGTTTAGTTTAAAAAATTGTTGTATGTGCACGTATATTCTTTTTTTTATATTATTAGATATAATTTGAACAACAGAGAAAAGCCTGAAAACTATGTATTAGAATAAGGTAAAATAAATTGGGTCTCACTAATCATCTGGACATTATCGAATCGAAAGTTATTTACCTATTACGTCTGAAGTTTTGAGCACGTGTGTTATGAGAGCATTAAATTTTTTCTAAAATATAATCAAGATCACGTCACGCAATGGCGATCACCGCTAGGGACAAAAAGAGAATGGTCTACCATGCAAAAATGAAATATTGTACCAGTTAAATTAAAAATTACTTTATAGCCTTCAGTGAAATCCTGAAAGAGTACGACAAGCTCCGCCCATGGTTCACCTATTACGAACGGTAAGATACGAGGCTCATTTGGAAAGCATCGCGGACAATTTGTTTTAGGATTAAGTTCTATGCACGCGACCTAAATATTATGATACTTAAGAAAAGAAGCATGAGCTAGGAATGTCTAGTGAAGCGGTCTTCGTGTACATGAAATAGGTTTACTTTTCAACCGGAAAAGAGTTCCAAACTAACTAGCTCATTTTCATTTTTACTCATTTTTCACTTGTATCAACACTATGAAACAGATGTATGTATTTTTGTATTGCGAGGTAAACGTAGTCATCAATGGCCTCGCTCCGCTCGCGGTGGAAAAGCCCTCTTTAGGGAGAACGCATTTTTATTATGAAACATTAGTTTTACCCCTTTTTATTGGAACAAAACTATTAATTATATTATTTTAGTAGCATGCATATAATTTTTATTAACCCTACCACTAGCTCGAGGGAAAAAGACATTGTCAGTTCGCCATTGTATATGAATAGGCTAGTTGACACTTTTTGGAAATATGTTTTAAATGGTTAATAATTGTTCAATTAGACCGAAAAAAAAATATTTTAATTTTTTTTTAACCTAGAAAGCTACAAATCTTTAATTTTAAAATAGATTTTTCATGGACATACAAAAACGCTATCGGCCATTTTAGTCTATAGATTATCTATGGTATGACGGGAACAATAGTAAACAAACACTCGCAAGCACGTAGGATATTACCTATCTGAATTTACATTACAAAACCACGATTTCTAATAAATTTCACGATAAATATAGTAATTGTCATGATTGTATTAAACGAGAATAAAGAAACACATCGTTAAAAACTCTAGAAATGTTGTGGTTTCAATTTTTAAGGTTATGAATGTACCTGCTAAGTCAAAGAGTTTTGTCGTTTCTGCTTTCACAAATCCGGCATCCAGCATTAATTTAGTGAAGAAAACCAATAAACGGACACTTTTCTTCAAGATATAAGAGTTTTTAGATATATTTTAGTCGGACGAAAGAAACCACAGTAACATGACAATGACGTTTAGTTGTTTTGCTATTATGTTGACGTCACAATCATGGTGGACAGCGTTTATAGTGTTTAATAAGCATAGACTAAAAAACTATTTTTCAAATTAAATTACTACAGCCGTCTTCTAATTTTATGAAGTGAAATCGATGTATTTAGGTTCCTCATACCAAAAATTATAAGAAATAAACATTTGTATAGTGCAATTTGACATGAGTCAACTAGCCTATTGTTGCCGCCTTAAATGTCAAGTCGTGGACGAACGAATGAACAAGAAAATCATATATTTGGTTTGTATCTAGAAAATAAAAACGCGGAGTGGGGAATTTCAATGGCTTATGGTGCTTCATTGAATCTATTGTAGTTATATTGACTCCGAATATTGCGAAACATCAAGTTGCGAATTAATATGTTCGACGAGTAGAGTTAGATGTTCGTGTTCGTATTGTTTGTGTACTTGTTATTGCTGTGCGTTTGCGACTAATAGGTCATCGCACCGGCATTGTTTAATTCTAACACACGTGTTCCCATAACGGATTAAGCAGAAAAGAAATTAGAAAAGTATTTGTGTATAGCATTTTTTGTTTTAAATAAATACAAAACATTAAAGACGTTACGTTTTTATATTTTAAGTTCAAAGTGATATGAGCGACTGGTCAGTCATAAGGTTCTTTTATTGGTTTGCTATGAAAATGTTTATATTTCTTTCAAATGTAGAAGCTTTAAAACTCTAGCGTAAGTTATATAAATTATTATGAATGTATTAAATATATTTTGTTTTAAGAAATAAATATAAAGTTACTAAAATCCCGTGTTTGCAATTTCCCATTCCTACAAACTATAATTAAAACGACAATACAGATTAAAAGGAAGTTTAATCTTTATCACGCTTACAATTAATCATAGAAATTACAAACATAAACAACATTCTTAATTAATGATACATTAAATTTAACTGAACAAATTAAAATCTTGCCACGAACATTATACAATAATATTGTGTATAACGCTCACTATCTCAAAATCTAATTTTTGAAGACAATTCCTTCTTCCCTATAAACATTGTGTCTTCGTTGCATAACGCAGCTTTAAATAAGCGGAGAAAAGCTTAAAATACTTTACTAAAATTCAAAAATCTCCAATTTCCTAATAACATATCGTGGAGATTCCGTTATGTTGATGTACTAATTTTAAACCATCACTTGTGACATTGAAATACAGAGTTTATTTAAATTTGTAATTATAATAACGTTTTTTGTAAGCTACCCTATTGATAAATACAAACAAATAAATTACCTATGTGTATTATTCATTTTGTAGTGAGTGTGGTCATATAATTGTGCACATAATTTTACATACCTAATATTAATATTCGCACAAGCAAATAAAATAGCAGTAATAATAAAATTAATATTATAATATTGTATCACGATTCTGCGAGTGTGAATATTATTTTAAATTAAAGAAAAATAACAAAATAAAATCGAACTGATATGGGATGATTATGCAACTTTTCACCAAAAAATATGAATTAAAATTGTTATTAATTAACAAGGAATAAGGTTAGACTAGTTACGCCGTGTTTTGTTCATGTCATTCAACGAACAAAGACAAAACATGGATTAACTAATCCAAGTTTATTCTGCGTTTTTTAATAAGGGGGTTACAGTGCAAAACTAGACTATCTCCATAATAGCCCTCAGTTATTCTACCTGGTTTGCGTTTGTTTTAACTTAAACGCTAAAGTAATATAAACGCTTGATGACACTTTTTCTCATTATTTTACGTCACAATTACACTTAAATGCTATCAAAAACCAAAAATCACGCTCCAGAACTTTTATTTATGAAATTATTCTGTAAACCGTCACAATTTTGATCTCATTAGTACCATCAAGACTGACAATAATACATTAAAAAGACGCTGTTTACATTTACACCTAGATTAAACCACAAGCGCAACTTCCGTTGCATTACAATTGCTAATTGTAACACTATTATAATACTTACATAACATCTTAATTATTATCTATATAATATACTCTGCAATCATATACTCATAGACATTTTTTATAATCACACGTTTCATCTCGAGACGCAAAACAACCGCACAAATAAAAATAAAAAAAAACAATTATCACATTCGAAAAAGGAGAGATATAATAATGTACTCCAACAACTAAAAGATGATTCATAATAAATCAGAGTCCCCTATTAAAGGCTATACAGTTATGTTGCAAAATGCTGCATTTGCTGTTTTATTTAGTCTAATTCAATGATGTCGTCAATATCGTCGATGTCGAAATCTTTTAACGTCATTAGTTCTGTAAAAAGAAAATTAATATATTAATTCTATTCCTTTGAGTATAATTATTTTATTGTGTATTATACTATATTGTGCAATGTACTCAATATATCACTTCTTTATTTTTATCACATTAATTAAGGTATAAAATCGAATGGAAGAATTGCAGTTTTAGTATCGATGGTGCATTCCAAGCTGGATTGGAGCGAAAGAAGAACAGAAATGGGAAGGGAAGGGTCAGATCACACCGATACGCGGTGCGCACTTTTTAAGGGAGCGATCAAAAATACAACTCTTTATTATGAATAATGATGATGGGTCCCGACTGTTAAAGTAACTTTGTTCCTTACTTAATAGAATTATTATTTTAATTTAGCTTTTTATTTCAAACTTTTTAGTTAGGATTATACGACAGTAAATAACCGTTATAGTCTTGTTACTTCATTGAGGGGGGATTTTTAAATAAAGACTTTCGCAAACATATAAAAACACGAATGCTGTTATAAAAGCTACTATATTTGATATGTTCTCATTAAGACCCCTCAAATGATACCTATATTGTAATAACTTGTCTAATAGATAAGAGATAAGGAAACTTCATTTATTGATATAAATCATTGACATTGCTGTTATTGAAATTTTTTAGGTATCCTATGTTACCCAGGATGATGAAAGGATTCTAACGATATCACACACATCTAAAACGGTTCAGGCGTGTAAAGTTATGGTGGAATAAAGAATTGACTACATACATGAACCCTGAATTCACTACAATCTTTTTTCTTGGGCAGTCGTGTAATAACTGTCGTAGTTTTGTGTTACAATACCAACCAACCTATCAAATCATTCGTTAACTGTCCCTTAAAACAAAATTAGCTCCACCGTAACAGAATTAAAGATACATACAACGAGACATGCCATGATGTTGACATCTTAATGTAACATTCAAACCGAACAGTAATTTGTTACTGTAAAAATATAAGTACCTATTTACATATAGACCATGCACATGCCTGCAATGGCGATTCACACGGTTCAGTACTACCTGCATCTTTAATCTTTATTGAAATTTGTGAAATTATCGATGGTATGTCAAATAAATATATACTTAAAACAATTTTATTATATTTGTTTGTTAGATTTTATCCACAAACTAAATAGAAAAAGGTTATTCTGACGACGCATTCCTGCAAAGGCTGCGAAACGTCAATAAATAAATAAAATCAGTGCATCTAACCCGTTGAAACTTGTTTTATTAATACAATTTTATTAAATTAATTTTAGTTACGTAGTCACACATCTTTGATGCTTCTAGAATGGGTGTTTAAGATACGTATATAAAATTCACTTACTGTCAGTCTTTTTTTTCTTCGGTGACGGTGACGGCGCCGGCGGAGCGGGTTCTGGAGTAACCGATGCATGTTTAACTATTTCGACGGAGCGTGTGGAAGTTCTACAAACATATTTTATGTAGGTATTTAAAAATCTTTATTTATTTTTTTCAATCTAAACAATTTTAATAAAGATAGGGCATAGCGGTTTTACCTCTCGAATGGGAGCGCCTGTCTGGGGAAATAACTTCCACTTTACAGAAGACTACACTTAAATAACATTACATTTTGGTGGTATTGTTTCTGACGGTGAGTAAGGTTCCGGAACTCCACGGGGTCAGGGTAGGCGACGGCGCGAATAATATTTTTTGTATCGCAAGCGTCTACAGGCTATGGTGATCACTTACCATCAGGCAGGCAATATTGTATGCCACCCTTTTAACGCAAAAAAAAATATTACTAAGTACCATAGGTATAGGATGTAAACATAGACAGAGTACCTAACGCAAGTGTTCCAAAAATTTAATTGTGCATGTGTGCGTGTCAAGATATGCTTTAAACACAGACTGAATTGTATAAGCACAATTGTTTTCTTAGTTTTACTGAATTTCATAATAAACTTTAAGACTAGGCTTGACAGGACGCTGTTGGCTCTTACTTTATTGGAACAAAGGTACCATGTTGCGTCTCTTTCTTCCTTGTGGGATTGGCATAAGGGCATGATGTCTCTTTTCCCCACTCTGCCAGTCTTTAAATACTAAGTCTATACTAACAACAGTAGATATCCCAACAATTACAATAAAGTAAATATAATAAATATTTGTTGTACTTACGAAGATCTTTTTATTGCTTTTCCACTGCCACACAGTATGATATCTTTCGAATTGCCTGTTAGAGTAGAACCGGTGACCTTTTTCGTTTTTGTTTTATTTTTATCTGTAGATGTCGTAGGTTCTTCGTCCAAACACGTAATGTCGATAACGGTCTCCTCAGTGTTGTTCAAAGTATGCACCTTTTTCTTATTATCCGAAGCTTTTACTACAAATATTTCAGATTTCTTTGTAGTCTTTTTCAACGGTATGATTTTTTTGGCTATGGGCGGTGTAACTAAATTTAAGATAGGTTTAGATGTTGCTGAAGAAGTTTGACCTTTTGTCTGTTTATCATCAGCCTTCGTTATAGTTTTCGTATCTTTATGACTTAGTACTTTATTCACAGAACCGTAGGTTTTTTTATTATTTTTTAATGGAGCTTTACTTGATATTGTTTCAATTTTAGTGCTAGCAACGGTGTCTTTCTTTTTAACAATATTTTCTTTAGTGACGATGTTTGAAGTTCGTTTTACAGTATAATCGTCAGCTTCGATATGGACGACATCTCGTAAAATCGAAAGAGGATCGAAAGGACTGCTCGACGTCGAACTGTTGCTGGCATTAGTATTGGAGGAACACGATTCTTTATTTACTACTGCCTGACTGTTACTTTTTTTCTTAGACGGTTTGGATATTTCTTCGAGATCTATAGTGACTGTAGAGGCCGGAGCTGTGGAAACAACCGGGGCGAGTGAACTGTTCGGAGAGGAATGACTAGTTGCAGGAACGGCGGAACTGGATTTGTTATTTGCCGGAGTCAAAGACTGCTTGGGTCTCTCCGCAGGAGGCGTTTGGTCCCTTCTTGTTAACAGTTCCACCTGTCCGGACTTGTAGACGCGGAACACATCACCTTTGGTAAGTTTCTTTTTAGCAGTCACATCGTTTTCAGGCGTCGCGACCGGCAAAATGGATTCAGTTTCGGGTACGGAAGTCGGATTCTGTGGTACGGCCGTCGACGCTCGACTCAGAGCGATAGGAACTACTTTAGTAGGCAAATCCGCACCCGCCAATTTCAGCGACGAGGAAGGCACCACAATGTATTTCTTATTCACGACCTTCGGCGGTTGTCCTTGCGAAACGCGCGTCGCAGAGGTTGCGGGTACATTCAAGACGTTGGTAAGGTCTGTCGTGTGTTGAATTATCGAATTAGCAGTTGTCAACGAAACTGGGACCAAGGGTTGGGACCCGACGTTTAATAAGTTCGAGGCGGTCAGCGATACAGGCACCACGGATGGCGGTGCGGCCTTAGACAATTGCGATAATGGAACGTTCGGCAAATCGTCATCGTCGTCGCTGTCCAATGAGATGGTGTTGTACACAATCGATTCGGATGTCGCCGGCGCAGTATTGATCGACGTCCTACTGGGCAATTTCACAACTTTGTGGGCCGCATTCTTAGGGATTTGTATTTTGAATTGGTTCATACGAGGCTCGTTTGCATTAACGGTACTGCTGTCGGATCGGACGCTGTTCACTGGCATTTCGAGTACGTATCGCATGGATTTAGCTGGCTCGCTAATCGGCGTGACGGGAATCATTGGCCTCTGTTGGTACTCTTGCGCGATATTGAGCTGAGGTACCGGGTCTGATATAATGTGGATGTCATCGTCATCGGGCAGTATGCACTCGTCTGCGGATTGGTGCGTATCGTTCGTGTTAATATCCGCGGCACCTTTGAACCTGTGATAACAATAACCAGTTTTAAATTTTATATTAATGCAGTGAGTGGAAATTGTTGAGCGAGTAACCTACACCAAGATGGTTGAAAAACAAGGCTGAAAAAGAATAAGAGAATGTTAATATAATAGGTATTGTTTGAGGTAAGTACTAATATCAAAACAAGTTGCCAAATTTATCAAATATATATAACTTTTTAACAAAATGTCAATTTGTTTTCTTAAAACGGCGATTCCGAATGGGAAACCCGTTGTCATATCCCATTAGAACAGGGCAAATCGGAGAGTTGTTAGTAAGGACGCACTTGATTAGTTAGGTGACATGGTACATGACATTGAGGAGTTTGTTCAACCAAGTACATGCCAGGAAGTTTACTATTGCAAGTACAGTAATTCGTGTGGGTATATTAATTACGGACCTAAGATGTTAAGGAAGCTACGTGATAATATTTATAGGACTTCTAATGAATAATTATAATTATGTAGTTTAATTCTAATATGCACACAATATAAGGTATAAATATTGATTTCAATACTAGATAATATGACAATGTTATTTAATAATTAAAGTTTAATTCAATCGTTCATGTTAATAAGGTCTGAAATAGGCCGTCATATTTCAACACCAGATTCCTGAGGTAATAATATATCTATCACCGGAATAAAATACTTTCCGTAGGTTTATCAATTTCCTAGTAAATTTATCAACTTTCGTAAGAATATAAATGAGAGATAAAATGCATTACCATGCGGGGACATTTTTGTAAATTAATCAATTTACAACGTTTCGCGGTAAATTGATAAACTAACTTAAAATTTCAAGCCTATCAACATAAAATAGTACACATCTTTCTGATTGGTCACCGTTAGCGACTTCGGCGTTTGCCGCCATAGACTTAGGTACGACCAGACTTACCATGCTGTAGTAAAAAGTGCAAGTGTCTGATCTTGTCTGGCTTATTTTATTCGAATAGGATACTTTATTTGCAGGAATGTGCTACACCTTCTCCTTCACCTCTCTCTCTCTCTCTCACCTTACATTCAGATATCCTAAATACATTGTTTAAGTTCAGCATATTCTACCTCGCAGATATATGCAAATATATTCATACACAAGATGACTATATAAGTGCCTATAAGACTAAACTGTACTTCCATGGCCCAAGCGATGATACTTCACACTAGGTTAGGTTAGTATCGTGACCATAACGCGCGAGCCGAGCGAGCAAAGCGAGCGTGCCTCGGCAGCGGCCACCGAAGCGCCAGAAAAAAAAACGCTGTTAATAGAGACCTTTTCTACAAAAAAAATCAAGTAACACCTCTTGTGCCCTGGAAGTACAGTTATACACTATAATACCTTTGTCACATTTTTTAATTTTTGTTCGGTCCATTCCGGCTTTTCACAGGTTTGGTCATGTCCACTATAAAACTTTTGTAGCTCTGTGTAAAATTTTTGTTCAGCAACTAACGTATTATTTTACGGCTAAGCCGGTAAATTGATCAATTTACGAAAATGTTCCCGTAAGATAATACATTTTATCTCTCGTTTACATTCTTACGAAAATTGATTTTGCTAAGAAATTGATAAACTTACGGAATGTATTATATTCCGATGCCATATCCATTACAATTTCAATAGAAAAAAAATACAGGGTGAAATTGAATGTTTCTATGAAACTTCGTGAGATTGTTGGGTTACGTGTATAGAGTATGCCTGATTTTTTTCGGATTTATTAAAATAAAATTTTTCGTTTTTTAATTTTTTATTTGGTTATTTTTTTGTCATTTCTTCCTTATGAGTAATTATTCATTTTAAACACGTCTACATAGAAGTTATAAAGCAACTTAAAATAAGCACTACTAAAAAAATGGAAACTTAATGAATGCCTTCATTATGCCTCCAGTCGAGATCAGCGCCGGTCGGGGCGACGACCGGCGGCCGCCTGTGTAGGTACCTACTACACGCACAGATGACTCGGCGCTTACCTACTCTCCGCTTTGATCCACACTATTTAAAAACATTACAATAAAATAGTCTTAGATGCTATATTATAATTATTTATTCACTGATACACAATACCTTTGAATATTATTTCATAAAGCACAGGTAATTAATCAATAAAATAAATCTTCTGTTAGAGCAATTAAAAATCCTATAAAGTTAATATGACTGTCACGATTTTTAATCGGTAAAGCTTGTCTGTTAGTGTAAGAACTTCTTTTTTATTGTTAATGTTAGTTGCCTCGTTTAATTAAAACTTAAGCACAAACGGCTTATTTAAAATTGGGAAAACATACAGTGCAAATCGGTATAACTTACGAGCTTAATGTAGGAAGGAACTCTTCGTGTCTGATTTGCCCACGTCATGAAATTCCCAACACATTTAATCACAGCCACAGTCACACACACACAAACACATAATAATATGTTGTTTTGCGGCAAGCACGGGCGGGCGGCGCGCCGCACGCTGGCAACTAGCGCCGGTTGCGGCGTCTTTGATGATGTGAATTCCGCCCACCTCCCCTCTTCCCCGCACGCGGTGGTTTGCTTTGATTGTTTGCAAAACGCAGTCGCAAGTATATCAATCGCGCGTGGGCGTGCGCATCTTTTGACTTAGTGACATACACTGTGATAATTTCATTATGCCTCGGTATACGAACCAAGAATATTTAGAGATGGTGTACTGCTATCGCGAGTGTGACGAAGTAGGTTTGGTTTACGAATGAGTCCCCAAAGCATTTTGTGCAGTGAGTAGTGATAGGGACACTTTAAAAAAGGTGAAAAGACACATCCGCAAACATGCCTACCTTTGTTTGCAGCAAAATGGTGGTTTAGAGCAACAATTTTGCAGATAATAATTTAAGTCTCTTTTTATTGCTAGTGTAAATACTTTTTGATTAGAAACAACTAATTGTGTACTACCAGTGTGATTGATTTGATAAAAAGTTCTAGTGAAAAAAATGAATATGTTCCTCGTTCCTCGTTGTACCTACCTACATCGCCGGTCTCGTAAGTACTTTTGAATACCTGGTTATAAATTTCATTCTGACCCAAGTATTGAACTGCAATAAGTATTTCTTTTTGTTTAACATTTACCTATTTCCAATCGTGACAAAATTATTATTAACTTTTAAAGTTTTTCTCTGCTTAAGAGAAGATGACATTTGTGCTTATTATTTCAATTTCAATAAAGGCATCTAAGACGATTTTATTGTATTGTGTGGAATCAAACGAGTCAGCTGAGCTCTGTGTAGAGGTAGGTACCTACTCACTCAACGGCTGGCGGGCGCGGTCGGTCGTTGACCCGCGGTGGAATTTTAATGTTTTTCCGTTTTTTAGAAGTGCTTATTTATTAGTTGTTTTTCACTGGATATGTAAGTTTGTTTGTTTAAAATGAATAACTACTCAAAAGGAGGAAAGGACATAAAAATACACAAATTATAAATAAATACATAAAAAAAAATACTTAAAAATCCGAAAAAAAACAGGCATACTCTATACACATAACCCAACAATCTCACGAAGTTTCATAGAAACATTCAATTTCACCCTATATAAAATTTAAAAAGTTGTCATGACTAACGGATCAAATGTAGGCGCAGTTGAATAACACTGTTCGTCCGCGATGTAGCTGTTGATATTAACGTGCGTCCAGGGACTAGACACTGGTGGCACATTGAGCCGGTAGCTGGAAGGAAAGGAGGCGGACGAGGGATCTTTTTTAGCAAAGATAGTATGGAATGATTAACAAAAAAACAGGCTAAATCGGATTTCACATGTTTGGTACAGTATTAGTAACCTATTGCTGTAACAAATGCGGTTGGTTGTTAGAGGAAAAATTAGGGAGTTTCAAAGAAAATACTGTTATTTTATAAATATTTATCAATATTTTAGTATTTGTATGGTATTTCAAGGGAGCTAAAAAATATATATTAAGCTTGCATGACTATTAGTATTTGTAGCTTTGTTCTCTGCTTTTCATTTCCTATAGAGCTTGATAAAGAAAGACTGCTGTCAAATGTACAAACAGTTTTTTTCATACATTCACACTTAATCTAAACCAGTCAATTATAATGTATTTTGGCAAAGACATCGATGAGACGGTTATATGCTGCTTACTCAAAGGGGTAAAATGGTGTTTTAAATTTTGTATGAGAAACCAATTTTCCATGCAGATGAAGTCGCAAGTATGAAATATTTATTTTTATTATACCGTTAATAAATTAAGACTGCTTTGAAAAACTGATTATTTTTCATAGAAGTGTTTTATTTACAAAACAAGCCCTAAAGCGTCTACACTACAGCGGAGCGACGGCGGATCCACTATGAAAACTCCATTGAGATAGCTCATTTTGAGCGAAAGAACTTGTATGAACATCTTTGCATGATTTGCAATGAACGTAGTGGCTTGCGGCTTAATTCGCGTCAAAAACGTCATACATATTACCGTGGCGCTATCTGGTTACGTAAATTTTCCTAAACACGTAGGGTGATTTTTATTAATTGTTATTAAATTTAAGAGATGACAAAATATGATAATATTATATGTTTATACTTACAATCCGACAGGTACGACATTCGCTGTCGGGGCTGGCAATAACTGTGGCATAGGCGGTAGTTGTGGCACAGATTTTGGTAGAACAGAATTCAATATGCCAGGCTTCACACGAATCCGGGACTTCCCCTTTACAGTAGAAGTCGGAACAATAATCGCTGGCGTTTGGACAGCAGTCTTAGCTTGCGGCGTCATATTCGATAACGTAACGATCGGCTTATCTTTCGATCCTTCCGTTGGCATACGTATTTTCAACTTTATCGACTTCATTTTAGTTCCCACATCAACTATAGCAGGAGCGCCAGCAATTGTTTCTGGAATAATTTCTCTAGGCGTTTCTTTAGGAGTTTCCTTGGGCTCCTCCTTTGGTTTCACGACAGGTAAAACTTTACGAGGTTCCGGTAGTTTTTCCACTGCTACAGGTGTTTGGACTGGTTTAGCGACAGAGTTACCTTTTGAACTTTGTAACTTTTTTAGAATGTCTACACCCAATACCTGCAAGCAGTAAATATTGATTCTAGTTACTTCAAAACTTTCTAAACAGGAACATCAATTATGAAAATAAAGCAGTTAATAGTTTTTAAAAATATTTAAAATATTACCGATATGACTATAACAAATGGGCACTTTTTAACAATGAGTGTTTTTTGGAATGACGGGCGCGAGGTGGCAGTGCTGAGACGAAAGGTCTACTCATCTGTCAAATCATCTATTTCGTCATAGACTATGCATCAATTTAAATGCTCGTTTGATTAATTTGCACCAAAATCTTTATACAAAAGACCTCATGTCACAGTGGCGCCATCTGGTGGAGTAAATTTTCTGAACACCTCCCTCATTAAAAATTTGTGAATACCAAAAAATGTGTCACTGACCTGAACAGCTATATCATATAGCGGACCACTCTCAATATTCTTCCCAGTCGATTCAAACTCTTTGAGAGCTTTCTGCGTACTATACTGCGCAGCTAGAGTAGCAGCATCTTCGTCCAACATCGGGTTTCCAGTTAAATACGTATGAGCCACGATCTTAATAAAGTTCTGGTTGCTAAGCAACGACGGATGAAGCGGCACCGGTTTCTCACTCGTCTCACTAGCCTCCGTCTCTTGAGGTTTCGTAACCAAAGTTTTTCTCGCTGGGCCCGGTCTCTTCCGCTTCGGCGGTTCATCATCGTCACTCAAAAGTATACTGTTCACTTGATCGTGCAAAATCTTTGAATGACTATCGATAACTGTGCTAGGTTGCGTCGAGTCCTTTTTGCTGTTAGCCTCCGCGGCAACTCGGCGGTTATTTCTGACTGGATTGTCTGTTGGTTCTTGTTTAACTGATATGTTATCGTCAACAATAACCTCAGCGGTTGGGGCTGCCACTACAATACCTTCCGGAATGAATTCTGTGTCGCTTCCATCTCCTAAATCAACATTGGAATCGGTGATGGTATCGAAACTCTTCTCCGCTTCTAAGGCAGCGCGCCTTCTCTTTCTGCCGCTGCTTTCATTTACAACTTTTTCTGTCTCGCGCGGTTTAATTTCTTCGTAAACGAAATTGGGTTTCCTTTTGCCTTTGGGTCTTCCGATCCTCAGTTTTGGCAGCGGTTTCTCAATAGAAATGGTCGGCTGCGATATCTCACTGGACGACGAAGAGGCGCTAGGTTCGGTCGCAATTGTGTTGTTAACAGACTCGCATACAATATTCGTGAGTTGGGGCATCGGTAGTTCGTTCTGTAATAGCAAACTGGCTATACTACCGGACAAATCATCTGACCCGCTCTGAGAAGGAGATACGCCATTGGCGATGATCCTGCGCACGTTAGAAACCAAATTCGCGATTTCTTGAGGCTCCTGGCGTACGTGGAAGTTGTGCTTGATCAACATATGGGTGATCTTTTCCACTAGCTCCTCCTCTCTGTTCTTGTCTATGGGCATTGTATGAAGAGACTGTTGAGGCTCAATTGGTATATAACATGATACAACTGGACCGTTCTTCCTGGGTCTACCCCGTCGTTCGGCTTTCACCTCCGGGACTGCGCCGTTATTTTCACTTTTCTCGGTTTTTACGGGGGGTTTCACACCATCAGTTTTAGTGTAATCGTGTTCGTCTTGCATTTCTAGAAAAAAGAAGAAGAAATAAACGATAATAACATCTGTTTAATCGTGAATGTAAATTTAAGATAGCAGATTCTAGAAAAAGGATACGTGATGTTAAATTTTAATTCAATAGTGGTAAGTTTAAGTAATTATTAACCGTTACGTGTACAGGCATTTTCACGCAGTTTCAAGCAGAATTTATTCCCAACTAGCGACATGTGTTGATCAATAGCGGTAAAGGCGAAATAACACTATACACTCGAATACATTTGTCTATGGAATTCGGACAAACTACTAATGGCACAATTACATTTGGTCGTTTACCCGTATTTGGGTGCGCGAAAGACATTACTCGAATTCGGGCAGCATTCATTGCCGAAGCAATATATACACTGGAATACGGTGTCGGGTAACCAAAACAAAAACTACCCGAATACGGCCGACCTCGACGCCGTTTATTTACACTTAATCGTTTACCCGAATCCCATTGGCACTCGTAATCTGACTAACGGCCACGTGTAATCGCGGCATTAGTATAAATTAACGGAATCGAGTACGCCCTTACTCGAACAGCTTTCATTGTAGTTACCCGATGCCGTTTTCCTTTTAAGCAGTAGTATTTTCCCTCCAAATATCCCCCAAAAATGCTTTCCCCATATTTGGGGAGTTTTTTTTATGCTTAATAGGCAAGGCGTTTGACCACAATCTCGCCTTATGGAAAGCGATGATGAGGCCAAGGATGGTACACGCCTGCCTAGAAGATGCCTGTTCACTCTTGCCTTGAAGATCTCCAGATTATATTGGTCCGGGAAAACAGACCTCGGCAAGGAGTTCCACTCCCTAGCCGTTCGCATAATGAAAGCGGATATAATAATTCGCAGAATCCCCCCAATCTGTTATCACTGAAGTAAGTTCCAACCCGAACGCTGGCGCAAGGTCGTTTGCGTGTGTTCCAGTAACCGATCGTGAGTAAAACAATGTAATTTTTGCATCGGGTGCCCGAACTCGAGTAGTGCCTTTAGTTTTCGAGGATGGAAGGGGCCGTTTTGTATTCGGGATTTCAACTTGGGTTAAATAAAAGCGCTCTAACGATAGCGGTAAGTTTCGAAGAGCTTCCTTGTAAGTAATTTCTATTTAATAGTCGGGATTTTAACACAAGTAAAATTTAGTAAATAAAATGTGTGGTATATTTACGCTTATGGGCATGTTCCTGCTGGAACTGCAGCCAAGCAGCGTGGCGCTCGTGCTCAGGCAGCCCCTGTTCTCCAGACCCTCGCAGTAGAGAGTCATGCTCGTGAACGGCATGTAGATTAGTGTCTCGAGCTACCCGTAATAGAGCTACGTCTTGTACGCCCACTGCGACACCGCTAGCTACGCCTAAGCCAGTGTCGTCGTACCTATATTTGAATAAATAGAACAATAGTATATTTCATTACGAGTGCGGAAAGCCTGTCATTGCAAAGAGTTCCGACAAATGTCTACCCGAACCGAAGCGGAGCCGAAGGTAAGGGTTGACAGTCGGAACAAGTTGCAATGACGGTTCCGCACGTGTACTGAACAACTATTTTTAATACAGTTGCAAAAAAATTAAGCAAATTAATATAGAAAATTTTTGGAAAATGGCGCCAACCGTAAAAGAATATAAGCTGAGTTTTTTTTTTGTTATCTTCACCCTTCACCATTTTGAAATTAAAATCAATGCGTCCTAAAAATCCCACTTATCAATCAATCAATCAATATCATTTATTCAGTCTAGGCTGTACAAGCACTTGCGAATGTCAAGAAGCTACACCATCGGTTCGCAAAACTACGGCGGGAGAGCTTTTATTGAGAAGAACCGGCAAGAAACTCAGCAAGGGCTGTTTTTTTCTCCCTGTATTGTTATATACAGAATAGTCAAGTTGAAAAATGACTTCTGAGATACTTCTGAAGTCACCTTCCATTACATAATTTGTAATTATTCTCCTTATCTCTCTCTCATTCTCTATTCCCCAAGACTTACTTATAAAGTTCGGTGAGATCGGCCATGTTATAATGGCGATCGATCTGTTGTTCGTCAACTACACGACACGCGACCGCTTGCTTCGTCACCGACCGCTCGTATATCTTCTGTTCCATCGTGCCCTAGTAACAATGGAGTCATACAAAATTAAACCTTATTTATATAGGAGCAAGGATCCACGATAAAAGTAAAATTTATTCAAGAGTATTCTGGAATTTAGTTATTAGGCGCCTCTATTATTAAATTAATTATACAGGCGCCAAATAATTTACTGTAATAAAAATGGTTTCAATTCATATGAAAATATGCATTTCCTAAATCGTGCAAAAGTAACTTATTAACACTATTTTGATTGGTTCCCGACGCCTGCGTGAAATCACCTCCTTAAAGGACGATTTCTGGGATAAAAGCTTCACTAGGTCGTTCTCGGTACTCAAACTATTTAAATTTCATTTAAATCAGTTCAGCGGTTTAAGCGTGAAGAGGTAACACACAGACACACATGCGTATTTTTATATGGCTTATATTTAAACGATTTTCAAATAAATAGCGTAACCGTGAGATTATCTGTTGTATTTTTTTGGTGATCATTAACTAATTGAGTCCCATTTAAATATTTACCTTGAAGTCTTAGAAAGGGTCCTTAACAACCATCAGACCCGCTACCTAGAATTCACTCTTTGGGGCCGTTCAAGTATTACGTAAGCACTATAGGGGGGCAGGGGGGTCTTTGCATTGCTTATTTTTGATGACATGGGGGAGTGGGGGTCCGAGATAGTGATTACGTCAGTATCATGGATTCGGGTGTCATGGACTGAAGATTGTATACATATACCAAAAATTCGAAAGAAGTTGGGTTTGTTCGTAATAGGACCTTACTCAATGTTGAATACTGTATCAATAAAGTTTGTTTCAATGAATATTATGTGCGTTAAAGTCCTCTATCCTAAGGCTATTGAAGTACTGCTGCTCATAAAGCTCATGAATGAATAAAAAAAAACAGAATACATTAAAGAAAAAATGCATATAGAGGTACCAATGTTTACGTAAGCACGTGAGGGGGGAGTAAGAGCTTTGCTTACTTTTGGTGATCAGGGGGAGGAGGGGGTAAATAATTGTAATAAATCTGCTTACGTAATACTTGAACGGCCCCTTTGATTCACGGAATACGGATATAGGCCGAATCGATCGACGGGTGACCTTCTAGTGTGTGAGGCTATAGACAAGCGAGGAGTGTCTGGCTATCAGCCTTGACATCGGCAAGACTTTTGACAGGGTCTGGCTCAAAAGCCTTCCTGCATAAGGTCTGCCTGCTCAGTTCTGTGCCTGGGTAGCTGACTTCCTGCATGAGCGTAGAATTCGCGTCCTTACGGACAGATGTAGTTCGCAGTTCACGTCAGTGAATACCGGTGTTCGTCAGGGCTCCATTCTATCCCCCACACTCTTTCTGCTGCATATCAATAATTTGATTTCTCTTGTGAATTTCATTGCTATGCAGACGATGGTACATTGCATGCGAGATATTTTGGCCACGCAGCGGCTGGACAGGTAGAAACCAAGGAGGAACGGGAAAATCTTGTCGCTGAACTCAATCAGACTTTGGACCATATTTCCTAATGGGGTTCCAGGAACTTCGTTGAGTTCAATGCCAAGAAAACCCAGGTTTACGCTTTCACCATTTCTTCCCCTTCCCTGACTTCAGGGCACAACACTGGCGCTACAGAGCAGTATCACCATGCTCGATATGGAAATTCACTCAGACCTGAATCCAAAGGCCTGATCAACAGTGCTTGTTGTACAAAACGCAGGTGCGGTCCTGCGTGGAATATCGCTCGCACCTCTGGGATGGCTCCGCTCAGTATTTACTCGATGCTTTAGATAAGTTACAGTGGCACACTGCCCGCATCATTGTCAATGAAGAGGTAACTAACAAACTCGAGTCTTTGCAATTACGCCGCGATGTGGCATCATTAAGCTCATTCTATCGACTATACCACGGCGAGGGTTCTGAGGATTTATTTTCCCTTATCCCTCCATCACCTTTTCTTCGGAGGACCACGCGCGCCGGCCTACTTTGTCACCGACTTACTATGGCCACTATTCCTACATGAACACAGAAATTTGGTGACTCATTTCTTTGTCGTAATATTCGCAAGTGGAATTCTTTGCCCGCGCTCGTACAATCTGGGGTCCTTTAAGAGAGGCGTGATGAAGCATTTTTGCATGCTGGCAAGGTGAGGATGGTTGGTGTGGCAGTTTAAACTGCTGTACCAGCTATCTTCGCATTTGCACTTTATAACTACTTAACATCAGGTGGAGTAAATTCATCTGCCTACAGGCCAATTAAAAAAAAACCTTATAATATTACGAAATATAGATGCCAATTTTGTTATATTGAAAAAAACATATGACCTATAATTACCAATGCCACTAGACGGTATATGTAACAATCCTTCTTTTGTCCGAAGCGGTAGACTCGGAATATGCTCTGTATGTCGTGCGCCGGGTTCCACGAGGTGTCCAGAATTATGACGCGATTAGCTGCAGTCATGTTTAACCCGAGGCAACCGGCCCGCGTTGAGATTAGGAACAATCTAAGAAAATAAACATTTTATTAATTTTGTTTAATATAGGAAGACCAACAGCTGATAATATATTTTTAAGTTACATAAAAATAGCAGAATGCCATTTATAAGTCCTCACCAAAGACAATGTAAAAGGTAGTCGTTTACAAAATTAGAGTTTAAGTTGTGCAAAAAGAACCTAAATTAGCAAACCATTAGAATTAACTAAGGAAGAGTGTAGAAAAAAAACACTTGGTTCAGTAGGCCTATTTGCTGTCGGTTTATGACAGATGGAAGTGATAATCGCCAAGCTATTTACTGATCCACTAGTGTTTTATTATAACGTCATTAAGATTCTTAACCTCAAAAGTTCTGTGTTTCATTCTGTGTAGAGAATGACAAGGATACACTGTTGTCATATTTAAGTTTAGGTTTAGAGAGTCATGTCGGAATCGAATGTCGGAAAGTAAAAAATGATATATGAATAGACAAACCGACATTTGAAACTGCGCATTAAGCTATCCGGGCAAGCAGTCTAATCATCTTATTAGAAAGGATATGGATCACAAACTTCACTAAAAAGTGGTTCCACGGAAACTGCGATCAAGTGGGAGCGGCGACAAAAGTGCGATAAACACGCCCATCAATTTGTCTCCTCGCTCAGTGGCAGACGTTTAAGTCATATATGATATCCTGGAACATTCGCATTTCTAATGGACAAGCATGCCTCCTGTGAGTTTAAGTGACGTAAGAGACTGATAGAAGGAAGTGGTGTAAAATACTGAAAGGAATGTATGAAAATTTAACTAGAAAAAGTTCCATTCGGTTCTGATATCAGACAGGACACGAAACATAACATATGCTTGTTTAACACCCTTTTAACATAAAGAAAAATTGGTTGCCTGTAAAGTCGCTTTACGAACAATAGTTTTACGTGTAACGTCATAAAGAAACATTGAGGAAAAATTTCAATGAATTATTATCACTGAATTATCTAGCTCTGACGTCACGCAAGAAGAGAGATAAATGTGTACAAGCCGACACTTGGGCATATTGTGCCTCTCTATCGCTTGTTCCGCGCTTTCGCTTGTATGCTCAGGCTCAAGTGGAACGTGACACTTTTTCGTGCGTGCAGTCGTATTTATAAGACGTTATCACGTCAAAAAACTTACTTTGTATTAACATTCTGGTCGGAGTTGAACTCCCGACACCACTTCTGTCGCACCTCGGCGGGTACGGAACCATCCAGTCGGTAATACTCCTTGCCAAGGCTCCAGTCTTTTATTTTCTTCAGGAAGTATTCCAAAGCGTCCATAGTGAACAAAGAAGTGGAGAATATCAACCTGCAAAGAAAGAAAATGTTAAGAATATTTGCAAGTTAATCATTCTGGTCTGAATGGAAAAGTAAAATAGAATGCTATATTACATTAGCTTGTTAGCCGTTTGAAGACATCGGTGCCCTTAGCACGAACCAATATCGAATGCGAATAGTTAAATTTGATCTCGATACGCGTCACATGTCAAGAAGTTTTGTTTTGACATTTGATGCGTGTTGAGATCAAATTTATTTATTTGCATTCGATTTTTTAAGTATAATACAAACCCATGAATGCAAACTAGAGACTTCGCTGAAGTAAAGCAAGGACCTTAATTTATAAAACACTAAATTAATAAGTCAGTAATAAAATTGACAGAGAGAGATAGAGAGACGTGAATTATATTATACACTAGCGTTTTTTGGGAATCCCACGGGAACTTTTTTCTTTCCGGGATAAAGAGTCCTATGTCTCAGTTCAGGTCATAAACTATATGCGAAGAAAATTTCACTAGTTTTTGTGTGAAAGAGTTACAAACATACAAACACACGAACCCAAACTTTCACATTTATAATATCAGTAGGAGGTAAGATTATAACATTGTTGAGTTAATAACCCACTCACAGTTTATCGCCGAGCGCGATGCACTCCTCCAGTATCCGGAACACGGTCACGAACTTGTTGGAGCTGTGCAGGGAGTCCAACATGTTGCCGCCTTCCAAATACTGCAGCCACCAGGTATCAGTGGACGCGGGCTTTATGTCTTCCGCATTAAGATCCTCGCGGGCCAAGTCGTCCTCCAGTTTCTCTACTGCATTTTAAAACATTTCTTTATTCAAATTGGAAGCTTAATACAACTCCATTTTTTTTAACCATCCGTTGAAGAAAAATGTAGCTGTCGAGAAAACAAAGAAGAAGTGGCTGTGCCTATGCGACATAGAGAATCGACAGAGCGTTTCCCAAACAATTTGAAATATATTATGCCTTATAGATTATTTTCAAACTTAATACTTGGTTAAGATGACAATCGTTTGAAATCGTGATAAGGTGAAGGCGATTTATGCCCTTAAGTGGTAGATACCAACGTTCATATGACGCATTTGCAAGAATAAGTCAAATACACTGTAACACGCGATTTAAGAACAAGCTTGCCGTTTCATTTCATGTTTCAGACTTTAAAAATCAACAGGTTCATTTCTGGTAGGTAAATAAGTATCCCAAATTAATAATAATCCCTAACAAGCGGAACTTAAGTATCGAGTCCAAGTGTGATAAATAGAAAATTTACAATTGAATTATACTTACATTTAACTTTTGTTTTCAAATCATCTCTGGTCCTACTCGAGAAGTTGTGCAGCACTTGCGGATGCGACCAAATCTTCTGCAATATGTGAAAGTCTTTGAGGACATTGCTCTTATTGCTCTGAGTGCTCGTGCAGTTCTGCAAGTAATGCTTGTACAGATCCCATTGGCATTGGGACATCGACACGAAGACGGTGTACTCGTGTTTCTTTGGCAGGTAAGGGTAGAGGACCGAAGCTTCTTGCCTCTGGAGGCAACCTTCAAGTACTTTGTGAAGAATGTGGGTACGAGCTTTCATTAATTTGATGTCTTCCTCTCTGGAGTCTCTGTGCTGACCGTTCATTATAGGGTTTTCGAATCTATGCGATAAGAAAACAAACAGTTGCTTAGGTATAAGATGGTAATCTTTATTAAGTTCTTAATGATTCACGACGAAGTAGCTACGTACGTAGTACGATCACATATACATGTAAAACTTGTGTCACTAAGAAAAGGAATCGAAAATGCCGACGCAAGATGTTCTGTCTTTTTCGCACGTTACTTAGGATAGCATACGCGATAGGGACAGAATATCTTACGGCGTCATCCACAAAGGAATGGAAAATGCCGACGCAAGATATTCTGTCTCTCTCACACGTTACTTATGATAGCATGTGCGATAGGGACAGAATGTTTTACGTCGTCAGTTGTGATTCTTTTCTGTATTTATAAGAGTTATACCTTATCTTATAATCAAATTGCATGGTTACTATCTATGAAGCATACAATAAAGAAAATAAAATCAACCAGACCATTGAAACTGGGCCTTTATATTAACTTTGCATCTTAAATATGTCAGAACTACAACTTTCAAAGTTGTCTGTTCTTGTACACAAGCTTACTCAAGTTATCAAAACTTATATCAACCATTTAACAAAACTAACATACCTGTTCGAATACTCGGCATATGTTCCCAGCAAGTTCGGTTTCACGAAGTTGACCATGCAATAATATTCCCTGAGATTATTCTGCATCGGAGTGCCTGTTAAGACTATTCTTCTGCTGGTGCGTACGCGGCTCATAGCCACTGCCAGTACTGAAGAATCGTTCTTAAGTAAATGTCCTTCATCGCATATGATTATATCTGGTCCTGGGTCGAGTAAAGCGTTGCGTATCTTGTTCACAATAACTGGGCGTACGTCGTCTAAGAAAGGGTCCAGTGTGGTCAAACTACGGAATAATTCGTAGCCGATTATAAAAATCCCTCCACCTTTGTACCAGTCTTCTAGTTGGTAAGCGCGTTCGTAGGTCTTCTTGAGCTTTGAGAGTTCGAATACCTATACCGAATGAAATGGATGTGTTCAATCGTTTGCTTTTAGACACAGAAAATAGAAAGAGGGGAAAAGAGTGATGATAGACCGTTTGTAAGGGAACCGATGTCGCCGGCTCGCCCCCACTACACTTTCACCTAATAGATAATAGCCAATCAAACGAAGCGACATTAAACAATCGAACCAATCAGCGCCCACACCCGAGGGCAACGACGCAATCAGAACCAAGTTTTTGTCAAGTTATGAGCATTTGCTCACACATAACTAAGGCGCGTCTGCCCCGGTCACAAGGCCCTTCTAACCTCTTTCTGTGTTCTGTGCTTTTAGGCATAGCATAGAATAAAAATAATAGGTATTCATATGTGTTACGTTATGTTTAAAACTGTAGACGGAGTAAAAAAATATAATATAATTACCTGGAGCTTTCTCCTTAGCTTTGCTGGCTTAAAACAGGAATTTAAATTGTTCAATATAATTTCTCTTAATACATGTACATCAGGTTTAAAAAAGAAAATAATTTAAATCTAAAGAAACGTTTACATGAAAAAAATTCCACGCGGACCAGGCAGCAGAAGGGACTCGAACCCGCACCCTTCGCTATCCGGGCGAATGCACTGACCATTCCTCATTTTGTATCGTTTACATTCATCATACAAAAGTTAATAATGTGATATTTTTACATTTAAATAAGAAACAACTCACAAACTCAAGAAAAAAAGTAACAAAACATAACATGTTGTTGTTGTCATGATAATATGAGACTTGTGTGTTTACCTTAATCTGGTCGGTGACTGGTCCGATCCACTTGTGAATCTCGTCCACCCAGTTGAGTACAGTGGACAGCGGGCAACACACGAGCACCCGTTGCATCCCCACGCGCGGGTGCGTCAGTACCTACGACCATTTGTTTATTAATATGAAAAATTTTAAAGTTCGTAAATGCTGACTGACACAAACGCTCTCAAACCAAAACCTCGAAAATACTAGAAACAGATTTAACCAGAGCGCCTCGGCGTGAGGCCTAAAGATGACATTCTTTTTAATATGAGCCTTATGCAATGCAGCGTAAGGGTGAAAGTGCAAAGACTTCTGCACTTGTTTACAACTCATGCGCGTTACCGACGTATAAGTAGGTACGTGTGTTATTTAACTCCCAATTTAACTGGAATTCTCTGGAATGCGTCGATTGGCGTATAAAGGCGCGTCCGGCGCCGCGGAGCAAAGCGGTAACAGTTGAGTTTCAACAGCGATTTCAGAACGAATATAAAGGCGATCAAACGGCACGTAAAATGTTTAAGTGCGATTGTTTAAAGACTTTAATAGTGTACAGTAAGTGTAGTATTGTGTTTCAGAAAAACTGTGTAAACTGTGTGGTGAATAAAGAAATGTCAAGCGTGAACTGGCATATAATTTCCTAACCCATCCCGACACGCAACAATACAAAAAAAAGAAAAAATATCAGTGGTAGTAATTGATTCATCTAAGAGAGAATATAACAAAAAATAAAGGAAAAATAAATTACGGGCGATCAGAGGTCGGGAAGGGGGAGGGGGTGAGTTTTTAAGGGTAAAAAATGGTTAATCTCGATTTCCGGTAAAACTGCAAGTCCTATGAAAAAAAGTTAAATGGCAAAGTTGTAGGTAATAAAAAGATCTACAACTTTTGTATCGACACTTTTTTCACATAACCTCAAAATTTATGTGAAATATGCGAATAACCGAGTTTTTGGTTTTTGATTTTTATTTTTTGCAAAAAAAAATATTTTTTCACGAAATTTGGTGAAAACTTACCTTTGTAAGTCCCAAACATACAGTAATTTTTTTGATTTAAAATATTCATTTTTTCACCTTATTTTGACTTAATATCGAAAAAGCACCCTTATTTTCAATCGAAAATTCTCACGTCAAAATATATGCTTTTTTAAAAAAGTTGGGGTGTTTTTTGTTTGTTGAAATCTCTACTTTCTGATGGTATAAAAAAAATATACACTACTATGGTAAATGTTCTCAGAAACTGCAAATTAATAATGAAAAAAAACTCCAATCCGAAAAATTTATTTGAATCATTATGTATAATTTTGAACTATTTATTAAAATTTACACTTTAATTACTCGAAAAACGTAAGATTTCATGTCATATTGATAAACAGAAAAATTACAAATCCATAAAACATGCAAAAATAGTTGTTGTAAGTAGGTATTAAAAATAGGATTTTCGGATTCGAGTTTTTTTCATTATTAATTTGCATTTTCTGAGAACATTTATCATAGTAGTGTATATTTTTTTTTATACCATCAGAAATTAGATTTCAACAAACAAAAAACACCCCAACTTTTTTAAAACAGCAGATATTTTGACGTGAGAATTTTCGATTGAAAATTAGGGTGCTTTTTGGATATTAAGTCAAAATAAGGTAAAAAAATGAATATTTTAAATCAAAAAAATTACTGTATGTTTGGGACATATAAAGGTAAGTTTTCACCAAATTTCGTGAAAAAATATTTTTTTTTGCAAAAAATAAAAATAAAAAACCGAAAACTCGGTTATTCGCATTTTTCACATAAATTTTGAGGTTATGTGAAAAAACTGTCAATACAAAAGTAGTAGATCTGTTTATTAGCTACAACTTTGCCATTTAACTTTTTTTCATAGGACTTGCAGTTTTACCGGAAATCGAGATTAACCATTTTTTACCCTTAAAAACTCACCCCCTCCCCCTTCCCGACCTCAGATCGCCCGTAATTTATTTTTCCTTTATTTTTTGTTATATTCTCTACCTTTTCTAATGGCTTTCATCCTACTATATTTTTTTTCACTTTTTACCATTTTTAAAATTATCGACCCTGGTCTATTTCTAGGAATTAAGTTATAAAAATTTAAGTATGTCTATTTAATATAATACTACGCTCACCGTGTGCAATAAGGCCAGGACTTGCAGCGTCTTCCCAAGTCCCATACAGTGGGCTAGAATGCAGCCGCCTCCCGGGTGACCACTCTCTATACTGTTCAAACTCTCGAAGCAAGCGTCCCACATGAATTTCACGCCTTCATACTGTTTCAAACAAATGCAACACCTTATTTAACTATTGAGGGAAACCCCTGAGGCGATTAGTAAATTTTAACGCGTTTTACGAAACCTTTCAAATCTAAAGCAAGTGTCGATATTGTGTATTTTTTTTATATTTTTTTACAAATATTTCATTGAGTTAGCCTGTGAGGGGTGGTCCCCAAAAGACTAGCAGCGTTGCCTCGCTGTATCGCCAAACTTATACGTTGAGCAAAAAACCTATCAGGTCTTGGTTCCCCCGTAGCATCGCACAGGCGAGCAGTCATATCCTTAAGAAATATTCTTGCAGGGCCCCAAAAACCCATTTTCTCTACAGCAAAATGCATGAAAAAATATGTCTCACCCACATCCCGGTACTTGCGCCTTTTATTACACTCAGCTGTTATATCAGCTGCACATATTGTGTATTGTGTAAGCAAGTGTGTAAGATATATATTAATGTATGCACATCTCTTTGAATGAAATGATAGAATACAAGTTAAAAAGTTAGGCTCCCGAACAAATGTTATAAGCCATTTACATTAAACCACTCCCATTATTTAAGCTATCGCATCGTATTGCTTGCTTTCCAATTTGTACGAAGGTAATGACTAATAGGTGATCCAAGGGTAAATTATTGAAAGTGAGCGGGACAGCAACAGTCGCGTTTGCACCGCATTCTTTGTAATCCTCAAGAAGCTGCCTTTCGAGAGGAATCGATAAACAATAGGAGCGACCTGTACCCCTAGCACGAACCATTATCGAATTCGAATAGTTTGCGAGTGCGAAATGTCAATGTGAAATTTTCTATGGAAACTTGAACAGCATCGCCACAAACGACGTAACAAGAACTAAACATCAGTACACATCTGACAATGACATTTCGGACTTGCAAACGTTACGAATTCGATATTGGTTCGTGCTAAGGGTACTGTATACGTGCTCGCTTTATCACATTTATGTGCTTGTCTCTGTTGGTGTGCGCGCAAACGGGCTGAATGTAAATGGGATATTAGGAGAGGATGAGATTACGTTAGGTGATTTCGTACTGGAGTGAGCGAATGAGATCGTATATTTAGTTGTGCTTTTAGCAGGAATAAAAAGAACACCGCTGGATATGGTGTAATATGGGTATACAGGAACCAGATTCTTTATTTACTTCGGCCAGTGACAGAAAAGTCGGTAATAGCACAATTCCGTGAATACATCATGTTTAATTATAATGCAATGCAATATATCTATATTGTTTTGTAAAGTGGAATGTCTGGAATCTTCCAGTTTTCCATAGATTTCTTTAGTGTAATAAAAATACTAATGACTATTGATTTTTATGGGTTATGGGATACGAGTTTCTCACCTGATGGGCCTTCATTACTTTGGTGAAGAAGGAGTGTATGGTGACGACGGGCAGGCGTTGCTCGAAGTCGTACTCAAGGCACACTTCATCGTTAATGACTAGAACATTCACGCCCTCCTCGTATCCTAGGATTTCCCTCTGAAAGAAAAAAATAATTGTTGATAATCTGTACAACTTGAGGTAGACAGATAGCCACAGCTCAAGTTATCCAAAAGTGACCAATTTCTCCAACCGATTTTAAACTTTATTGCGCTTGTTAGAAGATTCACAATTGCTTGAGAAAATTTTACACTTTGTGGTAACTTGATGTGTAAGTGTGGCCGATTCTATCTATTTTAATCTTAGAAAAGATTGAGTGTGTGAGCTTTGGATTATATAAATTACATTATGTGTTTGTATGCCATGTATGTGTATTATAAACAATAATATTAACTCTCACCAATTTGTTTTGTCTTATGTTAAGTCGACGTTTTCTCTCAAACTCCTCCATATTTGCTAAGACGGTGCTTTTAGCCAATGATTTCTTATCCAGAACCTAAATTAAGTAAAGAAAATATAAGTAAATATGTAGTTTTCACTCAAATTATAAATGTGTTTTGTTTTTGGTCTGAACTGACTTTTCTAATATTCCGTCTTCCTTTGAAGTATGAACTATTTCTTCCTTTGCCTGTGTGTGAAGCGTCATTAGAGGCACCGCCAAAAAGCTCCTGAGATAACACCCTGAAATTAAAATTTTAAATAAGTGCTCTTTTAGTATCCAACAGGGTTCCAATGCATAATCTTATTGAATAATTGGAGGGAAGCCATCATTTTATCGCAAAAACGCAGTATGTAGTTAAGAGTACAATTATTAAGCTGTAGTAGGTAGGAAAACAAATTTTAAGGAACTGACCGCAACACAATTTGTCATCAAAAGACGAACATCATTCGATTAAACGTTACTGCGATATAAAGTTGTTATGTGAAAAAGTATTATGGGTTTTGATATATTGTAACATGTTTTTACGAATAGTTTTACCGTTTTCTGCCTCACCAGATGGCGCCACTGTCGAGTGAGGTCCTAAATTGTAACTTTTAAAGTTGACTTATTAATACGCACATGAAATCAAAGGTTACATTTAGATCGTATTTTAACACAAAAGAACCATATCCTAAACATAATAGGCCATGCCACAGTGACCCGCAGTTCCGTTTTATTCGGAAAAAATGGGAACATAATCATTTTTCTAAGCTCAAATTTTTAATAACTGACATTCATTGCCACATAACTCATATTTGCCATAATTAAGCCGAATTGTTACCAATTATTCACAACATTATTTTAATTAGAAATAAACCCGCGTAGTCAACCAACAAGCAATAACATTTGACATTTCGGAGACCTCACGCTACACTAGCGCCTCTAGCGGCGGATTCATACGCGATAGCCCTCACTGGAACATTGTTTCGTAACTTCCTGCAATGCATGGGCGAACTTTCCGTTCTGACCATTTATCAACAGGTAATGCTTACTGAAATTATTGAAAAACTAGAGATGCAACGAATAGTCATTTGGCGGAACACCGAATATTCTCTTGGCCTAAGCGCCGAAAATTAGGCAACACTTAGTATTTTCCGCGGTTTACAACTAGTCACTTATGAATTTAAACTTGCATGGCTGAAGTAGTACATAGGCGCAATCAGTTTTGTTTTATTACAAGTGGTGGTCAGCGAACGAAAAACAATATCAAAATCAAATAAACAAAAATATTCGTGGCAGCTCTACAAAAATCCATACGCATCTCAATTGCTTTTGTCGTTCCAAAATTTATTTAGTATATCCGCCGCTGCGTTACCCTTTTTTGAGTAAGGAGCCCTAAAAATAGTACGCCCATCCATTGCTTCTGTCGTTTCATCATATTTTTCATAGATCGGCCGCTGCGTAACCGTTTCCCTAGGTAAGGTGCC
Organism: Chilo suppressalis; assembly: GCA_902850365.2. Classification (NCBI taxonomy): domain Eukaryota; kingdom Metazoa; phylum Arthropoda; class Insecta; order Lepidoptera; family Crambidae; genus Chilo; species Chilo suppressalis. The sequence continues at coordinate 6,880,693 of OU963912.1, read as the reverse complement.
CTAAAAACCTTACGCAACTCAATTGCTTCTGCCGTTCCAACATTATCTTAGTAGATCTACTGCTGCGTCACCCTTTTTCGAGAAGGAGCCCTAAAAACCATACGCACCTTAATTGCATGTCGTTCCAGCATTTTCTTATTAGAGCGGCGGTAGCGGACCTTGCGTCGCTTCAAGTAGTGCTCGGTCAGATCGCCTCGTCTCTCTATGAATTCGCTAACGAGTAGATCGGCCGCATAGTCACTCTTTGTTTAGGAACAGAGCCCTAAAAATCATACGCACCGAAATTGCTTCTGTCGTTCCAGATTTTTTTAGTAGATCTGTCGCTGCGACACCCTTTTTTAGATAAGGAGTCCTCAAATCCATACGCACCTCAATTGCTTCTGTCATTTCATCATTTTATTAATAGATCGGTCGCCATGCCACACTTTGTTAAGGTAAGGAGCCCTAAATATCATACGCACCCCAATTACTTCTGTCGGTCTAGCAATATCTTAGTAGATCGGCTGCTGCGTCACCCTTTTTGGTAAGGAGCCCTAAAACCCATACGCACCTTAATTGCATGTCGTTCCAGCATTGTCTTAGTAGATCGGCCGCTGTGCCGCCCTTTGTTTAGGAAGAGCCCGAAAAATCATACTCACCTCAATTGCTTCTGTCGATCCAGCATTTTATTGATATATAGGCCGCTGTGCCACCCTTTGTTTAGGTAAAGAACCCTAAAAACCATACGCGACTCAATAGCTTCCGTCGTTCCAGAATTTTATAGCAGATCGGTTGCTGCGACACCCTTTTTAGGTAAGGAGACCTAAAAACCATACGTACCTCAATTACTTCTGAGTTTCCAGCATTTTCTTAGTAAATCGATCGCTGCGACTCCCTTTTTTATTAGGTAAGGAGCCCTCAAAACCATACGCTCCTCAATTGCTTCTATCGTTCTAGCATTTCTTATTAGATCGGCCGCTGTATCACTCTTTTTTTAGATAAGGAGCCCTAAAAATCATACGCACCTCAACTGCTTCAGGTGTCCAGCATTTTTTGTAGATCAGTCGCTGTATCTACCTTTTTTAGATAAGGAGCCCCGAAAAATCATACGCACCTCAATTGCTTCTGTCGTTCCAGCATTTTCTTAGTAGAGCGGCGGCCGCGGACCTTGCGTCGCTTCAAGTAGTGCTCGGCCAGATCGCCTCGTCTCTCTATGAATTCGCTAACGAGTTTAGCACGTTTTGCGTCGTCCTCCCTGTTCCAATCAAATGAAAAAAAAATACAAATAATCATTTCTCTTTAATAATAATAATTAATGGCCCTGCTCTGCTCTGTTATAATGTTAGGAGGGTCGTTACGATCCCCAACATATGGTCGAGAGAGAATCGATGGCTGGTTCATATACGTCATGCTCGTGAACGAGTGATACCAATGAAGATGTCTCCTTGGCTACTTTGATTGTTTTTTCTTCTACTCTTTTATTACCATATATTCTTTGTACTATGAAACACTGCATTCTTAGTTACTTGTACTTACTTGTTATTATATCCTCCCACAAAAAGACTGTATTTAAACTATATTCGGTTAAAATTTATCTTTTTATATCCTAAACACCCTCAATTTTTTTTTATAAAATATATATATTTTAATTTTATATCGTGAAAGTACCTACCTTTTTTTATTGAAAAATTAGCAAGTTTAAAAAAAAGTTGGCGCGTTTTCCCCCGTTAAAAGGTCCCCCCCTCCCCTACCTCCGTCGCCCGTAATTTACTTTTCCTATTTTTTATTGTGTTCTCTTTCATTTGGTATGAGTTTCATCCTATTCCGATTCTTTTTCACTTTAGAGCGCGGGCACACGATTCGTTGCGGCGGCGGCCGTCACTGCGTCGTTTTACATAGAAATATCTGCGATATATCACACGATGCTGCGCTGCGGTGCCACACAACCGCCGATACGAGATGGGAAGGGGTGAATGCGTTGAGATGTCGGTGCGGCACCATTGTTTGTGTCACTCATAAGAAATCTATCGAAGGGCGGCGATGCTGCGACGTAATAAGGTTCCGATGCCGCACCGCTCGTGTGCCCACCGATGCGGCGAAATCATTGCGTCGCGGCGCCGCCCGCAACGCGTCTCGTGCCCCAATCCTAATACTATTTTCAAAATATCCGTCCTGGCCTATAAGGTTCAAACTTGAATAAAAATACTTTTTATTTTGTTTATTTTTTTATTTCATTAACAGCTCTGAGTGCAATCTTAAGCGAATAAACCACAACCACTAACCACTTATGAACTTTGTAAAGTTATAGAAATTATTACTAGAATATCTTACATCTATTTTAACAAAGGACACATCAACTCTTGGTGCTAAACTAACCTACTTTTTGTAAGCAAACACAAATGTTGAAGCTTATTATCACACAAACTTGTTTCTCCTAGACCACTCTTAAATAATTAATAAGTATAATTGTTTATTTGTCTATTTGATAGAGTACTTTTTGAACAGGTATCAATTTGCAAACCACAAAGCTCGTAAGGGATCCCTTAAGAATATTTTTAAAACTAATATAAACGCTTATTACCAGTTCAAAAAGTGTTATATTAAATAATTGGTATGCACAAAAACATAAAAAATAATTAGATCTGTCTATGTTTAAATGATCATACGTACCGTGTTGTGTCTTTTTTGTTGATCATCTTTTTGAGTAACTTCTCTTTGATTGTGAACCATTGATGCTTCTCCTCTTCTGATGAAGAACCACCCTCCTCATCCTTATTGCGTTTAGTGTTTGAAGATTTGTGCATGCCTTTATGCTATAAATACCAATCGAACGGATTTCATAAATAATTATCTCCTAGTTCATACCCACAAATTTGTCTACAGTAAATTATAGATTTTCTTTACAAACTTTCACATCAAAAAAAAAATACAGAAATAAGTACTAATAATACCAAATTCTATTTTTCAATGCCAATATCAAAATCTATCAATAATGTATCAGTAATATATGACAAAATCAGTAATCTACTTTTTTTTAATAAGAATATAAAAAGTAGCAATTAAAATCATTCACCTGTTTATTTCTGGTGACAGGGCCTTTGCTCTGAGTTTTCTGTGGTTCCTCATCAAGCACAATGGGTGCATGGAGAAGATTCAGCTCTCTATTCATCATCTTGTCAGCAGTCAGCATCATTGATTCTGAATCAATGGGTTCTGCCGGCTTACATTTAGATTTTGGTCCAGGTTTACTTTTTTTAATAAGTTTAGATTCATTTGCAGCTTCTTCAGTCAGTTCTTTCTTGATTTTAACATTGGATTCATCTTCGCTGTCATTATCATCCATAAGAGAACTTTTAGCTAAGGAATTTTCTGTAGCATTTCTTTTCTTAGGCTGAAATTAAATTCAATAAAACTTATAATTTACATTTTTGATATATATTATGCTTGTGCAGACAGCCACACAATATATTACAACAACTGTTAAATTTTATCAATAGATTATGAAATCAACAAAATTATACATTTTTTGATAACTTGATCTGTGGATGTATGTACACTACACAGCAAGCTGCGCGCTGGAAATTTTTACATTTACAAAAATTGAAACCAAAATATAACTTTAAATATGAACTACAATTTTAACAGCATACTTTAAATATTCTAATATTATCTATACCAGTTTATTTGATTTAAATAAAAAAAAACCTTGTCACTTACAGGGCTGGGTACATCATCACCGACGTTTTCATCTTCTGAAGGCGTAAGCTCTTGATAATGCTCAGAATGTACCGGCGATACTGGTCTTGAGTCATCATTTTCGGATTTGATTTTATCCAAAGTTTGATCTGGCGGTTTAAGCTTCTTTGGTCTTCCTCTGCATCTACCTTCTTTTGCAACAGGTCTATTTAGACTTTGAAGATTAATAAGTCTAGAACAAAAATTTCAATCTAATAGAATCTTTGTAAATTCTATGTAAAGCAAATATAAGTAATAATCTAAATGTGTAAAAACAAATTTATGCCACGTCAATGAAAATAAATTACCTGTCGACTTCTTCGTCTTCTTTGTCCTTATTAGATATATTTTGATAAGCAAAGTATGTATTTACAAAAGATTCAGGCAGTTTTTCTAGAACTATCTGAGCAGCCTGGTACAGTTTCGTATCATCTGTCTGCAAAGGATAACATTGCCATCCGTGACGCAGCTTATACGGCAGAGGTTTGTCATTAATATCAACAGAAGGGATGTCTTCTGCTTCGGCACTTTTTTTATTAATGACTTCTTTATTAGGGGCTTTTTCTGGGCTTATGGTTTCCTGCATATTAAACACTGGCATGGTAGGTTCACATTCTAATAACTCGACAGGTTCATTAGGGTTAATAATAGGTTGATCGGTTTCTGGCGCGCGTTTCTCATCATCATTTACTGTTGGCAGAATTTTGTCGTAAACGTACTTTATGTACTTTTGGTAATTAAATACTTCATTCTGGTCTACTGCGCTAAATCCAGTAAACTGATTACTGTTTGGATCTGGAGAATAACACTTCATTTGCTCAGTTACTTGTTCAGTTGAATCAACATTGTTGCACTGAATTTCCTCATCAGTGAGTTTAGTGCTTTTTTGTTTCACCTTACTAACATCTTTTACTATTTCTTTTGTTTTCTTTGATACAAGAGAGTCAATTTCTTTAGCTTTCTTTGATATTGTTTTACCACTTTCAGTTTCTGAATCAGATGATGCAATCTTTTTTTCTTCTTGTCTTATTTTTTCTCGCATTCTTCTTGTTAAAACAGCGATTTCTTGAGAAACTGGCTGTTTCTCTTTTGGGATTTCTTTTGGTGTACTCTTTTCTAGTAATGTTTGTTTGTCAGATTTTGAATCCACTTTTTTTACTTTTGCTTTACGCTTATCTGTTTTTTTCTTATTAGCAGGTTTTTTGGTATTGTTGCTTTCATCACCACTGCTTTCCATTAACCTATCTTTAGCATTTTCAATGTGCAATGGTTCAAAAGTTTGTGGAACTAACAAACTCATAGCCATATCGTTCTCTGGCTCCCAATCAGGCTCAAATTGCCTCCGAATTCGAGAAGCGCTCTGACTGTAAACTTCAGAAGCATCGTCCTGCTCATTGAAAGCTCTCATAAGTTTATTGGATTTTACGAAAGTTTCAAATGACTCAACATCATAACTGGCGCTATCTTTTCTTCGAGCTTGATCATTACATAAATCGTTTTCATTAGATAACGAATTTGTCATAAAACTTTCTGGTATAACTGTCATCTCATCAAGATTATGCAATGGCTCGGTTTTTATTAAAGAGTTTACAATTTGTTCAGGTTCCTCTTCTGGTTCAATTTTGATTCTAGCTACTGTTGCTTCTTCAACTACAGGCATTGCGTTCTCTTCTTCTATAGGTCTAGTGGTTTCTATAACTTTACTTGGAATAGACCTAAGCTCCTTCATTTCCAGTTGTGATATCCAATTATTATCTTCAGTGTCATTGATTTCATCAAAATTATTGAAATCATTGTCTTCTGTTTCATCTTCATAAAAATTGGTATCATCATCTGCATAATAGTCTATATTATCAGTCAAATCTGTGGGTTCTTCCATATTAAAATAGGCTTCCTCAGTTAATCTATTAATGGAATTTATAGTTAAACTTTCTTTGGGAGTTTGTCCTTCTATATCAGAAAAATATTTTGTTACTACTTCAAAACAAAGACAAGATAATGTCTTGACTGTTGTAATATCAGTAAGTTTAGGATTATTCTCATTAATTATATTAGATATGAATTTGAAAGTAATATTTTTAAGAGTCTTTGGACAACTTCTATTTTTTTGTATTGTGTGTTTAATACAGGTAGGTGATTCAATCTGCTTCTTGGTGAAGAATTGGTTCTGTACAAATGTAAGACATAACGAAAAAAGTGATTCAACATCTTGAGAAGGAACCTTGTTTACATAACATAATTTAGATCCAGTAATTTCAACATTTGGTTTAAAGCATGGACTTATCACATTACTTTCTACCTGAGCATTACATGTAAGGATTCCCATAAATTTAGTAATGCTCTCAAAACACAAAGTTTTTAAAGGCAAAACATTTACATCGAGACAATTTCCGACTATTTTAAATTTCTTGAAGTTTAGTTCATTTGTAACTCTTGATGAAGAATATAGATCAACTGTTTTCTTACAAGGCTTAGGAGTAGACATTACCAATTGATTTTGCATTATTTGAGCACACAGAGAAAATAATGATCTCGGGCAATATACCTTATTTTCTATATTTGATCGCTGACAGCATATATTTTTTGTGCTAGTAGACATGGTTTCTGTATTTGTATCCAATTCTCTTTCAGTGGGCATTTCAGGAACAGAACTAGTTGGAAAACCTTCAGTTTTTGTAAAAAAATAACTGCATACAAATTGTCTATTAAAAGACAGCCACTCAGTGGTTATAAATGGAGCACAAGTTATCAAAGCTTGCTTACGTTGATACTTCTTGAAAAAACTATTAACCATTTCTATTGTTACATAATCAGGAGGTTTTTTATTTCGGCTGTCCTGGGCTAAAAAAGACTGCGTAGGTTTAACTTTTTTTACCATTACTGAATCATTAATCCAAACAGTATGTCGGCCCTTTATTTGAAGTTTTTTTTCATCTGATGGTTTTTTGGCAATCTTGATAGATAATTCTTTATTCAGAAACACTGTTTTGGGATTAAACTTTGGTTTACTGTTACCTTTGTTTTGTTTTGCTGGAGCAACTATAGGTGCCTCAATTATTTCACAATCACTGTCATTATCATCAGGTTTTTTAGTAGCTGTTATAACTTTGGGCTTTTCTCTATACTGCATCAAATTATTTTCATTTAAAAATTGATCATACTGTTTAGATAAATCTTCTTCCATTTGCATTAAATTATGTTTAGCTAGTTTAAATAACAAGAAAGATTTACGTACACAATAGTCCATTTTAAATGTATCAGTAACATGTGCTGTATTAATTTTCTTAGTAATAAAATCCTCTGATTTTTTAGTCATCAATTCACCTAATTCAGCAGTAGTTTTTACTATCCCTTTTAAGAATTCACAAGCCTTTTCCGCTTGCTCTGAAGTTAATGGAACATTATCTTTCATGGGAATATCGTGAGGTGCTGATGTTTGAACTTCTACAGAAGCAGTTTTGATCTGTGTAGTCTGCATACTAGTTTCAACAGTCTTTTTGACATCATTAGGATCTATAACTGGTATTTCCAGAGGTTGCACCATAGATGCTTTTTTGATCTTAATATCTGTACCTTGAATTCTTTTAGCAATGAAATTCTCAAATTCGTTTGATTTGCCCCACATATTTTGTTTTGAGTCATCACTCGCTTTAATTAGTGAAGACTGCAAGCATATTTCAATGTCATCCCCTTCCTGTGAGAAAGATGCCTCTGGTGTTATTGTTTCTACTTCTAAAGACGGCTTTTTATCATTGCTTTGTTTTTCATACTTAGGTTTTCTACCACGTTTTTTAGGGCTACCTTCCATTGAACTATTCAATCTCTGTTTCTTTCTTCTCTGTTTTGTGATCAATTCATCTACTTCTGCATCAATATCACTATCTGTGCATTCAGATGAACTGATAGGACCACGTTTTGAACCTCCTGGAATGTATTCATCATCCGAATAATATTTTCCACCTTTTTTACCTTTTTTAGGTTCATCGTCATCTGACAGCTCAACATTGGCAAATGGATCCTCATCCGAATCCTGTTCATAATGGAAAGTCTTTCGTGCTTTCCTTCGCATAGGTCTTTTTGTTGTGTCTTCAATAAGCAATGAGTCGTTTAAATCTTCTTTATTTTGTATCTCATTAATATCCATTTCATTTTTCACAACTTTGTCACCACCTTCAACATTCAATTCTATATCAGCTGTAGTTGTTATATCAGAATTATTAATAGGAGTAGATTCTGTTGTTAAGGTTTCTTCTTTGACAAATTCTTCTGTTTTTACTTTTTCAATTTCTTCTGTTTCTTCTTTTACCATTTCTTCTGTTTCTTCTTTTACAATCTCTCCTAATTTTTCTTTTACAACTTCTTCTGTTTCAAGCACATTGTTCGGTAAATTAGCAGAATCATTTGGCTCAAATGTTTCTTTTAATTTACTGAGGCAAATATCATCAGCTAAATCGTCTTCATCTTCTGATAATGCTGTTGCAATCTCAGCCTTAGCTAAATCATTTGGAGTAGTATCTCCCTCCTGGTGTTTTCTAATCTTTCTACGTTTTTTGGGACTCTTTTTTCGTTTTATTGGTTCTTCTACATTATTGTTTGCTATTTGTTCCACAGACTGCTCTGAAGTAGGTTCAATAGTTACATTTCCTAGATCTTCTTGACAAGTATTTTTTGCAGACACACGTCTTCCCTTTCTTCGATTTTTACTCAACAAAATACTTTCATCAGAAATATTAAGACAACTTTCTTCTTTAATATCACTGACATTTAGTTCAGTATTACTATCAACCGTCATTTGTTGTTCTGGAGGTGTAATGTTTACCTGTCGTTTCCTAGGTCTACCTGGTCGTCTCCTTGAAATTAGGGCTACAGAAGTGTTTTCATTCTCAGATCCACTATTTGGTGGTATAGTGGATGATAGAGATTCAGGCATTACCTCTGTATTGTCATCTAAGATGTTGGTATGCTGCAAAGATGCTTTAGTCTTGGAATTATAATTAATAAATTTTGTAACATTCTGCTTAGGTTTCCTACCACGTCTTTTCGGCACGGGTGCAGAGGGATCACAATTTTTATCATCCTGCACAAAAATGCTCTGTTGGTCACAGCTCTGTTCATTCTGGGTTTGATTCACTGTCAAAATCGATTCACTCTGTTGAGTTTTCTTTTTTCTTCCTCTTTTGGGTTTCGATTCAGTAACAATTATTGAACTATCTTTGATTAAAGTTTCCTCTGGCACATGGGAGTATTCTGAAACATTTTTGTTCTCTTCAGAACCAAGCTCAATTGTACTGTTTACTTCTGGAACTTGCTCCTCCAGTTGCGATTCCAACTCAATCTCATTTTCGTATGGTATATCATTAAGATCTATCGCTAGTTCAGATGTTGTTGGACGCGGTGAAACTATATCTGATAATGTAATGAATTCATCTTCTTCGTACATCGAAACTGATTGAAATTTTTCAAACGCGTCTTCAGTTGTACAGAGGTTGTTTGTGTTCAAATCAATTTCTTCCGACATGTTGTACAGCTATGTGGGCCTTCTCGAACACAGAACACATGCACATTATAATCACCGATATGAAACCGCTATTAGAAATTAATGTTCATGTAACGAAACACTGTTTAAAAAACTAAATGCTGATCAAAAATGTTTCTTCTTGTTGATAAAAGCATCAATTCGCTCAATTGATAGAGGTAGAAAAGAAAACTACCATAAACTACCATTAATGTTGCCAGTTGTAGTAGTTAATGCTACTAGTAATCTGTAGTAAGTTATCACAGGCAACCATAGAGCGCCCATAGGGATAGAAAGTAAACAGTCCGTTTTAAACGTTCTCTGTGCATAACCCACATCCACATATGGGGCATTTCACGGTTAATACGAGGAGTGCATGGACCATATGTGGGTCACTCCCATATACAAAGTATCAGATAGAGAGATAGCCGAACGCTGGGCGCAATCAGCGGGCGACTTGATCTCCAAGACTTCACATAATCGCTTTCTGTCTTTCTAGAGTATGATCAAGTTAATGCAGGTATGAATGAGTTTTCTTGAGTATAAAGCATCCCTTTTCCATTCCAAGCATTTCCAATTCCATTGCTTTACATGTCTGGGCTGTGGAATTGTAAACAAAAAAAGAGAGACAGGTAGGTACCGGGAGGTTATTTTGGCCGAAGTTGCCATATATTCACAATTAACAACAATACGTCATGTTTTGTATTTTGTATGTTACGTATATTTTTTTTGCTTAGATGTCAGATGCCGAGCAACAAAATTAAGAATGAAAAGTATTGTAGCAAATAAAACTCAAAGCTCTGTTACATATTTTACACTGAGTATTTTTTTTTAGATTTTATGAGTTCTTGCTACTGCTTGACTATGTGTCTCTGTTCAGTCAATAGATTATAACAACCAACACTATAGTATTCTAAATATTTTGTTGTCCAGAACATCTTTAAAACTTGTATAAATATTTAATGAGTATGAGTGCATATGTGACTGACTGACCCACATATGGGGCATGATATGAGAATGGAACACCAGAAGGCCTATTCCTAAAAGTATTTGAAATACAAGATATAAATACATATTTTGTAGCTTGTATATGTATCGTAGATAAGTCACATCTCTATAAATTTGACAACCGTGGTGGCTATTCTAGCATGATTCTCTAAAGCTAAACTTAAATTTGACAGCAGTATATCCTTGTCATTCTCTATATAGAATGAAAAGGAGAGACTGATGTTAAATTTAGTTTTAAGTTTAGAGAATCACGCCAGAATTGGCACCATTGTATCCTTGTCATTCTCTATACAGAATGAAAAGGAGAGACTGATGTTCAATTTAGTTTTAAGTATAGAGAATCATGCCAGTGTCGACACCACAACAAGCTTAAAATTATTTGGTAGAGTATGAAATGTATTTGTGTATATTAAAAAATACCAGAATTAAGTGAATTCTGGTTTTTTTTATTGTGTTTAAATTTCATTAAATTAACTGAAATTGACATTGGAACATGAATTTTCAAAGAAACATTGTGACAACAAAATATTTTTTCTGGAATTTCCCTTTCTGTCTGCCTATTCGCTTACTTTTTTGACATTTACAGTGTATAACTAAAGAGAAAATTGCACATCCATCGACGCGTGTCTGAACAAGTGGCGTTATAATAAAGCAGTGGTGGATTACTTAATAGTTCGGTGATTCTAGCATCTGTCAAATACAGTTATGAGTTAACGAATAGGCCTGCTGGTGTTCCATTCTCATATCTTGCCCCATATGTGGGTCAGTCAGTCACGTTTGCACTCATTCTCATTAGAGATTTATACAAGTGTTTAAAGATGTTCTTGTCAAAAAAATATTTAGAATACTATAGTGTTGGTTGTTATAATCTATTGACTGAACAGAGACACATAGGCAGTCAGTAGCAAGAACTCATAAAATCTGAAAAAAATCAAAATCAGTGTAAAATATGTAACAGAGCTTTGAGTTTTATTTGCTACAACACTTTTCATTCTTATTTTTGTTGCTCGGCATTTGACATCTAAGCAAAAAAAATATGCTTCCAATAATTAAATAAGTCAATACAAAACATGACGTATTGTTGTTAATTGTGAATATATGGCAACTTTGGCCAAAATAATCTCCCGGTACCTACCTGTCTCTCTTTTTTTGTTTACAATACCACAGCCCTCATGTGTAAAACAACGGAATTGGAAATGCTTGGATTTATCAATATTATGTTAATAAAATTTCTGTTCGAACATAAAATCAATGATATAAAATGCAAAAGACTTGGTGGTATTTCAAATACTTGAATCACGATGAGAGTAGTTGTGACACAAAAAAATATAAAACCATTGAAATGGCAGTATAAAAATACTTTAACAGCGTCATTTTCTTTACTTTAACTATAGAATAAACAAATATGTGATTACAAAGAAACTTAAAATTCTGTTTTTGTATTTCATAGCACAATTTTAAGTATATTAAATATAGAAAAATTATAATATTTCTGAAACCCTTGAATTTAAATATTGCGCTCCTTTTTTGACAGTCGTGTACTTGGTCGTGTAATAAAAGCTCAATAGGACCCGTATCATTGGTAGAGAGAGATAGGACCATATTTTCTTCTATAGTGAATATGTATTATAAAAAGTATTACTAGCAACATTTTCGTTCAAAAACGTAGATGTTTGAGCATATTATAATTTAAATTAATCAATTAAATGAATAAGCGTGTTGTTAAAACGAATAAATTATTTAGTTTATTACTTAAACTTTTTTATAATGGATTTTTTTTTATTAATAATTTTTAATTAATGTTGTGCACATTATTTGATACACTAGGTACTAAACGAAAACTGAAGTGTCAACAGTCACGACGTCGATTTGTTGACGATTTTACGAAAAATGATTTATCTGAATAAAAAGTCTATTAATTTTAATTCTTAAAATTCGGTATCAACCTTTTGATTTACTCTTTATAAACGATATCCAATAATACAAGCAAATGTTTTCATATCAAAATGTATTTCCCTATTGGATGGCCCAAAGTTCTCAAGAATGTGGGTGCTGATAATCAAATTATCAAACAAATTGTGTCTAATAGGGACAAAATACTTTTTGCTTCTCTTAGTGATGACTGCCTCGTGGTGTGGTATTGCAAGGTACTTATAATTACGTAGTCTACATATTTAAATAACCAATGGTGAACTCACAATGGTTACCTATTTTAGGTTTTGATGCTCTATCATTGCAGCGCGAGATATGTGGCATGAAGCAATGTAATAATAATAATGACCTCAATTGGAACATTGAGTATGTAAACATTGTTGTTTTTCAGCCGTCGGTTCCTGTAGTGTACCATAAGAGGAGTCCTGAATCGATCCAGAGGCTGGGTATCAATGTTGGAGTAGAATGGAAACCAGATTCTTCAATGATATGTATTTCAGTATGTAGTGTATATTTTATTTTGGTAATGTTTAAAAGATTCATACACAACTAATTTGAAAATTTTATATTTCTTACATTAACAGGTTTGTTTTTCATATGTTGTTTAATGTATGCAGGGAATGTTATTTTTATCAAACAATTCAAGCTCACTTCAATGTTTTCAGATAATAATTTATAATTATATATTTACATTGTAAATAGTCTGTCAGTGTACCTAAGTGAAAAAAAATTTTTTGTTACAGACATGTGAAGGTCATTTGATTCTATACAATGTTGAAGGGCTGAGTGAGCAGACAGCTTATCAGCAGTCTGACCCACCCACTGCCAGCCTTAGGAGGGATTCTGCCGAACTATTTGTCAAGGAAGTGATACCGTCACTAAAAATTAAATTGGTGAGTTATGTTTCATGTTATGATAAATGAATAGAAACACTTTTTATTTAAGCAGCCAGTTAATTTTTTTAGCTGGTTTCTGCTGGTTGTTATGTATTCATCCTATGAAGTCTCATCCAATTAATTAATTATAATATAACTTATATAATATTTTATAATTACAATATTATAGTTTTTTTCTTAACTTTTTTATGTTTTTTCAAAAGACATTAGATTATACCATTTTTTATTGAATAATATGCATATTTAATTTTTACAAATGGAAGAGTATTTCTATTTAATATGGGAAAATTTTATTCGGAAAAAATATTCAACATTATTCTAGTTTTCGATAATATTTGCCTTACGATGAGTAAGAAACACTGGGTTGGATTAAGAAAATATCTTAAAATAATTGAATGGGTTGATAAGTGATGAGTGAGAAACTGGGATGAGATATCATAGAACAAAATACGTATTTTCAAAACAAATACAGACCCACCCATTTCACAGTATAAGAATATATATAAATTTTAATTTTCTCAACTTGAAGAATGGTGCATACCAAATTTGTAAAACTCATTTCTAGTGTATCATTATCCTCGTTTATTTTCATTTTGAAAGTATAGTGAACAAGCAAATTACTATTCTGACAGCAGCCACCATAGTCGTTAAACACTTGCATCGACAGAGTATCTCTTGTGAGTTACTTACCGTAACACTATCTTGTGGAGGTTTGGGATCAAAAGTTAATATTATTTCACTGCTATCTTGTGTAAGGATTAAGTTGCTTTCCCAAAACAACACTCCATTTCGAAGGATCTGCTCTTAACTCATTATTAATTAGATGCATAGCCCACAGGAAGCCACACCTAATATGTATCAAACCTTACTGTTACTCATCAACATAAACTTTTAAATGTTTTAATTATTTTATATTTTTTTTCAGTTTCAAGAGGTGTTAGTATGGGATGGGCAAATAACACGGATGTGTTGTATTTCGGGCACAGAAATCTTAGTGTGTACGACTCGTGCTCATCTTCTGCGGTATCGGTGGGATGGCACACAAAACAGAGACTATTGCCTCGATTTAGGTCGTATACCATTTTCCATCAATCAACAAGTATCAAAAGGTACATATCAATTGGATAGTTTGTTAGTAGATTCGCTTTTCAGTAACTAAATTTAATTTAAACTTTTATGGTTTATTACTTCAGTTAGGACTTCTGAATTGCTTAATTTCGGTATCTACGATGTTTAGCATTAAATTCAGCAAACACGACTTAGTTTCACATGTTTGTGGGATTTCTAAGAGGCCTTATTAATTCAGCAATAAGCTTCATAACTAAAACATCATCTCTAATATTACAGAGCATTTAAATTGAACAAATGTTTTCAGCTGAGCCCATTCTAGAGGATAACACTCACGTCAACGACATAGAATACTCGCCACTTGTATGTGGATTCGGTATAACGCTGAACGACGGACGCGCAGCTTATCTCACCGCTCCTAACCTCAAGTTTGACCCAAATGTAAGTGAAACTAAATATCGGTCTTACTACAAAAAGGTTAGACATGGTTTCAGACCTAGTTTAAGAAAATATTGTATGAGTTTTTTGTCTTAAACTCTTGTCGAACTCATGTCTAACTTCTTTGTGGTAAAAAGGTATGTGTTTTAGCGGCACTGGGAGATGTGAAATAAAATTAATGTCATTCTAATTCACACGCTGTCTCATTCTAATTTCATTGCAAAACCTGCAAAGAAAGAGACATCACTAACTTAATTCACGTTTCTGAGTGTGACTGTTAGTCTGGTTACAAAGTCGATGCCAATTATTTTACCTCTTGCAGCCTTTTTGCGTGGATTTTAAATCTTTTTTACTCGGTTTTCTAGTTCAATCTTATATATAAAATTCTTGTGTCGCGGTGTTTGTCTGAGAATCGGACAACATATATTTTTCATCCCCCTAAATGTTAAGGGTAATCCACCCCTAATTTTTTTTTTTCAATTATAAAAAAAAAGTTTTTAATTTTTTTTTCTGATACTTCATACACAACAAATACATACAACCCTTAATTTTCACCCTTACCACCAACCCCTATTTTTTTATGGCGGTACGAAATTCGCTGGGACAGCTAGTATAATATAAAATAACATTGGCCCACCCTTAAAACATTTTAGACCATGGACGAGTTTCCATCTTGTAAAAATGTGGGCTGTTGTGTTAGATAAATTATTTATAAAAAGCAAAATTGTACTGACTTGCTTAATTAATTACATATCTATAATTATAGCTATAGGAATTGATATTTCAAATCTTTAATACCAACCTGCCACGTCTTAGATACAAATGCGCGTATTCATCATACAAACATTTTCCCCGCCAGCTCTATATTTACATACTGATCTAATACGGAGGTTTTTGAAGGTAGTGCAATGATCTGACATTCTCTCTCTAAGGGATAGGTACACCATATAGTTTTAATAAAGATGGTACAACCATTTATCATTCACAAAATAAATTTATTTTTCATATCTCAGATATTGTGGAATACAGATTTGAGGGTAAGATTTTGTGTTTAGTGATTGCCTCGTAATAAAATTGAAACCCCATATTGTAGGTTGCTAAGATTCCACACCTTTCAAAATATTTTACTAATTGCACCCAAGTGATAGCTTGATAGTAATATCTTGCGTTAGGGTGTTACCAGAACAATCGATCGATGGTAGAATGGATTAGTCGACGTCGGTCGAGCTGTTGGTTATCCGTGACTCGCGCTGTCTGCTCCGAATTTTAACAATCAACTTCGATTGACGTTGACCGATGGCATCGACTGGCAATCGAACGATTAGTTAGGCGAACGGTATCCGTCGATCAAACAAAGCTAACAGAAGCCCAAGCACGAAATTTTTGACAGCTCCGTAACGTATCGCATCGTCAAAGTTTCTATAAAAATTAAGCAGCGGACCAGCCCCTATCGGCCGTAAGAACAAACTAGCTTTTTCCTTACAAAATTTGACGATGGCGATACATTGCAGAGCTGTAAAAAAATCTTACTCGGGCCTCAGACTAGTTGGTGAACTTTGATCGACGTTGAGCGATGCCGATTGGTCTGGGAACACCCTAATGCTTTTTTTTCATAACCCAGTATTCTTGCTACGAAGTGTTTGTGTAATGTGGTGTGATATTTTTTATTTCATTTTGTGTGATGTTCCTGTTATTTTTATTTATTATGGATTTTGATGCGGTTTTATGAAATACATATTTTAAATAAAATTTTGAGGAAGGATATAAAGAAATAATTGGGCTATAAAACTGTCTATTTCTTACCAATTATAGAATAAATGACATTTTGCTCATATTATTCTTTTTAGGCTGTACAAGGCGTATGGGCGACTGGCATCGACGACGCAACTTGTGTTCGAGTCAACCACAAGTTTAGATTAATCGCAATCGGTAGGAAAAAGTATGTATAACGGTCATAATAAAACACATTTCTTTTATAGAGTTTTACCTTTATGAAATTGTTTTTCATTGTTTGTTGCAGTTCTCAAATTGATGTTTTCACGATAGACGAAGCGACTGGAGGTCTGGAGCTGTCACACACTATGGTGCTAAGTTCTAAAGACTTTCCTGGCGATCCTGGACCAGTAAAGTGTTTGAGGTAATCCTGGTTTGAGGACTCACCCCTAATACCCGGTTCTTATTACATATTCGGCTTGAGATACAGCGTGAAGATATATGATTCGGCCACCATAGCCTATAGACGCTTGCGAGACAAAAAAAAATATCACTCGCACCGTTGCCTAATCAAAGTCTATAATTTTTATGTGTGTAAACTATAAACTTATTTTTATTTGATTAAGTTTACCCACTTTTTTGGGGAATGTGGCCTAACCTGGTATCTAACGCATGCGCACCGAGACAAAAATAATGACATTTTGCTGACATTTCGCGAGTATATTATACATATTCACGTGTTTTGTTTTGCGTGTCACGCACACAAGTATATATTTATTTATTTAATCTTTAATGCCTTTACATTACATATGGCGGATTTAATGCCAGCATGGCATTCTCTACCAGTCAACCGGAAAGAACGTGCAGAGACAATAATAGAAAGAATTTAAAACATGGTCTGTTTTTATCGCAGTGTTTACTAAGTAACGCTCTATCTAGAGCGTAAATAATCAAAGGGTGGACGTGACTTCCCCAGGCGGGCGCTCCAATTTAAGCGAACAATTCGCTATGCTATGACTCTCTTAAAGTTGTTATTATAGTCTTAACTAGCAAACCAGTGAACCAAATGATCACCAAAACCTGATTTAAAAAAAAAATGTATTTAAATAATTGAGAACTTCGGAGATTTTGTGTGGTTTCGTTTGAAATTCGTGATTTCTCGAAAACCGGAAGTGCTACGTTACTCAAATCCGGTTTGTAGTCTTATCAGACTATTCTTAACTTATAACTTAAACATTCTCTTTATCTATCTCTTACGGTTTGGCCGCTGAAACAGCACCACAGACAGACGGACGGACGGACGGACTTGTCTAATAGATAAGAGATAATATAATTATCTTGTCAACAAAGCTCTTAGTAGACCTACCTCTCACTGGAGTTTCATTAGTGAAACGGGCCGTTAATGTATTAATAGTGTTATGATGATGATGAATTAGTTCAATAGGCTATTTGACAGTATAAAGAAAAAAGTACCAATTGTAGGTATCTGTATTTAACATGAATATTAGCAGCGATTTTACTATTCTGAGAGAACAAATAATTAATAAATTCTCTAAAAAGTCGTTAAATAGTAATGATGCTTTTGTTCTATAGTCATGTGATCGAAAATGCCTGGGATTGACGAAGACTCAAATGACGTCACACGCTAGTATACTTCCGGTCAAAATTACATTACATTATATCGTTTGACGTTTTAATGACAGTAGTGTAACGTCACACAGTAGTGAGACACATAATGTGGGACCTACGCGATAAATTGCCTCAAATCGACGGATAGCTGCAAACCATTTTTCATAAGCATGAAAATCCTGACTCTGCCTTCGCTGTACATTTAGGAAGTAGCTGTTTTTGTGTTATGTAACAATTCTCTGTTTCCAACACTCTCAGAAAGGAACCCAGATAGCAATCATCGTCACTGGAATAGGATTTGCGCTCCTTCATTTAAAACCGTACATGTTAGTAGTAGCTTCTTTGGGATGGCTGACAGAATATTCAACAAGGTTCCGTGTTGTCTTACTACCGATAAAGACTTTTAAGAAGCGTCTGTTAGCATTATTAGTTGAAAAAGCCTACTATACAGTTGAGGAATTTTTAAATGTCAAATCTTGTAATTAAATCGGACATGTCTTTTATAAAAACAGTTCTCTATTATAAAATTTAGACATATTAAAATTGTCAATTCAGTTAAGAAATGTGTATTTATTGCTATTTTGGACATTTTGCTTATTTTTCAATTAAAATTTTGACTATTAGTATGACAACTTTATGGCTTATCGAATTTATAATTAATTTATAATCTACTTTGACATGCATGTAACAATAGACAATTTCAAATTATATTCATAAATTGTGATTCCAATGTAAAAATAATAGTACTTCTTTCATAGGTCCATATCTATTTGTATACCTTAATTAAGGTGGAAATGTAGTGATACTAACAAAAATTTTATATACCATGTATACTAACCTATGTTTCACAAATAAAATTCTGATTCTGATTCTGATGTCCAGAGAAACGTTATTGCGGCAACTTGAAAAAAAAAAAATATTTTTTCTTTAATTACACAACAATTAAAATTATTCGCTTCATGGACTCCATAAACATAAGTAAATGACGTGAGATCGTTTTCTAAAACCTGTCAAATACCCTATTATATCTGCAGTCATTAGTACCTACCAATAAACCCGTGTGGTGTAGGTCATGGTTCAATCTGGCTTTTCATCTGTAGAAAAGTCATTTTTATTTTAGTTATTAACAAAAGAAAGGATGACTTTTCGTCGTCTATCAGGTATGTTATTAAAAAAATATTGGAAAAGTATTCTTTATTTTTTTCACAAATTTAAAACATACAGAGTTATATTGATTTCAAATGTCGCATGACATCACGCCTTGCTACATTTTTTACTTAGAAGTGACGACACGAACTATGACGCGCTTTATCTTTGTTATGTTTTGGTTGATTGCCGTAAGAAAACATGAGTGTCCATTATTTTTTGATAATCTAACAGATGGTCTAAATAGAATTTCGTTTACTTTACCCCATCATCATCCCTATTGCAGATCTAAATTTTTGGTTATGAATTGGCTGCTACAAATATTGATGTTCTTATCATCAGTATAAGTACAAGGTCTCCCGTCGTAGATATACGAACCAATGGCGTAGCTGTCGACTTTCTCATGTGCTTGTAAAGGCCTGAACTGAATAATGAATATTGAAATGAAATCATATTCGTGTCTACTTTATTTCAGATGGACAGCAGACGGTCGCGCAGTGGCCGTCAGTTGGGAACGGGGCGGGGTCTCTGTATGGAGCACGTTTGGTGCTCTGTTGATGTGCTCCCTGGCGTGGGACTACGGACTCAGCCAGGACCTGGGGCGGCACAATCCCCTGGTGGTGGCAAGTCTGGTCAGTATACTGGGAAGACATTGTTTCAGGTGAACAGCTCCTTGGTGTGGGACTGCGGACTCGGCCAGGACCTGGGGCACTATAACCAACCTGGTGGTGGCCAGTCTGGTCAGTATACTGGGAAGACATTGTTCCAGGTGTAGAGCTCCCTGTCGTGGGACTACGGACTCAGCCAGGACCTGGGGCGGCACAACCTCCTGGTGGTGGCCAGTCTGGTCAGTATACTGGGAAGACATTGTTCTAGGTGGACAGATCTCTGGCGTGGGACTGCGGACTCAGCCAGGACCTGGGGCGGCACAACCTCCTGGTGGTGACCAGTCTGGTCAGTATACTGGGAAGACATTGTTCCGGGTGTAAAGCTCCCTGGCGTGGGACTACAGACTCAGCCAGGACCTGGGGCGGCACAACCTCCTGGTGGTGGACAGTCTGGTCAGTATACTGGGAAGACATTGTTCTAGTTGGACAGCTCTCTGGCGTGGGACTGCGGACTCAGCCAGGACCTAGGACTGCACAACCCCCTGGTGGTGGCCAATCTGGTCATCATACTGGGAAGACATTGTTTCAGGTGGACAGCTCCCTGGCGTGGGACTACGGACTCAGCCAGGACCTGGGGCGCCCCAGGTTCTTGCGGAAACCCATATACAATTGCTCTCCCCGACGCTCAAACCTCGACACAATAGTACACAAAAATGCCAATTACGACACATACCGTAAGCAGGCGCAATACAATACACACTACAACAAAATAAAAAGTAGCCAGAAGGACGGCTCCTGCTCCTCGAAAATAATTACCTAAATATAGCAGTATACTCGCGAAAAAATGTTGCTTGAAACTGTGTGAGATGAGAATATATGTAACAACGATATTTAATACCCCGTGCGCTCTAAATTTGTCCCAATCAAGAAGTGCTTGAACGTGACTCAAGCACTTCTTGGTTCACAGTGAAACGCGGAACCTTTAAGAGTGAACATGCTGCTTAGCTCCGTGAAAAAATGTTAAAAAAATACTTATAGTACGTTTAGTGTCGTTTTTTGACAGGTATCAAATCAATGTTTGTTAATTTAATGCATTCAAAGCAAAATATGTTCTAATACTTATTATTAAGTGATTTAACATAAAATATTTGTGATATTTCAATGCATGATCAGTTGCATAGCCGTCTCCTTTCCTCGCGCTCCGTACTTGCTATATTACTAACAGCGCATTTAGAATAACGATGTAGAGCCATAGAAATAAAGTCTTTATGTATAAGCGGAAGGCTTATAGCAAGAAGTCGTAAAAATTTACGAGCTTGCATTTCGAACTGTCATAACTCTTTGACGCATGCATTTAAATTTAGACCAAATTTACTACGCATTAATGGTGACTGAATGCTTAATAAATAATACCTTATATTGTTTTGACTACGCGATCACCTACAGAGCGCCGTAGATCGTTCAAGGTACATTTTGGACAGCTTTCGCCCACGATTTTGTTCGTGACGTTGTATCTAGGGTATTAAATATCGTTGATATGTAAACGTAACGTCAACGTGTGCCTGACAAAAATAACTCTATTCCGCCCGACCCTGTGTTTGTGCGCACTACACACCCAATCCCTGTAGTAAAAGGATATCAGTACATTCACAGTCTTAATAGGGTATTTGACAAGTTTTAAAAAACAATCTTACGTTATTGACTAATGTTTATGGAGTCCGTAAAATTATATTAATAATAATAATTAGATATTCATCATTCTGTTGTGTATTTCAGTAAAAATAACCAAATCACAAACTCCATTTTCAAGTTACCGTTTTTTGGACAATATGGCGTCTTATTAGTGTGTGACGTCACACGACTGTTATTAAAACGTCAAACGATACAATGTAATGCCACTTTAACCGGAAGTTTACTTGCGTGTGACGTTATTTTAGGCTCCGCCAATCCCAAGCGTTTAGGGTCACGTGACAATAGATAAGAAAGCTATTATCGTTCTCGTGGGTTTTTAGATAAACTATGAATATTTTTTTTGTAAAAATAGTAAAAACCCCTGCCAATATTCATTCTAAACACAGATGCTAACAATTGGCACTTTATTTTTAATACTGTCAAATACCCTATTATCTTATGATCTTTTTGATTCAAATACAATTTTAAAATAGAAATAGAAAATGAAAACAGTACACTCGAGTTGACTGTAAGAAAAAAAGACATTAAAATTGTTGGATGAATATTTGAAACCAGGTTCAATCTCTTACTACAAAAAATATTAAGAGACAAAACGTTAGTTAGTAAAGCTTTTTTTCATTTCTGTGTGCGTTCATATTAGATATTTAAATAACAATAATATTGTAGAGTTGAATTTAGAGACTGTATTAAAGAGTTTTCAACATCGTGCGAACCAGGAATTGCAGGTCATAATGGTATCTTTCCATTACGATGATCATACACTGATATAGAAATTATTTATTCATAATTTTCCTTATAACAAGCAGGAATGGGCTACGGAAGGCTACCAGCTGTGGATGGTGAAGGTGGAAGGGGATGCTAGTTCAAATTTGTTGCAACTCGACTTCGTGAAAAGTCCTCTTAGTGTTAATCCTTGTATGGTAAGTAGTACCAATATCTTTCATCAAATTTTATTTTAAATAACATTTCTTCGATTCTCATACTCTTCATGTCGCATTACTTTGATATTAGTATTGAGAAGGTCATAATGCTTATAGAGAGCTTATATTTTTGTTTTACCTAGATATATTTACAAGAGTAATTTCAACAATAAAAGATGCGTGAAGATAAAGGTCAGATATTTTAGATTTCATTCCAATTAAGTTACGATTGAGAAGCTCGATGGTGCAGGTGGTTAGCGCGTTCGGCTGCGATCGCTGAAGCTAAGCAACTTTCCTAGTGGTCGGTCATTGTCACTATCTCGAGCTCCTCCGTGTCTCGGCTGCATCTGCAGTCGTTACCACTCACCAATCCTCACTGGGGCCGCGTGGTGGGTCACGGCCCTATCTTCCTATGCCATACATAGGGAAGGCCTGTGCCCCAGCAGCGGAGACATTAATAGGCTGATCATGATGATGATGATTAGCACAAAATTTTACTGCAAATTACCATTTGAAATATATAGGTATACTAACTGTCCCAGCGAACTTCGTACCACCATAAAAAAATAGGGGTTGGTGGTAGAAGGGTGAAAATTTAGGGTTGTATGTATTTTTGTATGATGTATCATAAAAAAAAACAAAAAAAATGTCAAAAGAAAATGTTCAGGGTTAGCATTTAGGGGGATGAAAAATAAATTTTCAATTCTCAGACCTACTGAATATGCATATAAAATTTCACGAAAATCGGTGGAGCCGTTTCGGAGTAATTCAATTACGCACACCGTGACACGAGAATTTTATATGATAGATATGGTTTAAATTGCAATTTCTATTTTCTTATTTCCTTAGAGCAATCAAAGGCATCTCTACCTCCAAGCAGACGACAAACTATACGTCAATCTCGAGGATAACTTGACTCGAAGGACCAAGATATCCATTATAGACTCTTCGTCCGACACCTACGCTTCGGAGAACGGCAACGACCAACCTAACTTGGAATATGATAATAGTACAAAATACAGGGAATTCGTTGACGACAACGAGTGCAGGAAACAGTGGATAGTTTTACCTCTGCCCGCGACGTACATAGCTACTAATTGGCCTTTGAGGGTATGTTAATTTTTTTAGTGTTTTGGTTATTGTTTCGTTTGTTTTGCTTTTGTTTTGGTGCAGTATTTAATACCTGTAATTGCTCGCTTGTTATAAAATTTTGTAAGTCCGTATTTTTTTTCAATTACCCGTATAAATATTTTTCGCCCTATTAACAACTTATTTTATTGTTTTTTTTTGATTTACTTAATTAATGATTTAGATAATAGGTACATTTATCGTCAGATGAAGTGGTATTATTTTTTTAATTTTTACTGCTTTTAAAAATCAAACGACCCTTGATTTTTTTTAAATAAATATAATATGTTTCTGCCTCGCTCAGTTCAGTGCGATAGACGAGGACGGCATGAACGTATGTGTGGCGGGTCGCACTGGACTGGCTCATTATAGCTGCGCGTCGCGTCGATGGAAACTGTTTGGGAACGAGGCTCAAGAGAAGGATTTCGTAGTTACTGGAGGAATGCTTTGGTGGACTGATTACATTGTTATAGGTACGAAATTATATTTCTTTTAGAAAAAAATGCTTGATAATAGAATCTAATCTAAATATGTAAAAAATAATAACTATTTCCGTAATCAAGGGAAATACAGTTGTTATCGATTCCATACATCTTCCTTTTTAGTTTGTCAAATACTTTGTAGAAGGAAAATAATAAAATTTAAGAAAACTTAACTTACAACTTTCGCTGTAGATTGCGCTGTATTTGGGTTTTAGGATTATATGTTTGTTTTCATGCATGACTACTTCTGCCGGGTTTGCTAGTTTTATATAGTTTTTTGATAATGTTAGTACAAGCCACAAACCCAAACCTTTAGTCTGCACCAAAAATGAAGCCAGTGCTGGTGCAGTTTCTCGCACTGGCATTATATTTCTGGGCTGCGCTCAATACCTACGCTCCAGGTGAAACAAATGACAATTTTGACAGAAGCTCTATACATTTTATGTCAAAATTGAAACGTCAGGGTCAAAACAGTTGCACTTAGAGCGTTGATTTTTAATGCAGCCCTTTTTCTCTCTTGTAAGTCTTTTTTTCGATTGCTCCCAGGATGCTACAGTATACTGGATGGTCACGACGAGATTCGTTTCTATCCGCGCGACGCTAAACTGGACAACAAATGCGCCACCATTGTCCGAGTGCAATCACCTGTATTCGTGCTGGATATATTGGACGATCAGCTGGTAGTGTTTGGGGGAGACGCCCTCGTCACTATATACGAGCTCACGACGATGGATAGCGGTGAGTCGAGGCTGATTCTACTACGTGGCCTGTTTAGGGGCCATCCATAAATTACGTCACACTTTAAGGGGTAGGGAGGGGGTCGACGAAATGTGACATCGTGTGACAAGGGGTGGGAGGGGTCCTAAATTTCGTGACGTCACATTTCAAAATATATTAAAATCTAAGTGTTGAAACTATTACTTTACGAAAGCATTAACAACCCAAACGAGAACAAAGTGGTGCTATGCCAGTTATAAATAATTTAAAGGAGTGGGATTAATGTCCATGGACTCAAGATTATTAAGTTTGTATCTTTAATTTAATTATAATGCTATTAATATTTTATGTTTTGTTAATTGTTTGATTTGATTATAATAATAATGAAAAAACAATTTAAATGGAAATAAAACTGATTACAGAACCGCTGTTTTCATTCAATGATTTCTAAATGTAAATTTGCAAAATATGTGACGTCACACTAGGGAGGGGGGGAGTCTTACAAATGTGACCAGCTGTGACAAGGACGGGGGGAGGGGCAAAAAAGACATGAAATTCGTGTGACGTAATTTATGGATGACCCCTTAGGAGGGGGGGAGGTCTTTAAAGCGCCATCACAGTACGAGTGCAATCACTTGTATTCGTACTAGATATATTGGACGATCAGCTGGTAGTGTTCGGGGGAGACGCGCTTGTCACTATATACGAGCTCACGACGATCGATAGCGGTGAGTCGAGACTGATTATACTATGTGTCCCGTTAAAGGGGTGAGGAGAGGGGGGGGGAGGTCTTTAAAGCGCCATCACAATACGAGTAGTGCAATCACCGGTGTTATTGCTGAATATATTGGACGGTCAGCTGGTCATGTTGGGGGAAGGGGGAGACGTGCTCGTCACTATATAGGAGCTCACCACGATCGATAGCGTTGAGTCGAGGCTGATTCTAATGTGACCCGTTTAGCGGGGGAGGGGGGAGGTCTTAAATGCCCCACCACAGTACGAGTGCAATCACCTGTGTTCGTGTTGGATATATTGGACGATCAGCTGGTAGTATTCGGAGGAGACGCGCTAGTCACTATATACGAGCTCACGACGATCGATAGCGGTGAGTCGAGGCTGATTCTACTGATCCGTTTTGGGAGGGAGGGGGGAGGTCTTTAAAACGCCATTACAGTACGAGTGCAATCATCTGTGTTCGTGCTGGATATATTTATAGTACGGTCAGCTGGTAGTGTTCGGCGGACACTCTCGTCACTGTCGTCTGTCTGCTCGTGTGTCAGTATGTTATGGGTCTCTAGATCGTAAACATTATGAGTTATAGAACTGAAATTTTGGTATTTAATGTAGAATGCTTGCCTTGAGCCAAATATTTTGTTGAAAATGCAATTAAATTATTTTTCATAGGGGGTTCAATACATGAAAAAAAGACGAAAATATTGTTTTTCCTTTTTACCCCAGCATGTGACACATCTTGTCTATTGGTACTGGATGAAGATCATAATAATTATAATAAAGAAATGGGGGACCGTTAAAGGTGTCAATTTTAGACCATTTTTATTACGGGGTCTATATCAAAATCGAAAACAAATTGAATGTAAATTTGTGGTATACGATTACCCATTTTCTGGATTAAGTCAACAAATACTGAAAAGGCCGACTCATAACGTAGTTCTTAAGTTGTGACGTAAACAAACAATTGATTTTTCCTTTCGCGGTTTGCTGTACGGAACCCTTCGCACCTTTCCTGTTTTTTTATTACTGTGTTCAAATAATTTGACAATCGTATCGTATTATGCGTAGGTGGCGTAGAGATGCGTTGCGTACAAGCGGTAGACGTGTCCGCGTTGTCGCACACGGCGTGTGTAGTGAGTGTGTCGCTGTGCCGACTGCAGGCGCCGCCCCGCCTGCGCGCCTCCTACCCCGCCCCGCGTGCGCCTGATTCACTGGTGAGTATCCACCCAAATGCTCCTGAAACATTTTTTTTCTTTATTTATTTAGAGGCTTTGAGTATGCAAGCCCCATCGTACCCTAACCAAAAAATACACAACTAATTTAATTTAAAACATTGGAGAGGGCGAGCTATTCTTACTAGCGAAAACCATATCAAACATCGACTTTGCTGCGTCTGAGTTTGGTAGTGCTATATTTCCACAAAGGCACATATATTCTCAAAGTTAAGTTGATATTGTTGTATGAATAGCTCTCTCTGAAACATATTGTTCTATATTTTTTACATGAGTTTTAAAATCTTTTAAATAACATGGGAAAACTACTATTAGTATTTAAAAGATTTGACACACAAACTGAAGTCGATAAAGCAATTCATTATCAAATAAGATGAATAAAAATAAATGAAAGTGCCTACATCATCCTTTGTAATATTTTTTCTCTCAGTGTTGTTTTTAAACGAAGGTAGTATAAAGTGGAATAATATTGTTGGTCAAACCCAAGGTTGTACTGGATATTATCAGGAAAATAACGTGTGACAATGATAGAAATCACACAAGCAAAACCAGGCATAAATACAGTTAGATGTTATCACATTTACTTTATCGGCCAGAAATTAGAGAAGGTCATTGATCTTATCCAGGGTTGCACTGGATAATTAAAAGGATAATAACGTGTGATAATGATAGAAATCACACAAGCAAAACCAGGCATAACTTTGACTTTATTGGCCAGAAATTAGAGAAGGTCATTGGTCTAATCCAGGGTGGCACTGGATAATAGTGTTGCCCAAATGCAAGAACAAGACGAGACTTAGCCAGTCTTGGTCTGGGTCTTGTGCCAATACTCCTGGTCTTGGTCTTAGTCTTGCGCTCCCAGTCTTGGTCTTGGTCTTGCAGCAAGAGTCTTGCAAGTCTTGCAATTACCTATTAGACTATTGTTATTTATTAAAGTTTACTTTAGATCTTAGAAAAACGTATTAGAATTGGAACATTGTGAGCTTGAATTAACATAGCCATAGTAAAGACCAATCAGATTAATTAATGTCTGAAGATTTGATAAGAAATTCGAAAAATCAAAGCCACATGGTTATCAATTGAGCTATATGCCGTTTTCCATGGGAGTAACTGTTTCTTAATAAACATTTACGCTTTATAAGCTTACATGTGCATGTAAAATACAAATTAAATACAATAACTTTACTGTATTTTAAAGAACTTTTATTTCATATGTAGGTACGCTTTTTATATTATTTTATTAGTTTTGTAGTTTTTTTTACATGTTTCAAGTTTAATTAAAAGTGGCTACAATATTTATCAAACGGGTGATATTTGACCACTTTTAACTATTTTTTCTTGTAAAAACTTAAGAAATTTAAGAAATATTTTGGCTAAATGTATTAATATATATATATATACATACGTAATTAGTTTAAACCCATATAATCAATATTATAATATATACTTACTAGAATAAATTATTATGGCATCTACTACCTATCCTTACCATTATCTAATCATAATACTACTTGCGTGATCAGTATAATGTATTCGTTTCCATTCTAAGCACTATGAAACTTATTTATTCTTTGGAACACCTGTACTCTAAAATTCGAAAAACGAAGTTCGTGTCGTACCGTCTCGCTCGCTCATATATTAAAAAGTATTAGCGTGAGTGGGACGGCACGACACGAAATTAGAATTTTGCATGAATATACCTAGGCCCTGTGGCGGCAATCAAAATAAATAGTGTCAAATGTTGTGATTTCGGCGCGGCGGCAACGATTGTTGTATGTGATTTCAATAGAAGCCGCCGGCGCGTGTATCATCACCATGTACTTCAGAAAAGCGGCAAATTTCTTTGAGAAGTCAGTACAAAACCTTTGATGCCGCATTATCAAAGTGCCGATGGTTAAAACAAAACTATGCATGCACTCTTGTTTGATTTTAATGGATATTTTTTTATCCGCTATGTATGTTTATGTTATTAGTCGTAATGTGCATAGGTCAAGTTTTTCATATTCTTTGATACAGTTTTTTGCGTCTCATAGAATTCCTAAGCTGTTATACCTAACTACTCTGTGAAATAGCGCTAAATCCTAGCTGCAAGACCCAAGAGTCTTGCCGGATTAGTCTTGATCTTGCTCAAGTCTTGCACGGTCAGTCTGGGTCTTGGTCTTGCTAAAAATACGCGGTCTTGTTCTTAGTCTTGGTCTTGCAAAAATGCAAGAAAAAGACCAAGACTGAATTTGGGCAACACTACTGGATAATTAAAAGTATAATAACGTGCGATAATGATAGAAAACACACAAGCAAAACCAGGCATAAATACAGTAAGATGTTATCACATTGACTTTACTAGCCAAAAATTTGATAAGGTCGTTGGTGTAATCCAGGGTTTCACTGGATAATTAAAAGGATAATAACGTGTGATAATGATAGAAATCACACAAGCAAAACCAGGCATAAATACAGTAAGATGTTATCACATTGACTTTACTGGCCAAAAATTTGATAAGGTCGTTGGTGTAATCCAGGGTTTCACTGGATAATTAAAAGGATAATAACGTGTGATAATGATAGAAATCACAAAAGCAAAACCAGGCATAAATACAGTAAGATGTTATCACATTGACTTTATTGACCAGAAATTAATAAAGGTCATTGGTCTTATCCAGGGTTGCACTAGATAATTAAAAGGATAATAACGTGTGATAATGATAGGAATCATACAAGCAAAACCAGGCATAAATACAGTAAGATGTTATCACATTGACTTTATTGGCCAAAAATTTGATAAGGTCATTGTTCTAATCCAGGGTTGCACTGGATAATTAAAAGGATAATAACGTGTGATAATGATAGAAATCACACAAGCAAAACCAGGCATAAATACAGTAAGAAGTTATCACATTGTCTTTATTGGCCAAAAATTTGATAAGGTCATTGGTCTAATCCAGGGTTGCACTGGATAATTAAAAGGATAATAACGTGTGATAATGATAGAAATCACACAAGCAAAACCAGGCATAAATACAGTAAAATGTTATCACATTGACTTTATTGGCCAAAAATTTGATAAGGTCATTGGTCTAATCCAGGGTTGCACTAGATAATTAAAAGGATAATAACGTGTGATAATGATAGAAATCATAAAAGCAAAACCAGGCATAAATACAGTAAGATGTTATCACATTGACTTTATTGGCCAGAAATTAAGAAAGGTCATTGGTCTTATCCAGGGTTGCACTGGATATTATCAGGATAATAACATGTGCCAATGATAGAGAGCACACAACCAGAACCCGACATAAATACCAAAGCATAAATACAGTAAGATGATAGCCCATTGGCTTAATTGGCCAAAAATTTGAGATAAAAATAAATCCTAAAAGGCAAAAGGCAGGCAGTAAGAATAATAGTATGATTAAGAAAAAAAAACATTAATTACATAGACTTTCAATACCAATTTTAATTTAAAAATACAAAAATGCTTTCTTTGCTACGCATAAATTAATTATCCATTCAAATAATTATCTTGATAATTTGCAACCTTGGTCAAATCGTATATTATGTTGTCATTGTCTATGGACGAAGTTTAATACCTGCTGTATGACTTCGCCCTAAAAAATCTATACAAAGTACCTCATGTCATAGTCTACCGTACTACTTAACTAAAGTACGGCAACGAGAAGTGATACAAAATGTAAACAAAGTCGATGAAAGGTTAATAACCTTGCAAAGATGGCTACGTGTTTTAAAAAAACATTTTATTTATGAAACACTTAATACCAAATAATTACTACATTCAAAACTTAACAAAAATGAAATAACAACGAAAAATAACATTAATTCAAATTTTCAAAACCGAAAATCAAAACAGTTCAAAAAAACAAAACGAAAATGTATCGGAGAAATACGAAACGAAATGAAAATATGTCATTATTTTTTATTATAAAATGGTTGTCCGAATGTTGACGAACTCAGCGCCTCGGCGATGACGTGACATGACCTAACGAGACCTAATGTCATATATAAGGGAATAAATGAAAAAGATAGTTATTAAACTGTCAGTTCCAAAGTCTAGTCTAAGGTCAATGAACTTTTGCTTCGCTTCTTGTTGGCCGTACCTTGACATGTTCTCAAAAATCTCAACAGGAATTATGCATGAATTATTCAAATAAAGCTTATTTTTTAATATAAACTCTATTACTTTTAAATTGTCCCTCCATCAATATTTTTTACTAAAATTGGTTTTTAGCAAGATATTAATTAATTATTTAAAAGTGCAAAAACCTGTGGGAAATTCAAATATTTGAAACGCGACATAGCGGTTGTGACTTAGAATTCCATAACAACTAATCACCAAACAAACGCCAAGTTCACAATACATACAAGAGCAGTAGCGTAACTCGGCCATTTTCTTGAAATAGATACCTACGACTGAACGGAGCGCTAGGGTTGGTCCTTACAAAATGTAAAATAGATAAGTGTCGATTTTTATTGTATGTGTATAGTTACTATTGCCACGGTACGGAATCGAAACGGAGGCAGACGGTGCGGGCGGCGCGGCGCAGCTAACCTACCTCGGCCATCTACCAGACTCGGCGGCGCGCGACATGGCACTGCGTAGATTTGTCTTGCCAAGATTGGTTAGCGGCCGCGGAAATTACGTTTGTCTGTGTACGTGCGTCGATTCGGGCGCTAGTATGAAGTCAAAGTATTGCTCTTGTATGTATTGTGCCATGTTCACAAGATATGTTCGAGTCAACGAGATCTAGTGCGAGTGCGTAGTGCTCGCGCACCTAACCTCTAATCAACTTATTTGTTTCTTAGATTTTCACGCATATCACTCATTAAATAAAACAAGTTTCAACGGGTTAGATGCACTGATTTTATTTATTTATTGACGTTTCGCACCCTTTGCAGGAATGCGTCGTCAGAGTAATGATTTTTTTATGTACTTTGTCGAGCTACCTTCGAAGGACTTTTTTTTGTTTAATCTCTAATCAACTGTCGACTTGTTTGCTTGTTGCTATGAACTGTGACATCACACCAAGAGTTCCAAAATAGCGAGCGATTAAAATAACCGTGCAAGGTGGCTATTTTTAAAATGGTTTTAGACACTATAATTTTTTTTTGACATTGAATATTTGCAATTGTTTCGAAACTAATGCATATTCCCCGTTGATTGAGTACAAGGTATTTTCAAACTACACCTTAATGGTCATTAGTACTCAATGGTTTTTTTCTTGTGCAGGTGATAAATGCAAGCGGTAAACTGATGATGGTTCAAAGGGAAGAGTATGATGTCGACGAAGATAATAATCCGGTGAGTGCCACTTTGAAACCCCTTCTTTTTTTAATGTACTCTTAAATAAATAACTGTTTCCAACACTCACACCAATTAGCCTAGCCCCAAAGTAAGCACTGTAAGGCTTGTGTTATGGGATACTAGGATAACGGATAGAATACATATACAGTACGAATATAAGTATATTTATATAGAAATACATATTAAACATCTATGACTGGAGTATAAATGCTCGTATTCATCACACAAACATCTGCCCCCACCGGGATTCGAACCCGGGACCTCTCGAGTTAGCGACACCACGAAACCCTGCGTACTAACCACTCGACCACGGAGGTCGTCAAAAAGACAGACGGAAGACGAGTATAAGACTTCTGCCAACTTGTAATATATATTATTTATTTATTAACTGAACATACGGTAAATTAGGTGACAAGAGGTGAAACAAAAAAGATAAATCAGACTATGTAACATGCACAAAGCATGCTTAGATTTTATAATAAGTTAATTGATGTTTCTTCCATGTACATAAAATATTAAGCCCCTTTTCGGACTCTACGAACTTGGCGGATGAGTGCTGGGCGAAAAAAAGTATAAGATTTTTTTGACACAACCGTCAATCATATTTAATTTCGTTCCAACCACGTGTTCTAGGACAGTACTTTTGTCTTGGATTTCTTTTTACCTAGAAGTGACATCACATCTTTCAATCATTGCTTGTCACTAAATACGTTCTATTCACTTGTACGTTTTATGTAATACCAATATCGAATTCGAATAGTTTAATACAATCTTGATACGCGTGAAATGTTGAGAAGTTTTGTATGGAAATTTGATAACGTCACAGCGGACGTAACGAGAATTAAAAATCTTCAATACCTAAATTTTTGACATTTGATGCGTATCGCGATTGAATTCAAATAATCGAATTAGATATTGGTTCGTACTAAGAGTATTGTGTAGGAGATGGGACTAATTTC
Source organism: Chilo suppressalis (assembly GCA_902850365.2). NCBI lineage: Eukaryota > Metazoa > Arthropoda > Insecta > Lepidoptera > Crambidae > Chilo > Chilo suppressalis. The sequence continues at coordinate 6,847,847 of OU963912.1, read as the reverse complement.
GAAACTGAACAACGATTCAATTAAACGTCTTCACTGCATGACGGAAACTATTGCGATATCATTTGACGATTTACCTTAGCTTGTTATTAGGTTAGGTTCACACGCTTGAGTGGCGTACTTAATTGTAGCATGTACACGCTCCATCTCACACGAGTCCCATCTTTATTCATTTACGAATTGAGCAATGTTTTAAACTGGACTTATGCAAAATATTACAATTTTGTTATTGTTAGAAAATAATGGTAGAATTTAGCTTAACATTGGTGTCAATTCTGGCATGATTCTCTCAACCTAAACTTAAATTTGACAACAGTGCATCCTTGTTATTCTCTATACATAATGAAAAGGAAGGACTGATGTTAAATTTAGTTTTAAGTCAGAGAATCGTGCCAGAATCGACACCATTATTTTCCTTATTTTTCTTCTAATGGTAAATTATGTGATTATGATGCAACTCACATTTACCTATGCTTTAATAATTTTCAATAGTAAAATGCTTATTAGACGTAGTAGGGTAACTTATTTTGGGTATTAATGGTTTTAAAATAAAATAAAAAGTATGTAATTAGTTGTATATTTATGTACAATGAATACATATTCGTAAATTATGGCAGACACACTTCGTTTAGTTGTTTCGAACACGGAAAAATCTATTTATAATATATCTTAACTTCTATAGACCTATGTGTATTTTTGCACATGCTAGAACGTGCAAGAACACACTAGCGCCGCGAGTAACTATCAGTGTTACATATACACGGAGAAGTTAGTTTAAATCATTATTTAAACATTATATACTAATGTTTCTTAGTTCTAATCGTGAGGGTTTTGCCGTCCAATGAGATCGGTCCGGCCGTCCATCTTCGGACGATGTTGCCTTTGGAGCCGTACGTTGTTCCGGTGAGGGAGACCAAGGGTCCTGGCTCCGGGAGATGCAGCAGGGGCATCGGTAGGTGCAGGTCGTACGGGAGAGGGGCTAATATGGGGGCTGTGTCGATGATTGGAGTCAGAACTGGCGCGTGATCTATGGGGACGATAGGAGCGAGTGGGGCGATCGGTGCAATCTCTTTCACGGGTACAATAGGTGCAACGTCGTGCACTACTTCGGTGATAGGTGCGGGTTCAATAACTGGAGCGACAGCTACATGCGCAGCAGGCAAAGACACAGAGTGGATGGTGGGCCCGCTCTTCTTCACCACTGCGTTGAATCCTCGCACCGCGTCGGCGGTGTACTGCACCAAGCGTATGTTCCCGTCGGGCTCGACTAGCGAGTACTCGCCCTGCACCACGTCGCCGTGCCTGGTCTCCCACTGGGCCTTATTGTCCCCCGTCGATGGGTCGTTCACGGCGTAGTTGAAAGCGTAATTCGGGTTGTTCTGGATAGAATATAAATTAAATAATTAGTTATTATGTTCTAAACAACGATATTAAATACCCTACATACAACAACACGAACAAAATCGTGGCCGAAATCTGTCCAAAAGGTACTTCAGGTGATCTACGGAGCTCCGTAAGATGATCGCGTAGTCAAAAACAATATAAGGCATTATTGAAACATTTAAAGTCACCATTGCGTACTGTATAAGGTCTTAATTAAAACGCATGCGTCAAAGAGTCATGACAGTTCGAAATGCAAGCTGGTAAAATTTGTATATTTTTGAGTGCAGTTGTAAATTTTTTCGTTACAGGCTTAGTGTACATCTATTAAATAATGTTTATGCAAAATTTGCAATCAATAGGTCCAAGGGATAAGACTTTACGAACAAACTCGTTTTGCAAATTTCACGCTTAAAATGCTGAATTTCAAAAAATCCCATCGTATTACTTGTCTAGGCAATAATAGGAACCTACTGTCCAAATTTCATCATTCTAGGTCCAGCCGTTTTGGCTGTGCGTCGATAAGTCAGTCAGTCAGTCTGTCAGTGTATCCTTTTGTCTCTTTATATAATAGTATAGGTTAGAGCAAAATTAGCTTCGAATGCGTTAAATTAATAAACATTGATTAGATACCTGTCGCAAAACGACAGTCTACGTAATATGAGTACTATTTTCATTGAGCTCTGCGGTATCTTGACTTCTAAACGGTCTACGCGTGACTGTGATTGAGACACATTTTTAGCGCACGTGGTGTATCTAGGGTATTTAATAGTGTTGAAACCACTACCATATTGCCATGCATTTGCATGAAACAATAGGCTAGTTGACCTTTTTTGGAAAAAGGTTTTAAATGATTAATAAATGTTCTTTTAGACCGAAAAAAAAATGTATTGTATTTTTTTGAGACCTAGAAAGCTACAAATCTTTAATTTTAAAATAGACTTTTCATGGACATACAAAAACGCTGTCGGCCATTTTAGTCTATAGATTATCTATGTTATGACGTCGACGGTAGTAAACAAAAACTCGTAAGCACGTAGAAAATAACCTATCTGAGTTTATAATAAAAAAAACATGATTTCTAATAAATACTACGAAAAATATAGTAATTATCATTATTTTATTGTACGAGAATGTAAAAATACATCCTTGAAGACTCCAGGAAAGTTGTGGATTAAAGTGCCGAGAGAAATTAACCTACGCAATACCTGGTTAGAACTGCAACTTTATAAATTATATATATATAATGTAAAATTTATTTTTGCGAAGATCACTTTGATGTAAGTACTCATTGAATAATATTTTAAGTATCTTCATTTATTATAATTTTTATTATTTTTAAAGCATGTAACTGCTTGATGTTTAAATCTAAAGAAAATATAACTAGAAAAAATTCCACGCGGACCAGGCAGCAGACGGGACTCGAACCCGCACCCTTCGCAATCCGGGCGAATGCACTGACCAATTATGCTACCGCGGCCCTCACGGACCGCGTCGAAATTCTTTCTAGCTATTCTTAAGCTGCAAGGCTAGCTAGCTTTTTCTAGTTATATTTTCTTTAGATTTAAACATCAAGCAGTTACATGCTTTAAAAATAATAAAAATTATAACTATAATTGCTATTTCTTCTTTCAAATGTTTAATACTTGTAAAAGTATTCATTTGACATTGTGGGTTTACCTATAATGCGAAGAGATGGCGCTGCCTTGCAGCTTAAGAATAGCTAGAAAGAATTTCGACGCGGTCCGTGAGGGCCGCGGTAGCATAATTGGTCAGTGCATTCGCCCGGATTGCGAAGGGTGCGGGTTCGAGTCCCGTCTGCTGCCTGGTCCGCGTGGAATTTTTTCTAGTTATATTTTCTTTAGATCTTCATTTATTATCAGTTTTAATAATACAAGTTTTAAAGTTATGTATGAATGACATTTAGTTGTTTACTAAAAGAGACGTCACAATCATGTCGGATGTGGCGAACAGCGTTTTTAGTGTTTCAAAAGTATAGACTAAAAATTATATTTTTTAAATTAAATTTCTACAGCAATCTTCTGCTTTTATGAAGTGAAATCGATATATTTAGGTTCCTTAGACCAAATACTTTAAGAAATAAACATTTATTTAATACAATTCGACATGAGTCAACTAGCCCATTATTATAAGTCACTTATCACTTTTGCTTGTGGTATTCTTACTGCTCCTATACAAACATGTATATAAATACTAGCTGTGTCCCGCGGTGTTACCCGCGGTTTATTTGAGATATTTTCCCGTAGTAAACCGTAGCCTATGTGTTAATCCAGGGTGTAAGCTAACTCCATAACTTTTATTAAAATCGCTCCAGCCGTTTAGACGTGAAGAAGTAACAAACATATACATTCACAAAATTTCGCCTTTATAATATCAGTGTGATGACATTAAGACATAGGTACAGTTTTCACATAAACTAGTAAGTTTGTGAAACTAACTAGGTAAATTGTACGTTACGTTGAAATTATGGTCTGTTTTCTACACATAGCAGATTGTGTAACCGGAATTAGAGGCGTTTAGTGCTGATTACTTACGATTTTGTCGACGACGGCGATCGGGGCGTAGTTAACCACTGGTATCGCCGAACCTGAGACGCAGGCAGCCAATGCCATGAGGCAGGATACCTGATGGTGTAATATAAGATATTTCATTTTACTTACATACATTAAACGTTTTAATTGTTAATCAATAATTATAAAGTTTTTAATATTTAAGCCACTCGGTCACTCTTTGCTGCGGAAATAATCTCACTACCATTAAATAATAAAGAGCTATGGTTGCTACCCGCAGAACTATGTACTATAGATTGTTAGAGATATAGAATTAGATCTTTATTGTATGTAGCCAAAACTTTAATTTGGAAAGAAAGAAAAAATTATGACCAAGTTAAACGGGTGATATCTTCATAAGATTTTTTTTAATATTAATTTATAATAATATTATATTTACCGCAACGTATGAGTTCATTTTGCAAATAATATTTTCCGTTGAACTCACGAAGTGTACTGTACCTTTGTCACTTGTTACATGCTTATTTATACTACTTACATTAATTATTCAACCTGGTCCGCACAGGTTTTTGACAAATTCTAATTTCCACGGGTCGATTGGTTTCCAGGACTTTTTTCATAAGCGACTTAATTTTCTTAAGGCATCATAACCAGTTGCACTCATAATTATGTACATGAGCGCTTATATTAGAGGTGATTCTCCCTAATTGAGTGTGAACGACATTGTATATTCAACAGCAACCTAGATTGGAACTAGAATAGCTATGAATAGCGTTAATTTAAGTACGAGTAAAAACTGTGATTGCAATAGATATCACATTACACGTGTTCGAAAAATTGTTTTATGAATACGTATAACAAATACTTTTTGTGCCATTTGTAATTTGTAGTAAAGGGTTAGATCGATCCCGATGGATAACAAATCTTATAAGTATCTCGCCAAGACTAAAAGTGTTTTTTATATAGGCGGTGTGTATGAATTGTACAGTTTGTCAGTGCATTCTTCTTACTTTTCATTGTTCGTTGTTTTATTAGTTCAGTTATCCCAAATGGTCTTCAGATAGCTCTGAAGTAAATTTTTTATACAAATCGCGCAAATTATCTTACCCGCATCCCCACCTAATCTTAAGGACTTGACGTTTGGTGTCCACTTCCTTATTTGACTGTCTCTGTATACGACGATTTTGATTTTAAGTAAAAGTGTGAACACGTGAAGATAGTTGAAAAGTTTGCGCTGATTGCTGAAAAGTGTGCGCTCCAACTGTAGAGCAACACGGCCGATGGGGCCAGGAGGGGTGTTGGCAAACCTGCCGGGTTCATATCTTAGCCATGTTCATAAGTTCCTTAGCCATGTTCATAAGTTGTTTTCGAGAGCCATTACGAATCGTCTCACGCAGGTTTGACGACTTCCAACCTCCCAAACAAGCCAGTTTCCGAAAAGGCTTCAGTTCCATAGACCACATTCATACGCTGCGGCAGGTTATACAGAACACTGAAGAGTACTCTGCCATTTTGCTCGGCTTTCTTGGATTAGGAAAAAGCCTTCGATGCGATTGAGACCTGGGAGGTGTTACAGTCTCTCCAAAGGTGCCAAGTAGACTACAGGCAAGTCGAGGTATTAAGGTACCTTTACGAAAACGCCGCTATGTCAGTCCGACAGAACCAGAGCTCTTATCCTATCCAACTGCAGCTGGCGTAAGGCAGTGTGATGTGATATCTCTGAAACTGTTCACAGCTGCAGTGGAGGATATTTTCAAGCTTCTAGATTGGAAAGGACGAGACATCAACATTAATGTCGAGTACCTTTCGCACCTTCGTTTCGCCGATGATATAGTGATTATGGCTGAGACCCTGGAAGATCTTAACACGATGCTCGTAGACCTTAGTAGTGTTTACCAAAGAGTGGGTCTTAAGATGAACATGAATAAGACGAAAATTATGTCGAATGCCCATGTAGTACCCGCTCCAGTTAAAATTGGGAACACTGCACTCGATATTGTCAACCGTTACGTTTACCTAGACCGAAAGTCCAGTTAGGTTAGTCCAACTTTGAGAAAGAGATCTCTCGTCGTATCCAGCTCGGATGGCCAGCGTATGGTAGCTACGGAAAATCTTCGCGTCCAAATTACCTCAGTGTCCCACGACAAAAGTCTTTGATCAGCGTGTGTTGCCAGTGATGACCTACGAAAGCGAGACGTGGTCCTTTACTGCGGGTCTCCGAAGAAGGCTCAAGGTCACACAGCGAGCAATGGAGAGAGCGATGCTCGGTATTTCCCAAAGCGAAAGCATCAGAAATGAGGAAATCCGTAGGAGAACCAAAATAATCGATATCGCTCGAAGGATTGCTCTGCTGAAGTGGCAGTGGGTGGAAGACGTAGCAAGAAGAACCGATGGCCGTTAAGGCCGGAAAGGTTCTAGAATGGCGACCACGCACCGGACGACGCCCAGTGGGCAGGCCCCCTACAAGGTGGACCGACGATCTTGTGAAAGTCGCGAGAAGCCGATGGATGCGAGTGGCGCAGGACCAATCTGTGTAGAGATCCTGGGGGGAGGCCTATGCTCAGCAGTGGGCGTCGTACGGCTAGGGTTACCAACTTCCATCTATCAAATATAGTATTTTTGAAGCTGTTCCCTTTAAAAATATAGTAGATAGTAAAAAATGTGGAAAAATGTAGTATGTGGTTAAAATATTGACTTTATTTTTGAAATAAATGTATTTTTGCTGCTCAATGCTAAGGTATATATTTTTCTGTTGTAACTGATATTCATTGCAATTGCTTTTATAAGTAAGGAAATAAAAATACATAATTTCGGAGCATATGTTTAGTTATATTTTATTCGATGGTTTATTTACAGTATACATTAATAACCTTAAAATAATAATATTTACAGTAGGACTAGGAGTTTCTTACAGCGAATCCGGTCTTTTTTTATGAGTGTCTTTTTTTAGGTACTTAGCTTTCTATACATTGCTTTTCGAGCTTCGATACACTCATGTACATCAGACATATGTCTTCATTCAATCCTGTTTCTTGAAGACTAGTTTACCGCCGTGCGGTATAGGAATGGGTCCAGTTGTCCAAGTATACAGTTTTCCATCGACATTTTTCGTGCTTACTATCGAGGCATATTTTCCCGGTAAATTGGCGTTCAAAGGCACCCAACCTCCGTAGGAATGAGTGCTAGGGTCCCAGGCTAGGCTCCGGGGCCCTAGTATTGTCTTGGAATGACTCACCGCTGAATGACCAGCTCCGAATCCGTAGTTTATAGGAGTGATAGGAGCCAAAGGTGCTACTACTGGAGCAACCGGCGTTAGCGCTGGCAGTATTGAAGTTTTGATTGGTGTTATCTGGGGATGCACTCCGGGCCCTATCTTCTTCACGACAGCGTTGAAACCGTGCAGCTTGTCGGCTGTGTAGTCGACCACTCGTAGACTCCCATCCGGCTCCACCAAAGAATAGGACCCTTTGACGACGTCGCCATGTCTTGTCTCCCATTGTGCCTTGTTGTCGTGCGTGTGCGGAGAGTTCACTGCATAGTTGAAGGCGTAGTTTGGGTTGGCCTGTAATGAAATTATTGTTATTTTTTATGTTCAAAGTGTATCTAATCGCCTGATAGTATGTAGTCATCATAACAGATAGCACGCGATACCAGAGTATCCGCTAGTGCTTTGCCTACCCCAATCCCATCCCTGAGGAGAGGGACGAATAAAAAATAAGAAACATAATTTATTGATGTGATACTTACAACACTCACAACTACGGGTACTTTGTGAATGAAACTACTTGACACCGACGCTGTCGCTAGCGCCAACGCACAAGTGATCTGGAAAATTACAAAGTTGTAAGCGGGAGTTTTTGCAATAATTCTGCCAGTCATTTAAAGAACATAATATGTGTAAGTTTTATCCATTGCAAAGTAAATTAGGTTATTTTTCTGTGAATGTAAATCTTGAGGTCTCCAAGATTATGTGAGTAGTTACGAAGTTTCCAAAAATTTTCTAATTACCATCAGTTGTGTCGCCATGGTTTCTATTGGTAAGCTGTCAGGATACGTAATGATTGGTTGTGAGTATTGTATGCCTTTTTATTGCTGCACTTCGGGGTTCGAAGACGAGTGTAACCAGTTCTTTTCTGGTGCGGGTTAGGCTACCTCCGTGTTTGGTTATTGGCCCAATTAGCGGAAATATCGCTTACGCACGATAACTAGAATTCTATATTAGCAAAAAACATTATAGTTTTTTGGGCTAAATAAAAAGATTTATGATCACTGCCTGTTCAGATAAAAATATAGTCGTATGCCTGCTTCACAACATGGGAAGTTTAGTCACGGTAGTCAACAACCTTCCATCATTACCCTAGCAATATTCCTACTCATTATCCTATTGCAACAATGTCATCGTTCGCTTAAGCGAAGCGCTAGAGATATTGTTTCGTAACGTAACATAATACAAAATACTAGGATAGACCTAGGCCCTATTTCACCAAGTCGACATATGTCAGTGACATATTTAAGTTGACTATTGTCGAGTGATAAGTGACAATTTTGAGAATTGTTTTCGGATATACTTATAAAAATGACAGCCATTTTGTTACAATTGTCCGTATCTTCAACGACAATTTTATTATCTTGTGAAACAAGGGTAATTTTTTAAATCAACATTTTTGAACAATTCGTAATTCTTGTCATGAGATCGGGACTGAGTCAGATTTGCGTTAAAATTGTAGTGTTTTCGTTGTTAGTTACATAATGGCTCTCCGCGAAAGCTTAATTATATGATTTCTTCTTATGCAGGAGAATTTATAAAGAACGAATTTGCGTTCAAAGAAAAATTCTGCTTAAGCAAAACCTGTATCGAACATTTAATTAATGAAATCGGTGCATGTGTTACATATATTAGTGACATGTGTCGATTTGGTGAAAAATGGGCCTGGTTAGTTGTCGTTGCATTGAATCGTAGAGGCAGAAGCCCCTTGCGTTAACTGCATGAGTATTAATGTTTTAACTTGTGTTCTGTCTACGGGTATGCGTAATACACTTCAAATTACAGTAAATAAAACAATAAATTATAACCACATAGTGGTATATGCTTTATTCGTGCGTCTTTTCACTAACTTACAAGTATTCTAATAAATATTAAAACAACAACAAGTATACGGCTCGTTCCTTACGACTGGAAAGGTTTAATGTCATGGCAGTTATAGCTTAGCGGCGTCAACTCAGGTACGTCAGGCAATATCAGTAAATGGCATCGGTTCTGGTCTCTTAGTGTTTGTAACCGAGGTCGTATCCTAGGCTTCCCAAACCTACATAGTTATTAAGGCCGATGGGGCTTAGGAGAGGTCCTTTGCTGAGCAATCCTTGGCCAATTTCTTCCAAGTATCCGGGTCCTGCCAGGGGCGCTTTCACACCACCCCAACCTCCTAAAGACGAGTAGATCGGTCCTGGTCCACTGAGGATTGGGGCGCTTTTGATTATCGGGGAACTGATGTACGGTACAGGACCGATGGGATTTTTAATTATGGGCAAAGGTGCTATTGGGGACAGTATCGGTCCAATAGGAGCTTTATAGATTGGCGCTGAAAGTATGGGGGGTACCGGAGCTGGCACTATGGGCGTTTTGACTACAACAGGAGATACCTCCTTGTATAGATTGGCGGAGGACACTGCTCCACCTGGGTAAGTGCCGGTGATGACCGGGGCGCTCGCTAGTCCGCTGTATTTCGCTACCGGCCCGATTGAGATCGGTGCGATGGGTCCGTGGCTGTCCAAGACCGGTATGGGTGCTTTGTATACGGGTGCCACTGGTACAACAGTCGGGTGAAGATTGGGACCGACTCTCTTCACGACCGCATTGAAGCCGGACTTGTCGTCAGCCCAGTATTCCACAATTCGAATGCTGCCGTCGGGTTCAACGAGGGAGTATGCACCTGTTAGACGTAATACGGCATGAATTAGGTTTTTAATGTTATCTTGCAAGAAGCGCATTAGAAAATATAATATAAGCAGCAGTTACGGGTTAATAAGTTGAAGTAAAATGACCTTAAATAAGAATTAGTGGAATAATTGTTTAGTTTCAACATGTTGTTTTAGCAATTATTAATTTCGTATTGTTTTACCTTTAACAACATCGCCGTCTCTCTTTTCCCATTGCGCCTTATTGTCTCCAGTGTGGGGATCTTTTACTGCGTACTCGAACGCATATTTCGGATACGCCTGGATTAGGAAAAAAAAGAAATTGTTATCTACTTCTGGAAATTTTCTATTGTTCACTGTATTTTATATCTTGATTTAACTCTTGTTCTTGGTATTTATTAAAGTTGGCACTTACATAGTAGTCAGCAGAGGCGTGTCCTGGAGCATAAACGAGACCTCCCAATCCATCTGCTTGAATAGATGCCGTAAAGGCCAGTAGACACGTTATCTGTAAGAAATATGTACACTCACTTAGTATACTTAAACACCTGAGCAAAATACAGAATTTCCAAATTTAATTTTAGTGCGACTTCTCTTGCTACTATGAAGACGCGGTTGTTAGCAATCAACATAATACTTCAGTGAACAAGTGGTATTGTTGCAAAAATATTTTGATTATCGCAAAAGTAGACTCTTTTATCAAAACACAGCATTTATGTCTTTAAAAACGTCATATTTTAAGTAATTAAGACTATTAATTGTAAAGATATTAAACATTGTAATTGAATCAAATATGTGAGTAAATAATTTCTTCCAACCGACCGCGAGGAAACTTTTCATGATGCCTGGAGACGCACTGACCACTAACTGTCAAAAACGCACTGCTCGTAGGAGAACGATCTAAGTTAATTTATAGCGTTGCCTAAGACCTTCGCGTCCTAGCACGCCGGATGTGGACTGTTTCATGAGCGCAGCGGCCGTTGGCTTAAACAACAAGTGCTAAGGGTTGCATCAGGCTTCCTCATTTTCGTGCAACAGCCTTCGGATAGTGAAAACGCGCACAAATATGCATAAGGAACTCGCCGAGTCGGACGGATTGCCGCGTCCAACGTAATTACTACCTTCAATTATGCGTTATCAAAGTTCTTGAGCTAATATAGATATTAGCATTATCAACGCACGTGTAGGCATCTTAATATTCGATTTGCAGTTCGCAATAGGAAACATTGTTTTATGATTTTGTGAAATATTATTTGGTTTGCAACATGCGCGTTGTTGATAACAATGACATCGTTATCCCTTATTGCATAGTAGACAAAAAAAATACGAAAATATTAATAATGTTTCGCGTCGTGATGCGTGTCCTGACGCAATACGGTTGGTTGAAATGTTGATGCTACGTTTTGCTCCAGTTGATCGCTGCGTATACGCTGCGTTGGCCCAAGCAGAACGCTACCCTATGTCGGTCAATGGAATAGTAGCTAATTATATAGTTGTATAACATTTCGCGTGGTGTAATGTAATCGACTGAACTTGATATTCGTACGTGTATGTACTTGAAATATTTCTTTTACATCAAAAACTAATCAACTCGCGAATAATTACAAGCCACCTACACAATTAGACTTCCTTTGCTAGCTACTGTGGCAGTTTTATTAATTTATGATGGAAATTATCGAATTCGCTGAATCAAATCTTGGGTGTGTTTTATATTTGTTCTGTTTTTTATTGAATCAAGCCTGAAGTAGAAGGCTTGATTCAGTAAATATCATGTGACGGAGGCGTTCCGTCCGTTGACGATTTTTCAGAAATGGGACGTAGAGTCAATTATGTTAATTGCAGAATTTTGTTTGAAAAACATGTTTTATTTCTTGTGACAAACTTGTATTATAAGCCGAACTTATATTTAATCTTATCTTGTACACAGCTTCTAAACCAGCGATAGTGGTAAAGCGCAGAAAACATCCCAATCATTTGTGAATAATAAGACACACTTAAAGACTCAATTTTTTTTCTTTAAATTACTCAACGAAAAATAATTTATTTAATATTTGTATTTCGTTGATTATCCTTTTAGTTTCCTTAGTTCTCGCGACGTCGTTATTGCGAGAACAATAATCTTATGTGCCGATTGTGCATAACTATCTATATCTTCACACTGATATTCCTAAATTATGCAGAATATTATAAATTATGAAATTCTCCTGCAGGCGTATAGCTGTCTACCAGCTACCGTTCTTGCCTCGTGTGTGGAAAGCGTGTGGTCGCGCGGTGGTACGTCGCCATCGCAAACGCAGCTGTCCCGCGCCCTGTGGCTCTGGTGTGGAGCCTTAGGGGCACGGGTGTGGTTGCCTCTGTTGCCACGTGATACTACGCGACATCCAGACACATCGCGGCACACTTTCATGGCCAAGCGGATCATGTTGCCGTTCCACCTGGATATTTATCCGCTGAGTAAGTTGTTAGTTAGCCGTCAGATACACCTTGTATGCGTCCAGTGGCTGGGAAGCCTAGGATCACGGGTGTAATTGCTACTGTTATACCGTGATGCCACGCGACACCCAGTTTGCTATGTAATGCCGCAATTACATTTGGTCGTTAGCCCGTATTCGGGTGCACGAAAGACATTACTCGAATTCGGACACCCGAAGAAATATTTACGCTAGAATACTGGTTGGAAGACGGTGTCGGGTAAACAAAAGGAAGTCTACCGGAATACGGGCGTACTCGACTCCGTTCATTTACGCTTAGTCGTTTATCCAAATTCCATTGGCACTCGTATTCGGGATAACAACCTAGTGTTATCGCGTCATACTTTATTTGGGCGCTAAACACAGCAGATATGGATTTTTATATTTTTTTTCCGGCAGCTGCTCGCATCTTTGTGGCCAATACAGCAATTTCGATTTAAATCTCGAAGAAGGTTGTCAAAATAATGCTCACATTTCCAAGCATATTTGAGTAAATTATATTAATTATTTTATTTCCTCGCAGCCATCTTATTCGACGATGCGATCCTTCTGGGTGCCGAAAACGACACAACCCTGTATGCTTCCGACTCTAATTCAGTATTCTCGCTGCCGTTTTGCGTCGTCAATAGAACGGTAAGTGTAGTTTTATTTATGTCGAAAAGTCTGCATGGTTTTAATTTTCTTTAAAAACCGGCCAAGTGCGTGTTGGGCTACGTGCAGAGTAGAGTTCCATAGTTGGTGGTCGTTACCACAATATATTTGAGCAGGAGTCTTTATTTTCTGTATCGGATTTTTTTAGATTTTGTTTTTCAATTCAAGGTTTTGCGCTACAATAACTTCATCTATGTCACTATTAATGTTTTCTTCTAATGAAATTTCAAAAGGTAAATTTTTCTTTGACCACAGTTAAACGACTACTACTCTTGAACTAACAAATCTATCTTATGATCCTTAAAAGTTCATGAAAAGCATTATATGATCTTATTTTTTTAGGTTTTCAACCCAATATTTTAGCTTTTAGATTGGGACGCCCTACTCGAACAAAAATTCGCAAACGGATCCCTAAATCGAAAAATAATTGAAAAATAGTCGTAGAAACCCCTAAGTAATTTTAAGGGGCCTATTCAACAACACCCTACACGATGGGGTAAACGATATAACAAAAATTATCCCCAGTAACATAGAGGGGAGCTACCCTAAAAAAAGGTTTGATTTTTTATCTACCATCAAATATCTCCAAAAAATTATAGCACCCTAGTGCTTACAGTCTCCAAGCAAAACCGGGAACGGACAGACAGACGGACACGACGAAACTATAAGGGTTCCTTGACAGGACTAAGGAACCCTAAAAACGAATGATATTAATTAAGTATAATTATGAAATCCGGAGTAGTGGCATCTTACATTTTAGCAGTCTGCTTTTTAGTCAAAATGCCGTGCTAGGCATTTTTGCAGCAGTGGCATCTTGCACTGGGCTCTTAACCAGTTAAATCATCTATTGTTTCATTCCTTCTGATCCGTAAAGAAAGTGACAGCATTATCATTAATCAAACTTAAAAGTTAATTGAAGTCCTGATCCTGAGTGCGGCAGTAGCTGTTTTCACATCATGAGCTGACAATACGAGCTGTCCACCATTTTGATTCAGTTTAAGGTTGGTATAGCAAGAAACGAATTAACGTTGGTTTTGTCTAAAGCTGTTGTCTGATTTTCGTGGAAGATCGTGCGCCCAGATGCTCTTATTCCCGTACTCACTTGAGCTACCATACTTTACGTTTCTTAGAAATATCATTGTCTTAACAATCACAGAGTCAAGTATACCTCCACCAAATCTTGCGGCAACTGCTGCGACGTAATCTGGGGTACCACGCGTGGGAAATTGCGCGATCGTGCGCCCAATTACCCTATTTTCCGCATTCACTGGAGTTGCTACTCCACGAGGTGTTGGAAGAAGAAGCAACGAGTAAAGAGCCCATACCTGATGCCCAACTGCCCAGCGTTATTGAGTTCGTGCACGAGTTCCCCGTGTACCTACAGGTACGTTTTTGTTTATAAACAGAGAAACCATCAATTGTGGTCTGAAAGAAGCTTTGTCATTTACATAACTTTATTTAGATTTTATCTTTTCAAGAATCAAAGTTCAGTTAAAGTTAAGCTTATTTTGGTTACGTTTCCAAACAGTTGTTATTTTGAACTAATTAACAAAAATCTTGACAAATAAGCTCTAAAAGGCTTCTTACTGAGAATAGGTTATTAAAATAATAGGTCCTGTCATTTGCCAAAACTACGACACCTTCATATTCTTACAGACTGTAGTTCAATGTGCAAGAAAAACAGAAATAGCTCTGTGGGCGTACCTGTTCTCCGCGGCTGGCAAACCCAAGGAATTGTTCCAAGAATGTTTGCAAAAGAAGATGCTTGACACTGCCGCTTCATACCTCATTATACTACAGGTAACTATTGTACCGGCGGGCGTTGAGTTTGAATGTCGCCTTTTATATGTTTTGATTTAACGCTTATATTTGCTTATTGCAGCTTATGAAGGTACTTGAATTTTCTCAATTTTATATATTGTTTTAAATTTTCATGGTCACTTACATTATAGCTATTAACGAAGTTGTTACCATGTACGCTGTTTTTTATGAGTCTCCGATATTTCGGCACTGTTGCAAGCGCCATGATCTCGGAGTAACTTCACGGATTTTCTTTAGTTTGTGTTGCTTTGCGGTAATAAATGTGATAAAATAACGACTTTTTGAATATTTGAAAAAACAACCGACAGAGTAGAGTATTGTGATTGTTTGAACGTATGTGCATACTAACAAAATACTCGTGAAATGATGAGGTGTAACGATAGAAAAGGTGCGCGTAACAACTATCGTTTTTTCTCTATACTGAAATTCATCAAAATGGTTTCAGTGGCTTAAACGTGAAATGCGTAGCAGAAATTGTATCGTTTCAAATATTAATAATCTGACATTAAAATATCGGTACACACTGGATAGTGATATTTATTCATGTTTTTTTATATTAAAAGGTTGGCAAACATGCGTGTGGTCCGCCTGATGGTAAGCGGCCACCACAGCCTATAGACTTTGCGGTACAAAAAATACCACTCGCATCGTTGCCTACCCTGACCCAATCCCCTACCCCGTGGAGCCGTGGAACCTTACTCATCGACAGAAGCACAACACCACCAAAAGGTAGTGTTACTTTGCTGTGTTCTTCTGTAAGGTGGAGGTTTCTTCCCCAGACGGGCGCTTCAATTCGAGCGTAAAGTCCGCTATGCCTTATTTCTTTTGTACCAAGACATTAATCGACCCGTTTTTCGTGGCGCTTAGAACCTGGAAAGCTCAGCTGTAAGCCGGCAACTGGCCACTCAACTGTTGGACACAGCGCTGCAGCAGGAGCGCTGGGACCTTGCCCGAGACCTTGTTCGGTTCCTCAGAGCCATAGGTATATATAATTAAACATTCGCATATAACTGCTTCACACACAAGTGGGGCCCGAAATGGGAAGTAGCAGAGATACAATATAGGAAGTATCCAAAAAGACGACTCTCGCTATTCTCGATAATGTCCCGTTTGTCTTGACGCTTAGAACTTGGAAAGCTCGGCTGTAAGCCGGCAGCTGGCTATATGTATACATAGGGCCGTCTTTAACCTGTTGGAGGCCCTGGACATATTAGGATAATGGGACCCCTATGACTTTGATGTGGATTATGACTTGAAATAGAGCGAGTCATACTGATGAGTGAACTACTAATGATTTTTCTTTATAACATGTATTTGCTAAGTATACCATTATATGTATATTTAAATTTATCTAAGCATGCTGAAGTCGGAAAGCCTAATTTTTTGGCGAGAGTAGAATAGCTTCACTTATGTAAAAGCTAGTAAGTTGGTATTGTAGTCAGTAATTTAGTTTCGATTTCATCAAATTATAGGTATAACGTTTTGGTAATTAATATTGGTTATCGTTTGGTGATCTGACAGGAACTAGGAACCTGATCTGAAGGGGGTCCCTATCGATCGCGGGGCCCTGGGCACTTGCCCAATGTGCCCACTGGGAAAGAGGGGTCTCTGTATACATTATTAAACATTCGCATATGGCTGCTCCATAGAGTAGGGGCACAGAATAGGAAGTATCCAGAAAGACGACTTCCTCTATTCTCGAAATTAATTGCCTAAACCTACCGCTATTGATTATAACAATTCTTAGGAGCACTGGGACGTCGCCCGAGACCTGGTGCGGTTCCTCAGAGCCTTCGTATATATTATACAGTATATTTTAATAAAGTTTCGCATATGACTGCTAAATACAGTAGGGGCACAAAATAGGAAGTATCCAGGAAGACGTCTTCCTCTATTCTCGAAAATAATTGCCTAAACTTACCGTTAGTGTTATGGACAATAGGGTATTTCACAAGTTTTAGAAAACGATCTCACGTTATTAACTAATGTTTACCTAGTCCATAAAAAGATAATAAAGATATTCATCATTCTGTTGCGTATTTCAGTAAAAAAAAAATACAAAATAAAAAAATCCATTTTCAAGTTGCCGCGAAAACGTCTCTCTGGACATTATAGCATCTCAAGCATATAATGTCAGTCAAACGACTGTCATTAAAACATCCAACGCTAAAATGTACAATCACTTTGACCAAAAGATTCTAGCATGTGATGTCATTCTATTCTTCGCCAATCCCAGGTGCTAACGGTCATTTGACCGTAGAACAAAAAAAATGTTTTTGTTCAATATTTTTTTAAGAAAAGTAAATAATGGATTTTTCTTTCATAATAGTAAAGTCGCTGCTAATATTCATATTTAACACAGATACCATCAATTTGTACTTTATTTGCGCTATTTGCGTAAAAGTAACAGCAATGTGTGCGTGACAGAAATCACGCTTTTTATCTGAGCCGGTTTTCTGCATGAGCGTGGCGTTTACAAATGCGAGTTGAAGCGGCTAGTCTCTCTTACTTTCTGGACTCTTATAACCGCTTTATGATAATGTAAGACGTCAAACTAGGTGAAACTAAATAGCGAGTAGGCATTTTTTATTCTGGATATTAAAGCATTTGCAAAATTGATAAGTGTATTGTTATTCCAGACGTATAAAACGATCAAAGTGTCTAATTAATTCATATGGGCTCACAGAGAGTACTCCCAATAATAGTTATCGCAGAAAACGAAGTTTAAATACTTCCAGCTGTTTTAAATAACTTTTATTTCTGATTGTTAGTTCTTAATACCGTTGCTTCAAAATGTTATATCATTCGAAGTTTGAGTTAGCCATTTCGGCAGATTCTATCACCTGCTACTGAAATTTCGCCTTTAGTGCATACTAGCTAAAAGTGATATTTCCCTGTGCATATGTGGCAGACCCGAACGACGTGGATTCACCGAGGAACTCGGTCAATGTGCAGGCGAAGTACGGCCAAATAGCTCACTCCCAGGCCGTCAGTCCCAACGCCGAAGACCTCTCCGTCATACTAGGAAATATGCAGGTACTTTGTTTGTTTATTTATTTAGTTACTCATGTGATTAAATTGGTATTTTTCTTGCAACTTAAGTTCGAGTGGCCGGCGAGCAAAAATCGACAGAACTTGCCAATATTAGGTAATGATGATACGTAAGCCAGTATTATGAAATGTAAATGCCATTCAGTTCCTATCGTCAAAGCGAGACATCAAATACGCACACCAAAGCGGCATTCCGTTTTAACTACTATTTTTATATTACGTTAATAGTTCGGCTACGACCTTGCTTCTATGAGCGACGGGCATGGCAATGAGAACAATGTTCTTAAAATTTTAGTAGCACGCCACGTACAGAAACTTACAAGAAGCCCAAAATACCGATTGCGCGTAGACCATTGGTTCCTTTAATCCTAAGCCATAAGTCGTGTCTTTGGGTAGTAATAGTTCATTATACAACCTCTGTATGTTTTACCATTGTAAGCGTCAAGTAGAATTCGCCGCGTATTCAGCCTCGATAAAACCGCGATACTTTATAAATTTTATACAGCTATCGGGCGGTCGCGGTCGCAGCTTCAGCACTACAGTATCGCCCCGTGAACCATCACCGCCCACGCACGCGACCCACGCGACGCACGCTACACACGCGACCCACGCGGCACACGCAGCCCCCGCGCCGCCTGCCCCTCCAGCGAGGGCTACTGCCGCTGTCAAGAGGAAGAAGTCCGTCCCCGCGCGATCTGAGAGGTAAACAATGGACTATGAATGTAGGTTTAACACTCGGGCGATTGCAAATACAGTCTAAGTGTACCGAAAAATTAAAATATAAAAATATTTTTTTCAACCCCTGGAAAGAAATCAACCACTTACAGAGACGAGGGGTGTTGATTTGCACAAACCTTTACTAAATAAAAATATTTAGAGCCGGTTGAAATTTTCTGTATAATTATTCAATTCAAATCAAAATCATTTATTTCGAACAACCATGGATCATATCATTTATTATGGGTAGATAAAAAAATCGATTCTATAAAAATAAACGACGGGTTGCACTCCGGGAGTGCCGGCAGAAGTGAAAACTTGAATATTAAGGTTGTGCATTTTTGATATTTTGGAATGGTTAGGGAATAATTTTGCACGAATTGCTTTAATTATCAGTATAAAAGTACTATCATGTATGTGGTAGAATACAATATTTAGTTATTGCGCTATCGTACACAAACATGACAATAGGCTTGTGTCAACTAACAATAAATCGAATGGGTTACAGTTTCTAAATATGAATTATGATATACAGATAACAAAAAATAAAGCTATTTATCATAATAATTAAAGTTTATTATTATTTTTAGAAAATAAATTCGAATAAAATAGGCATTAGATCACGTGACG
The DNA here is from genome assembly GCA_902850365.2 of Chilo suppressalis. NCBI lineage: Eukaryota > Metazoa > Arthropoda > Insecta > Lepidoptera > Crambidae > Chilo > Chilo suppressalis. The sequence continues at coordinate 6,828,682 of OU963912.1, read as the reverse complement.
GCAAACACCAATCAGAAAGACTGACGTCACCACGTGCAAAACATTACTTGTGGTTGCCGTTTCCATACATTTCATTGATATCTCATTCATGTTATTGTTACTTTGATACAATTATCAGTTTGTTTTCAGATAAGTATTGAAAGGAAGCCTAATAAATCCATGGAATTGGGATTTACCGAAGCAAATAATAATATTTTAACCAAAATAAAAAATTAATCACATAACTACTCGACATAATTAAGCATATCATTTGGCAACTAGAACAAGAATAAGAAGTGTTTATTATTATGAATAAATATACTGAACTCTCAAATAGACTCTAAATCATACCATAAAATTAAATCAGCTTACTTAACCTCAACCTATTGTCATTGTTTTATCAATATAATGCACTCAGACCAACAAAAAAAGAGCAATATAATTTATCCGGCTTGTATAACATTTTGATTTCATTGATTATGTTATGCAAAATACTTACATCAAAATGTTCATCACAAAATTATTCTTGTATTTGTTGATAAACAATGAATAGGTACCATCCCTCCTTGCAAGTTCTAACCATTTTTTCCGCATTTGTGGCATATAAATAATTTGTCTGGCGTTTTATGCTTCTCCTTTTATACTAGGACACTATACAGTACTTGTAATACGATGGATTCATTTTTAACTAAATAATTTTAATAGTCGGCGTACAGCGTATTGTTTGCTTTGCACGGCGTGACGTCATTCTAGACGCCATGACAGTCTAGAGCGTTTTCGAGGGAAATTTGAATAAGTTTTTTAAAATACAAAATACATATTGATAATGTACTTTTTTATTTAAAATAATATTTTTTTGGGGTTAAATAAACATCAAGGTATATTATTAACCACCTTTTAAAATATAGGCAACTAGCCTATTTATATTACATTAAAAAAGTTTATCTCTCAGAAAAATCAACTTACATGAATCACGTTTAAGCGCACTTAGCAACATCTATTGTAATGAAATCAACTTACATGAATCACATTAAAGCGCACCTAGCGACATCTATTGTAAAAAAAAATGAATTTTCTTCGCAATAAAGCTGCCAAGTGGACGTCCTAGATAGAGACTTACTATTATAATACGATAAAATAAAATATTACTATGGTTCGTCTAATATATTGAAAGTCAACAACCTTTCCAATTTTATTGTGTGTCATGATGCGATCAGCCGACGTGTTTAACCTGACGCGAGTTTAACATTTTTTACCCATACAAAAAAAGTGTACAACGCCGCTAAAGAAGTTTTCATTTCAAAAAACTGTTATTAATACTATAAATTACACTTCCTTTTTCACAGAGAAAGCTACAGCGGCACAGCCGAAGAGTTCTTCATAGACATGATGATTCAGAGGCATGCTCGCGTTCTTCTATCGTCCGCCCGTTTGCACGCACTCGGCAAGATGGCGGCCGCTTTAGACCTCCACTTAGTCGCGTGGTTAGCGGGAGAGAGGGAGAGGGCTGCGAGAGTCGATAATGCAGTGCTTTGTATCAAACGACTGCACGAAGACTTCGCGTGGCCATACCCCGCTGTCACCGATACTGAGCAGTACTCGCAGCGGAAAGGAAGCACTGTGACGAGTAAGTAGTAATATAGAAACCTCACCTGGTCACGTGGTTAGAGGGAGAAAGGGAGAGGGTTCGGGAGTCGGTAATGCAGTGCTTTGTATCAAACGTCTGCACGAAGACTTCGCGTGGCCATACCCCGCCGTCACCGATACTGAGCAGTACTCGCAGCGGAAAGGAAGCACTGTGACGAGTAAGTAGTAATATAGAAACCTCACCTGGTCACGTGGTTAGAGGGAGAAAGGGAGAGGGTTAGAGAGTCGATAATGCAGTGCTTTGTATCAAACGACTGCACGAAGACTTCGCGTGGCCATACCTGGCCGTCACCGATACTGAGCAGTACTGGCAGCTGAAAGGAAGCACTGTGGCAAGTAAGTAATAATATAGAAATCTCACCTGGTCACGTGGTTAGAGGGAGAAAGGGAGAGCAATACTTGCAGCGGAAAGGAAGCACTGTGGCAAGTAATTAGCAGTAGTAATATCATAGAGGTATAAGAATAGAGTAGGGGAGATATAGACTCTACTACAAGAGGAAGTGTTCTTCTAATAGAAGGAGAAAGAAGATGAGAGACCGCTAGTTTTCTCTCTCTAATCGCGCATGCGCATTGGCAACCGTAAGCATCTTACTATTTCGATATGATGCCATTGGATGCCATGCGTCACATGAGAGAGAGATAGCTAGCGGTCTCTCATCTTCTTACTCTTTCTACTAGACGGACACTTTTAGAGCCGCCTTCCTCACTCTCTTCTTATACCTCTATGAGTAATATAGAAACCTCACCTGGTCACGTGGTTAGAGAGAAAGAACCCCGAATGTCGATAATGCCGTACTCTGAATGAAACGATTGCACGAAGAAGACTTCGCGTGGCCATACCCCGCCGTCACCGATACTGAGCAATACTCGCAGCGGAAAGGAAGAACTGTGATAAGTAAGTAGCAGTAGTATTATAGAAACCTCGCCTGGTCACGTGGTTAGAGGGAAAGAATCCCGAATGTCGATAATGCCGTGCCCTGAATGAAACGATTACACAAAGAAGACTGCGCGTGGCCATACCCCGCCGTCACCGATACTCTCCTAGCCCAAACCAATATCAAATTCGAATAGTTGAATTCGATCTCGATGGGTGTCTATCAGAATACAGTTTTTTATATCGATTTTCATTTTACCGAAAAATATTTCACGATTTTTAATATATTTTTTTCGATGTAACATTATTTCGATAAAATGTATAAAACATAAAAAGAAATAACGATGAACTCTTTTTGTACTAGTTTGTAGATACTAAATATTCGAGGAAACGAAAATGCGATGTAACCTAATTCTAGGGTTTGTTAAACATATATATACATGTTGCAGTTTAATGTTGTTTTTTTTATCGTGTACACGTTTTTTCATTCTATAATAACAACATTTTGCAAATAGTTTACATTTTTCATATCATGTAATCAGTAAAGCAAAAAAGTTTGTCATTTAACTTCCACTAAAACATTATAAAGGAATTACAGCTATTAACGGGATTGTTACTTGTTGTAAGTGCCATGATCACGGAGTAACAGTAACAGTTGGCGCTTACAATAGTTCCGAAATATCGGAGATACATAAAAAACAAGGTACGTGGTAACAATCCCGTTAATAGCCATAATGTAAGTGACCATGAAAGTTTAAAACAATATATTATAAAGGAATGTTTACAGGTTCATACAGCACGTCTGCCGAGTCGGACAGTGTGTGCGGTGACAGTGGATACGTGAGTTTACCCCTACGGACCGCACCGCCATTGTCACCTGAACCTGCTAGGTAAATTATTCTTTCTTTATCCCTATTCGATTTCGGGTTCGAATCCCGGATGCAAATGTTAGTATGATGAATACGAGCATCTGTACCTTGGTCATGGATGTTTATTTATATTTCTAGATAAAAATTGTATAATATGTGTATTCTTACAGTGCTTACTTTGGAGCTAGGCGTTAGATTGCATTCAAACATAACGTCAATGTGTGCGTGATAGAAATGACGGTTTGTTCTGAGCCAACTCTAGAAATAAATTGAAAATAAAACTTAAGAATTTTTGAATACCGATTGAATATTTTTTATTGTAAACAATAATTTAATACCTAGACATTTCTGATGACTGTGATTAGACCGAGTATTCCTTAGCCATTTGTCAGATAAATTCGAAGGCGAACTACTGGCTGCTGGAGCGTTACGTCTCTTTCACACATTTCTGTCCTTTTGGGCGCACTATATCGCTTTTTATCTTTCTAGAGAGTGGCAAATTTCATACAGGTGCTACTCTATGAATTTATGCAGTAAAACATTTATTTATCATGCCACAAATTTATACTTTCAACTTTAGCATGTTGTTGAATAACATTTTAAATTGTTATCAAAAAATTCAGATCTTATTAATAAGTATAAGTGGTTCAGTGGTAGAAAGCTCGCCTACCACGTGGGCGGCCAGGGTTTTATTCCCAGATTCGTCGGAACCCTAGTTTTTACCACTTTTAATAAGCCAAAGTAGCATGAACTAAGTAGAGGTGAATGGCCCCTATTGTCTCTTTTATATCTCTTTAATTTTGAGACGATGTAAAAACTAACAGTTACACTCGCACCGTGGTTTCATAAGACCACACCAAATATTTTGTTTTTGGTTTGTTGGTACAGATCGGTGGGGTCGTGCAGCGTGGCCGAGGGCGGGGTTGTTGCTTGGGCGGTGGAGGGCGGCGAGGAGAGGCGATACGCCGCGCTCATGGAGAGGCTGCATCTGCACCAGGCCGCGAGGGGATCGCACTCCTCACACGTGCAGCTACGGTACACGATCATTGAACAGGTGGAGGGCGGCGAGGAGAGGCGATACGCCGAGCTCATGGAGAGGCTGCATCTGCACCAGGCCGCGAGGGGATCGCACTCCTCACACGTGCAGCTACGGTACACGATCATTGAACAGGTGGAGGGCGGCGAGGAGAGGCGATACGCCGAGCTCATGGAGAGGCTGCATCTGCACCAGGCCGCGAGGGGATCGCACTCCTCACACGTGCAGCTACGGTACACGATCATTGAACAGGTGGAGGGCGGCGAGGAGAGGCGATACGCCGAGCTCATGGAGAGGCTGCATCTGCACCAGGCCGCGAGGGGATCGCACTCCTCACACGTGCAGCTACGGTACACGATCATTGAACAGGTGGAGGGCGGCGAGGAGAGGCGATACGCCGAGCTCATGGAGAGGCTGCATCTGCACCAGGCCGCGAGGGGATCGCACTCCTCACACGTGCAGCTACGGTACACGATCATTGAACAGGTGGAGGGCGGCGAGGAGAGGCGATACGCCGAGCTCATGGAGAGGCTGCATCTGCACCAGGCCGCGAGGGGATCGCACTCCTCACACGTGCAGCTACGGTACAGTTTCCTATACGTACGCCTCGTACGATAAACTGTTCCGTTCGAACTGTACAGTCTGATCGTAACGATTTCTCGTAGTGTGTATGGCTACCATAAAATTGAACGCTCCTCTACACTTCTATGATTACTTTTGTATGTGATCGGAGCGTGCTGCCACGTTTGTGTCTACCCGGCGTATGAATTAACCGAATGACCAATGGCTATAGTTAATTTAAGTGTCTGTTATCTGTACACTTGTGCATGTAAGAGTAAGACAGTAGAGGGCCGTTCAGTTTTAGATTAAGCGATCTCTATCACGATTATTTAATTTTCCTTTACGATTTTACCCTCTCTAAATGTATTGTACAGAAGTGTATTGTACAGAACGTACTAGACACACTTTTAGCACATACGCTGCTAAGGCACAAATACTTAATGACGTCTTCGATCGCTTATACATTCAATTTTATTCGAACTCCGTTAAAAGCAAAAAATGTGTCGACAAAGACAAATCCTGAGGATAGTGAAATCACCATCAGCCTATTAATGTCCCCACTGCTGGGGCATAGGCCTTCCCTATGTATGGAATAGGGAGTTTGGGCCATGACCCACCACGCGGGCCCAGTGCGGATTGGTGGGTGCTAACGACTGCAGATGCAACCGGGACCAACGTCTTAACGTGCCTTCCGAAGAACGGAGGAGCTCCAAATAGTAAATTTTTGGTCGCCCATCCAATGACCGTCCACTGCTTGTGGGATAGTTAAATAACTTAAGAATTTAAATAAAAAGTATGTAATTTAAACTAATTTCATTTTGCTTAATAAGATAAATACTTCCACAGTTATTTTCTCCAACTGATGACGGAGGCGAGTTGCGTAGAATGGGCGGCGCTGATAGCGGTGGTGTTACGAGACGCGCTCGCGGTCCTACGTTGCTGTAACGCTGCGCGCGCGCACGACGTCGCCTTACCGGCAGTACGGCGACTGCGGGCAGCGTTACAACAACTGTGCGCCTGGACCGACGCCGAGTGGTGAGTGTAGTAAACATCGGGCAAATCAACCAACGATATTAAATACCCTAGATACACTACGTGCGCCCAAAATGTGTCCCAATCAAGAAGTGCTTGAACAACTCTATAGCACTTCTTGGGTCACAATCACGCGCGAACTGTTGAAAAGTAAAGATGCCGCAGAGCTCCGAGAAAAAATACGAAAACAAGCCTTATAGTACGTTAAGTGTCGTTTCTTCGACAGGAATTTAATCAATGTTTGTTAATTTAACGCATTTGTAGCAACTTTTGTTGTAATACTTACTATAAGCTGTTTTAATAGAAAATATTTAAGATATTCAAATGCATGGTCGGTAATATAGCCGTACGGCTGTCTCTTTTCCTCGCGGTCAGTGACTGCTATATTGCTAACAGCGCATTCAGAATTGCGCGTAGAGTCAAAGAAATATGGTCTATATTCTTTCGCAAACACTAATAAGTCGTAAAAGTTTACAAGCTTGCATTTCGAAATGTCGCATCCCTTTGACGCATGCGTTTTAATTAAGACCTTATACAGTATGCATTAAAGGTGACTTTCAATGTTTCAAATATGCTTTTTGACTACGCGATCATCTTACGGTGCTCCGAGGATCGTTCAATGTACCTTTTGGACAGGTTTTGGCCACGATTTTGTTCGTGTTGGCGTATCTAGGGTATTTAATATCATTGAAATCAACAATCGGTCTAATGTGCGCACGTCGACGCGCGACCATATTTATTTTCATCATCCTCAGCCTATTAATGTCCTCACTGCTGGGGCACAGACCTGCCCTATGGGTGGAATAGGGAGATTGGGCCATGACCCACCACGCGGGCCCAGTGCGCATTGGCGGGTGCTAACGACTGCAGAAACAGCCGGGGCTAAACTGTACTTCCAGGGCCCAAGTGGTGATACTTTACACTAGGTTAGGTTAGGTTAGTTTTGTGACCATAATGCGCGAGCCGAGCGAGCGAAGCGAGCGCGCTGCGGTAGCGGCCGGCTAAACGCCAATTTTTTTTTAAAGAGACCTTTTCTCCAAAAAAGTTCGATTATCACCTCTTGGGCCCTGGAAGTACAGTTTTACCGCAGCCGGGACCAACGGCTTAACGTGCCTTCCGAAGCACGGAGGAACTCGAGATAGAAGATTTTTGGTCACCCATCCAATGACCGACCATTGCGCAAGTTGCTTAACTTCAACGTTCGCAGCCGAACGCGCTGACCATCTGCGCCATCGAGCTCCTTTTTGTTTTATTTAATCTTAATTACCATAACCATAAAATCAGTAAATGGCAGACTTAATGCGATAGGCATTCTATGCCAGTCAACCAGTAAAGGCGATAGAATATGAGCTACTATGTGAGGATTAACATAAAAAATTAAAAAATATCTACTACTTAACTATAACAACAATAATTATAAAATACATATTATTCCTACTCATATATTTATACACATATTATATATCCATAAATAAATATGTACACTAAATAATATACACTAAATTAGTAAAAATAAAATAAATATGATGACTTCAAATTAAGAGAAAAAAAGGTTGTCAGATAGTGTGCCACATCATATGGCCTCAAACTTAACTTAATTCTACTTAAGAGGGGAGGCGGCAATGTTTTTTCCCTACAAATGTTCTCGACTCATTCCTCCTTGATTTTCATTACAAAGGAAATTATTTTCATACATGAAATATAACTTTACTCATTCTTTGCTCATATTGAAATTTTTAATAGAATTATTTTCCTCGTACATGTGTAGCTAAAAATCTCGTAATCTGGCTTACAAATCTCGTATACGATTTCCATCAAACACGTTTGAGGGGAAATTGTACATTTCATGCAATTGAGTTGTAACGCGTTTCGTGCGTCTGCGAAATCCATATATTATATAGAAGGTCATTGCCTTCACACAACTTGCCAACATTGATAAGCATTAACTTTTATATTCCTTACAGTCTTGGCTACAAACCGTTCATGCTGGTGATCAGCAATCAGATACCGTTCCTCACTTCCATAATCAACACTCGAGAGCGGCGGATGTCCATGGTCAAATCTAGGGTAAGAACTTCTAGTACAGGTTCTTTGAACCAGGACAAGTCACCGGTGCAGGAAACGAAGCTACCGCCACCGCAGAAAGCTCAGGAGGTGACTAAACAAACCATGAGGAAGGAATCTCCCGCCATTCAGGAGCCTATTGTTCCCGCAACAGTGGCGCCACAGCGGCCGCCGCCGTCGCCGCGCGATGACGTGTCATCCGGCTGTGCCATAATGTAAAACAAATGCAGAACGGTGCTTATATTACTGTAAAACAGTACAAACCGTAAATTTAAGATTCCATCTAGTGACTGTCGAAAACATTCCATTCCCATTTCGTAACTACCGATGTCCAGCCGTCACCAACCCGAATGTATAAAACACTTAGATTGGAAGATTGTAGTATCAGTTCACTTTCTGTAGACATTTTACAATTGAGATAGATTTTAAACTAACGGTTTCTACAATTATACGGATAACAACAAAAGTGATTACCACCACCGAAATCACTGGCGATTCATATTTTTGTAAAAATAAAATAATTAAAATTGGAGTGAGATAAAAGTTTTAAGACGCATACTTTTTAGGTAAAATAAAAAGACGGCAGGATTTTTTTGTAAACTAACGTGATAAATTACGAATTAATTAGAAAGATCTTAAATAAGTTTAGAAAATTGTACGGTTAAAAAACACACGCTTATTTTACAAATATGCAGACGCGTCAAAGCCTGAATAAAATGATTATTTTTTAGTTTATTAAATCTAAGTATAGTGTGTTTTTTTTAATTATTATTTTTGGACTTCGGAATAATCTATTAATTAGGTAATTTATGAACATGGTTCCAAAGTTGATTTGATTGATATAATTTATTCGAAAATTTAATCAGAAAAAATGTTACTTAATTCATTAGAATAATTGATAAAATATTTATTCAGCAAATACAACTTATGATTATAATTAATAGCATAATTTCCCCATTAGTATTTATTTGTCCTATTTATATTTTGTAATTTAGAAATGGTGCAAAGTAAATTTATAGTCACGAAATAAGATCACAATGGTCGCTATTTAATGATATTTTAATTAAATTTTATTCTGGTGCTCGATTCCATATCGATCATGATCTAAACGTTTTTGATATTAATTTCTTTGCTTAAGTAACTTACAAGTTCCTTTTTTATATTTTGCTTTTTTTAGTTAAGTTAATACAACTGCAAATGCTTATTAACAGAAACTGTGGGCGCTAAACCTAGCAATAAGGTTCGTAAATTCTACCCAGCACAAGGTTACGTATCACCATCGGTTTATTAAATGAATGTAAAGTTGGCATGGATGGAAACTAAATTTCTCACCAAAATCAACCTCAAAAAGTAATTATTTTCATAAGTATAATAATAATGTGGAAATTTATTATATTTAAGGTTTCGTTACTGTAGAATAAATAAAGTTGTCTTGTTATTACAGGAAGTATCTTTAATAGATAATTGTATAGTTTTATCTATTTTATACATATTAATATTTTCCATTTGGCAAATATAAATCAAATTAAACAGTTGGACTATTCGATAACGATTTTTGACAGATGTTGACTGATCGATTACTACTTTATTATAACGCCACTGGGATACTAGTCCTGAACAGCATCGATGGATAAGCAATTTTTATATGATCTTTAGTTACACACTATAAATGTCAAAAAGTTTGCGAATAGGCCAGCAGGTCATCGAAGCAAAAGCGAATAATTTAACAGTTATGTTCTCTGATGATAAGAAAATCAAATTGCAACATATATAGCGGCGTGCGTAGCAACGGTTATGAGAATTTCACACGCGGCTGCGTTTTCATCGTGTAATTTAATGCTTTTTCTAATATAACTGGCGCCAATGAAGAAAATTTAATAGGGTATTTTCCTAGTTTTTTGAAAACTGCTTATATTTAAAGATTAGGACAAACGATTTAACCGAAATATAAAAAAAAGTCTTTTTTTCTCCATTAAACCAATTATAGTTGAATTTATTTTTAATGGTTTGATTTTACCGCCCAAACCCTTGATCGATGACTGGTGTATTCCGTAATATATACCAGTATACTGGCCAGTGCTAATGACGTCATAAATCGACACTATACTGGTGAATTGTTCCCTAATATATTGGCCAGTGCACTGACGTCATAAATCGACGAAATATTAAAAATAGTGCGAATAAAGAAGATTTTTTATTCACCTCATCAATTAAAAGGAATTCTTTTTGATCGGATGCCATTATTGTTCTTTAAATAAAAAATAAATAAAATTCGAATGCATCTCACGCACGCTCGGTCATACGTCATATTCGTTTTCCGGTAAAAATATGGTAGCATACCAGTACAATATGGCGTCGGATTCGTGACGTCATTACCACTGGCCAGTATACTGGTATATATTACGGAATACACCCGTCGTCTACTGTGTGACGTACCTGACGTGCGTGAGGGATAGAATGTCTTATGTCGCCATTGTAAATTCGTTTCGTTTAATGATACTAACAAGCAACGCTATGAAGTTGCTACGCATGCGCTTCATTGTGCATTACAATAAGGAATTTTGTAAATACTGAAAATCGAAAAATGCATTCCACTTTTGCCGCAATGAGAATTTTCTGGAATGACGGGTGGCAGCACTGCACCGAAAGATCTACTCACCCGTCAAATTACAAAGTTCGTTATAGTCTATGGGTTTAAATTCTCTTTCGATTAATTCGCACCTAAAATTCATATATAAGATCTAATTATTAATAATTTAATGGATATGGCTAAATGATTTTATTTGGTATAAAAACACGTCTTCCTTATTGATATTATTATTGTGTGTAGAGAGATGTCAAGGTGTATTAAAAAGGTTCGAGGTATATTTATTACTTATTTTCAAAGTAAATCTACCCACGCAAAACAGAAACAGCTAATATTGGCACTCTAATGGTTATGCAAGTTGTCGGGTTTTTTGTTTTTTGGGTAGGTATCCAATATTTGGGTACATCGCTATTTGGCATCTTAATAGGGATATATTCTCTAGTATATCCAGAAATCCCCGCATGGGCTCCCCTCTATAATGTAAATCTTAGTTGTATTACTGTAGTCGTATTTTATTTCATATATAGTTCTTAAACTTAGGCAGTACAAGTAATTATAAGGATAGTTCAGCAATTGCTGGTATTATAAACACTACAAATTATAGGAGGTAATCCATATAAATCAAATAAAATTATTAAACTAACCTTTTGGAAATGTAAGTATTGGTTTCGAGATTTTTAGTACTAGGGTATGATACTACTGAATAGATTTGGTAATTTGTTAAAAATTACGCACTCTTTGTGAGTACGTATGATATTAGCAATAACATTTATATTATTCATAGTAAGTAAATCTTATGATTATTATAAAAGACTCCAAAGCGAAATCTATCTGTCTTAAACCTATTTGTTTATTTAATACCCGTTAAGTTATCGAGTCTCGTAACAAAAGTGAAAAGGTTGATAATATTAATCTAGTTATTACTATTTAAAAATAGCGTCTATAGGTATTTAATGGTGTCGATTCCGGTATGATTCTTTTAACTTATAACTAAATTTTTGCATCAGTCTTCATTTTATTATGTATAGAGAATGACAAGGATGGGCTGTATCTTATTGAAAATTATGCCAGAATCGACGCCAATGTTTTATAAATTTTGCTCATTGTGTTGTAGAATGTTTTTTTATTTTGCTCAACTGTAATCTCATAATTAAAATATTAATTACCTGCATAATGATATTATTAAACCTTCGTCCCCGTACAATAATCGGTATATAATCGCTTTTTAAAACTTAATGGATTGCGGCAAACATTCTACTGCACACGCGATTGTCTGTGGTTAAGTTTAAGACATTTGCAGCTTGCATGACTTTACCCAAAATTACTTACGCTGTAACCATAGACATAAGGGATGAACAGAAGACTTCCAAAATGAAATGTACTAAGAAAGAAAAAAAAAGCGTGCCAGTAATCAATACCTGAACTACCAACCGCACGATCACTTCTGTCTCTCCCACACTTTTTTGACTATATGTACTTGACAGCTGGATAGGGGAAGCTCAGCCTATTCCATATGTCTATGGCTGATATTGAGCTAGTAAAATTAATACATTACAAACCAAATGATTTCAACAACTAAAAGACTTATTATTTTGTGTATTTATTACAATATTTGCTTTCTTTACTGACCCGCCATCTTTGTGCCAAGTCCTTATCAAACGGGCATACATTTATGTAGCATAAGTGTGCTATTTATTTATTGAAACCATCGAGTACAAATCAGTCCTATGTGTTTTATATTTGTAAACTAGAATGATCTTATTACCTAGTTTGTTTTTATTACCGATTATCATAATGTTTTGCTTTCCAAATTTGCATTAGTAAAGAAAAACAAACTGTATATGCTATTTATATTTATTATTGGGTTATTTTATTGTATACAACTACATACAATATTTTTCTTCAACGTTCATGGTGCAACAGGCGTAGGTGGCTTAATAAAGTCCTTAAGGCTTAAAGAAAGTCCTAAAGGCTTTTCAAAAATAACCGAATCTTCAATTGAATAGAGGACGTAAAGAGTAAGGCTAATATTGTTATAGCGCACAAGACTCACTTGGAGCGAAGCAACTTTATTTCATTGATGAGGCTACAGTATTTTTACTTAGGATTTACACTGCAAAAGAGCACTTCGCTTAGTCCTTCCAGTAAAATGATTGAGTGGTTCAACAAGATGAGCTGAGCAAGATGAAATCATGGTTCTCCTCCAATGTGACGCGCTTTTCCATGTCTGATCTGTGATGGAATATAACATTCTCTTGTGTAAGACTATAAAGTTATTGATTGGTTAAGCAATGAAGTTTTTATATTATTAATATATAGGATTAAAAACATAAAAACACAGTCCTTATAGTAAACGATATTTACTGAGTTATTATTACAAATGCTATATTCAATAACAGCTGCTTTGTGCTTCTTTCATCTCTAATATTAAGTATTGTGTGCTCACATAATTTTGATACATAAGTAAATTTGATGTAATTTCTTTATATTGCAATGTCAATTAAAGTTGTGAATACATTTTTCTCAGTCATAAATAAATACCGGTGCTAATTCACTTTAAATTCATTTTAGATGCAACTACTGATAGGTATCTATTATTTTTGTCTGTTTAGTATTATAGATCGTAATAATTGTATAGTTATACTAAATTTGCCGGTATAAAAATTTGAATGGCAAAAATTTTCAATTACGGAATATACTTTTTAGAAAATATAACTGCTCTTGAGTGGTGGGAAATAATGTTAGGGGGTGGAAAAATTTGCATTGGTCAAGTGCGAGTTGGTCACGCATAGTTCCGTACCATTGTCAAAACTTATCATGTGAAATAAAGTGATTATTACTTATGGTTGAGTATCGGCAAAACTTGCCGATAAATTCACGTTAATTGTAAGAGGGTCCTATGGGCTCACGTTAATTTTTAACTCGTTCTTTTGTTATAGCATTAATAATACACACAGTTAATGTTATAAGTCTAGCTGTTTCGGTTCGAAATAAACGATCCGACCCTGGACGGCAGAACAGTAGAGGCTTAGTAATACGGTTAACGAACGGTATGGAACTCTTAAAAAAATCCTTATAAAAGCATTCTGTTAACGTGCCTCCTTCCTCTTCCCCTTGGACCGCGATAGCATGTGGACGTACCTTCCGTGCCAAATAATTACAAACCTTTTAAATAAATAATTTAAAACCAGTTAAATTCAGTGGAAAAAGTTTACGCAGTAGCAGGATTAACAACATCACCAACCAAATGTACCTAAAGATTGTAAAAGTATGATGCAAATAAATTATTATTATTAATAACGTTGAAGGTTCCACACCTAAAAGATAATATAATTCTATCGGTGCGTGTGTGTTGTATTGTGGTGCCTCCTTATTTATCTCCAATAAACGATACTACAGGTATAGGTAGCTAATGAATTTCCTGATTGTAGAAATTGGGAGATAGGTAGACTTAATATATAACCATCCCTTATCATTTATTTTTACTATTAGATTTTCTTTTAAAATCTCATTTGCCGCCAGTGGTGATAGCTATATGACGCAAAAATGGAAATGACAGGAAATGGCGTCTCCATTCAATCGTTAATTCGTCAAACGATTCATTTGTGTTATAAATAGTAACGTTATACGTTACTTAGCTTATCATTAATTATAATTTAAATTAAATATTGTCTTATTCTCATATACTTATGGTGCACTTACAATAAACTTAATAAACCAGAAGTTGCATGAGTGCAACTTCTGGTTTCACTCATGCAACTTATTGTTATGTTTAACATTCAGTCATATTATTATGTTCAACATTCTGGTTTTAATCATCATTTTGTTTATACTAAACACACATTAATAAGAAAGGAAGTCATACAATTTCATTATAAATCTGCCGTAAATGTATTAATTATTGTTTACACGCCCATGGAAACATTTTATGGAAATGCAAAAATTCAAGTTCTCAATGCTTTTAGATATTATGGTATGGTAATATAATTTATCGGCAAAGTGTATGTATGTAATATTGTATTATATTAATTGTATTTAGTCAATTAATGTTATATTATTATTTTTATGTATAGTAAACGATTTTTACTACCTTGTGGTTTTAATGTTATAGGATTTTTTTGTAGTTATTACCACCCCACTTTGTGTAAGTGAAATCCAGTTTCAAATAGAGCCAAGGGCGTATTTTAAAATCTGGCGCCCCAGGCCGGGTACTACCATGTACTAGTACCAACCTTTGTAAACAGCTTCACCTGCCTTCTGACCAGTAGTCCTTAATAGTCAACAAACGCCACTCTGCTACTAATGGCATAACATTTATACCATAAACTGTAAGACTGTAAAGTACCTTAATATTAGAAAAAAAATATGGAAGCCATATGTTCACATAGGAATCGTCCGCACGATCGCGTTCTTTTATTATATAAAATGAGTCGAAGACGAATATCAATTCGCTTCGCACACTACAACGCATCGTGTTGTGAATATATCCCGTGGACTGTGCCGCCTTGTTCAAACATTGTTAAAACTAGTCGAAAAGACAAAAAAGTCCTTACTTTTGACTTCGTATTTGCTTTTGTGGCTGCACCTGCGTGTTCCGTGCTTTCCATCTGCATTTTGTTCTGCAATTTGAGGTTGCACCTATGAGGATCTGCCAACTTCTGAAAGAATATAGTTTAATAAAATGTAGAATCAATTTATTTAAAGTGAAAAGATAGCGGCTTAATTATAATTTAAGTGTTTGTTTGATGAATTTATTTATAGCCATAGCTGACGACTAAACAAAAATGATGAAAAACTTTTTTCATACCGATTTTAGCGTAACATTATGATTACGATACCGATTCAAGTGCTTGGTCCGTTTCTTTCGATATTCGGTTCGGTTGGCACAACACTATTCGAACTGTCCGGTCTGTCTGTGCCGTGAGCTGTCAAGACGTTTTACTTTTGGGAGAATGTAGAAACAATTGATTTTACACGTTTTATACAGTTGTTTTTCTGAGATTATTTAGTTTGTTTATGAAGAAAACATAGGCGGCCGTTAAACTGTCGCGATGGCAGCCACGGCCCAAGCCGATATGTCGGTGATCGAGCTGAAGGCTGAGATCGAAAGGCTGAGCCGCGAGCTCGACCAGGCCAGCAGTGAGAAGATCCAATCTGCACAGCTGGGTCTGGTCCTCCTCGAGGAAAAAAGTGCCCTGCAGCAGCGCTACGATGAGCTCGAAAGCATTTACGAAAACACAAGACACGAACTCCAAATCACACAAGAGGTTAGTGGCCTACATTCTAGATCTTTATTTTCACTTTTCATGCATTAACGAGTACATTAAATCGTGCAGAAGCTGAAATTTTAAACTTTTTGTACATTTACTATTCATGTTTTGTACTACTTTCAAATGTAGCGAATGGAAAGGTTTTTTATTTTAACTATAACCTGCACAGATATTGTATGAACTTTTGTAAACTGATTAGTTATTTGCACAAATGACAGCTTGGCTTGTTAAAATCACAGAAAATATGACATGATTCTGTGTGTTGCAGACAATTTAAATTAGTTTAGTTTGGTTCATAAACATAATTTGTTTAACTAAGTGCTGAATTTTAAGTTTTTAGTTTAATGAAGTCATATCATTAATAACGCAGTTCTTGTGTTAGGGTAACCCAAAGAAAAATGGAATAAAATAAATATAAAAAACAAAAAGTACTCTTGCGGTAGGCTTGCTTCTCTTTGTTTTGCCCTTATTAAATTTAGATGACAGTTTTTACTTATCTGGCACAACCCTTTCTAAATGTACAGCATCTCTCTACCTTTCCATCACACCATCTGTTAAAATATGAAAAAACTTTATTATGTATTAAGTTTGTCTCTTGGTCTTAAAATAACAGGTTGATTAACTAAATGGAGACAATGTTTTTGAAGTTATACTTCTTTAGGCGCGTTGTGAAAAATTGATGAGAGTGAAATTTTAAGATGCGCGCGCATCATGTAACACTAAATTTTAACACCATGAAGTTGGTCGCTTTAGCGACCAACTTCATGTACCGCGCTGCCATTACCGCGTCGCCCGCCGCACCGTACACATGCGCGGCCACTCGCGGTCCTAGCACGGGAAACACGTGCAAGAAACATCGGGAAAAGTTACGAGTTTTGAATTTAGAACAGAGACTGTTTTCATATCTATATATATAAAAATGAAACCCGTTTTCCGTTGTCACGACATAACATGAAAACGGCTTGACCGATTTGGCTGTTTTTTTTTTGTAGTTTTCTAATACTCTGTACAAGGTTCTTACGGAAAAAAATATAAAGAAAATCCCAAGGGGATAAAATAAGGAATGAAAGTTTGTATGAAACTTTATCAATTTTAAACCGATCGGGCTGAGACTTTGCATGCAGGTATAAGAAGAATCATAGATGAATGTCATTGTGTATAATACAAGCCTGAGAACAAAAACTGTAGTCTACACTTCAGCTCTACACCGAAGCGAAGCGAGGGCGGGCCGCTAGTTTATAATATTTATCCACATGTTTCTAGTTTGTATATTCGGAATACGTGTTTGAGTTTCATACAAGTGCAAATCACATATGTTCTAATAAATTATATTCAGTAGCGATTTTAATTGAATATTTTGATTATTTATTTATTTTTTCAAATTAAAACTGAACTTTATTGACTGTGTCCTTTTCCAGACTTTTTATTAATTTATTGTAATTAATTATTTGCATGCAATTAAAAACTAATTTTAAACGATGCCAAAGAAGGATAACTTCTCACGCGCCTACATAAGTACATGCACCCATTTTTTATAGAATAATTTGATTATTAAAATGCTGCTCAGAAATGTCTAATATTTACTTATGTCATTTCTGTAAGATAAGACCTATCACTTTGTTCTAGGGATTTGATGAAAAGACAATTATTTGTAAAAAATAACAGGCACATTATAAATGTTGAAATTTAAACTATTTTCATTAGATATTCGTTCAAAACGAAGGTTAAAAAAATGAGAAGGTATAAACTAAATTCAACACTTAAAATTTACTTATTGTATCTAAAAGCTAGTTTAGTTTTTTTGTTAATATTTCTAACATTAAGTTACACATATGTGCTGTGTATTCTGAAAACTTGTGGACAGAATAAATAAAATACTGCAAAAAATCCTGTATTTGTTACACAACCATGCAAAAATGGCTCAATGGATTTAGATGAAGTTTATTACTTGGATTGAGGCATAGGATACTTTTTATCATGGAAAAGTGAAATCCTGAGGGATTTTTAAAGAACTAAAGTAAAGGGGAGGAAATTGAGGTGGCCACTAGTGCCAAATATGTACAAAACTCCTCTGTTAAGATTGATCACATAAATATAAAGAAATCTATAGAAATTTATTAAATTGTTTATTGTTTAACTCTTAAGAGACCAGTATTAAATCTAAAGAAAAGTTTTACTAGAAAAAAAATCCACATGGATCTGACAGCGGATGGGAACCCTTTGCAATCCGGGCGAATGCACTGACCAATTTTACTAGATTAATTAGACTACTATTATTTAATAAACCATATGTTTTATATTACCAGGCCCTTATGAAACTAGACACAACACAGAAGGTAACTACAAGAAGTGGAATTGAACAAGAAAATGCTCTCCTCAACGAGTCTGCTGCCATGGAGAGCTCGCTCACACTTCAAATATTGGAGCTTGAGGGTGAAACAAAACAGGTATAATATTTCGTATAAATTGTATGTCTGTGCCTTATTAATTTTAGTCAAAAATTTAATTTTTGATATGAATGTTTTAAGCAGAGACCAATCCACCACAAAAAAAATAATAAGGGACAATTCTAAAGTAATAGAGTTTATATGTAAAAAAATGAGCCTTATTTGAATTTCATACATATTCTCTTACTCTCATACATAAAATCCTCATAAGAACAAACCAAGCACATTAGAGGCAGAAGGCAGGGTATCTGCTGATGTGCTAATGGGTGGCTAATTGTAAATCTAAAAAAACATCTACATTAGCCTACTCATTAATAGGTTTCAAGTTCTTTCTCCAATGCTGGGACACAGGCCTTCCCTGGGGATGAAATAGGGAGATTGGGATCACGACCCACCACGCGGGCCCAGTGCGGATTGGTGGGTGCTAACGACTGCAGATGCAGCCGGGACCAACGGCTTAATGTGCCTTCCGAAGCAGGGAGGAACTCAAGATAGAAGATTTTTGTCACCCATCCAAACCAATCGTTAAAGTTAAACAACTGGTACCGACCACTGCGAAAGTTGCTTCACTTCAACGATCGCAGCCGAACGCGCGAACCAACAACTCCATCGAGCTCCTCACACACAAAAAAAATACTAGAAGAAAATCCACACGGTCTATTTATAGGTGGATGCACTGACCAATATGCTACCGCGACTTTAATGGCCGTGTCAAATAATTACCGTCAAATCCATCACTTTAATTAGTATTGAATCATTTAACTGTCTCAAGCTACGGCCACACTATCTTGAAGATTTTTATACCTTATCGTGATAAAACAGAACTGTGACGAAGTACGTATTATTGTATGGGCCACCGTTTGAAAAATCGCGATTTCTCGATTATACAGAATAGGTTGGTTTTCTTTATTTGTTGATATTGTGATTTGGCGGATCCAAGGAATTGATTTAGATTCATAATCCTCCTCCTACCCATTATCTCCCAATACTAACTACACACAAACCACTCGAGGTCTCGTTTTCCATAACGCGCGCTAACTGTCGCCACTGCACGATTATTTATCTCGACGAAACCCTACTGACAGCGTCGCCAAGACCATTTTTGTCGCGATAAACATTTTCATAGGACGGATTTCTCGGCAGGAGGTCACGACAACGCAATTCTTCGCGTTATCGCGATAGTGTGGACAACAGCATCATTCTGAATATAGCCGCTTAAAATCATTTTTCTATTAACGTACTCGCTTAACAGATTGATGTGGCAACTGCGCTGATAGACGTCAATTAAATTTAATGTTTATCTAAGTTTACCTACAATACAAACCTAGCGCCACAGAAGGGAGGGGACTTAGCAATACGAAATTTTTCCTCTGTCAACAAAGATTAATTCCATGTTCATAACCATCTCATATAATGTAAAAATAAATGAGAAAATATAATATATGAGGTGTGTGATTTTTTTATTACTTGGTAGTCCGAATACGAGTGCCAAAGGAATTCGTGTAAACGTCTAAGTGTAAACGAACGCAGCCGAGTACGCCCGTATTCGGGTAGATATCCTTTTTACCCGACACTGGTGTCGATGCTAGCGTGATTCTCTAAACTTAAAACTAAATTTAACATCAGTCTCTCTTTTTCATTCTGTATAAAGAATGACAAGGATGCACTGTTGTCAAAGGACATTGGGCAAAAATGTATGGACGCTGCACCCACGTCCGCCACGGCTTAAACTACATTTGTTTGAAAGGTATTATAGTCAAGATCATCTCTGCCAAATCGCATCAAATTCCATCCCGGGGGTCTTTAGTTATTTTAAGTTAAATATATGTAGAAGTACTATAACGAACGAACATTAAAGAAACAAGGGAATTAATTTAGTTAGTTAGTTCGACCCTGCATAGGGTGCTCAGGAATTATGGCAGTACTTCATATGGTGCAAGGGTGCCCCCTTATGTTATTCTGCCGCGCTAGAGTTAATCCAAAAATCCCCGCATGGGTTGGGTTTTTTTAAACATTCTGTTCGTTATAGTAAATTGTCTTCTATGTAAAAGGGAGCCACCCCAGATTACACAAACTTGTCCACGCTTCGGAGAACACATAATTCCAGTTTATCCATACTAATTGACAAAATCGATAATCGTGTTTCAATATCCAAAGCGTGTTAGATAAATATCAATCAAGTAGCAGGGAGCGCACAATCACAACGAAGTAAGACGAGTCGACTATTTGCAACTGCAAGTCCTTCAGTATTCGTAAACCGTTTTGAAATGTTCAGTAAGAGCAAGAGCAGGACGGTCGGCAGGCTTTGTCGTATATCTTTTTGTATAGTACGACATGGCATATTATTATGATTACTAATAATATAAAATGAAGGTATTATAAAATGAATTTATTTAGCTACTTAAATATACCCATGTGTCATAATTATCTATTGACTACCAGGATATTTTTTACGGTGTCATATCTTTTGACTCCCAGGATATTTGTTTTCGGTGTCATAATAAAAAAGGCTAGTTTTCCATAGATCTATCGATTCATACTAATTACATTGTTGGCGGAGCTGGGTGCGTTTTGCCCATTGTCCTTTAAGTTTAGCTTTAGAGAATCATGTCAGAATCGACATCACTGTCTTCCGGCCCGTATTCTAGTGTAAATATTGCTTTGGGTGCCCTTTCGTGCATTCGCGATACGGGCCAACGACCATATGTATTTAGGGCATTAGTGTCTTAATTACAGTTTTTGATGTGTATCCAGAACAGCACATGTGTGCACATTTCTCCCGCAAAAATTGACAGACTATTTGTCTGATTGAATTCATTGATAAAGATGTCACTATACGCAAAGAAAGTGACAGCATCAACTTTAACCAAACTAAAAATAGTATATTTATCTCTGAGTAAGGCTATGAGCTGGTTAAGTGGCAAATTTTATACTTAAGAGCTTGTCAAAGTGACGTGTTATCTTGTTCAACCTATCGCAAAAAGAAGAACACCATCAACTTTAACTTCTCTGATGAGTGCGGACGTAGGTGTGCGTGTCATGTATACACGCTTATATTCCATTCACGAAAACGAGTTAATGGAGCGCTATCTTTATCACACGATAGCTTATTAAAGACAAGGATGGACAACTGCTGCACACTTCATAATTAGAAAAATACCTGGGGGTTTCTACAAGTCGTACGGCAAACAACCAACCGAGTAATAACGCGTATATATACGACCTCCGTGGTCGAGTGGTTTGTACGCCGGGTTCCACGGTGTCGCCGACTCAAGAGGTCCCGGGTTCGAATCCCGGTGGAGACAGATGTTTGTGTGATGAATACGAGCATTTGTACTCCAGTCATGGATGTTTAATATGTATATCTATATACACATACTTATATATGTACAATATATGTATTCTATCCGTTACCCTAGTATCCCATAACACAAGCCTTACAGTGCTTACTTTGGGGCTAGGCTAATTGGTGTGAGAGTTGGTAATATTTATTTATTTATAAAGACATTTTGGCCCTCCCCTTCCTCACAGCCCGACCACAGGTGTTCCAAAGTATTTTTTCATGCTCATTGATAATTTGATAAGTACCTTTTCCTTCTCGTTACTTACACCCAGTTGGTTCAACAAATGTAAAAACCGCACATAACATACGACACGACACACAACCACTTTATGCCTATCACTTTTTTGTTCGTGTTTTCAGGATTGCAATTCTAAACACACTGCTATCTTCAATTATATTCATCGATAAGGTACTTTAAATGCATTTGGAACGGAAAAATGCTATCATTAAGCTGGTTTTATCATTTTAATGATGTATACATGTATGGTGAATCACCACCCGAAACGTTGCATTTTAAAACTGCGATGCATCATCGCATGGTCGCCGCCTGCCTCATTTTCTTATTAAACCATATTTAACGTCCCCAGACGACCAGCCACTGACTATGCCTATAAGTTCATTTTAATGAAACAGGAGCAATTGATGTGAATCATCGGCCGGCGCCCTCGGAGTCAGTGCGCGCGAGTCGGCGTCCCCGACACACTGAAAGATCTCACTCCTCTATTGAAAGATTTTTCAAAATAAAATCTTTAGAAATCAGAGCGTAATTTAGTATCGGAAAAACGATTAATCACTCTTACTAATCATTGTTTATTATGAGCGAGAAACAAAAGGACCTCCACAGTGCGTGATGTAATGCCGCGAATGGCGTAAGCGCAGCCGTCGGTCGGGAATCCATAACACTGCTCCAGAAATACTTTTTATTCGGCTGGCCTTGATTCGAATTTTCACGCATTACTCAATGGTGTGTAGTGTTTCTAAAATGCACACGAGTATTGTGCATTAGTTTTTTGTGAATCGTGCGGTCTGTGTTGTGCCAAGTAGTGTAATAAATTTTGTCGTTTTAACTGAAAATGCGATAAGTAGTAAATTTGGTGGAAAATGAATGGCGGTGAAGAGGTATAGTAGAACCTATACGTTTGCGAATTTCTCTGGATTACAGGACGTGGCGGTGCGGCGCGTCGTAGCCTGACCTGCTGAAACAACTCTCATATTTCATGTTTACCTAGATAATGGAGCGCTGTTGACGTTTGCTTAGAGTTTGGCCGTTTGCCAGAGGGATGAATAAACTTTACTCAATTGAGACCCATTTATAATATTTCTAAACATTTTATGAAAGTTTTCTCTATTGACAAACTTGTTGTACCATTAACAACTGTGTAACTAAAGAAAACTTGGGCTTTCCATAACATATTTGTCTTGCTTAATATTGAAAGCGTGGACATTTGAATAGCCTGTCTTAATAAATATCACAAAAAAAGTCTTTATATTTGCTTATCAAACGTAACCATGTTGATAGACAACGGCTTTTAATAAAGTAAAACAAATTATCTCAGTTAGTCACTGTAAAGAACATGTAGGAGTAAACTAATAATTAAGCTCAGTAAATATGTACTTTACTTTTACTTAATTACGGGCGAAAACTATGACTTTAATATATTGTATAAAATCGTAATTTAAACTAAATGCGGCTGTTCATATAACGTAAAATGAAGGCCATTCGTTATCGCTATCAGATGTGTTTGCTGTGACCGAACAGAAGCCTGACTCAGTCTGCATTTATTACACTAATTGATATGCATTGTAGAAAGTATTAAAGTTTGAGGAACAACTTTTTAATTTAAGACGACGTTTTAATTTTGTCTTTTTGTCAATGCATAAAGTTTTAAGTGTTTTATATGAGGAATCAATAAAAATATTATCGATTCCGATACCTCGTATATATCAAATAAATTAGCCTAGGACATCGCGGCGCACCGTAAAAAGAGTATAATGAGGGCTACACTTCACTACACAGAATACTCACAGCACCTTTTCAAAGTACACAATTAACTTACAAATTTTCCAATAAATTTCGACTTTAATGGTAGGTTTCGAAGTTCAATATCGAATGTGTATTTGAAAGCCCTACTGAATTTTCAGCGAGTTAAAACTTTCTTAGGTTGAAAAGTTAATCAAAATAAGTATCAACGAAAGGCATAGAATTTGTTAAGTTTGTGCCCTATTTATAGAATATTTATTTAAAATATGTAAATTAGACCAATTAACAAAAGTAGATTCGTTAGATTAGATCTTTTGTAGCTGTTTCAGAGTGATTGAGTAACAAACATTGGTATGCATATAGGTAAAAATTTCCAATTTGTAATGTAAGTCGAATTATATTTAATCGAAGAGTAAGGTAAATGGTTCATGTTTATGGCACTTTGTGATGATATCCAATCATTTTTCAATTATGATAATAGGAAGTGTATTGGTAAATTTACGAGCGTTGCTCGCGACTAGTTGGGGCGCGGCAAACTGCCTGCCGGCGGCGTACCTAATTTGAGATACTAACATAATGCCTAGCTTAATCAGCAAAGTGCCTGGATGACTCGGCTGACCGACAGTCTCACTCCTGTTAGCTTCATTTCATAAAATCTACCAAAAGTTTTTGACAACATTAATTTTGTTATTTAGGATTTATTTGATACATCTTTTTATTAAAAATATTGATAAAAATTAGTACTCAAAATCATAATACATAGTTTCCTCAATAATTTTTAACGTTCCATTAATCTAACTTCCTTATACTCTTTCAATTTATGTGTTATATTTTCTTGCTGCTAGCTTTTAGTCTTGACCTTAATTAAGTATCCGGCACAGTATGGCCTGTCCTTGGACGATTAAATCACGCGACCTATAAAATTTTTAATTATTTGGTTACATGGAACACCAACAGACAGCTTATCATAACAAACTAAATATTAATAATAGCAACAAGGGGCCAATTTCAGACCCTTATAGCTAGGGGTAAGTTAAAGTTTGGCGTGTCTAGTTTTGAAAGGAGTTTGGTAACTGCATCAATGATAATGTCAATTTTATTAATATCGGCAGTAGTAGGGACATAACAGTACACGTTAAAATTTAGCAGTGAAACTGAACTGTTTAAAAAAAATAGTAAAAAGGCAGTGCAGAGCACTTGCCCGTTATTAAAAACAGTATCATCACATTAACTTATTTATCAGAACTGTTAAAAAGAAAGTTATTTCCATTTATTTAGTTAGACTCGCGAAAATAAATAATGGTGGATCCTATTTTAAGAAAAACAATTATGAAAATGACTTACATCTTTCAGACCCTGATTTTATCTTCTACTCAGGGCATATATACATGAGGCGGCTGAGAGGGAGCGGGAGGATGATCCTCCCGCCAAAGGAGGGTGGGTAGGAGAGGACGTCGGCGCGCCCTGGCTGCGCCCGTCCCATGACCCTACCCGGGGGGTCCCTCGCTGACCGGGCTACAGCTGTGCCGGCTACCGACGAACCCCGTGACGGCAGCCCCCCCTTGTAGTTCTGTCCTGCAAAGAGGGGGGCGGCGGAGGGAGCTACATGGGCACGCCCAAGTAGCCCTCCGCAGTGGACGGGGGGCGGTACGGTGGGCACTAGGCCGCGTACTCAGCCCCCACGCGCGGGGCGTCCTGCGCACGTCTGCGGGGTCCCCGCGATACCCCGGGAGACCTCTGCCGCGGAGCCCCGGCAAGGCCGGGAGGCTGCTAGGTGCGGAGACGCGGAAGAATCCCTAAACGGGGATCCCGCAGCTTCGCACTAAGCAGCTTAGAGGGTGTTCGCAGGGTTTTTTAGCGAATATTTTTTAGGGCATATATACATGCGAGCTACAATCATCTGTATGTTATCTGTAAAGTTACAGTTTAGTAATACTTGCACACTGTCTCATAACTATCTGATCCATTAGATTGCAAACCAACTACAAGCTGACAGTACTGCAGTTAATCTGTCTCTGCAGACCATCTTCCGAATTAGGCTGTGCTCTGCGCCCTCTTGATTTTGTACCTTCAAATTTATTTAACCTTTAATTTATCCCTCCAGTTACGACACGAGTTAGACCGCGTGGTGAGCGAGCGGGACCGCTTGCTAGCAGAAAGCTCGGAACTGGGCGCAGACAAAACCACGCGGGAAGCGGAGCGGGCGGCGCTTCGGGCAGAGTTGAGGGAAGCACGCCAGCGGGAACAAAGGCTTCTAGTCGACATTGGCGACCTAGAAGACGAGAACATATCGCTGCAGAAACAAGTCTCCGCGTTGAGGTCTTCACAGGTGAGTGATTAGGTTGAGAGTGATGAAACCTACTTGTAATTTGCGGCGTTGGCACGCGTGTCACAAAAAAATTGGTTTTGTGCGATTTGAAGGGAAGAAAACAAAGCGATTTAGACGGCATTAGAGCCAAGTTGAGGGTAGAGAGAGAGCGAGAACAGAGGCTGTTTTGGACAAATTATTAAACGACCTAGAAGACGAGAACATATCGCGACAGAAACATATTCTTCGCTTTAAGGTCTTTCAGGCTCGCCTGTATACAAGCGAGTGAGATAAAACCTGCTAGTTCTTTGTGGTGGTGGCACACCTGTCCTGCTAGTTGACATACGCGACCTAAAAGACGAGAACATATCGCTGCAGAAGCAAGTCCCAAGGAATAGAACTGCTCCTAGCCGACAAAGGCGCCGATCTCCAGAATGAAAGATAGGCCTGCCAATACGTCTTTGTACATTATAATTTATCTCTGAAAAATGACTCGCGAGTTCTAAAATATTGCAATTAAAATCTGATCAAATTACTATTAGAATATACTCAATTTCCTGTCTCGATTAAGAAAACGACTTATTATAATTTGGTAACTAAGCAACCTATTTCATTTTTGTATATTTTTTATCATTCTGTAGACATATTTTTGGAAACGATTTAAGGATTAACTATAACTTGGTGCGACTGAGTTTTAAACAAGGAGCCTAACACTACTTTTTTGCCTCAGGTGGAATTTGAAGGATTGAAACATGAAGTACGACAATTACGAGAGGAGGCCGAGAACGCCCGCGCCGCTGCCGACGAGACCGCAGCATTGCGCCGCATCGCTGAACGACAACTGGCTGAAGCGCTCGAAGCGCTGCAAGCTGAGAGAGAAGCTAAATTCGCGGCGAAGAAGGAACTCGACGCGCATCTTAGTAGGGAAGCTGCGTACAATATCACGAATTTGGCATATAGTATACGAGGTTAGTGTGGTCTTGTGGTTAGAAAAACATTCTTATTCCTTTTAAGTATAACAATGTATAATTTAAATGTTGAAACTGCTGCGAGTTGAACGGAAATCTAAGTTCGCGGCTTAGAAGGAACTCGACGCGCATCTTAGCAGGGAAACTGGTTACATCACCAATTTGGCGTATAGTATATGAGGTTAGTGCAACATTGTGTTTAGAAGTAAACATATATCTTGCTATGTAACAAAGGTATGGGCGAAATGCTAGAATTGCTGTAAGCTGAGCAGGAAGCCAAGTTCGCGGCTAAGAAGGAACTCGATGCGCATCTTAGCAGGGAAACTGCGTACGACATCACGAATTTGGCGTCTAGTATTTGCGTATAGGTTTGTCCAGTGGAAATATGCGATCTCGCTATTTTAGGCCTTAGAGCAATGAAATTATTATACTTTTTATTGTACTCCAAAAAAAGTTAGACATTAAACTAAAATATGTGAACAAAGGAGGGCTTATCTCTAAAGGAGATCTCTTCTAGCCAACCAAGGTTTAGTAAGAGCCTCTCTCATCTGGATACTTGTAGATTATATAATACTTATTTATATATATACTTTGCACTAATCATACAAAATGTAAAAATCGTTATATATTTGTAACCAATATGGTAGTAAGTTTGGAAGAATTATGGAAGAGCGAGAGTTCCTGACACAGGCAAATAAACTTGTCTACAAGGGGTTCTCAAATACTGTATCACTAGCATAATATTGGTTATAAAAACAAAGTATTTTAGATTGTTTTTTTTTATATATATCTAAAATTTCAACATAATAATCAGTTATCACATGATTAACAATAATAAAAACGAGCTAGCCTTACAATAGTCGCGTATGATGTAACCTCACCTTATATTAGTAAAAAAATAAATAAAACCTACTACAAAAGGAATAAGCCATTTGAACATTATGTTCTAAAATCAAATCAAATAGCGCGCGCTTTCGCAACTTCCTGTCACACACTTCCGTCCCATTTCACGAAATCACTCCCACAAATTGCAGGAAAGCGAGAGGAAAGATGTTACACATCAAAAATCTGGTCGTTTTCTGCAGGTATGCCAGAAGACAGCACAGAGGACGAGGGAGAGCCAGGCGGTTCCAGTTCTGCAGAACTGAACACCGCTATCGGCGATCACCATGCAGATTTGTTCTCAGAGGTGCACCTACACGAGATCTCAAGGCTTGAGAAGCAACTCGAACAGGCGCATAACGAAAACGTAAATATTTTTAATAGTTTTATTTACTTTGTAGCATGTCGATTTTGTCTGTAACATGCGTTTGCGATTATTTCATTATCCAGTTTTATTAAAAAACTGATTTTTATATTTCTTCTGTATAAATATTTAAAGACCACACGCTACCAGCTAATAATTGATAACCTAATAATTGAAATTACCAGACTAGTGACTATTTGTTTATGATTTTCTTTTCAATAAATTTTCTGTAAAGGAGATGGTACAAAGTATGGAGGGTGGAAGTCAGGCTCCAAATTTTTATGGCGTGTCGTAAAAATTTGGAGACTGCGAAACTTTGTGACCTATTGAATCTTATCATGTTTATATTGTTAGATTATAGCTATTTATTATACACACTTTATGATCGTCGAGTTTTTTTAAAACCATCCATTATTGATTATTATTATAATATAAATTACCCTCTTTTCGACAGAGTCAATTATCGGCATCGATGCGAACGGCGCAAGCAACGGCAGAAAGCGAAAGTGCAATTGCAGCGATCCTTCGAGCCGGACTCACGCGCGCCGCGTCTCGGGTCACGGCGCTGCACGCGTTACACGGGGACTGTGCGCCGTTGGTACGTGATCATTTTTTGTAAGAAATAACTGTTGAGATGAGTTGAATAATTTTTTCGACCATTTATTGTTGATAATATAATAATTTGATACGTAATAAATGTCACACAGGAGGACGAGAAGACCGAGGGCGGTATATCTTCGCGCGCGGGCCGCTGGCTGACCTGGTGGCGAGTGTCGGGCGGGGAGCTGGAAGCGCTCGGGGCAGCGCTCGCGGAATTGGGCAGCGGTGCCGCCCCCGCAGACGCGACCGCGGCGCAGCTCGCCCGCCAGCAGCTGGCTCAGCTCAGCGACCGCCTCGCCGAAGCGGAGGTGCGCGGCGCCGCGCTGCAGGCCGACGCCGACCTGCTGCGCACGCTGGCCGGAGGTATGTGACGTCTGTAGCGGAGCTCAAGGCTGATAAAATCGGAAAATACAGGACCAATTAAAGAGGAGTGAAGTAATGATCCTCCCCTTTGATATAGGTCTGGGTTTAAGACGCCCTCTAAGCAGACTCAACTAAAATGATGCCATACGGGCTTTGTACCCCTAACACAAACCATACTCGAATCCGAATAGTTGAATTCGATCTATTTTATAGATCTATGGTGCTGCTTTTCAAGTTTCCATACAAAATTTGACCATGAAATTTCGCAATCGCAAACTATTTGAATCCGATATTGGTTCGTGCTAAGGGTACTGGTAACCTAATGACTCTACGATCTTAAGTTCCCTTAGAGCTATCACCATCTCCAGCTCGGTGAAGTTGTAAAAGTCATATGCAACCAACAGCATTCAAAATTGACAAAAATAATATTCCTACCGTCACTCCAGAAACATGAATTACCTATTAAGATTTTATTCTTAGGCTATCACTTGATTTGCTGTGACAAGACCAACAACAATATAATCTGATATCCATCTTCAGGTGCTGGCCGCGCCCTGTCCAGCGCTGCACCAGCGCTGACGTCTGCAGCAGAAACCCTCGCGCAGATTTATCACCACGTATGTGCCATCAACGGCACTCAGCCCGAAAGGTTATTGCTGGAACACGCGGGACACGCGGATGGTAAGTCATCATCATCAGCTTATTAATGCCACGCCTTATCTAGGGAGTAAATAATCAAAGATAATGATGTATTCATTTGTTTCAAGGTACCGGTGCCGAGGGTCGCGGTGTGGTAGAAGAAGAAGCTTTAGCACTAGCAGCCGGCGAATTGGAAGGACTGCGAGCGGCTGGAGTAGTCGCTAGAGCTGCCGACACTCTGCTAGATCAGCTGACACATCTGCGACACGCGCTCGACACCGCACTGGACTCTCGACACCGACACCACCCAGGTATAATACGACTGTAGGAGGGCAGTGTCGCTAGAGCTACCGACACCACTATAGATCAGCTGACACATCTGCGACACGCGCACGACACCACCCAGGTATAATACGACTGTAGGGGGGCAGTGTCGCTAGAGCTACCGACACTACTATAGATCAGCTGACACATCTGAGGCACTCGCGGTACCGATGATGCCACCCACTTCCTACAATCTGGGATCTTTTAAGAGAGGCGTGAAGAAGCATTTCTGCAGGTCGGCAAGGTGAGGATGGCTGGTGTAGCAGTTTATAACTACTGTACCAAGTATCTTCACGTCTGGATTTTTCCACCACTTTATATCAGATGGTAGAGTTATTTGCTTACCTAGCTATAAAAAAAACTATGCGAAGGTTTCAATTCAGTGATACATATCACCCTACATTTCGTTTTTTGCACCGCGACTTGCGCGAATTTCACAGCCGCAATTAAGGTTGAATATTGACCCCACTGAAACTAGATGCACACTGCAGGAAGCTCACTCATCTGAGGAGCCCGTTGTTCACATAATTTATATCTTGTAACAGCGACTAGTTATTTATGCAAAAATCTAAGACCATTATGCAAATGGAGCTTCCCTCAACGAAGCAAATTATAACCGGTAACGATACACAACCCTTTGTAATATTCACTCACTATAAAGAAACATCGAATGCAGTACAACACGCGCCAATAAAGAAGCATATCGATAATGGCGACACAAAACACGAGAATGTCTAGCGTCCCTATTTTAAAATTGTTTCCTTATTGACGCGTGTCAGTAACAGCAAAGTTCAAACGCAGTGTCAATACTCGCCTCCATCTCACTCCCCACAGGAAACGATCAGCCTGATAACTGTACGTGGAAATATAAAGGTCCCTATTTCTGCGCAGCAAAGAAAACGAAAGAGCAAAACAACATAAAATTGAAGATGGCCGACAATAGAAAGAGATTACAAAATCTAATAAGCCACCTAAAATCCTTCGAAAGACCGTTCAATGGAAAACAAGTTGTATGTACGGGAAAGAGTGTAAAGGAAATAACTGAATACTTTGAGAATATATCGACTACTGGTTATAGCTTAGATAAATCTGATTCTAATTACCATTTTGATTCCAACACTTATATAGACACGACGTGGAAGTCTATAGAAAGTTATGAGAAAAGGAACCCTCTTTCTACGTTTCCTAAACCTAATTTCCCTTGTATAAGAAAAAACACGACGAAGAAAGTTGCGTTTCGTAATGTAAACCCGTATTCTGTATGGAAAGATGCGTTCCAAAGAGGCGGGAATGTAAGCTTTAAACGAAGTGACGTAGTGGAAATAAATAAGAATCTTTTGAGTAACATAAGGGATGGACTAAGGTCAAGCTTGATTTCTTGTGTGTTGATGCTGCAGTATATCATGTAATCGGGACCATTTTGCAACTAACGTATGATTTAATTAATTCTGTTTATGTAGTTAGACTACATTTTTGTCAATATAGAGTTTTAATTTGTATACACCGTAATATTTCAATAGAAAGTTGTTCTTTTAATATATTCTAATAATATTTAATAACATTAACTTCTTTCGTAAACAAAGTAATGCGATGTTTTGTCTCTTTTCGAATTGGGAAAAATAAGTTCTCATAACAAAGGATCGTCTAATACATCGTTATTAATATTACGATAAGTTCATGTGTATATGAAAATATTGTTTGATAAATATTGTAGCTACATTGTATTTTCATAGATAGATAATCTTATTAGCATATTGATTACTTACTGAATTTGGTTTATTTAGTATTGAAGTATTATTTCTATATTTGGATCTTTGATTATTTATACGCCTCTATATAGTAGACTAATCCAAATAAACCACGCAAAGAAAACGGCATATGTTACTGCAATGTGTGCGTGACTCTAATGTCAGATTGTAGTAAAGCAGTCAATGTGTGTATGTAGCCTCGAGAATATCTACCCTATGTAGTATATATTTTTTGTGACGCTTCCGTGCAGTTAATACGTTATCTAGGGTGAATATAATCAAAGATTTAGATGTTTTCTTAGGAATGATTAAATTATTAGTTGTAAATTTTATACCATGCTGCCTCTGTGATATAATGATATATTGAAATATTTCAAGTTTTTATAAAATGTGTCAACAGTCATGGAGACAGAGGAGCGCGGTGCCGAGTTAGCCGAACTTCAAGAGCAAGTGATCAAACTGAAGTCTCTGCTGTCAACGAAGCGAGAACAGATCGCGACTCTACGAACTGTTCTCAAGTCGAACAAGAACACGGCAGAAGTGGCGCTCGCGAATCTCAAGTCGAAGTACGAGACCGAGAAGACTATCGTTACGGAAACGATGCTGAAACTGCGCAACGAGCTGCGTCTGCTGAAAGAGGACGCCGCTACCTTCTCCAGTAAGTCTTTTTAGTATTATTATATTTTATGACACATGTGCCATACACACAATCCTCTTTTAACTTTTTTACCGATTTCCCTGGTAGAATGTGGTGAGACTTTCAGGGCCTCGGGTGAAGGACAAAGTAGCCAGTGCCAGTTAATTCTTAAAAAAATCGCTGTGTATACTCTGTGAATTTTGAGTTATCTGAAAAACTTTATTAGCTTATTCAGACAATGATTAAGCATCTACGTACTTTAAACGGATAATAATTCCATAATATGTATGTATTTACAAATTTGCGCCGTTTCAGGATATTTTGTAAACGATATAAATTAATATTTTTGTATGTGGTTTTACTGTTTATAACTGTTCTGTTCACACTAGTTTTATTTACACGGTTTTTAAGTTTCTCTGATAACTCAAAATTCAAGGTGTAAAATATTTATTGTCATCTTATAGGTTTGCGAGCTATGTTCGCGGCCCGATGCGAGGAATACGTGACGCAAGTGGATGAGCTGACGCAAGCACTTTCCGGCGCTGAAGACGAGAAGAAGACCCTCAACCAACTGCTGAGGCTGGCCGTGCAGCAGAAGTTGGCACTAACACAACGCCTCGAGGAATTGGAGGTAAGGAATATACCAAGAAAACAATGGAATATGTGATGGTTCAATATAAGTTACATAAATAATCAACGATATTAAATACCTTAGATGGGGCATTCCACGTGAAGCGGACAGGTAAAAAAACTCGATGTTTCCGATTTCAGTAATATTTGAGTATAATCTACTTATACTTATTATTGATACGTGTACCAAATATTTTTGTGATATAATGACTAGTTAAAGAGTAATGGGACTTTGAAGTTTTCGACAACCGGTTGGCATGCAGTACTTTGAAGTACTTCGCATTCGGGTTCGTCCCGTCTGCTGCCTGGACCGCGTGGAATTTTTTCTAGTTATATTTTCTTTAGATTTAAACATCAAGCAGTTACATGCTTTAAAGAAATAAAAATTATAACTTTAATTGCTATTTCTTCTTTCAAATGTTTAATACTTGTAAAAGTATTCATTTGACATTGTGGGTTACCTATAATGCGAAGAGATGGCGCTGCCTTGCAGCTTAAGAATGGCTAGAGGAATTTCGACGCGGTCCGTGAGGGCCGCAGTAGCATAATTGGTCAGTGCATTCTCCGGGATTGCGAAGGGTGCGGGTTCGAGTCCCGTCTGCTGCCTGGTCCGCGTGGAATTTTTTCTGTGTATTGGTTTTATTAAAAATCTACAAAACATTCCGTCTAAAGTGATTTTATTTGATTGACAGTTTGATGACTAATCGCGCACAAGCGGCGGTCAACAGGCGCGGCGCTGGACGCCACCCTTCGGCAGTATTTTCAGTCTAGCTCCTAATCCACTTTCACGCCCATTATAAAAGTTGGCACCAATGTTCTATACAATATTAGCAATTTATATAAAAAAAAATTAAAAAAAAACTAAATGGTCTGACTTGGTGAAAATCAAGGAAAAAAACATAAATTGGTTTTTTTTTACGAAAAAAATTTATTTTTTCTTTTCCGAAAACACAGTTAAAAAGCCCAGTAAATAAAGTAGGAAATCCAGTGGTTTAGTTATTTTAATATATAATTTATGAGTCCATAATCGGCTTTGAAGTACTGCATGCCAACCGGTTGTCGAAAACTTCAAAGTCCCATTACTCTTTAACTAGTCATTATATCACAAAAATATTTGGTACACGTATCAATAATAAGTATAAGCAGAACATACTCAAATATTACTGAAATCAGAAACATCGAGTTTTTTTACCTGTCCGCTTCGCGTGGAATGCCCCAGATACACCAACACGGACAAAATCGTGCCCGAAACCTGTCCAAAAGGTATATTGAACGATCCACGGAGCTCGGTAAGATGATCGCGTAGTCAAAATCAATATAAGGCATTATTTAAATATTGAAAGTAACCTTTAATACATACTGAATAAGGTCTTAAATAAAACGCATGTGTCATACTTGACTTTGACTTTTAACAGTTCGAAATGCAAGCTCGTAAAATTTTACGACATGACTATATGCGGAAGAATTTAGACCTTAGTTCTTTGACTCTACGCGCAATTCTGAAAGCGCTGTTAGCAATATAGCAGGCACGGACCGCGAGGAAAAGAGACGGCTGTATGGCGACGTATAACCGACCATGCATTTGAATATCACAAATATTGTATATTAAATCAGTTTATAGCAAGTATTAGATCAAAATTTACTTCAAATGCGTTGAATTAACAAACACTGACTAGATACCTGTCGAAAAAGCGAAACTTTTCGTACTCTAAGTATTATTTTCGCATTTTTTCGTGGAGCTCTGTGGCATCTTGACTTTGTAGCGGTCCCCCCGCCCGTGACTGAACCAAGAAGTGCTTGAGTAGAGTTCAAGCACTTCTTGATTGGGACACATTTCGAGCGCTCGTGGTGTATCTAGGGTATTTAATATCGTTGTAAATAATACCTAATCATTAACAAGGTACTTTCTGACTTTATAAAAGTTTTAGAACCTCAGATTTTTTTGTTAACATTTTGCCTCACGCCAAAGTGAATAGACTCTAAAGATGATGACAAAATTTTGCGGTTGTTTCTCACCAGGTGGACAGAGAAATGCGTACGCGTCGCGTTCCGAAGGCCGGCAGCGGAGGGCGCGCCCGCGGAGGACGAGACTTCTAGCGGCTCGTGCGCGCGCTTAAAGCTGCTGCCACTGCTCTGCGCGCACTCCTACGGCACGATAACCATACTCTCCCCGCTAGAGGGTATACGCTCAACGTTTAATGAACGAATGGTGAATGAAACAAAGGACCAAGTCAACACCACTCCGTGATATGTGAGTCGAAATGTATCTGTTCTATACGAGTTGAGGTGTGATATTATGGCGATGACAAGTCTGGGATTTATCACCGCTCGCGCTCGAACTTTGATAACAGTGTTGCAACAGGCTTCGAAGGATAAAGCTAACACCATTCGGTAATATGTGGGATTATAAAATTTCAAGGCCGTCGCCGTACTTTAGTACGATACGACCATCGTACTACCCCCGCTAGAGGGTATACGCTCAACGTATAATCGTTAACTGCTTGGAAAAATAACTGACAGTTGATGAACAACTAGCGTGTAAAAAACTGAGACAAAAGACCAAGTCGCCATACCGTGCTATGTGAGTCTAAAAGTTACATTATAGCGAGGTTTTTACGCCGCTCACGCTCAAGTTATGATGGCAGTTTTGCAGGAGGCCTCGACGGACCAACTTAAAACCTAAATCGTGAACTAATGTTTAAAAAAAACGAAAGCTATCAACGCATGATGAAAGAAAAGTGAGTGTTGCAAAGAACCAAGTCACCACTCCGTATTGCGTAAGACGAAAGGTTACATTATAGCGAGAGATACAGCGCGCGAGGATGTAAGTTTTAAACGGGCTTCAAAGGACCAAGCTTATACCACTCCGTAGTACGTGAATTTATAAGACATCTAGCGGCTTTTGGCTATAGGCTGATAAACCAGGACAAGCAAAACCCGCTTAGAAGCTACGGAGTGGACGCTACTCACTGTCGACTTTTGAGTATATTATAGGACGGTAGTTTTAAAACGGGCTTAGAAGGACCATGTCGTACGCGAGTTGATGCTGAAGACTTTTAGCAGTTTATAACCTAATTTTGTTATTCTGATCAAGCCCGTCAAAGAGTTCACATCATCACTCACACTCAACTTGACATTGGATTGTACGTACTTACGCAAAAGGGCTTCGAAGGAACAATTCAAAAAAACAATCACGCTAATGGTTTTTTCAGTTGTGCTTTCGAAGTTTTGCTTATTACCCACACGGCGCCCGACGAAAGACCAGCTTGAATGATGATGAAGAGATCGTGCTCTTCATCATCATCATACTACCCGAGAGACGCCCACTGCTAGACATAGGCCTCCCACAAG
This sequence comes from Chilo suppressalis, assembly GCA_902850365.2. Lineage (NCBI taxonomy): Eukaryota > Metazoa > Arthropoda > Insecta > Lepidoptera > Crambidae > Chilo > Chilo suppressalis. Next base: position 6,792,178 of record OU963912.1, on the reverse strand, counting down.
GAATATCAAACCAACAATCTCTCGCTACATATGAAATATATATTATATTTCAATGATGAGAAAACTGCATGAAGCGGATGCAGATATAGCAATTGGATCTAGGTACAACTTATAATCTGTTCAATTCAAATTCTATATTTTGTTTGGCACCGATAGGCCGAGTGGGGTAGCCATACTGAAAGTCTAAAGAGACCTGTTTATTACTTATAAAGAATGTTACATTGTTATTACTAGTTGATCTCAAATGGCAGCAAAATAATTTTTATCTAAATTAAAATTTTCAATATATGGACTGCGAAAGTGTCTTTCTATTGAGAAGAATTTCGAAATAGGCTTACGAAATTCTCACATAACATGGAGTGGTGATTGCATTCTCTTGGTTTTATTGTTATAAAATCAAAGGTAAAGGACTTTAAGGCATATAAGTTAGGATATTGTGTGCGTACAAGTGAGCCGTGATTGTGAACACGTTGGACTTATATAGTGCAGTAACGAAGACGCATATGAAAGATATTCACGTCGTGTTATTTAAATGTCCTCGGAGAGTGTAAAAGATCGAAACTTTACTGAAAATTAATAAGAATAAAACAAAAAAAATAGAATCGACGTCTTGAGCGTTGTATATTCGATCTCGTTTGCACTTTCGGAGTGAATTTCCTCGACCGCGAACGTTCAATACGGAAGTTGTTATTGAAAAAATAATACTTCCCGAGCATTGGTGGTTGGTTGGTTTAGCATATAGATTAAATTATTTATACGTTTTATATAAAATTTAAAGTAATCGCGTCATATCGGAATGCCTCGCCGCCCGCCGGTGCGTCGTTCGCGTTACCCCGCGTCCGAACCGTCAAACTGTGCAATGACGCGCGACGACGCACGGCAACAAAAGCGTTTTATTCATTAAAAAAATCCGAATCCGATTAGCCTATTTTAGCCTTACAAATGTATAATCAGACATTGTTTTTTTCAATTAGCATAGATTTTGTTATGTTTTGTCCTGTTATCAATTGTGTTTTTATGAAAAAGAAAGAAAAAAGACAATTAAAAGTTAAAATAGGTTAAAAGACGTTTTTTGGTGAATGATACAGTTGAAGTTTGGCGGCGAGGCCTTCCGATCTCGGTATCGACGTCTATTTATAAAGTTGACTGATTTTAAACGCGAGCGCAGCCGCTTGCCTATAGTTAGTTACTAGGCTTCACGTCGTCGCCGCGCTCGACGATATTTTGATATCGAATTTCCTCATAGTATTTGTCTATTGCACTCCACCAAATTTGAGGTCTCTACGTATTTTTGTAATAGGATCGGTGTATTTTTATTGATATCGAATGTATTTATTGCCGTTGTTGACGCAGGCCCGCCTGCGGCTCTACAGGATTTATCATTGTATATGCCGCGCGATGTTATTTTTTAACATTATACATAGTATAATTATTATAAATATATATAGCGACGATCGAAATCACGCGTTACGCGTGTACATTTAGCTACGAATCCTCTACTCGATACGAATGTATAGTACGTACGTCCAAGAAGAATTTCTAAAATTTATTCATCGATGTCCATCCATTGTGTGCGCAAAAGACCATGTAATCTGTTCTAGTAGTTGATGCGTTCGTTGCGTTGTTGTGGCCCTCCGCCGAATACTTTCGTCCATCTTGTTCTAGTTGTACTCGTAGTGTTTCCGTGCGTTTCGTTGAAGTGCAGCGCAGCGGCCGGTTGTCTGTTGCCGCTGGCGCCCTCTGCCGTCCCGTGGCGAGCCACACGCGTCCGTCTCTTGTCCAACGCCGGTCGACTCGATCCATTCGCACCTAGCCCACTCTCACAACCCCTCCCCTTCCGATATTACTTTTCAACATAAAATAGAGTTATACAAAATTCGCAAAATATATTATAATCTGTTTCGAAGTTGCTCAATCGCTATTGCTCACCGAGTCGACCGGCTCTCTATTACGTAAGACAAAATTTAACTAAAAGATTATTATTATTATTGAAGTGTTACGATGTATTTGTTTCCGTTGTCGGATGTGATATCGGCAGCTGCGCCCGTCGATGACGTGGTCGTTTCTCTCTTCTAGTGTCCGCTGGACTTAGGCTAGTTCGACCGTTCCATGTAGTGGGCACTCGCCCTTAGTAGGTATTTTTACTGGATTAGTGTAGATTAGGTACGTTAACCTTCAGGTGTAATCGGTAGTTATCTAAAGGGCGCTGCGTGCTCCCGTAGTGAAATTGATTTGCAATATCTAACAGTAGCGTAATTGATTTGCATAGCTCAAACGTGCGCCCCGCGCCGCCGGCTCAGAGCCGCCGCCGCGGGCCGAGGACCATAGCCTTGCATTTATTGTTTTTTAGATAATAATATTATATTATATTTAATAGCTTTTACCGTAACTCTTTGTGTACTTAAACGAAGGACTTACCAACATTAGCTTTAGCGGAATATTTTTTCTAAGTATTATTATTTTTTTCTTTCATAGCTTAGCAGCAGACATCGTCATTGTATTTGTTCATGTAATGTGTCTAGTCAGTATATTACTTACCGGCCCCGGGCCCGCCCCACTCTCGGCATGCGCGGGCGAGCTCCGGGGGCGCCGTCCTCGACATAATAAATGTAATGGTTGTATTAACTACTATGTTATACGTATTTGTTGTTTGTTTACTACTTAAATACTTTGCCTATTTTCCTCTTTTGACATTGTTATATTTATCTTATTTGTGTCACATTTTAGTGACGACTCTTTGACATAATTAAATTATCACATATTTTATTTCATATTGTTATTTGTTATTGCTGACTATATGGTTGGTGCGGAGCTCCCACGGCGTCTCATAGTAAGACTTGCCTAAGGGAGGGTTGGTTAAATCATAGATATTATATTTACTAATGTATTCAGTATTTATTCGAAGTTCAGTATTTTTTTACATTATTATAATAATGGAGTCGCTCGATGTCTGCTGCCACTGCCGGTTGTGGTGTTATATAGAGCGATTAACCAAATATTTTCTTTACACAGTTGTATTTAACTCTTTAGATCACTTATTTTATTTAGGCATAGATATTATTTTATATTTAGCGAAGTATTGATGAGTTTTTATTATTTAAAGATCAAAAGTATATCGGATGCTAGCTGCGTTATTATATTGCCACATGATTGAAGTGTTGGACAACTCGAATGAAGCATGAATGTTCCCATTGCCGTTTTTATGATTATTTCTTTGTGTAGCCATTTCACTCATTTGATCATTGTCAATATGTAAACATTGCACAGTTTGATGGTTCACTATTGTAATGTATCTCTCTGGTTTTGTGTAGTTTTGTTTACAAGATGGCCACTCATTTGTTACTTTAGTTTTGTAATCGAATCAGATTACATGTCTTTGCATTTTTGAATCTCACAGAGGTGTAACTTACGAGCTTTGAAGAGTATAAATGCGATCGCGCATGAATGAACCAGCCCCTGGGAACATATCATGACAGACAGAGCGGATTTATTTTCAAACTATAAGGCACACCGTGTTGTCTCAATGACTGATATGAATCATGTATGAGAATAATAAATTATTATATTTAAAACGTTGTTTCATTTAAAAGAATTTCGGACGACAGCTCTAGACTACGACACTAAATTCTCAATAAGAATTTCAACCTTATTAATTTAAAAGTCCAAAATTTATTGCAAAAGTATGACATGATAGCCTAGAATGCCGTTGTCCGTACAATAATATACCTGTGTTCTTTGACAATTTCAGTCCTTGGACAGTATCTTGGACGACCATTTTTTACAAGAATATACTCCAACCGCCTTATGATAAAACGTAGACTAAAGTTAAACCTGGACTAAAACTGATGCCATCACTTTTGTTTGCTAAAAAGAAGACTGAGAACATTAGGTTTGAATTAAGACTACTTTTGTGATTTTTCTCGTTGCACGTAGTTGCAAATTCGGTGCGGCATCGTGGGACAACAGATAATGTATGTAAAACCTTGCTAGAACGCGACAGTATAACATAAGGGGGACCCCCTTAGCCTTATGCGCCTTGAGAAGTACTACAAACCTGAGTCACGGTAATATTAACTATACAGTATTGTGACTCCGCCCTGTCCTTGAAAATAAATGCCTACACCGAACGCTGCGTTGGCACGCGGTAGGGCCGCCAGCCTACAGTATTTTATGTACTTTTGTTTTTAACGCGAGTGTAGGTAGATTACTCGTTTGTCTCTTTTTTCATCCTAACCACTTATTTATATATTATTCCAGATATTTTGCCCGATGGAAAAACCGAAATACCTAAATATTAGAAACAAATAACGTACTAGTAGATAGGTATATAAAAAATATTCTATAAAGGTAAGACACCTTTCCAATATTTCAGGTAATTTAAAAAATGATATCTCTGGGTGTGTTATTGAAGAGTTCAAGCAACCAAAAACAGCAATTGTGCTGTTGTACGATATTGACTGTCGTTTGTTCTTTTCCATACTAAATTATGTAGGTATCTACTTAATTAAATCAAATATTTACAATAAAAAACGCATGTTTAAGCACGGCTAACTGCTCTCAAAATCCCCGCTCGGGCTCCCTGAAGTGATAATCCACATCAATTTTTCTCTCGTAAATCCAATATGCAAATAAATACCTATAAACATATGTAAAACTAAAACCATCCTACAGCATGTTGGCTAAAAGGCCATTAGCAAAATTAATTTAGGACAAGTATGCGCAGAGAATGTTTTGTTTCAATTTATTGGAACACTTGTCTGAAAACCTTAGTCCTACTTCTGACGGTAAGTTTCTAGGGCTTTTACTTGGTGATGACAGAAGTCAGGGAACATACCCATACATACTAAGTGACCCACTCTTTGCATTTTGTAGCCGCCCTCGTTTTCACGTAGTAATTCATAAATATAGTTATGAATCATTTTTTGCACACAGAAAAAAAAGTCTGAAGTAAAACATGTTTTCTTTAATAAGCTAAGATCAGACGGTGCATAAGGCATAAGGAAATGGGGCAATATATATATATTATCGCGTGTGACGCTCGTAGCATTTTAGCCTTTGCCGAGTTACCCTCTAACTTTCATGCTCGTTGGGAAGAGCTGCGCAGGCGTCCCCCCCCCCCCCCCCCCATATATATACATAGTCGTGTGACGCTCCACCAAGCTTGACGCATTTCCGTTCCATGTTTTCCATAGGATTTTTCCATTTACACCCCGGTCGAAAAGAAGTTTCAGTTCAAAAAATTTGGTTCATATTTATCTTTATTAATATGCTGCTTGCCGCGTGACGCCAAGAGTGCATGCTTAGCTATAACTACAATTAAAACTATGTATTATTAAGAAGAAAATATCCCTATGGGATATTGACTACTTGATGAAAATCAAACTCCCCGTGACCAAGTGTGGTATTTTCAAGACCTCCCCCTGAACGGGTCACGCAGTATGGGTACGTTCCCCGAGTACCCCCAGCACGAACAACTAGTGAAAATGTATTTGTATCACCATGTCAGTTTCTATGGAAAAGGCTAGTTTGTTCTTACGCCCGGTAGGGGCGGTGCTTAATTTCCATTGAAAATTTGACGTTGGCGATACGAATGTGGAGGCGATAGTTCGTGCAAGGGCCTCTGAACAGGCAACGCGCGATTGGTACTATGGTTCACAACCGTCTAATGACAATAGAAATCGAGAATCAATATATCTTGGTTTAAATTGGATGTACATACAGTACAACTCTTTTATCGTCCAATTTTTTTCCCCTACCACTGGTTATTGGACATATTTTTCAGCTACGGAGAAAAACGAGCGAAAAAAACTCCATAACATTAAAAGTACAATGTAACAAAGGACAATGTTAAAATTGGCCTAAGAACCAACACCGATTTGGCATTTATGATAATTCTTAGTATATTTTTTGTGATAATCATCAGTATTTAGATTGTGACGGACACTTCCAGTTAAGTAAGCTAAATTAAAAAGTTACAAAATAATCAGACAATAAACACCATTTTATGTGTATAATCTATGACAGCGCTGCAAACAAAACACTCTTCCTAATGCCGGCACTTCACTTGGCTATTCGTATTGGCTATTTTAAAACATGACATCAGTCTGTCCTTTTCATTCCTAATTAAGCATGACAAGGACAAAACTGTTGTCAAGTGAAGGGCCGCCATAAAACTCGATACTCTGTGGTTGTGGTGCAGGCAGTTTGCATTCGTAGTAATCTAGGGCATTCGTGCATTTCAAAGAGTAGTGTAATAAATCGAAAAGTGCATTCTCGTTTCGGATTACCTGTTGTATGTGTTTATTTGCGATTGTTTTTCCTTTGATTAAACTATTTCGGCTATCTAATATGCCATCGATGTTATCAAAGCGCAGAGACCTTATTACCAAGTGCTAGTGAACCTGTGCCACAACATCCTGAGAGGATCATACTGCCAAATTATTCAAGAGCACCTAAGACACATTCACGCTGCATATTTACACAATAAACATGTGATATACAAATAAATACAATTATGTGAAAAAATAGTCAATAAATAAGAAGTGAAACTACAGTTTTTATTTTATTCATGATTCTTACCTAAACAAGTTTTTCGCACCAAATAAAATGAATTAGTTGTTATATTAATTTACTTCATACTAAGTTCATAGGTTGACCTATGTTTCAATAAATGTTAAACATAACCTCAAAAAAATTTTAGTTTTCCTAATAAATTTAAGTTCTCAGATGTGTCCGTCAATAATCTTTGTTTTTACAGTCACTTACTTGCGATTTCGAACCTAGAAAATAACATTTCATGATTGTTGGTTCGTAGGCTAACTATGTATGGACGCAGAGCAATGTCCTTTCCAAATCAAAATAATAGACGTCGTTATCTATCAGACTAGCCATTAAACGGCTTTGTCATCCATTTTCACAGGAAAAAATCTTGTCGCATCTTTTTTCCTATAGATACAAAAGGATAACATCGTGATTTAAAACAAGCTTTGACAAGTAAATAATTTATTCTTGTATTGAATATACAGAAATTAAATGTATTATTTATAAATTATTCTTATAAACAAAACACATAATTTTTTACAAATTACATTGAATTAAACATTTGATACACTTATTTTTTTTAACACGAGCTGTTTCATTTATCCATTAATTGAATTTTGCAAACAAAATAACGGCAGCACTCAGAGACGTATTTTAAACATTGATTTAAGTTAGTGCTGTCTCTTTTTGATAAAGTTGATAACAATAGAATAAAACAACACGAAGAATTAAATTTATTGTAAAAATAATTAATAGCATTATCTCATTTCTACTGTACACATTAATTTAATTAGCAATTCCAATACTTGATTGTCTTTAAAATGTTTAATTAATAATAAGGTTTAAAATATTAATTATTAACACATTACATATTCAATTAGTGTGTTTGAATTAAACGAGCATCAATTAATAATCACTAAATATACTTTCTTAATCTATACTATTAATGGTTGATAGCTGTTGTAAAATACCACAATATATAAAAACTGTAGCTCAAACGTCTTAAATTATATTACTATACCTACCAGCTATTACTTAGATCTACATATTATCAATGTAAGAATCCACCGAGATGTGCATATTTGTGTTTCATGATTGAAACTAATTAACTATAAACTAATTCTTTCTTACAATTAAACTAGTGCCATAAAACAAATGAGACACCGCTCTTGATAAGAGCATCGGTTGAAAAAGGGTCTGCGCTGCGTTAAGCGGGAGCACGGAACGGACGCGTGCAGTTTCATGTAATTTCATACAGAAGCTCTGCGACGGGAGACCCGCCTCACGTAGCGCTGCTCTATGAAATAACATGAAGCAAACACGCAGAGTGGACGTCGCTCCGGGCTCCCGCTTAACGCAGCCCCAAAGAACTCTCGCTCTGGAACACCACAAATGCCATATACAATAATAATAATAAGTTATGCTTTCACGCTGGCTTGGTACTAGTTCGGCCGCTACACAAGAAGAACCTAAAAATTGAATACACGAAACACAAATAGTCACAACTCGAACGGCTAGTCTTAGACACAATCAGCCTTATAAATTGCGCCCAAAACCAGTCTTTGTTTGTTAAATATAACCTTACGTTTACAATGACGTAGTTAGTTACGTGATGTTGCATATTACGAATACGATAGTATAAGATTATTTCATTTCACAAATTTCAGACAAAACTATCTATACACTCGAAATAAATAATTTTAAAATAACATTGAACTCTTATAAACAAAATAAAAGCATACCCGTTTCGATTACTATATAAGTAAAAGCTCTGGTCCTAGTAGCATGACCATATGAATAATCATATCGCACGTCACAAACAATAGGGTATTAAGTCGGCAAAACCATTTTTTTTTATTAGCGTTTCGAAAACTACTTTTTTCCTCTATAAACTGGAAAGATAATTGTATTTTAATTCGAAATAGTTTTTGAATTATAGCAACACATGTCGTCAATTTCTAGGCAAAATTTATGATTGTGCGTATTCTAAACAGTATTAAGTTAATACCCTAAGCCCGTTCGGATTAATACAAGTTTGAAGTTTTATTTAAAATGATACCCTCTGGCCTGTTCAATTTTATTTAATATGTTATTTACAGCGAAATTATTTTAAAATGATACTAGTTTTAAATTTAACATGAGCCATTTGAATTGCTTATATGGTATTCTCTTTACCCAGTCACATAAAAGTACTTTTAAAATAAAAACTACCATTGATACACTAACTAAACTTACTCAACACAAAGAACGATAATGTACGTTTAAATGAAGGTATCATTTTTATCATTTGAACAAGTAGTTCCGCTTCTATGATTTATTAAAACTTCAAAACGCGATATCGCTAAACACTGCGATATGATATAGTGATTCACGAAAGGATTATAAATAAATCTCTATCATTAAATTCAAACCGTGTTGCGGTAGTCACGCTATAAGGTCTTGTGTCATATAAAATAAAGAAATACCAAATAACTTCCTTTGTTATTTATAAGCAAAAACAAATGAAATTGTACTCTAAATATTATTATTTTTTAATAAAAACTTTTCATCGCTAAATTTACAAAAAGATTAAATATTCATTATTAAATTTTTATAATTTGCTACTACAACTTTCTATTAAAAGCTTGAGTAAAAAGGCTTGTTTTCGATGAAAACATTACATAGAATAAGTAGGTATATGAAGTTATTATATACATTGATTTTTTGGTTAAAAGGTGGTTTAGAGATATATTGTCTGATTCTATAACATTACCAGTCAGTTGATCTACAGGTTGTTCCGTATTTATATTAACAGTCAATAAATGAAGTATTCGTAAGTCCAACGTAAAAAAAAAAACATTCGAAACGCAAAACCTTTATGAACTTTCCTATGGCAATGAAATTTTTAGAACTGGTTTTCAGAATTTCGAATGGCATATTGGTATCTGAAGTTTATATTCATGTCCATGATTAGGTAAAATAAAATAGAAACCTTTAATGATAAATAGCAGCGTCTCTTTTATGCTTAGCGTGTTTGTTTGTTTTCTTTATATAAAATAGTACCCTAACCCATGGAGAAAGAGCTCAATATGCAATGCAAAATTTGAAAATTAGCTTCTTCTTTGTAATGTATTCGTTAAAAATATTAAAACTATATACACACTTCACCAAACCATTTCATATAAAAACCATTTAATATACACTTAGTAGGCCCAAAAAATTAACACGTACCTAGTAAATTTTTAAAGCGTGTCACAAAATTTTGGCAGAATACAATCTCAAATTAGAACGATACACGAGAGATTCTTTATGCGTACGTTTTATTTATTATCACTATTGACTATAAATATCGTATCACAGTTTGTAGAAATTATGACATCTGATTCGCCACATACACATCATGCAATTATATTAAAAACTTTAAAACAATTTCGAAACCTCGCATACAACAATATTAGTAAAAACTCTTTTCTTGTGCTTGTTGTAACGTTAACAATGTTAACTGAATTTATGTTAACATATAAAAGGTTTCCAATATAAATACTTCTCAACATTATGCCGGCACTCCACAATCCACTTGGCCATTCAAAAATTTGCAAATTCATTTTTGCTGTCATTTTGACATCAGGTAATTCTTGTCATACTCTATAAGGAATGAAAAGGATAGACTGTTGTCACGTTTACAAATAGTAAATCGAAACCATGTGAAGTGCGAACATTGTATGTGCATACATATTGTAAATGCGGGTTCGAAAAAATACTATTATGCATGATGTTATACCAGTGCCATGTTATATAATATCATTCTCACGTTAAAATTTCCTACACGTTATTACAAATATTTAAAACTATTTAAATTAAATAACATATTTTATGATTCTTAAACATTATAACATAAAATGAATATTACATCTAGTTCCGTTAGGAAGACGTTCTATGAATAGCACATGGTGTTGCTATTATTGCTTATTAAAGGCAAACTTTATAAATCGAATGACAAGCAAGACTGAAACAACAGTAAATTGAAATAAAATAAAAATACACTGTTAAATTTTTTAACATACGTAGTACCTAGAACTAGTAAATGGCATTTGGCATATTACATTCTAAATTTCAACAAATATTAATACAATGTTAACGTTAGTCATGGAACAGAGTAGTAGTTTACGTAAATGTAACGGCGTAATATTAAAACTTGTGTGTATTTAGTTGTCATCAAAACATAAACGATAGAGATATACTATGGCAGTCGCTATCTCACTATAGTACTATTCTTACACGAAATAAAGGCGATAATTCCTTATTAGAAAACTACAAGTTGAGTGATCTTGACGTGCTGAGATCGAAATACCAATATTAATGAGTTAAGCGCAGGAGATACGTTCCGGAAAGATTGCTTGCATTGGGTGAGAAATTTCGCCTGCTCTCACTTCCATCTCTCAACTTTCATTTTCATTTGACCGAGTTTGTTTTATACAGACGGTACGTTTCTTTATGAATGTTCATTCTACATATAACGGTGCACTTAAAAGAACCACCCCGTTCTTCGGGGCGTGGTTTTGGGTTGATACAAACGCGAAACTTAACCGCCGCTAGAGGCGCTTGTGTAGCGTAAGGTCTCCGAAATGTTATTGCTTGTGGGTTTATTTAAAATTAAAATAATGTTGTGAATATTTGGTAATAACTCAGATTAATTATGGCAAATATGAGTTACGTGTCAATGAATGTCTTTTTCCAAACAAAACGGAACTGCGCAACACTGTGGCATGGCTGATTATGTTTACGATACGGTTCTTTTGTATTAAAATATGATTTAAATGTAAACTTTGATTTCACACGCGTATTAATAAACTTTAGAAGCTACACTTCTGGACCTCACTCAACAGTGGTGCCATCTGGTGAGACAAAAAAAAGGTAGCCCTTATTGAACCAACGGTACAATCAATCTACGCTCGGAATTAAAACACCGGCTGACGCATCGCAGCTCCCTCAATGCGTGTCTTCATTTGTTTCATAAAAGCACACCATCGGTCTACGTTCGAAAATCAAAAAACTCGGTCCAAGTTCTTAATCGAAACTCTCACATTACAAGACGACTAGGTCGATGATATCCGCCTCCGGCGACACGGTGCTGGGGCGGGAGTAGCTGGCGAGCATGTCGTAGAGACGTAGGCGGTATTGGTTCGTGTTACGGGTACTGTTATTTCAATGCGCTATCTTAATTTGTTTATCATAAAAGCATTATCCTCGGTCTAACGTTCGAAAATTGAAAAACTCGGTCCAAGTTCTCAATTTAAACACTCACATTACAAGGCGACTAGGTCGGTGATATCCGCGTCCGGCGGCACGGTACTGGGGCGGAAGTAGTTGGCGAGCCGGTCGTAGAGGCGCAGGCGGGCGGCGCGCGCGTCCCAGTGCGCGGGCGCCGGCGCGGGGTCATCGTCCTCGCCCACGTCCCACGTGTCCGGGGCGGGGGATGAGCACTCCTCCCACGGTTGAGGCGGGTCGGGGATGTTGTCGTCCGCTCCTAGTACCTACACATTTCATACATGTTTTTACAAATATTTAAAACATGTAATAACATTAAAAAAGAACATATTTTATAGTAATATAATAATAAATATTTATTCAAAATCAATTAAAACATATAAATAAATTAAATCTAAGAAAAACAAAAGGTGAAATAAATCCACATAGCCTGAACTAGGATTGTCCTGTGTTTCAGGCAATGAGATCTTAATATAAATCTATTCTAAACGTTTAATAAATATGATACGCTAATTTAATCACATTTTATTTTAAATAGGTCACCAAGTTTTCTGTATCGTGATATAGCATCATTTCTGATGGCGCTCGAAGAGATGGCGCTGCCTTGTCAGCCATCTTAAGAAAGGCAAGAAAGAATTTGACAGGGCCGTCAGGGCCGCGGTAGCATAATGGTCAGTGCATTCTCCCTGTATAGATATTATTACTCACGGCAGCGAGGTGGTACGCCAAGTCGGGGTAATGTCGCGCGCGTGCTGCGCGGTGATGTAACGCGCGGGTCCGACGCGGAGATAACGCGCAAGGACCTTGTTTGGGAGGAACGAACGCGAATATGGGCGCCGAAGTGACGGCACGTGTCTGTGTACATTACCTTGCGTAGCGCGGGCGCGGGTCAGCGAGGCCCGCAGCTCCACGTGGGACTCGGAGTTCGGAGGAAGATGTTCCCCATCGACCTTCCCACAATTGTATAGACGTTATTACTCACGGCGGCGAGGTGATGCGCCAGGTCGCGGTTCTGCCGCGCGCGTGCCGCGCGGCGATGTAACGCGCGGGTCCGACGCGGACATAACGCGCAAGGACCGCGTTCGGGAGGAACGCATGCGAATAGTTCTGTAGCCAGCTTCTGGAAGCGGGCCACCTGGGGGGAATCAAACGACGCCATCCGTCATTGACTTAACACAAGCTGCGTGCGGTATTATCATCGCAGAGGCAACGTCTTTTTTCGACGACGTATAAAATAAGACGTTTTCAAAGGTATCGATTCAGGCATGTTTCTGTAAACCCAAACTTAAATTTGACAACAATGGTAACCTTGTAAATCTGTATACTTAATGAAAAGGAGATATGATGTTAAATTAAGTTTTAAGTTCAGAGAATCATGCCAGAATCGATACCAGTTTAGTTTCTGTTAGAAATTAGAAATTAATCTACGGTTGGTTGGGCCGTTCGATAATTATAATTTGTTCAGGTTAATCTGTGATCACGTGACCAAAAGTCCGTAGCTTCTGCGATGCCAATACCGAACGCAGCTTTGGACGATGCGATACGATTACGGAGCTGTCATAATTTATGCTTGGGGGCCGTTCAAGTATTACGTAAGCATTATAGGGGGGCAGGGGTGTCTTTGTTTTTGCTTATTTTTGATGACAAGGGGGGGGGGGGGGCAGACAGTGATTACGTCAGCATCATGGATTCGGGTGTAATGGACTGAAGACAATGAATTGGAATTAATACGTTTCCCAAAAATTCGAAAGATGTTTGTTTTGTTCGTAATAGTACTTAATAAGATTATAATTATTTGTACCTTGCTCTATGTTGAATACTGTGTCAATAAAGTTTGTTTAAATGAATATTATGTGCGATAAAGTCTTCTATTCTAAGCTTTCTTAAATTAATAAAAAAACAGAATACATTAAAGGCAATGTTTACGTATGCATGTGAGGGGAGGGGGGTAAGAGCTTTACTTACTTTTGCTGACAAGGGAGAGGAGGGGGTAAATAATTGTATTAAATCTGCTTACGTACTACTTGAACGGCCCCTTGGGCCTCTGTTGGACAAAAAGAAACGGGTTCAAATGGTGATATCGTACCTGTTCCGGGTCAGTATGGTCTAGGGCCTCTCGCAGGTCGTTTCTTAAATAATGTAACGCTCTTGCCGCGTCTTCAGGCACGGCAGCAAGTTCTCTATAGCATGCCTCCCTGAGTGCGGCCCTGGCGGAGCGCCACACGCTGTCCAGGGACGGCCGCGATAGTTGCAGGGACCATAAGTCGTCTAGTCGGAGACGAGGACTGCTATGGTTGCCGGGGTTACCGCCGAATAAGTAGTGGATCTGTGTATTTCAAGCACCAATAGTCATGTTATAACACAAAACGAGCTTTCAATTGATATATGTTTCGTCGATGCCGGAAACAGACTGTCTTTGTAGTTATAATCTAGTTTATTACGGGGGCAGTTTAATACTATAATTTTCTTTGGCTTTGGTTATTTTGTATTTATACATAAATTAAAATACATTTATATATCTAAATAAAATTAGAGTGTCTGTTTGTTATATTGAAATAACCGCTTTTTACTTCATGCATATGAATATATATACGGTACATACACCATTTTTTTTTTACAATTCTTGTATGTCTGTCTGTTTGTTCCGGCTAATCTCTGAAATGGCTGGGCCGATTTTGACGGGACTTTTATTGGCAGGTAGCTGATATAATAAGGAGTAACTTAGGCTACTTTTATTTTAGAATAAAATACTAAAAGTTAACGCGGACGAAGACGCGGGCGGCCGCTAGTGTTGATATATTAAAGCACTTACCTTCCTCAGAGGATCATAGACCAGCTGATGAGCAAACCTAGGCCGTGGTTCGTCAGGAGACACGGTGTCGTTCCGGTATACGCAACTCCACGCCATACGACGCAGTGAAAACACCCACAAGGTGTTGTAAATGCGCTTGTCCTTTTCTTTGCTCATCCCCTAGTATTAAAAAAAAATAGTGCTTGGAAATTTGTCGACTGAAGTTAAACTTTACGTGTAATTAATTAGGAATCAGTTTGCTCTGAATCTGAAGTATTTGAAATAGTAGAATCCTTTTCCTTGAATAATAGGGTGTACAAAACATTGTGCCGGCTGGCGAAATGAAATGTACATGAAGTATAGATGTAATTATATTGTAATAAAAGAATAAATCTATAGTCTAATTCCGTTACGTTTTGACATTATTAACATATTAAATATAATTTCTAATTCACTTTTATATAAAATCAAAATTAATAGGCAATTATTTTCGGAACAGGGGTGATAAATTGATAGAATACTTTGCATTATCGACGCGTGTGCAGGCATCCGCCATGGTTTGAGCGAGATTATGAGTCTATTTGTCTCTATATGTCAACGGTTTAAAAAGATATTAATGAAAAACCGCCGAACAAGAACTAAAACATAGAAAGACTTAAAATTCAACCCATAAAGTCGACTCGTACAGTTATCTTGTTTTTACATATAGACCAGAAAAGAGACAAATATGTGTTGCTATGAACAGCGTACGTACAAACATCAAATTGGATAACTTTCGCCTTAGTATGCCTTTACAATACCGAATCAAAAAGCGATCTAATTAATCTCAAATGCAACCTGCCAACACAAATTGGAAGTGTATGTTCCAAAACGCGCACTAAAGTTAGTCATTGTTTAAACCTTATGCTGTCTCTGTCATTTTAGCAAACAAAAGTGACAGCATCAGTTTTAAACAAGGTGTAATCTTAGTCAACGTTTTGTAACAAAGTGGTAAGAGTTTTAAAAAGAAAACGAGTGTGCTTATGACCACACGACTGAAGTGAAACTTCTTTAGCTCCATCTGTTTATCTATATATATAAAACTCAAAGGTGACTGACTGACATAGTGATCTATCAACGCACAGCCCAAACCACTGGACGGATCGGGCTGAAATTTGGCATGCAGGTAGATGTTATGACTTAGGCATCCGCTAAGATAGGATTTTGATCTATTCTACCCCCAAGGGGATAAAATAGGGTATGTAAGTTTGTATGAAAAACTTTGTCAATTTTAAACCGATCGAGCTGAGACTTTGCATGCAGGTATAAGAAGAATCATAGATGTCTGTCATTGTGTATAATACAAGCCTGAGAACAAAAACTGTAGTCTACACTTCAGCTCAATAATCTGTATATACATATACATATTTCATTTACTAACTAAGAGAGAAAGAAAATGTACGCGCGCACTGCTTTCTCTTGCTTACATCCCCCACTCAACTCCCGTCCGTCTCGCCCCAACACACTTTTCCTAACGCTTCCAAGCGTGTGTAAAGAAGTTTCACTTCAAAACATACAAATGGAAAACACTTGTCGGGTGCACGGCCATTCGAAAACGGAAGCCGCGACCACACCCGCCACGGAGGCCTTTTGTCCCTTTCTAATAGGATGACAATAACTTTTATTTATGGGAATTCAAATAATAAAACAAACAAGGAGAAGTCAGGCAGAAGAAGGGGTAAATAAAAGATATGGTCATGAATCTAAAGCGCGTGGAAGGCATATTGTTGAATTTTTATTTCTTGGGAAATGTTACTGGCATTATCACCTATAAATTCTATATCCCGCTCCTGGTATGTACATGATACATTTCAATGACACTCTGTTTGCCAATCTCCTTTTCTTTTAGTTTCTCCCGTTTTTGGGAAGGCAAAGGGAGCATACAGCCTGGTCTTTAGATAAATTAATCTTTTTCTTTTTTTTATTGCCATTATTATGAGTCAGCGTTACTATTTTCGATTCGATATTTTTATAAATATATATCGATATATCGAATAAATAAAAACATTGTCAAAACATCGATTCATTCGATATATCGTATCGTAAATATCGAATAAATTCGATATATCAGGGCGTTAGGTAAGGCCCTGCTCATTTCGCCCAGCCACAGGGCTGGCAAAAATGAACAGGGAGGAGTCCCACATACCTGCTTCTCGCTCCCCCAGTGGTTGAAGGATGCGCAAGGCATTTCCCAGACACAAAAAAAAGGTAGGCATTCTGTAGGTTATACTCACAGACAACACGAACATCTCATCAGTGTCCGGATCTAGCGTCGCCCGCTGCGTGAACACCGCGGAGGGGGGAGCTCCTCCCCCTCCCCCCGCACTCGCCTCGCACACCGCGTGCCTCTCCCCAGTACCCACGTCCCACCACCACAGGTCCACCAAGTGCTCCTTGTTGCGCTGGCCCGCGAATATGTACAGCCGCCGCTGAAGCTGTCATTGAGAATGCATGATTAGATTAAATGCATAAAAAGATACAGCTGCGTATGGATAGCGCTTTATTCACTATTGCTACAAGTAGGGGGGCGCAAAAATATCGCGATTGGTATTGTTTCATATAGGACCCCCCCCCCACATACACAGCCTCCTATAATATCTGTTATCGAGACATCATCCGGTAAACCCCATTCCAGAGTGCCCTCGTCCCACCACCACAGGTAAACCAGGTGCTCCTTGTTACGCTAACCCGTGAATATATACAGCCGCCGCTGTAACTGATCGCGAGATTATGATACGTAAATATAGTACACTGCAGAAATGAGTTTCATTATTATTTCAGCTGAGGATCAATAATAAACTGAGATTGCACGCTACGCTATAGCCGTTATCGTGATTTCACGATATTGGTATAGTTTCATGTAGGACCCCCCTTCCTCGCACACCGCGCGCCTCTCCCCCGTACCCACGTCCCACCACCACAGATCCACCAAGTGCTTCTTGTTGCGCTGACTCACGAATGTATACAGCGATATTTAGTACCATTTTTAAGAAGATACACCTCCTGCGTTCAGATAGCGCGTTCCTTCGCTAAGCGTAGTCGGCTGAACGAGTACATCGGATACGCGTGCAGCTCCTGTACAGACCGCCGCCGTTAACCTGAACGCGGGGTCGAGCGGTCTATATAGCGCTACGCGAGCACCGTCTGTCATTATTATTCACTATTGCAACAAAGAGGGTGGCGCAAAAATTGCGAGTTTGGTATTATTTCATATGGGATTATTATTGTTGTGTAGCGGTGGTCTGTACTAAGCTAAAATGGGATTGATGGAGAGAAACGACACGTAGCACTACATAAGTATATAATTTCGAGTTCACAATAAAACGTTGGTAAGCAGTAATTTGTAACAAGACAATTATTGCAACAATCTATCAACAAAAAATAATGGCGAAAGGTGACGTAGAAAAGTATAAAGGATTTAAAAAATACATAATAATATCGAAAGGGTTTATAACCCACAGCCAGTCGCCAACAATAATAAAAATGCGTTCATTATCCGTTTACAAGTGCGCGTACGCCGTACACTCTTAAAGAATGCACGCGTAGCTACACGTGCGTTCGAGGACACTAGTAACCGACAATACGAAACAATGTTCTCTCTGTCCGTACACAGCTACAGTTATGGCGCTGCTATTAAACTTTCCATACAATATTTGACAATTTCGCACTCGCAAACTATTCGCCTTTTCACCTTACTATTGCTTAGAGTAGCACAAAGAATTATCGAATTCGAAGATCAGTATCCTTACTGAATTTATCTTACATATAATATAATGGTGGGGAAGTCATACTTTACATTGAATATTTTTTTCAAAGAATACTTGGAGTGTGATCTACAATCGATACCGAAGTCAAAAATATAGTTTTTAGAATTTTTGCCTGTATGTCCGGGATAAACTCAAAAAGTACTGCATTGATTTACTTCAAATTTGGCACGAATATTATTAAGAACTCGGGTCAACACAGGCTACATATTATGATGCTATCACCTACGGGGAACGAGCAGTGAACCTTTATTTCTAAATAACTCCACGCGTACGAAGTTGCGGACGGCCGCTAGTGTCTAAATATACGTTAAACTCACCGGATGGAACAGCATGGAGTGCGAGACTCGAGGCAGCGGCGCGGGCGCAGGCCCCTCGTACTGATCCTCCAGTAATTGTTGCCACGTGTTCGTCTCTATGTAGTACGCGTACAAGCCTGAGTACTGGGGACTGGCAACCTCTTCCCTGCGACACAATATTCAATAGTGTCCATTTAACTGTACCAGATTATTTTCAAATGTCATTATTACATCACAAGGTAAACTTTTTAAGCAAAAAAACCACAGACAAATAAACTTGCGCAGTAGACGTTTTTGTATGTATACTATTGTGACTGCGCACGATTTCTTGTCTCTGGTCGTTGCTCAAGAAGTTCGCCAAGATGTATAACTAGGGTTGCCAACGAGAGAGGTAAACGACGCCATCAATGTGAACTTAAATCAAAGGATGGGTGACCAAAATCTTCTATGTCAAGTTACTCCGTGCTTCGGAAGGCACGTTAAAGCCGTTGACCCCGGCTGCATCTGCAGTCGTAAGCACCCACCAATCCGCACCGGGCCCGCGTGGTGGGTCATGGCCCAATCTCCCTATTCCATCCATATGGATGTCCTTCCATCTCACACAAATACTTATCGACCACGGCTACCTACATCGGTTCAAAATAGCCGCAACCGACAAATGCAACTGTGACTCGAACAAAATCCAAACTCTTAACCACTTAATACGGGTACTATTACACGGGTGCGGGCAGAGCATACCCGCCTCTGCTCGTACCATCAAATCGATCCTTATACCATAACTGACCATTTGCAAAAGAAATCATGCTTAAATTCATTTATCGATCTATGTAAAACCGTTGTAAACACACTCAAAGAATATAATAACAGCTAATAACTCACACTATAAACTCCATTCCTAAAACTACGCTCTATTCAAATTTACCCCCCTCTAATCTAACATTATCAAATCAACTAATACAAATAATCTATACAATACTAACGTATTTTAATTACACAATAAAACGTAACTTATGAAAGTCTCCAATATTTCGTATCAAATAGCGAACAAACATCCATATGCTAAAATGCTAAACCATCTAACTAAAATAACCACCGGAACCCAAAATAAATGTACATGGAAGGCCTGTGCCTCAGCAGTGGGTAGATTAATAGGCTGATGATGATAGTTACGTATTGGATGGCAGCACGCGGCCCCCGAACACGTAGACGGTGCTGGTGTCGGGGTCGATGCACATCTGGTGGTCGAACATGAGCCTCGGCCCGCCCGCCCCCGCGGTGTCCGCGCACACTAGCGACCAGGACCCCGCCCGCACGTCGTACATGTATAGGTCGCTCTGTTCAACCAAACATACATTTAGAGGAACCTATACTGGTGTTCGCCCGCCCACTATGAAAGGCCCTCTTGCATTTATACTAAAACTAGCGGCCCGCCCTCGCTTCGTTTCGGTGTAGAGCTGAAGGGTAGACTAAAGTTTTTGTTCTTAGGCTTGTATTATATACAATGACATTCATCTATGATTCTTCTTATACCTGCATGCAAAGTCTCAGCCCGATCGGTTTAAAATTGACAAAGTTTCATTCCCTATTTTATTCCCTTGGAGGTAGAATTGATCAAAATCCTTTCTTAGCGGATGCCTACGTCATAACATCTACCTGCATGCCAAATTGCAGCCCCATCAGTGTAGTGGCTTGGGCTGTGCGTTGATAGATCACTATGTCAGTCAGTCAGTCACCTTTGAGTTTTATATATATACTTAGATATAAAGAAAGGACCATGCCCAAAATAGGCTCAGCGTGGTCAAGGTGCTTGGCAAACAACATTTTTACAATACTATTTTATTTATTTTTTAACCAATTTTTATAACCTTTACATAATAGAGTTTCATTAATCTCTCTCTGGTCGGTCCCTCATGACTGAGGATCGTGGTCAGCATGCTAGTTGCATCTGGAATGGATGATCTGCCTACACGGGTTTCTGTCCAGCGCGTCTCTCACAACCGTATAAAATTTGGACGACGACGTTTCTTTTATTTGATCTGTCCATCTAGTTGGTGAACGACCGCGCGATCGTTTGCCTTCAGTGTTCCCAACAACAATAAATTTTTCCAAATGGCCGTCATCCCTGCGCATTGTGTGGCCGAAGTATGATAGGATGCGTTGTCGGCATACAGTGGACAAACGAGTATTTATACGGAGCTGTCTCAAAATCGATGCATTGGTGCGTTTCGCGGTCCAAGAAATTCTCAGCATTCGCCTCCAGCACCACATCTCGAATGCATCAATCCTTTGTCTTTCTCGGGCTAAAATGTCCACGATTCAACTCCATATAAGAAGATAGGGAATATGTAATATTAAAAAATAAAAAGTTTGTTTTGAAAATTACTTTAAATGGATAGGTCGAAATTAATGAAAAAAAGAAGAATACTCGGGCGCCAGACCCATACCATATTATTAAACCATATTAGCCGGGAAACCAATGGACTATTAATCACAAGAGAAGGCTTGATTGCAAAACCATATTCATTTTGGGTTGTCGATTTATTTAAATTTACTACAAAACTACTTAAGTCCAAAAGGGTTACTGCTAAATTTAGAAACTACTTATTATACTATGGCTGCTAAGATGTAAATGAAAATTTTACCTTATGGGTTCCGGTACAACAATGAATTTGGAAAGATACCGAACTTGTTGCATCTGTGTAGTGGCTGTGTCTGGTGTCAATTGTAATACTTAAGGGATGTCGCTGTTACATCCCGGGACTGTTCACTTTCTCATCATGGGAAATGTTGAAAGTTGATTATAAAATCCAAATAAAAAAAAAACTTACCATTAAAAAATAATGGACAATCTAAGGAATTATCATAATAAAAATTACGATTTAGATTTTCACATGTTCCTCGTAAAAATTTTGGTCGTGAAGTGAAGTGACAGTTCTTTTCTTAGTTTGTCTGGGCGGTAGGCAAAGAGAACAATGTCCATTCAGCCTACTGCTCGATAAAGGCAGAAACACACTTACCCAAAAGTGCACAGATTAAAGAAAATGGGCGCGAGATAAAAAACGACCAGAGAGACAACCAAAAAAAATCTTCTATCTCGCTCTTCGAGCGAAGGAGATCCATGTGACGTTTTTAACACGTTACAAATACCAGGGCTCGTATCAGTCTGATCTTGGTTTTGATACTGATTCCTCTTTTCTTCCAAATGTTGTTTAGTTCGGGACATAGCATCTTTAGCCATACCGATTCTCCTTTTCATCTCGGGAATGCAGCTGCCATCATTGTTGATTTTCGAGCCCAAATATATGTAGTGGTCGTCGTTATTAATGCCAGGAATGTTACTGTTGTCATTTGTTAACTTTCCGGCTTGATCAACTATCATGATTTTGGTTTTTGCTCTATTCACTGTGAGACCGATGTTGCCACTTTCTAACTCGAGTCTTTGGAAAAGCTCACACATATCTTCCATGGATTTTATTCATTTCATTTCATTAATAATATAACATAATTAAATGAGGCCATAGTGGCCTATCTTACTTAGGCCAGTATGGCACCTCATCTTTAGATTACAGACTGAAAACCGTAACAGTGATTATACTGCCATCTAGTGAATATTCATTGTATCACTTTTAGACCACTCTGGTTCCATCAAAATGATCAATTTGAACTGGAAAAATCATAAACTCAATATTGTAAAAAAAATAGTTAGGCCACTATGGTTCTCATGGCCTCAAATGAAAAGTGACTTCCTTCCATTTGTTATTTAATGTCACATGATCGAAAACGGCTGTAATTGGTCGAATTTAAGTCAGCATCACGTCATTTCTACGAAATCGGCTAGGATTGGCCGGATCTCAGATGACATTTGCAGACAAGGGCTGCGTTCCAAACCTACGTTCCAGGTGCAACAAATGTCAAATTCGATAGAAGTTTCATACATTTATGTAAAAAATTGAAACGTCACAAACAAATATTCATCATCAGTATCACAATATGGCGTATACTCATGCGCATATTGGCAGACAATCGTTTCGCGTTGTCTAAGTATCGGCCAACGATATATAAACGTTTCTTGCGCGGTTCCAGAACCATCTTGTGGCATGATCAGGGTGAAGGTAACAAAACACATCACAAAAAACATCCATCATCAATATCACAACATGTCGTATACTCACGCGCATATTGGCAGCCAATCGCTGCGCGTTGTCTTAGTCAAAGCTTGTGGCACGAGTGGGGGAAAGGTAAAGAACACAAAAAATATCCATCATCAGTATTACAACATGTCGTTTACTCACGCGCATATTAGCAGGCAATCGTTGCGCGTTGTCTAAGTATCGCCCCACGGTATATAATCGTTTCTTGCGCGGTTCCAGAACCATCTTGTGACACGAGCGCGGCGACGGTCCGCCTACTAAACCGCTGTGCCTACATAGCAGCTGCCATCTCTCCGCTTTAGTGTCGTAGGACCATAGATCGTCTAGATCTTCGGTTCCATTCCAACCCCCGAAAAGGTATAGGGTACCTGCGAAAAATTAAAAAGATTATGTACTAACTATCAGCCAATTTACTTGTTCTCACCCATCAATAACTTATTTGATGCAAGACCAACAGATACTGTGAGTTCTTTTGTTTGCAATATTTAACATAAGAGGGAGATAGAAAGCCTCTCTGAGTTTGTTGCACCAGTTCTTCTTAGAAAGTAGTTTGCGGTAGATTGGGTCAAATCAATAAACTCAAAATTATAAAAAAAGAATTAAATAAAGTACTTTATTAATTAAATTAGCTAACAAAATACATACATAGATAAAAAAGGTTTAAAATCTTTCAATAAAATATTCATACATAGACAAAAAAGGTTTAAAATCTTCCAATGAAATATCTCAAAAGTCTTTCTAAGTCTAAAGTCTTTCAAAGGAAGCTCGACAAAATTAAAAGATAACATTATTCAAACGAATCAACACATCCTGTAAAGGATGTGAAACGTCAATAAATAAATAAATCAGTGCACCTATACCGTTGAAACTTGTTTTATTTAATAGATTATTTTCTTAGAATACCCCCCCCCCCCTAAATATATGTGAAATTCCAACTTATTGTATGGGATGCAATAAGGTCGAATTTCGCATATATGTACGTATCGCTGAGAATAGCCGTGTTATTTTCGAAACAATCAAAATTGAGTATAGTAAGTATTTTTTAATGCGGAAAGATATAGGCCTTGTAATAGTGACTAAATTTTTTTTACATTTTTAATAAAAAAATAAAAAAATCTTATAATTACGTCTCTCACTACAGACCGTTTTAGTAGGCATATTCGGTCACGTGTTTTTTCGTTCGAACGACGCGTATACGCGGTTCGCTTTTGTCGCCGTCGATTGGATATTTAGTTCCCCCCTCCCCCTCGCTGGGATTACCTCTGCAAAGCCGAGAGATCGCGCGTTAGTCGCCCGGAAGCTGAGTAAGAAGGTGCGTGTGTTTATTCGGCGACAACTTCGTCACGTAAGTATTGGACAAAAAAATGTTAATTATAGTCACTTTTTACTATTTAACTTTTACGTAATAATAAACACTTTCGTGCCATCCTGTTAGATTTGCATTTTGTGGTAACGTTTAAATATTATCGTTTTTGTAAGTAAGATTTACCCCTCCGTCACGCTACAACTCCGTAACAAACAAATTGTGACTGAGTGGTAAAGTACGTGACGGAGGAATAAAAAATTGCAAGGAATTCAATATTTATTTATTATCTCATAAAATATAAGAATCTGTTGAAATAGGACTAGTACTTATTATGGTAACTGTTTCGATATGAAGTTTATCTAATGTTTTTCTAATGTTTACGTACTTATTTATATATTTTCTTTTTCAAGATATTATCATGGTGAAAAAGAAGGCATTAACAGCAGCAGAAAGACAGCGACGTTGCCGGGAGAAACGAAAAAATGATCTAGAAAAGGTAGCTGAAGTGAAACGCAAAGATCTCGAGAGATATCATTCTCGTAAGAAGCTTGTGGCTGACATGACCGTGAGAGAACATCGTATGATGAAAAGAAAATGGCAGCGACAAAATAAAAAAAGAAAGGAGAAAAAGCAAATGCTTGAAAACGTACTGTTGAACACGCCGGCTCCATCACCAATACCAGTAGATCCACAAATGCGTCTTTATTCTGCAACACCAACTAATTCAGAAGTATCTAGCTCAAGGGGGAGGAAGAGAATGAAAAGAGATAGAACAAAGTTATACAGAGATAATATTAGATTTCAAGAGAAAATAGAAGAATTAGAGAAGAAAGTTCAAAAATACAAGAAAAGATTGCACAGAAAATCCAAAAAAGATAGCAATAACAAAGATGAAAACAACAGTAAGTATGAATACAAATATAGGGTCCTTTCCAACGCCATTAAAGAACGATACCAAACTGTTAAAAGTCGTAAAGAAAAACGCCTTATCCAATCTTTACTTCAAACTGGCATTGAATATCTCAAAAGTCTTTCTAAGTCTAAAGTCTTTCAAAGGAAGCTCGACAAAATTAAAAGATAACATTATTCAAACGAATCAACACATCCTGTAAAGGATGTGAAACGTCAATAAATAAATAAATCAGTGCACCTATACCGTTGAAACTTGTTTTATTTAATAGATTATTTTCTTAGAATACCCCCCCCCCCCTAAATATATGTGAAATTCCAACTTATTGTATGGGATGCAATAAGGTCGAATTTCGCATATATGTACGTATCGCTGAGAATAGCCGTGTTATTTTCGAAACAATCAAAATTGAGTATAGTAAGTATTTTTTAATGCGGAAAGATATAGGCCATCTTGTAATAGTGACTAAATTTTTTTGACATTTTTAATAAAAAAATAAAAAAATCTTATAATTACGTCTCTCACTACAGACCGTTTTAGTAGGCATATTCGGTCACGTGTTTTTTCGTTCGAACGACGCGTATACGCGGTTCGCTTTTGTCGCCGTCGATTGGATATTTAGTTCCCCCCTCCCCCTCGCTGGGATTACCTCTGCAAGGCCGAGAGATCGCGCGTTAGTCGCCCGGAAGCTGAGTAAGAAGGTGCGTGTGTTTATTCGGCGACAACTTCGTCACGTAAGTATTGGACAAAAAAATGTTAATTATAGTCACTTTTTACTATTTAACCCCCCCCCCCCCCCCCCTAAATATATGTGAAATTCCAACTTATTGTATGGGATGCAATAAGGTCGAATTTCGCATATATGTACGTATCGCTGAGAATAGCCGTGTTATTTTCGAAACAATCAAAATTGACGTCTTCGATATTGCCATTCAAGGAATTCATGAATGAATGCGTTCTGGTAATATCAATCGGTCGTTTAATAAGAAACATTACACTTTACCTTATTTACTTAATTTAAAAGGAAAGAAAAACACATTCAATAATTACTCAAAAGAAATTGGAAATTCTCTTTTTGTAATTAATATATTTGACATTTAATTGGCTATAATAATTGAATTTAAATTGTATAACTAACCACAAAAATTTGACGATGGGTAGGCTTAAAACCAGCTGCGCTGTGCCTACTCCTTTTTCCAATTCATATTTAATACTTATATATAATGTAATAATTAGGTATGGAAATAAAGCACTTGTATTTGTATTTGTATTTTTACTTAAAGGTACCTGCGGAAGACCAGCGTCGAAGCATCGTTAGATACTCCGACATTATGCTGAGTAGATACCTTTTCAGCACCATGTATATTACTTGTGTATGTATTATGTATGTTATTAAAATGGTCATGGTACTGAATAATTTTTTTTTCTTTCTTTCTTTCTTTCATTTTGATTCATTTTCCTTACTTGTTTTCTTAACCAATTATGATAATGGACCAAAGGAAATACCATATAGTAGGGGAATTATTGCACATTGTTTCTGAACTCAAAAAGCCTAATAATAGTTAGCAGTAGTTTACTCACCAGTAGCAGCGTCTACGACGAGTTGATGTCCCCCACGTGGCCCCGGCTTACTGCAACACGACGCGTCGCACGAATCTGTCGGCTCCCCACAGCTTATATCGGGCTCCTGTTTCAAACGTTCTGATTTTAATAACGTTTTCACATATTTAAAGACTTTTAAAATGTTTACAGATTATCGGGTGCTATGCTACTGTAACGAAGCAATTTTTGGTTACCACCGGCATATCGTGACAATAGGCTTGTTGAAAAAATATCGATATATCGATACAAAATAACCAATATCGAAATTCGTATCAAAAACGATATTTTTTTAATTATTAGCGGCATATCACGATCTAACTAAATTTGTATCTGGAAAAATCGTAACTGGATCTCAGATTAATGATATTCAACATATCTATGATCTGTGCTGTATTTAGTATTGTCTATTATTTGTAAATCTGTTTCGCTGGTGAATTGGTTGTGCTGATTTCCATTATATTCTGTGGAAGTGTGTGACTGTCTAGTCTTGTTTACGAAAGATGGCAGCTGAGAGGCCCTGCAATCATTTTCATCATTCGGAAGTAGGGTCTATTTTTAGATAATTTTCGTTCCATTATTATTCCGCATGTCATATGTCGTGAGATACTGTACTGCCATGTAGTGTAGCGGCAATTTGGTACTTTGATAATTCTTCCTTTAATTATAAGTTGTATTGAACTCTTATTACTGTGCTAGGCTGACCTAAATATATTTTTGGGAATATTGGTCCGATATATCGATGTTTTTTTCGCGATATATCGAAGCCGATATTGATATTTTTTAAAATATCGATGTATCGATATATCGCTATTTTTTTTCAACTTTCGACATCCCTACGTGACAACGATTCCTATATGAATAAAGTGATTTGGGGAATTCTTCGAAACTCGATTCGAAAGCGGAATTCTTTATCCGCGCACGTGTTCCCCCTCCTTCCTACATCCCGGTCCTGCAAAAGAAGCGTGAAAAAGCATTTCTGCAGGCCGGCAAGGTCAAGGTAGCTGGTGTAATAGTTTATAACTGCAGCACCAGCTATCTTCGCGTCTGTACTTGTTTACGACTTAACATGGTGAGGT
The DNA here is from genome assembly GCA_902850365.2 of Chilo suppressalis. Taxonomy (NCBI): domain Eukaryota; kingdom Metazoa; phylum Arthropoda; class Insecta; order Lepidoptera; family Crambidae; genus Chilo; species Chilo suppressalis. Next base: position 6,764,453 of record OU963912.1, on the reverse strand, counting down.
TGGTGGAGTAATTTCCCTACCATAATATTTAAAAAAAACATCGCAACCTAACCTGAAAGTTTGCTATACTGACAGCGGTGTCCGGCCTCGGGTCTCTGTCAGCACGCAGCAAATCAGTGGCATATACTGGTAAAACTTGCCACCTTACCTAAAAGACTGCTTAGCTCACAGTCCAGCAGTGTCTGGCTTCTATCAAGCGTGACTTGTACCAATCATACTCGTCACCTAATCTAAAAGACTGCTATACTCACAGCAGTGTCCGGTCTCTAATCACTGTCAGCATGCAGCAAGTTGGTGACAAATACCAGTGAAGTTGCCACCTAATCTAAAAGACCGCTATACTCACTGCAGTGTCTGGTCTCTGTCAGCACGCAGCAATTCAAGTGACATATACTGGTGAAACTTGCCACCTAACCTAAAAGACGGCTTTACTCATAGTCACAGCAGTGTCTGGCTTCGGGTCTCTATCAAGCTTATCAAGACTTGTACCAATCAAGCTCGTCACCTATTCCAAAAGACCACTATACTTACTGCAGTGTCTGGCCTCGGGTCTCTGTCGGCACACAGCAAGTCGAGCGCGCGTGTAGTAGGCGCAGGTGGTGCGGGGTCTCCGCAACACAGACGCGCCTCAACCTGCGCGGAACACGCGGACATTTGTCGCCATTGAGGTGTGTATGGCTGCCATGACATGTACCAGTCGAATTCACCATCTAAATAGAGGTTGGGCTGAATTTAGAGCAGCTTTGACATCAAGAGGTGTGAATGAAGCGGTATTAAGTAATCCCTCTATGTAGTTAGAAACTGTTTGTGACGTTAGTTAATATTAAGATGTTATACATATTATCACAATTACATAAAAGACAATTTTTCAAAGGTGAATGTTTAGAACAGTCACATTAATGCTTGGTTTTTGTTCCCAGACTTATTTTATACTCATTAAATATTATTAAACTGACAGTGAAAACTACATCAAATCCCATGGTGAGGCCTAGGAGCAGTTAGAGGATAAATAGACAGATGTTTAAAATGACTTTTACTAGGTAGACTATACTTACTCTTGACAGCCTCTTCTAATATCTGTTCTGCAAGTTTGTAATCACCACTTTCAACAAGTGCATTCCACAGGCGTGCCTGTATAGGACCCTCTAGTTGAACACCACTCTCTCTGGACAGAGCTTCAAATGCATCTTTGTAACGACGGCGCCGTAAATGCTTCAACAGAATACGGACAGCCTCCTCTTCTTTCCGCTGATAAGCAAAACAATTTGTTGGTAATAGCATTTTTATGAATTATAATAAAAGGATTTCTGACATAACAACATTTCAGAAGTTGTATTTTATTTAATATCAATAACCTCTCGGCGGCCTTAGCGCACACGCCCTTCACCTGATTTGCGCCGGCCACCTTCATGGGGCCCCGCGCGGGTTGGGAACGATTGCATTGTTTTGCCGATTTCTCTGTTATTTTGTAAGAATACCCTACGCAAACTATATATATTTGCATTCTCCATAAAATTTCCTATAAGATAGTGTCCACACAATGCTTCATGTCTATAATCTATTTTAATTACGTTACGGTAAACTCGGGAAAGATAAAAAAAGGCGTTTAGATGGGTAAAATGGAGTATATTTTCAAAATTTTATTTCCAGATTTTTTGGTTATTTGCACATTCTATTATAACTTACCAAATAAACACATAAAATACTATACTCGCACAATTTAATTATACCTACAGCTCGTCACATTGCGCGCGCGCGCCGTTAATGTAAACAAACCGCGAAGTATAAACAGATCAAATTTCAAGTGGGTCGATAAGGATTTGGCCGGGCTTTTGAATGGCTGTAATTTATTACTCCATGAGCTCCGAGTGTTAAGATAACATTAGAACCAAGATTGTTTTGAATAACGTTTGTATATTTTTTAGGTTTAAGAACTTACAACGAGGCATTTAAAAATCGCCTACAAATCAGTCATCTCAGTATTATGTCTATAAAACGAAAAGTATTTTCAATTTTGATAAACAGTTTTTTTTATCAAAATGTACGCGAAATTTGCTTTAGAATAAACAAAAACTAATTACTAGTTCACATACAAGAAAATAATATAAAAAAATATTTCGTTCGTGTATTTGAATTTCGAACGACCGTTCCACCGCGCGGATTTTGTTTTTTTTTTATTTCTTCAAAAATACGAACTCAAGGGATTCTTTGTATTCGAAGTATTAATCATGAATAATTTATTCAATAATTAAAAATTAAAACATTACAATTATTATCGAAATTATCAAATGAAAACATAGGGTAAGTACCCCTAAGTTTTCGCTGATATTTTTTGCGACCGCGTCTGCAAAAAAATTCTAAAAAAAAAAATTCACGGAGACCCGCAAACGAAACATCAAAATAGAGTAACTAAATGTATTTAACTTAACCAGGCATGGTGTTTTTTTCTTTAAAACCACTCAAAAGCACTTAAAATAGTCTGAATACACGGCATATTTTTTTTCAGACAAAAAACGGCGAACGACGAACTTTGACAGATAACAGTATAAATATTTCATATGGCACTTGTTTTTATGAATGGCTAGATAGCTAGCCCGTTTTTTCCTCTAAAAATTGATATAAGAATGAAGGTGCTAGCAAAACAAAATGGTTGTAATATTTGCTACAGATTAGGTGGGTACGCGCGAAACCGAAAGTCGGTCGCGCAGCGCAAATGTGAAAAATGACAGAAACCGAGAGTCGGTTTCGCGGCGCACGAGAGGATAACTAGGGTGGAACTTACACGTAGAGTTTAAAAAGATAATGCCAACACAATAAATAAATGATTAGCAACTTTGAATTGGAATTGGAATGAAAATTTAGCTAAAAATTCTTTTACTTCATGTAAACCAGTCTCACTGTCAATTACATACTTACCAAGTTTATTGTGTCCATAGCATTACTGATCAGCTCTTCTTGATTCTTTCCCTGTAGTTCCACATACCATATAGTGTAATTATAAGCAGGACCCCAAGACTGAAGTGGTACAATTTTTATATATTGCACAGGTAAGTACAGCCCTTCCGCTGTTTTATGTCTTAATCTAAATAACTCTGCAGCACTATCCTTCTTCAGACCACTGTTGGATTGCAAATGGGATTTATAAGCATGAAACTATATACTGATAAGGCCTAAAATTACCAATGAGATGCCCTAAATATGTATTTGATAAAGTTGTATTGTTAATTAGTAAAGAAAACACTTAAAAATAAACAATAATTCCTGAGATTTTTTTACACATGCCAAACCTATGAAAATAAAATCTTTAAAAAATACCACATGCCAAAGAGGTATACTCACGCTGACAGCAGTAAGGACAAGTTATTTTCATCAGTACCACCAAATATTTGAAATTTTTTCAAATCACTGACATGAGCTTTTATGTATTTTCCAAATTTTATTGATTCCACAATTGATGAAGATTTCAATTTCAGCATAATATATTGTGACGGAGTAGAACTATCCGTAAACCATCTAGATAATTGATCGGACGGATTATTTACCATAATGTTCCTGCAAAAAGTACCACGATTCAGGATATAGAAGTAACAAAGAGTGCATATAGTACCTATCCTATATTATATTATACTATACTGTTGTCATACATTGATTCTATTGTAACAGATCATAGGGTGGGACTCGAGGGCCTTCCCACTAGAGTATTTTCGGTAGACCGGGGCGATCTTTCCAGTACATAAAGATAGAGAGAACAAGAATACTCACTCCGGAATATAATTCGCTGAATAACTGGAAAATTTATGAATAGTGTAACAAAGTTTAACACTTTCATATTTTTCATCCATTTTGTTACAAAAATACGAGAAACAAGAACAAAAATCTTTTGTTTATTTTCACTCACACGAAAAATGGCAATTGACTGACTGACTGACTGATTGACTGAGAAGTCTGAGAACGGAAAGTGAAAATGACAGATTGTGAGTTACAGTGTTGCCATTCTAATTATTATCTATAACATACGAATTAAATTAGATTATCGATTTGTGAACTTGTGATTGATTTTATTGAGGAAAGATTTTTTTAATACATCGTAGATAGTGTTTTTTATTATGACAAACCAATAGTCGGAGGAGAATATTACACACACATTTTTATGTAACTAAAAATAAGAATTTATACAATAAGAAGTGTTAATTATAAGGAAAATTATTTGATCGTTACCGGAAACATAATCTATGCATTGAAATTTTTCCTAGACATCATCACTAAGTAGTCGGACAACTTTTAGTTCTATATTTATCTAGGTATTTACATACTTACATTAAGGTTATCACTGTAGTCCAGAAAAACATATTTGCAAACAGTCTTGCATTTGCGTTCTATAGTGCTAGCCATATATTTCGTTAGCAACAATTTGATTTTATTAACACACGAAAAAGACGTTATTATTAATCCCAAATATCAAGGGAATCGTTTTAAAAATGAATTGTTATTATTTGATATTTATTTTTATATTGGTATCAGGGAATTCTGATAAATGTATAAGAGAAGGAATATTATCTAAAGAAACGTTAGCTGCTCTAAGTAAGAAAATAATTCCTGACATAAATAAGAAAAGTAAAGGTGATGCTGGCCGAATAGGTGTATTGGGTGGTTCCGATGAATACTCTGGTGCTCCGTACTTTGGGGCCTACTCCGCACTAAGAGTAAGTAAATAGCTAAGACAGTGTTGCTCAAAAACAGTAGATTTTTTGTATGGAGAATTTGTAACAGTGCGCGCGCATATTTCAGATAGAAATTATTTTTGTTCTTCTATACAGGGTGGCCAGAATGTTGAAGTTCAAAAGAATTAATTCATACAACCTAAATAATTAAGGTCCCTCCATGTCCGGTCGCAGCCTGAAATTTTGGAGGGGGTCACTCACTACACTAATAAAAAATAGGTATCTGGAATAAAATAAACATTATTCCACAAGAGACTTTTTGACACAAGTTTTTTCATTTTGAGCTTAGATTTGGGGGGGGGGGGGGGGTCATGTTCCCTGTGACCCCCCCTCCCCCCTTCGGTCCGCGCCGGGTATCCAAATCACCTCCATATTCGTTCCGCGACTTTTAATAATTTAAAATAATGTTGATCGAGAATACTGGAACCTAACTAACAAATAGTTTCAGAGGTTTGGTTTGAAAAGTAAGAAGTGGTATTGTTAAAAAAACATGAATGATAATGTGAAAAAATATTTATTCTTAACATTTACAGAAGATGTTCAAAGTAGCCACGTCCAGTAGCAATACACATTCTACACCTACCTAAAAATTTTTTTTCAATCGTCTAAAAGCTTTTCGGTTCTCTCATAGCACGTTCGGCTTCTGCAATCTTTTGTCTTAGCTTTTGTTCACTCGATCAGTCTTGGGCGTATGTTATTTTCTTGTAATAGCCCCAAACGAAGAAATTATCGGGTCGAGGTTAGATGAGCGTGGAGCTCACCTAATTGGTCCGCTGCTTTCGACCCATCTGTTGGGTATGTGTCATTTAAGTACCTAATTTCGGGCTTCCGTTGCGTAGTGACACGGGGTCTGTCATTTTGAAACACCATGGTTCGTCTACGCTCGAGGCTTACATCACCCAGCAACATTAAGTCTGGGCGGCAGTTGAAACGGCCCAATAGGGTATATGACAGTGTTAAAAATAAAGTGCCAATTGTTAGCATCTGTGTTTAGAATGAATATTGGTAGGGGTTTTTACTATGTTTTCAATAAAAATATTCATAATTTTCCTAAAAACTAACGAAGAAGATATTAGTTTTGTTATCTATTGTCACGTGACCTAAAACGCTTGGGATTGGCCGAGCCTAAAATGACGTCACACGCAGGTAAACTTCCGGTTAAAGTGACATTGCATTGTATGGGTGCGGCCAGAGTGCACTCAGATTCAGATTTCGAAAACAAGCGCGAGAAATAAACAGTGTAGTCTAAGCAGGTTGCTTGCTTTTTCTCGCGCTTTGTTTTCTGAGTCTGAATCTGAATCAGGAGTGCACTCTGGCCGTACCCTTCGACTACACTGTTTATTTCTCGTGCTTGTTTTCGAAATCTGAATCTGAGTGCACTCTGGCCGCACCCTATCGTTTGACGTTTTAATAACAGTCGTGTGACGTCACACACTAGTAAGACATATTGTAAAGAGAAACGTTTTCGCGGCAACTTGAAAATGGAGTTTTTGATTTGGTTATTTTTACTAAAATACACAGCAAAATGATGAATATCCACTTTTTCCACTCCATAAACATTAGTCAATAACGTGAGATCGTTATCTAAAACTTGTCAAATACCCTAGAGGACACCAAAATAAACCTCCATATGTTGAAATCTTTCCTATAGTCATTTTTGGTTAGTTAACAATCTAAACTTAGGAATGATAAAATTACCATTTTTATCAAATGGCTAGGTAAATTTAATCATTTTTTTGAAGTCCGATTTTAGCGAAAGTAGCCTCCTTTTATATTTTTTTTTATGATTATTAAAGCTGAGTGTATGGCGCATTCTTAAAAGCTACTTAGCTACTTAACCATGATGTCACCTGTATCGATTTTTAATTTAAAGTTGAAAATTTAAGTCATAATTCACCGAACGTAAATTTTTCACTTTGGATCAACATTTTCATAACTCTCATCAAAGTTACAAAGCTAATTATTATATGAATAAAAGTACAATTCATGAGGATTCAGTTGCAAATTAAATTACTAAAAAGTTTTTTTAAGTTGGTCAAGTCGAAAATTCAAAAAAAAAACATACCTAACTTAAAAACTATAAAAAGTCGTGGAACATACATGGGGTGATCCGGATACCCCACGATACGAGGGACCTAAATTTTTTTTTATGACGTCAATGTTCAGGCCTGTATAACATAGCTCTGGCCCCTGACCTGCATAATGAGAATGGGTATAACATGGAATGGCATTAGTAGGAAAGTAGTTTACCTATATATTATCAGTGCTTAGTTCTTGGTTGTTAGAGCTACAAACTATTTAATCATCCTGGCCTGGCGGTCAAAAGTCTTTGTATCTGACCCTGATGAGATGAAGTTCTTTTGTATATACTTTTGTATATAATGGTATTTATGTGTCTTGTAGTCAGATCAGTTGCTCGAGTTAATAGTACTATCAGGCACTCCACCTAAATTATGCATATTTTTGAAATAAGTATATATTTTTCGTCACTAGGATTGCGGATTGCGCCCTTACTTCTCAGACAAAGTGGTGCCTTTTTTATTTAGATTTATTAATTTATCTATTAAGGACCAACAATGAGTGGTAAATTGTTTGTAGTTCGAATTCACAGTTTTGTTTGTCACATGCATATTTTAATTATGTAACAGTATCAAAACCAGCAATTATTATGATATATAATAATACTAGCGGACCCGACAGACGTTGTCCTGTCTACACGTCTTTAATTTGTGAATCTAAACCATTCTCAGATCCCCTTGAACACACACAAAAAATTTCATCAAAATCGGTCCAGTCGTTTAAGAGAAGTTCAGTGACATACACACTCACAGAAGAATTATATATATAAAGATTAATGATACGAAACCTTGTACATTGTCTGAAGAATTCTTAATTACAATTAAAATTAATTGCCCGATTATATCATTAATAATTCGATCGGAATATACCTGACCAAATTATGTAAAAATTGATATACCAACAATTTAAAAGATTATTATCATTGACCTCATTTTCATAAACTTCTTTGAACTTGAACGCACAGCGTGTTATTGTCGTATCCGGAGGTCAAGAGTTTGCTTCTCACTTGAGATGAATGAACGAGACTTTTCTTTCGTACCTATATTTTATCTTGTTTATAATATAATATTATTATTATATTGTTCATTATTTTTTACTTGAAATAAAAAATATCTAAATATTTCGATACATAATTATTTTGGCCTTTCAAATAACCTATCACTACGATGGCCTGCTTGGTCGATAAGTGACCCTGAATGTAAATTCGAGTCCCGGCAGGTGCAAATGTATGTACAATGAACAGGTGCTTTTTTCTAACTGTAACGGATTTTATATGTATAAAATAATGTTTATACTTTATCTAGCACCTCTAATACAATCTGTGAATGCGTCCATCTTTTATTATTGCATTTTTAATTACTAAGTTTGTTCAATAGCATTAAAAACTCCTGACAATATTTCAGGTTGGTGCCGATCTGGTGTATATCATCACTTCTGAAACAGCAGCTCCTATAATAAAAGCTTACAGTCCTGACTTGATTGTGTACTCTTATCTCAGTAAAAAACATTCATCAAAAATCAGTGAAATACTAAAGAAGCTGGATGTTGTTGTGATCGGACCTGGGCTTGGGAGAGAAGATGAACAAATTAAATTGATCTTTGATGTAATTGAAACGTGTAGAAGTTTAAAAAAGCCTATCGTAATTGATGCTGATGGTTTGTACGCCCTTTCTAAAAACATTACAGTGTTACTTAATTACCCAAAACCGGGGGTGATTTTAACACCTAATGGACGAGAAGCTGCAAGGTTAATTGAAGCAATAAATTCCAATGCAACACCCTGGTATAATTATTGGGGAGGAAATGTTTCAGTTTTAGTAAAGGGCTACGAAGACACGTGTTATACTAGTGAAACAAAATTTAACTGGTCACTGTTCGGAGGAGGATCAGACCGGAGAGCGGCGGGACAGGGTGATATATTAGCAGGTGCATTAGGTACCTTTTATAACTGGGCTTTAAAATCTAATTTGTGTGAGAATGGAAACTCAACGCAATTAGCTCAAAGTGTGGCTATCTACGCTGCTGCAAAATTTACAAGAACATGCAATACATTTGCGTATGTAGAGAACGGCCGCAATATGATAGCCTCTGATATGTTAAATAAAATACATACTGCATTTGACGAATTGTTCAGCAGCTAAATTACATTCACACAAAAGTATTTCTTAGATTTGTAAAGATAATACATATAGAGTACATTGTAATAAATCGTTTTCTATTTCAATTCTCAGCAAAAACTATTGTATTAATGATATGAGTTCAGTTCCGTAGACTAATAAAAATATGAATCTGTAATAACTCTAAACAATGTATTAAACTAGGTAATGTAAATGTACCTTACCCAGCTATATTATCGATATACACTATGACCTATTTAAGTACTTAGTAAAGATATCGTTTTAGCTTGTCAGACTACAATTCATGTATTATCTGAATAACTTGACACACTTGACGTTGTTTATTAATTACCAAAGATATTATGCTTTCATATAAATCTTTGTTAGTCATTACCAGTGCCGTCTTTGACCTATTGGAGGCCCTGGGCATATTAGGATAATGGGGCCTCTATGACCCCCATTTGGTGAATTAACAGGAACTAGGGACTTTGTATTTGATCTGAGGGGGCCCCTATTGATCGTGGGGCCCTGGGCACTTGCCCAAAGTGCCCACTGGGAAAGAGGGGTCTGGTCATTACTATTTTGCTATCCATGAGATAGGCATATCCAATCATACATTAGAATCATTTACCACTATGAAATTCTATTTCGGTACATATTCGTACAATAAATTATTTAATCTAATGTCTTTAGTAAAATACTCTGACCGTAAGCAGTTCCATTATTTAACAACCAGCCAATGACTGAACCAATAAATAACTTTACACATCTCATATGATGTCAAGTATAGAGTAAGGTTGAGCTGAACAATTGAATAGATCACAGAACTTTATAAGGAACAGTTACCCTTATTACGAGTTGTACAATTACGAAAACTATGATAGTTTTCGTGAGCTCGCACTCGTTCTAAGGGTACTGATTTTATAGTTTTCGTTTCAGTACAAATAAACAGCGTTTTAATTGTATTATTATAAATCATTTGCGCCTTCTTAAATTTTAAGTATATTTGGTTTGGGGGCGTCCATAAATTACGTGAGATTTTTAAGGGGGGGAGGGGGTCGAGTCAATTCTCATCTAATCTTACGTTGGAGAAACGGGGGAAAAAAATATCACGCATTTTTTTTGTGATCTTAACAATAATACTATTTTGGTCCATTTAAACAAGATTGTACATGCTTAAGATTTAATCTTAAGCGTAATCGTAATATGATTAAGATATTAAGATCATTCACTAATTCGTTCGAAAGAAAATAATTTCATTCATACTTCGACGTTAATATATTTTGTAACTTAACATTAATATAATTAACAAATATACTATTATCTAATACTAGCTTAAAACAAAAAAAAAACAGAAAATATACTATAACAACGAACCTAAAACTAAAAGCCTTAAAAAATAAAATATAATAATAAAATACATTATTAAAAGGAGTCCCTTTAGGCAAGGTTCCGAAGATACTGGCAGCGTTCCCCCTTTGGATAGCTAGTAATTCTTTGTCCGAGGTAGCTGCCAGCTCTTCGATCTCCTGTGATATCGACTAATCTTTTTGCTATTTCTTTAAAAAACCTTATAGCGCTAGGACCCCACGGACCAAGGGTCTCGACTCCGAATGGGACAACGTTATACATCTACTGTCAAACAACCATATTTGTTTTATTCCAAATAGCTCAATTTCATTTGAATTTACGGTACAGTGTAGCCCGTCCATTATAATCCAACGCGTTTACGTAAGAAACCCACATTTTGAAAAATCTCACGTGAAATTGGGAGATGGGGTAGGGGGTTGAATAAATCTCACGACATCTCATCAGGGGGGGAGGGAGGCACAGAAAATTCAAAAAAAAACACCACGTAATTTATGGACGCCCCCTACTTTTCACCAAAATGGACATAGAAACATAATTGACAATTACGAAAACTATGATAGTAAAGTGGGGTCTGCTAGGCGCAGACCCCACTTTACCACGACCATTCCATTATACAAATAGTCAAGCCAAGTCATCCAATAACTAAAAGTATTATTTTTCCAAGTATCAATACTTGCAGGGATATTTTTCCATATATATCTTTCTGTCACCATACTAATATGATAATAAATAAAGAAACTGTATAAATAAACTATAATTAGTAAAATATATAAATTACTAGCGACCATCTGCGACTTTGTCCGCGATATACTTAGTTTTTTTTAGAATCCCAAATCCCACAGTTACCTAATTTTTTCTGGTATAAGGCTCTATCCAGATCATAAACTGGAATGTCCCAAATTTCATCCAAATTCGATCAAAGGTTTTTTCCTGGTCGAGTAACACATACAAACTATCACATTTATAATATTAGCAGGAAATAGGATTTAAAACCGTTTTTAGTTATCTTATCACGAGAAAAATAAAATTTCTTTGGAGTTGCGTTCAATGTGAAGAAGCAACTTGCAGACCAGCAAGATGAGGATGGATCATGTAGCAGGTAAATCTACTGCAGCAGTTATAGCTATCTTCGCATATCTGGACTCCACTGTCACTTAACATCAGGCGGAATGAAGTCTTTTTTATTGAACCTTAACGTAAAAAAAATGACCTGGTAAATCAGATTCGATGATTGAGTTTACTTATCAGTAGGGATACGATTTTGTTTTCAATTTTCATGGTCACTAATATCATAGTAACGTTACTCCATAATGTACTTGCAACAGTGCCAAAATATCGGGGAATTACTGAAAACAAGCTAGGTTCATAGTAGCAACCCCACTATGTATTTACTTTAAGTAGGGCTACATAAAAATGCACCCTTATATAGAAAATTTATCATACAGAACTTTTTTATCTGTTAACATAACGAAGAACTCCGATAGTTTCGCCATGTCCATCCGTGTGTCTGCAGCTTAGCTCAGATTAGAAATTTGTGATTTGGCATGAATATAGTACATACTGAGTAGGGTACTTCCTCTACAAGTAAAAAAGTAATTTGCTGCACTCTGTAGAAAAAAATAGCCAGCTGTGAGTTGGGCCCAGCAGAATTTATGATTTACCTAAAAGCTGATTGGTTATTTGTTATTATAACAAAAACATAGTAGCTATTTTATTGGAAATGTTGCTGATATAATCATTTACTGTGTTTTATTATCTATACTTATAATAAATCTGTAGAGAGGTCAATTCTGTACATGAAATATATTTTCAAAATAACTATCAGGGGGTGATTAGTGATCGATACTGATGCCAAAAATGCAATCAGTAAAATTTTTGTCTGTCTGTCTGTCTGTCTGTCTGTGTGTATGTTCCTTATAGAAACAAAAACTACTCGACGGATTTTAACGAAACTTGGTACAATTATACTTCATAATCCTGGGCAGGTTATAGTATACTTTTCATCACGCTACAATCAATAGCAGCAGAGTAGTCAAGGGAAATGTTGGGAAAAAGGGAGAAGTTACTCCATTTTTTAAGCTTCCGTCGCGTGTGCAGCCTTAATGGTTAAAGTTACATAGAAATTATGTATAACGGAAATATTCTACATAAAATTGTCCAAAAAATATCCCGCAACAGCATATGTCTATCTTTTATGGTTGACTCACAATAACACGTGTAATTATATAAATAAAGTCATTGTTTATAGCACAAGCCTGAGAACAAAAACTATAGTTTACACTACAGCTTTACACCGAAGCAAAGCGAGGGCGGGCCACTAGTCAATAATAAAATAATTATAATATTGTATTATATTTTATTCCTAGCATTTATTCCACTCGATTTACACTTAGATCATGTAAACAGCAACAATGCAAAAAATAAATAAGAATTTCAAATGCATATGATCTAAAGAAAATTCAGGCAGGATTAGGACCTGCGTCTTCCGCTATCCAGTCGGATGCGCTGCCTTGCACTACTTCTAAAAGAAGTTAGTTCACCTAATACTCTTGTAGATCTACTGGGCACAGAACTTTCTCACAAATTCTACTTTTGAACCAGAAAGAAGAATTAATGAGAATAAAATATTTCATTACATCCAGTAGACAAAAATTAAAACGAGCTTGACAGTCTCATATATACTTACTTAATATGAAGATCCAATCAAGATGGTAATAAAAAAGGCAATTATAGGTTCTCACCGATAACAACAGATTTACCTACCTAGTTATTAGTGACGCACTATTAATACACATGCACGCATACAAGTATTTCTTCATCAAATTTCAACATTTGGCAAAAAATATATTAGATATTAAACGCCTTGCCGAAGTCTCAGTAGTGTCAAAATAATCTAACTTGACCAGTATTTGCTAAGGCCTATTCGCTAACTGCTTTCGACAGATGGAAGTGATAATAACCGTACTATTTAGTGATCAAACTATTGATTTATTATAACGCCACGCAGATATTTGCCCTGACGAGTATCGATAGATATGCAATTTTATTTTATTTACACACTGTTAATGCCAAAAAAGATAACGAATAGGCCGGGATTTGAAAGTAAATTGGAGTTATAACAAGCACGCAACAGGTATGCATTTTAGTACTGATAGTTCGATTTGAAGGGTCTTTATTGGAACTCTAAGGCTAATTTTAGACACAAGGTCCGAAGAATCCACGGCACTAGATGCTATCTTCATGAGGAACATCAAATCTGCAATCTCTCGACATTTTTCAAAAGGAGAAAATGATGCTGTTTTTATTTACTCAAGATAGCAGGCTCGACTCATATCGGTCATGAATGCGGAAACAAAGATATTTTGCAATCTTTTTTGTATGTTTTCCATGCCTACTGTAAATAGTGTATGACTCCAAATGACCAAATGACTCCAAATCTGTGATGCATACACAAGATAGCTTCGTATAAAAGCACAATAGTACGTATATTTTTGATCTTTTGGCCTGAGTAAAGTCTCGTGAATTACGCATCATCATAAATCCAAGGACTCTGGATGCTTTAAGAGAGTTGCAGACCAAAAATTAAGCCATTCCGAAGCTAATAATACGAACTTAAAAGTATGTCCCATGCACACCAAGAACTAAGGGAAAGCTCAGTCAGAGACCCGTGTTACAAGTTCAATTCGAGGACGTTGCTCGCCATGAATATAGTCAATGTAGACAGTTTTGGTGATGAATACGTTACACAAAAAAAAAAGATTAATGCTGGTGTCTATTCTAACATGAATCTCTAAACACAAACTTGACAACAGTGTATCCTTATCATTCTCTATACAGAATGAAAATGAGAGACTGTTGCTTTATTTAGTTTTAAGTTTAGAGAACCATTCCAGAATCTACACCATTGACTTATTATTATCTAAAAAGATATTCCATACCCTGGCTATGTCAAAACATTCAATGTTGAGGGTTTAGCTTAGCTCGCCTAGCTGCTCATCGGCATACACAATTAACTTAGATATTTTCATTAGCTCTCATAGTTTGTAGTCTACACACAAGTGTTAAAACTGCGTTAGCTATGCGAAGCTAAATTTATTTAGTTTTACTGTAGTTGTAAGGTCGGTTTAAAACGAATCAAACCATGCTGTTTAAAACCAAAATGTTGGTTTAAAACGGAGTTTTAGGGTTTAAATGGTTAGAAACAGTGTTTTTTTTTTAAATGAACTCAGAATGCATTACATTATCGAATTCGCCATGCAACGGAGTACCAAACTGTGTATTTTTATGTTTGTGAGATTTTTTACTAAAAAGTATGATAAGTGAAAAGTGAAAAACAATGAAAAAAATGCCGACCCCAGGGAGACTCGAACATTGCTTTGCTTTTCACTTTAGAATTAGCGCTCAAAAAGCAAAAAGTTAAAAAAAAACAATAAATAATAATGATTATAACATCGTCACATCATCATCATCACCAGCCTATTAATGTCCCCACTGCTGGGGCACAGGCTTTCCCTATGAATGGAATAGGGAGATTGGGCCGTGACACACCACTCGGGCCCAGTGCGGATTGGTGAGTGTTAACGACTGCAGATGCAGCCGGGACCAACGGCTTAACGTGCCTTCCGAAGCACGGAGCAGCTCGAGATAACAAGTTTTTGGTCACTCATCCAAAATACTGTAGTAAAAAAATTATTTTATGAAACACAATTCAACCACAATAAATTACCATTGTAAAATTGTAAATTACAGTAGTAAAAACAATGTACTATTAATTGATTGGCCTAGGTCATTAATATGCCGCCGCCTAAATACATTTTAATTGATATCGAAAATTATTTGCATAATTTTATCTTAATTTTTTTTTGGAGTCCTTAAGAATCGATTTGCATATATAAGAGGCCCGGTATGAGAAAAATGTGAAAAGTAAAATCTATCGATGAATGACCTCGTTACGTTTTTGGTGCGCATCCTATGTCGCGCAACTTTGACAAACAAAGATGACGGATTAATATTTTTTTTAAAATCTGAACTGAATTTAGATATTGTTTGTGATAGAGCAATGGGGACAACGAAGTATGGTACAACCATTGATGCGGTATTTTCAAGATTCGTGAACCACGTATCTACGAACGTCCATGTGTCTTATTTTAGTTACCATAAACCACTTGTCACTGTAATTAAAAATGCAGACAATGTTGATTTAATTAATATTTAAAAAAATGATAATAGTCTGATAATAATAATTACATAATCTATCAACATTCCTAATGATATATTTATGCACATCTGAAATTGACTATTGTAAAAAGTTTAATGTAAAATATTTCGTCGATTAGTTATAATAAATGTATATGAAATGAATAAATATATATTTATATTATGTATATTATTTTCATTAATTTGTTAATTTACCCTTTCATACAGTATCAATCATTTTTAAGTTAAAGAAACTCTTTTTGCGTCTGGTTAGACTATCGAACTTAAGGAGTAAACTCCAGTCGTGCGTCGGAGCTGACACACACAATTTTTTTTTATTGAATGGGAAAACTTACAGCTGTTCATACAAATTTAAAATATTTTTTCGTATGAAGTGCAAAGAGAACAATGATTTAAAGAACCGATATAATATAAAACCATTCAAGTAACTAGCTTGTAAAATATTGTACGTTATTTTATGCCTTTACAATTCTAAATACATAACTCTCTTTTGTCTCCGCAGTCGGGTATTACACGTTTAAAACGGTGGCTTTCGGGTTTTAAACGGTGCGTTTCAGTTTAAAACGTCTTATATTGTTTTTTTTACAACTATAAGCGTAGCGGTGCGG
This sequence comes from Chilo suppressalis, assembly GCA_902850365.2. Taxonomy (NCBI): domain Eukaryota; kingdom Metazoa; phylum Arthropoda; class Insecta; order Lepidoptera; family Crambidae; genus Chilo; species Chilo suppressalis. Next base: position 6,748,340 of record OU963912.1, on the reverse strand, counting down.
CACGCACGACTGCATCGTAAAACACTTTAAGGCATGTTACTAAATTTGTATTCCGATTAAGCTTCACACCCTTTAGTGTATACTCGAAATTTACTAAATAACGTTTACGGCTGTAAGTGACATTTACAGTTCGACGGGTTCAGATCTAAATGGTAAGTAATGTAATATTTGTCAAGCCATAAGATTCTGAAGGGTAACTGCATCTGAGAACGAAGAGATTAGGGCAAATATTTTCACATCATCTGCTAAGTATAATAACTTATTGTAATCTAAAACATCTTTCTAAGTCGTTCACAAATATTGCAAAAAGAAATGGCTCAAACAAAGATCCCTGTGTAACACCAGCTTGGGACTTCCAATTACCCTGAGATGTATTACTATAGTTTGCGAACGGTTTTTTAAAGATAGCTAACAACTTGACTGTCCATGTTCATTAAAAGAGACTGACTTCCATTCTAGAGCTTTTTTTAACAGGAAATATGTAAGCGCGCTCCCTCGTCGACGGAACAATGCTTGCTTACAAGGACTTTTTTAAAAGAATTTAGATGGGTATTGCGAGATAGCACAGTCAATGAGATTTTGTCATATCCAGCTTCAAGAGGTTGGTTAATTCTTCGACGGTAACTATGGTTATAAGGATACTAGCGACCGCCCGCGGTTTGGTCTGCGTTAACTATTTTTTTTGAAATCCTTCAGGAACCTAACATTTTCAGGATAAAAATTATCCTTTGTCTCAATCCAGGTAATCCAAGATTTTTCATACAAACTTTCATCCCCTATAAACCCTTCGGGAGTGAATTTAATAAAATCTTTTCACAATGAACACCTAGACCTCATAAGGAACTTTAAGTGTCTTTGGAGTTTCTACACCTAGCGGTATGGGCTGTGCGTTGATTGGCAGTCAGTTTCTTCTTTTCTATTTTTAAATCGATGCAGTAAATGTTTCATTTAAATTTTAAACGGAAACTGGAACCGTCAAATAATTTTAAGGTAAATACGTCAATAAAACATTGCATATTGAGGACCCAGTATTAATATGGTATCACCCCATACATCAAACTACTAGACATGCAGTATTACTTGTTGATTTGATATAATGACCAAAACATTTTTGGTTTAGACTTAAAATTGCCTTCAGTTGAATTAATATCTCGGTCGGTTAATAATTTAAATGATTGCTGACGCACGGTTTACGTAAATTTTAAATTTCTTTAGATATTTATATTTCTGTTTGATAGCCTATTTCTTAAAGCCGTAGAGTACAACCGAGGAAAGTTATCGACTGTGATTTTAAATTATTTTGCAAAAATGAAAATAATATTGTTTAAGCAATTTTAAAGAATTCTATTATTTATGAATCGATTTAAAATTTCATCTCATACGATAATTTTCAGTATTGGCAATAAAAATGTTTAGGGTTTTTTTTTCAAGTAAGTCATATGATAATCAGCCTACACAGCCTTATGTTCACATGTTCACTATTTTTTGTCTGCTTCATAATTTTGATTGAAAGTATTTTAAAATATATTATGTAAAAATATTTATATTTTATACATTAAAACGCAAAAATATACTATTATTACTATCCAATGTTTCTTACTTACATGCGCTTGTGGTTCCAATGTATATATGATTAATAAAATATAATTTGTAATGTGCTTTTTATAGTAAAAAGCTGCAAAACTATCGTAAGATTACGAAAGATTTGATGCTTTTGCATGTCACAGAAATATGGTATAAATGTCAACTTGACAGTTATAATGTCATTGTCGATGTGACAGTGGATTGTATTGGATGGTTTGGGTATTTGGCCATATTTTGTAGTTTTTCTCTGGCTTATCAAATTATTTGTTAGATTAGATCCAAGGGCAATACTTGCGTTCGATGTAATTAACATTGTATAATCATGGAGGATGAAATTGAGGATTGTATTCGAAAGAAGACTCAGTGGCCCCAGTTACCAGGATCAGTGAAGAAGGTACTTGCCTGTACTGAGTATAATCAACAGATTTATTTGTCCACTGCAGCAATCTCTTTCCTTTTTTCATGAAATTATTGTAATAATATAACAATTTCTTGCATTTACAAACATCAGATGGCACTTACTTTATTGTAACTCTTATTGAGGGATTATTTTTGTTCTTTACAATTTATATTGGTTTATTACAGTTGCTTGGCGATTCTCCTAAAGAGTATGAGAGATATATATTTGAATTCAGTATTAAAAATCAACTTAGATTTAGAGGAAGTTTGGGTATGTATGCTCTTAGTGTTATTGTATATTTTTGTAGCTTTAATATTTAAATTTGATAGATTTTAGCACTTTTGCTTTGTTTTATATCTCATGTTAATTGTATCTTCAAATGTTAGGCTTTGCTGTCTTTCTATTTGTTAACCCTTGATGAGAAGTGTATTCAAAATAACTTATTTGCATTGGTTTTCAGTGAGGACAGTCCGTAAAGATGAAAAGAAATATTATGAAACTCTTGTCCAAAGCAGCATACAAAGGCTTATGCTATACCCATATCACTTAGCTGATATGATAGTTAAAGGTATGTTATACAAATTATTATAGTGGCAGCACATAAATTAACTTATGAGTTTGATTATAGTAGGGCTGTAACTTTCTATAATATGTATATTTGACAACCTGGAATCAAAATTGGATTCAGTTTTTTTAGATGGCCCTGATAGCCGTGGTAGCATAATGGTCTGTACATTCCCCCTGGATAGGGAAGGGTGCGGGTTCAAGTCCCATTTGCTGCCTGGTCTGCGTGGAACTTTTTCTACTAGGTTGATTATTGAATCTGGCCATATATGTAATTATTTTTCAGGCTTAAGGATAACACCCTTCATTTATTATGTTGAAGTTGTAGCTCTTCTGATAGAGATGGAGAAAAGTTATGATACCATGCCTAACTTCACTGCAGCTGATTGTAAGTATTCAATTGTCTCACATATTTTAATAAAATTGGGAGTATAATTTTATGATTTTGATGTAGTCCTATAACTTCCATATTACACATTAGTAAATAATGTAAGATTGTTTTCTAAAACTTGTCAAATATCCTGTTTCTGGACCACTTACATGTGATAAGTGGTACAGAAATTATTGTTATTATAATTATTATTAAATTTTGGTGCTAGTCTTGAAAGGATTAGAGAAAACCCATTGTCAGATACACATATTTATAGGTAGATGTTTCAGGGTTATCATAGGTCAATAGCCTGCCAAGATTAAATAAATATAACTAATATTACCAAAACTTACACCAAATAGCCTAGCCCTAAAGTAAGCACTGTAGGCTTGTGTTATAGGACACTAAGGTAACGGATAGAATACATAAACTGATACACATATAAGTATATTTATATAAAAATACATATTAAAGATCCATGACTGGAGTACAAATGCTTGTATTCATCACACAAACATTTCGAACCCGGGACCTCTCAAGTAGGCGACATCTTGAAACCAGGTACCATACCACTTGATACGGTATAACTATTCCTGCCCCCCTAGCATGAGCACAGCGATATGATATATAACGCGTTTTTATCACTCTTAATTGTCAAATTACTATGGGGTTTGATAGTTAGATGCGATAAAAAATATAATGTTAATTATGGTGCTCATGCTATAGGGGACTGAGTTACTACTGTTTTTAAATATGTTTTGTGTATTAATTATAACCATTATTGATTATCCATCCATATACGACAAGTTTGCTTACATTAGGACTAAATAGTGGTCTGGAATTTTTCGTCTTTAGGCATACTATTAATAAATAGCAACTTACTATCATCAAACGGTGTGCCTGGTGGCATATTTTTTTTATTCAGCATGCGTATCAGTCTTGCGTGGACGTCTTGGAGTGCTATAATTATCATCATTCGCGGTTACAACCCGTAATGCTTACCGGCTCGCGGGCGAGCATTACGGGTCAAAATATTCTCGCCGACAATTGTTGACGCTCTGTGCATGGTACACGACGGTGTTGGTCGGTGACGGAACGGTCTCGTTGCCACTAGGCAACGTTCCTTACACAGTCATGGTGTAGAACCTGTTCCTCGCAGGCTGTCCGAAGTGTCCTTCTGTTACATGACCTCATGATGACAGAAGGAGACCACCGTCTGCCAGGATTTATTGTTACCCAGCATGACTTGAATTAAGCTGGGCAGCAAGAGATCCATGGCCACGGTCTTTGCCAGAGTTTTGCTCTGCCGCAACCACATCGGGCACTCCTCTAAGGTGTATTCACCTATCCACCGCACCTGAGCGCCGTGTCCACCGAGCGCCGCACTCGTGGCACGATATACCTACCATCCCTGCTTAAAAGCACATCCAAGAAATATGATCTCATTCACTTATTCCAGTAACATTAATTCTTACAAATGATCTGGATTCCTCTCTTTCGAAAACCAGAATTTTTGTTTTCTCTGCATTCATTTTAAACCATTCTCAGCGTCGTATTTTGGAATCTGGCGTCCCGCTCTTGCATCCGCCTCTCATGGTCTACCGCCCCGAGCCATGAGTAATTTTGATCGTAGGGTAAATATGCCCCTGACCATTTTCCATACAATCGTCTTTCATTACTATGATCAGTATTTGCAGAGCAGCTGGATTATCTGTACACAGCGTCATCTACGTAAAGCAGGCTGTTACCCTCTTTTGTTTTCCAGATAAAATGCTTGACGTATTTCTCCCCTCTCATCCCGTTCATCCACTATGCGAGCCCATACTGGCTCAGTGAGCTCAGCTGCCTGGGATGAGGGAGCCCACAAAATCAATTTTAGATTTGCCCTCCTTATTATTGAGAATCTACCACTTGTATGGCAGTTACCCCTAGATCACCCATCCGCATTCCCATATCCTTCATCCTTAACCCGTAACACCCAGCAGTAGTAGACAGTTATCATTATAGACCCGTATAAAATAAGTACCCACATTTTTTTCGCATTTGATAAATTTTCTTTATCAATGCTTCAATTTCAGGTCTTCGTTTACTAGGCATAGGACGTAATGAATATCTGGAACTGGTGGCCAAAGCCAGGTCGTTAGGTCGTCGTGGTCGGTCCAAAGCGATAAGAGCTCTGTTACCAAAAGTACCATTGAATGTTCCCATGCAGCCTTGGTGGCGGGTGGAACTTGGTTATGTACTTGAGGACGATGTGAAGGTGAGGTTTGTCTTTTAATTTAAAAGGAGTGCTTGGACAGACTGCAGATTCGGTCGTAGGCGGGCGAGGAGTCATTAAAAAAAAACTTCATTATTTGGTGTTCATGCAGCCGCGGCTAGGAGAGCAATATACAGCATTCCCCTCTGTCAATGTACAGGTAGTTTTAAGTTGAAAATTATTTCCATAATTAGTAAATTTATAAAATGTTTTTTGGAGTTTACTCCTTAAGAATCAATTTGCATATATAAGGGGCCCGGTATGGGAAAATGTGAGGAGTAAAATCTATCGATGAATGACCTCGTTACGTTTTTGGTGCGCATCCTGTTCGAGCCAAAATGACTCTTAAATCCGAGAGCTTAGGTGCAAAAGAATTAAATTGTATTATGTAGTATATTGTGTATAACAGTGTATTTTGTTAGACCATAGATTTCTTTATTAGTTAGGTGACATTTTGCCTATATGTAGCTCCAAACATATTTACAAGCGTGATGCAACGAACTACCATCCATCTATTTTGATACATATGAACTAAAATTTTAAATGCACAAATGGCGTATACACATCCATTGTCGCGCAACTTTGACAAACAAAGATGACGGATTGACATTAATATTTTTTTTTAAATCTGAACCGAATTTATATATTGTTTCTGATAGACCAATGGGGACAACGAGGTATGGTACAACCACTGATGCGGTATTTTCAAGATTCGTGAACCACGTATCTACGAACTTCCATGTGTCTTATTTTAGTTACCATAAACCACTTGTCACTGTAATTAATAATGCAGACAATGTTGATTTAATTAATATTTAAAAAAATGATAATAGTCTGATAATAATAATTACATAATTTATCAACATTCCTAATGATATATTTATGCACATCTGAAATTGACTATTGTAAAAAGTTTAATGTAAAATATTTCGTCGATTAGTTACAATAAATGTATATGAAATGAATAAATATATATTTATATATGTATATTATTTTCATTAATTTGTTAATTTACCCTTTCATACAGTATCAATCTTTTTTAAGTTAAATAAACTCTTTTTGCGTCTGGTTAGACTATCGAACTTAAGGAGTAAACTCCAGTCGTGCGTCGGAGCTGACACACACATTTTTTTTATTTGTGTTATAATTGACTCTCAATCACTCACATCACTTGCGACCGCGTTTGCAGTCTAGTCTACCACTCAAGATGTCACAGATTAGGCACATTAAATTTATTTGAATGAATATAAAACTGTTTGAGGAGTTCGATGGCGCATGCGATTAGCGCGTTCGGCAGCGATCGTTAAAGTTAAGCAACTTTTGCAGTGGTTGGTCTTTAGATGGGTGACCAAAAATTTACTATCTCGAGCTCCTCCATGCTTCGGAAGGCACGTTAAGCCGTTGATCCCGGCTGCATCTGCAGTCGTTAGCACCCAGCAATCCGCACTGGGCCCGTGTGATGGGTCATGGCCCAATCTCCCTATTCCATCCTTAGGGAAGGCCTGTGCCCCAGCAGTGAGGACATTAATAGGCTGATTATGATGATTAAAAACTGTTTGTAGGAATAATTGAATTTCATAAGACAAATTTAAGCTAAGTTATTTAGTGTGTGTTTTTGATTGATTTCAGCTTTCTTAATAAATTGATTATAACGTATAATAATAAATAACATGGATTTCATCTAATGGTTTGACTGTTTGATCTCATGCTAGCACTTCACATGGCTATTAGTATTTGTACATTTGGCAGCAGTCTATCATTTTCAGGTTCTATAGGGAATGAAAAGGAGAGACTACTGTCAAATCATTGTAAAGTGATTATCAGAGGTGCTCGATGGCGCATGTGGTTAGTGTGTTCTTTACCCCAAACACGAACAACTAGCGAGAAAGTATTCATATCGCCATGTCAATATAATTTTCTATGGAAACTAAGCAGCTCCCCTAGCGGACGAAAGTACAAACCAGCTCTTAACATAGAACCTTTGGCGATGGCGATACGAATATTTTCTCGCTAGTTGTCCGTGCTTGGGGTAAAGAACACACTAACCACATGCGCCATCGAGCTCTTCTGATAACTTTTCATGGATTTGACAGCAGCCTCTCCTTTTCACTCCCTATAGGTATAGTCTGCGATCTTGTAAGTTAAGTAACTTTCGCAACAACTGGTTGACCATAACTTTATTATCTCGAGCTCCTCGTATAAGTAAGTCCTTGGTCAGTCGTTAGCACCCACTAATTCGTATTAGTCCCGCGTCTTCGGGCATGACTATTTCATCCACGGGGGAGGCCTCTGCCTCAGCAGTGGACGCATTAATAGGCTCATGATGGTGATCTGAAGTGCTAGCATTAGATACTTTAAACTTTGTTTTTTTTTGTTTGTGGTTTGTCCTACTAAGCCTATAGCTTGACCTCTGTAAAGTCAATGGTCCGCGGAGCGCGAGAGCGGGATACGCTCGACCAATTCAATCAGTAGCCTGTCGGCTGCCGACAGCGATAGACTTTCGGCGTCAGAGCGTGTGCGGTTGAAGCCTTGTGGAGACTGAAAATCAGTACCTTGAAAAAAACCGGAGAGCCGGTCAAAATTATGATGACCTTTTATTATTCAGTTGTTGCAAGAAACGTCATCCGAATCCTTGTCAAACTCAGAATACGAAAAGGGTTCGGATAAAGAAATATGTTAATTTCTTTTATACCTTTACTTATATTACTTTGAAATAAATGAAGGTACATATTACAAAATTAAAGTCTATGATTTATGAGTAACAAATTATTACACTAATACATTCATAATACAAATACTAACACATTTGAAACAACAACACGGAGATTTAATAATCATGAGTTGTATCGTAGCGTCGGTATTCCCGCGAACTATCGGGAGGAATGAGACAGCGGTCAAGCTATAGTTGAGCAATATGCTTAGCTTAACTTAATTTGATTTGATTTGATTTAAATAACTGCCTGTACATATGTGTGTTCATCTATCTCTGTAGCCTTTGAGTGACAGCGAGAAGGCGCTTATAGATTTGTTGATCGACCGAGGCTCGCAGACGGCCGGAACCCTTGATTATAATGACGTCAAAACTCTGTACAGGTAAGACGTAGAGAAGATAATTTGATTGCTTAACTGGGACAATTATTGTATTTATTTTGTTTTTAAATAAGCGATTATAGATTTATATATCTGAAGATAGTTTACCAAAACGAAATTCAGGACTCAAACTAGCAACTCTCTCTATTCCGGCAAGTGTACTTCAAGTTTAGTTTTCATGATTATATTGAAAATTTACTGTACAGTTTTGACACACAAAATTTATTGTTTATTAATTACTTGTGTACTCAATTTAATGTATTCAATAATTTAGAAAATTCAATAATTTGTTATATTCAGTAATGTATTACAATAATTATAAAATCATTGTCTTATGTATTTCCAATTGTTATTGTGTGTGTATGAAACGCATGGTTGTATGTGTATCAAACGCATGGTTGTATGTGTGATGTTTATTTTCTTGCTTCGATAACACTAAAGTTACAGTTCTTGGGAATTAATTATACCTGTAAAACTTTCTCTTGTATCACTCTACAAATTGCTTGACTTCATAAAAATCTTTTGCGTAGTTTTAAAGTCGTAAACGTACAGACAGCGGGAGCGAGCGAAGATAATAATTACAAATTCAAATAAGAAGAATGTGTGATTTTTATTTGTTTTTCTTATCGTAAAGATGAGTGAATCTAATGAAGAAATTCAATACATTAAAAAATTTCACAACAAAAAAGTAAAAATGCAACGAAGACACGAAAAAATTTTTTTTGATGTTTATGGACCTAGTGTCTGTGAGTGTAGCATTAATTTGGTTTAAGCGTTTTCAATCCGGAAATTTCATGTCAAAGATGCACGTCGCTCTGGTCGCCCTGTAACCTTAGATTAAAACAAAAAGGGTAGATACGGCAAAAGTGATCCGCACAAATTGTGGTCCACGACCATAATCGCTTTAGTCACAACTTGACATGCAAACGACGTACATGTGTACGCCAAAAAGAACTATTGATAATATTTTGTATTTATATGATAAAACAATGCCTAAGTATGTTTTTAAAAAGTGCTCAAATTGCTCAAGAACTAAAAATAAAACCCACGGCATCACTTTTCATTCGTAAGTAACGTGCTGTTTTGCTCCGGTCGGTAATGCAGTCACGCGGATCTCGCCATCACGTTCGCGCTGCCGTGGGATCAGTTTTTTCTTGATGCAAGTATGAGCGTACCGTATCTACCCTTTTTGTTGGAGTTTACTCCTTAAGAATCGATTTGCATATATAAGGGGCCCGGTATGAGAAAAATGTGAGGAGTAAAATCTATCGATGAATGACCTCGTTACGTTTTTGGTGCGCATCCTATGTCGCGCAACTTTGACAAACAAAGATGACGGATTGACATTAATATTTTTTTTTTAATCTGAACTGAATTTAGATATTGTTTCTGATAGAGCAATGGGGACAACGAGGTATGGTACAACCATTGATGCGGTATTTTCAAGATTCGTGAACCACGTATCTACGAACGTCCATGTGTCTTATTTTAGTTACCATAAACCACTTGTCACTGTAATTAATAATGCAGACAATGTTGATTTAATTAATATTTAAAAAAATTATAATATTCTGATAATAATAATTACATAATTTATCAACATTCCTAATGATATATTTATGCACATCTGAAATTGACTATTGTAAAAAGTTTAATTTAAAATATTTCGTCGATTAGTTATAATAAATAAATAAATAAATATTTCCGACACTCACACCAATTAGCCTAGCCCCAAAGTAAGCACTGTAAGGCTTGTGTTATGGGATGCTAGGGTAACGGATAGAATACATATACAGTACATATATAAGTACATATATTTTTAGGTATTTTACTGGATGATAATTGCACTTGGAAGCAACACGTTGATCTGATAAGTAGTAAGTTGAACCGCTATGTATTTGTGTTGAAAAGGTTGAGAAGCATGGCTGCGTTACAAACTACTCTGGCAGCCTATCATGGCTATATTGGTAGCATGCTTAGGTATGGACTCTTAATTTGGGGAAATTCAACCGACGCGGATAGACTGTTCAAAGTCCAAAAAAAAAATGTGTAAGGGCGATCTGTGGGCTTTCCCCACGCGAGTCTTGTAAGCCATTCTTTAAATCATTGGGCATACTGCCCCTTCCATGTCTGTACATATTTGAAGTTGCTACTTTTGTAAAAAACAATTTTAATCTTTTTAAAATGAGAAATCAAAACAAAAGTGTAAGAGACCCAAATAGATTAATATTTAATAATCTACCGAAATTAACTTGGTACTTAAAACAATGTAATTGTATGTGTGTAAAAGTATATAATGCAATACCTAATGAAATAAAATGTCTACCCAGTAAATTATTTAAATCAAAACTAATGACTTGGCTCAAGGAAAAAAATTTTTATACTGTAGAAGATTTTTTTAATGACAAATTTGACAATCGAATAATGTAAATTAGTTATTTATTTAGTATTACATGGTTTATTTTGAAATGAATGAATATGATTGAAGATTCTGTATAGATATAATTTTAATCAAAAAAATATTTAATGGAATTATTTGTAATATAAGTAAAATATGTAGAATCTATTTGTATACATGTCATCTTATAGTACCATATTTTTTGCAATAAATAAATCTAAATAAATCTAAATCTATAGAAATACATATTAAACATCCATGACTGGAGTACAAATGCTCGTATTCATCACACAAACATCTGCCCCCACCGGGATTCGAACCCGGGACCTCTCGAGTCGGCGACACCATGAAACCCGGCGTACAAACCACTCGACCACGGAGGTCGTCAATATAAATGTATATGAAATGAATAAATATATATTTATATATGTATATTATTTTCATTAATTTGTTAATTTACCCTTTCATATACTATCAATCTTTTTTAAGTTAAATAAACTCTTTTTGCGTCTGGTTAGACTATCGAACTTAAGGAGTAAACTCCAGTCGTGCGTCGGAGCTGACACACACAATTTTTTTTAATCTAAGCCTGTAACGGATAAAATGGATGCCATTTTTGAAAAAGTGGAGCAAGGTCGGCATCTTCGTAGTTACGACCCAACTGAAGAACTGGGAATTCACCACAGTTTAGCGCATTTTAAAAAGCTGGATACACAAAAAAGCTATTTGGGTGACTTACGAGCTCACTAAAAGAAACCTACTCATTTGTGTGATTATTTATTACGATGTAATGAAACCGAACCATTTTTGAAAAAACTGATAACTGGTGATGAAAAGTGGATCATGTACGACAAGAACGTGAGGAAAAAGTCGAGGTCAAAGGCTGGTGAAGCTTCAGAGACTCTGGCGAAAGCCGGGTTAACTCACAACAAGGTGATGCTGTGTTTAATGGGATTGGAAGGGCATTATTCATTATGTGCTGTTACCGCCAGGCAGGACCATCGACTCTGAAGTCTACTGCGAACAACTGATGAGATCAAAGCAAAAAGTTGAGAGAAAGTGGCCGGAATTAATCAACAGGGGTGTGGTTTTTCATTATGATAACGCTAAACCTGTCACACATTTAGCAACTCAGCAAAAATTAAAAAAGTTTGACTGGAAGATATTAATACATGCGCCGTATAGTCATGACCTTGCATCTTCAGATTTCCACTTTTCAGAATTCTTTAGACAATGTCTGGTTAACATCACGAGAGGACTGCCAAAACCACTTGCCGCAGGTTTTTGATCAGAAGACCCAAGATTTCTATAGTAATAGGATCATGCCCCTACCAACAAGATGGCAAAAAGTTATCGGACAATATGGCACCACATTTTAGTTAAATGTAAATAAACTTGAAATGTTTTGAATTTTCATATAAAATGCGAAGAAACTGTTTCCCCAACCTAATATGTTAAAGATTAGCTTTCTGCAGGCCTTTACATATAAATTTTTATTATGTATCATTTCCGTCTCCTTTTTGAGTAAAATGTGCTTAATAAAAAAGCGCTACGAAAGTTTTTCTTTCTCAATAGAGTAATGGATGCGGACTGATCGCCTACGTCGCGTTCCACCGTCCTTTTGGCTACTTTCTCTTTTATGTTAACACTGGTGTCGATTCTGGCGTGATTCTCTAAACTTAAAACTAAATTTAACATCAGTCTCTCCTTTTCATTCTGTAAAGAGAATGACAAGGATAGACTGTTGTCAAATTTAAATTTTTGGGATCGCAAGTGTCCATAGGTAAGATATAGCGGATTTTACGCTCGAATTGGAGCGCCCGTCTGGGGAAGTAACCTGTACCTTACAGAAGACCGCAGTAAAATAGCACCAGCTTTTGGTGGTGTTATTTTTCTGTCGGTGAGTAAGATTCCAGGGCTCCACGGGGTAAGGGATTGGGTCAAAGTAGGCAACGGTGTGAGTGGTAGTTTTGGTATCGCAAGCGTATGTAGGCTATTGTGGCCATTTATCATCAGGCGGGCCACACGCTTATTTGCCACCGTTTTATCCTTACAAAAAATTTGCTTTGTGTATTTAGGTTAAGGTTTTAATCTTATTATTTGGCTGTGATATCTGTGAATTCCTCACCAGACGCGGCTTAATCTACCTGGACGTGCCAATAACGGCCGCAGACAAGGTCTCCGTACCTCCGCTCAAGGGGTTCGTCATGAACCGCATCGCCGGCGACTATTTCGAGACCCTGCTCTACAAAGTGTTCGTGTCCATAGACGAGCACACCACTGTGGCGGAGCTGGCTAATGTTTTGCAGGTATTGATAAAGTAGTCTTAAACACAGTAATGTAAATTTTTATTTTTGTATGATTTATGGATTTTTTTATACAACAATGAAATTAGAGTAGAGAGTACGTCCGTTTCGTGCGAGCGCCTGCAGCAAAGTGAGCGAGAGGTCACTGATGCCGCCTTTTACGTAGCATTGCTCGGCTTGGGTTCATGAGAGAGGGTAGACCTGTAGACTAGGTATTCATTACGTATGTTAGTAGATTTTTAAAAAAACTCTACAACCGGTGTGATTTGTGACTGTTTTCTATGTTCCTGACGTTTCGTATCCTTCACAAGCTCCGTGGTTTAATCCGATTTATTTATTTTTGACTAGCAACATTTTATTTTTAACAAAGATTGAGCAGACGCGTACAATAATTATTTGATTTTTTTTTTTACATTTTTGTATAACGTTTATTTTTCATGAATCATAAAATTTATTGCGGGCAATAGTTAATATTGCCCGCTTTAAAACAATAGTAATTGGAAACTTTACCGGCTCGGAAATATTGAGCTAAGCCGACTTCGACCTTTATTCTTTACGAATGTATAATCGCGCGGTGGTCAAGTCAGGTGCATTACGAGCTGGTGAAGCAGGCCATGTCTCTGTACTGCCAGATGGAAAATTTGAGTTAAAGCGACTTTGACCTTTATTTGTTACGAGTGTGTGACTATAATCGCGCGGTGGTCAAATCAGGTGCCGTACGAGCTGGTGAAGCAGGCCATGTCTCTGTACTGCCAGATCGGAAAATTTGAGTTTAGGCGACTTTGATCTTTATTTGTTACGAATGTATGACTATAATCGCGCGGTGATCGGGTCAGCTGGAGTGCGAGCTGGTTAAGAAGGCCTTGTCCCTATACTGCTAGCTCAGGTTCGTCTATTGAGCTCAAGCGATTACTACCTTTATACACCTACCCTTCGAGTATATGACTATAATCGCGCGGTGGTCTGGCCAGGTGGAGTGCGAGCTGGTGAAGCAGGCTGTGTCCCTGTACTGCCGGTTGGGATTCGCAAGACATTTACGCCCTCCGCCTGCTCCTCAACACCCTTCCTGGCGAGCCGCCCTAACTGAACACCATCATCCACCGTGAGTATATAGATATAAAATCTATTTAAGCGTACCACATAGAATAACATCGATATAATGTAGATAAATAGATATTAAAAATATATCAGCTTGCCACATTAAATTACACCAAATTACACAGGTTTTTTTGTCGCAAGAGATTTTATTATTAATTTTCTCAAATGATACTCTTAATTTCCGTGAAGGGTAATAGAATGTACTATTAATATGTATCGTCCATCGTTAAGTTGTGATATGATATCAGCATATCATAATCTGCTCAACCGCTTCTTCTTCTGTACGGTGGGTGTTTTCCGCAACTCTACACCAGGTGCCTATTTTGCGTGAGAGGATGGCTTTAGTCATGCCATCCCAACTCCCCCAAAAGCTCAGCAGTCTCTTGGTGTCTCCGCAGGCCTCGAGTAGCGTCTGCGGGCTGCCCAGGTGTGTCATCCGTTGTCTGGTCATGCCTCTGCACTGTAGCTGGACGTGAGTGCTCGTCTTCTCTTCCTCCATGCAGGCTGTACACAGAAGACTGTCCAAGACACCTATTTTAAAGAGATGTTTATTAAAGTGTCCATGTCCTGTGAGAATGGTCACTATTTTTTCAAAGCATGTCTTGGTAACTAACAAAACTTACTTGCTAGCCGTGGGTCTATCTTAGGTATGGCCTCCCTAGCGTGCCTGCAGTCTGCAAGTCCAGCTCAGTATTCGTTGTTGTCCCAGGTATCGTTCCCTAATCCAACCTCGCAGTAGTCGGTATGGGATCGGTACGATTGGTTCTGGGCCAAATACCACAGTGTCCGACACTCTCCTGGCCAGACAATCTGCCGCATCATTGCCCCTTGACCCACTATGTCCTTTTATCCATTGGAGTATGACTTCGTTTTCGTTGGCTACTTCCATAAGTTTGCAGTGGAATTAAAAAACCAGGCCGGCCGTCATTATATTGTTGTCTAGCGTCTGGAGTACTGAGGCACTGTCAGAGAGTATCCAGATGTTCTTTCCCCTGATTGCACGTCGTGTGATGGCTTCAGCTGCTCTGAAAATGCCTATACTCTTCGCGTGAAAGACCGTATTGAGGATACCCAGGCTGTCTGATATATGAATGTTGATATCTTCTGAGAACAGAAATGTACAGTACCTGAGTTGGTTTTGGAGCCGTCAGTGTATACCCTTAGCTCCTTGTGCAGTCCTCGATCTGGATTGTCATCTTATAGTTGTATTCTATATTTTTTGTTAAATACGTACTGTCTAGGGATCATGTCGTTTTTCGCCATGAAGAAGGAGTATTCTTCCTCAATATCCTTTAAAATACGAGTATGTGGCGTGTTGTAGCCTCTCCACAAGCCCAGCATGTGGAGCCTAGTAGACGCACATGCTGCTTCTTGCTGCTTACGTTAAGAATCGTCTCTAGTGCTGCAGTTGGGGTGGTTTGCTCAACCGCTTATTTTGATATCGTATTTGAGTCAAAATGAGCGGTTGAGTTTCGAAATAAATAAATATGAATCAGTAGTCATATTTATTTATTATTCAAAGTGTAAAATTTTAATACATAGTTTTACAACTTGAAATTTATCTACACTTATTGCCGTACCTTATATGCCTTGCCCCTTGACATTTTAAAATTTGTTAAAGCAACTGTACATAACTAACATTAAATACATAAATATATAACTGCAATAATATTTTAGATATCGACAAATCACCCCGTTGACTTTCGACCCCAGTATGGATGATGAAGCCTTACAAATGGAGCCTGTGCTCATCAAAGAGGAGCCTTCCACGTCTAGACAGGTAAAAAAAGCGTTTCCCAATCAGATTTATATTGTAATAAATTAATGATTTATGTTCTTTGTTGCTTATTGTTTAAGACACTATTGATCCGAAAATGAAACAATGTATAAAGTGTTGTTAGTGTATGAATACTTCAATATAAGCCAGTTAATACACTGCTGTATTAAATTAAAAACCAAATCATTCATTCATTCGAATTATACTTTTAACTTTTATTCGATTTGATTTTCGTTTACTTAAGTCATAATAAGACTTGTTTTTGCTCTTATAATTACTATAATGTTTTCATAATTTTGGAATTTTCTAGAATTATGAAGAAATCGCAGAGGATAGTTCGAGCGGTGGAGGCGCTCGAAGAGTTGCAGTTTTATTCGACTCTACGTTAGCCGCCTATCTCATGATGGGGAATTTGTCTCCGGTAATACTTTTTTCTATTTAATATGAATTTTGCTAATAACCTTATTGATCTTTCTAATAAAATCAGTATGTCAATAACATACATGTTTGTTATTCTACTACTCCAAAACCATTCAATGGATTTGGATGATATTTGCTACATGAATCAATCCCGTAGTCAATATGAGATGAAATACTTGTGTATTTTATCAAAAAAAAAAAATGTCGAATAGAGAACAGGGGACCACGATATAAAATAATATATGAAGTAAACTTATATACTATGATGCCTGTGTTTCCAATTAGCGCTCAGAACTGTTCTGAGTGAGTGGGCAAACATTTTTTCGCTCGGTAGATGGAAACGAACGAACGAGATCGTTCAACGATGATCGGCAGAACTCAGTAAACGAATGCCTCTCTCTCTATATTTGAAAATGAAATTTGAATGAGCTTTATATTCGGAAAGAAATGTTGTATGGTACACTACTTAAACCACGCAGACGTGCGGCTTAGTACATTCATAAGTGTCTGATTTACATTATTGTTTACAGGATCTCAAAAGTCACGCCGTTACACTTTTTGAAGTAGGCAAGCTTTGTGACGAAAG
Organism: Chilo suppressalis; assembly: GCA_902850365.2. NCBI lineage: Eukaryota > Metazoa > Arthropoda > Insecta > Lepidoptera > Crambidae > Chilo > Chilo suppressalis. Next base: position 6,731,490 of record OU963912.1, on the reverse strand, counting down.
TTTGGATAGTTTATTGATGGAATTAGATAAGGTAAATATTATACTTTAAGATTTCAACTGATAAAATTTTAAATCTTATGTAGATGTAAACGAAAAAAACTAATTTGGTCCAAGTATTAAGTTGGAATCGAACCAGCGTGTATCGTTTAGCATAACATGTGAATTAACCTCAGAAAATATTGATTGGATTTTGTATTCCTAGTAACCATTCATATTCTAATCTAAATAGTACTTCTTGTAAGACTTCCAAACTTTAACCGCCTTATTACAAAACAAAGACTAAATTTAAACATGAATTAAAACTGGTGCTGTCACTTTTGTTCGGTAAAAATGAGACAGATACAACATTAGGTTTAAACCAAGGCTAACTTTATTCTGCGTTTTTGAATAAAGCCGTTATAGTTTGTTTATTGCTCATTTAAGTTTATACTCTGCCAACATTCTTTTGGTTGGGTTTTATATTATAAAAATATTTGAACAAACTCGCCAAGACTATTGCGACACTAAGTTTATGTAAATGTTAGGTGGCGGCGGACCCTGAGATAGAGGGCGAGGCTCGTCGCTATCTAGCGGCTGCGGCCTGCCTCAGGATAGCGCTGCGGACGCTACGGCCCAAACTGAGGCCGCTAGATCTGCTGCGTTGCGAAGCGCTGCACGCGCTCGGACCGCAGGCCAAAGCGAGGCTACTGGCTACCAAGTATAGGTTTGTTGTCCAGCCAGCCTATTTGCAAAATGTTTAGGCTTCCGTACCTCAAAAGGAAAAAACGGAACCGTTATAGGATCACTTTGTTGTCCGTCCGTCTGTCAAGACCGTTTTTCTCAGGAACGCGTGGAGGTATCAAACTGAAATACATATCTAATACTCATGTCTACTGCCACTTGGAGCTGTGATAAAATCAAACTTCTAACCGTAAATTTTTAGTTACACCATTATGTATAATAAAAACTATTTTTGAAATTTTTTATGTTACTACCTCTTTTCTCATGAACGTGTAGAGGTATTAAATTGAGTTTGTACGGAACACTCAGTGCGCGAGTCCGACTCGCACTTGGCCGGTTTTTTTGACATTTACAGTGTGTAACTCAAGAGAAAATTGCATATCCATCGATGCTTTTCAGAGCAAGTACCTTAGTGGCGTTGTTGTAAACCAGTAGTGGACTACTAAATAGCTCGGTTATTACTTCTACGTATTACGTATTTTCACTTCCATCTCTTAAAAGCAGTTAGCGAATAGGATACCGCTACAGGATACCGCTGCGGACGTTGCGGCCCAAACTGAGGCCGTTAGGACCGTAGGCCAGGACAAGACTACTGGCCATCAAGTACCTGTATATAGGCCACCACTGAAAGGTAGTGTTATTATACTGCGGTCCTCTGTAAGGTGGAGGTACTTCGCCAGACGGGCGCTCCAAATCAGAAGCAGAAAATAAAATTAATTAATTAATAATGTCATGCTACAGGCTAGCGATCTCGACGGCGCCTCTATGCCGCGAAGCCCGAGCAGGGGCGGCCGCTGGAGCCCTGCCACATATAGGGCCCGCGCCCACCGAGTCGGCCACGCCCTGGATGCGGCTTTACCTTTACCACGTGGCTGGGTATGGACCGCCCACCTTGCTGCTCACTAAAGGTAAGATATTGATCTGTTTTGTTGATGAAATCATGGGGTTTGAGAAAGAAGCCGGAGTCATTCTAAATAAACGCAGTGTTTTCTTCTTATTTCCCCTTTTATAACTGGGTTAGAAAATGCAAGATATTTGAAGACATAACCATTATAACCACACTAGCTCTAAGGCAAGCAATGAATAGCTCCTTATAACCTTTTTTCTAAAATTAACTAAAATTGATGTCCTCTAAAACTTTAGTACATCACCTTACTGTCGATGACTTCCGCAGCGTAAGCGATATAAGGTTATTTTTTTGCTATTTTTTTCACACCCTGGGTTACATTATCGAAATTTTCATACGGAACCCTAATTTTTTTGAAAATACTCTATAGCCTATGTTCATCAGGGATAATGTAGATTTTTTATTTATTTATATTTTTTAGGTTTATTCTAATTATTTTGATGTGCCTCTAATTTGCATGGTGTTTGAATATAGCTACAGCCTTTAATATTGTAGTGTCTTATTAATAATAAATACCTATTTCCAACATACACACCAATAAGCCTAACCCCAAATTAAGTACTGTAAGTATTGTATAATGGGATGCTAGGATAACGGATAGAACACTTATACTGATACATTATATATGTCTATCATTATACACGAAATACATATAAACATCCATGACTTAGGTACATATGCTCGTATTCATCACAAATATCTGCCCGCTGGGATTCGAATCCGGGAACTCTTGAGTAGCCGGCGCAATGAAAACCAGCGTACATACCACTTTAATTGTTATCGTTTTTCTGCCAGGTACAGTCCTCCGCTGCGTGCCTCGCGCTCTGCTCGGTTACTCCCGCCTCTGGGTGTGGTGGTGGGGGGCGGAGGCCGCGCTAGAGGGGGGAGCTCCTCTGTCCGCCGCTGCAGCCCTAGCTGCCGCCAACCAGGCCCTACGCAGGGCTCCAGTCTTACTGCAAGCGGCTGCAGTAAGGACCCCGCACGCGGCTACACATGTCATGTTTCCGCCCGCGACTGACCCAGGTGAGGTCACCGCCTACGTCAACGTATTTTTGTGTTTATGCAGGCAAGCGAGCTGGCAGTCCACCTAATGGTAACTGGTCTCTGCCGCTCTTGGACACTTGCAACACTCATTAGTTGCCGACTCTGAAGGAAAAGGTTTACTCGCCTTTTGAAGACTGCCATATCATAGCTAAGGGGGGAAACCAGTGAGGTAAGTTTGTTTTAAATCTTGCTGGTACGCGAATATTGCTGGTACGCAAGAAAATGGAACGCTCGTATCGCATGGTGCTAGAACGCCAAGCGTCCAGATGGTGGTGGTAGGGGGCGAAACTGCTTTCTGCGGCTTATGGTGCAGTGAAGGAACTTGGCCACTGACACCAGATTAAATAATTCCTCGGAATACTGTCCATTGTATAGACCAGTCGTTTTAGTGACGAGGACCACCTCTTACGATTTGCCCCCTCCCCCTAAAATTAAGAAATCAATGAGGGTCTTTACTTATATTCTTTCGAATGGCTTCGAGTGCTTCCAGAGGGTTAGACCACCGAACCTTCACCACCCATCTCATGTTCCTGCCCCTGACCTAGGTGACGTCACCGTCCCCGTCTATGTCAAAAGTGCAGGCCTCACGTCAGTCCCCGGGTTTGCTGCGAGCGGCCGCAGTGATGTCACCACCCATCTCATGTTCCCGCCCCCGACCCAGGTGACGTCACCGTCATCGTCTACGTCAAAAGTGCAGGCCTCACGTCAGTCCCCGGGTTTGCTGCGAGCGGCCGCAGTGATGTCACCACCCATCTCATGTTCCCGCCCCCGACCCAGGTGACGTCACCGTCATCGTCTACGTCAAAAGTGCAGGCCTCACGTCAGTCCCCGGGTTTGCTGCGAGCGGCCGCAGTGATGTCACCACCCATCTCATGTTCCCGCCCCCGACCCAGGTGACGTCACCGTCATCGTCTACGTCAAAAGTGCAGGCCTCACGTCAGTCCCCGGGTTTGCTGCGAGCGGCCGCAGTGATGTCACCACCCATCTCATGTTCCCGCCCCCGACCCAGGTGACGTCACCGTCATCGTCTACGTCAAAAGTGCAGGCCTCACGTCAGTCCCCGGGTTTGCTGCGAGCGGCCGCAGTGATGTCACCACCCATCTCATGTTCCCGCCCCCGACCCAGGTGACGTCACCGTCATCGTCTACGTCAAAAGTGCAGGCCTCACGTCAGTCCCCGGGTTTGCTGCGAGCGGCCGCAGTGATGTCACCACCCATCTCATGTTCCCGCCCACGACCCAGGTGACGTCACCGTCATCGTCTACGTCAAAAGTGCAGGCCTCACGTCAATCCTCGGGTTTGCTGCGAGCGGCCGCAGTGATGTCACCACCCATCTGATGTTCCCGCCCCCGACCCAGGTGACGTCACCGTCATCGTCTACGTCAAAAGTGCAGGCCTCGCGTCAGTCCTCGGGTTTGCTGCGAGCGGCCGCAGTGATGTCACCACCCATCTCATGTTCCCGCCCCCGCCCCACCCAGGTGACGTCACATGCCTCTGCCCCTGTGTTACTTTTCCCGTGTCGTAACGTATCAAACCTATATTTAAAATGGGTTTTAATTCAAGCAAATTTTACCCAGCTTTTAATATAATTAGATATATGGAAAGATATATAAATACAATAATGTAAATCATATACTAAATAAAATATGTCAACATAATAACACAGTAGGTTATTATTCAAATTAAGGTTAGCGATGTCGTACAAACCAAAGAACAGATTGCCAACACTGTTTCTTCGGTAAACAACCTACGCACCGCTCTAAAATCATATTTTTTTTGCAGAGTCTCAATCGTTGTGGACTCGGCACGCCGGCCTCCGTCGACTACTGCACAGGTTGAGGTTACACCGGTCAGTGGGATACGTGACGCTCGCGGATATAGGCGTTCCCGATCTGGGATGTGCTCATCCGCCCGTGACTGTACAATTAGGTCTGAATAACGCATATACTATCAGTGAGGTGCTGGCGAACTAAACGGTATTTACATAAAATTAAATTACAGGAGCTGTATAAAACTGAATGAGATACCAACAGAGAGCTTTTGGCATGGATTTTAATTTATTTTAGTAATTTTAACACTGTTTTAAGCGGTTTTGATTGAAAATTATTTGAGAGTCAAATTCAACGGGCCCGAAACCTCCGGACAGTAAAAAACATGTATTTGACCATATGCGTAATTATACCGTTTTGCTTGCCAGCTCCTCATCTGTTATCTATCTCAAAAAAGTATCGTTCGTTTTTAGACGGAACATAATAAGCCGTGCGTTTTACTTTACATTACAGCATGCGTGTGTATTGTAATAGATTATGATATTGAAATTGGTGCAATAAGAGACGCTTTACGAGCAAATGTGTTATAAAATTACTTTATTTATTGTTTTAGTCCCACCGCGTAAAAAGAAAGAACACTGTGGAATAGCAAAACCGATCAGTGAAATATCGCTATCATCGACTGATTCCACAGAGAAAACTACCGCAGACTATTCAAAGAGGTTGCAGTCACCCATAGAGTCTCACTTCGCGGTGACGCCTACCATAGACAGTAAAACTAGTTCTCCCGCCAATGGCTTCACGAGCGCTGAATGTGGACAGTTACTGTGCGAGGAATTAGATAATCTGGCCATTGATAGCACGAAAACATCGCATCAAAGCAAAGAGTCAATAGCCGGTTCGGACGATATAATGCCTATAAATTCTGTATCCACAAGCATCGAAGACTTGAAAGAAAAAGCGGATGAACTTAAAAGACGCGTTGAGAAATCGACGAGTAAAGAATCGATAGCGCTTTCTGACGATTTAGTTCAGATTAATTCGACGTCTGTCAGCGTGGAGAACTTAAAGTTCGACAGTAAGAAGGGCAGTGACACGTTTAGCGAGAGATCGATGAGTCAGTTGAATGATTTGATGAGTCCAGCTGAAGAGTCAGTGTCGATGTTTACGCAACTGTCGAACAAGTTGACCGAGATGACGGCAGAGGGTGACAGTGGGATTGACACCGCACATAACTTTTCTGATGAAGAGTCTTGTAAACCTGAGGTAAGCATCTCATAGATAATTTTATTCGAATATCACCCCCATTTAATATTTTCATTACTGCTTTTATTGGCAATAGGGTATTTACAGTATTAAAAATAAAGGGCCAATTGTTAGCATCAGTATTTAGAATGAATATTGGCAGGGATTTTTACTAATTTTACAAAAAAAAAAACATAATTTTACTAAAAACCTACGAAAAAGATAATAGTTTTCTTATCTATTGTCACGTGATCCAAAACGCTTGGGATTGGCGGAGCCTAAAATGATGTCACACGTAAGTAAATTTCCGGTTAAAGTGACATTACAATGTATCGTTTGACGTTTTAATAACAATCGTGTGACGTCACACACTAGTAAGACGCCATATTGTCCAGAAAAACGTTTTCGCGGCAACTTGAAAATAGTTATTGATTTGGAGTTTGGTTTTCGAAAGATAGTAACCATTCGTCCGGAGATGTCATATCAACTATCGTTAAGCTTAAAAGTTTTGCATTGATGTTTGAATCCAGCCTGGTCCGACTGTGATTATTGGAATTATTTGTTGTAAAACCTTTTATCTAGCAGTTAACTTAAAGGCTGATCATGAAAGTTTTGTATCTGCAAAAAGACTCCAGGCGAGAACTTCAATTCGAGCTAAATATCTGTTGCGCTACTACTTACTTTCTTAACATCAATATTTCAAATGATTTATCTGTAATACAATACTACTTTTTATATATTGTTATAGAAATGGACAATCCTTGATCTTCAGTTCGGCATTCCATTGTTTGATGAGAGCTTATGCGAAAAGATATGTAATTTTATAGTTGACAAAATAGCAAAACCTGATTTGTAAGTATCCATTCATTATGTTTTAAGGTTATGTTTAATGGGATCGGTATTAAATTTAATTAAATTTATTTACAGATTAGATAAAGTGAAAGAAGATAATGATTTCATACGTGCTGATGTACTGAAATTTGTGTCCCAGTGTCAAGTAAGTGTTTAAACTATAAAAAATCTTACACCTGAAGACTAACAAATGAAACGTTTCTTTTTCGTTCTCGAGCACTAAATAAAAACTACCAGTACTACAACTTATGTATAAGTTCTTAAAGTCTGTTTTTTTATCTTGGAGACAAAAATCATTTTTTTTTTTCATATTTTCATTTTCCTATGTTGCGTTTTATAATATTTAGTTATGGTTTTAATTTATGCATCTAATATAGAGATAAGTTTGTAGAGAAACTATTCAGGATTGATTTAAGACATAAATGAAGCCTGGATGTACAGTAGAATTCGAATTATTAGAGGGAAATCCGGCCGTGAAAAACTAAGTAGATGGTTACACAGCTGAGGGGGTATACTAAGTAAAAATTAAAATCTCTTCCTAGTTTTAATATCATTTTTGCTTTTAAACGGAAATTTGGATTTTGAAGACTGTTTTTATTTTCTGATATTATATCAAAGAAACGACATACAGGCAAATATGCCGCTAGGTGGCGAGCGGTCACTGTGGCTCATAGAATTTCTCATAACTAAAAAACAGACTGTAGGTGATAAAAACATTAACATTTCTTGTAATATATATATATATATATATATATATATATATTTAAGCGTTTAACTGCTAGATGTTTAAATCTAAAGTCCCGTCCCGTTTGTTACCTGTCCCGCGTGGGTTTTGTTTTGTAAAAATATCTTTAGAATTAACATATCTATTTCTTTTTTAGTATTATCCGGGGGAAGATATGGGGATCGTGAAACGGGGTACGTTAGTACCTTTACCCCGGAAGAACCTCGTATTTGAAAACGGTAGAATAAGCGAGTGGACTGGCAAATGATTCGCCGTCCTGCTTGCACGCGCCATATCCACCCATCGACAATGCCTTGTGAAAGAGACAGCTTTACCCGTACCGTCTTTAGGTTTAATAGAGATTTTATTATGCGATGTAGTAAATATCGGCTGATGATTAAAGTATAGCCTTTATCACACAAGACTATCTAAAACTGTCAAATCTATTCGTAAACTTTTAAACCATATTATGTTTTACATAAAGTTTAAACCAGATTGAGGCATGTCTTGGTAGTCTCATATGTCATTGACTGTACATTCACAAAGTTTTAAGGAAATAGCTTTTATAGACTTAACTATAGTTACAAAGAACGTGAAACTACTAAAACACAAATATAATGTTTAAGTTATACTTAAAATAAAATATAAACAAAGGATACTAGAAGGTCAATTATAAAGTCAAATAATGTTATGTCCATCATCAAGCCACAGTTTTGATGTTAGTATCGTAAAATATAAACTTATGTAGTCCAAAGCGTTTAAGTTTCTAATAATCATTATTGGTGTGAAACTACTACACAAAACGAATTAGAAATGTTATGGAAGCATTATTCTTTATTAAAGACCGCAAAAACTTGTCTTTAAACTCATACAACTTAACTTCAGTACTAACGCGACACGCACACAGAAGAAACAAAGTACTTTAACAAATGAAATATCTGCAAATGTATTCGGCTATCCATTCATTGGGTAAGATAATGTTAAATTGAAATCCCAACCAATCCTACTATCGGCGTGTTGATCGCATTTTTCTCCCCGCCCACTTGATCGCAGTTTGCGTAAAACTTTATGCGCAGTTTGTATTCCATATTATTTGTAATTGCTTGACTACACCCCTTCTATGCAAGCAGTTGGAGGATTTGTCCGCGTTAAAAGAATATAGTGGTGTCGATTCTGGCATAATTTTCTAAACCTAAACTTGACAACAGTGTAACCTTGTCATTGTCTATACGATTGAAAAGGAGAGACTGATGTTAAATTAAGTTTTAAGTTTAAAGATTCATGCCAGAATCGACACCAATATGTGTTTTTGCATAATATAATGTAATTAAGATTGCGTATTTGCGTGCCAGATTAGACTTTCAGGTCTGTAGTAGTATAATACCAATAATAACTTAATAATAAATCCCAGTGACCGTCATTTTAGATTTGCAATAACACCTATGTGTACGTTGTTCTAAATCCATGAGGGTGTTTAGGAAAATTGACGCCACCAGTTGGCGCTACTGTGACCTGAGGCCTTTTGTATGAAGTTTTTGGCGCGAATTATCGAACGAGCATTTAAATTGATCCGTAGACTATGACGACATAGGTGATTTGACGGATGAGTGGACCTTTCGTCTCAGTGCTGCCACCTGGTGCCCGTCATTCCAGAAAACACTCAACTTGTGTATCCTAAGAAGTTTGCATATCGAGTTTGCAAAAAGTGGTACCTATCATTAGGTTTATAAAAGATTCAATTATAATTGACCTTATTGACCGCATATTCGTTTTTTTATATGTGTAAATATTTATTCTCCTTCTTTGTTTTTGTTATAAATGTAATGTAAACATAGTGTAAAAGAGAAATATCATGCTTAATTATTATTATTATTTAATGCGCAAAAAAGTATGTATTGTGATTGTCCTGTATTTTTTATTTTTTAAGTTATATAATACATTAAAATTATTAGAGCTGTTCTCTTCGAGATACACTACTTATAAAGCATTTTGTAAATTACTGACGAGAATGATTAGATATTGTTAAATGTGAGTTATAAATGTGTTGTGTGAAGGCCCTGCTTCACAAATAGCGTCCTTATTAAAAGTAAGAGTTGTGTAATTCTAATAAGTCTCCATATCGCCTGTCTTACTCTTTAAGATTATTCTTATATAGTGTCAACGCTTTGTCAGTTTGCTTTAACTATGACGCACTAACTTACTTCATTAATATAAATGAAAATTATCGACTTATTTACAGCTCATTGAGTCACCACAATAAAATTATATTCATTGTTACCACACTCAAACTTCTTGAGCAACGATCACAGACAAGAAAGCCTGCGTAGTAGCAATTTTACATACAGAAACGTCTACTATGCAAGTTTATTTGTCTGAGGTTTTGCTAAGAAGACCTGTATTTACTATCCGTTTGCTTCGAGTTGGCCTTCGCAAACCGTTACAAAATGTGTCACTGGCCAATCACAAGCACGTCAACCGGTACCGATAATCAATAGGGTCGACTAGTAGGATCTATCTAGGAAATAGAGGTATAAGAATAGAGTGGGAAAAGCGGCTCTAAAAGTGTCCGTCTAGTAGAAAGATAAAGAAGATGAGGGACCGCTAGCTATCTCTCTCTCTTGTGACGCATGGCATCCAATGGCATCACGTCGAAATAGTTACGGAATACAGAATAGCTTATGGTTGCTAATGCTCATGCGCGATTAGAGAGAGGAAGCTAGCGGTCTTTCATCTTCTTTCTCTTTCTATTAGAGGGACACTTCCACTTGTAGTAGAGTCTATATCTCCCCTACTCTATTCTTATACCTCTATGGTTGGCCGTCGATAACCGTTACAAAATGTGGCACTAGCCAATCACAAGCACATCAACCGGTACCGATGACCAATAGGGTCTATCTAGGCGCGCGGTGCGGTGGTGCAACTCGAAACGAAACAGTAGTATTTATAGAACGTTTTTTTAAAGAAAAATATCTACTTACGTTTGAATATCTGTTGTAAAATTAGATTTTATTATGTACTTATACACACAGCAGCTCTTCAAATGTTCAGCCTAAAGGTAATACCGCACTAGGCGGAACTGCACTGCAGCTCAGCGAAGCGATAGTACTAGACGAAGTTCGGTATATCGCACTGAAAATGCAGCGGCGTGACACTTTTGTCCGTTAGTTGGTCGGCAACCACTCATCATAGTCATAGTGTCACTGCTTTACGAGGAAGAAGAAAGGCTAAAGCAATCAAGAAAAAACCAAGACTATGGATTCATGTCATTCCAAAATCGAGATATGAAGAAGAAGAATATCATGTACTTGCCACGGCTTAAAAGAGACTTAAAAATATTTCATACATATTTCATAAATATGAAGGGACGCGTCGCGGTCGCGCTGCTTACTATAAACGCACCTAGCGGCAACGGAACTGCGCGTTGCGACACTGCGCGTCAATTTTGCTTGGTTACCCAACTCTGTAGCGTCGTGTCGCACTCGCGCAGCGTAGTTCTATTGCCACGTAGTGCGGTATGTTTAATACGTTTTATTAGAAACAATCTTTTGAAGTGCAGTGTCGCGTCGCTCCGCTGCAGTGCAGTTCCGCCTAGTGCGGTCTTACATTTAGTGGTAAAGTTAAAGATCATAGTTGATTGCACTGTTTTTTTGTGGTAGTCTGCCGCGCTGTTCTTAGCGCAGAAATGTACATAATATTATATGCAATATTCATCATATTTTAAGAAGTATAAGTAGGTCCCAACTTTATAGTTAATTTATTTCAAATTTATTAATCTCAACCAATTTATTTATATTGTGCCATTGTATTACTTTCTCTTATTTTTTGTTTAAGGTAATATTGGACTAGATAATATTTTTGTTAACCTCTTAACTTGTCTGAGAGCATTTTTATGTATTCATTGAATATTATAAGCCGAATTCTATATTATTTGATTAACAACCATTGTCATTTACTAGATTTAACGCCTTATTCCAAAATTCGGACTAAAGTTAGTCTTGATTGAAATCTAATGTTGTCTTTTTTTTAGCAAACAGAAGTGACAGCATCAGCTTTATTTAGTCCTTAGGTTTAACTTTAGTCTACGTTTTGTAATAAGGCGGAATAAGTTTAAGGCTGGTTTTAGTTTAGGTGCATACATGAAAAAATCACTCAGTATTTAATCTTGTTATTTTATGAAGAAAATATTTTATTTTAATGTTATATTTGTGATAAAAATAATCATAATGGAACATACATAAGAATGTTCTATGTGCACTTAATAAATAATTTTATAAAAGTTTATTCATTAATTTAACTTTGCTATGAAACCTTTTAACCAAAGTGTAAAAAAAACTGGACAGAAGTGGCAGAAGGCATTTCCATGTATATGCGACGAATGGAATAAATTAGTACGTAAAAAACTCTTTAACACAAAATAAAAACCGACTTCAGTAAACAAAACCACTAAAATGTATGAAATAATGCATTTTCTTACTTATATCTACAGTGAAAGTCACATTATCATTTGTATTCGGTGCCATGAATATTGATAGATCTGAGTGTCCATTTACAACTTGGGTTGGCATGGCTCCGACTCCAAATGTAAATTTGACTAAATGAGCAAGTAAAATAACTAAACACGATATGTGTATTATTCCGTTGTTTATCTCCTAAAGGATTTATCAGATCCTCACCAAATTAATATGGGACCATCTCGCTAACAATCTATTCCAAACAAAAAAACAATCACCAAAATTGGTTGGCGTGATATTCAGTTATTCGTCTATTTGTCGATGAAAAATTTAAGGTATGTAGTTTTCTTATAGATGCCATTGTCAGAACTGCCGAATTGAAATGGGAACACAACACACGGGAAGTACCAGCTTTCAATTAAAAATGAATCATCAGAATCGGTTCATTCAGTCGAAAGTTATGAGGTAACAAGCACAAGCATAAAAAAAACGACGGGTTGGAATATTAACGTTGTGCATTTTTGATATTTTGGAATGGTTAGGGAATGATTTTGCACGAATTCCTTTAAATTATCTGTATAAAAGTACTATTATGTGACTATTATGTATGGGGTAGAATACAATATTTATTTATTGCGCTATCGTACACAAACATGACAATTTATATTACATTAAAAAAAGTTTATCTCTCAGAAAAATCAACTTACATGAATCACATTTAAGCGCGCCTAGCGACATATTGTAAAAAAAAAATCATTTTCTTCCCAATAAAGCTGCCACGTGGTCGTCCTAGATAAAGGCTTATTATTATAATACGATAAAATAAAATATTGCTATGTTTCGTCCAATTTATTGAAAGTCAACAACCTTTCCAATTTTATTGTGTGTCATGATGCGATCAGCCCACGTGTTTAACCTGACGCGAGTTTAACATTTTTTACCCATACAAAAAAAGTGTACAACGCCGCTAAAGAAGTTTTCACTTCAAAAATCGAATTGAGAACCTCCTCCTTTTTTTTGAAGTCGGGCCATCGTCAATGATGATGTTTGATTCCTGGTAGAAATACTATAGCGTCCTAATCGTATTTGGTTAAATTTATATCACCGCAGAATGGAATGCAATGAAATTTTTGTAATCAAATTACTTTGTCATTTGTCTAACTAACACAAACTAAATATACAATTTCGCAATTAGCTGCAGACGACAACCGCAGGCGACACTGCGGCTAACCGTGCCTCAGTCACTCCAATACTTTCGAATACCGAGAGTATAGTGTTGTCTCTTTTTGGCTAGCAATATTTTTCAACATTACTTTTTTTTCAACAAACAATATTCATGACAAAGAAAGAAATTAAATTTAATAAAAATGAAATCTAAAGACTTACGACTGTAATGTTACACCATGAGCTTTATTTGTATTTCTGGAATTGTTAGAGCACTTTCGGAAGGCACACGACGGTATTATAATACACTTTTCTTGCAAAATATAGGAATTGGAAAAATATGGGAGTTAGCTCATTCGAGTATTGACATATCGGTGCGGTCAAACTGTGGTAATGGCATATCTAAAGCTTCAAATCTTCGGTGTGACCTCTCTGCGTTTGGCGACACCACTGGAACTGCAGTCTGCGGTCGCTGCACGCCGCAACCGCAGGCTACGTGCCGCTGTTGCAGGCCGCAATGTCGCCGCGCTGGGAATCAATTTCTTAGAGATTCATAGAAACTAGTGGTGTAGTCTGCAGCTGCGGCCTGTGGTCTGCGGTTCAGTTCGGACTTGTACCTTCATAGAAACTAGTAGTGTCGCCTGCAGTCTGCAGCTGCGCCCTGTGGTCTGCGGTTCAGTTCGGACTTGTACCTTAAAGGTACAATTCCGCAATGGGCTGCAGACGACAAGCGCAGGCGACACTGCGGCTGACCGTGCCTTAGATGCATTGTGCAGCCACGGCATGTCGCCGCGCTCTGAATAAATTTCATAGAGATTCATAAAAACTAGTAGTGTCTTCTGCAGTCTGCAGCTGCGGCCTGTGGTCTGCGGTTCAGTTTGGACTTGTACCCTAGATTCGGTGAATCTACTAATCTATTCAGATATGTAAGCCTCCCGATTACATAAATTATGTGAGGATGGACTATACATTGGAGATGATTACTCCCTATATTCAAAGAGAAAATCTAAACCAACTAATCGGCCGTGCACACACATCCCCGGATAGGTCGGGCCCGGCGCGGTTGGATGGGCGCTCGCGACACCGACCCATTTGACAGTCTGGCGTACCGGTTCGTCGCTTCCATACACTGGCGGATTAGTCGCAGCGCAACCGATGGTGGACAAATCCGCCGGACCGGTCCGTACGTGAATGGTAGCCTTTACGGAGACGAAGTCGCGGTCACGTACATGTAAATAAGAGTTGTTTATTGAAAAAAACTAACTTCTACCGTTAGGTGTATTTTTTATGTTAAAGTATTAAACAATAATATAGTATCAAACAAGCATATGATCCACGATGGTAATGGCGGTAAATGGCGTTCACCATAGCATACATAGACGCTTGCGATGCAATACAAAAATCTCGCGCCGTTGCCTACCCTGACCTAACCCCTATCCCGTGGAGCCCTGGAACTTCACTCACCGACAGAAACACAACACCAACAAAAGGTAGTAAGTATTATTTTACTGTGGTCTTTTATAAGGTGACGGTTACTCCTCAGACGAGCGCTGCAATTCGAGCGGAAAATCCGTTTTGCCTTCCCTACCTCTCTTAAAAGCTTCCTTGAACTAAAATATATGAAATACTGAACAATTACTCTGAGTACTGAACATTAGTCACGTCACCTCTCATTTAAAAAAAATACTTTTATAAAAGTTAGTCATTCGTATTACTTAACATTAATAAGAGATTATGTACAGTAATTGTGTGACTGTGTGTACTGTTTTTATTGTTATGTTGTTATGTCACAGATTTGTGATTTCTGATAATTTTTATCTATGTCATTTTTGTTTAACTTGTCATTTTGACGTTTGTTATTTCTGACAGTGACGTCTCCCTCAAAAGGACTGCGTTGATTGTTTTCTTGGTTTTATTGTTAATTTCGTTGGAAAAAGAATCATTCATACGCGCTTAAAACAAAACAATAGTGGCAGTGGCAGCACAGCAAAAACTTAATCAAAACACAATGGAAGTTGATCAGTTCGCGATCGAATGGAGCTGCACCGGCGAGGGATCGCGGCTTCCCCTCATTGACGAATCGTCGGCTTTGGGAACGCAAGCACCCAAGGACAGGTCGGTAAACTTTACAGACGATGATAAACTCGTAGTACGTTGTATCTATCAGTTTCATAATAATTTTGCGCAATGCGGAGTTCTTGCTACCACGCTGGCCAAAAATGGTCAACACCGTAACGGCGTCGTTATAAGAAGTTAATATTAATTTGCCACCCACACTCGCATTAGTAGTCACGATAGTCACGACTATTGAGAAATAGTCATTTCGACCAAAATGTTTTAAAGTAGCTTAATTTTTTTAGTAGGTTGAATAAATTTTTAAGGCTTACTCATCCTACCTGCTGATTAAACTGATAAGAATGGCACTAACTATACTAGTGATAACAAAAATATTCATTGTTGGTGCAGGTTTAAGGCACCTTTGAGAGATGAAAGTTTGTTATTTTATTAATGATGTAGTTCACTTTAAGGAGTAACTAAGCTTAACATTCATTAGTCAAAAGAAATCTAATTACTTACTTTGGCTAAAAATAATATTGAAACAATTATATATAAAATTTATTTGAAATTTTATTCTTATGACTTGAAAGGTCAATTTGTTGGAATATGGACTTAATTACATAATAGATATATGTGGGTTCTTTATATAATTTCTATTGATTATAAAAGGTATGATAGATTATCTGATAGCATCTATACTGCAAATTATCTATAGATATTTTATGTCAATTTTAGTCTGATCAATGAATGCACAAAGAGGGATTTGTTTTACAATAAAATTTATTTGTGTTATTGTTTATAAAATAGACTCAAAGTATCTTTAAAAAGATCAAAGCAAATTGTTAAACATCTTTGCTTTGTTAAAAATGTATTATATTTAATTTTTTAATCCAAAAGAAATATGAAACTAATAATCAATTCTAGTAAAGCTGTGTTGTAGACTTGCCTATTGCAAATTGTTTCCCATAGTTTATTTTTGTTTATAATTATGTGATTATTTAGTAACCATGACATTTGCATTACGTGTTAATTATGTACTGCTCCTACTCGAGGCTGCAAAAAATTTATTTTATTATTATATTTATGTTACAGGTTAATAGCAGTGTTGGATCAGGTTGAAATGAGAGTGGAGCGACTAAGAAGAGACACAGTGCGAATTGAAGAGGAGAAGGACTCTTTGCTCTCCACTCTAGACAGTGTGAAGCACTCGGATCTCCTCACTGACATTACTGAGTGTAAGTTTTAAATATTATTCATGTAGGCCCAGTGCTAATTGAAGGTACTAAAAACTGTAGATTCAGCTGGGAAGAATGGCTTAACATATCTTCCAAGGTTCAGAGGAGCTCGAAATTATAAGTCACCCATCTAATGACCAACCATTGCCAAATGCACTGCCTGCCTGTGCCATCAACTTCCCCCAAATATAATTTCTCTATAAAAAAACAGTTTGATAATTGTAATGTAATATACTTTTGTGTATTTATTTAGTTGCAGACTAATCCAATTGGATTTTTTTTTAATAAATAAAATTATCCCTTTTTCCCTTTTATAAAAGAACCAAGTTTACATATGGTGTGAATGCAATAAAAGCATAAAATGGATCCTTAGCTATTTCTTTAGGTTTACAACAGAACAGTTATTTCAAAAACTATTATGATGAATATTTCTGCAGCAGTAAGCTGGCAAACACATTAATTTCTAGACTTCAATTTAGATCTTCCAATAATAAAAATTATATTAGTGTTTTGTGTCACTGCACCTAAAATTTAATTGACCATGAAAATTTATCCATTAAAGTATTGCCATGCATGAAAACATAAGAAAGAAATATTGATTTGATTGTTTTTTTATTTTAAAATTAATCTTAAGACATAATAATGACTAACTGACTTTCTTTAATATATAAACCTAGATTATAATAACAACCATGTTTATTGATTTATTATTTAATTGGTTTATTTTTATTGACATATTTATTAATTTAAATTATTGACAAATTTTGACGACCTCCGTGGCCGAGTGGTTTGTACGCCGGGTTTCATGGTGTCGCCGACTCGAGAGGTCCCGGGTTCGAATCCCGGTGGGGGCAGATGTTTAGTGTGATAAACACGAGCATTTGTACTCCAGTCATGGATGTTTAATATGATTTATATATAAATATACTTATATATGTACAGTATATGTATTCTATACGTTACCCTAGTACCTCATAACACAAGCCTTATAGTGCTTACTTTGTGGCTAGGCTAATTGGTGTGAGTGTTGGAAATAATAAAAAAAAAATCATAAATTATATTTTATAAATGAATTTCCTAAATAATAGTTACAAAATTAAAGTACTAAATTAAATAAAACTAGTTTTTACGGGTTAATGCACGAAACTTTATTTATTTATTGACGTTTCGCAGCCTTTACTTTTTATTTAATTTTGTCCGATGGTAGCTCGACAAAATTAAATAAAAAATTGATTCTGACGACGCAGCCTGTAAAGGCTGCGAAACGTCAATAAATAAATAAAGTTTCGTGCATTAACCCGTAAAAACTAGTTTTATTTACTAAATTAAACTATTACTGTAAGTAAATAAGATCAATTTCAGTAAGTTATATTATAAAATTAATGAAATCAGATGACATTTATGCATGATTTGAGAAATGTTGTTTAATGTAAATTAAGTTCTTCATTATAAATACATAATTGTTTATAAATGAATTTCTCTTTTGTAAATTATTATTTATAAGACACCATGTATTTCGATACCCTGTCAGGGTTCATGTAAGGTACTTTATGCATTTTTGTAACCATCTATGTAACGGCATGAGTGCAATAAATTGAATTGAATTGATAATGTAGTGAGTGACTGCCTTCAAATTGTTTGAATATGCTATTGTTTCCTCCATATGTTTCGTAATATATGACATTGAATACTTCATCAGTACCCAAAGCACATACATGGGTAGCACAATAGACATATAAAAATTCACCTGCAATACCAAGTGTAATGAAATAAGTGACAGAACCAGAGTTGGCTATCAAAATATTAAATTCAATATTGCCTGCAGACTGAATATTTGATAATTTGTATATGGTTATGTTTAATCACACTATCACACTAATATTATGAAGGCGAAAGTTTGTGAGTGTGTATGTTTGTTACTTCTTCACGTCTAAACGGTTGGAGCCTTTTTAATAAAATTTGGCATGGAGTTAGCTGACACCCTGGATTAACACATAGGCTACGTTTTACTGCGGGAAAATATCCCTAATAAACCGCAGGTAACACCGCGAGGCACAGCTGGTTATGTATAATTTTCACTCTGCATGTTAATGCAGTGCAACGAATGTTGTTACTCGGTTATTTTCCTGTATATAATAAAAGTAAACACATAAATGACTAAAGTTCAAGTACACAACACAGGTACGTGATTGTTGCTGGCGTTTAAATTGGTAATAAATGGTAATTTTTTACCATGTAGTTTGTAAAGAGCGTAACTATGCGTAATTTCAGTTAGAGAAACCCCGCGCACGTCAAAATTTCTTTTACTGAATAGACAGAGAGTGGACTGTTTGCGTACCCTATCCAACAGTCAAGTAAAGGTCACAGCTCATTCACACCCAGAACCCGACCAGCACCGCTTTAACTTGGTTGATGCGGTTGATATTCTTTGGGTGGATTTCTATGGATATGCGCTCACTACATCAACTCCATACCGTCACCTGATCGTCTCGCTCGCAAGCTGTCTGCGCGCGGGCGGTCTACTCGGTGACCACCCGTTGCCGTGTGCTAGCCGCTGGTTGTAAACGTGCTGCTCCTGAGTGGACCGCGTGCAGCCTGCGATTTGACAACGCATTTCATTTACTTTTTCATCGAGCGTGATAGTTATTGCAGCCAAATCGCGGTTTGTAAAATTAAACATTGTGAAAACACGTGTAAACATAGTGAGGATAACTTACAAACTACTTAATTTTCGCTGACAGCGCGGAGTCAACTACGCGGCGACGCGGCGTAGTTGACTCCGCGTTTGACTGATTGACAACGAAGCGTCCACCCGTGGTCCACCTGACGTTAGCGGGTTGACAACGCGGCGTCCACCTGAGTTTGCTACTCGACCACGAGTGGACGTTGCGCGACGAGCGAACGGCGAGAACCGAATTGATAGGGCGGCCGAAAAATCGTCTATGTATCGGTTGTTATTGTCTCTTTCTAGAGCGATGTCGATTTTACGCGAGTATCGCTCAGTCAGTTTTCTATGTCTATAATTTACTGCGCCGCCACTCACGCTAAGTACACAGCCGCCATTAAGTATGAATCACACTAAAATATATATGAACATTTGACACGGCAGGTGACAAGGAAGACATCGTACGGTATGCGGACCGCATTTTGGCGCGAGCGATGACTGTAGACGTGGCCGTGCGCACCGATCGCGACGCGCAGCAGGAGGAAGCTTTGCATCAGGTCAGTGCTATATGTAAAATTTAATGCTCAGAAACCACTAATATTCTAAACCCTCTTCAAAAAAGAGGATATCAATATGACCCGTTCTATGAAATTTATTTAAATAGATGAGCTCAGGGCATATTCGCATTAATTTTATTAGTCCTACAACTAAACAGAGGCTTTTACCAAAAAATTGAATGAACTAAAAAAGCCTTTAGCTTAGCTAGCTTTAAGCTACTAGTTTTTTTAAATGAGTAAAAATTTACGTAACTGTTGAGTATTGTAGGCAGCGTGTCAGTGACACAACGCCTCCCCCAGCCAATACAGAAAATTTTGTTGATATTCATATCTCTGAAGATACGCTGTTTCTGATCTTCTCCAATCAGATCTCTTTTCGGCTTCATCTTTCTTCTAATCTTCTTCAGTGAACTCCCACCGTGCTTGAGCTCATCTTCCTTCCTTGATAACCGTCCCCTGCTTATTTTCCCATCTCTGGGGTACCAGTTGGTAACTGTAAACTTTACTTGGTTTTTCTTTTTGGTTGCGCATCATGTTGTTACTAAATACTAGGTCTGAAATTCAAACTCAGAATCCCAATAATCGCCAAATAGACAGAGTTACATATCCACAAGACTAATTTTATAGCAGCTCTTTAGACCCACATTTGGGATGGTACTCCCAGGGAGGGGTCCCAACAGGGAGAAAGCCCCACATACCTACTCGTTCCCCCAGTGGTTGAAGGATGCGTAAGGTGTTTTCCAGACACAAAAAAGGCTGTTCAGCGATCGTCTCGTCACGAATTCTCTACCAAGAATCAATGGAATTCTGTATTTTTTCCCCTGTTGAAAGAACATGTTCCATATTTTAATACTTTTATGAATTCGGTTTATATGTTTATTTTGTTCAATCCTTTCCAACCAAATGTTATCTGGTAAATCGCTTTTAGCGATACCACCGCTCATTGAAACGTGTGTTTACTCGATATACTAACTCACTTTCTGTATTTTTTTGCATTCAAACAAGTATTGTATATGGTATGCTCCGATCAACAATTCTATAGATAACGGGTTGCTTACAAAAACAAAGCAAAAAACTGTCCGCGTGTGTATATACTTATGCAGCTACATTCGATTCCCAATGACCAAAGAAAAATGTTTTAAAACAGTTTAAGTTGAACCTAATTACAACCACAAAGGAATAACGTTACAAATAATAATAGGTTATTTCGTACATACGACCTTTCATTTTATAAAACGAACAAGACAATTATTTAACTTGGAAAAATACGATAAAGGTGAAAAAAGGAAAATGTGAAATCAACCTTATGACCCAAAAAATAAAGTATTTTTACCAGTCATTGGCCAGCGAGTTATTTCGATTTTATATCGATTCTTTAAGTCACTGCGAAATGGTTGTTGGAAAAACGTTGGACAAATATTGGACCAACGTTGTCAATTAATCATAGCGGAGGTTTGACTACTGTGATTTTATTAGAAATATGACATAACTTGATAGGATTATGCATAAAATATAGTGTATTTTACATGTTCTTACTGAAAGTAAGACACTCCGGCAGAAACATTGCTTATTCGGTAGTTATTTTTGCAACTTTTGAATGCACATTGGGTCATCGTGACGCTGTGTATCAACCGAACTAATTGAAAATAAGAACTCACGCCTCAAGTAAGCTGACCCGTTATCTATAGTTTTGTTGATCAAAGTTTGTATGATAGAGATTGTCTAATCTGAAACTGAATGGCCGTCCATTCTCTTAGTCTTACATGCACAATCAGTGTACAGATGCCCTCAAATCAGCTGTAGTCATTGGTCATTCAGTTGATTCAGTCGCCGCACTATGTGGAGGTCCCTAAGAGAGCTTGGCCATAAATACATTTTGTAAAAATCGGCGCAGGTACTTGTATTATACCTCAAACTATAGCTAAGAAGTTGATCTACTATATTATGTATAAATTATGTATGTAACTAGTACTTTTTTATAGTAAAGAGCATCTAAATACGATGATTGAAAAATTATCACGAAAACATCATAATTTGTATTTTTTTCAGGATGATTTTCTAGTAAGCTAGCAATAAAAATTATACAAGTATTATACCATTTTAGAAAGCTTATAATATATACTTTTTTTTGGTATACACAAATATGCTATATATTTATAAATATATTTACTAGAAATATTTATCTCATGACATATCATTTTTGCGTATCTGAAACTTTCAATTAGAGTTTTGACAGTTGCCGAAATTTGCCGAAGGTCTGTAAATGATGTTATTTGATAGGAAATTTAATATTTTTATACAGGAACAAAAAAAAAGTTGCAACTTCATTGCACAACATAATGCTATCTATCATAACATGAAATAGTAATAATTTCTTAAAAATACGTGGGCGAATCTATTTGTTTTATTAGTTGATATAGGTTACACTTGTGATATATTATTAATTGCGGTTTATGTTTTGATAATGTATCGAGTATTTCTCACCATTTTTAGTTCGCCTACAAAATAAATTATCAATAAAACACATAGGAAACCGAGTAACCACATAATGATAAATAGTTTTTATTCCCATATTTTGCATACGTTTCAAATCAGTTATTTAATATAAAATAGAGCATCTGCATACTGAATAATTACATACTGTTTTTCGTTCGTTATTGTCGTTACTAAAAGTGTATCTAACCACCTACTCTCTCGCAATGAGTGAATTCCAATGTACCAGACGCGACCTGTCTTGTTTTGATTGAAAGTGACGGGAATTATGTTGTTGCTTTAACAAGTTATATACGGAATAATTTTATCAACTTTTCTGAGGCAAATATCGCTAAAATTGTCGCGAGTGTACAAAAAAATCTTATTACGAACTTTCGTCAACGCTACACTAAATCTGGCAGAAATAAAGAAAAATTTTTAAATCAGAATAGCCTGTGGTTGAATGCCACATTCACAGTAAATCTGGAAGATCCTACTTGTGAATCTGAACCTTCGACATCGACGGGGAAGCGAGGACGCCCTTCTAAAACCTACGAAGACAGTTACGATAGAACACAAAGACGAAAAAACAAGGAGTTGCTTGAAACATGTGGCCTTGATTTTATACTGAATTCATATCTTCAAGGATTGAGATCTCAAGGGGAAACGGAAGAAGCATTCATTGTCGAAATTTTACGAGTATTACCCATAGATAAAAAAAGTGAAATACGTCAAAATCTTTTAAATGAACCGGCACATTTAACAGCGTACTCTAAAGATGAAGCTCTCAGTATTTTTATAGAGTTGGACCTTAACATGGGACAGTATGAAAACATGAGAAATTACTTAATTGCGAAGAACTGCGTATTATTTCCGTCATATAAATCAATTCAGGAAGCTAAAGGAATGTGCTATCCACCAAGATCAAGCATAGAAATTAATAATATTACAGCAAAAATAAAACTGCAAGATCTGCTGGATCACACTATTGCAAGAATTTTGAAAATCAATGGTGTATACAAAGCTGGCAAAAAACATTTAATTCTGTATTCGAAATGGGGCTGTGATGGCTCAAGCGGACAAAGTGAATACAAGCAAGTCTTAACTGAAGAGGATGCGTTAATTTCTGACACAAATTTATTTATATCTTCATTAGTACCTCTGAAACTTGTTGATATTAATACAAATGAAACTTTGTGGGAAAACCCTGTTCCATCATCAGTAAGATTTTGTAGGCCCATTTTAATAGAATTTTCAAAAGAGACACCAGAGAAAACTACAAGTGTAGTTAATGAAATTATAGCTCAAAGAAACGCTCTCACAACAAGCTTAATCAATAAAAATGGTGAAAGTATTGAAATCAAACACACATTATTTTTGACAATGGTTGATGGGAAAGTGGCTCAAGTTTTGTCAGAAACTTCATCAGGTGCTGTATGTACTATTTGTGGTGCAAGACCTACAGAGATGAACAATTTAGAAAAAGTACAAAATAAACCTGTTGACGAAAATTCTTATCAATATGGGCTTTCGAGTTTACATTGCTGGATTAGATTCATGGAACTAATTTTACATATATCTTATAATGTAGGCTTTGAAAAATGGTCTGCTACAACGACAGAAAATAAAGATTTGAAAAAACAAAAGAAGACATATGTACAAAGAAGGTTCAGAGAAGAACTTGGTTTAAACATAGATAAACCTAAGCAAGGTTCTGGTAACAGTAATGACGGTAATACAGCTAGACGATTTTTTCAAAATTATCAGTGCACTGCAGAAATTACCGGTGTGGATGAGGAATTGATAAAACGATTTTATGTTTTACTTCAAGTTATGTCTAGCGGAAAAGTAATTAATGCTACGAAATTTGGACAGTATGCTTTCGATACAGCACAACGATATGTTAGTAAATATATGTGGTATTATATGCCATCATCTGTCCATAAAGTCCTAATTCATGGGGAAAGTGTAATTCGGCATTATTCAGTGTTACCTCTTGGACAGCTCTCCGAAGATGCCCAGGAATCAAGGAACAAAGACTATAAACGATTCAGACTTCATCATGCTAGAAAATGCTCTAGAGTAGCTACAAATGAAGACGTTTTACATACACTTTTGTACACTTCAGACCCTTACATAACAAGTTTAAGAAAACCTTCCAATAAAAAGTCTACGGAACTTATAGATGAAGCTGTAGAGCTAGTAGAATAATATAATTCTATGTTATTTTCTTTTTCTTATTATATTTAATTAATAAGAGTAATTTTATGTGTTTATTTTGTATTAATTATAACATTTAGGTCACATTGTTTAAAATTAGTCGTAAATTTATGATAATTTTTCAATATTTCATGTTTTGTATTTTTTTACAATTATTAAATATATTTTTATATGCATAGACTGTATATTATTTTAAAGTACGTTTATCTCAGATTACCTAAAAAAAAAATCAGCTGTATATCTATAAAAACATGGAAGTTATAGATTTATGACCCGAAACCGACTCGATCTCCACATAGTGCGCCGGTTAGATACGAACGTGGCAGCACGCTTCGATCACTCATAAAAGTACCATAATGTGTGGAGGGAGGTGCAGTTTTAGATTAGACGATTTTTTTTATAGCGATGTAGGCAAATGACTCTACCCCACCTGATGTTAAGCGGTGATAAAGTCCATACGCGAAGATAGCTGGTACAGCAGTTATAAACGGCTACAGCAAACATCCTCACCTTGCCGGCCTGCAAAAATGCTTCCTCACACCTCTCTTAAAGGACCCCAGATTGTAGGAAGGAGGGAACACGTGCGCGGGCAAGGAATTCCACTTACGATTTCTAGAATAAGGTCTTTACCCACCAGGTGAACATGTACATCGATCAACTCGTGATGTCCGTCCACGGTGACGACGCTGTAGTAGCCCATACACGTTGCCAAACCTACATGAACGCCTGCACCTCCCACCCGGACCCCTCCAGCGGCACCGACAAGAACTTCGAGTCCGCCATCTTGGGCTGCACATTAGACGACCAGAAACGGGTCAAGAAACGTCTCCAAGGCTTATTGGACTACTTCGCTAAGCTCAACATTACCACCTGCTCGTGAGTCGAGGTTTTACTTCGGGACAAACTCGTCCTGAACTGATCAGCTCTACTGCCAGCTACATTTTTTTATTTACACATTGTACAGGATGGAAATGGGAGATGCTCACACCGAAGTTTATGTGCGAGTTGTACGCTGCATTTTAAGTTGTAACAGGATCTTAGAAAACGTGTATGTCAGATTAGACCAGTTTATGGAGGCTTTTTCCATTCGTATATCAGCTGAGCTGCCATAGATGTAGCTTTATTCCGCTTCCCCGCTTCGTTGTGACGTCCATTTTTAAACTATGTTGAATTTCTGATGCCTACTTGTGACGAAGACACTATAGTAGGACGACTGTACCAAGATCATTAAAATATAGAAATTGTAAATAAAAATGTTAAATAGTATCGTAATTTTAATTTCTACGCGTTATCTCTGTCTTAAATACAGAAAGTATCCGTTTCCTTGTATTTTTTTATGACCAATAAAAGTTACGCATTCGAATTCAACGAATTCTGCTACTGCATTATGTAACCTTATTTAGGAGTGCGGATACCATTGTTGTTTTTGGGTCATATTTTAATTATCTTAACAAATCTTGATGCACAGCAATAAGTACAATTATTGCTAACATAAACTTACCTCTAGGGAAACCCGCAGACTTTCGATTTTACGTTGGTCGATTATCAAATAACTATATTCCATATCAAATTAAATTGAATGTTGCAAAATTAAATTAAATTGCATATCTAATAACTAATTATCGTATGTCCCAAACGAACTGTATTTACATATAAACTGTGAGAAGTCTTTAAGCTGGTACAATCGTTATCCGTTTATTTACTTGGATCTGTTTTGCTGTTTCTATTCTGATGCGATTTAGTTGGCCAACTTGTAAGTGTGAAGCAGTGGTCTTTCATAGCTTTGCGATTGTATTTGTTTTTAGGTTATTTTACAATGTTTTTTCATGGTAAATATATTTGGGCTTTTATTCTTGTTTATTATGTGATTGATATGCATTCTCCCATTTTCATCCAAAACTCGGTGGTTATAAGCTTTGGCAAATGTGATACGTATGTGTTAGTAAATATTTTAGTCTTTCCTTGTTTCAAGTAGTTTATTAATATTTGTACACATAAGACTATACTAAGCCTAGTGTTTGAGTACCTTATGAATAGTTATGTAAATTTGTCAAAGTTTTTAAGCACAGTCTTGTTGTTTTATTTCACACGTTCATGTACTTTATTGAATCTAAGATAAGAATCGTTAGATATATCTCGTTACTTTGATATCACGTGCATCTTGAGTAAATTGTGAGAGAGTTAGTACTAGTAAGGCAGTTGATATTTATAATAGTTTGTGGGTTTAATACCCTTATAATTAAATTACAACGAACAAAAGTTTCACTCACATCTCAACTATGGCTACACTACAATATGGCAGATCTGTCAAATAAGTTTCGTTAAGTATTTACCGCAAATCCTTTGAATCCTTGGATTTTACTAAACCAAACGTATATCTAACGTTTCAAATCTTTCTGGTACCACAATATCGAACGAGGTATACTAGAAGTTAAAAATTTATTGGAAATTACGACCTCAAACGCTTTACTTGATAATGGAATGGAATAAATGGAATGGAATGGCTGTGTGTGTAATATTGAATGTTTTTCATATCTTATTTTTTCCAAGAATTTTTGCATTTGTTTACATTAAGTCTATATCAATCGTGGAATGGCAGGAAGACTTACTAAAATCTGTTTGATTGGATCAAAACTTTCTATGTCTTGGGCAGACTACGGACTTTTGTTCGCGGAGGACAGAAATCCTTGTATCGTGAAAAAATGTCTGCCAAGAACTTGCCACGGACTCAACGCACATGGTGTGCGGACATTTGTTGCCCGAAAATTAGGAGAAGCGCTCTCTATGGAAGCAAATATTCTGCGATTACGTTATGCTGTAATAACATGAAGTTTAAGAAATAGAAAACAATATTTTAAAAAAGAGCCAGTCTAGGTACTGGATTCTAGGACTCGATTCGACGGATCGAGTGCGCAATGCAGACTAAATTTGCTGCGTGCGTGTGTTGCGCTTTGACACATGATTCCTTTTTTTCGGGGATTCCCGCGCACTTTTTGCTGTCTGGTCTCTCGGCGTCGTCGGTTATGCGGGGACTTTTTTTTACGCGTTACTTTTAATCTCGTGTGCGATGCAATTGCAAACAATCTATTTTGGCAGACAAAAATCCGTGGACAAAGGTCCCATGTCTGCGCGGGCCATTAATTGGATTTCTTTGAACATTAGATGTAACTATAGTTTAATAGTAATAAACCTATAAGGTCTCACTACAAAAAAGTTAGACACGGTTTTTAACCTTGCTTAGACAAATTATGTCTGTCATACAGATTTTTTCTTAAATTCGTGTTGAATGTATTTCTAACTTTTTTGTGGTAATAAGGATTATAATTTTACTTGTCACTCTACAATATAATTTTCGTATTTGTCATAGACAGTCCCAGTTTGCAGTTAAAATGTGTGTATTCAAATGCTTTCTGTTAATTTTATACATATGTAGTTAGATATATTTCGTACTTACTGTTTACTTATACAATATGTAAAATTGACGCGTTTGGAGTTTTTGGAAGAATATCCTTGGAGGGTGACTCGTTCTGACGGAGTGATCAACCGATTCGCAAATTGCTTAATTTCAATAGAAATTGCGCTTTACACACAGTACTACACACGGTATGTGTGCGAGCGAGACAGCTACATAATTGCTCGCGAACGATAAGGATGGGTATCGTGGGGTCATTGTACAAAATTCTTTCTGCTCGGCGAACGTACTTTATCTGTCATTTCGATGTTAGTAAAATATCTGAGTGCTGTATTGAAGGACTTTCGATAACTCGTTCATCGGGTTTTTTTGCTTACCTTTTTTAGAATTATTGTTGTTGAGGTCGTACCACGAACTTTAACAACCCAAAAAGTAGGAGTTGAGAGAGACGATATCACTGAACGCGCTGCAGCATACAGTGATATTAATATCTTACTTGAATAGTCGCACTAAGGGTTCTTGATAAAACCTTTGAATTTTTTAAATGTAGCAGTGTAGTGTCAATAGATAAATATGTCACCTTTTGTGAATTTTTGTATACGAACGTATATCCCTTGACAAATATAAAATTGGTTAAACAAAACTAAACATGAACTTACCACAACCCTCTCAGCATATGCCAGCCAAAACAAGATGTGATACCGTCATTTAGCAGACTCTTAGTGGTGGTCAAACTTTCTGGTCAGTTTATTCAAAAGGAAAAAACATAAGAAACAAATAGGAAAAAATCCTTTTGGTCAAACTACTTAAATAGACTCTGAAGGTTAGACTGACAGAATTAGGATCCTTTGGCGTGAAGTATTTTTTCAATCACATATATAGGTATATAGAAAAGACAGTGGCAAGGTCCTTGAACTACTTCAACACTCCAGTCAGAACGAGTTGCACTAGTCGATATCGGAAACGCTTACCGCCTTATTCCAAAACGTGGACTAAAGTTGGTCTTGGTTTAAATTTAGTCTTGTCTCTTTCGTCTTTTAGCACATAATTTCATTTCATTTCTACGTTTTGTAAAAAGGCGTTTAAAGTTTTGTGTGTATGGAATATGGAGTAGGACTGATTAGTGAGAGTACGTGACTTTTAGCCGATATACGGTGTCGCAAGTGTGATTGAATAACTTCAATTACACTTGTCGCTCAATACATACGGGCTACATTTGAATAACCAATTAGCTGCGAAATAGCAGCTTAAAGGCAGTTTAGGTGTAGTTAATATAATTGCTTCGAAATTGCCAACGAACTGTCTGGTCAGCGTGCATTTTGATTTGTAATTCTAAGGACTGTAACTATTTGTAACGTCAAAACGTAGTTGACTTGCAGTTGTGACAACCGCAAAACTTCATTCAAACTGCAGTTTTGCAAAGCTAGTAGTTAAACAAATGCAGTCCTTATGTATTGGGCCTAAAGAGCTGGTAGGTAGGATTTGGTTCACGCATAGTATTTTTAAATTTCAATAAAAGTTCCATGGGTATTCTGAGGTCTTAAGACATCAGTATGATAAATTTAATATAATCGTTGCGTCGATAGAAAAGTTTAACTTTCTACAGATTATTCAATTATTTTGGGACATATTTTTAATACAATCAATATAAATGTAACACTTCAAATATTTATAATGTCATGCACAGCTCATAGTCTAATAAAGTTAAAGTTGTTAACTAAATTTTCAAATATAATTTAGCAGCTAATAGGGGTAGTAGATTCGGATTTTTTTATTAATTACTAGTGGCCCGCCCTCGCTTCGCTTCGGTGCAGAGCTGTTCTAATTTTTCTCACCTTTTAAACCAAGATAAGATAAATCTGTTCAGCCGTTCTCAAGTTTTAGAGAGAATCAATTGATTTTTATATCTTATATATAAAATTTTCGTGTCACAATGTTAGTTACCATACTCCTTCGAAACGGCTTGACCGATTTTTATGAAATTTTATATGCATATTCAGTAGGTCTGAGAATCGGCTACTATCTATTTTCATACCCCTAAGTGATAAGGGTTGTCCACCCCTAACATTTTTTTTTATTTTTTCGACTTTTTTTTGTTTTTTTATAATGTGGCATTAAAAAATACATAAATACCAAAATTTTCACCTCTCTACCGTCAACCTCTAATTATATTATCATCTAGTATACAGATATTATTAGAAGTTCACATTGTTTAAAATGCAAGAAAGAAGTATAACAAGATGTGGTGAAAGGAGAAATTTTCACAAACTGAAATGGCACGTCATTAACGGGATATGACGTAAACACCACAACTGCGTAGGGGATAGCAAGCTGCCCCCACCACAATCTCTATATTTTATAGTTATATTTGAAATGCTAATGCTGCTCTTTTGGTAACCAACTTTAATTCCGTTTTCATAGACAAAAAGACAATCTTTGTAGTTGTATTTTTGAAGTTTGTAATTGAAAATTGTAATTTCAATCCGTAATAAGTCTGCTACCCTATTAGCTATTTTACATTTATTTAGCAACGATTTTAAATTGTAAGAGTTTGCCCTTTAACTCAAAATAGGCTTTGCGTTTCTGTGGCTTATAGTTAGGGTTACTATTTAAAAAATTAAAAAGACCTGACAAAAAGCCGGACATTTCGATAAGTCTGGACATTTTTGTCACAAAATGCAACATCACCTACTTAGTTACAGTGATATTATACGCATGGCAGCAGACGCTCGCATCGCGAGGGTGGTCTCGCTGTTGATTTTAAAAGATAATTTATATTTTGTTTTCAATTAATGAGAACTTAATAAAGATTATTTGACTTATTTGATGTAACTTAATTAGTAGTTTTACTCATATTCCATGTAATTATAAAAATCCGGACAATTAAAAAGGCGAACAAAGTCCGGACAAAAGGCAAAAAGTCCGGACAAATCCGGACGGATGGTAACCCTACTTGTAGTAGAATAGTACTGTTTACTTTCAACGATGCGATCCATTTGGATCTCCATTTGCAGATTTTTTTTCTGCTTTACGCCACAGCGGCATCTTACTTTTACAAACGGATTTGAGTCGTGTTAACAGTTAATGGTATGGTTTGTGTATGACGTCGTTTTGTGTCATTCCATATACTGCATTGCAATCTGTAAGGATTTTGTTTTAATGATACCTTGTACATTGCGATTCGAACTTAATGGCAGCTGTGAAGTTAGCGCAACTCGCGGCTCAGTAAAAAAAGGTACGGTGATATAGGAACGCCCGGATTGTCACTGAATTGAAGTCTGCGCGTAATTGCGCTCGATGCTGACTTCACATCCGCCATAAAGTTTGGATCGCACTATATCCTAATGCCGGCACTTCGATTGACTATTCGTGTTTCCTATTTGTAAACTTGACATTAGTCAAGCCTTTTCATTCCTTATAAAGCATGAAAAGGACAGACTGTTGTCAAGTTTACAAATAGCAAATACGAAAACCCAAGCGAAATGCCTATATTGTGTTTAAAATGAGTATATTGTGACTTATTCGCGTGTCTCGATAGTGGAAGGTTAGGGTTTTATATGGTTTTTACTAAATTTTGCTGTGGATATAAATCACATAGGGGTAATTTTTTTCTCTAGGAAGATATCATAATGACTTAGAAAAGCCAGCCGGTGCCTTCATTTGCATATTTTACTTACACAATTTTTAATGATTTACATGTGGTATAAGAAAACTAATTTTTTGCCTGCTGGCAATCTTATTAGAGTTTCACCTTTTTTAATTATATTGTATTTTATGATGGGTTTGTCCAAATAATTAATACACCTTTGGAATATGTGTTAAAGCGGGGGGACAAAGATAAGCGGCATTGTTTTTATTGGTTACAACGATAATGGAAACATTAGTTTTAAATAAGCATTTGACTATAAAATTACCGAAAGCTTTATTATATGTATCAAATATATTTATTGTATGGGTTTATGAAAGCTTACGATATTTTTTATAATTTATCGCTTATTACTATTTTTTAAAATTGTAATTGTTGGTTTTCGTTGAATAGAACTCGAGATGGCTATATCGATAGTGCATTATGAAATACAATATCTTAATAACTTTACTTTTAGCTGTAATAAAGTTTATAGCGGAGAATGACTATGGATGTCACGCGTAATTATGTAAATGTTCCAAGTGTATGAGAATTTTATAAATATACCTAACTAGGTGTTTATTGGTCATCAACATCACATGATTGGATTTTTCCTAATAATAAATATTCAAGTACGTGTATTGAGGGCATATTAAGGAAACTTCATAAGTATAATCTCTTAATAAAATAAAAAAAAATGTTTTAATTTTTTGGCTTTTCATTTATAGATACTTTTGTTGTATTATTAATTTATCATTATAAATTTAACCAAAATTGTAAAATTTCTTACGGCAAGTTAAAGCTCTTCTTTGTTATTCACTTACGTTATTAGGCATAGATACCGGCGTTGTCTATATTACCCTACTTATTAAATTAAAATTGTTAAAAATTTCATCTTGAAATATATTATTGGCTATTTAATACGGATTTTATTTTAAACATACACAATTATTTGATAATGTGTAAGCATATCGTATCTTTTGAGTCTATATGTCTGTAAGAATTAAAATTAAAATTTAAAAAAAATGTTGCTCTCGTCTGGAGAAGTAACCTGCACCATACGATTGCAGTAAAATAACATCACTACTTTGGTGTTATTATGTTGGTAAGTATGGTTCTAGGGCTCCACAGAGTAGGGGATTGGGTAAGCCTGTAATATAGGGATGGCTGGAGCTGTATAATGAGGGCCGTCTTTAACCTATTGGAGGTCCTGGGCATATTAGGACAATGGGGTCCCTATTACTTTGATGTGAATCATACTGATGTGGGTACTACTGATGATTTTTCTTTAAATGTGTATGTGCATAGTATACCATTATATGTATATTTAAATTTATCGAAGCATGCTGAAGTCGGAAAGCCTAATTTTTGGCCGAGAGTAGAATAGTTTCGCTTATGTAAAAGCTAGTAAGCTAGTAATTTGTAAAATTGGTATTGTGGTCAGTAATTTAGGTTCGATTTCATCGAATTATATAAGTTTTTGGTAATAAATATTGGTTATCGCTTGGTGATCCGACAGGAACTAGGGACTTTGTATTTGAGCTGAGGGAGGCCCCTATCGATCGCGGGGCCCTGGGCACTTGCCCAAAATGCCCACTGGGAAAGAGGGGTCTGTGTATACTCCTGCCGTATTCGCTGTATTTGACGACCTCCGTGGCCGAGTGGTATATACGCCGGGTTTCATTGCGTCGCTTACTCGGAGGTCCTGGGTTCGAGTCCCGTTGGGGGCTAATGTGAGTATGATGAATAAAAGCATTTGTACCTTCATTTAGTCATGGTTGTTTATATATATTTCTAGATAAATTATATATGTATCAGTGTATGTATTCTATCCGTTACCCTAGCATCCCATAACACAAGCCTTACAGTGCTTACTTTGCGCTAGGGCTAGGCTAATTGGTGTAAGTGTGGGAAATATTTATACCTATTATATTTGCAACTGGACTCCAAAGGGGTAACGGTATCCGTTATCCGCGGCTCTACAAAACATTGAATACCTATGTAATGTAACATGCATGTTGCGTTCCATATAATTTTTACACTCTTTTTACTCATAGGACTTACTTTTATCAAAGAACGTAGGATTTCGCTATAGCCTCCCATACATTAGTGCTAAGCTTGATTTTTAGAAGATGAAGAAGAAAAATCCTGTATGTCAAAATAATTTATTACAATTTCATACAAAATACAATGTAGGTAAGTGAGAACAAATAGTATCTACATAACTTCGTTGTAACGATTTTATGCCTTAAATTTTTATAATGACTATTATTTAAAGTTAGAAAACGACTTGCAGATCTTCCATCATTTCATTTTATTCGTGACAAAACTTTAACAAAAAACTTGATGTTGGCACTACACATTGTAATGCAAGCAAATACATGACAATACGAACCATCCATACAAGTTGCAAAAAAAATAGCAAGTTGTAATCAATGGCCTGATTTGTCAATTAGGTCCTTATGTGTAAATAAAGCCAATGTTTTGTCAATTAAATTAGTCTTAGGCAATTATTTATCCACCCTTGCAATTGCGCGTTAAAGCCAGCAGAAATTTGCAAGTGCCAGCCAAGTGAAATGTCACCATAGTTATATATAAGTACAACTGATATTTTTTAAAGTTTTAATTAAGTTAGGTACTATTAAGTGCACACAAAATTTTTATATCCTTTGAGTAAGTAGTTAATTGGTGTTACGGGCGTTATATCCCGTTTTCGTATTCAGGGTCTTTTAATTTCTTTAAACGTAATCACATAATATTATAAAGGCGAAAGTTTGTGAGTGTGTATGTTGATTAATTCTTCACGTCTAAGCGGCTGGACGGATTTGGATGAAATTTGGCATACATATAGTTTATTAGATACCTGAATTAAGACATGGGATACTTTTTACTCGAAAAAAATTAGGTTCCTGAGGGATTTTCAAAAAACATAACGCGGATGAAGTCGTGGTCGGCCGCTAGTATTTTCATAAACCTTAAGGTGAGTACGAGAGCAAGGTGAAGTCTACTGACTCTTTTTACGCGACTGCACACGCAAGCAGCGCGATGCGCAGACAGTGTGTTGTTGATCGAAGTTTTTTTGTAAACTTTATGCCACCAATCTATCTATCTAAGCCAATTGCGTGTAAACAGACAATAACCTAGTCATTATATCTGGTACTTAGTCGTAATACAATCTATTCACCATTGCACATAGAAATTTTTAACACTACTACATCTAATCTGTACACGTTCATTTCCATAACAAACTTAAATCTAATTAGTAGTTATATAACTATTATACAGATAAAATAAAAATAGTACAGGCAGTCCTCGTACTTACGGCATGTTAGGTTCTAGAAATACACGACGTAAATCGAAACGACGTAAGTCGAGACATCCCCACGGACGCCGGCCCCACGGAAATTGACCTCGCGACAAGTGAATTCTCCTATGCGGGAAATCGAAACAATTGACGTATCCTTGAGGAATAGTGTCAAAACATTGTTTGACGTAACTTGAAACGACGTAAGTCGAGGACTGCCTGTATATCAAATTCATATAGGTTAAAAGTTTCAGGTCCGTGGTTAGAAGACACATAATGTTCCTAAAACTCTTTATAATGAGTATGCTTAGCTGTTAATATTTTATACATATTTTTACACATCTTTAAGAAACATAATTAGGTATATTAAACTAGAATCTTTCAATCGGAATTGCGGTACGAGATAAAGTAATGTAATCAGGTCGCTGAAAGGAGACAGCTGGCTTTGCAAATAGAAAATGGCGATGACATTGCTCTATCCGCAGAAAACAAGAGGTTAGAAGGGTGATCATAGTTTGTACGGGAATCGAAATCGCCGGCTCGCCCCCACTACACTTCTGTCTAATAGCCAATCAAACGACGCGACATCAAACAATCGAACCAATCAGCGTTCACATCCGAGAGAAACGACGCAATCAGAACCAAGTTTTGGTCAAGTTATGAGCTCAATCATAACTGAGGCGCGCCTGCCGCCCACAAGACCTTTCTAACCATTTTCTGTGTTCTGTGGCTCTATATATCACTGTTTTTGGCGCTTCGCACACTCGTTACGCTCACTCGGGACGCGCTTCATAGTTACAACACTAACTTAACATCTAGTGTGAAACCAAGAACCAGAAAAATTCAAGAATATTTATAATAAGCCAACAATTCTTTTCGTAATCTTACAGAGGTGACTTGCGTTTTCGCAAAAATCCAAATTTTTTCAGTAAGATTGAGAAGTGTCATCGCCATTGTCTCATTTCCATACAATTTTGATTAACTATATGGGATAGGAAAGTTGCGTTATATATTTTTATAAATTATTGTTTCTTTTTAAACGTTAAAAGTTAGAATAGAATTATACATGCCTACCGTTATAAATGTCCGACGGCATGAGCAGGATGGACCGCGTGGTGTGTACAGACTTGGCTTAAGTGGTAACGCACACACTCTTTTAAAAATGTTTGTTATTCACTTAAAATCACTTGCATCTTTTTTAATTCTTTAAAAACGTCTGTCTATAGTGTTGAAATTCAAGCGATTTACGCCTAAAATTACAGAACACATCCATCTTCCAATTACAATCATTTCACATTGAAAAAAAAAATAAGTACATTTACGTTATAATAAACACTTCGGCGTGAAATCCTCTTCTATGACACCTATGTCACAATAGTGTTTTTATGTGAACACCTTTACAAAAATATTACAGTCCTTTTTTTGGCTGTCGTGTAATTAAAGTGTTACGTGTGATAAACATCAACGATCACAGTATTCTGCAAGCGTTCCTCAATACGTTCTTCTTCTTGCCAGGCCGGTGCTTTGGCGGCCGCAGTAGAATAGTGCCGTTGCTGTTGTGGTTCGTAAATGTACCTGAAACATTGTCAAACTATAGTTAAAATTAAAGGTCGATATAGTACTAAGAGGAGCTTGATGGCGCGGGTGGTTAGCGCCTTCGGCTGCGGTTGTTGAAGTTAAGCAACTCTCGCAGTGGTCGGTCATTGGATGGGTGACCAAAAATCTTCTATCTCGAGTTCCTCCGTGCTTTGGAAGGCACGTGAAACCGTTGGTCCCGGCTGCATCTGCAGCCGTTAGCACCCGCCAATCCGCACTGGGCCCGCGTGGTGGATGTTTCCATGGCCCAATCTTCCTATTCCGTCGATAGGAAAGGCCTGTGTCCCAGCAGTGGGGACATTAATAGGTTGATGATAAATAAATAAATAAATAAATATTTCCAACACTCACACCAATTAGCCTAGCCCCAAAGTAAGCACACTATAAGGCTTGTGTTGATGATGATAAAGTACTAAAAGATTTTTTGTAATTATTAGGTGGGATTTGTATGAATCTTTGTTTTTATTTCGTAATAATATATATAGGTAGGCAAATGACTATTCCCTTACCTGATGTTAAGTGGTGATAGAGTCCAGACAGAAAATAGCTGTTACAGCAGTTGTTAACTGCCACGCCAACCATCCTCACCTTGCCGGCCAGCAGAAATGCTTCTTCACGCCTCTCATAAGGGACGCCAGATTGTAGGATGGGGAACACGTGCGCGGGCAAAGAATTCCACTTTCGAATAGTACGACAAAGATATGAGTCAACAAACTTCTTTGTTCGCCTTGGAATCGTAGTCACATAAAGTCAGTGACAAAGTAGGCCAGCGCGCGTGGTCTTCTGAAAAACAGGGGATGGAGGGATAAGGGAGAAAAACTCCTCAGAACACTCGCCGTGTTGTAGTCGGTAGAATGAACTCAATGATGCCACATCGCGGCGTAATTGTAGAGACTCGATTTTGTTACTTACCTCTTCATCGCCAATGATGCGGGCAGCGTGCCGCTGCAACCTATCCAAGGCATCGAGAAAGAACGAAGCGGAGCCATCCCAGAGGTGCGAGCGATATTCCACGTAGGACCGCACTTGCGTTTTGTACAACAAGCACAGATGATCTGGCGTGAAATAACGCCGCACCTTGTTCAAGACTCCAAGTTTGCGTAAAACTGTTTTGATTACGGTTTCTTGGATTCAGGTCTGAGCGAACTTCTATACCGAGTACGGTGATGTTGCTTTGTAGCGCCAGTGTTGTGCCCTGAAGAAAGGGAAGGGGAAGGAATGGCGATTTTTTTGCCGTGAAAGAGCTTTGGTTTTCTAAGCATTGAACTCAACCAAGTTCCTGGTATCCTGGTAAGAGAATAATCTTCTAAGTAGCGGGTCAGATGGTAATTAAGGACCCTTACTAAGAATTTACATAACACTGAGGTGACAGCTATCGGCTGATAGTTGGCCGGGTCTGAGCGGTCCCCTTTTTTAGGCACGGGTTGCACAATACCAGTCCTCCAAGGCTCGGCACACGCCCCAAAGAGTAAGAGAGTTGGTACAAGCGCGTAAGCACGGGAGAACTCCGCTGCACAATGTTTTAACACAACTGCTGGGATGCCATTGGGTCCACTAGCTTTCCGGACGTCGAGTGATTGCAACTCATGATGCCTTATTTTAATGGCAGTGCATTGCAATCATCGATTCGGGAGTTAGCAGCAAAGAGCTTTGCCAATAAATCGGCTTTCTCTTGCGGCTTATGAGCTAGTGATCCATCTGGACATCGCAGAGGTGGTAGCGATGGCTGGCAGAAGTTGTGCTGCACGGCCTTAACCAAACGCCAAAAACTAGTAGGATGTCCCAGGAGACGCAAGGCGTCGGCGCGGCGCAGGTCGGCCAGGCAGCGCGCGGCCATTGCTCGTAACACGGAGCCCACGTGCCGTCCTCACATACCTATGACCGGTGAGACGCAGGGCGGCTGTGCGGCGTCAGCGGCGTCGGCGCGGCGCAGGTCGACCAGGTAGCGCGCGGCCAACGCTCGGTACCCTGAGCCCATGTGCCGTCCTCACATACCTATGACCGGTGATACGCAGGGCGGCTGCGCGGCGTCAGCGGCGTCGGCGCGGCGCAGGTCGGCCAGGCAGCGCGCGGCCAACGCTCGGAACACGGCGCCCACGTTCACGTCCTCCTTTACTGAGGCGCGCATCAGTCGGCATCCGAGGGCACGCGCCACCAGCTCCGCTTCGTCACTGCAACGCAAGGAATGAATTTCATAAACACTTGATTGTACATAAATATTATAGCACAGCCATCAAATCGCAATTTATCAACAGTGAAGTTTAAAAGTTGAGTGAGTTTGTTCGTGAGTAAGGTTCCAGGGCTCAACGGAGTTGGGGATTGGGTACTGACCAGATACATGAGTATGGCTGGAGTGGTACACTTTTATATCGTTATTTATTTATTCTACATGCAGATTACTGAAAACAGTGGAGTTTAATATGCTCCCCATGTGCCAACTCTACCAAAAAAGAGAAAAATTGGACAGCTTTAAAGAAGCTTGGTCTCTGTACGTATCTCTTTACTCATATCCGATTTGAACTAAATATTCAAGAAAAGTTTCGCTGTGGTAGTTAAACGAACGAAATGAATGTCAATGTTCCTTTTTTGTAAATTTATAATACCACGCATCGAGCAGTGAAAATTGTGGCTGTCTGATGAGTAAGCCCATGGTGCTGAAGAGATTTAAAAAGCGAAGGAGTGTTATTATGAAGTTGGCATAGTATTTCGTTGGCAATAAGCTGTTCCAGAATTTGTAACAAAGGTTTTAAAGCATGGGTGTAGATAAATATAGTAATAGTATATTTTTATCCTTTTTGAAGTGAAAACTTCTTTAGCGGCATTGTACACTTTTTTTTGTATGGGTAAAAAATTATAAACTCGCGTCAGGACACGTGGGCTGATCGTGTCATGACACGTGACCTGATCGGGGATCTGACGAAAACAATAAAATTGGAAAGGTTGTTGACTTTCAATATATTGGACCAAACATAGTAATATTTTATTTTATCGTATTATAATAATTAGTCTCTATCTAGGACATCCAGGTGGTAGCTTTATTGCGAAGAAAATGCTTTTTTTACAATAGATGTCGCTAGGTGCGCTTAAATGTGATTAATGTAAGTTGATTTTTCTACAATAGATGTCGCTCAGTGCGCTTAAACGTGCTTCATGTAAGTTGATTTTTCTGAGAAATAAACTTTTTTAATGTAATGTAATTTGTCATGTTTGTTTGTGTACGTTAGCGCAATAAATAAATATTGTATTCTACCACATAAATGATAGTACTTTAATACTGACAATTAAAGCAAGTCGTGCAAAATTATTCCCTAACCATTCCAAATAATCAAAAATGTACAACGTTAATATTCAAGTTTTCACTTCTGCAGGCTACCCCGGAGTGTAACCCGTCGTTTTTTTTTCAGTCGTGATAATCCAACAAATAAGCACTGTTTGGAACAAAGATTTAAAATAAGTACTATTCGTAATACTTACGGTCCAACGACGCATTGATCCATGAGATCAATTTTATTTTGAACTATTATTGTCGGGATCTCGCCACATTCGTTTTCTACCTGAAATAATACAAAATAAAAATGTTTACGAGCGATTCTTTATACTGCCTTTGCATTGCAGATATTCGATACCAAAATCAGACAATGACAGAATTTATAATACTTATTTACCTACCTACTTTGGCCCGCCTGTGACCATACTTTGGATAAATGATAACGTTATGTTTCAAAAGTATAGGTCAATAATCGGGACTACGATGCCCGCAAAATTAGGAAAGAATGTGATGAGGTTATTAGCAGTGCCTCTTTTACCTTATAGAGTCGTTTCCTTCAGTTTCCACGAGTGCAACGTAAGGAATAAGTCCCAGTCCGTGGTTAAAAACGCCGAACTTCCGGCCAGCCGTGTCTCACAGCATCGACCGGACTACTTCACTGTCAAAGTAGGAACCTAGTATCTTAAAGAGTAGTTTACCTTGCGTTTCCACGAGGATAGTGCCAGAAAGGAATCCCTGGTAGTAGAGAAAGCCAGCACGCACGTTGGCGTCGAACCCTTCCTGGCTCATTGTGTCCCACAGTTTCAGTACCCTTAGTACGAGTTTGAGCTCACGAAAACTATCATAGTTTTCGTAATTGTAAATTATGTTTCTGTCCATTTTGGTGAAAAGTAGCCGATAAATACTTAAAATTTAAGAAGACGCAAATGATTTAATGTAACAATTTAAACACTGTTTATTTGTATTGAAACGAAAACAATAAATCAGTACCCTTGGTACGAGTGCGAGCTCACGAAAACTATCATAGTTTTCGTAATTGTAATACTCGTACTAAGGGTACAGATGTCTACACTGCTTATATAGGAGGAACCTATTTCTTCATCATTGGAAGTCATTTACCTTCAGCTTCCACGAGTGCAGTGCCAGGAAGGAGTCCCGATCCGTGGTGGAGAATGCCAGTACGCACGCGTGCGCGCCGCGGTAGTACGCCTTAGTGATGGCGTCGAACTCCTCCTGGCCGGCCGTGTCCCACAGCATCAGCCGGACGTCTTCACCATCAATTCTGAATGACATAAATAGATTTAGAGTTTAGGCCTTGTGAGCAGCTGAACGGAAGATAGTGGAGGTTTATATGACCAAAACTCATCTAGTTTGTAAGTGACTTTGATATTTGCGATCCAGTTACATACTTACAAGGCCATAAACAAAGTTATCAGTTCCATCGCGTTTGGTGAATGGACATTTGAGATTACGTAATGATGTTCGAGGAAACGTTATTCATAAGCTCATATGCTCAATTAGTACCCTTAGCACGAACCAATATCGAATCCCTAAAGTTTGCGAGTCCGAAATGTCATTGTCAAATGTGTACTGATTTTTAGTTCTCGTTACGTACTTTGTGGCGCTGCTGTTCAAGTCTCGATACAAAATTTGACATTAGGGGTACAATACCCCTAGCACAAACCATTATCGAATTTGAATAGTTTGCGAGTGCTAAATGTCAACGTTAAATTTTGTATGGAGACTTGAGCAGCAGCGCCACAAAGTACGTAACGAGAACTAAAAATCAGTACACATTTGACAATGACATTTTGGACTCGCTAACGTTACGAATGCGATATTGGTTTGTGCTAGGGGTACAGATCATATTTGCTAATAGTAAGAAAATAGTTTCTTTTATTTACCTATTCCGTACTAACTCGTTGAAGTCTTTTCTACCAGAAATATCACACACACCGATGGTCTTCTTG
Source organism: Chilo suppressalis (assembly GCA_902850365.2). Lineage (NCBI taxonomy): Eukaryota > Metazoa > Arthropoda > Insecta > Lepidoptera > Crambidae > Chilo > Chilo suppressalis. Next base: position 6,690,233 of record OU963912.1, on the reverse strand, counting down.
TAGTCACGCGTGAAGGTACCCCGGCAGTAACGCTGGATCATGCTGGACTTTCCGACGCCGCCGCAACTCTAATATACAGAGAGCCTGTGCTGTACTCACTCTATCTGCCACTCGAGGAGGTCTACGCCGACGGTCTTCTTGTAGTAACGCGTCAAAATGCCCCGGCAGTAACGCTGGATCATGCTAGTCTTTCCGAGGCCGCCGGCACTCTAATATACAGAGAGTGTGCTGTACTCACTCTATCTGCCGCTCGAGGAAGTCTACGCCGATGGTCTTCTTGTAGTCACGCGTGAATGTGCCCCGGCAGTATCGCTGGATCATGCTGGACTTCCCGACGCCGCCGTCGCCCACGATCACCACCTTCAGCGCCACCTCCAGCTCCTCCTCGCGCATGGTCGCGTCATCGGCGCCGGCCTCACCAACATTAGCGGTTGCTGTGCTCCTGGAACAAATCAAAGCTCAAATTCAGATCACTTCTTTTTTAAATTGTTACGTTACGTGTTCGTCAGAAGTAAGGTTATTGACATCCTTAAAAAGTTTAGGACACAGTAATGAATCATTTTGATTTTCCTAAAAACACACACTGCTTGTGATTATTTTGCAGTGCTATTTTGTAAGATCAAACTCATTTTTCACCGCGGAATTTGTCGCTATGATTTGAAATTTATTTGATATACGTATTCTAAGTTTAAATCATACCGCGGATCCCGAAGTACTCGTAAATAGTGAGTTTGATCTTGCAGAATAGTACAGCTGAGAGACCTACTCAGAGAACGGGCGTGAGCCTGTCTGTAGCTGTTCTATCTACCACAGAGTACCCCTATCTTATATCTATATATATAAAAATGAAACCCGTTTTCCGTTGTCACGACATAACATGAAAACGGCTTGACCGATTTGGCTGATTTTTTTTTAGAATATTCCTTGAAGTACGAGGATGGTTCTTACGAAGAGAAAAAATTAAAAAAAATGCCTGAAAATGTCAAAAAACAAAACTTTTCTTTACTCCCATACAAACGATTCGTAATAATACTTAAAAGTCAATTTGAACTTTAATACCATACCATAAATTTCAAATGTTAGTGGAGAGATTCTGGGAAGGCAAAACAATTGAGCGACGTGATGTCAATAGAAGTTTGGAAAAGATAAATATACCATCTTCAGTTTTTTTATAATCTATATATATAAAACTCAAAGGTGACTGACTGACGTAGTAATCTATCAACGCCCAGCCCAAACCACTGGACGGATGGGGCTGAAATTTGGCATGCAGGTAGATGTTATGATGTAGGCATCCGCTAAGAAAGGATTTTGATCAATTCTACCCCCAAGGGGATAAAATAGGGAATGAAAGTTTGTATGAAATTTTGTCAATTTTAAAACCGAACGGGCTGAGACTTTGCATGCAGGTATAAGAATAATCATAGATGAATGTCATTGTGTATAAAACAAGCCTGAGAACAAAAACTGTAGTCTACGCTTCAGCTCTACACCGAAGCGAAGCGAGGATGGGCCGCTAGTAATTGATATAAATATGGCTATCATATCCTCTACATCTTCGATCTCTTATTATCTTACTTTACATTATACCTAATTGTTATCATTTTAACTACAATAAATATTACATATTTACATAGTCTACTGATACTGGATTATTGCAAGAGAAAAAAAATACTCGTAGAGACGTTTTACTACGGGTTAAGTACTTGGAGAGTTAAGCAGAATTCTTATGGACATGTTATTTTAACTACGTCTATTTTTTATTCTTGGAATGTCTGCCTACCGCCGGTGACCTTAGGACCCTGGTAACAGTTGTTCACTATGTCCTTGAGGTAATTATTATACCCGTCACAAAACTCCCACACAAGATGGATTTAAAAGCCATTGAGACTGCGATTGAAATGTTCAACCAAATATGGGTTGTGATTACGTTATTGGGCAGTTATCTTTTGGATATTTGTCATAAATGTTGGTCGAATAAAGAAGTCAATTTAAACATTTGTTTTTATAATAAGCAGCGAATGAGGAACTTTATAAAATCTGACTAGGGTGACTTAACGATTTGAAGATAATCCATTCATATATGTAAATTGTTAACTAGTAAATGAGCTAAACTTAAAAATAGGTAGGCCCTAAATTTACAGTAGGTATGCGTTGGTGGTGCATGAAATTAGCGAATTACCTGTATTTATACGTTAAATTTAAGTAAGTATGTGTAATTTTCTCTCAGTCTACCGTACACATCACGTAACCACATTTGACTCAAATTCTTGTTTACAAGCGAGAGCGATATATAAAATGGCCATCCTACGCGCGCGTAAGTTTACAGCTTGCGTATTCTAACATTGTAACTGATTGTCTTTAACCATTAATTTGTTTGATTATCGACGAAGGGTCTTCAATCCACAGACGAGTGGTCATCTCGGGCGCCTACGTAGCCGCGGGCGGTAATCACCGTGTTTTTACTTTCGATGCGCGTTTCACCTGCGCTTGCGCTGGTGCCTGCAGGCCGGGAATCCGCACAGGGGCCGTATTTTTGAATCGTTCGCCTGCCGTCGAGCGCTCGTTTTCTATCAATTTTCTTTTGTCATGAGGATTTCGGTATTTTTGCTTCTCCCGTCTGCAGCGAGTGCTGTCTATCACTCGTCGCTAGGCGATCGTTCCGAGCGAGAGATAGGTTCAAATAAAAATTAAACGTAATGAATTTACGTATTTATTTATTAGGGTTCCGTACCTCAAAAGAAAAAAACGGTAACCTTATAGGATCAATTTTGTTGTCCGTCTGTCCGTCAAGACCCTTTATCTCGGGAATGCGTGGAGGTATGAAAATTTAAACCTTGACTTGAGTATATCCTCAAGTCTACAGTCCCTTGAAGCTGTCTAACTTTTGAGTTAACTTAAAAAAGAAATACGGCCGTTTATGTTGCGTATCTGGAATATTGTACGGAACCCTCGGTGGGCGAGCCCGACTCGCACTTGTCCGGTTTTTTCTATTGGAGTAGAGATTTCGTTGCGATGAAGTATTGGTATTTAGTTTTTTCTCTGTCATCAATATCAGGCTTAACGTACCCACTGCAGGGGCACAGACCTTCTCTATTAGAAAGGAGACTGGGCCTTGATCCACCAGGCGAGCCCAGCGCAGATTGGTGGGTGGTAACGACTGCAGATACAACCGGAAACAATGATTTAACGTGCCTTCCGAAGTACGGAGGAGCTCAAAATAATAAGTTTTGGTTCATCCATCCAATGACAGACTATTGTAAAAGTTGTTTAACTTTCACGATCGCAGGCCGAATGTGCTAACCACCTACACCATCAAGTTCCTCTCTTTCTCTACGATATTAAATAGTTCGCATTATTCTGACAGCTTTGAGACAGACAGTTTAAAAATGCTGAAAAACAGCATCGTGCATGCAGTCGAGTGTGACTCATGTCGCATACGGAAAGTCAATCTTATACGAGCGATTCAATAATAAGTATCCAGATTCCGCGCCGTCATGCAGTCGGATGAGGCATTTCTATTATGTCAACATTTATCTTATTGAGCGTCTACAGTTCTTGTAGTTATGTCTCTGAACACATTTAATTTCACTTAATATTGGAGAAAAGGTGTCAAGAAAATAATGGACTGCATTGCATTATTATGTTTATTTTTTTGTTGAAATGGCACATGATTGAGCGTGTTCATTAGAAAGGCATCCTTATCGTTAGTGTAAGCATTGTTCGAGCTGAATAATCAGCTCTTCGAATAACACAGAGTGCCCCCGAATGTTACATAAATTCCGATTTACCTGCGACCTATTCCTACACAACTATTTGTTTTGTAAATATAATAAATACAATACAATGCTAATATATATGAAAACACGACTGAATCATTCTGGTGAATGGTATATAACCTAATGAAAGATTGACCCTTGAAATATCGAAATAGGACAGAACTAGCAAACCAGTGAACCAAATGTTCACAAAAAAAATAATAATAATTGAGAACTTCGGAGATTTTGTGTGGTTTCGTTTGAAATAGAAATCACGTGATTTCTCGTAAACCGGAAGTGCTACGTTACTCACATCCGGTTTGTAGTCTTATCAGACTATTCTCAACTTATAACTTAAACATTCTCTTTATCTATCTCTTACGGTTTGGCCGCTGAAACAGCACCACGGACGGACGGACGGACGGACTTGTCTAATAGATAAGAGATACATAATACCCTTTGTCAAGAAGATAAAAGTTGAAGATCACACATAGGATTTTTTTTATGGAAAGTTATTTTACAATAAATTGGTATGAACGGAGACGCGAGATCATAAAGAAACTGAACAATTTTAGTTCAGGAAATGAGAAATCTATGCTAACCAGTGTTAAAAGTAGGGGTCAAAATTGTTTTAGGCATACCGCAATTTTTTTTTTCTTTTTCTTTTATTCGACTTTTAGGAATAGGTTATTTATGACAAATTGGCACTTGCTTGGGGTCACATTGAACTTTCAAAAGTAGTCGAGGCAGTATTAAATAGTGTAAGATCGTTGTTAGATTTAAGCATCTAAGAAAAACTTATGATTGAAAGATAAATCGCTGCTAAAATGACGTCTCTATCATAGCTTGTGTGGGAGCCTTATTATGTCTACCTACCTACCTACATACATAGTGAGTGAGAAATAGTTCACACATGCTCACTAACTGTCGGTAAAATTTAAGGCCGCCTATACATGTTGGCCAAGTGAAGGCAATACCAACGTATAGACAGCATATTTGTCTTGCCTAATTTGCCGAGTAGAGGAAAGCGGCATCGTGTATAGACTTCATTTAGCGTTGCCTTGTCGGCATTCGTAATCGCTCGCCAACAAAATGTCTCATATTGTCCATATTAACTAATACCGCACTGACGTATGGGCAACTCCACAAAGCTCGTCTATATTGGCCACTTACATTGGTCTTCTCCAAACTTGCCTAACGTCTAAACGCTCGCGTTGGGTTAAGCTCGATCAACATGTGTTGGCGGCTTAATGAAACTGTCACACACAAGTTGCTTCGATTATAATGTGTTATGTCTGTATACAATCCATGATATGCTCCGTGCTTCTGTTAATGAATGAAACAAGTTTTTGTTGGGAACTTTTTATACCTAATTAAGAAGTCTCTGATAGTATTTATACCTACAGTGTTATTGATAATAATAAGTGCTAATAAATATGTTTACATTACGCTTTAGGAAAAAAGTGCTTATAATAAAAGTAGTTTTCTTAAAAGTTATGTCATTTGATTTATTTTAGATATCGCAAATGAAAGAGAATATTGCAGATGTGGTTAATTGACTAAAACAGCTCCTAGCTTATGCGTTATAATTTTTTTATTTTTCGAAACAGTCGTAGAAGGAATTTAGCAACATGGCAATGGCTATACATAAGTCCCCCATGTTAACAAGATATTAAAAAATGTAACAATAGACGTAATTCAATGAAAATGTAACAATAATTACTTATTTTAATTTCGTTTTTCATAAATCGATCGAGAACAGTTCAATTACAACAATATTTCAAGTTTTAAAAATGACTGAATGTTTTAGAATAATTAAATTACACTACGTTTCGGTTCGTAAACTTAAATAATCTAATTATTAAATTTCAACACCTGTGTAATTTTTACATCATTTTTTGTCACGGCGGGGCCTCAAATATTTTCTGACAGTGATTGACAACGATATTTTTGATATATATCTATCCGTATTTCAAGTTAAGAAAAAAGTTTTTTTTTTGCCTTGTAACATGATTCCGTGATATCTGTCACCTATATGATATGCTGCGGATATTATGATACATATTGCTGACAAGTCTTTGCGTGCGACTTTGTCCGCGTGGACTTTAGAATAAGGGGGCATAAGTAGCCAAACAAAGTTCCCTATATTTCTATTCAACACAATTTATTGAAGGGTTTAGGCGTGAAACTTCACCATGTTGATAAAAGATACATTCAACCTAAAGATCTCCGCTATCTATGTAATATGATTTATTAGTCACGTGTCATCTTAAACTATGGTTATCACGAACAAGTGTGAACAAGTTAATCAGAGTCAAAGTTATTAAACTTTTAGGAAAGAGGCCATAAAAAGTTTTTATACTATGATTATTTAACTTTTCTCGAACAGAATAGATGGGATTTGGAGACCTCAAGCCATTAACGGTAGAATGGCATGTGCGCCAGTTTTCAAAGTGTCTCTACCTCTGATGTCCCGGTAACGGTTAGAGGCAATTCTATTACGAATACGAGCATTGACTTGAGTTTTGACAGTTATATATTTGTGTAAAAATATACTTTTCTAGCATTATAATTTATTTTAACCCTTTACTGTATCTATCTCATAAAACAAGTTTCTCACTTTTAACCTCAAAGCCGTGGTGTGATTTAAAATTACACCACAATGGCGGATTCGAATGTGTGTGATTCTGTTCTTACAGAAAATAATTAAAGAGGGGTTTTGCTAATTAAAAGGAAAAAAGAAAAATGTGATGCTAATAGGGGTGATGACGGGGTACAGTAAACGAAATTCTATTTAGTCCGTCAGTTAGATGATCAAAAAATAATGGACATGTATTTTTTCTTTGGGCAATCAACCAAAAAATGACAAAGTTATAGCGCGTCAAAGTTTGGGAGTAGGGGCTCGTGACGTCACTTTTGAGTGAATTTTAACTTATAAGTGTACTCAAACGTGACGTCATGCGACTTTTCAAATCAATATATCTCTGCAATGTTTATATTATGTGAAAAAAGAAAAAATACGTGTCCAATAATTTTTGATAATCTACCTGATAAACGAAGAAAAAAAAATAAGCATCATCCCTATTGGTGAGAGTTTAAAAAATATTTATTTATTTATTAAACTATCCGAGCGCTTTTTTTACCCAGTAAGTACTACGTAAAAATTTCTTGGTATATTACATAATTTTCAATTACTGAATCAGTTATATTTATAAGAATTGATAGTTATATAAAATATGATTTTGCCCTAGCTTGAAGCTACTTTTACGTGCTTTTACTGTAAGTCTGCCTGCAGGGCACTTGCGTTTTCATAAGAAAGTGTGGTTGCCTGCCTAGCACAAAAGACATTAATAGGTAACTGCCATTAAATTAAACAGCTCTATAAATTGAGACAGGTTTAAGTATTCAGGCGCTGTAGTGAAATGAAAGTTCAATATGCAAATTAAATTCATATTCTCATTATTAAAGCTGACGGGCAAACGTTTAACTGTGGTCATTGAAAAGATGCTTTTTATTTACTTTTATTTAAGTATCGTGCATTCGATACACCTAATTTCTGTAAGTTACTTTTGCTCACTTACTAAGAACTCCAATCTAAATGCATTCTTTCGGATTAGTGAATGCGGTTAGCGATTGCAGTTTACACCGTTATAAATAATAGAAGCTGCCATAGAATATATCGATTCTCTACACGAATTTTTATAGTATATTATGTCAGTTCTTTTAAATTTTATTTTTGTGAAAATATATAGCATTTGTTTATCTCACAGGTCTCTTTTGTATATCAATACCAACATTCATAAACATTTCAGCGGTTTAGACATGAAAAAGGTGTTTAAATTTTAATGTTCCCCGTTGGCTTGAGTCGATACCCGACAGGCGAGACAGACATATATTTTTTTTATATCTTAGGTTATGCGTGAAGCACATCACTCATTAAAGTTCAACGGGTCAGATGAACTGATTTTATTTATTTATTGACATTTCGCAGACTTTTCAGGCCTGCGTCATCCGAATAATAAATAAATAAAATCAATGCATCTGACCCGTTCAAACTTGGTATATTTTATTTGTTTAGTTTTTTTTGAGTTTTTACTTCTGACGGCACACGGTTAGAAAAAATCTTATCCATAGACAGATTCCGTATGTAATTCAAGCTGCACATAACAGTTTGCGGTTTCGATTTTGATAGCATCGATATTCGCACGTTTCGTGGTAGCTGGCGCGTGGAGAGTAACATGATATGCGCTTGCGGTCAGAGTTACCATTTACAAGTTAGAAAATTCCCGACAAAAACGATGAATTTTCATTAAATGTGCGAATGTTCGTGACGTCGATGAACGCTCATGATAGGATTTAAGGTACGTAGTTTTTTTACTAAAATTAATGTTAATTTATAAATAAAATTTGGCTCTCAACATTAAGTTTTTTTAGTGAGTTACGTAAATAGCTACTAGGAATAGAATGGAACGTGTGAATGGAAACTTTACTTGCGGTTGAATTCAACTTGCATTTGGTGTCGAACTGTGGATACGGTTACCAAGTGTGATTATTTTAATGCTATCAGTAATGCGTTAAAACTGGATCAAAGAAGGAAAATTGTGTAGATATAAGTAAAAAAAACACTTTAAAGTAGAGTATGAAACACAGAAATAAAGTGATATGAGTGTTTGTTTTGAATTTTCTAAGTTGAAGGGTTGAAATCCCAAAAAACTTTTGTCTCTGGAATGATTATTACAAAGAAAATATCAGTTTTTAATAGTTGAATATGAGATGTCAAAGCAAATTGACTATTTCAGTGTTTTTAATTTAAATGGGTGGCATTTTAACATCTGGCAGTGCCAAAATAAAACTACTTACTAAGTCGGATTGCGCGTCTAAAATAATTGGAGTTCTTGGCAAAGCGTATATACAAATGGAACTTACTCACGCGACGAATAAATGAAACTTAGACGACAATAACAATACAAATTTTGTTGATTTTATTAGTGAGTCAAGATTGAGAAGTTTGAGATTTTATTATTAAATCTGAAGTGATTTCAACTTCAGCTGTTATTTTATGAAACAATAACCAAATATTGTGCACGAGCTTAGTGAGTCTAATAGCCTTTAATTTTTAATTTTGTTAATTCAGTTACTAGGCGAGATTTGACCCCGCTTCTTTCGCTTCCGCCTGGATAGACCCGCTCTGAAACCCGGACCGAGGGTATTAGTATTTTTTTATAACACCAATTAGCCTAGCCTAGCCCCAAAGTATGCACTATAAGGCTTGTGTTATGGGATACTAGGGTAACGGATAGAAAACATATACTGTACATATACAAGTATATTTATATAGAAATACATATTAATAATCCATAACTGGAGTACAAATGCTCGTATTAATCACACAAACATCTGCCCCCACCGGGATTTGAACCCGGGACCTCTCCAGTTGGCGACACCCTGAAACCCGGCGTACAAACCACTCGGCCACGGAGGTCGTCATTTTGATAATTAATTGTACATAATACGGTATATTTTCAATAATACTTTTAAAATTGGATAATAAGAAGGTAATGACATCCGTCATCGTTTATCGGTATTAAAAAGTAACGTATAATTATTATAGTAAATATATAAAGACAATCAATTAGAAGAGTCGGTTTTGCTTAATGTTGTTTTGGTCGTAAAAGTCGACTGAGCGAACAGATTTTATGTTGGTCTTGGTATTTTTCAAAGCCATTAAAACCTCTTTGTAAAAGATGTTTCGAGAAATACAAGCAAACGTTATTCGTTTAAAGACTCTTTCTTTACCGTTTATTTTAAAATATACTTAGTGTTTCTTTTAAATCTGTACATCTATACATATAAATAAAATTGGAGTGTCTGTTTGTAATATTGAAATAACCGCTTTTTACTACATGCATTTACTACATGTCATATATACGGTACATAAACCAAAATAACATTTTTTACAATTTTTGTCTGTCTGTTTGTTCCGGCTAACCTCTGAAATGGCGAACTAAAAGTTAACACGGACGAAGTCTATAATATTATATTTACTTATATTATATCTATTTTCTGAGAAACGCACATACCTTACGTCTGGGGGTTGCAAAGATAAATGAGGATATGTAAGGATTCTTCCTCAAACATTTTGTCTAGCTCAGGGCTTAGCGAAATAAGCATGTCCCTACCTACTATAACATCAGAAAATACTCCTGCACTGGTCCCCGATATCCACTTTAGAACCGAAATCCCCAGAATGTGTGCCGAATGGTGTCGTGATTGTGTTTTGTGGGTGGACCACACTGTGATCATGACTGGCTGGCCAACGCCACCAGCAGTATGTAGTAACTTTAGAAAAGAAACGACAAAGGTTATTTAATATACAGAAATTGAAAACGTCGCGACATTGGTGCCTGGTCTGGTAACGTAAAAGATTTATTACAATATATTGTTGATAATTAGGTATATTCTCCTTGCTGATAATATAATAAGGGAAGTAGCTAAAAAATTTTGTGATCGATATGATACGGAAAATAAACTTATTTTTTTTCTCTGATTCAAATGAAAATTTAATCCAGGATCTTAGAAACTCAATTCCGGCATTCTCCTTCTGTTCGTCCAGTTTGCTAACACATAATTATTATAGCACAGTTAGTTAAAAAAAACATTAATTGCGCTCTATATTATCGTCTCAAATATTCAATTCAAGGCGGACATTGCTCCGTCATTTCACAAAATTAAATGCATTCTCAAATGAGGTTTGTCGAAATTCGATCGCTTCCGATCGTTCGAACCGTATCATTTGATTACAGAAATTAATGGGCAGAATAAATAATAGTATGTTAACTATAGATAGAGTAAAAAGAAAATGAGCAAGCATGCGCCATATAAGGCTATAGCCACATCGTCAAATCTGTAGAGAGACGATTATTTCACACTTGCTGCGTGATTATAATGATCTAGCAATCTTACTACTAACAATCCATATTAATTGGTTTGTTCGTTTGGCAAGCGAGTTTTAAGCGATTGACGCGGTTTCGTGGCTTAGGAGGGCACATCCCAGAGTTTTTAATCAGTGCAATGGGGTTACCCCATCCCTTGTATCCATTGTGCTGGTTGGGCAGAGGAGTCGCACATAACCCTGTTCCGTTACCATACTCAACGGCGAAGTATGCCTACTAAAGCATTTCCTCTAGGCGAAAAGAAGTTTCATCGGTACCAGCTCTCCGCTTAGATGTAGATAATACAGATACTTTGGTATGTTTAGTATACACACATTATGATTATTCAGTTCATACTTGTCATGTAGTTTTAAACCAAATATGTAACAGGTTTTCTTTTCTTAACTATTGATGACTATCCTTCTCTTTACTGAGATAGTTATAGGTAAGTATAATATAGTGTTATACTGAACTAAATTAATAACATCAGTTATTACATAAAGTGGTAAATATAGAAAAAAATGCATTAAAAGAGAGTAATTTTTTGAAGTAGGTAATATAATATTACATCGAATAATGCGTTTAAGTGATTGGTATTTAAAAAAGATATTTAATAAAAATACTTACTTGTCCGTTTCGTATTTTATTTGCCGAATCGTCAATTTTCATTGTAAGCTGACAGATGTATTGTCTGATACTAGGAACGTGAAACTGATTGAATGTGGGAGTCGCATCGGATTCATAATGGGTGGAAAGTATCATTCTAAGAAAAACAAGTCAGTAGTGAGCCATATCCATATGTAAGCAGAGCGCACATTCAATGAGTAGCGTCAAATTCAATAAACGAGATTTTGTAAAAACCGGGCTCGCTCGACGGACTCTCTGATAAAAATGCAATTTTATCGCTAGATAATGAAACTAGAACTAAACAAAAAATACTACCGTAAAGCTTCAATCTCTGCAACCAAAAAAACGATTAACTATAGGGGGTAGAACTGACCACAAAGTCAATTTTAAACAATTCTATTAACAAATCTTCAGGTTAAGTTTATGATTTCCGTATCATTTTTTTCGTGAGATTCTTTTTAAAATAAGAAAACCTGTATTATCACAATTATGTGGATATATAAAATAGCAAGAAATATTACGCATTATTCAGGATGGTAAGCTCCAAAAAAACGTATTCCAGCAAACCGTCGCAGAACACAAGACATCAAGACGCAAGTATTATTTTTTTTCCAAATCAAATAAAGCCGGTCTGTTTTTACTAGGACTATGACTACAGATAGTGTCGATTACAACAATCAATATTATAGAAATTAATTGCCCTTACAATCAAACGGACCATTGCACTGTGGAATATTTCGGTGTGTTTCGGATTAAAAATCTGTAACTCCGTCAATTTGAAAGATAGACTTATAAAATTTTGCTATAATATAAAGTGATACATAAGGATTCATATAAGTAATGTTTGATGAATTGGAATTATGCGTATTTTTTTTAATTAAAAAAGAAAATTCACAAAATGATTTAAAATAGTATTATTAGTATTATTTATTTATTGAAATATTTTTTAGAAACTTATTATTATTTATTATTATTATTATTTTTTTTTAGTACGTCTATTTCTTAATGCTAATTACTCTATTAAGATAACTATCATATTATATTGATAATATAAAATTAAAAAAGGTAAAATATTTTTAACACTACGCTAACATACAGAAACAAATCAAAATTATCGCAATATATATTTCTTTATTTTTTGCTCAGCAAGATTGACATCTTACACCCGGTGAGCTTCAGGATCTGAAATAAGTTCATTAACCTTGAGAAGGTGTAAAGTATCTTCATCGAGCTCCTTTACATTTTTTGCATACGGTTTTCTTATGCTCGTTATATATGGATCTGAAGTGTAAAGTAGTGTATTAAACACATCTTCGTTTGTAGCTATTCGAGAGCATTTCCGAGCATGGTGTAAGCGAAATTTTTTATAGTCCTTATTGCGAGATTCTTGAGCATCTTCTGAAAGTTGCCCAATTGGTAATACCGCGAAATGGTTTATGATACTCTCTCCGTGAATTAAAATTTTGTGGACAGATGATGGCATGTAATACCAACAAATTATGCTCTGAAAACTGCAAGAATATACTCACGTATATTCTTGCAGTTTCCAGAGCATAATTACCAAATTTCTTACTATCTACCACTATACCAGATGAAAAAGCCTGCAAAATTATATATAACAGTTTAATTAAATCAATGTCAATCCCTCAGACAAAAGATAATTCTTCTTGCACATTAAATAATAATGTAAATAAAAATAATTGTTTTGTTAATATAGATAAAAAAAACCCATCCAAAAACATTGCAAAAATGTAAGTTTTATCAACCTGGTGCATCTTAATATTCAAGGAATGATGGGTAAGGACTTAGAAATTGAATTATTCATGAATTGTAATAATATAGATATTTTTTGTATAACAGAACACTGGCTTAAAAGTTGTCAGAATATATTTAATTTCAATAATCATCAGGTTGGTAGTTTGTTCAATCGAGAAAATGCAATTCGCGGTGGCTCTTTAATATTATTGAATAAAAAATTAAAATTTAAGGAACGAAGAGATATTGTGAGCCTCTCGGTTGAGCGAACAATAGAAATTGCCTGTGTGGAACTGGACCGGCTTGTTGTATTGAGCGTATACAGACCTCCATCAGCATTGTATGATTGTTTTGAAGCTATCATGGATGAAGCTCTTAAGAAAACTTACACTACAGGCAAACGGTTGATTGTCTGTGGTGACTTCAATATTGATTTATTACAAAAATCTAGTTCGAGTACTAAAATAAAAAATTTATTTCAATCATACAATCTGAAAAACTTATTCATTGAGCCTACTAGAATAGCTGCACTTCGGCCACTTGTATTGATAATATATATACAGATATCATACCACAGAAAAAACAAATTATTAATAAACTAGATAGTGATCATTGTGGCCAGTTGATTACATTTCCATATCAGCTCAAGCAGGTGACAAAAAAACACATGACTGTTGTACCAAAATCTGCTAATCGTGTGGAACGTTTTAAAACTCAATTAGATAGAAAAATGTGTTATCTAAGATATAAAGACAGTCCAAATGATTTATATAATGATTTTTTTAATATATACTGCACTGAATTTAATAATGTTTTTGTACCCAAAAAAATCTGTATTAATGATGCGGTAACTTTTACTAAGTGGGCTACGCCTGGAATTCATAAAAGTAGAAGGACACTTTATGAACTTTATAATGAAAGAAACTGTAACACTAGTGAAAAATTTAAAGAGCATGTTCGTAACTATTCTAAATTGTTTAAAAAAGTATGCCGCTTAGCAAAATCAAATTACTTAAGTTCAAAGATTAAGAACAGTAATGACAAAATTAAAACGACATGGAATATTATAAACGATGAAACTGGAAAATCCAAAACTCGCAATAATAATTATAACTTAAATATTGATAATAAAAGGGTTACTTCAGATATTGAAGTTGCTACAGCTTTCGAAAATTTCTTTACTGATATTCCAGTTTCAACTACTAAATCTTTGAACTCTTCCCCCATTGCTGCTGAATCAATCTTAAGAGAAAACGTGAAACCTTGTAGTAGTCATTTTCATTTTAAACATGTTGACTTCAAAGATGTAATTAAAACGTTTCACCAATTAAATAAAAAGAAAACCACGGATCTGTGGGGCAATTCCCTTGATGTTTCTAAATCGGTAATTGAGACAATAGCTCCTATTCTAGCTTGCATATTTAATGATTGTGTTGACTGTGGTGTTTTTCCTGACCTCATGAAATACAGTAAAATAACTCCTTTGCATAAAACGGGAAGTACATCAGACCCCACAAACTTTAGACCAATTTCTGTGCTACCCACCTTTAGTAAAATTTTCGAAAAAATCATGTTAGATCAAATGCAATCACATTTTAATAAATATAATATACTTCACTGTAAACAATTTGGTTTTACACGGGGTCGTTCAACAACCGATGCCGGTGTTGAACTTATACAACAAATTTTTGACGCCTGGGAGAACTCGCAGGACGCTCTAGGTGTGTTTTGCGACTTGTCCAAGGCTTTTGATTGCGTTTTTCATGAAACATTACTCAGGAAACTACACCACTATGGATTTAGAGATACTGATCTGGATCTTATTGCGTCATACCTGATGGATAGGATTCAGAGGGTTGACATTAACGGCAATAAGTCTGCGGGTTCGCCGGTTAAAATGGGTGTTCCGCAGGGCTCAATCCTTGGTCCTTTCTTATTTTTAATTTATATTAATGACTTACCTTACTACGTTAGAGATAAGCATGAGATAGTATTGTTCGCGGATGATACATCACTTTTATTTAAACTCAAACGTAAGGAAACAGTTATTGACGACGTGAACAGTTGTATCTCTAAGGTAGTCCACTGGTTTAATGTTAATAATTTATTACTAAATGAAGGAAAAACGAAATGTATTAAATTTGTATTACCTAATGTAAAACAGGTAAAAACCAGTGTGAATGTAAAGGATAGGAATATGGGCCTTGTAGACACCACAGTATTCTTAGGGATTACTTTAGATTCTAAGCTTCAATGGGGCCCACATATTGATAAATTGTCAAATAGACTTAGTTCTGCAGCATATGCCGTAATGAAGATACGCCAGTTAACGGATGTAGATACGGCCAGATTAGTATACTTTAGTTATTTCCATAGTGTAATGTCGTACGGAATTTTATTGTGGGGAAACGCCGCCGACATTCAAACTATTTTTGTGCTGCAGAAGAGAGCTATTCGATCAATTTATAATCTTAAAGTTAAGGATTCCTTAAGAGATAGGTTTAAAGAATTTGGTATAATGACGGTCGCATCACAATACATTTACGAAAATTTATTACTTGTAAGAAAAAATATTAATTTGTTTCTTAAAAACAGTGATGTTCACACACTTAATACAAGAAACAAAACTTAACTTAACTTTACCTGCTACTAGGCTTCACAAAATCAATAATTCATTTAAAGGTCTTTGTGTTCGCTTATACAATAAAGTCCCAAGCAATATCCAAGAGTTAAGCATAAATAAATTCAAAGATAGTATAAAAGAAGCACTTATTAAAAAAGCTTATTACAAAGTGTCTGATTATATTACAGACAAAAATGCTTGGGTTTGAACTGTTCCAATCATTTCAACAGGTTTTCTATAGTAAATAAATCATGATTGTATTGACGTTGTAACAACATAATGATTTGTAAATGTTGTTACATTATGCTTTTAATGTTGTGGAGTTTTTTTCGCTCGTTTTTCTCCGCAGCTAAAAAATATGTCCAATAACGAGTGGTAGGGAAAAAAAAAATGTTTGGACGATTCAAAAGTGTTGTACTAAACATCCAATTTGAATAAAGATATATTGATTTCTGATTTCTGATTTCCCTGTGATATCAGCAGAACAGG
Source organism: Chilo suppressalis (assembly GCA_902850365.2). Classification (NCBI taxonomy): domain Eukaryota; kingdom Metazoa; phylum Arthropoda; class Insecta; order Lepidoptera; family Crambidae; genus Chilo; species Chilo suppressalis. The sequence continues at coordinate 6,674,049 of OU963912.1, read as the reverse complement.
CAGCAGTTGGTATAGTTAACGAATATTCAGAATCCAACCAATTGGTGTTCTTTCTTAAAAAGGTATTTTTATTGCGTCCTGCTTCACTCCAGCGTTTATTAAACGAAGGGATGACATCCCTTTGAATATGGTCAATAATAAAACATATATTGACATCCGAAATTTGTTTTCCCTCAAAATATGTTGAAAGTGCCGCAGTCGTTTTTCCGCCTTCTATATAAGACACTATTAACTCACGTTTAGTACAGTTAAAAGTAGACATGTTGAATAATGAAATAACTGTACCCACTAGAGTACGTAGACGTAAAGACCACTGAAACGGTAATGGAGACATATTTTTTCACTGCCCTTTTTATATTGTTTCAGAATGTGGGAATTATTTCAGATATCTATTTTCTCACGGAAAATGACATCGAAATGATAAAACCAATATCAAATAATTAATTCATAAAATGTACCACAAACTATTGATAATAAAAGTAAACTACGAAACCGTATTTGATAGCGATTTCCGTTCCCAGACTAGTATTCGATTTTTTCACATATCTCCGAAAACCGCAAAAAGCCGCAGTTAATTGTTTTATATGTTTTAGATGAGTAACTAACCTATAATTTAACATTAAATTCAAAGCATCGGTAAAAAACTCTAAATGTTAAAAGATTCGACGAAGTTGAGGAATAAAAAATATTTCTCCATTTTTTCTTTAAATTGGTTTTTAAATTTATATTCATATTAAAAACAATCAATTGTATTTATTTCTAACCTCTGATAAATGTGCTTTTCAAAAATATATAATACCTTATACCTTTCATTTCAAGTTTTAAAACTATTTCACGTTGAAAAACGTAAATGAAGAACTTAATATTTCCCAGCTGCCTAAACGTTTAACTTTGCTACATGAAAAAAAATACTTTTACGAAATAAAATATGAATTACGCTGCAGAATATTAAACTTCGACTTTTGAACTATTAAATTATATTCATAAATTACCCAATTTCAATCAGTAATAAAAATCAATTTTGATATGCGTTTGTTCTACCATATTCCACCGTGCATTGGGTTGTTTGACACCCTTTTAACATAAAAAGAAAACAGCCGTGTACAAAATACCTCTTAAATGCCGACGACTCGTGACAAATTATATATCTGATGGCAGGGACCTGTGCGGACCGTGCTGATGGTGAAAATCTCATGAAAATCCGTACATCAGTTTTTGAAATCATCGCGAATACATAGACTGATGCGGCAGAAGATTTTAGTTTTTTAATATCCAGTGATGAATATTTGTTATTTGAAATTAAAGTGGGCTGGGCATGTAGCTCGAAACGAAAATTCGTGGTGCAAACGTCTCCTTGAATGGAAACCGTGGAGTAAAAAGCGCCCTCAAGGTGATGACATGAAGAAGGTTGCAGGCTCGAATTGGATACAGAGAGAACTATGTAATAAAACATACTAAAAAAAAAAAAAAAACTATGGACGTAGGAAAATTTGTATTGTACTACCTAATAAAATACTTCCTATAATAAAACTTTCACTGCTCAACATCTTGATTCTGCAGAAACGTCACAGCATGAAGTCATAAATATGAATTTATTAATAAAAGTTTATGACATTCGTTTTAATTATTAGGTAAATGTGTTTTAGTTCCGGTATAATTTGCTGGTATTGAGAAATACATCGTATTTGATTAACACACATTAATATTCCATTTTGACACATAAGTTTTTTTATATATAGCCAGGTAGGCAAATGACTACCTCACCTCACGTTAAGTGGTGATAGAGTCCAAACGCGAAGATAGCTGGTACAGCAGTTATAAACTGCCACACCAACCATGCTGTAAAAATGCTTCTTCACGCCTCTCTTAAAGGACCCCATATTGTAGGTAGTAGGGGCGGGCAACGAATTCCATTTGCGAATAGTACGACAAAGAAATGGGTCACCAATTTTCTATGTTCGTGTAGGAATAGTGGACACAGTAAGTCAGTGACGACGTAGGCCAGCGCGCGTGGTCCTCTGAAGAAAAGGTGCTTGAGGGTATAGTATAGTGGTGGTATAGTCGGTAGAACGCGCTTAATGATGCCACATCGCGGCGTAATTGTAAAGACTCGAGTTTCTTAGTTACCTTTTCATCGCCAATGATGCGGGCATCGAATAAGTACTAAGTATCAGTAATACATCAAAAGTGTCAGTGAGATCAACTTTTTTGTAATCAAAAATAGCTAATCAATATGCACTTACCTAATCCAGACTTCTAGATTGGCGTATTATAACTTCTTACACCTTTTGTAAAAACAAAGAGCAGTTTTTGTAAACTGTGGGAAATTAACCCAAGTTAACGGCGGCATCGATTGCGTGCGTAGTTTGCGAGCAAGTAGATAAGTAAAAGTACTTGATTCCTAGACACTTTTGAATGTATGTAATCTAAGTTTTTTATGCACTTCCGGACACATCTATTGCCCACCCAGCATTTTAAGTTTTGACGGTCCCTAGCTAAAATTTAATGTTACATCGAGCCAAAAGTTTATTGCCTACGCAGTTTTGCAGCTAATTTAATAACCATCTTTTTGTGTGTTTTTACTACAGACTGTTGTAACTCAAAACACTTAGTAGATATGTCCGGAAATATATTTTATTGAAGCATTAAAGACTCGATATTTATTACAAGGAACAGTATCTTTGTGTGATTAAATTGAGCTTTATGAGCTCCTCACAGGCTATCAGCTAAAATAGTGGGTGCGGACAATGAAACAAAATTAAATGTCCCGCGCGGGACAGGCTCAATCCCGCTCTTCGGGAATAACTCGACCGTGAATGCAGCGTACTGAGAAAGCGCGGGCGGGACGCACAGACAGTGGACTGACCGCGCCTGCCCAGCGCGTAATGAAGAACTTTCAAATTAAAAAAAAGTAAAAAAAAAAGTATCATATTATTAAAATACATTTTGTAGGATATTTTTACTAGGTATTATTGTCACGTAAACGTAATTTGAACTCAAATAAAAAGGTAAATATTCAAAATCTTTTGATAATATTTTTTTTTTATATGTCCCGCTTTCGACGAAAGAATCCCGCTTTTTTCACTCAAAAAGTTCCTAAATCCCGACGTGGCGAAAAAGAAATCTTGGTTTTTGAAACTTAAAGAATAGTGTTACTGAATTTCATGGAACTTTGTTCTCGCGTTGGAGAATGGAGTTTTTGATTTGGTTATTTTTACAACAGAATGATGAATATCCACTTTTTACGGATTCGATAAACATTAGTGAATAACGTGAGTTTGTTTTCTAAAACTTGTCGAATACCTTATTACCTGTTACCTCCACAGTCGACACAAATCGAACAACACACATGTCTCATTATTCACAGTCTTTTGTATGTGAGTCGCCAAAGCTTGTTGACGTTGTCTACTCTAAGTTCATTATATATATAAATAAATGAAATGCTGTTCGTTAGTCTCGCTAAAACTCGAGAACGGCTGAACTGATTTATCTTATCTTGGTGTTGAAATGTAAAAACGTCAATTTAATTTTCCTATATAAATTGTTCTATCTTCTTTCCTGTCAAACATGTGACATTCGTCCCTTTTGGTACGGTAGACTCGGGTCCGTCATTTCTTCCAAATTATTTTCACCCGTATGAAGTACGCGGGGTCAACTAGTATAAAATAATTTTATTAGGCCATAGTTCTTTGCAATACGTAGTGTGGGGCGTCCCACGACTAGGTGGAGCGACGACATCCGAAAAGCAGCGAGCAATGACTGGACGAGGAGAACTGTAGGCCTAGCTCGATGGCGTACCAGCAGGACACTGATTGCTCCTATTTGTGCGGAAAATCCGCTGTGTCCAACCTCCTATATTTTACTAACTGCCTGTCCATCAGCTATATGTTTTAAAAATATCCATTTCTGTTGATAAACTTTTACCGTCTGCACGGGAAATTAACAACTTATTCGTAGCTATTCTACGCTTTCATTCATACTCCACTTTGCGCAACATGCAAATGGTAAAAAAAAATATCTACCTAACGAATTCTTGTTAAGTGTTAGCCTTTAATGAATTCCTTACAATTATGACTTGACGTAGATCGCTTCGCTCTCACATTTACCTGTCTAGTCACCAAAGGCGGAAGACACGCAAATATTTCAAGAATCTCGGTATAACACAGTGAATTTCCATATGCATTTGAGCGCCCGTCTGAGGTATCAATCTTCTTAGAGAAGAAAGTCATTTAGATTTTCATGGTTCCACGGAGTAGGTAGGGTAATTTGATTCAGACACCCTTAATTAGCATTGAGGGTGGTAAGATTAAGGCGATGTAGGTAGTTAAATCATCATTTTTGACACTGTTAATAGAATACCTATATGAACGCTGTACAATTGTACATGCGATTTTTTTTATATGTAGGTATTTCTTCTATCCCTAAGCTATATATTTCTACTAGCCCGTTAACATGATTATCAAAAACTTTCTCGGTAGATTTTGTCGTTAAAAATTATCGATTTTTTACTTAAGAAACAAATATATTTACCCGCAAATTACAACATCCAGGCTATTTTCTTTAGATATAGTTTTTTTTTACGATCCTGTTTATAGGGTAGGCCTGTGTGCCCCAGCAGTGGGGAAATTAACACTGATGCTGATGTAGATAGATAGTGGTTATTTATCAAAATGAATGTGTTGATTGATATCAAGAGATACGTGCTCAATGTAATATTGGGTCGTGGTATCGTTGTGGGGCAAACAATGCTTCAAGTAAGACGAGCTAACCTCGCTCGGTGCTTCCGTGCCGGTAATGCCCCATTGTTAAATTGACGCGTACGCCGTCCAATTTGACCGGCCTTCACGATTTTATTGTTTAGTAGTGTTATTGTTATTTGTTTGTACCTTTTTATGTGTATTTGTTATAAATGTATTGAAGATTTTCATTCAAATCGAGCTTATATCACATAACAATAACAATATAAGTAAAAATATGCCACGAGATATTAAAAAGCATGATTTTGCAAGTGGTTGGATTTGGAATGATGTCTTGAAACTTTTATTGGTGATAGATTGGCAGTCCATCGCAACATCAATTTAAAAGTGTTGTCTTGAAACATCCAGTGGTGATAGGTTTGCAGTCCATCGCAAAACCATTTCCGGAGCTGACCTGTCGCACGATAATTCTTATTGTCTGCACCGGAAAACTAGCAACCGGTCAACGCGGCGGCGTATTGTACGAGTATAGTCAAGTCGAATCCAAACGTCTTGGGAACAGAAGTAAACGACTAAGGTACTCCTGACCATAGGCAGCATATTGATGGAGACTCGTAGATTCTCATCAAATAAATTGACCAATAAAATGATCAGATTCTTTAGATTTTATCAAAATCTAAGGCAGTTGATTGAGATGTAATAATCTTTTTGTTGACAATCCCTTTAAAAAATGTTTGGAATGGATTATACATACGTAGGAGGGTATGTTTTAATTCCATTCTCAGTCCAGCATGTGGCGTTAATTAAATTTATCGAAGCAAATGGGAGCTGAAAATTAGCAGGGCGCATGCGCGCGAAGGTCGGAGTCCACAGAAATAATTTCTGTGACGTAGACGGTGTCAGGTGCGCGGGCGCCGCGCTGGTCATTCAACTTGCTGCTGCAGTAACGGAATGCGAGCGCCATTGTTTATTCCTGCCGACGACGACATCCCGATCAGTAATTGATGTAAATAGCTTGCTGTCATGAGACTCGGAGAGCCATTTTATATCATAACAGAAGTTACGAAACATAACTTGTTAATTTAAAAAATCGTACCTCTTCCGTGTACAGAATGAGACAACGGGTCCCTATTAGTAATCATCCGCAGTCTAAGTATCTTGTAAATAAAAGAAAAAGAGTTCTTCTCAGAATTTCGTCGTATAGTATTTCTATTGCTTCTACAAAGAAGATTAATAGAATTGTATTAAAATTAACGACGTGATCAAGCTTATACCAATAAGAATAAACAACGTCGTTATTAAACGAATATCTACTAAGTGCACTTTTTGACATTTCGACAGGTCCATACTTATGACCTTGAATAGGAACCTATTTTTTTCAATATTTATAGACCGTTGTGGGACTCTTTAGCATTATTACGGTGAAAAGAGGTTGCTTAAAAATATGCTATGTGCATCATCCAGAATATTGTCAAATAATAAAGGATATGTGAAAGTTTTAATTTTAGCACTAGCAGATATTGGTTTGAAAATGACCACATGATAACGATTATAAATTTATGGAAACCAAACTTACGCAACCCGATGTCGAGAAATTATATTAAAATTTATTTTGGTAACTACACCAACAGCTAATGCTTTTCTTTACTAAAAATATAACATATAACAATTAGTGTGCACTACTGAAGAGAAACTTCTTTTCTTAAATAACCTTACATTAGGCGGCGCTTAAGGCATACGGGAATGGAGCAGCGCACGCATCATTCATTTAAATATATTGTTGCTTGTGACGCTCGTAGCGTTTCATCCTTCTCCGAGTTACCATTTAACTTTCAGGTTCGTCCGAAAGAGCTTAATTATATAGTCCTTTTTCCATTCACATCCACACCCTGTCGGAAAGAAGTTTGATATCAATAAAAGAGTAATTTACAGGATTCACAGGTCGTTAACTCCTTACACCTGCAATAGGGATGATGACTGGCTAAAGTACGTAAACTAATTTCTATTTAGTCCGTCAGTCTGCTTAGATAAAAATAATGTAAATTTATTATTTCTTTTTTTCAATCGACCAAAAAATTATAAAAAAGAAGCTTGGCAAAGTTTGGGAGTGGGGGCTCGTTACGTCATTTAAAAGTTAACATTGTATCAAGACGTGACGTCATGAGACATTTCAAATCAATGTATCTGTGTAATATTCTGATTATGTGAATAAAGAAAAAATAGGTATGCAATACTTTCTGTAAATCTACCTGATAGACGAAGAAAAACATTCGTATCCTGAAATCTCTTTGACATAGAGATAACTTGCTAGTAGGCAGACCAGATAGTTTTCAATCCTATTTTCACAAAAAAACATCATCCATTTGCCTTACATTTCGAAAGAAAAAAAAAGTCAACCACTAAACAAGAGCTTAAAAAACCTTTTAGCCGGAAGTTTACTTGCAACTTTATAGGTACCCAGTTACCTCTCTTAAAAACTGTTTTTGAGAAAATAAAATGAAGAATGCACGCTGACGTATGTGAAATAAGAAAAAAAAAACTCATTCCAAGCACATCGTTGCGGCGTTGTCTCCGTGCAGTTGGTTAAGTGTAAGCACTCGAAGATCGAGGATGGCATATATTTGCAGCGGTTCAACTGTTTGGACGGACCACTATGTGAACGGTACATACGTTCATCTGAATTAGGGTTGACTGCTAGCTAAAAAAAATAATAGGTATTCACTACATATTATATAACCGTGGAAAGATCTGTACCCTTAGCACGAACCAATATCGAATTCGTATCGTTTGCGAGTCCGAAATGTCATTGTCAAATGTGTACTGATTTTTAGTTCTCGTTACGTACTTTGTACCGCTGCTGTTCAAGTTTCCATACAAAATTTGACATTGACATTTCGGTTTGCAAACTATTCTAATTCGATAATGGTTCGTGCTAGGGATACTGAAGTCATTTTTCAACTTGGCGGCTCTGAGAATAATAATACAAGGAGAAAAAAAACAGCCCTTGCTGAGTTTCTTGCCAGTTCTCAGTGCAAGGTCTCCCGCGTCACTTTAAGTTGCATTCATAAACTCGATTAAAAACTTTTGTTTACATAAAGGATGCATGTTCGTTTGTGACCTAATAATAGTGCATGATTATTCATAACTACTCCGGCGGTAATGCAGAGATGAGCGGAATTGAAGATCTCACACAGTCTTAATAAAGAAATATTATTAAAAATCAGTTGTTTTGTTTTCTCAAACTAAGTAAATAAATTTTATTAAAAATTTTGATGATTTTTCTCACTTAATCTTAGTAAATAAGTTTTATTACTTACATAAAAACTTTTTTTGCTCAGTCTACCTATTTGGTTCGAATTGACAGCTATGACGACACAATATGGCGCCCAGTCAGTCCTATTCTTAGTTGAATCGTATTATACCTTATTTTTAGCAAGGTTCCGATATTTCCGCGCTTGCAAGAATGCCGATATATCACGAAGTACCTCCGTGATGTGAAACTAGCTAAAAACAAGGTACATTAAACATACCGTTTTTTTTTATTTGATATTGGCATCTTTTCATTAAGGGCGATATTTGCAGTTCATGCTAACATAGCATTATCACACACTTAAATTTAAAAATAATGTTATGACGAATACTAATAAACAATACAAACACCTATAAGTACTGTGTACGTAGTGTGTGTAGAAGTACATAGTTATTGATAAAAAATAAATAAAATTAGTAAATTGAAATAGACTTTTGTACAGCCCTAGAGTCTGCAAATGCTGTCCGCTCTGTTAGAATTCGAGACTGGCCAAACATAACTCAGTTTAACCGTGAAAACTAACGCGCAAGTTTAGAAAGTCCATTAATTTAGTAATTAAAACCTTATTCCTCGTTCCAGCGAAGCGTTCGAACCAAATGCAACGATTTATTGTGTGTTCGTAAACACATTTTTTGCGCAGACGAATATTAAAAAGTTCGACTTTCTGTTGCATAAAAAATATTTATATGTTCACCAGACAGATCTTAAAATAACTCTTTTGTCTCATGACTTCAATCTAGAATTGGTTCGATTACTTCACATCACCAGCCTATTAATGTCCCCATTGCTGGGGCACAGGCCTTACTTATGGATGGAATAGGGAGATTGGGCCATGACCCACCACGTGGGCACAAGTGCGGATTGATAGGTGCTAACGACTGCAGATGCAGACGGGACCAGCGGCTTAACGTGTATTCCGAAGCACGGAGGAGTTCGAGATAGTAAATTTTTGGTCACCCATCCAATGACCGACCACTGCAAAAGTTGCTTAACTTCAACGATCGCAGCCGAACGCGCTAACCACTTGCGCCATCGAGCTCCTCAATCGATTACCTCATGTTGCCCGAAAACATCAGTGCAGATAGTAGTAAAAGCATAGTACTTAGGCAGGGTATACTCGGTATTTAATGTCATGTCATCTAAACATTATGACCCAGGCAATGGCATAATACGCAATAATTTTGCGTGGTTGATTTGTTATGCGAGCGATGCCTATAAACTTTTACTTTACATTACTTTACACTTAAGTTACGCATTTGATGCTCTTTTGTTTTCGTAAGGGATTTATGGCGTAAAGTACCTTTGTCGTAATCTATATATATCTAAGAAAGTAAGCTTCTTGTGTCTGAACATTGAATAGATTTGCAAAAAACATATTTGGAGGTCTAAGAATAAGTAACAGAACACATTTCTGTCATATTTAGACCTTTTGTCTGTTTGTCTGTCGCTTGACTGTATGTTATCGCATCAAACCAAAACTGCTGTATAAAATGCATTGGATTCAATCTATATATATAAAACTCAAAGGTGACTGACTAACATAGTGATCTATCAACGCACAGCCCAAACCACTGGACGGATCGGGCTGAAATTTAGCATGCAGGTATAGATGTTATGACGTAGGCATCCGCTAAGAAAGGATTTTGATCAATTCCACCCCAAGGGGATAAAATTCATATATAGTAGATGGCGCTGATTTATATCACGCATTGGTTTACGTTTGCTTTTTAATAAGTAGCTTTACTAAACATGTCCAAGATTTTGTAGAGTTTGAATAAAAATATTGTAATGTATGAAAAATTTTATTATTCACACCGAGCCGAGGTGTGTCGTGCTATTTATTTAGTACTTATGATTACGATGACGATACGATTACGGAGCTGTCAAAGTGAGTGCTTAGGCCTCAGAATTTCTGCAAATAATTTGATAAACTTTTGTTAGCTTAGTCAGAGCACAATAAGTTAATTTAATGTACGACGATCTTAACAAATGAGGAGCTGGCGAACAAAATAACAAAACGGTATAATTACATAAAATAAAAATTTACAGGAGCTGTATAAAACTGCATAACATACTTACAGTGAGCTTTTACCATGGTTTTTAATTTATAAATAATAATATTATTATATTCTCTTTATTTATTGTATAACATATTGATTACATTTTTAAATATTGATATAAAAATAAAAACATTTAAAAATATAAAAAATAGAAGCCAACCATACCATAGAATATTTATTATATTTATTTTTAGTAATTTTAACACTGTTTTAGGCAGTTATGATTCAAAATTATTTGAAATTCAAATTCAAAGGGCCAGAAACCCACAGACGTTAAAAAAAAATAGTTTGACTAGATGCGTAATTATACCGTTTTGTTCGCCAGTTCCTCAAATCCCTTCAACGTATTGTGGTTTTCCTTTAACGTAGGTATTTAAGTGCGTTAACATCGCGGTCAATCAGCCGCGAACCCGTTTGAGAATGAGCCGCGGCTGGAGAACGGCCGCGTCCTTGCTTCTGGTGTGACTGGCCACGGTGGCCACTCCCCTCCAGCAGGTTGAGCGTAAACAACGTGCCATAGATATGATTTTATAATAACACTTATACGGTCGCAAGTAAAACGCTTCGGGTACTTTGAAGTATTGTTTTATTCCAACAACGTGTGCACGTCTGTACAGTTCAACACTCCGTCAAAGAATGTCCGAGCCAGCCAAAAGACCTCCTTTTATACTGTCTACCTCCCATTTGACGCATTGGGAAAACTTCATTTTCTTTTAAAAAGGCAAAGGAGGCAATCCATACAGCCAAATCGTATGACCATAGAGTCACAGATACAAAAAGTACAAACTTATAAATATGTATTCTTTTAAAACAAGGAGTTAGAAACACGACAAGTCTTTGAACCTAACACTCGTCCATCCTGAAAACGTGTATGTCCCTATACACGCATCATGTGATAACCTAACACTCGGCTGGCTGGGATATCCTTTAACATTACCATTACATTTAATCCTTAGGAGCAAATATTTGACTTAATTTTACACAATTTATTAATAGAGTTAATTTGATTTCAATTCTCAATGAGTGAGCAAATCTGTTCCCACTTAACATAAAAATAAACTTATTTATTACGAGCAAACCTGTTCTCGTTTTTAATACACTTTATATGATCACAGTGAGCAAACCTGTTCTCACAATCATATTATCTTATTTTCTTGCACTAGTGAGCAAATCTGTTCTCACAATCACATTATCTTATTTTCTAGTACTAGTGAGCAAATCTGTTCTCAAAATTATACACTTTTGTTTTGGTGAGCAAACCTGTTCTCACACTAATACACTTTCTTTTGTTTGTTGAACAATCATGTTCTCACAGTAATAATATTTAATTGTAATCATTGGTGAACGAATATATCTCACAATTTGTTCATGTTCATAATACTAAAGAACAAAAATAAAAAATAGAACTTAAAAGTTGATTTTCTACATGATACCAGTTATTCAAGTAAAGTTCCAAATCATCACTCTTTTCATTAAAAAGAATTAAAAATCATCACATATACAGTAGAAGTAACAAAATGTTAAATAACATTAATCCATTGACACATCTTGACTTATTATTAACAACAATTACTTAACTATTTTATAAATTTCAAATAAACATTCTATGCCTTGATATCATCATCATCATCCGAATCATAATCATCATTTACTTGCAGGGCAGCACCATGAACCCAAGGCTTAATTCGATCTGCAGCTACCGTGGATCCGCGCTTGTGTTTCATATTACTGAACCCTGGTATCGATTTAATTTTGTAACGGTCATTGCCTAACACCTTTAGTATTCTGAAAGGACCTACATATGATGGCAACAACTTTTTGCTTTTACCATCATTAGTAAATGATGTTTGTGTTATTTTGACAAGATCTCCCTCTTTGTACGTTTGAGCAGCCCGCCTGTTTTTATCATAGTACGCTTTTTGTTTTATTTGTTCGATATCAATTTTATCTTTGACATTTTTCCTAATAGTATTTAAGTCGATACGCTCCCTTGTCTCTTGCGATATTTCATCTAAAGAAGGGTTCATATTACTTATAATATCGGTACCGAACATTACTTCTGCAGGCATCCTCCCTGTGGTTTTATGCCTGGTATTATTCATACCCCATTGAATTTTACCTACCTGAGAGTCCCATTCTTTATCATTATTATTTAAATTTTGGGCCTTTAAGGAATTTAAAATTGTGCGATTATATCTCTCCACTTGACCATTTGATTTTGGACTAGCAACTGCATTTAGAATGTGCTTAACTCCCTTGTCTAAACAATATCTCCTGAAGGAGTTGGAAGTAAAACAACTCCCACGGTCAGTTATCAAGCGTACAGGTATTCTAAACGTGTAAAAGATGTCGTCTAATACTTTAATTACGTTTAGTGTTTTGGTGTTTCTTACGGGTTTGATAAATACAAATTTAGTGAAAGCGTCAACTACAACCAGTAAATATGAATTTCCCCTTGTGGACTTGACAAAGGGTCCAAGATGATCGGCATGCAATGTATGAAAGGGAATCTGAACTTTTGGTATGGGGTTTAATAAACCTTCTTGACTGTTTTTGTTTTGTTTAGCGTATGCACAGTCAATACAAGCTGCTACATATTTTGTTACAAAACGAGACATCTTAGGGAACCAATAATGTTTTTTTATTTTATCTAGCGTTTTTTCCCTTCCAAAGTGACCAATGTCGTCGTGATTCATTTTGCATACCTGCCACCTTGCACCCTTTGGTACTACCCAACGAACGTCATCTCTATTACTATTGATACATCTAAACAACTTGTTATCCTTAATTATATAATTATCTTTAATATATTGGAGTTCTTTTGGATCTGAATTACTGAGTAAAATATCGCGAGTTCTGGATAATTCAGAATCTCCAAGTTGGAGTGTTAGTAGCCAATCTTCATTATTAATAGTCATGACAGTAGGGTAAAGTTGACACTGCAATTCATCATTAGAAATTGGATTACGTGATAAAGCATCTACGTGCTGCATTTTTGTGCCTGGTTTGTATTCAATAGAACAGTCGAATTCTTGCAGTGTTAACCACCAACGGGCTATTCGAGGAATGAGATCTCGTTTTGAAAAGGTAGACCGCAGGGCGCTACAATCGGTAACTATTTTAAATGCCTTGCCTAATAAGTATACTCGAAACTTTTTCAGGGAGCAGACAACAGCCAGTGTTTCTAACTCATATGAATGAAAATGCTTTTCTTCTGGGGAGGTCTGGCGGCTGTAATAAGCAACCGGTCTAAAATATTTTTCTTCGTGTTGTTTTTGCAAAAGAATTCCGCCAATACCATGTTTACTAGCATCTGTGTGTAGTTCCAAGTCAGCAGTATGGTCGTAAATGGCTAATACTGGTCTACTTACTAATTTAGATTTTAGGGTCTCAAATGCTTTTATCTGTGACTCTGTCCATTCCCATTTGACGTCCTTTCTTAATAAATTAGTTAGAGGGTAGGCAATTTGTGCAAAGTTTTGAATGAATTTTCGGAAAAATCCAACTAAACCCAAAAACTGTCTAACTTTGTGTATATCTGTTGGTGTCGGAAAATTTATAACACATTGAATTTTCCTTTCACCAGGTTTTACTCCTTCAGCACTAATTTCATATCCCAAATAATCTATTTTGTTTTGTAAAAAGTTGCATTTTGCCAGATTAAGAGTTAAATTAGAATTTTCCATTAATTGTAAAATTTCCTCTAATTTATCTAAACATTCAGATGGGTCTTTACCAAAAATTAGCAAGTCATCAATGTAAACCATTGCCTTTGTGAATCTTGCTGAACCCAGAAGTTTGTTCATCATCCTTTGGAATACAGCTGGTGCGTTTGCCAGACCGAAGGGCATCCTATTAAATTCAAATTGTCCATCAGGTGTGACAAACGATGTCAGCTGTTTACTGTGTTCAGCAAGAGGGACCTGGTAGTAGCCGGAGGCAAGGTCTAAAGAAATGAAACAGGCTTGTCCGGACAAACGCGCTATCTCGTCTTCGATGATAGGCATCGGATACCTTTCTTTTACAGTTACCGAGTTCAACTTTCTGTAATCTATGCACATTCGTAAACTACCGTCAGGTTTTCGCACCAAAATGATAGGGCTTGCATATTCTGATACTGATTCCCTTACTATACCTGCTTCTATCATATCCTGAACCATATTACGAACTTGTTCCCTTTCGTGGTGAGATAGCCTATAAGGTCTACAAGCAATTGGGCGTTGGGTGTTGAGCTCTATACTCATCTCTGCTATATTTGCACAGCCCAGCTCACCCCAACTCGAAGCAAAACAATGGTTATACTTATTTAATAAAATGATAAGTCTTGCTTTAATTTCCTCAGAGGCTGCCTCACCTAATCGAATGTCGGTCTCACTTATGTCGGTAGCAAATGTTGGTTTGTGTGTTTCTGGAGATTGTTCTATAACCCGGCTAACTAAATCTATTTTCTCAGCACGACATAGCACAAAATTCTCCATTATTAAACAAGGAATGTAACATAAAACCAAAGTTACATTTACCCGACCATTATTGACATGGTGTAACCCACCCCTAACGATGAACTGCTGACCTGGCTTTCCTACCAATCTATCTTTAATAAGGATAGCTCCAGTGCCTAATGTTTCGGTATATGCTGTAATAGAAGCAGACCCATATAATTCAACAGTATTAGGTATTAAAATTTTTACCGTACTATCACTATATGGTTCTAATTGAGGCATCTCATGTCCGATATCAAAAAAACGCAATTGAGACTGATCTTTATAAACAATGACGTGTGGTAATTCAGTAAATGACTGCCCTATAAGAAGTGTTTTATCCAAAAAGTCATCATTGACTACTCTACACGAGACAGTAGCTCTAACATCATCTATTTCTAAATCCAAACTTATATTGCCTACAGACCGTACAAGACTATTTCCGAAACCTTTCATTGTTGATTCAACATGATCATGGTCCATACCTAAATTAGACAAAAAGGACTCTTTCACTAATGAGACCTCACTTCCAAAATCAATAAATGCTTCTGCTGTTAAATTATTAATTTTAGCTACTTTTATAAATTTAGAATTTTGACTTAAACTGGAGATACACATGGTTTTCCGAACTTCATTTGTTTTATTACCCTTATTGTCTAGTTTATTAAAGCAACTTTCAGCATTGTGACCGACTTTATTACAATGATTGCATTTCACTAAGGGTTTTGGACATTGCATAAAATGATGACCTTTATCCTTACAATTAAAACAATAAGGCCCCTGAGATTGTTTGCTATATTGTTTTGTACCGTTACTAACGGAGTTAAACTGATCAGGCCAAATCTTGTATCTATTTTGTGCATGACCCAAAGTTAAATTGGAATCCTTGTTACTTATTAAAAATTGTAATAATTGGTCAGGATTTGAGCATCGTAGTGCCAAAGCGCTAGACTTCATGGTCTTGTCACTAATTCCGTGGATGATGCAGTCAACTGCCCGTTTACCCGATATCTCACATTGATTAAGAAGAGACAATTTTTCATAATAATACACCTCGATGGGTTCATTAAATTTGCTTTTTCTCCTAAGCATCTCTTCCAAGATTTGGCCATAATTTTGTTCAGATGGGAAAGCTGTCAGTAATTTTTCTTGCCATTCACTCCATGAAAACAAAATAGAATCTAAGCTTTCGTACCAAATTTTGGCCAAACCTTGTAACTTTGGCATTGCGAAATGTGTAGTAGTTTTGTCGTCCCAGCCGTACACAGATGCACACTCGTTCACTTTTTTAAGCCATGTGTTTATACGCTGATTTTTAGACGAAGGATCAAAACTTGGAATAATGTTCTGAAAGTCTAAATGTTTATTAGACGAGGTGCTAGGAGTAGGCGGATGAGACGGCAAACTAGCCTTGATACTTTTTAGTATTTCTGCAATGTCTTTACCAGTAAAATTAGGACTACCTGACCTGTGATGTCTACTTGTATGCTGCTGCTGCTGCTGCTTGTTCGGGCTGCTTTCATGTTGATGTCGATGTTCACTTCGGTCACGACCACGGGATCCAGAGGCATAGTTGTGTCTTTGCTCATGGAACCGTGAATGAGATCTGCTATCGCGCTCTTTTTGCATTTCTTTTTCCAGCAATTTCAGGCGCGCTTGTAGGTTCTCTAGTTCACGCTCACGTTCCAGGGAACTTTGTCGGCTGCGTATTGCGGTGCTTCGGTTGAGAGAACGGCTGGCGCTACGGCCAGCAGCCCTGTTGTCATTCGGTGGCTGGGAACCTCGATCAGGAGTTTCTAATCGACGGCGTTTACGCTCTTGTTCCCGGATATCATTTTTGTTCATGATCTGTAACTCGGAGACATTTTTTTGTATTAACAAAGAGGGAAAAAAAAATCTGTCAACCGATGCTATCCTATATTCTAATTCAGTAAATTGTTATATAAGAGATATTATTGTGAACCTGATATTTTGTTTCATTTTTAATAAAACTGCTCTGGCATGGAAGAAAACAACTAGGTTAACTTGTCTCTTGTGCATCAAAGTGTAGTCTTAACGAGCCCAAAAACTAATACTCCATGCCGCAGTCGGAAGGTAGTCTTGACCACATGGCGTTAAAATTAAAAACCAACAATGAAGTGAAAGGATTAGTTTAACACCTACCCACATAATTTTTTTTTTAATATGTATGGGGTCTATAAGAATAAAATTATCCGTCATTATCAGAAGGTAGTCAGGCATATGATGATATTAGCACCAGTAATTTGCACAAGAAACTTGAAAACGTAACTTCACTGAAGTACTTTTCACTAATTTAATATAAAAAGTAAAATGTTCCAGCTATTATTAACCCAATGCAAACGTTAAGACTGATCAACACGCGTCATTATCAGGGAGTAGCCCCAACCACATGTACGCGTGTCGCAGCCACACTTATTTGCACTTTTTTGAGAAAATAACCGCTTTAAAACAAAACTTAATTTGACCACAAAAGCTACAAAGCAACCGTCAACAGTACTGTAAGAGAGTAGCCCTTACCGAGTGCTTCAACGGATGCTCTGCCGCTCATAGGAACAAATAGTTTTCATTATTGTATAATAAAGTTCATATAAAAAAAAAACAACTTACGTTTTTAGGCGCAGATTATCCCACTTCTGAAGTATAATAACACTTATACGGTCGCAAGTAAAACGCTTCGGGTACTTTGAAGTATTGTTTTATTCCAACAACGTGTGCACGTCTGTACAGTTCAACACTCCGTCAAAGAATGTCCGAGCCAGCCAAAAGACCTCCTTTTATACTGTCTACCTCCCATTTGACGCATTGGGAAAACTTCATTTTCTTTTAAAAAGGCAAAGGAGGCAATCCATACAGCCAAATCGTATGACCATAGAGTCACAGATACAAAAAGTACAAACTTATAAATATGTATTCTTTTAAAACAAGGAGTTAGAAACACGACAAGTCTTTGAACCTAACAATTTCATTATCATCATTATCAGTCCCCATTCTGGGGCAGAGTATTTCCCTATGGATGGAACAGGGAGATTGGGCTATGACCCACCTCGCGAGCCCAGTACGGATTGGTGGGTACTAACGACTGCAGATTTAGCCAGGACCAACAGCTTAACGTACCTTCCGAAGCACGGAAGAGCTCGAAGTAGTAAATTTTTGGTCACCACTGCGAAAACTTCAACGATCGCAGCTGAATACGCTGGCCACCTGCGCTATCGAGCTCCTCTACAATTAAACTGATAACACGATTTAACTGATAATAAATTAAAGTATTTAAAACGAATTTGACCCCTCGAGTCACCCAATTGCAATCACAAATATACTATACACTACCACTGGTATCATACAGGTACTATTGCGAAATACGATGAACCTTTCAAAGATATAGGCAGCGGCAAACTTCTTGAGCAAAACAACAGACAAATAGACTTGCGCAGTAGACGTTTTCATATGTTCAATCTTGTCTATGGTCATTGTTCAAGGGGGCTGGGTTCTTTACCTATCTTATCATACTGCGTGGAGGTATATAATTACGCAAAATTTGTAGCCTTCCTACGTGGTATTATCGAAATTTAAGTAACCACCGCGCCCATTGTATTGGTGACGATTCTGGTATGATTCTCTAAACTTAAAACTAAATTTAACATCAGTCTCTTCTTTTCATTCTGTATAGATAGAGCGTGACAAGGACACACTGTTGTCAAATTAAAGTTTAGGTATTATATAAAGTCTTTGGTTTAGGTATAGAGAATCATGCCAGAATCGACACCATTATCAACTTTTGTTTTTCACGTACATTCTTAAAATGAGTTTAATAATGTTGTACAGGGTTCAGTGAATGGAGCAGCGCGCGGCAGGTGCGGGCACATCTGCCGCGGGCGGGGATGGTGCTGCGATCGCTACCGCCACTGCCGACACCGTATCTTATATTATATTTTTTTTTATCAATGGCCTGGAAGCCCACCTGATGTTGAGTGTGATCTGCAGTGCTATTCTGTAAGAACAAATTCACTTTTCACCTCGGAATCCACGGTGTTATTTAATTTTTCACACTGATATTATAAAGGCGATAGTTTGTGAGTGTGTATGTTTGTTACTGCTTCAAGTCTAAACGGCTGGAGCGATTTAAATAAAATTTGGTATGGAGTTACCCGACACCCTTTATTAACACATAACATGTTGCACTGTGGGAAAATATCCCTAATAAACCGCGGGTAACAACGCGGGGCATAGCTAGTTTCAAATAAATTTAAAATCAGACTGCGGTGAAAAGTGAGTTTGATCTTACAGAATAGCACTGTTGAATCCGCTTATCAGCTTTAAATCTTTTTGGGTCTACAGACATTATTAAATAAAAAAGTAAATCTTTGTGAATACGCCACATGCATGACAATACATAATTTTTTAGTTGCAAAATTCCGCTACATTGCTTTTGTTGTTTTGTTGCAAAGTTGAAATTAGTTTTTATGGAAATGAAAGAAAATATTCGGAAAATTGCTTCGCTTGCACAGTTATTGTCAGTATCAAATTATGTCCTCATTTTGACTATCGTTGAATGGTGCAACCCATTTTTTACCTAACCGGTTCTAAGTCTAAGTTAGCGCAACTCATCCTTAATAACACAGATGCTCAATTTATGTATTAAAACCAAACGCGAACCATTGCATTGCAAAAATAAACTTTCAATGCAAATAGCAAAAGCACCACTGTCCCACTTGAGATTCCTCTTCTAAATTCACACTAGATTCGGTTAACTCGAGTTTTACTCTATGCGTTGAGTACGATAAAATAATAAAATTGATGGTTTTCAATCACACTTCCGGAATAATTTCGTGTATCCCAACCATTTCCGTTGTGTTACATAAGAATGAATAACCTAACAAAACTTCAGTTTACGTCTATTCAAACTTTTTGGTGACGTAACGATGGCCAGTAGGATGCGCCAGAAAAGACCGACTTTGTCTTGTGAACCGTGTGCGTGTCTTTTGTTTTTGGTGTGAGTATGCTTAAATCATTTGCAACGACATTAAATTAAGGTAATGAGGAACATCGTAATTATAAAAGTAAGTATATGATGATAGGCTATATGCCTGTTTTATTACATTCAACAGAAAACGATGGCTTGCATTTCTTTTGTTTTTTAATCTTAATCTTATTACAATATGGAATTCCGGTACCACACTACTCATTCAAGATAAGTAGTTTGTTTATAACTCTGTTCAAATTGTTGATGAGAAATATTTGTTGGCAGTTATAATTGCAATTCAATAAAATTTATTTATGTAACACTTTTTGCGAATCCACTTTTTCTTGATCAGATGAGTTTTATTATAGCGTGAGAAAGTTATCGGACGCTTTAGTTAACTTTCTCTGAAACAGTCAGATGTTTAAACAGAACACTCATTCCGCATGAGGAAGCTGCAATGAAGAATTATCGTCTAGACATGAAAATTATACGATCTATCAATACTAATACATATTTAAAAGCTGAAGAGTTTGTTTGTTTGATTGAACGCGCTAATCACAGGAAGTACTGGTTCGATTTCAAACAATATTTTTGTGTTGGATAGTGCCTTTATTGAGGATTTTTAAAAAAAAATGCAAAAAAAAAATCCATTTTTGGGCTTCCGATCCGTGTGCTACTTAAACGGAAAATAATAAAAAAATCATGTATGACAAAAACGCTTCCCTTTTAAAGTTCTACAAAAACGACAGCGACATTATATCTATCTTTTAAGCCACTTTAACCCACTACAAGCATTTTCTTCAAATTAATGCGGGTGAATTCGCAGGGCTCAACTAGTATGATTCCTATAAGAAATTACCGACAAGGATTAGAAAATTCGAATACAATCATTAGAAAGTAATACAAAAATGAATCCACTGTTTTCATATATTTATGTTAAAACTCTAATAACTTATTGATTTAAACTTACATATTGCAATATAATAGAGCGTCGAAAATACGAATAACGAGATGAATATTTTAACATTTTTAAATAGTGCTATTATGAAAATAGATTGTATGTTGATTTATATATTATACATTACTAATGTCATGTTTTTTATTAGTGTGTTAAAGTAAGTTGTCTACAAAATAAAATTAAGTAAAATTTTATGTCTTTATTTTACCCTACACGAATAAAATCAATATTGGTATAACAGATAGACATTGGTACACATTCTAAATTTATTTCTGTTTAAAAAATATGTTATACAATAAATAGTATTAATTTGATAATTTATGACTCAATCAATAACGAATTAATCTGGTCTAGAAATTAAATTTAAAAAACATCAATGAATAAATATGATTCCATCTCAGACATATTCATATATCTGGTAAATGTAATTATTTAAATTTATACGGACGGTCAAAGTTATTTATTATGTTCAAATAAATACGCAGACAAGATCTTTTTAATTCTAGATTTCTCTTTTCTACAAAGGATAAGAGTCAATTTTATAACTTCCAATGAATTTTTGGCTGGAAGAGCGCTCTTCCTAAAAAGTAAGTTTCTTTACCGTGTAATAACATTACCTTTGATGATGTATTGTTTAAGTCGGAAGATAAGGCTCCTGGGCTCTGGAGATAATTGAAATGTTAAGATAACTGGAGAGGTACATTTGCCTTCACAACTGGACTGCACTCCTATTTCAGATGCGGTTTTTTTTTATCTCGCAAACATGTTAGAGTCCTGTATGATTTGTAACACGCGAACTATAGATCGTACGTGGGTATCCGTCTTCTTCAGATTGTTTTGCAAAATTTTCACCAATGAAGTTTAATTAATTTGGTTAGTTTGGTTGATATAATAAAAACAATCAGGTTCACGAAATAGAGAATAGGTCACATAACAAGACTGAGTTGTGTTCCCATAGATGAGGCAAACATTACATTTGTTCCGATTATCATGTTTTCTTGAACAAAGCATTTGTATGATTGTCACTTTTAATGTTAAGATAACGAGTAAATTAAAACTCGAGTAAATTAAATATTCTAATTGTTTTTTTTCTTTTATTAAGCTATTATTTATTTTTAGAAACCGTTTAGGTATAGAATATTTAAATTTGCCCAATATTTTACAATACCAGAATAGTAAAGTATTAAACGTTTGGTAGGTGGCTAAGTTTTTTAATAATACAGGCTTGGTTTTTATCAACAATCCTTACCTTTCCAATGTTTGCAATGGTTAACAATTTTTTTTTAAATAAATATTTCGAAATAAATTAAGATAAGAAAAACATAAAAAAGAATTAAAATAAAAATAGCTGGTTACAAGTAAAGCCGCGAGCGGCTGAAGGGTTTTTTAAAGTTCAGAGAGCACTGCATTTTGATTCACAATGCTATTTACATATTTTTCCTAAACTAAAGAGACCACAAGCAGCCCCTATTTTTATGGCGGTACGAAGTTCGCTTGGTCAGCTAGTAATAACAATAACAGTGTCAAATTTCAGCGCATTTTGTTCAGTTGTTTAAACTGTGCGTTAGTAGATTTCTCATTCAGTAACGGGTGCCATATATACAAAATGTTACAAAAATACAAATAAAGGGCGTTGAAGTACATCATATAAAGAGTCTTCTCTGATTTTCTTAAAATATTTGCATGAAGTTTTTACTTTTAATAAAAACAGTTATTTTTAATGATTAATAAAAATATCGATCATTTTAAGACACGTCACTAGTTCGAGGATCATTAAAAATAACTGATTTTATAAAAAGTCAAAACTTCATGCAAAAAAATTTAAGAAAATTAGAGAAGACTCCTTATATGATGTACTTCAATGCCCTTCAAGCTTTATTTGTATTTTTGTAACACCCTGTATAGAAAATAATATGTGGATATTTGGTGAACTTTATTCGATTCAGAGCTGGCAATCTTATATGAATGCAATCTTTATTATTCCTTATACAACAAAGTAATCACCTTGCAGACTTCCAAAATTGTTTTAAAACTGGCATTGGGCATTATTTATACAACCGAAACTGGAATTCAATGTCCACTGTGTGTGTATTTGTTTGTTGAACAAATCGGTTGCTCAAAGTGCACGAACTAAGCGTTGCCGATTCAAAGTAAACCTAAATGCTTTTGCATTAGAGACTTTATCTTATGTACCGATTTTCTGTTTTATTTTGAGTCAATTGCTCTGTCTGTATATTATCAAGCACTCGGGCATGTGTCTTTTCTTTAACATTGCATTTTCAAGCTTATGATCAAAGAATAAAGAGCTTTATTGTATGGCTACTTATACGCATGTAAAGAGAATTATTGGACACGATATGTATATTTTGTGAGGAATGCAAATAATTTGGTAAGAAATCCAAAGCCGCTCGTCACCTTATTATTGATATGATAACTTGGTAGAAATGTGCTTGTCATCGTACATAAACATTGATACGTGTTATGTTATACTTTTTCTTATTGAATAAAATCAGCCTCGACAGATTTTTGCCTCGTTAAATTTGGAGGTATGCCCAATAAATAATGAACATTTTAACTCCAGCTTACAGTAATCTTTACTCAAAACCAATAAAAGCAAAACCTAAAATAGTGATTTTGTTAAATTGCTATAAGGACCTTAGGCCCATATTACAGAATGACAACTAAGTGTTGATCTTTACTTGAGAACAGTTAGAAAGGGATATCGCTATGTGCTATATATAGCGACATCCCTTTCTAACTATACTCAAGACTAGATCAATCACTGAGAATCTTTCAACAATACGGGCCTTAGAGGCCCACTTGCGAGAAATTTGCTAAATCTATATTAAACTAAAACTAGACTTTATACAAAAAAGCCCAAACATCAAAAATTTAGATTTTGTATGGGTTAAATCTGGTTTAAGTTAAATCGACATTAGCAAAATTGCTGCAGAATCTACGAGCTAATCTTGTCTCTTGGGATTACAATCCCGCAAAACGGGATCATGCATTCCTGCGGAATCCCGCGGCTTTTTTAATCTGCTGGATCTGGATCTGGATCCTGCACATTCAAAACGCGGATCCGTGATTCCTCCAAGTTAAAATTTGGCGCTAAAACTACGTTTAAATCACGAGTAGCACAAGCGCGACGTTGCCGTTCTGCACAGCGCACCGCTTATGCTTAAATATATACAAAATATGCCATTTGATTCTAAATAGCGGTAACCACGTGATCTCGCGCGGGATTGAGTAATCCCGCATACCAATCCCGGGGGATTAAATGAGCAGCGGGATGGCAATCCCTACTTGTCTCACACGCTTGACGCGTTGATGTCTTTTGTAACGAC
The DNA here is from genome assembly GCA_902850365.2 of Chilo suppressalis. NCBI lineage: Eukaryota > Metazoa > Arthropoda > Insecta > Lepidoptera > Crambidae > Chilo > Chilo suppressalis. The sequence continues at coordinate 6,650,218 of OU963912.1, read as the reverse complement.
GCGACGACACATTGTTTTCCAAGATGAAAATAGATAACTATTCCTTCGTGTTACTTTTATTATTTTTAATGGATATCGGGTTCAGTTTAAATTTAAGGACGTTTTTTAATCAGATGGGTTATGGGATGGTAAGTGGTGGTGATTACAGAAGTAAAGGCTAGCTCATAGATGGTTGACCAAAAATTAATTCATTATCGATTCATATAGACATTTTGCGTAAAGCGGTGTTTTATCAGTAAAAAACAAACATCGGACGATAGCATATCAGATCATTCATAGCTAATTTATTAATAATTCAAACCGGATTTTCAATTGGAACGTAATAAATTGTCTCCCATATTTATAAATCTAATTTTTTACTACTAGATGGTGCAATAGTAGCGGTTCTGCCTTCAAAGGTTCTGTAGTGCTATTCTATAAGGACAAACTCACTACTCACATTTGCGGTTCATAGTAGTTTGTATATTTATTTTTGGATTACGTAAATATATAATGAATATACATAATCGTACTATCGATCGATTATGTATATTCATTATTTGCATCCATAGCACAGGCTTTGTTTATTTTCGAACTACACAACTGCCGTGAGTTGTTCGGGATAGTATATTTAAGATAAAAAAATATTAATAGCTTATTTTCTTTGATTTTTTAAAGCCTAATACAACATTCCGCATTCCTTTTTCTACGCATAGGCATGTTATGCTATTAACTCTCGTCGGCGATGGCAAAAATACCGTGAAGAGAAATACATAATAAGTGAGATTGTGGACGTTCGCATAGAATTTAAACGTTTTTAGGTACTCTGAAGCGAAAAACCAGTTATCATACAAACTATTAAATATAACGATCTGAATTTTAACTAGGTTGGTAGAATGTACTGTTATATTGTGATTTTACTATGTTAGCAGTTTACAAAGATGTTTGTATTTACAATAACTTAATTTGAGAGCAATGTAAACTGCCAATATTTACTGTTGGAATCCATGGCGGGCAGATTCTTTGCTCAGACATAGACCTACTAGCACAGTTAAAGTCATGACCAATTTTTTTGCAGCCCTAGACTTTCGGCCCTATAAAAATGTTTTTCTCGTTTTCCCATATGTTATTCTGACGCACTAGAGTAAATCCCAAAAATCCCCGGTTCGGATACCCTACTATATTTTTTTATGCCTTATCAGCTTTCTTCGTAACTGGACTCTACTAACATCAGATTGAGCGGTAATTTGCTGAGCATTGCAAAATAATATTTAACGTGTGCAAGTTCCATATTCACAAAACTGAGAAGTTGATTTGATTTTATGATGTTAATTTAACAAAGCTAAGAACAAAATAACTACTTGCCAGAGGGAATTGGAACGCAGCATGGTGAACTTAAAGAAAATTCAAAAAATAAGACATGCAAACATAAGATCCAAGACAAAAGCTCTCTTACTCATGCTCAAAAATTAAAATGGAAGTGACCTGGACACGTAGCCAGACTTAAAGACCAGCGGTGGACCATAACAGTTACCAAGTGGAAAGGCCCTCAGGGCAAACGACGCAAGGGAAGACCGCACGCACGTTGGGCCGATGACATAAAAGACTGGCCCTCAATGGCAGAGTATAGCTCAAGACAGAGAAAAGTGGCTATCTTTGGAAGAGGCCTTAACCTGAGAGGGGTTCCTTACGGTTATTTACTGGTAATTAAGTAACTTTTGTCTTAATATTTTAGTTAATAAACTTTAGATAAGCAATATTAGACAGTAAACAAGATAGATATTAAGTAATTTAGAAAGTAAATGTATTTTTTTGTCAAAATGGTACCAAGGAAATAGAATGCTTTTTATTTAAATTATAAATTTAACAAAAAAACCTGCAAACAGTTGTTTTATTGTTTACGACAACATCTTTTAGTCCAAGCTTGTTATGTTTGGTAGATAATGTTTTGTGGGTTTACCTATAATGCGAAGAGATGGCGCTGCCTTGCAGCTTAAGAATAGCTGGAAGGAATTTCGACGCGGTCCGTGAGGGCCGCGGTAGCATAATTGGTCAGTGCATTCGCCCGGATTGCGAAGGGTGCGGGTTCGGGTCCCGTCTGCTGCCTGGTCCGCGTGGAATTTTTTCTAGTTATATTTTCTTTAGATTTAAACATCAAGCAGTTACATGCTTTAAAAATAATAAAAATTATAAAGATAATGTTTTGTCATTCATGTCATTTTGGTTTTGTAGATGGAAGTTTTTTTTTTCAATGATTAATTACTTAACAGATAACTTATACAATCGGTGTAATGGTGTTCTATAGAAGACTTTTGGCGTCAGATCACCATCTTCCAGATTGCGAGATCGCAACTCCACAAAGTTCAAAACTTATTAATTTTGTGTTGTTACTAGCGGCCGCCCGCGACTTCGTCCACGTTAACTTTAGTTTTTTGGGAATCCCTGAGAAACCTCACACTTTATCAGGATAAAACTATCCTATGTCTCATCCAGGTCATAAACTATATGCGTACCGAATTTCATCTAAATCCCTGCAGTATTGTTGTGTGAGTGAGTAACATACAAATAGAATTGATAAACACAAACTTTCACATTTATAATATTAGTAGGATTCCATTGAATTGAACTTCATATTTGGACCTTCCGAAGTAACTAAATTACATAGAAGCAACGGCGAGGCGCAAACCGTGACGCGCGTGGCTAGGGTTACCAACTTTTTTTCTATCTTATATAGTATTTTCGATGCTGCTATCTCTAAAAATATTAGAAGATGGCAAAGAAATTTTAAAAATATAGTATGTGGTTAAAATATTTACTTTATTTCTGAAATGAATATATTTTTGCTGCTCTTTGCCTTAATAATTAAGTTTTTATTTTTAAGAAAACTTTTACTGGCAAAAGTCTGCTTTAAGCAAAATATAGTAGTTTCGCCTATTATATATATTTTTTTAGAAATACAGCATTTAATCCCCTAATATAGTAGGATAGTGGTGCCAATTCTGGCGTGATTCTCTAAACTTAAAACTTAATTTAAGATCAGTCTCTCCTTTTCATTCTGTATAGAGAATGACAAGGATATACTGCTGTCAAATTTAAGTTTAGGTTAAGAGAATCATACTAGAATCGACACCACTATATTATTTAGTAGGGTTGCAAACCCTACGCGTGGCCGACGACCCTCCCACGCCGCGGCCGCGCCGAATTGTGAGCTTATCTCGTTATACTCATGTGATTTCGGGCAATGTACTCATAGTAAACAGCTCTAGCACTAAGACGAGTTAGGTTACGCTGGGATCAATATTGTTAAAGGGATATTTATTTAGTATTTTCTTAGTATTGAAAATTCGCTTAACTTTTCTATTTAACGATTGAATTGAAGTAATGGTCCCTACTCGTGATTGATAAATAAGAATAGAGTCCAGGAGCTTTACTCTCTTTCTCCGAAACGAAATTTCGGTTACGAACGCATTTTAAACAGAATGTCACCATTGACTCTACTCTATTTCTTAATTACTGAGGTTATACTTAAATTAGGGGGGTATAGATTATTGCGAGTTTTAATTTTATTACAAAAAGTTGGGTTTAAATTAAATATTATTTTTGTTATTATTAGATTAATAGGTGGGTTTTTTATTACATTAAAATGTTTTTGTCAAGTAGATATTAAGTCTTTAATTGCTTATTCATCTGTTGCTCATATAAGTTTAGTAATTGGAGGTATTATATTTTCAACTTCGGAACCATAAACAGTTTTCGTGAACGAATGGAATGAGTTATGTTTGTGAGTTCTTTTTATCTCTACTTTTAAGATAACGTTTTTTTACTTGGAAACAATAAAGGTAGTTTACGGCAATTTTTTTAATGACATTAAAAGAACCTTCTTTGATAGTGTTAGCCGACTAATTTGTAGAGTCAATACAATCTACTGTATGGCAACCTAAATTTATCGTTTAATACTTTTAAGTATAAAAATTACAATAAATAATAAAAGAATGGTTTATTTATTAATTTTACATGCTAAAAATGTTTCTCGAGCTAAGCAGCTATTATTAAAAATACTCTTGCAAGAATTTTAGGCTTAATTAAAACAAAAATCTCAAAACGAATATGAAAAGGTAACAATTTATTTTCCAATTCCTAATGTTTTAGATTGAGATAATGTTTAATAAAGATCTGTTAAACGAAGTCGATTCTACTACAATGCACCAAAGTTATTTTTGCTTTGCACTATTGCGAAACTCATCTACCGCTATCCATGCCATGTTATCATTAAAAGCTCATTCAAATGGTATTAACATCTTAGAAATTAATACATGTTTTGACCAACGACGCTTGGTTAACTTTTTATCGTGATCTAATGGGCGTTAGGAAGCAAGTCTATACAAAAACTTCCTATAATGGCAATGAGGTATTTGTGAATATCTGACTATCGTTTTAAGAAACGAAAACATAACTGAATAGAATAATACTACGGTGCTTAGTGATAAAAGTTTAGTTTTTGTAGTTAAGGTACTGTAAATCAGCGCAGTTTTAAAATAAAAAAAAGGCGAGTGTGCTTATGACCACACGACTGAAGTGAAACTTCTTCAACTCCTATGATCTGAAAATCATAAACTTAAACTGAAGATTTGTTAATAGAAAAAATAAAACACCAATCTGCGCTGGGTCCGTTATCACCCTCCAATCCGCACTGAGTCCATATCACCCACCAAGCCGCTGGGTACGTTATCACCCACCAATCCGAGCTGGGTCCGTGTTATCATCCACCAAACAGCACTGGGTTCGTTATCACCCACCAATCCGCGCTGGGTCCGTTACCACCCACCAATCCGCACTGGGTCTGTTATCACCCACCAATCCGCACTGGGTCTGTTATCACCCACTAATCCGCGCTGGGTCCGTTATCATCCACCAATCTGCACTGGGTCCGTTATCACCCACTAATCCGAGCTGAGTCCGTTATCACCCTCCAATCCGCACTGGGTCCATTATCACCCACCAATCCGAGCTGGGTCCGTTATCACCCACCAAGCACTAGTATTTTGATTCATGAACTATTCATGTACTTATTTTGTGACGGGTATTGTTCATTGTTTACCGATGAGTCACCAGTTGCGCGTTACGCGCGTAACGCAAAAATCGTCCCACATTCGCCAGTTTACCCCCCAAATCAAGCGTGACTAAAGAAATTACACTTCAAAAATAAATAAATACACTTTTTTATTTTGTATTAGCAGTGTTTTAAAATGCTTCCGCATGCACATCGTATAGGGTATGATATCAGGCGTTGTATGAATTTCGTAACTTAAAAAGTGATCATGTCACGAAAAAAATATCAAGCATTTGACCTCGTTCAAAAGAAGTTTGATGTATCAGTGCCGCAACAGCAATCCACGCTGCATTGTTGTAATTGTATGTCTTTATGGTGTACCAATAATTTTATAGCTCAAAGGCAGAACAATAAATATTTCGTATTAACTATTAAAAGTCATGAACGGCGACACCCTTGAGTAAGCAAGATACACGCGTGTGAACAACAAAAATAATTTTGCAAAGATGTGTGCTGTGTGTGTAAGACAAGAATACCAATTAAGAAGTACATAAAAAACCCGTAATACAATAGCTATCATAAGAATAAACATAGCTATTAAAGACAATCGCCTTATGGAAGAAGCGATAACATAGAGATTTATTCGTTTCACCTCTTTTTCAGATTATTAAATAAATGCTTTTTTGCTTATTTTGTTACGGCAAAGAATAATTTTATTTTGCCTTCGAATTTTGAATTTGCGAAGATGGTATCATAGGAAAGGGATGTTAAAATAAACAATTGGTGTAATTATGTGTCGAGAGAAATTAACACGAATTGAAAAATACTCGTTTCTTGATTTATGTTGCGTGATAAGCGCGGGTGTTCGTCTTGCTCGGCCAATAAGTGAGAAAGTATCGGGTGTTCTGTGGTAATTGCCATTTTGCGTTGACTCAAAACCAGTTGATTGCGGAACAGGTTAAGGAGGAAATCGTTCCTGCGCACCTGCCATTTGGTTCAAAGAATGACCTTCAATAATTGGGTGTAAGATATTGGACCACATAAATAGGTTTCAAGAATCGAGACTACTTTTTCCGATTACATTTAGAATATACCATTATTGTTATATGTTGTTACTTGGAATGTGTTGCCGAACTCGCGTTTATCAGGTTTTTTACCACTTATATTTTTAGAGAAGAATTATTGTAAAAAGTATTGTTCTGTCACAATGATTTTTTCTTCTTTCATGAATTTATTCTTAACTTTATAAGTAATATTTTTGTTGTTAGGTGAATATTTTAGCAAAAAAATGCAGGAGTTTTTGGCGGGATTTCATCGAGTGCGGTTGGCGTCCTATTTTAATTATTCTTTAATTTGTTCATAGTGGATATTGAGAAATAAATTTGCTGTAATTTTGTGTGACAACCGTAAAATGATTTGAATAAAACGAAACGATACACTTTATTTGATCCAGTTTCAATACCAGTTATTTGTATTTTTCAGCGAATTTCTTGACAGCGAAAAAATTCGATGAAAATTTTAAAATATTGTTTTTTTAATTACCAGTGGGTAAAGCACAGAATATGGCCCTAGGGAGTCCGCTCGAAATATTTTGATTGGACAATGGGAGAAAGGAAAAGTTTGAAACAAGGTTAGTGATATTTACTACTTTGCTTAGTTATGAATTTAAAGATTGACTTTATTTTGTATATACATAATATCATTCACGAAGTTGTTATTAGCACGCCAGCGATGTTACAGCCTAAGAATTGATTAAAAATGACTAAATATTTATATACAAATAAATTGGGTGAATATCGTCTTTATTTTATAATTTCAGTAAAAAAAATTGATATAATAAACATCACTAAAGATAGATTACACAATAACGTATGTTTTAAGATTTTTCTTATTTTTATAAATTAATGATATCAATCAAAGGTCGTTCAAATGTTTATACGATTTTCATAGGGATTTTATTTAAATATTGCCATACGGATTAAATACGGAATTTGGCAATGAAAATTACGGAAACGTCGATTTAAAATCTGGCAATACTGCATAACGCTTACATCTCGTCATAATAATATTACCTATCCTATAGAATTAAAGTTTGGAAATTTCTTTATTTATGGGAAGTAATCTCTGAATGGAAATGACCATAGTATTAATAAGATTGTCCGCTCAGTTCTGTCCGTGAATAAAAACTGTATTAAAGCTGTAGTTGGTTTCGGTTTAGTTCAGGCCAATACAAAAGTAACGAGCACGAAATCTCTACATTTATGGAGATTCTATGCAACTAAAACCTCTTTACTGTGTAAAACCATTGTACCTGTATTTAAATACAACATGTTAAGTAGGTAAAGATAGCATCCCTAATATTATATGACGGGGTAAATAAAATGAAATTTTATTAAGTCCGTCAGTTGGATTATTAAAAAATAATGGACACTTATGCCTATCTTTCGTCAATCAACCAAAAAATTACAAAAAAGCGCGTCAGTTTAGAAGGGGCTCATGACGTCACTTCTAGGTAAAAATTGTAACAAGACTTGACGTTATGCGATATTTCAAATCAAAATTACTCCCTTATTAATAAACGAATACTACGCTTGGATTAGTTACTCCATGTTTTGTCTTTGTCTATTGAATGACAAATGCCATTTGAGTGACATGATCACCAGAAAACATGGCGTAACTTGTCTAAGCTTATTCCTTGTTTATTAATCATTCATCATACATTATGTGAATAAAGGAGAAGTACTAGGTGTCTAATACTTTTTGGTAATCTACTTGATAGACGAAGGATACAAAAGTTACTTAGTCATTATCCCTATTACGAAAAATAAAGTTTGCAATAGAAACTAACCAATGCGAAATAAATATCTACACCTATCCGAGAATGTATTGGTGTGAAAAGATCGTAACCTGATACAAAGATGGTAACTATCACTCAACCGGTCGCACTCTAGGTACACCTAGAGTGCGACTTTCTAAAAACCTGTCGAATATTATATATCTCAGTTTCCCATCTATAATTGCCAATCGCCAAGTATTCTGATGCACCTGACTATGTGCGTTTATTTTTGTAATGCCATAGTTGAAAATTGCATTCTATATACTTGCTAATAAACATCACCAGTTTATCGATGTTCGTTGCTAATAAGTAGGTTACAGTACTTTGTTATTAACAAACAAAACAAACGACATTGCATTTTATCTAAGTTCGTTTGTAGCGATTAAGCCAGTAGGTTAATGTTTTTCACATATAGAAGAATATGGAAATTTATTCAAACAAAATGTGGTACTGGCATAAAAGAGAGACGAACTTCTTAGCAATCCATGGATTCACCGTGTGCGTGACGGGTCCATCGTGCGGGAGAGAGAGAAGCTCTGAGCAGTTCCCGGGACTTGCCGTCCCAGGTGTAGGTTTAAGGAGGCCCCTTTTGGATGCGCATCAATGCTCACCTTCAATGCTCGAATTGCCCGCCCTTCCTAGCCAAATTTGATAGGAGCATCTTAGTGCAGCCTTAGTTCCTTGTTCCAAAATTGAAGCAGTGCAGTTTTCGTCAAGCCGAGGTCTTTTAGAATCTTACAGAGAGATTTAGCTGGTATACCTCTCGCTCCTACTTCTACCGCATATAAATTAACGAGATAGCCATTTTTGGTTAGTTCATCGTATTTTTTTTTCAATTTCATTGTGTGCTTTTCGAGTTAAGAGTTGAGCCTTCCTTTATAAAGTTAATTTGTTTTTTATTTGTGGTTGTGTGGTTTTAACAAAAGACATTGCAGTTTACCTAAGTTTTTCGCATTATAGAAGGCTTTGGAAATTGATTTAAACAAAATGTGGTACTGGTATAATACCTATTTTATGCTGTAATTAGGTAGGGAAAAAAGTTTATCCTTCATTCTTATTTCTATTTCAAGTGTTTCCATGCTTCATCTTCTACTTCTTTCAAATTGGCGGTGCTCTCTTGCGGATTCCACAACTTCGAGTGTTTTGAATTATTTGTTTGATCGTAACTCTGTTTTTTTTCAAGTTTAATTCAGTTTAAACAATATTTTTAACAATAAATACTTGCGTTAGATTTCAACACCTAGCAGTTAAATGCTTAAAAAAATAAAAAAAAAATCAGTTAATAGTTGTTCAAAAACACCTTTGTTTTATATTTGTATTATTAATGAAGTGGCTTCCATTATTAGATAGGTATCTTAAGTGACCAAGAGTTATTAGCATCAGGTAGACGATCCTAACCGCCATTATTAATTCCATGCATCGCGCTGGCTTCGAACAAAAACATCTAAAAACAACCAGAGCTTTGCCAGTGAATACCCAAATGCTTTAATAAGTTTATATTCAAAATGCGTTCCATCAGGTGGAATCAATATCTGTATCATAATCAATACCTATGAAGATCTCATATATTATATGAACAATGAAAGTTCCAATACCGTATGTAATAAATAATATATGTTTCACATTGTTTATATTTTAACTGATATAATATTTTTTGGGGGTATTAGGGGGAGACCGGGAGACTTGCTCAGGGGGGAGAGTAGAACCATCTTTCAAAATTCTATTTAAATTTAGCATAAACAAAACGTCAATTCGTCCATCGGTCACATGCATGACGCCCAGATCAGAACAAATTAGTTACGCATGTGAACAATGAACGAATTAACATTTCGTTTGCGCTGAATTTAAATACAATTTTGAAAGATGGTTCAACTCTCCCCCCTGGGCAAGTCTCCCGATTTTCCCCTACCCTATACAGTCCGGTGTTAACTAAATGAAGTGTGAGTGACGAGGAAGCCTTCGCAGTAGCAATTTTACATACAAAAACGTCTACTGCGCAAGTTTATTTGTATGCGGGGCTGGATTTCAGGGCAGGGAAGGCGGGGCTGTAGCCCAGGGGGTCCCACAACAGAGATAACAAAAATATCTATGGGTCACACCAACCAATCCGTAAGCGGCCCGGACCGCGGCTCTGGCGAGCGCCTATTAGAGCTAAAAATCCACTGAGCCGAACCTCTTTTAAAAGAAAAAAAAGAATTGACACATAATCAAACTAAAACTCAAAAATCATTTATTCAGTCTAGGCTGTTCAAAGGTCAAGAAGCTACGCCATCGGTTCGCAAAACTACGGCGGGAGACCTTGTACTGAGACGAACCGGCAAGAAACTCAGCAAAGTTATTACTATTTCAGAGTCGTCAAGTTGAAAAATGACTTTAGAAATACTATAGAAGTCACCTTCCGTTACAACATTTAGAATAAAGATATATAGGTAATCACAATAAATCATGTATTATATCTAGCTAATCAATGTAGGTACTATTTTAATGTATAAACAGAGCAATAGTAATTCTATTTTCTTCGTCTATCAAGTAGTACATTATCAAAAAGTATTGGACACGTATTTTCCTTTTATCGCATTAAATGAAAACATTACAAAGATATGTATATTGATTTGAAATGTCGCATCACATCATTTCTTGGTAAAATTTTGTACATAGAAGTGACGTCATGAGCCCCCTCTCTCAAACTTTGTCACGCTTTATCTTTGTAATTTTTTGGTTTATTAATAAAAGAAAAAAAAGTGTCCATTATTTTTTGATAATATAATTTAACTGATGAACTGAATAGAATTTCATTTTATTTGCCTACACAAATGCTTTAATGTAAATGGTCTGTAAACTTGGCAGCTACCATCACGGACCTGGCTACCATTATAAAATAATAGAGATCATGTTAAAGCCGTCAGGTTGAAAGTTTCATAAAGAAGGTGGTGGATTTAATAAACTTTGTTTTAAAATTACAAAAATAGGTGTGTACAATTCGTCAAAAGCTCAACACTATTTACCTAAAATGCCAAGACGTAATATTTTAGCAGAAAGACAGAGAAACTAAATCGTATTGGCAACATTTCTAGGTTTCCTGAGAAGAAAGTATTTTTCAGTCCAGTTTTTTTTTATCACAATATATTTCGAAATTCTCTACGAACATTAAAAAAAACAACATTGTTTAAAAGAAGTTTTATAGTATCTGAAAAGATCGAATCGGCCTCTCTTTTTGATTTAGCAAAATGATCAAAAGACGCTGCAAACTTACAAAGCAATCCAGATAAGTAAAGAAATCTTTCACGATCTAATTATTTACATGTATTGAGGCGTGATCTCTATTTGATACACAACAGTATAAGAGTATTAATTTACATTTAGAAAGTTTTAAGACGCCGAACAAAAATCTTTTAACTTCTGTAATAAAAGTTTAAGAAAATATTTAACTTTAATGGAATGGTACGCAAAATGGAACCCACTTGTTATGAATGCAACCGCAATACTTAGACTACTAAAGCTCCAGCGAAACTTACAATAAGCTGTGGCGGCGGTCGGACGTCCTCGGTACTTAAATTTACCATGAACACTTAACAACTTGACCATAAAATTATAGAAAACACGACACACAAAATCACAACACTGTTGGGTACTTGATATCCACGAGACAGAGAGAGAGCTTATTGATAGTTCGTGAGAATTTCTACACGATTTGATTTGAGAATCAACGTGCGCATAACTCGACTTCCGATTGGAGACTGGCGGGCAGTGGATCGGATCGGATAGGCAAGGTAGGGTGCGGCCGGGGCGTCTGCGCAGCCTTCGAGTTCATCGAACGTATACGAGATAGACGTATGTGATCTCATCATATCACACACACGTGAAAGACGACTTTAGTCTTCGCGAAGATCTCTTTAATACTTTTTCTACGTTTAGAAGTTAGACAAGCACAACATTTGACATCAGACCAGGCATTCGGCTTTGAGCTAGCATTCTACGTAAAATACCAAAATTTCAGTTCTATGTATAACTCATTCTGTTTACGATCTAGAGACCCATGAAATACGTACAGACGAACAGACAGACGACAAAGTGACAGCAATTAGGTTTCATTGTTACCCTTTGGGCGATAAACTAAGGTATACTAAAGAGGCTTAAAAAAGCGGCCAAGTGCGAGTCGGACTCGCCCATGAAGGGTTCCGTAGCAGCAAGTAACATAATATAAGTTCTTGTAGTTCGTTGTAACTTTGATCGGTGTTTTAATAATATTGCATTTTTTTTAATTGATTTGTGATTTATGACATTAAAAAAAATTCAAACCAATTGTCGGTGGAAGTTTGCAAAGTAATGTACATCATATATTTATTTATTTTATTTATTCATATGATATTAAAAACCTCAATATAATTTTTGAAGACCTATCAATTGATGAGTACACGTATGAGTTTGATAAAAAAAATAAGTTTCAATTCTAAGTATAGGGAACCCCAAAATTTCTTGTTTTTTTGTGAAAATCTTAATGCGGTTCACAGAATACATCTTCCTATCAAGTTTTAATAGTGTAGATCTTATAGTTTTCGGAAAAAAGTGGCTGTGACATACAGACGGACAGACGGACGGACATGACGAATCTATAAGGGTTCCGTTTTTTGCCATTTGGATACGGAACCCTAAAAAGGGCGATAGAAAAAGGTATACTGCTAGAACTTATAGTGTAAACGGATATACAGCGCTATTTATTTATCTTTTTTTCATTATTAATTTGAAGTAGATCTAACAAAACTTCAATAAGGAAATTAATATAAAGAATCCTCGCGTTATACTTTTATATACCCAATGAAATTAATATAAAGACTCCGCTAGTTATACATTAAAATATACATTTATATACCTAATGAAATTAATAATTGAAAAGACGTTGTTTCTAAAGTATAATATGTATAGCAAAGATATCACAATATATAGAAAAAGATAAATGATACTTAATATTTTTTTAGGTTGAGTAAGACGGGAATGGAACCCCTGATGATGGAATTATTTTTTAACATTTAGTTTTTATGGATTGAGGGTATGTACTTTCTTTTTCATTTTACCGTTTATTTGCCTACTTTACTTGGAATTTTATACCATTGTGGAATGCTAAAATCTTGTGTAAGTAATTATTTTAACTTGCAGGTTATCTTCTATAGAAGATGATAGATGATGAAGATGTATACATCTTTATTTAATAAACCTATCGGAAAGTTGCGTAAACAGGGTGAACATATCTACATTCAAACAGTTAAATAACTGCCACTCTAACAGATAGCAGTATTTTCAAGTAAAATAAGTAGCTACATAAAAAATTTTTTGCTCTAATTAGAGCGAAACATTGTACTTAAAAAAATAAAGTTTCATTTTTTGACGTCATAACATCTTTTGAATCGATGAACGCCGGTTGCACGCACGAAAAAGTACTTATTCAAGTCAAAAGTATACAATTCAAAAGTAGTCATGTCACGAGTCACGATAAGTGAACCCCCTTCCTAACCCCTTGGAAGAGTACCTCACGCCCGCCGAGCCTTACTTGGGCCGATTTTGTAAAAATATATTACCACGTACAACAAAACTGTAGAATAATGTGTCACCAGTAATGTTTCCTAACCAATACGACTCAACAACCTTAGAAAAAGATCACATTTCTTCCTTTTTTAGGTTAAAAGAGCGACAAACAAGGTTATGACTCGCCTGGGGGCCAATCGCCTAACGGAAATGCTTTGGGAAACGCTAACGCTTACGATTTTATATTGTTATTTCTAGCCGCCTGAGGCTTTCGAATACCTCACGCTCATTTTTTTTAATATTGTTATTACCAATGCAAAAGAAAAAGAAAGAGCGCGAGGCATTTGAATACTTCAGGCGACTAGAAATAACAAAATAAAATCGTTAGCGTTAGCGTTTTCCAAAGCATTTCCGTTAGGCGATTGGCCCCCTGGTGGTAAGCAGCCACCACAGTATAAAGACGCATTCGTTACTAAAGCTATCACACTACTGCTATTAACTATTCCTAATCTGGCGAGATAAGAAGGAGTGCAAACATGACCCAGTCTCATCCGAGTTATGATGGCAGTCGTTTTCTTGCGAAATCTAAAATTATAAAACCAAGGCTTTTTAGGGGTGGCACTTTGAATTTGTGAGTAATTACTAGAAACAGACCATATTTGCTCCCAAGTCCCACGTAGCCACCACGCTTCACGTAGATCCGAAATAGGAAAACCTAAAAGATCATTAATAAAGTTTAGTATGGAATAATATATCCACAATCCATAGCATTATTGGCAAGTTTATCAGCAATTTCATTGCCAAAAATACCTATATGACTAGATATCCAGGCAAAAACTACATAGAAATCTTTTAAATGACATTGCCAGAACAATTTTCTACAATCTATAATAACAGGATGGTTGGTATATTTAAAAGGACTCTGGAATCTTACTTATTGACAGAAACACAACATCACTAAAAGCTAATGTTATTTTACTGTGATCTTCTGTAAGGTGAAGGTTACTTCCCCAGACGGGTGCTTCAATTGGAGCAGAAAATCCGCTATGCCCTTTGTACAAATCCCAAAAAATCTTTGAAAGGTGCAAGGACGATAAATATAAACGACCGTTCAAATTCAAAATAATTAAGTGTATTCGAAAAGAACGCGTCTTCTTCATCTCGCGCGTCGCGGGGACTTCATCTCGCGGGGAGTCTGCTCTGGGCTGAGTGCCCACCTCAGAGGTTTCGGGTTCGCGTCCTGTATACGTACAGGACGGTCCATGGGGGTCTACCTCCCTCCGCGTCTTCACGCGTCGCCCTCGGCGCAGTCAAGCCTACCGGGTGAGACCCGTGTGGGAGGCCCAGTGAGCGACTAGCGAGCGGGCGACGGACTTAGCGCGAGGGGGTAGGATCTTGAGCTGGGGTGGTTTCGTTCTTCGGTGTGCCGACCTGCCCGAATTTTTTGATAAAATCCGTAAACAGGTCGGCAAACTGGAGTAGCTTCTGTATGGCGTCGTCTTGAGCTTCATTTTTGGATGGCGGCGGATCTCGGTTTTGCTATTCTTTGGTCAGTGGGGTAGCGGGGGTCGAGTCGGTTGATTTACTCGTCCGGCGTTTTCTTTTGCGACGGCGTTGCGGGATGGTGCGCGAAGGAGGAGCGTTTGCGGGGGCCATCAGTGTGGCCGGCGCGTGCTCGCTCACCTCGGCGGGCTACTGTCGCGGTGCTGGTGTTGATGTGGTGGGTTCGGGCCACAGTCGTGGCGCGTCGGTTGCGCGCCTCACGTAGTAGCACAGGGCACGCGCTGTGATTTGCGGGGTGAGCGCCCCCGCAGTTCACGCACGTTGCTGGTGATGTGAGCGAGCGTGGGCAGTCGGCGGCGGCGTGCGGGTCACCGCATCTCACGCAGGCGGGCGGGCGGTGACAACCCAGGCTGGAGTGGCGAAACCCCTGGCAGCGGTGACACTGCGCGGGGGTTTTCTTCCCTCTCCAGGCTTCAATTCGAATGTCGGGTATACACAGGAGCTCATCCACTGTGTATATGGTCGATGTGATGTTGGGAGTCTGCTTCAGTGCAGCGAAGAACAGGCTTCCGGTACGGCCTGCTCGCGCCGGGATCTGCTTGGCATACTCGACTTCGTAGCCCTTTTCTCTCAGGGCCACGGTGACGTCGTGCGGCGTGGTGTTCAAAGGCAGCCCTCTGATTGCAATCTTGAGGCTGCGGTCTTCAGGGCGAGCGTGCGAGTACCAACTCGCTCCCTTGAGGTTGGATAGGTAGGCGGTCACAGTGTGGCTCTCTTGGTCGTCTGCAGGCAAGAAACGCACGCCCGTGCCAAACGGGCGTACGCTCGGCGGGCGACCGAGTGCGTCTTGTAGAGCGCGCATGTGCGTGGGCCAGTCCGGCAGCTTCTCTACCACGATGACGGGGGGCATTTGCGTTCCCGCTGCTGTGTTGTGGGAGCGCCGCTGGAGGTTGGTTACGCAATCTGTGCGGTGGTGGGTGGTGCGGCGGTAGAGGCAGATTTTTCGGCGGTGAGGTGGGTAGTCGCGGAACTTCCTGCCGTCTGAGCATAAGTTACCGACTGTGTCGGTAAAACAGTCGGTTGTTGTTGTTTCTGAGCTGCGGGGGCGGTTTCCTGTACGGGCTGATGCCGGTGCGGTGGTGGTCTTCGCTTTTTCCAACAGCAGTGGTGAATATTGCGGAGTGGAGGTGGTATCGCAGCTACGAGACCGGCGAGTTCGGTCGCGAGGGAATCTCGCGCGTGGGCGGCGTTTCTCATTTCTCACAGGATGGCGCCAGGCAGTCTCGCGGACGGAAAAAAATAATTTTTATTTCGTCGGAGAGCTTGTGGGTACTTCGGTTCCGTGCGCAATGGCGTAGATTGCGGTCCTCGAAAAGAAACCTTATTTTCTAAGGCTTATATAATCGAGTAAAAATCTCAACATCGCCATTCAGACATCACACTGTGCAAAATGATGGCGCCATCTAGTGACCGTTGACAACAACACTTTCACATTATCTATTATCTTTAAAATAAGTAAGTAACATGCATTTGGGGTTTATTGGCTTAAACATACCGTCCCCCATGGACCGAATGTCCATCAAAAATATTTACTATGCCACAAATCATATTAAAAACTTAAGCACAACCAAAATAAAGCTTACGCGCGTACAATATTAGGCTATTTTCAATTTACAAGCTTTCTACGCTACACTACTTATTCTACACACATCAAAAGTGTCTAGGGATCAAGCATTTTTATGCGGATTTCTTGAGATTGAGATGTGGCTTTGTAATAAATTTATGATTTTATAAATTTATATGGATCCTTTTTGGTGCATTTCATAATTTGAATCAGGAACTGTGAATCAAATTCGAGTAAAAGATGAAAATCAGCTGTCAATATTTTCCCTATAAAAACATACAACGCATTGAAGACATTATTAGTGCTACTGTTTCCCTACTACTGATTAAAACCAACGTTATTATGGAGCGGCGACGTCATTTAAGCAGGGAAGAAATGCTCAGAGCCGTGGGAATGATAGAAGCTGGTTCCCGGCAACGTACTGTGGCTTTAGCTCTGAATACAAGTCAGAGTGTTATCAGTCGACTTTGGACACGATACCGAAGCACTGGTACCGTGGCTGAGCGCCATGGAGGACGGTATCGCTGCACCACACGGAGACAAGACCGATACATTCAAATCTTAACTCGAAGAGCTCCAACAATAACCGCCATGATGTTAGCCGTGAGGCTTCATCACTCTTCAGGGAACTTAATTAGCGACCAAACAGTCAGAAACCGCTTGCATGAAGTGAACCTTCATTCCCGAAGACCGCTACGGGTACCACCTATAGCAATGCACAATCGTAGGATTCGATATCAATGGGCTCTTGAACACAGAAATTGGGCAGAAGAACAATGGCGTTTCGTGTGCTTTTCTGATGAGTCTCGTTTTGGTATGAGACCGGATACAAGACGTATACGACACTGGAGAACCCCTGGACGCCAACAGCGATTAAAATCCTGCCAGGAAGTCCATCCTTATAGTGGTGGAACCATCATGGTATGGGCGGGTATTTGTATCGGCGGAAGAACTGAGTTGATTTGGATCAGAGGCAACCTCAACGCTCAAATTTATGCTGAGACGATTGTATCAGACGTCATCGTTCCTCTACAAGTGCAAATCGGTCCCTTATTTCAGTTAATGCATGATAATGCACGACCGCACACCGCAAGAGTTGTAAGACAGACTCTCGCCGCAGCTAACATCAATGTCCTGCCCTGGCCTGCTCAGTCGCCAGACTTGAACCCGATTGAGCATGCATGGGATATGCTACAGAGAAGAGCTCTGCCGAATATGGAGGGTATCCAGTCGCAAGAAGACCTTTTTTTGTTGTTGCAACGAACATGGGCGGCCATTCCACAGCGTGATTTGGATGAACTCATTTTGAGTATGCCAAACCGATGTTCTTGTGTTGTTAGTGTTCGCGGTAGAAATACGGATTATTAATTGTTTAAGTTACCCAATAAAATTTTAGAGAAAACTGTTATTTCAGTCTTTTTTTCGAACTTTTGTGTTAGTGGTTCAAATGTCAAAAATCCCTTTATTAGGAAAATGGCAAATTTCTTTATTAATGCAAAGGTGACTTGGTTTATCGTTACTGTGACAAACGAAAACACTTTATTTGATGAATCCTTAAAGAAAATTTTAATTAATATCAATCAGGAGAAAAGTTATTGCAAAAATATATGTTGATCCCTAGACACTTTTGATGTGTGTATTACATTTTATTAAAAGCATAAGCATTAGATAAGCCAGCAATGGATACATATTACATTCATACCTACCTTATAATAATAAAATTCACTCTAGTATAGGCAATACTCTCACTTTCGACATAGGCCTTTTAATTATATTAGATCCCTTGCATTTCATACTAACCACTCTAGTGAGCTTATCGGATCCACAATGCTTTTCAACTATCCCTCCATGCAACCATCGGGCTGGGGGTAAGTCATCCTCCATAATCAACACAATGTCTCCCACCTTTGGTTCCGATAAAACATTACGCCATTTGTAACGATGAAAAAATTGGGTCAAATACTCCCTCGACCATCGTCGCCAAAACTCTTGGACCATTTTTTGAGTTAACTTCCACCTACGTAAACTACTGATATTGGAGTTTTCATAATTATGGTTAGGTACCAATACTAAGGGTTCTCCAACCAAAAACTGACCGGGAGTCAATGGATATGGATCTAATGGATCAATATCAGACATTTGTGCTATTGGTCTCGAATTGAGACACGCCTCAATTTGTGCCAAAACAGTCGATATTTCTTCGAATGTTAGCTTAGATTCCCCTATGACTCGTTTGATATGGAACTTTGTTGATTTGATCCCTGCCTCCCATAGTCCTCCAAAATTGGGCGAACGAGGTGGAATAAAATTCCAATTAGTGCCATTATTCGAAATCCATTTCGACGATTTCGACTGCTACACCGGATCTTTCACTTTGAAAAAGAATCTTGAGTTCGCGTGCGGCTCCAACGAAATTGGTACCGTTATCACTCCACAATTCAGCTCAATGACCACGGCGAGCACTGAAACGTTTGAAAGCAGCGATAAAACTTTCAGACGACATATCACTGACCATTTCTAAATGAACGGCTCTGGTAGCCATGCATATAAAAAGGCAAATGTACCCCTTTGAAGCATGAATACCCCTGCCCTTTGCGGGTGTAACAGCAATTGGACCTGCGTAATCGACTCCACTGCGAAAGAATGGTCTGGCTGGAGTGGCCCTTGCTTCTGGAAGTTGACCCATTAACTGGTGATTTGGACGTGCAGAATAACGAATACAACGTACACATTGACGTATATGACCCTTAACTTGTCGCTTCATGTCGATTATCCAGTACCGCGATCTCAAATGATTCATTGTCAGCTGAACCCCTCCGTGCATAGTTCTTTCATGTGCGTCAGCTATTATCAAATCCGCTATATGAGTTTGCGAGGTATTAATATGGGATGTTTGAAATCTTCGCATAATGTTCGAACCCTATCCAGCCTCCCACCGATCCTTAATATACCTACTTGCTCAAGAAATAAATTCAAACTGGAAGTGCTACAATTCTTAGGTACAGGCTTATTTTTAGTGATACTCTGTATCTCTTCCTGAAAAAACTGACCGATAATACCTTATACATATATTAAGTGTTTCGCGTAATTCAGTCGTGGTTAGCCATCGTGGGAAAACAGGTTTTGGATCAAAAGAATGGGTGAGTTTGAAAAATCTTCGACAAAATGCTATATAAAATCATCCTGAATTTCAGATGTTACACAACAAACGGTCGTTGATCTCTCTTCAAGTTTGGTATCTTGTTTATCTAGTGGACTGTAATTTATGAAAGAATCTTTCAACCAACGTGGACCCTCCTCGGGATTCTTCCACTTTGTAGTGGGTTCGGGTTCGTTTGTTCTTGCCCCTTTGTGCCCGCTTTCGCCAGGAGGCTTACTACGCAGCCCTCAGCGCTGTCAGCCAAGCCGGGTGAGACCCTATGAGGGGAGGCCTAGCTAGCGCCAGCGAGCAGGCTGCGATTTAGGCAAGCGGGGGTATGTGGGGGCTGTTAGCTGGGTGGTGGAAAGATGGGAGTCTGGATAGTTGGTGGGTGGGACGTGGATGGTGGCGAGAGCAAGCTACGTGGTGTCGGGCGCGGCGGACGGCGCGACGCTCGTCCGCGGCGAGTGGAACCTGGTGAGAAAGCAGAGTTAGTAGCGCCGCCGGGTGGAAGAGGCGCAATATTTTGTAGATGGTGGTGCGAGTCGCTGTCGGCGCGGGAGAACATGCCCCGAGAAAGGCGGGCCACAAAAGAATCGATGGCCTCTACTCTGAGGTCGCGGGAAATGAGATCATTGCGAACGTGGCGTCCCGCCCGGGTGATGATGCGCGACGTTCTGTTGTTGTTGGAGTCGCTGCCTCAGGGTCTGTGAACAGAGAGAGTACCAAGCTGGGGCGGCATAGGTTAAGATAGGCCGCACGTAGATTTTGTAGATGTCCACTTTTGTTTTGAGGGGCAATCGGGATGCCAGAATGGGCCGGAGTGCAGCTCTAACTCCTCGGCTCTTGGTGATAGCCGCTTCTATTTGGGTGGCCAGGAAAGCTGATGGTCGATGGATACGCCCATGATCTTTCTTGCCCATTCGATCTTTTTCTTCCCCAGGGCAAGTTTGGGCGGGAACTTTCTCTTGTTTGAGGTGCAGATGGCCGTTGTTTTTTCCACATTGACGGCCACTCTCCAGTCTGCCATCCACCTCGGGAGTTTGTTTAACTGGCGCTACATTCTTTTTGACGCCGCCTGTGCCCATACTGCTGAAGTGAAAAATGCGCTATCATCGGCGAACAGGGCCAACTCGACCCTCCGTTCCCACTCCGCCAACTCCTCGTTCAGCAGTGGCATGTCGTTGGTATACACGTTCTACAGCATGGGCGAGAGTACGCTTCCTTGTGGTACCCCAGCTGTTATTTGGCGGATATCCGAATCAGGAGCTCTACTCCCTTTCTCCGAACCGAAATTTCGGCAACGAACGAATTTTAAACGAAATTTCGCCAGTGACTCTACTCTATTTCATCTTCGAACACGCACATAAAGTTCGGAATAACAGACAATTATCGTGAACGAATGGAATGAGTTATGTTTGTGAGTTCTTTTCATCTACACTTTTTAGATAACGTCTTTTACTTCAAAACAATATTAGTTTATGACAACATTTTTGATTACATTAAAACAACCTCTTTTGATATTGTTAGCCGACTAATTTTGTAGAGTTGATGCAAGCGAATGTATGTCAACCTAAATTTGTCGTGTAACACTTTGAAGTATTGACAATACAATAATAATCAAAAGTTAGATTTATTTGTAAATCTTTCTTACTAAAAAATGTTTCTCACGCTAAGCAGCCTTAATTAAAAATACTCTAGTAGTAATTTTAGGTTTAATTTAAACAAAAATCTCAAAATGAAAATGAAAAGGTAACACTTTTCATTTCGTCAATTTGAGGTTAAAATTTCGAACAATTATCTGTCAAATTCAACTTTTAGTTCAAAAGTTTTGTGAATTAGAGTAGGCTTAGAGAATTTAAAGGTCAAACTATTTTGGGACGAACGAATTTTCGAAATTAAATAGAAACAGAGTAGGGAACGTGCGAAATTTCGATCGAAATTTCGTTTTTCGTTGAAATAGAGTAGGCCTCCTGTACTCTCGACCGACACGTAAAAAGAGCGGTTTGTGAGGTATGAGGAAATTAGGTGAATCATCGCCGGATGGATTTCTTCTTGTTTCAGCTTGTATATGAGACCGGGGTGCCAGACCCGGTCGAAAGCTTTCTCAATGTCAAGGAACACTGCCACCGTACAGTGTCCCTTGTTTTTGGCCTCTGTTAGGTGGTGTAGTAGGCGGCACAGTTGGAGGGTGGTCAAGTGGCCGCCGCGGAATCCAAACTGTTCGTCGCGTGGCTTGAATTGGGGTTGTAGTCTTCGTAGGAGTAGCCTCTCGAATAATTTGGCGGAGTGGTCGAGCAGTGTGATAGGGCGATGGTTCTCGGGTCGCCTCCTGTCTTTGCCCGGTTTAGGGATTAAAATTACCTTTCCCTTTCTCCAGGGCGTGGGAAAGTGTTTGGTTCTTAGGGCAGCGTTTAGAATTTGGGCCCATGCGGCCATGCATCTTCTTGGAAGTTCTGCAAGGGCAGCCGGGGGCAGTCCATCCGGACCTGGGGCTTTCCTTCTGTTTAGTCGGATGGCTGTTTTTCGCACCTCAGAAGGGGAAATAAATATGTCTCCTGGCAATTGGGGCGCGGGTGTCTGTAGTATGTTTTCTACTTTTATTTTCACTTCTTCGTGGTGGGCGGCAGATTCAGGGGCGGCCGGATGTGGTGAAAATTGGGTTTCGAGGTGGTCTGCGAATATATTGGCCCGGTCTAGGGCAGCGTATCTTCGTCTGCCCTGTGTATCGATTAGGGGGCTGATGGTGGCTTTTTTGTTGGTCATGCCCCTCAGGAGTTTGGTGAGTAGGGTCCGGGAGTCAGAGGCCTTCGCGATGGTGACCTCCCAGGCATCTCCTCTCCATCTTTGGATAGAGGCTGCAACGTCCGCCGTCGCCCGATTTAGTTCAGACTTGATCCTAGGGCATCGGTGTAGGGCCCATAGTTTTTTTAACCTCTTTTTTTGCGTAATTTTTGCATGGAGGCTGGGTGGTAGTGGGTCTCTTGTTTTGTTGTTGACCAGGGTGGAGTGGCGCTCCAGTGCCACCTTCATGCTCTTGGTCAGGTCCTTGACATTGCTGTCGATGCCTTCCTGGGTCTGGAGGGAGTGTGCTATTTTGTAGCCTTCCAGCTCTGTTTTGTAAGCCGCCCAGTCTATTTTGTTTTTGGGCGGGCGTGGTGATACTGCTTCTGGATCTAGGTTGGTCGTTATTAGAATAGGCAGGTGTTGAGTGTCGGTTGAGTAGAGGACGTCGACGCTTAGGGGTGTTGTAATGTCTTTGTGAAGAACGATGTCCAGTATGTCCGGTTGCTATTGGTCGTTGGCTGGAATGTGGGTGGCGTCGTGAGGGCCCGTTGCCTCTGCGTTTCGGTTTTCCAGTACTTGTAGGAGCCTGCGGCCGGAGGTGTTGGTGGTTCGTGAGCCCCATGATGGATGTTTACTATTGAAATCGCCAGTGTTCGTCGTGTTTCTATTAAAGATCTCGTCGAAGTCAGCTGGGTGGACTGTGTCCTTTGGAGGCTTGTACGCGGCGTAAATGTTGATTTCGTTTGCGCCAGTCTTGATGCGCACCCCTGTGGTTCTCGTTGTGAGGAACTGGGCCCATGGCAGTTCTTCGTGGATGATATCTCTCCGGACGAGCGCCGCAGTTCCTCTGAAGGGCTTGCCGTTTTGTGTGAGCTCGTCTCGTCGGTATGTGAAGTAGTTTGGGATGGGTGGACCCTCCTTCCACAACCGCTCGTTAAAGTCATCCAAAGTAAAAATCTCAACATCGCTATTCAGACGTCACACTATGCAAAATGATGGCGCCATCTAGTGACCGTTGACAACAACACTTTCACATTATCTATTATATTTAAAATAAGTAAGTAACATGCATTTGGGGTTTATTGGCTTAAACACCCTTTTTAAAGGCCGGTATCCTATTTGTGATTTTCTGATGTTGCTGATGTCTTGGACGACGATGATCATTTGCCATTAGGTGAGCAATCTGCTCGTATGTCCCCTAAAACAACAATAAGTTATTGGTGGTATTTAAGGAAGTAAACATATACTACAGGTATATAATATCCTTGGTTAGAGGAAGGAAGTTATATACCTACAGGTCTATAACTTCCTTGGTGGTAGTGGTAGCAGTGGCTTAGTTGAAATTATTGTTTCAAGTTCTACAAAAGGTGTAGTTGTAGACCATACCCATTTGATTCATCATATGACAATGAAGTAAATGTGAAGTTGGGTTACCGAATGTATAATTTATATTTTAATATTGATTAGTTACGTCGTAGTTTTTTACTGAAATATTTTACGCGTACCGCTTACTTGGTATTTTTTAGTGAACCCAAGACTGTCAGACCTTGCTTATTTTCTCATGGGCAAATATGGATGATCGAGAAGTACCTATAAGTGTGTGCAATGAACTTTTACATGCTCGCTAACTTGTGTTGCGAGCCAAATTTTAGGTATTAGGTGGCACAGGCACGTAAAAATTTTAAGTAGGTGTACGCCTTTGCCTAACTTACTGTCTGGTGAACCGATTCCTACGTACATATGTTGTACAGAGAATTGTAAACAATTAGAAATTCACACTGCCAACTGCCAACCACATTTTGCCAGCTGTTTTTATTGCCATACTCTTTTATCGTCGAAAACAAAATAATAACTAATTTTGCCCACAGCCTTCCCGAGTCGGCCGTATTGCTCTATGCCCACAGCACAAGTTAGTGAGTACAATGGATTATCCATATTTTGACCGTAAGAAAATAAGTACTATGCGATTCAACTAAGAATAGGAAAGCTAATGACCTCCATCTGTCAAATGCCGCTAGAAAAGTACGGTTTGCAAAAAACTCTTAGAACTTTTTTTTAGCACTGAGCTAATCTTAGAATAAAAATCAAACATTTGTTAACAGAAGAAGGAAATAAACATGTGAACGCATAGAAAATGAGTACTGGAAAAGGGAATTAAGAACTTTAGTTTTATTATAAATACAAATATTAAAAAACCGTTTTTATTTTAAATAAAGTTGTCGTTTTAAAACCTACAATAATCGATATTTTATTTTATAGCCGAAAGCAGCAGTGATGATTATGACGATTATGATGACTACTCCGACGGTAGTGCAGAGATGAGCGGAATTAAAGAGCTACATTCTGATTAGTCGCTCTGCCTTTATTAATAAATATTATTAAAAATGATGTTTTTATTTCTCTATATTAGTAAAAAAATGTTATTTAAAAATCTAATATTTTTTCTCATTTAATCTTGGTAAATAAGTTTTATTAAAGAAAAACATTTTTGCTCGCTCTACCTAACCGGGTTGAATTGACAGCTATGACATCACAATATGGCGCCCAGTCGGTCCTATTCTTAGTTGAATCGCATTGTAAGGTCTGACAGTCTTGGGCTCTTAGTATGCTTTCCAATTACAGAGCATAATGCGACTCAGTGCCGCACAATGTCCAATTATGCTGATGCTTAATTGGAACGTGAATTAGTTTTCAAATGCACCAGCAGAGTGCGCTAAGTTCAGTGTTGAAAAAAAAGTCAATGTTTGTACCTTCATCCATACTTATATTTATTTTTTAACAGTTTGAATGAACTTTGATTATTTAAAAAAACTATTTTTTAAAAAATTTTTCAACAATAAATAATATTACTAACGATAACATATAAATAAAACATTTCGATCAATGCCAACTTAAAGAAAAAACACTTGTTAATTTTCTTTCTCTAAGTTGGTACCATAGTATCTCTAACTAGTCTGTGCATTGCACGCATCACACGAAAGCATCACTTTTGAGAGTGCTCAATTGTAGGGATGGCGATTCTTTCCGAAAAAGATCGATCTTTAAATCGATTCAAATCGTGACCTAATGAATCGATCCACAAAAAAATCGAGGCCAATAAGATCGATATCTGAAAAATCTATTTTTTTTAAGTTTTTGTTTATAATGTAATATAAGTCTATTTTATTAAAAACAAGATACATATTACAATTTAACGATCTCTTATCAGTAAAATCAGGTGATACGATGATAAAAAATATTTTTATTCAAAGATTACAAACAAACGTAACTTTTTTTATTAATAAGGGGAGAAGGAATCCAAATATATAGCCATTTCGCGATTTTCTTTATAATTAACCCTTTTACCGGCAGCACTCTTATAATGGGTACATTCAAATAATTGTAAATACTTTTTTGGTTTATACCAAATAAAAAAAAATCGAATGTCGATTTTCAAGGGTGAAATATCGATTCAGTGACTCGATTCTGTATTACATATCGATTAAAAAAAATGATCTTTTTGGCTCAAAAAATCGATTCTTCGATTAATCGATCTTAGATCGCCATCCCTACTCAATTGTGCGAAGCGTTGCTGTAGTTGGAACACTCAACGTAAGCATTATGCCGCATAATGCGCAATAATGCTGTAATTGGAAAGCAACCTTACTCTATTGGTATTTAACCCTCTTTCTATCATCTTTGTATAAAAATATCATGAAAGCTTCGTTGTATAATTGAATCCTTTGCCTTTTCAATACAAAATAAATCCATAGAACAAATCTGACGTTTGATGTCAATGTCATTAATCCACGGATGCGAATCGTGACTTTCAGTTTCTCGCTAAACGAATGAGTTTTTAAATCTTTCTACAGAAGTGTGAATAATTAAAGATATATAACAACAATGCCTAAAGTTTCGGGTAAGTTTGTTTAATAGGTTTTTCATCAAACAATGTAAGTTGATTTAAAAAAAATTGAGGTTAAAATTTGTTATCGGCAACTTTTGAATTATAAAAATAACATGTATTTGCATACATTTTACTGCTTAAAGTGATATTTTTCATAGTGAGAAAATAAATACTTAATAAATAAACAAAAACATTCAATGACTTTTAGAAATAGCATTGCATTAGTCCTTGAAAAATTGAGAATTGTGATCCTATTTGTTGTACAATAAAACTGTACCTACATAATTAATATATTTGAACCATTCTTAAATGAATATTCTATAGTAAAGATGTTTAATATTCATATATTTCTGCCAGCGCTGTCTGAATGTTTTACTAAAGTTTGTTAATATTAATTTTATGTTATTATGCTCAGTCAAAGTGAAATGGGGCAAGGAGATGTACCCTGGTGTAGAAGTGAACACAGATGACGATCCAGTTGTGTTCAAGGCACAAATATTTGCTCTAACTGGAGTGCAACCAGAAAGACAGAAGGTTGTGTGCAAAGGAGCCACACTTCGTGATGATTCATGGGGCAACTTTAAATTGACTAATGTAAGTTTACAATGTACTTATTCATAACATTGTAACCTTGAGCAAAACTGAAACACAGTTAAATACATATTTCATGCATGCCACCAGAAATGTTTACTATTCCTTATATGTATTATTTGTTGTCAGTCAGATAAAACACCATGCAATTATGCGATACTGGTATTGTTTAAACATAATTTAATATGATGCCCTCTGTTGACAGACTGATAGACAAAAAGCAGAAGCTTAGTATTATGACATTGTAGTCTTGATTAATTTTACAGAATGCTTTGGTACTAGTAATGGGAAGTAAAGAGGAAGATGTACCAACTGTTCCAGTGGAACAGACCAGATTTGTAGAGGACATGAATGAGTCAGAACTAGCTACTGCAGTAAGTTATTTATTTATTTCATGACTATTTAACAATATCCTGACTTCCTTTTACAGTTTCTTTTATATGGAATTAACTTTTGCATCATTTGATTATGATCATACTAATACCTATTATTAGTGTGAAAGTTTGTATGTTTGTTACTCAATCATGCAAAAAACTTCTGAACTGATTTGAATGAAATTTGGTATGCATATAGTTTATGACCTGGATTGGGATATAGGATACTTTTACTTTTTAACTCGAAAAAATTTAAGGTTTTAAGGGATTTAAACAAAAGGAAAGTTTACTGGAATAAAGTCGCGGGCAACCCCTCATAAACAAATATATATATACTACTTTATACAAGAAATACAACTAGATCCTTGAAAATGTATTTGCCTAATGTAAAACAAAAGTGTTAAAAAACTACAGTACTTAATCTTATGTTTTAGCTGGATCTACCCGAAGGTCTAATAAATTTGGGGAATACATGCTATATGAATGCAACAGTACAGTGCTTGAAAACTGTGCCTGAATTAAAAAATGCCTTACTTAATTATGATAAATGTAAGTATTTATCTCCTTCTAATTTTGTTACTAATTTTTTATCTAATACAGTTACAAAAAGTCTAGTGTTGTTGAAGAAGAGGAATAGTACTTGGACATACTATATTTTTTTTTTATTAAATAATTTATTGGAATATTTTTGATTACTTTTGTTACATGTACCTATATATAAAATTTGATTGTAGAAGATTTATGCCACTCACGTAGAACTCCACTATTAAAGACCAAAGCTGTTGCATTTTTATTCCCCAAATGTCTGTCTGTCTCCTGTCTACCAGACATATTTTTATAATACACAAATATTTTTTTACCATATTGTCTGGTGGGGTGGGTGACAACATTATGGAACTCTCTTCCTGAGACCGTGAACAATGCTCCAACTGTTTTAAAAATGTACTCGACAGACATTTGTTACATAATACATAAACACAAGTGCTGCGATATATCATTTCAGCTCTACAGCAGTTAGTGTATCCATATTTATTTTATTTATTTATTTAAACTTTTTAATTTTTCTTTTTTTTAATGCCAATATTGCATTCTCTACCGGTCAACCGGAAAGAACATACAGAGCTAAAAAAATGGCTGAAACTCAAAGAAGAGAGATTTAAATCAAACTTAAAATAAATAACAGAGCTAAAAAAATGGCACGGAGACTCAAAGAAGAGAGATTTAAATCAAACTTAAAATAAATAATAATAATGATATATATTTTTATGACATTTACCATGTCGCCTAGCGTCTAGTGGAGGTTCGGCGGGCGAGTTGACGTCAGCGCTCAGCGAGACGATGTCCGCGCTGGAGCGGGGCGGGGCCGGGGCGTGCGCCGGGGCGGCGGCGAGGTTGCTCCGAGCGCTGCACGAGGCCGCGCCGAGGTTCGCCGAGCGGGCCCCGGGCGGGGGACTAGCGCAACAGGACGCTAGCGAGTGCTGGGCGGAACTAGTACGCGCGCTGCAAACGCGCTTGCCTGCAGCGCCCGCGCCCTCGGACAGGTACTGTGACTTTACTACGTGCTAATTAATTAGCTTCGCATTTTAGGTTCGACTTAAACATGCGGATTACTAGCGCAAGAATACGCTAGCGAGTGTTGGGCGAAACTGTACCTTTAGCACGAACCAATATCGAATAAGTTACCTACATCGTATGCGTATGTGTGCAACCACGACATTAATGACCGAAAATGTCGAATTACTTCTAGTATTTCTTAGGCTGCAAGGTAGCTCCATCTCTTCGCATTGAAGGTAACCCATTCGTCCCGTCTGCTTCCTGGACCCCGTGGAAATTTTTTCTAGTATTCATTAATTTTAAACATATAGCACTTACATGCTTAAAAAATAGCCTATTTTAAAGTTTCGTTTTAACACAGGAGCAACATAATCGAGCAATATTTCGGAGGCACCCTCGACGTGGAGCTCGTGTGCTCTGAAGCGGACGAGCCCCCGTCACGTAGCAAGGAGACTTTCCTGCAGCTGTCCTGCTTCATCTCGCAGGACGTCAAGTACTTGCAGTCCGGCCTTAGATCGGTGACTATGATATATCATGTCCAAACTTTAACACATAGCAACATAATCGAGAAATACTTCGGCGGTACCCTGGACGTGGAGCTGGTGTGCAAGGAGACCTTCCTGCAGCTGTCCTGCTACATCTCGCAGAATGTCAAGTACTTGCAGTCCGGCCTTAGATCGGTGACTATGATATATCATTAACACATAG
Organism: Chilo suppressalis; assembly: GCA_902850365.2. Lineage (NCBI taxonomy): Eukaryota > Metazoa > Arthropoda > Insecta > Lepidoptera > Crambidae > Chilo > Chilo suppressalis. The sequence continues at coordinate 6,620,667 of OU963912.1, read as the reverse complement.
CAACATAATCGAGCAATACTTCGGCGGTACCCTGGACGTGGAGCTGGTGTGTAAGAGGACCTTGCTGTAGCTGTCCTGCTTCGTCTTGCAGGACGTCAGGTACTTACAGTCTGGGCTTAGATCAGGGAGTATGAAACATCATGACCAAACTTTTACATGTTAGCAACATAATTGACTAATTGCCTCAATGCATGCTTTACATAGGGAACTGTCTCTCACTTAGGTTTCTCTTTTATGTACACTGTTGCTGCTAAATACCAACTGCCTGTTCCTGCCGGCGCCTGGACGGAACTCCCGTTCCCACTATGACCCATTTACGTTCATTCCATTTTCTTCCAATCACTCCCTCTCTCTGTTTTTATCTATACATATAAATAAAATAACCGCTTTTTACTACGTGCATATGAATATATATAGGGTGAAATTGAATGTTTTAATGAAACTTCGTGAGATTGTTGGGTTACGTGAAAAGAGTGCCTGATTTTTTTCGGATTTTTTTGAAGTATTTTTTTTCATGATTTTATTTATAATTTGTGTATTTTTATGTCATTTCCTCCTTTTGAGTAGTTATTCATTTTAAACAAACAAACTTACATATCCAGTGAAAAATAACTAATAAATAAGTACTTCAAAAAAATGGAAAAACATTAAAATTCCACGGCGGGTCAACGACCGACCGCGCCCGCCAGCCGTTGAGTGAGTACGTACCTCTACACAGAGTTCAGTTGACTCCTTTGATTCCACACAATACAATAAAGTCGTCTTAGATGCCTTTATTGAAATAATAAGCACAAATGTCATCTTCTCTTAAGCGGAGAAAAACTTTAAAAGTTAATAATAATTTTGTCATGATTAGAAATAGGCAAATGTTAAACAAAAAGAAATACTTATTGCAGTTCAATACTTGGGTGAAATTTATAACCCGGTATTCAAAAGTACTTACGAGACCGATGTACCAATTCATTTTTTTCACTTAAACTTCCCGTATACACTTTGTAAACACAATCAATCACCAAACCTACTTTCGTAAAGCCTTGTGGCTCTGCTGAGTATACCGTGACACTACAATAACAACACACCATATCCAACTTCTTATATTGAGGCCACAGAACAAGAACTAATCATGGCATTATTTGCAAATCTTCTCTTGTCCCAAATTTAAAAGATACGCACGCGCGGTGGATAAACTTGATACTGCGCTCGCTCACTACGCTTTGCACCGCGCATAGGTAGGTATTCAACCGATTCAACGGCGGGAGCGGTCATTGCTCCCGACCGCTCGTCTTCTGTTTTTACGTTTTTTTAGTAGTGCTAATTAGTTGTTTTTTACTTTGTATGAGTGTTTAAAAATAATAATTATTTAGTACCCAAAAGGAGATTAAAATATAACAAAAAAAAACGAAATTTTATTTTAAATCATTTTTAAAAAATCCGAAAAAATTCAGAGATACTCTATATACGTAACCCAATAATCCCACGAAGTTTCATTGAAACATTCAATTTCACCCTGTATACGGGACATACACCAAAATAACATTTTTTACAATTTTTGTGTGTCTGTCTGTTTGTCCCGGCTGATCTCTGAAATGGCTGGACCGATTTTGACCGGACTTTTATTAGCTGGTAGCTGATGTAATAAGGAGTAACTTAGGCTACTTTTATTTAAAAAAAAAAAAAGTTAACGCAGATGAAGTCGCGGGCGGCCGCTACTTCCAAAAAAAAAAGTTTTTTTTTTATTTCCAATTAACAATTTAGTATTGAATTAGTACTATTCGAATTCGTTGTTTATTTTTTTTGACATGTTATTTATAAAGTAGCGGCTGCCCGTGACTTCGTTTTTCGTCCTAGCATTAGGTTTTGAGGTCCCACAGGAACTTTACATTTTCCGGGATAAAAAGTACCCTATGTCTCAATCCTGGACAAAAACTATATGCGTACCAAACTTCATCTAAATCAGTAGTTTTTGCGTGGTTGAGTGACAAACATACATACTTTCACAATTATAATATCAGAAGGACTATTTTTAATTTCTTGTAAGCTGTAGTTGTAAATCTTTCTCTACAAGTTTACACCAAGATTATTCTGTGCTGATACTACATTTGTTTGATTGCAGAAAATGGCAGAACAGATCACAAAGATGTCAGAAACATTAGGGAGAGATGCAGTTTATACTAAAACTGTAAGTACTCATTTAAAAAATAAAATATACATAAATACTCGAGCACCTGTTTTGTAGATAAGTTTGTAAGTTAAACTCATTTTGTTGCAGAGCAAAATCAGCCGTTTGCCCGCATACTTAACGGTGCAATTCGTCCGCTTTTATTTCAAGGAAAAAGAGTCGATTAACGCTAAAATATTAAAAGATGTCAAATTCCCACTCGACCTTGACGTATTCGAGTTGTGCTCACCGGAGTTGCAAGAAAGATTAGCACCCATGAGAGCGAAATTTAAGGTAAACTTTATTACTGACTAACAAATCTTAAATAGTTTTTTTTAACAATCAAAAGTTATTCCTCTTTATTTCCCCTTTAAAGAAAGTCTAGTAAATAAGTACAAGCCTGATCCCTTAACCATGATCTAAATTATAAATCAATTTGAAGATAACTGTTACATTGTTGCATACTATTTAGCTGTGCCTGTCAAAGTGCATGCGTTTTTGATACCTAAATAACACAAGGTAGAGGTTAAGTTTGTATGTATTACAATTTAAAAAACCATAAACAGTGGCGTAAGGATTTCCGGCTGAACAGAATAACTTAAAACAATATTCTGAGTCTATATACTATATTCATGGAAACGAGTCGCTGGAGCGCTGTCTTTATCTGACCAAACACCAATCATATACAAAATTTAAGGATGGAAAATCGCATCATAAAGAAAATGGGTTGTCAATTGGTCAGAGTAACAACATCAATACAATGTGGCCAATCACAGAACAGTTTTCATAAGTGCTACATCGTTTCCGTAAAAAGAGTATAGTATGTACAGACAGTCTCTCCAATTCTAGTTGAAAATAATATTAGGAGTTTGTTACAGGAAATTGATGATGCGACGGTAGAATCTTCGTTGGCAACAAAAAATAAAAACCATGGTGACAGTACGAAAGAAACCAAGAATAAAACAGTAGTTCCGTATTGGTTTGAGAATGGTATGTAATATATTCCTTTTTACTAATAATTTAAACTAATTCGATCATTGAATTCTTATGCCTTGATAGTATTACTTTATATAATGACAAGTATGTTACATGAATATATCTAAACACTTCTACTCCATCCAATTAGTCCTCCAATCCATCTGCTAGTGCCAGGATTATGCAGTGAGATTGCATAAATGTTTGGCACGGCCCCAACCGTCGCGATATATCGTTTCACCCATTTTTTTTAAATGAAACGACGGACGGAAGGTCTTTGACGTTATACACATCAGTATAACGCCACGATTATAGAAAGAAAAGAAAGAAAAACATTTTATTGTCTTTCACACCATGAATTTAGAAAAATAACATGGTAATAATAATTAAACATAGGCATATTAAAAAAACGTAAGAACTAAATATTAGGTGCGTGCCGTGCAAGGCCAATAGAAAATATGGCAATTGCGATTTCAAACGAAAATTTAATAGTGGGGTCTTTAGTAAGGCAGCTTTGTTTAAAAGATACTGTCCAAAACTCATTCTTTTATCCTTATAAAAATTAACGAGGCTTATGCTTCTTCTGTTGTTTAATACAGATGTGGGTAGCAACAACAGCGGCTATTACCGTCTGCAGGCAGTGCTGACCCATCGCGGGCGATCCTCGTCCTCCGGTCACTACGTGGCGTGGGTCGCGCGCGGACAGACGTGGCTGCGGTGTGATGACGACACTGTTACTCCAGTCACACAGGATGAGGTGCTCAAGCTGAGCGGAGGCGGTGAGTTCATTGACCCGGCAATACGTCGCATGTGTCGTCACCAGGACGCGGCTCTGCAGCTGAGCGGCGGTGGTGAGTCCATTGACCCCGCGCCGCACTGGCGATGCGTCGTGTGAGACGTCACCAGAACGAGGTGTTGCAGCTGAGAGGTGGTGGTAAGAGTGATCCCGCGCCGCGCTGCGTAGCGTGTGACGTCACTAGGACAAGACGTGGGTCGCGTGCGGCCAGGCTGAGCGCCGGCGGTAAGTTCACTGACCCCGCGCCTGCTGGCGATGCGTCGCGTGTGACGTCAACAGAACGAGGCGTTGCAGCTAAGGGGTGGTGGTAAGAGTGATCCCGCGCCGCGCTGGTGATGTGTTGCGTGTGACGTCACCAGGACAAGACGTGGCTCGCGTGCGGCCAGGTTAAGCGGCGGCGGTGAGTTCACTGACCCCGCGCCCGCTGGCGATGCGTCGCGTGTGACGTCACCAGAACGAGGCGTTGCAGGTGAGAAGCGGTGGTGGTAAGAGTGATGCCGCGCCGCGCTGCGTTGCGTGTGACACCACACGGACAAAACGTGGGTCCCGTGCGGCCTGGTTGAGCGGCGGCGGTAAGTTCACTGACCCCGCGCCCGCTGGCGATGCGTCGCGTGTGTCGTCACCAGGACGTGGCGCTGCAGTTGAACGGCGATGATAAGTTTACTGACCCCGCGCCCCACTGGCGATGCGTCGCGTGTGACGTTACCAAGATGTGGTTCTGTAGCTGAGCGGTGGTGGTGAGTTCATTGACCCTCGCCTCGCTGGCGATGCGTTGCGAGCGGGCAGACATGGCTGCTGTGTGATGACAATTCATACTCCAGTCACACAGGATGAGGCGCTCAAGCTGAGCGGCGGCGGTGAGTTCATTGACCCTTACGTCGAGATAAGGCGCTGCAGCTGAGCTTTTACTATCTCAGCAAGAAAATAGCAGCTATCATATTCTGTGTTTCTCTTCCACTATCAGGCCAGTATGTAGAACGTAAAATCAAAGTAATATTTACACGTTTTTCCAGGTGACTGGCACTGCGCATACTTGCTTCTCTACGGGCCCCGTATTCTGGAATTGCCAACGGTGGAAGAACCCATGGCGATGGACCCCCCCACTGAACCCTCCGGGGATCCCCCTACAGCGCTCGCGTAACCGCTCGCTACGTTCGCTTGCACGCTCGACCCGCTCCTACGCTCGCATAGCAATAAAACTTAGCTGTGTCTGAAATAAGATTATTAAAAATAATGGTCTTTTCAATTCTTTGCTAGTAGTATCATGACTTGCCCCTAGTTTATAGTTCTTGGGGATGGCTAATGACCAAATTATGGCCAAATTCTAAATTTATGAAGAAGGTAACTGTTACGAGCGCTACGGAAATGTTTATTGCTACGAGAAATTTTATTATAGTGCTACGTTCACGAAGTCTAGCAAGTCTGAGCGTAGTATCGATATTATGCATATCCATTATTTGTATTTATTTCTTACTGTTCACAGATATTTGATCCTTCGATGAATTCTTACGTAGGTTCTCGAAATGTACACTAATATTATTCATGATTGAATTATGTAGCTTTGTACTAAATTTGCTATATAAAACGATAATGGCCGTTCACCCATATATGTATATTTGAATCGGTCTATAGGCAAAGCCTATGCCGCAGAAAGGGGGGGAAATTGTATGCTGATAATTATGAACAATAATGGCTTATAATTGGCTATATAAACTTTGTTTTCTATGATTTTGGTTTCCTATACTGCGAAGCATACTCATTGTTGTAACTTATTCTTATTTATTAGATTTAATTATATATTGCATTCACTATAATATATCTATGACTTAAATATGAGACTGTGAATCAAAACTGCTACCTGTAGGTATAATTCGAATTAATATTTTAGATACGATCATCATGAATACAAAAAAGAATTTTAAAGCTACGGATAATTTACATTGTCTGAATTTTGTAATTTTCTATTGGAAAAATCAAGAATTTAAATTTAAAATTCTATATAAATGTGATTCATAAAAACCAAGAAATGTTAAAACACATTTTCTGTTATGTGCACAATTTACTTTTAATAATAATAATAATTTAACAATAGTTTACTTTGTCAATTGCAAATGTCTATTTTGCAATCTCCTAATCTAGATTTTTTTTATTTAAGCTAATATAAAAATAACATAAAATATCTCTTAAAGTTGTAGGTGCCAAGGCATATCAGATCTTATGATTTGTGAATAAAGTATTTTGTTGCATAGCAAAGATTTTGAACATTGTTGTTAATGTTCTGTGTTAATTGGAGAAGCTACGAGCGGGGACTGCGTAATAAAGACGTACTTCTGTAAATTAGAATTGTAAAATGCTATTTGTTGCTTGCGCCACCTGATTTTTCTCAATAAATGTCATTTATGTTGTTCTATTTACAAGATGTATTGAATTTTATAAGACTAATTATACTAAACTACGATCGGTGAATAAATTTCATTTAATATATAATTGTGATTTTATTTGCTGATCTATATATTGGTGTGACTAGTGGCCGCCCGCGACTTCTTTCCCGTTAGCTTTAGTCTGAGAATTTCACAGGAACCTAACATTTCGACGGGATAAATTTCACCCGAATACGTTAAGTAGTTTTTACGTGATTCAATAACAAACACACAAACTTTCACATTTAAATTATTAGTAGGATAACACCCATAAATATTGAAGTCTAGATTCGAATGCCCCGTACTTAACAAAATGTAACGTTGTTCTTGAAACTGGCTGTATTTTTTTCAGGTCTTAGCTTATTTAAATAATGTAAAAAATTGATAAAATGGCCAGAAATTATAACTAATGCCGGCACTTTACTTTGTATAGTTGACATCAGCCTGTCATTTTCATTCAATAAAAATCATGATAAGGGTAGCATGATAAAAACGCGTTATATATCATATCGCGGTGCTCATGCTAAGAGGGCACAATTTACATTATATCACGTGGTTTATCGCGCCTAACTGTCTAACTCCATAGTAATTAGACAATTGAGCGTTATAAAAACGCGATATATATCATATCGTGGTGCTCATGCTAGGGGGGCACAATTTACATTATATCACATTTTTATTGCGTGTAACTGTCAAACTTCATAGTAATTTGACAATTTGAATTGATAAAATGGTCAGAAATTATAACTAATGCCGGCACTTTACTTTGTATAGTTGACATCAGCCTGTCATTTTCATTCAATAAAAAGCATGATAAGGGCAGACTTGTCCAGTTTACAAATAGCCAAATGAAGTGCCGGCATGATGATGACTTATTATCTCCCTAAAGTACTACGAACCTAGTACCTCACCAACTATTGCCAGTCCCTGTAGCATGAGAACTACAATTTACATATTATATCACGTTTATTATCGCGTCTAACTATCAAACTCTATAGTAATTTGACGCTCAATTGGAGCGTGATAAAAACGCGTTATATATCATGTCGCGGTGCTCATGCTAGGAGGGCACAATTTACATTATATCACGTGTTTTATCGCGCCTAACTGTCTAACTCCATAGTAATTAGACAATTGAGCGTTATAAAAACGCGATATATATCATATCGTGGTGCTCATGCTAGGGGGCACAATTTACATTATAACACGTTTTTATCGCGTGTAACTGTCAAACTTCATAGTAATTTGACAATTTGAACGTGATAAAAACACGTTACATATCATATCGCGTTCTGTGTTCTGCGGCTTTGCTCATGCTAGGGGGCACAATTTACATTATATCACGTTTTTATCACGTGTTACTGTCAAACTTCATAGTAATTTGATAATTTGAGCGTGATAAAAACGCGTTATATATATCGCGGTGCTCATGCTAGAGGGGCACAATTTACATTATATCACATTTTTATCGCGTGTAACTGTCAAACTTCATAGTTAATTGACAATTTGAACGTGATAAAAACGCGTTATATATCATATTGCGGTGCTCATGCTAGGGGTCACAATTTACATTATATGACGTTTTTATCGCATTGTAACTGTCAAACTTCATAGTAATTTGACAATTTGAACGTGATAAAAACACGTTACATATCATATCGCGTTCTATGTTCTGTGGCGGTGCTCATGCTAGGGGGGCACAATTTACATTATAACACGTTTTTATCGCGTGTAACTGTCAAACTTCATAGTAATTTGACAATTTGAACGTGATAAAAACGCGTTATATATCATATCGCGGTGCTCATGCTAGGGGGACACAATTTACATTTTTATCGCGTGTAACTGTCAAACTTCATAGTAATTTGACAATTTGAACGTGATAAAACGCGTTATATATCATATCGCGGTGCTCTTGCTAGGAGGGCACAACTTACATGAATATCACGTGGTTTATTGCGCCTAAGTGTCGCCCGCACCGGCCACTAATGCACCGATACAAAACGCCGTCACACCACACCATCAAAAGTTCTTCATCAGAGTCCATAATGATCCTGCACGCATGTGTTAAAAATAGTAGCAGCCACCGACGGCAAGTGTCTACCACCGGCCACAAGTGGCTGTCGCGCGCTTCAGCTACCTTTGTAGCCGCTTCTAGCTTCTCGTGGCGGCATTTGTGGCTTTCGCGTGTGGCCCGTGTGCGACGATCCTAACTGTCAAATTCCATAGTAATTCGACAATTGAGGGTGATAAAAACGAGCTATTTATCATATCGTGGTGCCCTTTCTATGCAGGCAGGCCTCCGTCACAACATGTACTTGCGCCCGTTAATCACCTTTGATTGATCATGGATGATCAAAAAGTCGTGGGTTCTCGGAAGCGCTCGTTATCGCACGCTCTTCGCTGTACACTGCGTTGCATCGTAAAACATCGTATTATTTGTATTCTGTAGTTATTATTAATTCATAGAGCGGTCGGATAGCGTCTGCCTCTGTCTATAAAGTCGCGTCCATTTTGTTCTAAATTGTACAAATTACAATGTTTCATCGGTACCTAATTCTTTTGTGAAAAGACGAAGTGTTTACTTTCTCTATGATATTAAGGTTATGAATAACCTCAGACAGAATTGTCAATGTCCAACTGATATTTTAAACACATTTAAAACTAATGAAAAATTGTTAAGGCATAATAAAGATTTATTTATTACAGTGTAGTAAGGTCTTTTTGTAACAGTTTTGGAGGAATATGACGCGGTTGAGCGAATGGGTCAGATACACCTCTTCGATAAGTGGTAATTTTACACCAAGAAGCACTCCGCGCAATAAACGCTGTCGTTTCAAATGGCTAGTGCCATTTATAGGAGGTTTTGCATTAGGGCAAGTGTATTACCAATACATGCTGAAAAAGATACCCTTGCCTGGGAATCTTGGCTTTTACTTGGCTCTATCTATAAGCTTAATTTTAGGTAAGTTCTAAATTTTGATTATTTATATACACGCCTAGATGCCGTATTAACTGCACGAAAGCGGCCCAAAAAATATCTACTACTTATGGTAGATAATATCTCTATTATGCTCGCTGCTAAACAGGCACACAATTGACTGCTTTAAAACAATCTCACATTAGAGTCGCGCACACATTGCACGAAAAACGTGCCGTTTTCATTGCGTGGTTTATTTGGATTGCTTTCTCTAGGCGTGTATATAATCAAAGTTTCTAATGAATGCCTATTGCGCAAAAGTTAAAAATTTAAATGTCTTAGGGGGAAACGAGGTGTGCGGGTGGGCGTGCGTTGCGCCGATTGGCTCTCCAGTCGTTCCCATACGCAGCTATCCCCTCCGCGTTTTGTTCAGCGCTAGAGTTACGTGCCGCGACCTGTATTACGCGTTCGCTTCGAGTTAACCGGCGGCAGGGGAGGGTGGGACCCTCCCCGTCTCACCGCCCCACGCTTCTAGACAGACCGTATTGGTCGTCGGTACCGGTTAATATGCTTGTGATTGACCAGTGACACATTTTGTAATGGTCATCGACGACCAACTCGACGCTAACCGGTAGTAGGTACAGTACTTAGTTATGTCGCTTGCAAATCGCTTGTCACGGTGTTGTACGCCAACTCTGAACTGCTTATTAATAAACAAAGAATAATCTTGGATTAGTTACTCTATGTTTGGTCTCTGTTCATTGAATGACAAATGGTACTTGAGTGCAATGAACAAAACACGGCGTAACTAGTCTAAGCTTATTCCTTGTTTATAAATAAGGGTGAGGATCCAAGTTTAATCCTCGTCCGGGTCAGCGTAGAACAAACTACTTTTACTCTTAGAGTATCTATATACTCAAAGACTGTTACTCGTATCGATGGTTTGTGTTAAGCACAAAGTTCGTTAAATCTGATATTATATTCATAGCAATAACTGCTTCTTTGGATGAATGCTAAAATAACTCTTGTTGACGGCATTTTTACGCCTCTATACAACTGAACCGATGTTGATTAATTTTATTAATTAACGATGACCTACGCGTCATCATAATCCTTTTAATGTCCCTAAGGATTAGTATTTATCCTAGGGCCATGGCCCGGAACGACGGGCTGCGAGAGGTGACTGCCTAAATATTTCCACTACGCCATAACAAAAGTTGCTTAGCTATTTCCACCTAACCTCCTCAAATGCGTTTAAAAAATCCATCTATCTGTTCGTAGCTATAGGCAATGTAATGTGTGTACAGCTGCAATGTATATGTTTGCTGTCGATTCTCATGTACTGCGGCAAGCCCGGTCGAGGCGTGCTGAAAGTGGTCGTGCTCACCTACGTTATCGCTGGTAAGTTTCCCGGATATAAGTATAGGTACGATGAAAAGCGTAACTAGTCTAAGCAACAATTCAATTTACTTGTTAAACAATTGTAGGTTAGGTTAATAGGTTATTCCATAAGGCAGCTTAAAAACTTCCAATAGTCTTACTCGAGTCTCGACACACATTTCGTAATTTATACCAATAACATTTACATTTCCGAAAAATTCAGCTGATAAGCTAGATAAGCCTATACCTATACTAAAAATCTAAAGTTAACTATAAAACTCATAACTATATATCTATATTCTAAATGATTTCATGGAAGATGACTTCAGAAGCATCTCTGAAGTCATTTATCAACTTGATGGCTCCGTATATGCTTAAGCTTCTTTGGATGAATGGTGCCAGGTGCCACAGGGAGGAAAAAACAACCCTTGCTGAGTTTCTTGCTAGTTCTTCTTAGTAGAAGGTCTCCCGCCGTAGTTTTGCGAACCGATATCGCAGCTTCTCGACCTCCACAAATGCTTGTCACAGTAACCTAGACTGAATAAATATTTTTTGAGTTAGAGTATGATTTGAATAGAGTGGGATTGTCCTTCAGCGCCCTTTGAACAACGCATTCACTTCTTATGTTTTCTTATATCAGGTAGTTTCTTAAACTTGATTCTTTGGCGCTCTTTGATACTAAGCATCTATAATAAAAAATAATAAAATAAATATTTCCAACACTCACACCAATTAACCTAGCCCCAAAGTAAGAACTGCAAGGCTTGGGTTATGTGATACTCGGGTAACGGATAGAATACATATACTGTAAACATCCATGACTGGAGAACAAATGCTCGTATTCATCACACAAACATCTGCCCCCACCGGGACTCGAACCCGGGACCTCTCGAGTCAGCGACTCCATGAAACCCGGCGTATAAACCACTCGGCCACGGAGGTAGTCAAATCTATGGCAATCGATGGCGAGAGGTGAGGGACTTGTAGAACTACGCTCCTGCCTCCGCTCCTTCGGGAGCCAGCGGGCTAACTAGGGAACACCAGTCTGCATTGCACGGTTCCTGTGATGGAACTTTTACTCAAAGGAACCGCACATCGGGTGGGGCCTAAAAATTACAATCACCTAGTGTGGCCAGTATACAACTACGTGCCGCAACAACGCCCACACTTCTGGTAACCGGTGCAGGAGTATTGTCTGGTTTTTACAGGACAAGGGTCATATATTTTCCTGACACGAAAAAAAATACATCTATGGTTGGCGACTGCTCCACTCGCTCTGTCCCACGCTGAATTCACAAGCGTCAACGACGTTGAGTTAATATAGAATGAAAAATGTATGACAGTTGTTTTTAAAGGTCCTATTACGAATATGGGTTTGAATGCGAAGGAAGTAGTGAGGGTGTATGCATGCAGCACGCAACTATCGCAGAACCTCTCCGGCGCCAAGTTCGAGGTGATGGGAGAGCCGTTCACAACCGCTGTGCTCGGCTTGAGGCCAGACATAAGCCAAATAAAAGATACTATAAAGTTGGTAATTTGTGCAAAATATTTATTTTAGCTTCATATTTTAAGTAACTATCTAAGGTAGTGGCACCAAAGTCCTACTTTTTTTTGTGGTCAAAGAAAATAACAGTATGGTAACACCGAGCGTCTATAGCTCGATTGGTTTACCTACTCTTATTTTCATTGATCAAAGAAAAAAAAACGATCATTGGTGCCACAACCTTACTACTGGTTTCATTGTGAATAGCTGGCAATCATAACAAACTGAGTGCCTTTACTTACAGATCAATTCGCGATGTTATATTACCAATAGAAATTGAAATTGAAGACTACAAAGAACGTAGACGATCTTCGTACGAGATTTCGAGCCAACAGTATCGGTAATTATGAGTAGGTAGTGAAGTAAGTAGATTCGGCTTTTAGTTTGCCCATTTTTCCCCATCACCACCGATTACCGTTATACTACACAGTGTTATGATGATGAAGATGGATTTTTACGGTGAGTAACAAATCCTGGAATTCCACAAAGTTCCGGCAGGCAAGGTGAAACACTGTCAGAGGAATCCAGGGTCACATTTTAGGCAGGAGGCCCAAGGTCTTCTGCTAAGGTCCAAGCTTTTTGCCAAATGTAGGATGCGTTACCAAAATTTTGATAACTCGAGCTCTTCTGTGCCCCCGACTGCATCTGCAGTCGTTAGCGCCCCACCTATCCGCAATGAGCCCTCGTGGTGGATCATTGCCCAGTATCCCTATTCCATTCGTAGGGAAGGCCTGTGCTCCAGCACTGAGACTATTAACAGACTGATGATAATAATAATGAAATATTATATTCAGAAAGACACCAAAAGTCAGCGACGAAGAACTACTGCAAAAACTGTATTTAATGAAATTGGAACGACGCTGTGAAGACCTTGTTGAACGCGCTGTTGCATTCTGTGCCAATTTGTTCACTTCCACGTACCGGCAATGTTTGGACGAGGTGGGTACTGCGTCGTCGTGGGTGCTGTGTCGACCGCTGAAGCTGTGCCACATCTGCGACTTGAAGGATCTGATGGGCTATAACATTTGTGATGCCACAAACCAGGTAAAACTTTCACCAAAAGCATACCAGAACTTTGATTTAATTTTATGTAGTTAAATCTAAATTAACCCTAATGGCCTGCGCTTTTGTCCGCGGAGGACAAAATTCCCTGAATCGGAAAAAAACTTTCCATCGAGGACTTGTCACCGGCTGTCCGCACTAGGGGTACGGACATTTGTTGCCGGGCATTTAGAAAAGTGCACACTATGTATGAAAGTAAATATTCTCAGATCACGTTATGTTGTTATTAACATGCAATTTAAGAAAAGGGGAAGACGTTTTAAAAGAGAATACTGGGACCATCTCTTTTAATCGCATCGAGCGCGCAACACTGACATAAGTTTCACTGTGAGTTGCTGCGCCGAGTCACATGAGTTCTATTTTTTTTGGGGATACCGGCGGCGTAATATTTGTCTTGTCCGGTCTCTCGGTGTCTTCGGTTGTTAGGAGGACTTATTGACGCGGTACTTTTTATCCGCAGCATACTCAATGCAGTTGTAGGCGATCTATTTTGGCGGGCAAAAGTCCATCGTCTGCGCAGGCTATAAACCTAAGCCACTGGAACAAAACTATACCTACACTTTAGAATGCTGGCATAATTGACTAACAATAGTAAATAATAATACTGGAGGTTTGGGTGTTTCGTCAGTATAGCTCCAGCTCAAACCTCTACCACCCTAAACGCGGCTGACATTGGTGTTAATTCTGGCTTGTTCGCTAAACTTAAAACTCATTCTGTGTAAAGAATGACAAGGAGGCGCTGTTGTCAAATTTAAGTTCAGCTTTAGAGAATCATGCCAGAATCGACATCATTGTTGATTGGAAACAACAATGAGAAACCTCTCATAAAAACCATTGAGGACGGCTGACCCAGCCGGCATGGTTATGCCGATGGAATGTCGATTCTGGCACGATTCTCTAAAGCTAAACTTAAATTTGACAACAGTGCATCATTGTCATTCTCTACACAGAATGAGTTTTAAGTTTAGCGAATCACGCCAGAATTGACACCAATGTCAGCCGCGTTTAGGGTGGTAGAAACAACAATGAGAAACCTCTCATAAAAACCATTGAGGACGGCTGACCCGGCATAACTATGGCGGCCGGGTCAGCCGTCCTCAATGGTTTTTATAATATTCGGAAGATACATTTTATTTACGCGAAACACAATACTATTTATGTGCATTTTGTCCGTACTCCGTACGATCGTATACCTTATGGACAGAAAAAATACTATATATCTGTGTCTCTATCTCATCTCCCTTTTAATTTAACTACAATACTCTAATCTCATTCTTTTCGCTTACTAGGTATATAAACTCTAGACTCACTTGTATTGCTTAACCGCCACTGCTCACATGCTTCTCTTGCAAATAAACGGTATTTCCGAAGAACTAGTAAAACGTTACGTCTTATTTTAGACTAATCCAGGTCTTGGGAAAGGTTACATCGCTTTGAAAAAGGCAAAGAACATCGTTACCAGCAACAGAGAAGTTTTACTTCAATACAAAATTGAAACTATCCATCAGCTCTATAATGTTCAGGTAAGTAGTAAGTTAATTAAATAATTATAAATGTTACTGTTATTTGTAAAAAACAATGTTCCCTGTTTTTTTACTTAGAAAAGGGTGGCATGAAGAAGTAATGATCTGTCTTAGTAGCGATAACGAATGCCTTGTGGTTACGAGTTTAGGTACGTCTAATTAACTATCACGCGTTGCGTATACCCACCCTGTTTTGGGGATCTCGTAGTTTTCATTGCCAGAAGAAAGATTATGGACAAAATTAGGTATTAATAAAGCGGAAAAATCCTTTCCCGGCGGGTTCTTATTGTGCAAATTTTATTCTAAGACATAAAAGATTATTGTACAATCTGGGGTCCTTTAAAAGAGGCGTGAAGAAGCACACCTGCAGGCCAGCTAGGTAAGGATGGTCGGTGGTCGTCTGGACTTCACCTTAACATCTGCTGGGATAGAGTCATTTTCCTACCTAGCAATGAAAAACTATAAGGGTTCCTTGTCAGGACTACGGAACCCTAAAAAAATTGCGGGTACTTGTATTTGGAAGTATTTTGTATAGGTACCTAGTTAATTAATTACAAAAATCTTATTTAGGATGCAAAGGAAACAGGTGACAGGGTAATGCACGCATTTGAAGAGAAATACATAGTCATGCATTCTGTGATTACGGCGGTGAACTTGTGCGTGGCTCTGCTGTTCCTGAGGATATTCACGGCGGCCGTCGCCTACCACGACCAATACCTGACGAACATAGAATATGACAACGTCTACATAACAGGACGATTCAAGAAAATAGACCGGAAGCGGAGAAGGAGAAATCAATTTGCACTTTTGCCTCTCAAAAAGGTATGATCTATCCGAATAGCAGTCTAACCTGTTGAAAAAATTCTTTATTATTTGTTTCGCTTTATAAGGTCTGTTGGTTTCCAGATGATGGACGAAAGCTTTAGTTGACAAAAGATATACATACCTACTAAGTTTTATGGACAATTCAAAAGAGTTGAAATATGTTTCCTATTTGAATAAAGATATTTTGAATTGAATTGAATAAAGTTTAACCGCATTCAATTTAGCTTCCCTAGGAAATTTCTATCCGAATAAAAAATCTATCCGAATAGCGTCAAAGCCTCGTGTGATTCAAATGATCAATGTCTTCTATAATAATTGCAGATCTCAGTATGGTGGGACTGACCGGTGGGTACGAAAGAGGATATGTGTAGATATCGTATAAACTTATCAAAGCTCTGCTCGTTGCCTACAATCACGGTACCAATATTGTAATAATATCTATACAGTATTCTATCTTTATACAAACGGTCGGAAAGCGTTTCATACCTACTACACCACTCGAGTTCGCGCGCCGCGGCACCCGGTGGGCATGCACAATGCACATCGCGTCACAACAGTCGCGAATGCGCCGCAGCGACGACCTAACGGTGTGAATTGTTTTTTTTTTGGTTGCACTCTCGAACTCGGTTGAACTCTTCAATAACGCACCCAATAAAAAAAACATATCAATTGTAAAGTAGCTGCAGGTATATATAACCAAGTTACAGATATTCCCTTTTCTGCTAATTGCCAATGTTTCCCTAAAGTATTTTTAATTAAACTTTTTATACGAATGCGTACTTATTATACTATTTAATTTAATAATAAAGCTTTTTGTAAGTCAAAGTCGAAGCGTAAATATTTTTCTGTCTCAAATCTATATTTTTTTTTATTAAATATTACCTAAAAATAACATGTATTTTATTGAACACTTCCTAATTCATTAACAACATTTTTTTTACATATAAAATAAAATATTTACAATCAGAAAATTAGAAAGAAACTCCATTATGTAGATGAAATTAAAATACTGTAGTCGGGCAGCCCTACCGCGTGTCTACAATACTGTATAGATAATATTACCGTGCTACAATAGTCTCTCCGAAATAACATTGATCATTTAGTCTGTTAAACAGCGTGTAGATTTTCCTCGTTTTTCTTTTCCCCCCCGTTCCAGCATGGAAGAACCATGAAGGTGAATATTTTCTCGAAAGTGTCACTATAAAAATATTTGATTAAGCACAAATCTCGGTCGCTGCTTTTTATGTGTAGATGGAAAGAAGCAGATACGTGGACGTCCACTCGCTAGGCTACAAGTCCTCAGAACGAGACAATCTGGTCACGCACATCCTAAAAGTTCTGCTGGAGGTGGTGACAGCGACCACGTTCGTGATGTTGGATCGCCTGTTCTACGAGGCCCTGGATGTGGTCAGACAGCACGCGGAGATGGAATTGCCAACGGCAGGAACTCGGGACTTGGAGATCGAGGTTTTGTAATTCCCTAACTTGAACCATTTATTCAATAAGAAAAAGGCTTTTGAACTGCCTCCAATTTACTTATATTTTATTGGCTAGCTTAGATATTATGAGAAATGAATATGAAAGACGACCTCGCAATGGCTCGAGAGTTATGTACACCGGTTTTCAAGGTGTCCCCTACTCAGAAATCCCGAGTTCGAATCCCGGTGGGGCAATACTGTTTGTGTAATGAATACGAGCATTTAGTCATAATGTTTATATGTATTTCTAAATAGAAATGTATTTATACATATATGAACAGTATATGTACTCTATCCTTGACTCTAGTATCCCAAAGCACAAGACTTACTACAGTACAGGCAAAAAAAACTAAATAGTTCCTCACTTTGTGGTTAGGTTGATTGGTGTTTGTAATAAAAAAAAACACATTTTCCAGGTTGAAGGCACCGGAACTTTAGCGAGCATGGTGCGAACGGTATTGGGTGGTCTCAACTTACAGATTCATTCGAAGCAGAACGTCAGCAACCACTTGTGTCTGCCACATCCTCGTGTGATTAACTTTTCCTTTTATCTCAACATCTACGGCGGTTATTTGTGGATATTGTTCCTGCTCTACATTGATCCCTATACTGTACGATTAAGAAGGTACCATATACTTCAAGCTCAAGACATTTTAATCCTGATCACGATCACAATCACGAATTGATGTCAGTACCCACTTGAAGCTAGCGAGCTGCATTCATGAATTGATTTCTGATCCCAATTGCTCCTATTACGTTGTCTTAATAAATACTGACGCCTTAAATACTTGCCCCATATTATACTTGCTATTTATTTGTTATTCAAAACGCTGTTTTGTAAATTTTCTGTTTCAAACTCCACTTTCTATTGTCAGATTGGTGTGTGGCTTCTTTTATCCGAACAGAGAAAAACAAAGGTTATTACACCTCTACAATGACATTCTGAAAAAACGAATGAAAATGGAGAAAACTGTGCGAAGGTTTTTATCACTCGTGTTTTGTTAAGCTTTCGCAGGATTATGCTTTTAAGGTGGACCCTAATGGACCCTAATAATCGATCAATATATCATAGTATGCATCTAATCAAGCTTTAACGGAGCTTTCAGTAGAACTTGCGATCCTGCTGAACCAAAATTTTCCAGCCGCGTTCCAGCTTCCTTTGTCTTTGCGTATTTATTTCTTTTCCAATTTCGCCCATGCCGCCCACATACCCAATAGTTCATACGCACAATAGTGGTAATGTTTTGTAAAACGTAGTGATTAACTCATTATTGCCTTTCCAAAAAAACGAGCACTTAGTGTGCATTCAGATTTCCCAGTGTGATTTCTTTTGTTTAACTCAACATAGTTTTGTAAGAGAACTGAAAAAGTTTCAGTCATTATTGTTTTCTAAGCAAAAGTTTACCTTATATAATGTTTGATTGACAATATGATTGATTGATTATCTTATTAGAAAAGCGATTCAAGCGGTGCGTGCCCACTATCTTTCTGGAGAGAACCTGTTGAGTTTACGTATAAAGTTCCCTCGGCTGTTGGGTTGGCTGCGAGTGTTCCCGGCGGCTAGGATGACCTGCCTCATATGTGGAGAGACAGAGCCGCGAGAACACGACCAAAAACGTTAGTTACTTGTTTGTTGCTATGTTTTTACTAGTAACGTAAAACAAAACCAGGGCAATAATAATTGGTGCTTAAACACAACAAACAATATTGAAGCTCAAAATTTAATTGATATAAAATAATTTTCTTTTATACCTACACTTAAATTTTCAGCATCAGTATGCATAATTTATTTCAGTTGAATGCAAGCTTGGTCTTAAATTGCAATCTATAGGAAACAAAGAATCATCTTAGTTTGCAATTTAAGACTTTAAAGACGGTACTCAAGCCTGCATTCACCTCTATAAAGATGGTCAGTGCATTCGCCCGGATAGCGAAGGATGCGGGTTCAAGTCCCGTCTGCTGCCAGATCCGCGTGGATTTTTCTAGTAATATTTTCTTTAGATTTAAGTACATATCTCTATCTCTATGCAGTTGAATGCTTAAAAAATAAATAATATATATATGTATAATTGCTATTTCTTCTTTCAAATGTTTAATACTTGTAAAAGTATTCTTGTATTTGACATTGTGGGTTACCTACAATGCGAAGAGATGGCGCTGCATTGCAGCCTAAGGCTAGAGAAATTTCGACGCGGCCATCAGGGCCGCGGTAGCATAATGGTCAGTGCATTCACCCGGATAGCCAAGGATGCGGGTTCGAGTCCCGTCTGCTGGTAAGCGTTGATTTTTTTGAGTAACGTTTTCTTTATATTTACTTGAATGCTTAAAAAATAAATAATATGAAGATGATACTTATATATCACATTTTACAATACTTAGTTTTCAGCTTCGTTGGCTAACGTTTTAGAAAAAACTTTTTTATTGCAAAGAGCGTTGATAGTTAAATTAATATAGGTACTTACCTACCTAATTCTTTTCAAATGCAGAGAATATAGAAGATGATGCTTGGCGTTCTTGCACAATAATAAAGTGTCCCTTTGTATATTGCTTGGAGTGCTGGCGCGAGGTGGGGGCGCGGTGCTTGGCCTGTGACCCCAGTCTTGCAGAGCTTAGTGACATGGACTCGTTGAGTGAAGATGACCTGAAGTACTGAAAAACTACGCATACCTAATGGAACTTCGTTCAGTTTTTTCTATAGAGATATTTCTTTGCTAAATGTGGTTTATTTTGTGTGTTTGTCTTTGTCAATATCATCCCAAAAGTCAGTTGAGCAAACAAAAAGAAAATAGTTATTCTACCCATAAATATATTCAATGGTAACTTCTGACATCAAAAGCTTTTCTCTGCCGTGTCTCTTGTACCAAACACCAGTGGTGCTGTGGCTTGCCATGGTTATTGTAAAGTAGATCTTTAAATAAAAGTATTCATAATGTAAACTCGTTTTATTTAATTAATTAGTGACAAGATAGAGACTAAAACCATATTGCGTGCGAGAGACAGAGTCCACAGATTAGGCAAATTCTTGCACACATCTCTAAGCCATATATTAACCACATGACAGTTATTTCTTAGACCTCTTGCGTGGTGCCACCATCCATAGCGCTTAATTTTCATAAATGGAGTGCTATCACAGGGTGCTATACAAAGTGCTCAATCTAAGTACATTTTATTAGTCTAGGAGCTACTGAACCATCTGACTAACCAGATTCACATAAATATAGTTTTTTCTTGAAATTATGTTTTTATTATCTGTTAATAAAGAAAGTACTCGCGTCGAGGTTGCATCATCAAACTTTAAAGTTTTGAAAATGAAAAAAAAAAATTTTGCCTGCAACCAAAAGGCTACAATTCTAATACGTCGTAATTAACATATGATTAAGCGTAAAACATGACAACCTATTCTGAGGGTTGCAGGTATGTACAAAATGATAGCAAAGTCACGGTAAT
This sequence comes from Chilo suppressalis, assembly GCA_902850365.2. Taxonomy (NCBI): domain Eukaryota; kingdom Metazoa; phylum Arthropoda; class Insecta; order Lepidoptera; family Crambidae; genus Chilo; species Chilo suppressalis. The sequence continues at coordinate 6,600,140 of OU963912.1, read as the reverse complement.
AATATAATATTACCATGGCAAAGTTGTCATCGGTATAATAATTCATAGCCTGCTCGCACAAGGCTCAAATTTGTATGGAACATTCCTTTAATTATTTCAGAAATATACGTAAATGACAGGAAACATAGCTGCAATCCTCAGAATAGGTTGGTTTTTTTATGCTTAATCATATTGTAAATAACGATATATTAAATTTGTAGCCTTGTAGCAGCAGGTTAATAAAATATTATTTTAGCATTTTTTATTTAAAGAATGATGACGCGAGATGCCTGTCAGAACGGTACTATCTTTATAAAAATACTAGCGGCCGCCCGCGACTTCGTACGCGTGGAGTAAGTTAGAAATAAAGGTTCACTGCTCGTTCCTCGTAGGTGATAGCGTGATAATATGTAGCCTAATGTTGACCCGACTTCTTAATAATATTTGTACCAAATTTTGTAGTACTTCCATGCAGTACTTTTTGTGTTTATCCCGGACATACAGACAGACGAAAATTCTAATAAATATATTTTCGGCTTCGCTGTCGATTGTAGATCACACCCCAAGTATTCTTTTAAAAAAATATTCAATGTACAGTTTTGACTTTTCTACCATTTTATTATATACTTATAGATAATAAAACATAATTTAAAAAAATCTTGATTTGTGGATAACTGGTTAGTCACATCGTTTTAGTAGCTCTCCTACTATTATTTTTTGATTAAAATGAAACAATCAATAGTATATTGGTAATAAGGCTTTACTGATTTAAAATAAACCGTACTCTAATTGTTCTCCTACCGTCAAATTACTGACGAACTGTATGTTATCCGCTACCTCGTTGCAAAGATGCGCTAAGCCCGATAACTGACCATTCTCCATTGGACTAAAGTTGTAGACCAGCTGTGAAATTAAGTTTAATCTATGGGCTTATTTTTTATACTAAAAACAAGGGAAAACATTGATTGGGACACAGCAAGAAATATATTCGAGGTGTTTCTTAAGAAACGCAAACATTTCAATTCATGAATATTTCAATTTCATCATCATCATCATCATTAGCCAATGGACGTCCACTGCTGGACTTAGGCTTCTGTCAACTTAACGTCTTGATGTCGTCAGTCCATCTGGGTAGGGGTCCTTTGACCACCTTGGGACCCCAACATCCATCGAACTATGTGCCCTGGCCATTGCCACTTTCAGATATTTGCGATCCTTTGAGCTTTGTCGGATAACAACCATCTGACCCGTTATTTTAGTTCTTTTACGATTTTTCTCATTTCTTATCCGATCACATAGAAAAACACCGATGATAGCTCGATAGCTCTTTCCATCGCTCGCTATGCGACTCTGAGCCTTCTTGTGACTTAACTGTAACTTATAACATGTGTAATAAGTTCGACTAAATTTACAATAATATTTACCGATAAGAATTCGTCATATGTTATCCAGCCGTCGTTATCGATGTCTGATGCTGTGAATTTCTCTTTTCGATACTCCATAGAGCTCTCATCACCCAAACTCTCGAGTACTGCGCAACTGAAAATATCAAAATGTCCGGCAGACATGCTGCGATCACATTTTTGAAAGTCGATTATCATGCTTTTCGACTTCTCGGCACGCCTAAAGGAACCCTCTATGGGAATAGTGAACCACCATTTGATCTACGCCAGATGAATTAGTATAACTAGCATTAATATGAAGTTTGCTACTATACCGTAAGTCTGCGGATCACCGGCTCTAAGACTATTAATACCCCTGTGAGGGAATAGTGTTGATAACAAAGCAATGAAAGCAGTATGCAGGCTTTTTTTGTTTTATATTTACGCCACCCGAGAAGTGTAGGTGCGAAAGTTACCAATGACGTTCACCTCGAAGCATGCTTCGCGTCTCTTTCAAAGGAAATTAATGTTGTAACATCGAAACATCTTAGTGCTTACAAATCTTCGAAGCCGAGCATTCCATTGGTCTGGTTGTCGAACAACAAAAAGAGGCTGTGCAGGTTAGCGATTGTGACTTCGTTCCAACCCGGGAACCGCTGCACCACCTTTTGCATACTCCAACGACGGTCTTGCTCCTTCATCTCCTTTAAATAAATTAGAACGAGATATTTTTTTAACTATGACCGAAAATATTACAAACATGGCTGAATTTCCACTTAATCGGAACGAAATCCTAGGTTTCAGAGCTGAGAAGGTGAGGACATAATTTTGTTTATGCCCCGCTCCTTATGGCTATTTCACATTTTTTTTATTAAGGACAGTCTATCTACATAGTAGTCATTGGTTTAAGCAGTATATCTAAACATTTCAGTGATAAGAGTTGCTCCCTCTCATGGTAATCTTAAGATCTGCATACTGTTATACTAGGTACTTTCTTAAGCACAAGTCGATAATGCAGCTACCGACAGCTTGTTTTGATAATTGTATGTGAAAATAGCTGTAGGAATCTACTTATTACAAATGAGCAGATATATATTTGAATTACCAACTTGATTGTACTGACGCTGCTCCGACAATCTCTTGTAGAACAAATCGACCAAATTGTCATAATCTGTCATCGCCGCCTGTGGAAGCTCGGTGGCTCTTTTTACAGGCTCTCCTATGATATTATGATAAATTAATTTAATGGATCATATCACAATAATTGATTCTGAACAAAAAGAGCAAAGTGGATCTGACCAAGGGGTATAGCCATAGTGATATCATGCCATACAAATTGTTGTGGTTTTTTTATGCGGGGTGCTTGTGTTCTGTGGTGCACACAGATTTCCTGAATCATACATACAGAAAAAAATACCGTTTATCACACGGCACACCTCTTTATATTTGTTGTTATAAGTATATTTGTGATGCGCATGCATAATGCCAAATTAAGCATATTATACTTTGACAGAGCGGAAAACTGCTTTTTTCTGGCTGACTCCCAGCTTCTGTTTTGCTCTATGTTCCTGAAGTTTTTTGAAAGACATTATGACGAACGAATCAGCGGTGGTCAAATCTTAAAAAGTAATATGGTCAGATATTCGAATCTTTATAACAGATATTTGCGTTAGTTTTGTTCGTGCCAAAATCGTGGAATTTTGAAACAAATCGGTGAAAAAATTATCTACCTCAACTCTTGTTAAATGCAAGTGAAATCCCCCGAGTGGGGGGCCCTCTCCTTGTATGGGCCCATAGCCTTGTGAAGCCCCTGGGCCACAGCCCCGCCTGTCCTGTCTTAAATCCGGGCCCTGGTTGCGTCTTCTATAAGTTGGTTACTTTCCCAGATGGGCGCTTCAATTTCAGCGGGAAATCCGCTATGTCCTACTTCGATAAAATTTATCAGTTACGTTTAACGATTTAATTTCTATCTGTCTTTATAACAGGAGAAAGAGGAATAATTTTTTCTAGTTATTAAAAAAATAGCCTATTTGAGCCTAGGTATTTGAGGTCGTGTTGTTTGATAATTTATCAAAGCAAGCGTTATTGTATTTAAAAATATGTTGAGTTAGCTCAGCTCGCACATTGAGGACGACGAGTAATGAAATGCCGTTACAAGCGGAGCCTACGTGTGCACCTGGTACTCAATATATCCGCTTTTTAATCTGCCCTTTTGTCCTTAGTCCTTCGCCCTGGGCGGCCGACACCCACGCGACGCCGCTGGACGGAACGCTAAAGAAGATTCTTTTCTTATGTAATGTTAATGAGCAAACCGTCCACCTAAGCTGCAATAGCATTATAGCGCCTTGCTTATCAGATAATATATTGTTTGCAGACCCGTATTTCCCAGTGGACACTTTGGGCAAGTGCCCAGGGCCCCGCAATCAATAGGGGGCCCCCTCAGATCAAATACAAAGTCCTTAGTTCCTGTTAAATCACCAAACGGAAGAAAAAGGGTCCCCATTATCCTAATATGCTCAGGGCCTCCAATAGGTCAAAGACGGCCCTGATTGTTTGTGTTCTGTGTATTCGCAAAGATAGATGATACAGCAGAAGATGTACCGCCCCAGCCATCCTCATCTACCCCAAGGAGCCCTAACTCATCAGCAAAAACAATAACACCATAAGGTAGATATAATTATCTACCTAACAATAAATCGGCAGATTAAATATCCACTAGCGGCCTCACTTAGAGAATATCAATTTACTATTAATAAAGATTATGTTGATGAATCTGCGAAGATTAATCGACTTCCATATGAGAGATGGCACGTACGGCATAGCAGATACGCGCCGTCTACTGGGGCCTGGGACCTTCCACAGCTTAAAGATGAAAGCAGTGAAATAACAGTACCTATTGGTGGTGTTCTTTCGGTCGCTGAGTATAATTCCAGGGCTCCACGGGGTAGGATATAGCCGGGTAAGTAACGGCGACTGTGAAGGGATCAGAAGCCATATACTATTGTTTGCCACCATTTTAAAAAAGAAAATTTAAATACCTATTGCACCCCCTACAAGTAAAATTAGCATCATTCTTCAAGGTACCTTTATCGCCAACAACCAACCAACAACACGTGATTTTGATTTGTACTAAATTTAATTGATGTCTCTGATGGCGCTAGTAAGAGTGCTAATAGAATTCGGGAAACGACCTCGGCCGTCAGTACTGTAACTTTGACTACTACCTACTACTGACGACATATGTACAAACCTGTCGCAGTAAAATCCTCCTGGCGGTAGAAACATATGGGTTTCCTTTTCACAGGATACTCGAAGAATCTTCCCAAACCAGTGAACACAGTGCTGAGTTGGTGCCCCATAATATTCAGATTTAGATAGATTTGTTTGATTGATTTCTTCTGTGATGGCTCTTCCGGAATTTAGCCAATGTCCGGTGTGTGCCCAAAATGACTTGTCTAAGTTTGTCCGGTGAGGGCTTATCTTTTGATAGATTTCTTTTGTGATTAAATTAATTATTATTAATCTCAGAAATCATCAAGTCAACTCTAGACTATCGAGATATTTTGTCATGTCTTGACATATTATGCCATAATGTGTAACTTGACACGTGGAGGTTAGAGAGAAGGAGAATGATCGCTGTAGAAAATACTGTCCCACAAAAATGGACAAAATAAGTGAGGCGCTGCGATCGCTAAGTTGTGTTAATAAAAGCTGGTTGTTGTGCGCTTATTCCAAATTTCTACATTATACAACTAACTTCATCTACTTGTACTCATAAACAGCTAACTTCACAGATACTACTTATCGACGGCAGCGCGGCTGGTGGCTGAAAAATGTACTATAGATTCTACAAATTTTCAGGGGACAGGGGGGAAGTAACTTCGCCTGTGATGCGATAGTGATTATTGTCCAATTCTTTTGGCATCGCTAAGATCGCAATATTGCTAGCAGAGAATATAGTTGGCTGCTTAATTAAACTATAGCTTTCTAAGCATTTTATCATATTGTCAGGAAGCCTATCAGTATAATTAAATAATAATATTTCCAGCACACACACCAATTAGCCTAGCCCCAAAGCAAGCACTGTAGGCCTGTGTTATGGGATACTAGGGTAACGGATAGAATACATATACTGATACATATAAATATAATTATGTTTATATAGAAATACATATTCAACATACATGATTGGAGTACAAATGCTCGTATTCATCACACAAACATCTGCCAACACCGGGATTCGAACCCGGGGCCTCTCAAGTAGGCGACACCTTGAAAGCTGGCGTACACCAATCGGCCACGGTGGCCGTCGAATATAGTATATCGATGCGAAGCAAAACGAAATGAATGAAGTCAGTCATTATCATTTTTCTTTTGTCGGTGTCATTGAGCTGTGAGCACCAGGACTAATATTGAGAATAATATTTCCTTCTGCTCAGGCTAGCAGGAGAGCTTAGTAGGTGCTCAAGGAAATGGTGCATAGGATCTAGGGACTAAACGGGCCAAAATACAACAATTCATTCGATAAGTGCAAAATTACCATAGCACGCATATCAAACAATACCCATTCCCCTTCATTTATGTGGCGGTGAACCCCAATTCTGTCTGTTCTTCAGAAAATGAATTGCCCCATATGAATTACCATGTCGCCATTTTAGCCCTGCAGGTCCGAGAAATGGTCCTGTACGTGTATGAATAACTAAATATATTCTGCAAATGTTACTTCGTTTGATGGTGTTAGCCAGGGAAATGATGGAGAGGGGCGAAATAAAAAACCATTTTCTATCAATCACTTGATTAATTTCTCATACAAAATTCCATTAAAAATTTCAAAAATTTTATGACATTATATAGCGTCATACAATTGATAAGATTATAAGAGAATCAAAGAATTGATTTACCGAAAGGGTAAAATAAATCATGTAAATGAAATATTATGGTAGGCAGTAAATTATTCTAAATTAAAATATAGGAACATTTTATAAAATTTCAGTCTTCTTTCAACAATATTACAGAAGATTAACGTAAGACAATTAAAGGAAAAAGACCGTTGTCCACTCGCGTACAGTACAATTATTACAGGATTAGCCAATCGATGCCAAATATAATATATAATTGCATGGGAAAGGTATAACAGTCAAACAAGTGGACGCTTAAATCTGATCTCTATACTAAAGACGAAATTATAATTGTTAGTAGACAACAGACTTCTAAATCGGTGATCTGACCACCGTTACATTAATTCCAATCAGTCTTCAATGCATTACGAGTGAGGTAGATGCGGTTATGCTAACATGAACACAAACATCGCCCCGGGAGAGTGCGGCCGGGCAGGCATCAACGCCAGCGGCACCGCACCGCTCTCCCCCAAGGACCGTGTACAAAAATACTATAACTATCAGTTACATATGATATCAAATAATTGTATTCATCTCCTCTTTGGCAAGGTGGTAAGAGTGCTTGTGATCGGAACAGAGGGCAAACCTTCTACGATAAGAGTAAGAAAGAAGAGGAGATGAATCAATACAAATTTACACTAAGACTAAACACAACACAAGCGCCTAGATAACGTTACAAAAATAGCACGAACATGGCTCAATACGTTCTCTAAAATCTCATAATTGCATCATTATTATGCGGTTTCGCGTCTCACACCTAAACTATCCAATTTGTACCAAACTCTCGAGTGCATCTAAGCTGCTGAGATAGCTTACACGACAAGACATCATCACTGATTACATCAAAAACCTAGTAAAAAAACTATCTTTACTTTCAGAATATTATTAAGTTATTGGGTTCCCAATTTTATTGTACCTATCACAAAACCTCAATTTTACTGCTAGCAACTAGCAGGCCTCACAGAGTTCATATAGATTTACACAAGTACTAATTTAACTCGATAATTCTAGACACCAACCCCCTTGGACAAATTGATTTCTACCAAACTAAAAGAATACAAGTAAAATGTATGCATAAATTGGACATTTCAATGCGATGTTACCAGACTATGCTTAGCTATAATGTCTAAATAACACATTTTCTCGTCTATTCTATTAGATTCGTAGTAAAGCCCTGTCCGTGGGTGTGTAATCCAGTTGGTGTACGTAGAAGCCATGCGGTTATCGGTAAATCTAGAATTGTCGATATTTTTACAAATTCATAGAATACAACAAACAAAATTTTATAAAGAATCAACCAACCAAACCAAATTATATAAAAATACGATTTTAAAATTAAGTAATGTTTCAGCAGCTTTTAGCTCTTTTCCTTACAAACTGCCTTTGAACCCCCCGCCTGCATTCCTTGTTTTTTTTCATCGGCAAATAACTGTGTATGACATTGTTTACATGTTCGCTGTGATGTGACAAATCTTGTTAACATACTTTAAGTTTATAAACACACTTACGACGACATAAATGGTTACATAGAGGATATTGAGGGTAGAATAACATTAACTTTACGGGGAATTTTGAGACATTTTGGATCACTTTTTAATATAAAATGCCAGACCGGTAACATTCTTAGCATGTTCCAATCGATTAATCACAATGATGAACGGATTGCTTTGCAAATCCAATTAAATATGTCTTCAAATAACAAATTCTAAGTCTCTGAACTTATACAAAAAAAAAATTAAGAGATTCGTTGTTAGCAATAAAAAATACAACTGTTTGTGAAATTTCGATAAAAAAAACATTCCAAAATATTAATAATAAAAATGCATCACATGCAACACATTATTTTTAAAATAACGTAATACTTTATAATGGCACTGAACAAAAAGTAAACAGTTTTTAAAATTTATCTTTTATAGTTACTGGAAACCAAAATATTGCTTATAATTTATTAACCGGAATTTAAGTATTATCGTTGGATGACAGTAGTAGGGATTCGTGGATTGTTGCATTGTGTCACTGTCGTGTCTTGAAACATTACTGGCTTGGTAATAATTGGCTTCTCAAAATCAATCGGATGAATAGAACATCGGCATAAAGGGGAACGTGCGTTAGTTGCCAACAAAACATAATATTATGCAGCAGTGCTGTTGTTGACAATAAAAGAGACGCACGAATCCGTATTACCGACATCGAACGCTCAATCAATAAATACACATAGAGATATTACCACTCATAAAATTAAGCACTACTACAAATGTTTTAGAGGCCTTGTATCTCTTATTTTCATTGAGGTTTCTCAACCAGCTGATTTCAGCTGAATTTAGGAGTAACCACATTCAAGCGCTTTATATTAGAACTCGTCGCTTAGTCTTTCTTTAACCCGCAGAAAGTTCTTATACTAAAGAAAGTAAGGTTTATCAGTGTACGCATTTTGCAATTACAACTACGCATCGTGTTCTTTTTACGTTAAAGAATGACGTAGCGACAGTTATTGGACTATGAACTTGTTTAAACGTGGTTACTCTCTTAGTCTCTTTTGGCTAAGAAATAATTAGGTTCAAGTTCCGTTATTATTATGACGTGGTGACTAGTGTGCTATTAGACCTATAATTATTTCTGCACATGTGACAACATGCGCTGTAGTACCACGGAAATGCCAGAAAACTCCTCTCGTGGTCATAACACTGTCGACTTACAAATAACGTACGGACTCCGACACACTCTCTCAAGGAGCGATTTCAGCATTCAACCGTATCGTATATGCTTAATTTACAAAACACAACTTCAAACAACAATTTTCACCTTACTTCATTATCAGACTCATAATCCAGTCGATATTAATTCATAATCAGTTCCATCATTACTATTAGCTACAATTACGTCACGCATAAGAAAATTTTTGTTCGAAGTGTACAACTACGCTAAGGATTAAACTAGTTTTGAAGATTTTAACCTGACCTAATCTACAGTAATAATCCTAAGTACAAAGCTGAAAAATGTTAATGAATGTTATTTACGGATTATTATTAATATAATAATTATTTAATATATTTGGGAGAACATTTCAAACGGCACGTGAAGTGTAACATTTTGAACTTTGTGCATTTCTTTACATATATTTTTAAAAAACATTGTGGCAGAGCGAGCGCTGGTCGCCTCTGATAGTCTCTCGGGTGAACTTAAACTATCATGCTTGTAATTTACAACCTTACAAAGATATCGTTTAATGCAACACTCTGTATTAAGCCTATGAATTGTATTGCGATATTATCGTTACGTATTGTATATTGAATTCTAACAAGCAACGATATATAAGAATACCTACAGATATCGAGTAAGCAATCTTACTGCTGCAAGAGGACTACTAAAATTTGATTTTAAAACTTACTCATAGAAGCTCTGAATGTTAAAATTGAATTTCCATCACTGTCTTTCTTATTAGGCTACGAATAGTTTCCAGAGCATGACTATTCTTTAACGCTAACTAGATGTAATGCAGTTAAATCATGAGCTCAAAGATATAGTGCAGCACTCACTACAAACTACTTAGCTACAATGCCACGAACGAATACAAGACTTCCAAATTTATATTCATCAGGCATGCAACTAAACTTACATTTAAAAATAGTATATTAATTGAACACATACGGATTGAACACATAGTGGGTATCGCATACATAAAGGACATACAACCGTCCATACATTTCATAATATACTATACTATCAATTAATAGACTTTTCAAGAAAAGAATTTCACTACAATATTTGAACTAATACACTTCTTTTCATCCGATTGTAAACAAACACGCGATAATATTGATTAATTAAATTCATTAATAATTATTTATATAGATAATAATAATATATCCAAATTAACTATTATAAGTCTGCAAAATAACGTATGTTTGTTCAATACTAGTATACTTTTCATACACATGGCATACTAACTATACCAGTAAGTGATTTATTATTACATAAGTAAGCAATAATCACAAAATAAAATTAACTCTCTCATTCATCACATGCAACTCCGCATTAACTAATTAAACACTAATTAATTAGTCGATTTAACTACGATAAAAATGCTTTTCATTTTTTTTATCAGCCGGTCAGTCAAAATAAATTTAGCTATCATAATTTTTCTAAAAAAATATTCTGATTACCGAAACAAAAATATCACGTCTCTTTTTTCAAAACAAATGTAAAAATGTTATTCGATAGTCCACAGACATTAGAAATGCGTAGATCGTCGATATAATTATAATACTTAGTAAATTTTGGTAATAAAAAGGCGCGATAAAACACAACACAGCGGCAATTAGAGCCGCGCCTGTTGCCAGCGCAATCAACGTCTTTAAGACAGTCTTCTAAAGTCAGTCTTAAAGTTTTATTGCATTGATTTCATCCTTCAGCTACACCTATTCTCAATCCTTTCAACTACAATCGCGCACAGAATGCTGCTCATGTTGAGATTAAAAATCGAAACGAAAACTAATCTAGCCGATTAACATTGTCGAGTATCCTAACAACGCTCTAATAATAAATATAAGATATATAATATATGCACCTAAATCAATATGCAAAATAATTTATACATCAACGTCTGCGTCGATCATTATTAACCAAGTTAAAAACGCAAAATGTAACATTTTGGAAAAATACTTTTCAAGTCATTTAATTTATCTCACATAAAAACATCTTTTACATCACATAGTGATTTTTATAATAGTATATTTTTACGATTTATATTTCTGCTACGTATCGATATAAATCGTAAGATGATCGGACCGGATAAGATGTAATCGACATTATATTATACTATGAAAAAGATATTTACGATTTGGTGTATAAGTATGTTATTCGAGCTCGTTTATACAGTGCGCAGTGTATGTGCAGCTCTCTGAATTAAAGGCGCTATTGTAAATTATGTTGCAAATTAAAACTGGAAATAAAGTTTGGCCCTTAAAGACTAGTTGAATACAGAAACAAAAAGCGAATTATTATGGTAACGCAAAGTCATCAAACGTTTATGGAGATTTGCATATTGCTTTACGAGCAAATGCACGCTCTCCAGCCAAGCTATGCTCGATTCGGTACATCATCCCGAACGTATATAATAAAATTGGCACATTATCAAAGAAATCACAACTTAATAAAAACAAAATAAAGTAACGCGAACCTTCGGTTCACTTGGTTAGTTTACCTTATAATTAGTTACTCAATATACTTTGATATATTGTTTGCCGTGGGAAGAGATGTCGCGAGCTGTGTCTGGTAGTGTTTCAAACAATACCACCAAATAGCCTTCTGGAGTCAAAGCTACGTCGCTCGGTCTGTCTTTATCGTCGAGGCCTGGACTCTTCAGATCCACGGCAGACAATATACGGAGTTCCGAAGTAAACACGAGTACACGGTGATTCTTCGAATCTGCCACAATAATACGACCGTCGTCATCGGTCACAATGCCCGATGGGCGATTCAGTTCCCCGATACCCGAACCTTCGCGCCCAACACAATGGAGAACTTTCGAAAGAGACGGATCCACCATCAACAAGCGATGATTCTCGAAATCAGATACTATTATATTGCCAGAAGTAGTAAAGCATACGCCTCTTGGTGTAGTCGGCCCCTTCAACATCTTCGCTGGGTTAGCTCCCTCAAAAACAAATTTGGTGATGTATGTTCCGTCACTTGTAAACAATTGGATGCGGTGATTACGTGTGTCCGTGACTACTATATTTCCCAAGGTATTAACAGCCACATCCCACGGGTACTGGAACTGGCCACATTCTTTCCCAAAGGAACCGAACTTAAGGATGAAGTTCCCAGATGATGTAAATATTTGAACTCTGTGATTGTCCTTGTCGATGACAATAATTCTTCCATATGTATCAGTGGTAATGCCAGCCGGAAGATCAAATTCTCCTGGGCCAGTACCTTTGGAACCGAACATAGTTTTAAATTCACCACGACTGTTGAAAATTTGAATGCGGTTATTGCGTCTATCAGCGACTATTATATTGCCTTCTCTATCTATACATAAGCCCCATGGTCTAGACACTTGACCTTCGTCCTGTCCCTCCCTACCAAAAGAAAACATAGGTACTCCGGGGACCGAGCTTCTAGTCGGTTTCACAGATACTGACATCCAGTAACCGGGAATGGATTGACCAATACCACGTGCAGTGGAAGCAGATTCTATTGTCAATGAAGAAGTGTGGTCGTAATAATTTGATGACCTGGTGCTCAACGAATAGTCAGGCAGTGACCTCATGCTACTGGTACTTGGAAGACTGTAACTCAAAGGTGGGTATGACTGAGCTGCCTGCAAAGACTGCATAGACATTAAAGACTGACGAGAGTGCAATGATGCAGAGTTAAGTGCTAGAGCAGAGCTGGCGGGAATCGGTTGAACATCACATTGACGTTTCAGCTGGTCTACCAAATCATAATTAGGCGGAATAAACACGATTCTCTCTTCAGTAACATACATATTTTTAAACATACATGAAAAGTAATCTACCTGTGATCTGCCTTTCTCTTTAGCCATAAATAGGTCGATGCCTTCGGAATCCATGCTTCGCACCAAAGTTTCATTCGTATGAGCTAATCCAGCAAGTATACCTCGAAGTGTGTTCATATGATCAGAAAGCTCGTTCATTTTTGCTTGCCGCATTTTCTCAACTTTATCCAAGAGATATTTCTCTCGGTCTTCAATCGCCTGAGCGTAACAGCGCATAGCTTTTCGAATTTTCATATTGGCTTCGGCAGATTCTTTTTCGTAAGCTTTAGACATGGCGACTGCCCGATCGATTGCCGTTTTTATTGCTTTTGTGCCAGTTTTGGTATCTTCTATAGCTCTGAACACACCTATGCGGCACATATCGAGAGCACCTTTTATAGGCGTAAATTTGTGATCTTTATGAACCCACAAAGTACATTCTTGGCAGATAAAAATTATACACGCTTCACAGTAAAATCTTACCGGATCGCCGTGCAGTTCACAATACATAACTTCTTTGTCATTGTTTACGGAATTTGGCCTGGCGCCTATCGGTGATATTTGATGTATCGGAAGCAACGTATGTTCACGCAACTGGCAATCAGATGTGACTTTGTGGCAGCAATCGTGGCAGAAAAGGTCGTTGCATTCGAGGCAACGTGTCGTCGGAGAGCGTTCTTCGCAGCGGAAACAGGTGATGGACACCGAAGAGGATGTGCCGGGAGAACCACTAGAGTTGTCTTCTTTAGGTTGCGTGTGTTGGTTACTACTACTGGTGCTAGCGCTAGCGTACTCACGGCCAATGGCACCCATGGGGTTGTGCATTCCACTGCTGGACGGCAGTGCCCAAATGTCGTAAGGCACTGAGGAGGTTGCCGTCGCAGGTGGATTCTTCATCGTATCGAGGAGGTTACAGATGAAGTGTGTCATGGTGAGCGACTCCTCGGGTTCATTGGAGCTGTTGCTAGAAGCGGCACTGGTGGCTGCCGCCGTTGTTGACGGCAGGCTCGACGCCAGCGACTGCGTGAGATTAGCGAATGATGTCATTCTGCCGTGAACACGTCACGTCATTAGAGCTGTAAAGAAATGATTTTTTTTTATTAATATTAATGTACATCCTAGCTGTCGGAAAACACAGGTCGCGTACGCCATGACCTTTTTCGGAGGCGTAGCAGGTTCAATAATTCTGTTTTGTAAACAACACTTGCAAACTATTTGAATCATTTGAACCTATGTAGGCTTTAAACTAACTAATTTTAATTAGAAGAATACTTTTACAAATATATTATAAAAATCTTTAAAACAAAACATTTTAAGTATTAAAAGATAAAACAAAAACCGGCCAAGTGCGAGTTAGAATTACGCACGAAGGGTTCCGGTTCCGGGGCAGAATTATCTAAACAACATTTGACACTATTTTATAATAACGAGCAAAAAACGAAAAAAATAATTACGGCTTAAATATTTATTTCATATTAATTAAATAATATAAACTTCTTATGGGTTTATCTGTAATCTACAAGCAAAGATCTAAAATTCCATATTTTTCAAAAATTTTGACGCGGTAGTTTCGGAGATAAGGCGGGTCAATAAATCATCTAGTCTCTTAAGTAATTAAAAGTAATTAAAAAAAATATATATTTGAAACCTTCATCACTCATATATCAAACGAAAGGGCGTTTATATTATTAGTGATTCTACGATAAGAGGTAAAGTGCAGGGCAATTATTATAGTCTTTTTTATTTGATAATTTTAGCCATTTTATGTAATAAATCGAAGCAACATAATGTATTTTTATGACTAGCGTTATGATTCATTATCATAACACCAGTTAAAGCATGTTTTCCTGTAATTAAATATTGAAGCTTAATAAAATTATTTTTAAACCGAAATCAAACAAATACAAAATAAAGATCAATAGTTTTTCAGGATAATAAATATAGAGAAAATGAAATTTCAATAACTTCAATTGCGTATCAGCGACACTTAAAACGGGGTTAATTGATTTCCATTTGCCAGGTATTTGTACATTATTCCCTTAATAAAGCCAACCTTAAAGACTTACATAGTTTTGAAAATTAAAACCTAAAAGAGTAAAAATTTAATTCATGTTGAAATGAAAACTTTAATATTGATACTTATGTACAGTGTCGAAGTTACATCCATAGTTTCTTTACCAAAATATCGGCAAGAATTGCAACGTGTGTTTATGAATAGAGAATTTCCTTTTAATTACAAAATCACTTTCTATAATGATCATAATATATCTATTCATTACGCTATTATTCCACATATTACCTTTTCATTTCTATTTTAAATTATCATAATTAGTAACTGATTTGCAGTACACATATTATGCTTTGTGTATGCGTGACGCGAGCCGTCAATTGTGGAAGATGGCGGTATACTAAAGCTAATTTATTTATTGAAAATTGGTTTTCTGCAAAACTTTTTACCTTGACTTTTCGATAATTTAATAGCTATTCTGCTATTCGGGGCAGAGCCGGATTCAAAAAAATCATTTCTGATAATAATAGGACCAGCCGTTATTGAGTTTTAACTAACACGACTATACTACGACTGACGACGGTTTAACTTGTTTTATATTTAAAGGTGAGAAAATAATAATTTGTGTTTTATATTTTTTATTATTTATCTTCCTGTAAGAGAGATTTTAGAAATATCGTAAGACACAAATACCTGGCAATAAAACTTATTATGTAATCACACTAATATTATAAAGGTGAAAGTTTGTGAGTGTGTATGTTTGTTACTTCTTCACGTCTAAACGGATGGAGCGATTATAATAAATATTTGGTATGGAGTTAGCTGCACCTTGGATTAACATATAGGCTACGTTTTACTGCGGGAAAATTTCCCTAATAAACCGCGGGTAACACCGCGGGGCACAGCTAGTTAGAAATATATAAGCGAACTTTTTGTAAAAGAGAAGTAATAAAGAATACAGACTTTAAATAAAAAATATATCTATAAAGTGGAAATGTTTATGTTTATAAAATGGGTTTTTGTATTTTAATTAATTATAACTAGCGGCCGCCCGCGACTTCGTACGCGTGCAGTTAGTTAGAAATAAAGGTTCACTGCTCGTTCCCCGTAGGTGATAGCGTGATAATATGTAGCCTATATGTTGACCTGCCTTCTTAATAATATTCGTGCCAAATTTGAAGTAAATCCATGTAGTACTTTTTGAGTTTATCCCGGACAAAAATATCACAACACAAGTATTCTTTTAAAAAAATATTCAACGTACAGTTTTGACTTTCCTACCATTTTATTATATGTTTAGAATTTAGATAGATAAACAACAAACTAAAAATTATCTGACATTGTTTTAAAAGGTAAAGTTTTTTAAGAAAATACCTATACACCTACAACAAAAGAACGCTCGATCGATATTTTCCGGAACTGTCTGATCTTTTGACACAACCTCAACTAGCAGCATTTCCTGGGGTAAAGTTATCAATAAAAAACAGGATGGTAAAACGGTCTTGTCTGTCTGTATATTAGTCTTAACTTTTTCGGTTTTCAACCCTCATAAATTTATATTTAATGAATTTGATTAAAACTTATACATACTACTAATTGACGCAAAAAGAACATAATAAAAAAAAAGCCATCTACTGATTGGGCTTTTGGAAATTAAATATCATAATATACGAAAATAATCAATATTTTTATACACAAACGTGATACTATGAACATACTTATAGCAAACGATATTACCATAAACACAAATATAATAAACGACAACATACCCAAGAGCTTCGTAAAAACAGAGATGCTAGCACGCACAAAACTTTAGTTCGTCAACTTGTTATTTGAAAACAAAATCAAAATAAACAAACAAATATGTGTTGGTGCACGTCCACCCCGGATGGTGGTTGCACTTGGACTGAATAACCAGTGAACTTTTTCATTGCAATGCAGTTTGCGAAAAAAACATCTAACCCAAAATCTTTTGTGACGCTCTCCACCACTACCCCTCATAATGTTAGGTAGAGATTCTAGAGCGGGACGGGTATAAACAACATTGGTAGTGTGAAAGAGAAATCGAGTTTCTCTGTCGCATTCCAAAATTTTCCATAAAGTAGATAAGGTTCGCTATGATTAGGGTTGGTACACTTTTTCATTTATGCAGGGAAGTTTGCACCTAGGGATTTATGACATTGATTATAATTTTTGAAAATTTATATTGTTACTAGCTGACGCAGCGAACTTCGTACCGCCATAAAAAAATAGGGGTTGGTGGTAGAAAGTTGAAAATTTAGGGATGTATGTATTTTTGTATGATGTATCATAAATAAAAAAAATATATCTAAAATTGAAAAAAAAAATTAGGGGTGGATTAGACTTAACATTTAGGGGGATGAAAAATAGATGTTGTCCGATTCTCAAACCCAATATGCACACAAAATTTCATGAGATTCGGTAAAGCCGTTTCGGAGGAATTTAACCACAAACACCGCGACACGAGAATTTTATATATTAGATTTATTAATGATAAATTTTATATTAATAGTTTTGCTTGCATATGTATAAATTTATTTTTATTCTTTATTTTAAAAGGTTTTGTCTTCTAAAGACTATGTCACCCATATAGATCTATCATTCCATCGTCTTCTTAAACATATTTATATAAATTTTAAACAAAGCCTTACTTGTTTTAGAAACGGGACTAGATAGTATGCTGTTATATTAACCAATATCCATTACTCCTGGAACTGGTTCAAATAGTGCATATATGTATATGCAAGACACAATATTAATAAATCCAAGTTTCATTCTTTTATTAATTTTATTTTGGCGAATTCCTTCTCATTGTATCACATTGTGTCATAAAGAACTTTAATATGATTAGTCTAATTACAATATTAAAAAACAAACACATAATGACATGTACATTCCTCTGACAACCCTAACTATTCGGTTAAGATCACAATTGAGTAGCATAATTCAACATTTCACGGGCAGGACGCCGGAAAGGGACGCAGCATACGGGGCACGGTAGCGACGAATGGGACGGGCGGTGATGTTTCCATTTATCGAGAATCTGTATTTTTGGAGGCGCAGAGCCACATGCGGCGCGAGTGACGTGACCTTGGGTGGCGAGTGCGCGTGAGGCAGGTCCAGGACACGCCGCCATCTTGCTCGGGCTTGGGTGCCTCGCCCCCGCTAGCGCTCGGAGGGTGACGAAAATCGATTCCTTCCCTAGCTGCCTCATATCGACTAAGGTAGATACTTGGACTATTACAATGATAGCCCCAGTCCCCATTGTATAATCGCAATGCAAGAAAAACAAACTCAATGTCAATATTACAAAAAAAAAATGATAAACATATAAACAAAATAGCACTTGTCTATTGAAAAAAGTGATTATTTTAATATTACGTTTTTTAACAATCATTGTTTGCTATTTAATTTATTCTCAATGTGACTTTATCTTTCAACTATACCGATTGTGTTCATTAACCATAGGTTACTCGCTAATTCAAAACAAAATATAACAATTTATACCACACATCAAACCAAAACATTGTTATTTTTGTCCATAAATAAGATTTCTGATTTCAGAAATATGATAAAAATAAAATAAAAATCCTGATAATTTGAACAAAAATCAGAACCAATAAATGAAGTTTAGCTATTTCTGAATTACTCTATCAAGCAGTTAAATTACTTATCTACAACCTACATATTTATTCAAGGCATTTAGTCTCAATATCAATAAAATAAAAAAGAAATATGTATTGCTGAAACCAGATATCAGCTCAATATTGATTCGATTGTATAATTAAAAAATCATCACTTGTGTATGTATAGCCTTTCTAGGATTCCGTGCACAAAGCGTGACACACCGGAAGACCGGAACCCTATTAATAAACCTCCGCTATCCATCCATCTGTCAACAAGCTGTATCTCATGAACTGTTATACTCGTATGTAAACAATAGACGCTGTGAATTATAAGACGATTTAATTTTAATAGATTGTTAATTGCTATCACCTCTTGTATATTATTATCATAAGAAAAAAAAGTAAAAGGTTTATAGGAAGCTATTCATACAAGGAACTTGACTTTTTCGGCGTTTTTCGCTCAACCTTAACAATCGCAGTACTCAAACTTTGTCCAATGGTGTAGAACTATGGAACCCTAAGTATGAGAGTACGGCTCACTCTGCAAAGGTTTTAATGTTGTATGTCCAGCTGGTGTATTTATTCTTATAAAGAAAAAAAGTTATAGCAGGTTCTAAAATACATTACAATATAATAAAAAAACTCTTCGTTAGAAGTAGAGATAATGTTTATAGACTCGTCCGAGTGAGCAACTTCACCAATTCACGCATTTAGAAAGTCTTTGTTCATGTTACTAGGTAGACCAGGTACTGAAATATTAAAGTACCACAAAAGTAAATACCACGAAGATGGCCTTGCCGGCGGATTTAAAATCTACCTGCTTTCTAACAAAACATGTATTTACGCGGCGATAGTCAGGCTTAAGGCAGTCCTTGCAGCAGGTAATAATTGCTTTGTACATTTGCGATGAAAAAATCTCGGACCTGCTTTTTTGTGCGAGCAGATAAGAAACAAAAGGCAAACGCTGCCCTGTCGTATATCGGCACGCCCGAACTCTAGCTCTACGCTCAGCCCTTGTAAAATGACAGCGAATCTCAAACTTACCATTCGAACAAATGAATCGATAAACATACGCAAGGAAGTGAGCTGACGCTTAAATTTAAAACCATTTATTTGATTTTAGGAACCCCTTAAAATGTACTTATAATAGAATAATAAATGACAAAAAAATGTTTCGCAACAGCCACAGAATATTTAACCGAAGACTTAAAAAATATCCTTACAAATGAATAACATTCGTGACGCAAACGGATGCTCGAAATGTAATTAAACTAGTACGTCTTTTTAAATAAAAAGGAATCGTACACACTTCCAATTCATTACTTTTCCGAACCTGAATCACGATAAAGATTTTGATTTTCTTACGATTTCACATAAAAATTTAATCAGTGTTTCAGCTATCATGGGTTCGTTGTACGGCCCATTTTAGATAAAACGGGGTGTAGTTTGGCATTTTCATGCTATGTCGGAGCGATGAATACAACACCAAGAAGGCTTTTTCTTTACAAATCTATGCGCAACGAAACAAACTAAATTTGGCCAAGCGTAAAATTAAAATTCCCACTAGTATTCTTCCACAGTAATATTAAGTTTGAGTACCGCTGGAAGCATAAGAATAAAGCACGATAGAACGGTGAATACTTTGTACCTGCCAAGGAACAATATTATTGTATACAATTTCTTCTAAATTGAAATCAATTGTTACATTGGCATGCCTTTTGTTTAGAGGTAATTTTTGTTGCAGTGTTCATTGACTAGTTGCACTTTGAACATCTTGTAGATAGTTAAGCTGCATAAAAAAAGAACCCGGCGGAAACGCAAAGAAAGCAAAGCGTATATTATGTTAGACACTATTGTTTGAATTATCTGTTGTTTGTCATAACTCTAATGGCTCTGCATTACGTGTCAGCCTTATCTATAAACAG
This sequence comes from Chilo suppressalis, assembly GCA_902850365.2. NCBI lineage: Eukaryota > Metazoa > Arthropoda > Insecta > Lepidoptera > Crambidae > Chilo > Chilo suppressalis. The sequence continues at coordinate 6,579,799 of OU963912.1, read as the reverse complement.
ATAAATGTCCACGCTTTGCCATTTATATGCATTTCGTTCGACCTTATTGTTGTAAAAGAATTGGAAGGATTTTGAAAGCATTAAGTTTTTGCTTTTATTATTTTTACGATACAATGGTTTGTTATTTCGTTCATGCTCATAATAATTCGTCATCGTTTATTAATAACTAGACTTTGTTAAAAATTCTAACACTACCACTACGTTCTCAAATTACTTTTTGATAATCGCATCATAGTAACGAGGATTTTCCTTGAAAAGTTATAGAATGCGATGGTTTCATCATCATCATCAACAGCCCTGAGCAACAGCCTATCGTAGTCCACTGCTGGACATAGGCCTCTCCAATCGCACGCCACTCAGATCGATCTTGGGCTACTCGCATCCAGTTCCTGCCAGCCACCTTGCGCAAATCGTCACTCTATCGTGCCTGAGGACGTCCTACACTACGTTTGCCTAGACGCGGTCTCCACTCCAGAACTCGTCTACCCCAACGGTTATCGGTTCTTCGGCAAATATGGCCAGCCCACTGCCACTTCAACTTGCTAATCCGGTGGGCTATGTCGATGACTCTGGTTCTCTGTCGGATTACCTCATTTCTGATGCGATCCTTCAGAGAAACGCCGAGCATAGCGCGGTGAGCGACTTTGAACCTGTGGACCAGCCGAACCGTCAGTGTCCACGTTTCGGCTCCGTATGTCATTACAGGTATGCGATGCATGAGATGGTGTGGCCATCGCATACTATAACTTTTCAAGGAAACGACATAGCAGACTTTCTGCTCGATTTGGAGCGCCGGTCTGATTAAATGGGTTAGTTATTATGCGATATAGATATTAATGGAGGCTAGTCACATTGAACCTTGACAACCTGAGAGCAACCCAGTTATTCACCAACACGACAGAAGAGATTAGCGTGTGTTCAGTTGGTGAAACTCAAAAATTGTATCACTGATTATTTTGTCACCTGGACTGACATGTCAAGATTTTTATGTGTCCTGTCCACATAGAGAAACAAATTAAATCACTCTTATATTATCGTTAACTGGACACACTTAGTTATATTTTTACAAAAAAAGATACAGCTTAATCATTAATTAGCGAGGCGATTTAATGTAAATTTGCCTCACTTTTTTGCTTTAAAAACCCTATCAGCTTCTATTTGGGTCGTTTTATGATAAGAAGTTCTGAGATCATAGAGGAAAGTAGGTTTTTCTATTGTACACATCCATACTTAAATACTGATAATATAAGAGCAAAAGTATGTCTGTCTGTTTGTTACCCCTTCAAGCTTAAACCGCGGAATTGATTAAGATAAAATTTGCTATAGATATAGTTGAGTCTGGGGAAAAGACATGGGATAGTTTATATCCCAGAAATGACCTACCCATACAACCTACCTATAAAAGATAGGATTTTCCTCGAAAATGTCTCCCCTGCCGTATTTACCCTGGAAAGGTAGCTGCCAGGGTACAGATCAGATACACACTGAACAGCAGAGATACTGTGGAGTAAGCTATGTTTTCGAATTCTTTCTGATAAAGCTAACTTTTATTAACATGCTCAAGAAACATCAATAAACGAATATTGTAAAATAAAATAGAACCTACATCAAAAAAACTGAAATTAAAAAATAAGATTTACAGATTTATATATTTGAAGTCGATACCATTATCACGATCTTCCTGCTAATCACATGGCTTGGTATCGACTTCAAATATATAAATCGGTAAATCTTATTTTTAAATTTTCTGTTTAATGAAGTAGGTTCTATATTTTTGTTATAATTTTATTTTTCCATTTTAGTGTAATACGGAAATCACTGGTTGGAAAATTTTCCAATCCAATCGATCTACGCGGGTGAAACCATGGGATACTGCTAGCATAGTTTATACTAAAACCTTCCCTGATAAATACGCATTTATATACCAAAAATCTCATGCAAATAGGATCAGTAGTTTTTGAAGTAATCGCGGACAAACATATATATAACAGGAAATTCTTTTGTAAGCCTGTGAAAAAAAATCATGATAATGGTGTTTTCATTTAATTTCAACAGGTGTGAAGGTGGACAAATAGTTAAAAACGAGAGAAACACTTAATAATAATATTAACAATTCCGACTATATCTATACTTATATTATAAAGAGGAAAGGTTTGATTGTTTGTTTGTATTGAATAGGCTCCGAAACTTCTCATTTAGAATGTTTAATTATCCGTGAAAAACATATAAGGTATAGAGTTTTTAAAAAAAAAGTTAGGGTTCCGTATGAAAACTTCGACAATGTAACCCAAAGTGTATAAAAAATACCAAAAAATTACCTTTTGTCGCGTACGCTGCGGAAGTTATTGAAAATAGAGCAAAGTGATGTACTAAAGTTCTAAAGAGGACATTAATATCTACAAAAAAAAAGTCCGCGATACCGTATAGCCTTCCTCAATAATAATTCCTTCCTCAAAACATAGAGGGCCCCTGCGGTTTCACCCGCGTTTATTTGAAGACAAAGGTTATCGTGAGTCAAACTTAAAATATGGACATAATATGCTGTCGTGGACTTTTTTATATAAATTTTAAAGGGGAACAATTCCATCCTACATGATTTTTATGAAACTTTAATCCTTTACGCTGCGGACGCAACGGAATCTCCCAAATGGAATATTTTTACCCGTCTTTGTAACATTTTACATCGATACTCCGCTCCTAATGATCACTGCGTAATATTATATAGCCTTTAACCTTCCTCAATAATTGCACTAATAAACACAATATATTGTGAATTGAAAAAATCTTATAAATTTTTTTCAAATCGGCCCAGTAGTTCCTGAGATTTCAAAAAAAATGGTGCATTTGGTACGGGTCCTAAGCTACGCAATATTTTTTTCATCATCAGTTAAATGAATTGTCATGGAAGACTTATAATTATATAAACAAATTCATTGTGCATAATACAAGCCTGAGAACAAAAACTATAGTCTACACTGCAGCTCTACACCGAAGCGAAGAGAGGGCGGGCCACTAGTAACTAATAATTAATATAATGCTGTAGTATTGTAATTAATTAAATATCTTTTTTTTTTGAAAATAAATTATGTAATTTTGATATTAAGTGGCATGCCCTTGGCTGTGGATAACTGCGCGACAGCGGCGCGGCATCGACGTTATCAACTTTTAGCAGGTTTAAACTGAAATATAATTCCACTCTTCCAAAAACGAGTCGTACACCTCATTAATGTTACCACACCTTCTGCTTGATAGTGTCTTTGTCACTTGGCGCCAAATATGTTCGATATGATTAAGATCTGGGGCCCAATTCTCGCGGCATAGATATTATATCACCTTCGATATATATCGAATGATCTGCCTTTTATCGAAGGAAAACCTTTTTGCCCTATTCTCACCATGTCGCAATAGATATTTATCTACGGATGATCAGTAGACATACATCGACTGGTAAAGAGCCTTCGATATATAAATATCTATGGATCTTGGCATGTCAATCTTGTTATTTCCACTTTTTTTACCTATTATTTGTTGTGTTGTCGTGTGTCATTGCCAATTATTGTTACCTCCAGATGTTGTTAACTGCCTTCATAAATAATTAGGAAATAAAGAAGTAGGTAAACAATGGTGTCGATTCTGGCGTGATTCTCTAAACTTCTTCTTTTTCTTTTTTTTATGGCATGCACAGTTTGTGCGTTCAGCTTCTTTAAACTTAATCCTTAATTTAACATCAGTCTCTCTTTTTCATTCTGTATAGAGAATGACAAGGAAACACTGTTTTCAAGTTTAAGTTTAGATTTAGAGAATCGTGCCAGAATCGACACCAGTTTATATTAACGATGGATGAGTTGATTCATGTTTTCATCAATGATTTAGTGATTGCTGCTGCTGTGCTAAGGCGCCGCCGTTGTGAGAGCAAGAGGGCCCATTTGAAATGAGGGGCGCCGACTTCATAAAAAAATTACGTTTAAACAAAAATTTGGTTATAAATCTATAAAGTTATGAATGACATTGGTATCGATTCTGACATGATTCTCTAAACTTAAAACTAAATTTAACATCAGTCTCTCCTTTTCATTCTGTATGGAGAATGACAAGGATACACTGTTGTCAAATTTACGTTTAGGTTTAGAGAATCATGCCAGAATCGATACCATTTTCTTATTGACGATACGGAGTTTTTGGCGGGATTTCTGCGAGTGCGGTTGGCGTCTTAATTTAATTATTCTAAAATTCGTTCATAGTGGCTATTGTGAAATAAAATTGGTGTGATTTGGTGTTACAACCGTCTGCGCAACTGAAGAATTAGTGGAATCTTTAATATATACGCTATTCCGGTCAAGTGGACGCGAGAATTTTATTGTAGTGTTGACTACCTCACAGAAGCTTAGAGAAAAAGCCAACTCCATAAATTTCGTGCCAAACACTCCAAGAAACATTAGAATGCGTCACACCGACATTCTAATGTAAAAAAAGAAGATTAATATAACTAAAGACTAGGCTGTATGGGCATTGTTCCCTTTGCCTTCTCTAAAAAGGGAGAATCTTAAATAATATTGACGTTTCATTATACATAACGTTGAAATTATACACGCATACAATTTAGGTAAAGTTGAGATTTCTTATACTCAAAAAATGTATACTCATATTTAATATGAATGGAATTCATAAAATATCATTTTGTTGCTTGTAAAATTCTGCTCTAATTTATTATTATTTTATATAGACTATGATGTTAACTTAATCGAGAAAAACGGAACGCATTCGGCAGTGACAGAATATCTGCCCCTGGGGCCCAATTCTCGCGGCGTAGATATTATATCGGCTTCGAGATAATATCGAAAGGAGGGATATCTATTGAAAATATCTACTGATGGTAAAAAATGCTATTCTCGTGGATTTTCGATATTCCAATGATATTATATCTATCGTAGATATTCTGTCACTGCCGAATGCGTTCCGTTTTTCTCGATTAAGTTAACATCATAGTCTATATAAAATAATAATAAATTAGAGCAGAATTTTACAAGCAACAAAATGATATTTTATGAATTCCATTCATATTAAATATGAGTATACATTTTTTGAGTATAAGAAATCTCAACTTTACCTAAATTGTATGCGTGTATAATTTCAACGTTATGTATAATGAAACGTCAATATTATTTAAGATTCTCCCTTTTTAGGGAAGGCAAAGGGAACAATGCCCATACAGCCTAGTCTTTAGTTATATTAATCTTCTTTTTTTACATTAGAATGTCGGTGTGACGCATTCTAATGTTTCTTGGAGTGTTTGGCACGAAATTTATGGAGTTGGCTTTTTCTCTAAGCTTCTGTGAGGTAGTCAACACTACAATAAAATTCTCGCGTCCACTTGACCGGAATAGCGTATATATTAAAGATTCCACTAATTCTTCAGTTGCGCAGACGGTTGTAACACCAAATCACACCAATTTTATTTCACAATAGCCACTATGAACGAATTTTAGAATAATTAAAATAAGACGCCAACCGCACTCGCAGAAATCCCGCCAAAAACTCCGTATCGTCAATAAGAAAATGGTGTCGATTCTGGCATGATTCTCTAAACCTAAACGTAAATTTGACAACAGTGTATCCTTGTCATTCTCCATACAGAATGAAAAGGAGAGACTGATGTTAAATTTAGTTTTAAGTTTAGAGAATCATGTCAGAATCGATACCAATGTCATTCATAACTTTATAGATTTATAACCAAATTTTTGTTTAAACGTAATTTTTTTATGAAGTCGGCACCCCTCATTTCAAATGGGCCCTCTTGCTCTCACAACGGCGGCGCCTTAGCACAGCAGCAGCAATCACTAAATCATTGATGAAAACATGAATCAACTCATCCATCGTTAATATAAACTGGTGTCGATTCTGGCACGATTCTCTAAATCTAAACTTAAACTTGAAAACAGTGTTTCCTTGTCATTCTCTATACAGAATGAAAAAGAGAGACTGATGTTAAATTTAGGATTAAGTTTAGAGAAGCTGAACGCACAAACTGTGCATGCCATAAAAAAAAGAAAAAGAAGAAGTTTAGAGAATCACGCCAGAATCGACACCATTGTTTACCTACTTCTTTATTTCCTAATTATTTATGAAGGCAGTTAACAACATCTGGAGGTAACAATAATTGGCAATGACACACGACAACACAACAAATAATAGGTAAAAAAAGTGGAAATAACAAGATTGACATGCCAAGATCCATAGATATTTATATATCGAAGGCTCTTTACCAGTCGATGTATGTCTACTGATCATCCGTAGATAAATATCTATTGCGACATGGTGAGAATAGGGCAAAAAGGTTTTCCTTCGATAAAAGGCAGATCATTCGATATATATCGAAGGTGATATAATATCTATGCCGCGAGAATTGGGCCCCTGGGCTGTTCGGTGGCCACTCTAATACAGTTACCAGTTAACTGTCGAGGTATCATTTTACAGAGAGTGCAGTATCCTTCGGGTCATTATCGTGCTGGAATCTCTAAATTACCGAGAGATTGTCATGTGCATATGGCAACATACATTCTTCGAGTATCTCTTTGTGATACTGGTCCATGTTACCAAATCTTAACGTTTCCATCTCCATGCTTCACGGTGTTTTCCGTGTATTAAGGATTGAATGCCTTATTCACAGGGCGGCGTACGTACTGCTTGCCGCATATTGTATTAATCTTGGTTTCGTCGGAAAAAAGTTCATCCACTGATGCTCTGTCCAATCTTGATACTTACTTGCAAACGCTAGTCGAGCCTTTCTATGGTATAGTGGCAGCCTCTACTACATCGTCTTCGAACGTTACGCGCAGAGATTGCGCTAGGATTATTCTCACCAAACTTAATTTTTAATTTCGTTTGACCCTTTAAACGGTTCCTGCTTAGCAAGGCGAACTATTCTCAAATCCTCTCGTAGAGACGTTTTTCTGGCATTGGGTTTGTTAGGGTCATTCGAGGTTGACTGATTTGTATTAAAATTATTCATTTTATTATTTCTCTAGCACTAAAGTCGCAAGATTTATTTTTCCCATTTTACAAAAAAAAATGCAGAAACGTATTATATTCTAACAATTATATCACGAAAATGCAATAAAAATAGCAATGACAAACATCGCATTCCATTTTCAGAATGATGAAAATTAGAACAAAATATTTTCGTTCTAGATTATTTGTCCAGCCAGTTTTCCGGCAACTTTATGAGTTCCTATGATTTCATAAGTAGACAAAAAAGAAGGTACATTATTTCGACGACACTATTACATGAATAATGCAGATCGATCATAACAATATACTACAACACTAACAGAGTATGTTTAGAAACGAATAACGCACTAAAATTATAGTCAAAACATAGTATTGGCTTTGTATTATTAAGCGTTCTTAATTATATGACCACCACTGTATTAAAGAGATAATGCAGCTAAGGTACATATTTAGTTGATGTTACTCTGGCTTATAAAAAGTGGAAAAAATATTACGGTGATGTAATAAAAGTTTCACTTTTATAATAAATCAAATCAGTGTCTGACTCAAGGTCTGCGTAAAAATTTAGAAAAAGCTATTAATACTTGCATTATTGATAATAAATCTTCATTAATCAAAGTTGAGTACGCGAAAGAGATGTTTGGATCGCGGCGCGGCAAGTGTAGTGGAGAGATTAGAGATCAACTGTCCTCGCCGTCTCCCCTTCGCTTGGTATATAAAGACCAATAAATATCTGACTAATTATTAATCAACAAAAGATTTGGAATGGAAATTTCTGTTATATTAAACTTTGCACTATAAAAGTTTGTTTTCATTTTTGTGATTAAATCATTGAATATCGTCAAACACATCCATGTGTGTGAAAGAAGTTCCTGTATCGGTCAAAGTATTTGTTTTTAATAGCGCCTTTATAATAATGTAAACTTGTATATGTCCAGGTATAATTACGATAAAGAAGGGGTCCTGTGCTAGTACTGCGCATGCGCGTCAGGAGGGTGAACCCACTGCCGGGATTACCGATAACCCGAGGGTACTCTCTACGCTCGTAAACGAATTATCGTAACTCCTCACAACTGTGAAGACCAAGAAAATATTATGACAAATTCGATTCTTCATCTTCGAACGAACTTATAGATTTCTTATTTACTGCCAAATAACTCGATTTATCCGGATTTCCCATCAATACGATCATTCGCAGTGCCGGTACCGCAATAAAAACTGAGTTGTATGAAATGCGAATAATTCACAGTTTGCCTAAGGGCCGGCTTATGAGATCGCTGGTATATAATCTTTTGTAAATTATATAATTTCGTCGTCTTTTCTTTTTCTTCTTTAACTTGCTGAAATATTTAAACAGTAGATAAATGATGTAGGCCTTTTCAATGTTCAAATACCTAATGAAATTATGAATGAACGAACCTATGTCTTCCCCTCTGGAGGTGATAAATATGAACTTTACCCTGAACATATGGACAACTTCCAAAAAGCATTGCAAACCCCATACTAAGGGCTTGTTTCACAATCGATAAGTTATGTTTTAAGTAAGCTACTTCGAACGTAAGGATTCCTTCAGACTACGCTTTTCCCTATACAGTATGGCGCGTATAGCAAGCCCATACAATATAGAATAGCGTGGTGTGAATGTATATGTTCTATGTAAATGTATGGTGAGAGAAGTGAAATCGTAAGTGGTGGTGCGTGGCAAGACGGAAATTATGACTAATGGTCCCTCGTCACTAAGAACCACTGCCTAATTAAGATAATATTATTTAGTAAATATCGGTAATTTCCCTGTCATGTTATTTTATTGTTACATTTATGGCCTAGCTGGCCTTGATCTCAGTTCTATCCTTAAAAACGCAATTTTAGCCTACACTAGAACCTAAGAGGTACCCTCTAAGCCACCACTGCGACTTCTGCTTATTGCCATGCGAAAAGACATGTACTTGATCACTATCGTAACCTAAATGATAATTCGTAATGTAAGACAAAATTACCTTTTTAACCGACTTCAAAAAAGGAGGAGGTTCTGTGTTCGACTTTTTTTTATGAATTTTCAGCGATTTCTCCGTCATTGTGGACCGATTTCCAAAATTCTTTTTTTATTCGAAATAGTGGACTTCCTATTGGAACCAAGTCAGGATGATGGTGGAATACGGGAAAATCTAGGGATACCTTCAAATTTCAAAGGCACGCACGATGTTATTTTATGCATGTTCACCGATTTCTCCGTCAATTGTGTTATTGTTTATTTGGACGATGTAATTTTCACTAAAATGGATGAAATATTTTTTTAAACAAAAAATAAAATCGACAATGTAACTAAAAAATATGCGGGGTATTGCATACACGCAGCGGCTGTACAGGTGGAAACCAAGGAGAAATGGGAGAATCTTGTCATTGAACTCAATTAGGCTTTGAATCACAATTCCGAATGGGTAACTAACAAGGTTGAGTTCAATGCTAAGAAAAGTCATGTTTGTGCTGTCACGCCAAATTCGTCGCCATTACTTCCCATTCCGTCTCTTCAGGGCACAATACTGGCGCTACAGAGCAACATTACCATGTTGGGCATGTAAGTTCACTCAGACTTAAATCCAAAGGACTACATTGAAACCGTGACCAAAGCAGCGTCAAGAAAACTCGGAGTCTTGAACAAGGTGCGGTTTTTTTCACTATCTACAGCTATTTTCGCGTCTGGACTTTACCACTACTCGACAGGTTGAGTAGTTTGCCTACCTAGCTATAAGAAAAACCATTCGCGGACGGAAGCTATTAATTTATATTTATATGTCTTTCAAAGGTAGCTCGACAAAATTAAATAAAAATTTGATTCCGACGACGTAGCCAGTAAAGGCTACGAAATGTCAATAAATAAATAAAATTTCGTGCATTAACCCGTAAAAAATCCAGTTTTATTTAATGAGTGATGTGCGTGAAAACCTAAGAAACAAATTATATTTATGGTTTACATTAATTCCCAACTGTGATGACTTTTTCTAACTTGTCTTTGAATTTTAGTTTGAATTTTGTGGATGTTTTTTATTGATTATTGTCATATATAAATAAATTTAATAATTTAACTTTTATTAATGATTCAGATTCATAATTTATTCTTAAGACAAGATCAAAGACAAAAGGAGCTAGATGGCACAGGTGGTTAGGTTAAGTTAAGCACATTTGGTCTGCAATCATGGAAGTTAATAACTTTCGCAAAGTCTGGTCATTCGATGGATGTCAAAAACTTAATATCTGAAGATTCTCTGTGCTCGGGAAAGCACCTTATGCCGTTAGTCCCAACTGCATCTGCAGTCGTTAGCATCCACCAATTCACACTGGGTCCAGGTGTTGGATCATGGTCCAATCTCCCTATTCCACCCATAGGGAAGGCCTGTACCCAGCAGTGAGGACGTTGATAGGCTGATGATGATGATGATTAATTTCTAGTTAATATAATTATGTAAAAATAGATTATAATAGCTGACAAATATGTTATACTGAAATTTCATACCCACTGTGCTGCATCACCTGTGTGCTGTGGTGGTAAAGTGTAGATACAAGCCTTTCCTCTTTCCATAGCATGAGCACCACAATTTAATTATATCACATTTTTTATCACATATAACTGTCAAACTCCATTGAATTTGACAACTGAGCATGATAAAAACGAGCTATATAACATAATCATAGTGCTCATACTAGGAGGGCTGGTGTCTGTCCCAAAGTTTTGAGTATGAATTTTAGTTTATAACCATTACAGGCTATCATAAAAAAAATGTGCACTTGGAAATTACAATGTGAAGTATCAGAACAGAGAAAAGAGAAAACAACAAGAGCAGTACTGCTAGACCAAAAAAACAAGCCAGAGGAGACCGCTAAGCAGAGGCAAGAGTGAATGGTCTCTTTGTCTGGCATATACAACCAAATTTAATCATATGTGAGATTTTTAACACAATCAATTTTCTACAAAAGTGAAGTTCGATATCACAGACAAAACAGCTGTCCTACAGGTGTCAGTAGCATGAGTGTCAATGTCAGAGATACAGCAACGCCCACCCAAAAACAAACACTACAGGTTATGAGTGTATATGTTTTTGCAATAGTTTTTATTTTATTTTATTTATTGGAAGTCTCTAAGTATTTGTAAGCTGTTTTTTAAACTAGAAATAAAGAAATAATTTCTCTACCTATATTATTAATAGTTTCTTAGTTCACAATATGTCACACTCTCTGTTGTATGGACTGAGTTCTGACATCATCATCAGTCTAGTAAAGTATTTGAATTTAGATGGTAATTTTTTTATAACTAAAATCACAGCAGTATTTTTATCAAATAGTTTAGTGGAGCTTATAGCTTCTACAGTAACACATAAATAGTGAGTTTGTTAAGAACATCATGTATCAAACATTTATAAATTCCATTAATTTATAAAGTTCAAAGGGCCTTAGGCAAGTCTTTACACTTGCGAGGTTTCTTTTAAGGCATGGTGTATCTGCATGATATATCTATATCTATGAAGTTATTGTTGGAATTTAGAAAAAATTAAGATATATTCTTTGTTGTGTTAATTTAATTCAGTAATTGATATCCAGTTATGAAGAGAAATGGTGGTAATGGTATTTCTTAAAAAACAAAATATATAATATATAAATAGGTACCATACATTAAATTTCAGTTGTCTTTATTATTTTCATAGCAATATCAAAAGAAAATTGTAAGCAGATGCCAAAATTTTCTGGTGATAATTCAACACTAGGATTTATTCCTTTGGGAAACTTGCTTTATTGCAGGGGAGTAGTTTTAATGTTCAAACAAACCACACCATGTATGGTCAACAGTAAATATTTTTTTTATGTGGGTTTAAGCACTTCTACAATATAGGTCTAAAACAATATTAAATTTTGTTAATTAACCCTTAGGAGAATTTGAAAAATGCTTATTAGTTATTAGGTCCATTTTCATACAAATGAGCAATGGTTTCAAACCTATTGGAATATTTACAACAATTTTATTTATGTATAAATTGAATAGGTATGTGTTGTTGTGTCATGTTCATAATGCAAATCCATTTTAAAGGCCCAGACAAACAATAGCAGTGTCTGGTCTTATAAAATGGGGGTTTTTTTATTGAAAGTACGTAAAAAAATCTAAATTGCAGTTTGTTCATCAAAAGTTACATACTATATAGATCACGAATTATTTTAGAAATAGTTTGTCTAACTCGAAACTAAAGAATACTATAGAACGAAACTTTATTAACAAATTATTGCGTTTATTCACAAGGTCCTAAACAAAGTGCAAAATCATTCCAGTATGTAATCTTTAGGTATTACTAATATGTATATACAACTACAAGATTTCAACAATGGAAATGGACGATAAAAGTGAATCATTTCTGACATTTAATTGTAAACTACTTACCAAAAATAGCTCGAGTCTCAACATAATAATCACTACTAAACATAAAGCATACACATTCTTGCGTATTTAGTAAATCAATAAGTTTGTTTTATAAATATAAAATCTTGTTTGTCCCGTCACAATTAATTACACATGAAAATATCAATGCCCGACGATGCAGGTAGATTGCACAAAGATACTTTTTCTTGGAATGCCTATTGTCAATAACATAATTGTTGTTAAAACCACACCTTTATTGCACACTTTAGAATATTGGAGATCGTCACAACTACTTTAAATTCGCAGTAATCGTCTATATTTATTTATTTTATCACAAAATAACACTGAAAACATCAGCGGTGAATGAACGATCAATGATCAAATAACTTTTGTCTATGATACGGGCTTTTTGACATAAAAGTGCATTTGACAGCGACGGTACGGCTATGGTAGGCGAGACTTCGGGTACAGCAAATTAATTAATCCCAACTTTAATATCTTTACGACTGTATTTCTATGGAAGTAGCACGTAGTTGAAATAGTTTTATACAAAATTGGATTTCCTCAATATACATTGCATGTTTAGCTTCGGCACTGAGCAGAGTCTATGAAAAACAGGACTTAGTGCTTTTAGCGATGAAACGCGTAGAGTGAGAAATAGAGATCAGAGGCCTTACAATCCTTTCTAAAAAGATGACCATAAAGCTGGCAATATATTTGTGTCGTGTTCTATCGCGCGTGACGCGTCAGATAGCTATCAGTATGTATTTAGTACGATTAGAGTGAGTACGGTGTCGACACATCACGACACGTAGTGACTCACAAATATTATTTGAGCTGTACTAAATATATGTAACGATACATCTCTAACGCATCATGATACAACACGACATTTAATTTTGGGAGTTCAAACAATTACACCTGCATTCTTATGAAAAACAAAGATCATATATTGGTGTCGATTCTGGCGTGATTCTCTAAACTTCAAACTAAATTTAACATCAGTCTTTCCCTTTCATTCTGTATAGAGAATGACAAAGATGCACTGTTGTAAAATTTAAGTTTAGCTTTAGAGAATCATGTCAGAATCGACACCATTATCAAATTCTATAGAAACTCTACGAGTTAATACGCACAGCTCTTGAGGTTTCTCATACAACGACTTGGCAACCTCTGAATAGTGCCATCTGTTGGCATGAGTTGATGATTTTGTTTGCTAGTTCCTTTCAATAGCGAGCAGGTATTAATTCAGCCAAATAAAACAACAGTCAAATTAAGAATGAGTAATTTTCTGTTTGTCTTAATTGTGTTTTTTTCCTTAAGCATCATTAATTTTATTTACATAAGCCTTAATTAACACATTGAAATACTTACCAAAAAACAATCTTATACAATCCTTACATATTAACATATTTTCTGTATTTCTTCTTATATTTCGACAAGAGACTACTCCTACTTTTTAGTCTCTTTTCATAAATCTGTATCATTTGGCGCAATTTCAAATTTTCCTCCAGTGGGCTGATAACAGTTAGTGTAAGAGAGGCTTCATTTTCCTTCTCTATCTCTGTATTTAATTTAATTTTCTTTGAACTACAACAACCAACATATTGAAAAAAATATTAGGTATAAGATTTACAGCAACATGTAGCTGGATGAGGATGGCAAGTAATCAGGCGGAATGGCGCAAGCATTGGAGGAGACCTACATTCAGTCAGCAGTAGATGGAATGTTGCTAAAAATATCACCTTGTTGCACATTCCACAAGACTATTTTCACATCGACTCTTTCTTTGGGTTCTTTAACATTACACAGATTCAAAGTTGGTTTTGAATTTGGTAGTAATCTGAAACAGAAAATATAGAATTAGAATTTATTTGATTTTTTTTAAGCATTTAACTGCTAGATGTTTAAATCTAAAGAAAAGTTTACTAGAAAAAAAATCCACGCGGACCCACATTGTGGGTTACCTACAATGCGAAGAGATGGCGCTGCCTTGCAGCTTAAGGCTAGGAAAATTTCGAATTCTAATAGGGCCGTGGTAGCATAATGGTCAGTGCATTCGCCCGGATAGCGAAGGATGCGGGTTCGAGTCCCGTCCGCTGCTGGTCCGCGTGGATTTGTTTCTAGTAAACTTTTCTTTAGAATTTATTTTTTTGCATTTGAATAGGGTACACTGGTGTCGATTCTAGCATGATTCTCTAAACCTAAACTTAAATTTGACAGCAGTATATCCTTGTCATTCTCTATACAGAATGAAAAGGAGAGACTGATCTTAAATTTAGTTTTAAGTTTAGAGAATCACGCCAGAATTGGCACCACTGTACACTGTATAGTCATTAAATTGTTATGTAAATGGGTTGGATTTAGAAATAAGCTTCCCCGTTCTGGGAAAACTGACACTGTGGGGGGGATTAGGAGGTTTTACTGAAGCTCCTGACATCGATTTTAGATCGATACCGGAGAGGTACTTACGTTTTTTTTTATTTTATTTTTTGAGTGAAACGAAACACATGTATTGAGAAGAAAAGTAAAACGACATGCAAAAAGCTCCCCACCCCCTCCCCTCCCACCTCCGTAAACCCCTAATGAAGAAGCTAATTTCTAAACTTTTACCGCGTAAATAAAAGTAACCTCTTTAAATCTCTAGGCATTCCAAAAAACGACTTCGAATCTCTCTGAAATTTATAATTCTTCCATCCATATACAGCACAAATTGCACCACGAACATAAGTATAAGGTGTTTGAGACATTTTAACAGTTTATTTCCCAATTATTACAATATAATTATTGTAAATCCAGTAATTGTAACACAACTCAACACAAAACACCATGCAAAACACATTACAAATACAAATCGTTCTCCTCCTACCACTTGGGGGCTAGTGTCACTTTGTTTGCAGAGTTCACCCAAAGCTGCACGTATTGCTCTGGTTCTTAGGGTGCGGCCAGAGTGCACTCAGATTCAGATTCTGAAAACAAGCGCGAGAAATAAACAGTGTAGTCGAAGGGTACGGCCAGAGTGCACTCCTGATTCAGATTCAGATTCAGACTCAGAAAACAAAGCGCGAGAAAAAGCAGGCAACCTGCTTAGACTACACTGTTTATTTCTCGCGCTTGTTTTCGAAATCTGAATCTGAGTCTGAATCTGAGTGCACTCTGGCCGCACCCTAAGTATTTGATATTATTAACCGCAATGCTTTATGAATTTTGTTTCCTTTGTCATATAATAGGAAAATATAAAAGGCTGTCACGTCAAATGTCAAGTTCCGCGCCAAATGCGAAAAACTGTCAAAGTTTTAACTCTCCCTAACCTAAATTGTTTATTGTGTTGTGTATTGTTTCCGGTCGGGATTGCTTGTATGAATTTCAGATTCATCGTCTACGACTTTGTTGAAAATGTCTACACCGTCAAAACGACCATCTTCCCGAGCGTCTTCAGACGCGGCCACCCCCTCGCGAAGAACCCGCTCCTCTCAGTCTCAACAACTTGTTGTTCCAGAAACTCCTCAAAGATCGACTGGCACACCATCTAAAGGTATTTTAGACATATCAATAATGTATCATTTAACTATTAAAATTTCTTCAAAATTCATTGTTTACAATAGCCTAAGTGTAAATAATCTTGATAACTTTTATTAGAGAGCTAGCTGCTAGCTATTATGATATATAGTAGACAATAAATGTAGAAAATATATGAGTAGACAATCAGAATTAGTTTTTAGAATCGTTATGTATGATTTTTATTATTTCATTTAAATGGATGTAGTCATCACCTGTACTGATAGCTAAAAATAAAGTCAATCAAAAATTTCCATCAGGTTTCCCTAATTTGTTATAATAATAATAGTAATGACTGGACATTGCCTAAACCTCATAAGAGCCGCCATCACAGAAGCAATTTATCTATCTATCCTGAGAAAATAAGTTAGGCAACTATGGCCTTAGTGCTTTACAATACCTATTTGTTTCCTACTTGACCCTGTTTGTTAATTGTATTTATTATATGCTTGGCTTAACAGAATGGTAAAGTCAATGTAACTATAATGAACAGACATCAATATAGAAAAGTACTGACCTAACTAGTTGTAAATACCTCTATATGAAATAATTTCAGATGGCACGCCTGGAACCCCTAGAACTCCCCGGCGTACACCGCGGACTCCCAGGGAAGCACCTGGTACCTCACCTGCTCGACCATTACCATCCAGTCCACTTGGTAATATTTGTATTTTTTCTGTATTATTGATATAACCTTTTAGTTCTAATTTGGGTATTACAGTATGTTACCACAGCATACCTTAAGAAGCAAGTGTTCCTCTTGTACAATAAAATATGAATGAAACTAAAGATGAATTTACTTATACTCAGACATACATATAAATGGCTAAAAGTTATTACTAATAGAGATATTAATAAAATTATTCTGTATTATTTAAATTATTTTCATTATTTGGTGATACAATTATCACACTTCTTATTTGCTAATGAAGTATCTAGGCTGGAAACAGTGCTCGACCAACAGTATGTCCTGACCTGCAGCACTGACCGTCGGTTGAGAAAATGCATTCAGTGCTACGCTGACGGCGAACGGCGACGCGTGTGTACAGTACAGTTCACAAGAAAATTATACCCTTTTGCTGTAAATGCATGCTATTTTTTGCGCAAACGAGGGAATAGAAGGCGCCGAAGATATTATGTACACCCAATACTTGTAGAACAGTTACTTGAAGGCAAATTCTGCAAACTATTTTTGAGATTGAAAGGAGCCGAGTAAAAGTTTTTTAATTATTTCAAGATGTCAATCAGAAGTGTCGATTAACTACAAGCAAGGTTACATGAATACATACTATATTACAATACTATATACTTTGAAACATTCCAATATGTTTCGAGTTTCTGTCCAACCTATTGAAACGGACAGACGAAGCCTCACTTCAGTAATAAGGCGTTCTGTATCAATATTTATTTTTGTTTTGAGTGTACGTACGCACGTATGGTCGGTCGCTCTGTCAGTGAAGCACTGTACGCATCCATACAATCTCATAATTCGTCAGTCGACCGACCGTACGCGCGTACCTAATCACGTGCGTACTATCAGTGTAGCTATGTGCGTATTCATAGACTTTCATAGATATAGCTAAGTCGACCGCCCGAGCACTGCTTCCAGCCTTAGTATTGATGAATTAGTCTCTCTCATCAGAAATAATATGTTACACTGGTAATTGGTTCCATGTTTTAAAAATCCTATAAAATGCTTGCAAGCGTTATTATATGACTGAGCCTTTGACAGTTTAAGGCGTTGGGTACTTATTTGTATTATATATTTGTCTTGCAGGTACGGATATAGATATGAGTTCACCTCTTAACTATGGCACACCTAGTTCCCTGAGTACTCCTCGGTCGTTGATGCGTGGAGCCATGACACCGGCGAGGCAAAGAGCTGACCTCAGAAGCCATCAATTGGCCCCCAACGTTCCCGCACCGACACCTACTAGACGAGTAAGTAGATATTGTACTATCATTTATGACTGCATTACTCAATTTGAGTTTGAAATCGAAAACGCCAAAATTCCCGGCATGCGGTCGAAGTCTGGAGGCATATGTAGTAATACTGCCTAAGCTTGGCGAAAGTTCTGTGTGTACTGACTAACAACTAATATTCATTTTCAAAATCAATTGGGCACTATTATTTACATAAGGTTATCTACACCTACTAGTCGAGTAAGTAGATATTGTACTATCATTTATGACTGCATTACTCAATTTGAGTTTGAAATCGAAAACGCCAAAATTCCCGGCATGCGGTCGAAGTCTGGAGGCATATGTAGTAATACTGCCTAAGCTTGGCGAAAGTTCTGTGTGTACTGACTAACAACTAATATTCATTTTCAAAATCAATTGGGCACTATTATTTACATAAAGGTTATCTATATTGATCTCAATACATTTACTTAAAGTGATATCAGGGCCAGTTTTTGACTGTGTCTGACGTCGGTCGCCGTCGACGGTCATTTTGAGGATTGCCGTTGCCGACGCGTCAAATTAGTATACTCTTGAACAAAGAGTGTTTTGGCTAAAAACTCCATTGTCGCTGTAATACTTCTTGAGGGTTGATATCATACATACATCGCCTTGCATCATATACTGCCCCGTGAAGAAAATCGTTTCATACTATTGATGACTTTCATTTGCTCAATGGCGCAAGTAGAGCGATTGTAGAAAAAGAGCAACTGTTGCAATAGCTCGTCTACCAAAAATATATTATCTCAAGCTCCTTCTTTTTGGTCGCAAGTCCTAAACACATTTGTTTGCACTGATCGCAAATAAAAAAGACAATGCTGTCTCTTGACTTATACCCCGCATTCGCGCTGCCACTAGCAGAGTTATGGTTACCATTGGCGTGCTCCCGCTGCCATCGATCCTCCAAAAGAAGGTTTCGTGCGTTAGTCTAGTTGGAAAGTAATATGATGCGCTGTATTTTTAGATCTGGCGCTCCGGGCCATTTAGGGTAGCTACACATAAGCTTGTCGACATTAGCTGGCACAGCTGGGCGGTTATATCGAAGACCTAGGTGTAGGTTTAAGGAGGCCCCCTTTAAGATGCGCATCAACGCTCACCTTCACTGCTCGAGTTGCCCGCCCTTCCTAGGCAAATTTGATAGGAGCCTGATAGTGCAGCCATAGTTACTCGTTCCAAAATTAAACTTATTGCAGTTCTCGACAGGCCTAGGTTTTTTAGAAGGTTATAGACATTGTGCTGGTATACCTCTCGCTCCTACTTCCACCGCATGTAAATTAACTAGATATTTGGTTGAAAATTGTTTAATCGCCACCTAAATTTAAAAATAGTACCTAGCTATACTTAACTTTTGTTAATTAATAATATTAATGTGATGGAAGTTGACATCAACACATGTTTTCAATTTTTGATGTCATCTTTCAATTGACGACACTGTATGAAACAAAACAGGGAGAAAAAAATAGCCCTTGCTGAGTTCCTTGCCGGTTCTTCTCAGTACAAGGTTTCCCGCCGTAGATTTACGAACCGATGGCGTAGCGTTTGACTTTCACAAGAGCTTGTAACAGCCTAGATTGAATAAATGAGTTTGAATTAATAATAGTAATCGTAAAATTCTCGTAGGTGGAAAAAAGACGCGGGATATTTAGTTGCTCGCCAAAAACGCTTGAACTAAATATCCCGCGTCTTTTTTCCACCTACGAGAATTTTCCGATATCGTCCTATTCTGGGGTGGTTGCAGTGCTGATCTGGAGTTAAGGGTTGATAATTAAATACTATAAGCAACGCTATTTTGCAGCAACTAATTAGCAACAAAATACGCCATAGTTTATGTTCTCTTATGACCTCTTTTTCACATTATCGTATTTAGAGGGTAGTGCGGGGGTTGATGTGGCAATAAGGTGATGCTGGGGGAATAATACAAATAATGTTGTCCTTAAGCAACTAATTAGCAACAAAATATCCAGCAGTTTTAAACATCTGCATGCGAATTCCAACCATCTACTGTTTCTAAGTGAGTAGAGGGGTTGGATCTGAGGTTAGGGGATGATTGTAGGATACTCCTATCTGCGTTTTTGGCGAGCAACTAATTAGCAACAAAACATCCAGCAGTTTTAAACATCTGCGTGCGAATTCCAACCATCTACTGTTTCTAAGTGAGTAGAGGGGTTGGATCTGAGGTTAGGGGATGATTGTAGAATACTCTTAATTGGGTTTTTGGCGAGCAACTAATTAGCAACTAAATATGCCGCGTCTATTTTTCACCTACGAGAATTTTCCGATATCGTCTTATTCTGGGGTGGTTGCAGGGATGATCTGGAGTTAAGGGTTGATAATAATTTTTTTTAAACAACGCTATTTTGCAGCAACTAATTAGCAACAAAATACGCCGTAATTTATATTCTCTGATGAGCTCTTTTTAATTTTATCGTATTTCGGGGGTAGTGTGGGTGCTGGTGCGGCAATTAGGGGGGGATAATACAAATAATGCTGTCCTATAGCAACTAATTAGCAACTAAATATGCCGTTTGCAGAACTACGATATCTTTACGGGAACCGAAGATACGGTATTGTGGTCTGCTAGGTTAAGACTTAATCTAGCAGATCGCTTGCATCTTTTACAGGTATTGAGCAACTAAATCGGGAATAGTGTAACTAATTAGCAACTAAATACCCAGTAGGTTAGATGTGCGCATTGCGACCATGGTCTACTAGTTTAATATACGACGCTGTCCCGCCCATTGCCACTTCAGCAGAGGAATCCTTCGGGCGACATAGGTTAATATAGGTCTCTTACGGATTTCTGGATTTCTTCTTTTCTCTATATCGCGTATGGAAATACCTAGCATAGCTCTCTCCATTGCTGGCTGTGTGACCTTAAGCCTTTTTAAGAGACCCGCAGTAAATGACCACCAATGTGATGACCTACGGAAGTGAAACCCTTCCGTAGCTCATCACTGGTAAAAGACTTATCTTGAGACACTGAGGTAATTTGGATGCGAAGGTTTTCCGTAACTTCGAACGCTACCCACCCGAGCTGGATACGACGAGCGATCTCTTTCTCAAAGTTGGACTTATCTTACTGGACTTTCTGTCTTTAAACTTAATGGTCGACAACTTTGAGTGTAGTAGTGTTCTCAATTTATAACTGGAGCGGGGTGCTTCATGGGCATTCGACATAATTTTCATATGATCCATGTTCATCTTAAGACCGACTCTTTCGGAAGCACTACTAAGATCTTCGAGCATCGTGTTAAGAGCATAAAAGTCGCGGCCATAAGAACTACATCATTGGCGAAACGAAGGTGTGATAAGTAATTGCTAATAATGTTGATGCCTCTTCCTTTCCACTCCAGAAGCTTAATAGTATACTCCAAGTTCAATGCACAGTTTTGGAGATAAAATGCCCGCAGCTGTGAACAGTTTCGGTAATAAAAAATAGTTACTGTAACGTTAAATATGTGTGACGTGAATGACGCATTGTTCTGAGCCACACGGACGCGGCGGTTACTAACTTTGTGATATTACGCACCTAGACAACCTTTCGTTTTTTTTTAATTATTTAGATTTACAGGGTTTATCTTATGTATGCTTCATTTCATGAAACAGACCTTTGTGAACTCATTAAATCCATGAAATATTAAATAAGAAGTAAGTTTAAGGCAAATGAAATGAGCATATTTTAACATTTTATTTATGCAGCAAGTTTTGAACACAACCCATTCACAATTTATCAATATTTAGCTTATTACATTTTATACCACAATTTCCATCTGAAGAGATCTTCAGTCGGTAGCTTCAACCATAACATAAGTAAATAGTAAACAATTGATATCATCATTGTAATTTTGAAATAAATTAGCGTTGATTTATTTGTATCGGTTGCATCCACAGTTTCCAACAAACTGAAGTTTTTACGAAATTCTTTTGAAGGTTGATTCAGACCCTCTTCTTTCTGAAAATAAATGAATATACTTTATTATGTTGCCTTAACAGCCTTCCCAGCTAGAGGCTTCCTCATGTGGCTTTTGGTCAGAAAGAGTCTTGACAAAACCGTACAGCTGATATGCATGAAGCATTTTCCACCCTCTTCTTAGCTTCTCCTGGGGGCCCATTCCCATTACAAAAAGAATCAAATTTACCAGCAAAGTCCTGGTACTAAAAGGCAGTCACGAACAAAAGATTTTGGCCACGACGAACTACTGTTTACAAGGAGCAGCTCTACAGTCCGGGTGACGTATACAACCGAACTATTGAGTTGAGACGGAAAAGTCTCGCCTGTTCGGTCAATCGGCCTACTGTCACAAGGGAAAAGATTGAGATAGTTGGCACAGTTATTAGCGTGTTCGGTCTGGGGTTCTGGAAGTTAAGCAACTTTCGCAATTTCCCGAAATAGGATGGATGAAGAAAAAATATTCTCGAACTCCTCCGTACATTAAACCGTTGACCTCAACTGCAGTCACCAATCAATACCGGGCCCATGTGGAGGGAGGGGTATGGTCGTTCTCCCTATTTCGTCTGTGCTTTGTGTAGCGAGGACATACCTATAAGCTGACAATGATGTCCATAAAAACTTACTTCCGTAAAGTCCACATTGTAAACCTGTGCCCTGCACAGAGGACATATCAAGAAGTTTGGTTTCTCCTTCACCCGCCAATAATCATCTAAACAATTCTCGCAGAACTTATGTCCGCATGTTAGCAACGCGGGCTTGAATATGGAGGACAGGCAGATACGACAACTGCTCAGCACTGAAGAGCTTTTCAAACATAGACTATTTGTACTCGCTTTATATTCCTTCTGTTTTGATGCCAGCATCAAGCACGCCGATTGAGACATTTTTTCGTATCACATTTCTGTAATTTTGCTTTCAATTTTTGTTAATTTTTTTCATTATTTGACAGCATTTTGAATGTGTCAAGAGAATATAAATCATCATCATAGTCATCTAGCTTCTTTACACGTTGCGATCGGTCATCGCGTAACTTTTGAAATCTGCGAAGTCAGTCATACCGAAATCCTTTGACCATGACTTCTTCATGAACTCCTTCAATCCTTTTTCATGGACAAAGGATTTCGCTACTAATAATGCACAAAGTTGTAGAATAGCATGGACCTGGACCTTAGATTTCACTTTGTTTACTTGGTCCCAAGATTTGGTCCAAATAATTGCAGATTTGAACATTTACAGTACTAGAGTAAGAACCCAAGACCACCAGACGTTTATGTTTTATGCTTTTAGCATTTAAAGTGTCTGGCACAAATTTTCTCTACAACATGCGTAGAAATCAGTCTCCAGACAGTAAGTGTACGGGATGTGTGTACGTAGAAGAAAAAGTTGATTTTTACAGAGATTTCGTTTATAGGCACACAAAACATATTTGTCTAATGAAATAGTGTATGGTGTTTATGAGCCACCGTTGAAACTTAGACTGATGCATCGCGTTCTAGATTCGACACACCAAACTAAAAATGCAATGCTGCAAAATAGAAAATGTGAAATAATTATATTTATATTGTGCGGTTTATTGAACCGTACAGTAAGTAAAGAAGTGAGTAAATTTTTTACGTGCCTGTGCCTGTACAAGTTAGCAACTATGCATGCGTTCATTGTACACACTTATACCACTCAATTATCTATATTTTGTCTATCAGAAAATAAGTATGATCTGGGGGCCAATCGCCTAACGGAATTGCTATGGGTATCGCTATCGCTTACAATTTAATGTTGTTTCTGACCGCCGAAGGTTTTCAAATACCTTACGCTCATTGTATTTAATATTGTTGTTACCAATACAAAAGAAAGAAAAGAGTGCGGTACATTTGAAAACCTTCGGCGCTTAGAAATAACAAAATGAAATCGTAAGCGATAGCCATAGCCATAGCAACCCCGTTAGCGAATGCCCCCCTGGCCGTCTTGGTATCTTGTACTATACCGCTATAGAGGCAAAGAGGTAGTTTATGGGCAGTACTTTAATGGTACGGTAGCTTGCTAAAATTTTATAATTTTACATATATTTACAAAATAATATTTTGACAAACTACTGAACGAACTACCGGGGAACCATGTAGAATGTATTTTATAAATTGAAGAAGATTACTTAAGCCTTCTCATCTCAATCTTAGGGAGAGAATGGTGCAGAGGATGTGCCATCCAGCGAGCCACAATTGGTGGTGTGGGGCACGGACGTGGCCATCGCCGAATGCCGTGAGAAGTTCATCAAGTTCATACAGAGATTCGTCGAACCGACCGCAGTTACCAACGACCCTTTGTACGAGCAGAAATTGGAAGAGGTAAGTTAAACGAATGCTTTTCTTCAAATCTTGTTAAAGCTTTTGTGCTCTCGTGCTAAACCTTAATTAGATTTAGAAGTATCTTTTACCTTACAAAACAGTTCAAGCTCAAAATATTTTCTAAATAACACGTCGGTTTCGTTCCGTTTTATTCTTGCAATAAGAACGCCAGCTGCATTCCTGACGTATAAGAGGAAAGGCACTTGTTGTCAGGAAAACCGATTAGGCACCTCGCGCACTAGAAGACCACGACCACGACCAGATTAACTAAAGTAACCATACTAACGTCGCGCACTTGGCCACACACCGGCCCGGCACGACTTGCCGTTGCGGCCAACTTACCTATAGTTTGCTATAAGCGCTCACGCACTAGATATGCGAGCGCGAATGTGGCCAGTCCGCGAATAACCATTCTTAGTGTCATGCAGACAGTTCGTCAGTGGACACGCTACTTATTGTTCCGCAACTTAATAAGAGTCCTTTATTTCTGCAATGAGTTTCAATACAGAGTTAATTAGTAATGAAATAAAGAAATGAGCAGCACTGTGGCAGCTTTATGGCCAATCGTGGACGTGGCCGTAAATTTAGCTGCAATTTAGCTGTATCATTTGCAACCAAGGTTGCAGCCACGGCCACGCCTGGTTGTAGCCGTCTAGTAAGCGAGGTGCCTTAGTGACTGTATACCCTTGGGTGTATCTTTATATATTACTTGCTCAGTGGGGGTGTATTTTAACATAAAATGTGTGTACTACTTTTAATTCATAATTTTTCTCTTTTTCAGATTCATACATTAGAAGAGCCGTTTTTAGATGTTGATTGTGATCATGTCAGAATTTTCGATCCTAAATTACACAGGCAACTGGTTTGCTACCCTCAAGAAGTGAGTTGTAATAATCATTCAATAAATTAAACATTGTGACATATTTAATAATTGTTATGCGTGAAAACATAAGAAATAAATATAATCGTTCAAATTTAAGCCTTTTGTGAATGCTGGTAAAGCTCAACGTCGTATGTTTCTTTTAGGTGGTGCCTGCATTTGATGCGGCAGTCAACGAATTATTCTTTGACAAATATCCAGCTGCAGTGTTAGAACATCAAATTCAAGTAAGGCCATTCAATGCTCCACAAAGGCACATGCGCGATTTGAATCCTGAAGGTAAATAATACTTGGTTTACGGAATGAGTTTTAGGAATGAGAGAATGAGCCTTAAAAAGACGGGGATGGAAAACCGTCAAACGAGAAAAAGGGCTGTCATTGACCGGAGTAACTCCAACAGTAGGTATACAGCCAATGACATAAAAGCTTAACTTTTGTTTTTGCTAGCAATGATATAATATATACAAATAGAGATAGATATGTCACTAGCGCGCGTAAGTTGTTGCAGATAAATTCAGGCTATTGTTGTAATTTTATTTAGTTGGCTAAAAGCAGCCAGCGAAACAAATGTAAAACTATGGTTCAAAGATAAATAAGAGGAGGAGGTATTCAAATAAATACCTGTACAAGTATTAAACATGTGACAGTAAAATAGGAATTATACTTATAATTTTTTAAACATTTAGCTGCTAGATGTTTGAGCATAAAGAAAATTTTACTAGAAAATTAATCCGGGTTCGAGTCCTGTCTACCGCCTGGTCCGCGTTGTTTTTTTATAAAGAATATTATTATTATTTATTGTTCCCTTGTCTTCTATAGACATCGACCAATTGGTGAGCATCTCCGGCATGGTGATTCGCACATCGGGCATAGTCCCAGAGATGAGGGAAGCTTTCTTCAAGTGTACGGTTTGCGGTGCCGGCGCCGCAAGCGAGTTGGAACGAGGCAGAGTGGCCGAACCGGCACATTGTTCCCATTGCAATACCGCCCATTGCTTCCAACTGATACATAACCGATCGCACTTCAGTGACAAACAACTCGTGAAGCTTCAGGAATCTCCCGGTGAGTCGTTTATCTACTGCATTAGTTTACAGCGAGTTGGAACGAGGCAGAGTCGCCGAACCGGTACGTTGTTCCCATTACAATACCGCCCATTGCTTCCAACTGATACACAACCGATCGCACTTCAGTGACAAACAACTCGTGAAGCTTCAGGAATCTCCTGGTGAGTCGTTTATCTACTGAATTAGTTTACAGCGAGTTGGAACGAGGCAGAGTCGTCGAACCGGCACGTTGTTCCGATTACAATACCGCCCATTGCATCCAACTGATACATAACCGATCGCACTTCAGTGACAAACAACTCGCGAAGCTTCAGGAATCTCCTGGTGAGTCGTGTGCCTCCTAGAATGGTTTCTAGCGAGTCAGTTTTAAAGAAGTTAAAATGCTTCCGATAAATGCGTAACCGATCGCACTTCAATGACAAACAACTCGTTAGTAATTATTTTTTATATTGTTACAAACTTTTATGATCACTAACTTTATAGTAAATAGTACTATCTTGCAACCCCCTCCCCCCGATATTTTTGCACCTTGCTGCACCACTCGGCACTTTGCTGCTCGGTGATTATGGCACTTACAATATTATTTATTATATTTATTTACTTTAACAGACGATATGCCAGCGGGTCGCACTCCAGCCACTGTAAGCGTGATGGCTCACGGGGCTTTAGTAGAAGGAGTAGGCGCGGGAGAGAGAGTCAGTGTAACGGGAGTGTTCCGCGCTGCCCCGGCCACTGTACACCCTAGGAAAGCTACATTGAAGGCATTACATAGGACCCATATCGATGCCTTGCACTACAAGAAGGTGCATAGCGATAGACTGCTGGAGACTGAAGAGGGGTGAGTTTTTGTAGTATACTAGTCTTAAAAACCGGAAGCGTTATTACGGTAATAAAAAGAAAATAACCTATTAGAATGATTTATAAAAAATCGTACACTTCGTCACAGCGTCCGCAGCAAAGTGAGTGCGTATGCTGTTTCTTCATCTCGCGCGTCGCCAGCGCCGAAGGCGTCGCGGCGTGCGGGGAATCCATTTTGGCGTGAGCCACTGCTAGGGTTGCCAACTCTCGAAAGGACCAACCCGGGAGAATTGTATATTTAAGAAATTAATATGGGGAAGGGGGGGGGGTCTGACTGAAAGAAAATCAATCATTAATTTATAAATTTATATTTATTTTGTTTAAAAATTGTCGACTCAGTTGTGTCAGCAGCTAATATTTGTCGATTTTTCACCACAAAATCATAAAAGCTTTTACATGAAAAATCGAAGTTTGTTAGTAACTCTGCTTTTACTAAAGAAATACCCATTCTACTTTTTTATTTTTCTCAAATTACTTATTAGGTAGCTCCGGTTTTACTGAATGACTTATCTAATTAGACTGAGAACAAGAAACAAACGTGCGACATACTCGGCAAGCCGCTGGGTGAAGTAACGCGTCGAGACGAACAGGTTTAGACCGGCAGCGGAGCGGCGCGAGATGTTGTGGCCGCACAGCGAGTAAATAGCGATATCTGCATTTAAGTTTTAGAAAAACCGGAGAAATTATTGCTCTCCAGGAGGTTAACTATTATTACCGGAGTCTCCCGGGCAATCCGGGAGGGTTGGGAACCCTAGTCACTGCGCATACTGCGGGCGCGCACCTCTTTCACAAACGGAGCGGTCGTGTAGTCTATTACCCCCTCTCCACGTTTTCACACGTCGCCCTCGGCGCGGTCAAGCCCACCGTGTGAGACCCACGAGGGAGGCCCAGTGAGCGACCTGCGAGCGGGCGACGCACTTAGCGTGAGGGGGTAGGTTCTTGCTCGGAGCTAGTAGGCGAACTTTTCGGCCTGCCCGAACTTTTTGACAAAGTCCGCGAGCAGGCTAAAAAGCAGGCGGGTCGTCTCTTCTTCGTCGGTTGCGCGCCTCGCATTTGAGCGCGGAGCACGCGCTGTGGTTAGCGGGGTGCGCGCCCTTGCAATTCGCGCAAGTTGAGTGGCGGAACCCCTGACAGCGGTGACACTGCGCGGGGGTCTTCCTCCCTCTCCAGGCCTCGATCTGGATCCCGGTCATGCTCAGGTCACTCACCGAGTAGATGGCCGGGATGGTGTCAGGTGTCCTTCGTATGGCTGGGTAGTAGACGCATCCTTGGCGGTCTACGCGCGCCCGGATCTGCTTCGCGTATTCGACAGCGTAGCCTTATTTATAAAACATTTTTTTTCTACTAAACTTTTCTTTACATTTAAACATCTAGCAGTTAAATGCTTAAAAAACATAACTATAATTGCTATTTCTTCTATTAAATGTTTAATACTTGTAAAGGTATTCTTTTGACATTGAGGGTTACCTACAATGCCAAGAGATGGCCTGCTTTGCAGCCTAAGGCTAGAGAAAAATCGACACGGCCGTCAGGCGCTCGGTAGTATAATGGTCAGTATAATCACCCGGCTAGCGAAGGGTGCGGGCTCGTCTGCTGCCAGGTCCGCGTGGATTTTTTTTCTAGTAAACTTTTCTTTAGGGAGAATTATTTTTAAGGCTCATTCTATTTCTTTTTGATTTCCAACAAAGATGGATCGATCTGTTAAAAGGATTGAGCCTTAATTTGAATTAAAAATGTTTGTGCAAGTGGCTCTTAGTATTTACGAAAATCCTATCTTTTGGTCACAGTAAAGAGCACCGCTTTCCCCCTGAACGCGTGGAGTTATTCAAGGCCTTGTCTACTCAATCTGATTGCTACGAGCGTCTAGCGCGTGCCATAGCACCCTCCATATATGAAAACCTGGATATCAAGAAGGGGGTGTTACTACAACTGCTAGGGGGCACTAAGAAAAACTTTAATGCTGCCGGCAGAACACATTTCAGGTGAGAAGAAAACTATTTTTTTGCTATGTTATTGATAATAACATTGATACTTATAGGATAATGTAGATGCTGAATCGCCAAGATTTTTTATCATATAAAATTTAAGACAATATCGTGTTTTTATTCTGGCAACAATGTAGCCGTTTCTTTTTTTAGCCCCTAAATGAATTTCGATCTCTTATTTGATCAATTAAAACCTAATATTTTTTCATGGTCCTTCGAGCTGGATGTGAAACGAATTTACTAAATATCAAATATTTATTCAAGTAATGCTGGCACTTTACTTGGCTATTCTTATTTGCTATTTGTAAACAACAACAGTCTTACCTTATCATGTCATAGTCTGTCCTTATCATGCTTTAAGAAGAATGACAAGGACAGACTGATGTCAAGTTTACAAATAACAAACACAAATAGCCAAGTGAACTGCCGGCATAATGTTTTTATTTTCATAACTACAGTTATACAGCAGTGATCACACTAATATTATTAAGGCTAAAGTTTGTGAGTGTATATGTTTGTTACTTCTTCACGTCTAAACGGTTGGAGTGATTTTAATAAAATTTGATATGCAGTTAGCTAAAACCCTGGCCATATATACACACAGGCTGCGTTTACTGCGGGAAAATATCGCTAATAAGGCACGGGTTACACCGCGGGGCACAGCTAGTGATTCATAAAGACTACACTATCCCAACTAATATATTATTAACGATAGTGAGTTTGTTTGTTACGCTTTCACGCCTAAACCACTGAACGGATTTAGACGAAATTTGGTACGCATATAGTTTATGGCTTGGATTGAGGCATAGGTAACTTTTTATTCCGGAAAAGTGTTAGTTTCCTGAGGGATTTAAAAAAATAAGGTTAACGCGGACGAAGTCGCGGGCTTTCTCTAGTGTATTATATTTAGTTTGCTGGATTTCTAAGTCTTTCTGTCTGTTTCTAGTGCAATTGAATTCATAAGCGTGAATCATTGTCAGGTCTGAGATAAACATTCTCCTGTGTGGCGACCCTGGTACCAGTAAGTCCCAGCTTCTCCGCTGGGTGTACGATCTTGTCCCGCGGGCCCAGTACACATCGGGCCGTGGCTCGTCCGCAGTCGGCCTCACCGCGTACGTCACTAAAGACCCGGACACGAGGCAACTGGTGTTACAGACGTAAGTTATTTTATAGTTTACTTCTTTTTTAATCCTGGTACTAGTAAGACCTAGCTTCTCTGGTGGGTGTACGATCAGGAGGCCTACTAAAATTCAACGAAAAACGAAATTTCGATCGAAACTTCGCACTTTTTTTACCATGTTTCTGGTTCGTTTTTAATTGAAATAATATTCGTCGGCGAAATATAGATTGACGTGTGGATTTGTCTAATCCTACTCAAAGAAAGCTTCAATTTGATAGTTGATCGTTCAAATTAAGTATAACCTTAAATTGACGAAATTAAATTTCTTTTAACTTCGCTATCGAAAAGGTGCCGCTAGTTTAACCCCCTAAGTCAAGCGTGCCTAAAGAAGTTTCTTTTCAAAAATGTGCGCGCACACTGCTTTCTTGTTTATATCCTCCACTCAACTCGCGTTCTCCCCGCCCGTACACACTTTATGTAACGCGTAACGTGTCAAGTCAAGCGTGCGTAAAGAAGTTTAACTTCAAAAGTTAGCGAATAGGCTGGCCCAGCGCGGGCCCAGTACACGTCGGGCCGTGGCTCGTCCGCAATCGGCCTCACTGCATACGTCACTAAAGACCCGGACACGAGGCAACTGGTGTTATAGACGTGAGTTATTGAATATTTTACTTCCTTATTTACCTTGCACTAGTAAGTCTCAGCTGCTCCGCTAGATGTACGATCTGTAGGCCTATTCGCCAACTGCTTTTGACAGATGGAAGTGATAATCGCGGAGGTATTTAGTGATCCACCACTGTTTTATTAAAACGCCACTAAGATACTTGTTCTGAAAAGCATCGATGGATACCATTAATTATCTCTTTCGTTACACACTGTAAATGTCAAAAAAAACGAGTGTGCTTATGACCACACGACTGAAGTAAAACTTCTTTAGCAATGTATATATACATACTTGGGGGGTAAGCAGGCTAATGAGTTGCGCGTTGTGAAAAATGTGTTCTGCGAGGCGAACGGGAGTTGAGTGGGGGGGAATAAGATATGAGCAAGAGAAAGCAGTGCGCGCGCACATTTTCTTTGAAATGTGTTTTTTTTTGTGGGTGTATTAATATTATATTGTTAGGTGTCAGGTTCAAGTTCCAAATTATAATGTCAGTTCCACCTTACGCCTAACTGCTAAGGCTCATATTCGCACCGCATCATTGTGGGTACTTTGGGTCTCGCGAGCAATGTACACATCGATTGACGGCCGCGACGTTCTACAATCTAGATCTAATATATCAAATTCTCGTGTCACGTTTTGCGTAATTGAACTACTCCGAAACGGCTCGACCGATTTTCGTGAAATTATATATGCATATTCAGTAGGTCTGGGAATCGGATATCTGTTTTTCATCCGCCTAAATGTTAAGGGTGGTCCACCCTTAAATATTGTTTTTTTTGGATAGTTTTTTTCTTCTGATACATCATACAAAAATACATACTACCTTAAATTTTCACCCTTCTATCACCAACCCCTATTTTTTTTATGGCGGTACGGAGTTCGTTGGGTCAGCTAGTAAATACATATTATATAAACTAATAATGTAGTGCATGATTTTACATTTAATAGCGTCATTATTTGTTCCTAGTGGTGCGTTGGTCCTTGCCGATAACGGCATATGCTGCATCGACGAGTTCGACAAAATGAACGACTCCACTCGCAGCGTGTTACACGAGGTATGTATTTTTTCCGCCTCCTTCTGCGAGATAACGTTCTCGCAGAAAATCTAGACGAGCCCTGGGCAGCCCGATCGTTTCGTCTTTCTCACACTTAATACACTGTTAATTGTGTGATACTGCCTAATTCCATCCAGTCCATTCACTATGGCAACCCGTTTTACAAAACAAACAGCTAACGTCTTCTTATTATAATTTTGTAGTATCTCTTACCTGTTTTCTTACTGAACAATTGTTCTGTCATTTTGGTTATGTTCAGATGCCTGTTCAATGTGAATAAAACAACAACATGTTTGTGAATGTAATGCATATTTATTTATTTTTTATGCTTTTATAATATTGTTAAGTTTGCACACTGTTAATATTGACACAAATGCATGCCGTGGCAGCCTATAATTAAGATACCACTGCTTGGGGTCCGCTTGCAGTATTTATGCGGGCTATTTAAAACTTTACGGCTTTAGAGATTTCGCCAAGTTAATCTATGGTTAAACTTCTTTATCCAAAAGTAGGCTCTAACTATCACAAAAAATGGCTTATAGTTCCGTGGGTAGCGCGCCCCGATCGGGGCGTGCGGTGTTTGACCGTGCGATGTATTTTTCGAGCGCGCCCCGATCGGGGCATGTGGTCTTATTTGAACTAACCCGTGAGTTTTCTCAAAAAATAATGAAGGTTTACTTCGTATTTTGATATTGAATTAAATAGAATTACTATCAAAAACTTTCATAAAACTAATCTACCATCATTGAACTACTGAAATATGTATATATTTTTATAATTAGTTCATTAATAATTATTTTAGAAGACTCGAAACATCACCCGTAAAATGCAATATATACTAGTGCAAATCTAACTACGCGCCGATCAGTATGGCAGCGGCGCAATTGTGTAAAAGGGCTCTTAAATTATCACTTATACACTATTTTTATACTATACTATGTCTTGATATTCTTGTGGGTTGTCCTTAAATAACTAAATAAATTATTTGTATGGATCAGGTGATGGAGCAACAGACCCTTTCGATCGCCAAAGCTGGCATCATCTGCCAACTAAACGCGCGTACTTCGATCCTGGCGGCCGCCAATCCAGCCGAGTCTCAGTGGAACAAGAACAAGACCATAGTAGAGAACGTACAGCTGCCTCATACGCTTATGTCCAGGTTGATAACAATTATTATACTACTTTACTATATTTCGGAGAAGGTCGATGGCGCAAGTGGTTAGCGCGTTCGGCTGCGATTAGGTTTACCATCCGTCCAGATTAGTCCGTACTTTGTCCGGATCTTTAAACTGTCTGAATTATTTAATTATATTTATTATCTATAATATAAAAATGAATCGCCGAATGTGTTGCTATCCGCAAATCTCGAGAACAGCTAAACCGATTTCTATAATTATTTTTTTAGAATATTCCTTGAAGTACGAGCATGGTTCTTACGCAGAGAAAATAAAAAAATTGCCTGAAAATGTCCAAAAACAACACTTTTCTATACTCCCATACAAACGATTCGTAATATTACTTAAAAGTCAATTTGAACTTATATACCATACCATGAATTTCAAATGTTATTGAAGTGGACTCGGGAAGGCAAAACAATTGAGTGATGTGATATCAATAGAAGTTTGGAAAAGGCAAATATACCATTTTAAGTTTTTTTTTATAAGTATATGAGGAGTCATTTTAGTCTACACTACAGCTCTACACCGAGGCGAATAGAGGCCACTAGTGAATAATAGAAGTACATACTGATTTAAATACCATACCATTGTAACTAAGTGAGTAATGATACCATTTTGTGACTAAAGAGTCCGAACTGTTTGGACTTTTGACTGGACCCTAGCTGCGATAGTTAAAGTTAAGCAACTTTCGAAATGGTCGGTCATTGGATGGGTGACCAAAAATTTACCGTCTCGAGCTCTTGCGTGCTTCGGAAGGCACGATAAGCTGTTGGTCTCGGCAGCATCTGCAGTCGTTAAGACCCACCAATCCGCACTGGGCCCGCGTGATGGGTCATCACCCAATCTCCCTTTTCCATCCATGTGGAAGACCTGTGCCTCAGCAGTGGGGAGGTTAATAGTCTGATGATGAATATCGATTAAACTCGTATTCCAGATTCGATCTAATATTCTTAGTGCTGGACCCTCAAGACGAAGTGTTTGACCGCCGCCTGGCGTCGCATCTTGTCTCTTTATACTACAAGGACCCCGTCGATTCACAGGAGGATCAGGATCTTGTGGTGAGTTGTTCTTACCGACTTCAATTTTTTTTTCCATTGTTCTGTTCTACAACTTTTGTCTGGATTTGTGATTAACTTCTTCCTTCTAATTATCAGGGGGGCAATCCATTGACTCCTCCACCACGTGTCTGTTTGCAAGGCTGTTCTGTCCATCGATGAGGCTAAGGGGCGCCCTCCGCCAAAGTCTCTTGAAACAGTCGTCAATGCTAATGAGGAAATGATGCCATATCATTAGGGTGTTATTTGAGGCGTGAACTATAACGTTTGACTACTTCTTCTATCTGAATTTAAATGGGTTTTTCTACTTGTGTTTTTTTTTTAATTATACAATAAAAAATTTCACGTCTTTTCTACATCCAACTAATCCACCACAAATATAAAAATAGCCAGATGGCCGGCTCCCGTCATCCTCGAAATTAATAACCTGAATTTACCGCTATTATTTTTGACTGCACGTGTAGCGAAGAAATTCTGCTTATAAAATTCTACTTTAAGTTAAGGCGTGGCGTTGGAATGGTGGGGATGGAAAACTGCGTCAATAAAAATTGATGTGAAAATGTTATACAGGGTGCAAAAAATCCTATGACAAAGACTTAAACTACGCATTCTGTACACCCAAACAAGTAATCTTACAAAATATTATACGTGGGAATCATATTTATTTTTAAATTAAAATAAATACATTTTTTCCAGTACGGAATGTATATATGCGCTATACATTGCGTACTGGAAAAAAAACGCTACGCAAAGAATGTGCCTCTGTGTATGTATGTGCGTGTGTGTAAATGCGTCTATAAAAAAGTTAATGAACAACGTTTTGAAAATATTAATGTAAAAATCTTGAAAAAAATATTGTGTACCTTCAATATTTCCATAACCATAAATTTCCTAGGTATGGACCATACCAAAAGAAAAAAAACCAGAAGAAAAAAATTATCGTCATGATGTGGAGAATATGTGGCCTTCGACTTCGTTAAAGGATTTTTTACATCCTGTATAACGTATATTTTGTTTCAGGATATGGCCCTGATGAGAGATTACATAGCGTTTGCCAAGGAGCATGTGCAGCCGGTACTGAGCGAAGCGGCGCAGCAGAGACTGATCGATGCCTACGTAGATATGAGGTAAAACTTTTTAAAGTAATTTTCTCTAGCCTTAGGCTGCAAGGCAATCTCATCTCTTGGCATTGTAGGTAACCCACAATGTGAAATTAATACTTTTACAAGTATTAAACATTTAAAAGAAGAAATTGCAATTATAGTTATTTAATTTTTTAAGTATTTAACTGCTAGATGTTTAAATCTAAAGAAAAGATGTACCATAATGGTTAGTGAATTCGCCCGGTTAGCGAAGGGTGCGGGTTCGAGTCCCGTTTGCTGCCTGGTCCGTGAGGCATTTTGGCTAGTAATATTTTCTTTAGATTTACTAGAATACTTTATTCACTCTTATCTCATGCACATACACCTCGACATTATAAAATAGTAATTAAATTCATCATCAACAGCCCATCATAGTCCACTGCTGGACATAGGCCTCTCCAAATGCACGCCACTCAGATCGATCGTAATTAAATTAAACATTATTTATTTACAGGCGAGTAGGCAGTGGAAGAGGCCAGATATCTGCTTACCCGCGTCAGTTAGAATCTCTCATACGGTTAGCGGAAGCTCACGCCAGGATGAGACTCAGTCCTACAGTACAACTGATTGATGTGGATGAAGCCGCCAGGTAAACTATCATTCCTGTACTTGTAGATTATTGTTGTGTATGAAAAACACTAGGGTCTTACGTATAAAAAACAATTAGATTCCATTCGATGGGCTCGCACTTTGTACTCGTTCCTTAATCAAGTTAAGCGTCATTTCCTATCCTTACTTTGAACATACCGCTTTCCTTTGTTTTTTTAATTTATTTGTTTCTTTTTTTGTTTTAAATATAAATATGCATCTTATTATAATTACCTTTTTATTTTATTTTATAATATTACTTTTACACCCTTCCCCCTTTTTTGTTCTTATATACTTATTGCATTTTCCATCATGGGTTGCCTGGAAGAGATTACTATTAAGCAATAAGGCCGCCCATTGTATTATGTCTCTCTGTCAGTGTATTTTTACTTTTATTTCCTTTGTGGTATTATACAATAAAGAATATTATTATTAGATTCCCAATAGCCTAACAAAAGTGCATCAAAAAAGTCCGAGCGGCGTTATACATCAACTTATACAGATAATATTAAAACATGTTTTCAAATTAATACTTTAAGTCGTGGCAGTAACGTTCAATGTCAATTGTATACTAGCAAGAATCTTAAAACCAGACTTTTTAAAAATTACGTACAATAGATGAATGTACGTATTTTTCCTTCCGACACTTATTAAGCGCGATTGCGAATGTACTTGTTTTTATACATCAACTAGCGGCGCCCCGCGGTGTTACCCGCGGTATATTAGGGATATTTTCCCGCAGTAAAACGTAGCCTATGTTTTAATCCAGGGTGTCAGCTTACCCCATACCAATTTTTATTAAAATCGCTCCAGTCCTTTTTTTTATTTAGACCTGAAAAAGTAACAAACACACACACTCACAAACTTTCGCCTTTATAAAATTAGTATGATTACTTTACGGCTATAATTGCTCTCTTTGTAAATTATTCATGTGTATGAAAAACACTAGTGTCTTACAGTTTACGACCGCTCCCAGAAAAGTGAATTAAGTTTTAAGTGTGATCTCTTTCTTTGCAATGATATTAAAATAAGACGTTAATGTGGTTTTAAATGACATTTAATTTACGCAACACACAGTGGAGCAATAAAAATCGGACAAGTGCGAGCCGGACTCGCGTTCCGTACAAATTTATAGGAACACAACATATACAGTCGTATCACTTTTTAACGTTATTTTAGAAGTGTGATTTTTCACAGCTTCAAAGAACCGTACACCTGAGTATATAGATTAAATTTCAACTCGATACCTCCACGCGTTCCCGAGGTGAAGGTTCTTAACAGGCCGTGGTTGGACGTTTTATTATAAATGAGTTTTCTTACATCAACAATGTTTCGCATTTGGGTTTCGAATTGGCAATATGCTCACTGGCGCCACCTGGTGTTCGATCTGCGAACCTGTCCAGATGGCAGATATGTGGGTACCGCGAATATTGTTATGCGCGGGTACTCAAACAGTAATAACGGTCGTTGGCTCGTCATTTTCAACAGCCCCCTCTGCTGTTACAGGCTTGGTTCCGAACGGCCGTGTACACATATACACAGTCAGGTCATAAGTATTGTCACGCAGTAAAAACTTTTCTTTTAGAATGCTGGCCACAAAAAAGTTTATTGAATTCGAATTTCGAATTGTTCATGAAAATAAAAATGTATACTTTTTAGAATTTTACTCATTTTTAAATATGGAGTGGACGCTTAAAGAATACCAGTTATTGCGTTGCATCGTTGCGGTTACGCGCCAATTCAAATTTTTGACATACTGAAAAATTTGAATATAACCAAAAGATTCCTTTATCGTACCATCAAACGATACAATGAAGACTAGTGTAGATGACAGGTCAAGAAGTGGTCGCCCTCGGTCTGTTAGGACTCCCATTGATAAAAGCTGTGAAGGCGCGAATTCAAAGAAATCCCAAACGTAAGCAGAAACTGTTAGCCCTTCAGATGAGGTTAAGCAGAACCACGGTGAAAAGGGTGTTAAATGAAGACTTACGGCTTCGGGCATATCGAAGAAAAACAGGATATCGGATGAAAAAAATTCTACCGCAGAAGTGAGCTACAACAAACAAAATAAAATGGTGTACGCACACAGTAGTGAAGAAGCGAGCAACCGTATTCCGCGTGTCCAACGAGGTCATTTTCCATCCTCGCTCATAGTATGGTTGCGAGTTTCTTATTGGGGCTTAACAGAGGTACATTTTTGTGAGAAAGGTGTAAAAACGAATGCAGTTGTGTATCAAAATACAGTCCTGACGAACCTTGTGGAACCTGTTTCTCATACCATGTTCAATGGTATGAGAAACAGGTTCAACAGGCACTGGGTATTCCAACAAGATTCGGCGCCAGCTCATAGAGTGAAGAGCACACAAGACTGGCTGGCGGCGCGTGAAATCGATTTCAACCGGCACGGAGACTGGCCCTCCTCCAGTCCAGATTTGAGCCCGTTAGATTACAAGATATGGCAACACTTGGAGGAAAAGGCGTGCTCAAAGCCTCATCCCAATTTGGAGTCACTCAAGACATCCTTGATTAAGGCAGCCGCCGATATTGATATGGACCTCGTTCGTGCTGCGATAGACGACTGGCCGCGCAGATTGAAGGCCTGCATTCAAAATCACGGAGGTCATTTTGAATAAACTTTATTGTCATAACAATCTCTGTTTTGTTAAGTTCATTTTGGTATATAAATGGTTACATAATGAATAAACTTGTTTCAATTATTTTATATTAAACATGTGACAGAATTTATG
Organism: Chilo suppressalis; assembly: GCA_902850365.2. Classification (NCBI taxonomy): domain Eukaryota; kingdom Metazoa; phylum Arthropoda; class Insecta; order Lepidoptera; family Crambidae; genus Chilo; species Chilo suppressalis. The sequence goes on along the minus strand of OU963912.1, from coordinate 6,541,246 downwards.
ACCTGACTAGGTATAAACACGTATCGCTTATTTCCGCTGAAATCGTGTAGAAAATTCTTCAACCGCTTATCCAAAGGACGAAGGAAGGAGCTGCTTGCTTATCTGTGCCTACGCTTGCAAGCACAGATAAGGAGACATACAGGTGAGTCGTTGGTGGCATTGCGCCTTATCGGACTTTCACTTTTTGCATTGTTGATGTTTCTTTTTGTGTTCAACCAGCAATCCGCCGTAAATATATTTAATACTCATTGTGAAACCCGCCCAGTGGTTAGGCTATTTACACGCCTTACCAGGCAGACTGACAACAAAGTGATCTTTCAAAGTGAAAGAAAAAACAGAACACATTTAAGGGTCTGTTTTTTTCTTTAAAGATACGGAACCCTAGAAACGAGGGCTACATCGACACTACCGTTTTCACGTCATCTTCATTTACCTCCTAGAAAATTCGGATCTAAAGTTAGTTTTAGATGATGTTTTCCGAGTGCGGTCGTTTTGATTATTGTTTTATCATTAGGTTGCACCGCGAAGCCCTAAAGCAATCCGCTACGGATCCAGCATCGGGCCGCATCGACGTAGGCATCCTCACGACAGGCCTGGGGGCTGCGGCCCGCCGTCGCCGCGCCGACCTGGTGGCAGCCCTGCGTGACGTCACCGCTCCCCTCCCTAAACCACACACTATAACCCACGCCAAGCTGCTGCAGGAGATCAACGCTAAATCACAGCTGGTAAGTTCATCATCATCATCATCAGCCTATTAATGTCCCCACTGCTGGGGCACTGACCTTCCCTGTGGATGGAACCAACCACGAGGACCCAGTGCAGATTGGTGGTTGCTAACGACTGTAGATGTAGTCGGGACCAAGGGCTAAACGTGCCTTCTGAAGCACGGAGGAGCTCGAGATGATAAATTTATGGTCACTCATCCAATGGCCGACCACTGCGAAAGTTGCTTAACTTCAACGACCGCAGCCGAACGCGCTAACCACTTGCGCCATTGAGCTCCACTGGCTGGTAAGTTCCTATACTATTTTTCGGATTCAGCATGGGGCCGCATCGCAGTCATCCTCACGACAGGCCTGGGGACCGCCTTGCGTGACTACACCACTCCCCTTCCTAAACCACACACTATAACCCACGCCAAGCTGCTGCATGAGATCAACGCTTGATCACAACTGGTAAGTTTCTATACTATTGGCCCGCCGACCTGGTGGCAGCCCTGCGTGACGTCACCGCTCCCCTCCCTAAAACACACTATAACCCACGCCAAGCTGCTGCAGGAGATCAACGCTAGATCACAGCTGGTAAGTTCCTGTACTATTTGTCGGATCCAGCATCGTAGGCATCCTCAGGACAGGCCTGGGGGACGCCCTGCGTGACGTCACCGTCATTCTGGATAATAATATACTTGTTTGGGCATAGAATTGGAGTCGAATCTTCTTCAATAAAGCTCGGTGATTTTCGTATTTCCCTTTACGTAATCGATGGTGTTAATTTAACAGTTCAACACATATGATATTTAGCAAGTCATTACTAGTACAGTCATTATATACATTTAAAAGTGAAAATGAACCGAGAAAGCCAAATTTTGGATATCACGTGGGGGGTGGCTAGAAAAGCTTAAGTTCAAATTGTCGACCAAAATAACCTTGTGCAATTTCCGCCATCTTGAAAAAACCCTTAAATTCAGTTTTTTCATCATAACTCGATTCCCCGTTGACATACGAAATTTTTTATAGAATACTTTTTTGTTGCTCTTCTTGCAATCTACAAATAAGGTCCCATGCATTTTTCACGTATCGATCGTCGTTTTCGAGATATCGATCAAAAATAACAAAAAATTTTTTTTTTCGCTATTTACTTTTTTCTGGTGAAAGATGTCGAAAAATGTTTAAAATAAAACTTGTAGAGCGTGTCCAGACCTACAAATTCGTTTTTTTATTTTTCATTTCCGACAAAAATTACGACCTCTAGCGCGCCACAAAGTCAGAGAATGCCCGGTTTTCATTTAGCCGCTCGCTCGGTTGTATCCACACGTCAAAATGGATGGAAAATGGTTCAGGGAATTATTGCAATACAAAAAAAAAATCATAAACCAGCCAAATTAGAAATCAAATACATGAAAATTGATGAAATAATTTTTATGCAGCAAACATAATGATTACAAGTGGTAATTTTTTTCACACGTTTTTCGTCGTTTGGATGGTCCTGGCTGTTCAAGTTCCTCCTCCGTAGACTCTTCGAGTCGTGAAACCTCTTCAATCGCAGGAAATGATGTTGTGACGGTCGAAAAATCGTAATCATCGTCATCGTCGTGATCGTCGTTGAATAAAATTTTGACTCTGGCGACATTGTCACATTTCTGTCCACTGCAGTGCAGGCAAATAACGGAGCAATGGATTCCTGCTTTCCTGCAGCCATAAAAGGAAATAGCGAAAAAAAAAATTCTCCCCAAATTTTTGATATTTTTGATTGATATCTCGAAAACGACGATCGATACGTGAAAAATGCATTGGACCTTAATTGTAGATCGCGAGAAGAGCAACAAAAAAGTATTCTATAAAAATTTTCGTATCTCAACGGGGAACCGAGTTATGATGAAAAAACTGAATTTAAGGGTTTTTTCAAGATGGCGGAAATTGCACAAGGTTATTTTGGTCGACAATTTGAACTTAAGCTTTTCTTGCCATCCCCCACGTAATATCCAAAATTTGGCTTTCTCGGTTCATTTTCATTTATTTCCCGATTTTTCCGACGTAATGACTGGACTATACGGTATTGCTGGTAAGGCAGTTGTGTGAATAAGTACACGAGCGACATCTATGGCGAATCCTCGAAGCACGTGGTGGTTTGGGTTTGGAATAGACAGCTATTGACGTTATGTACGAGGCGCGCTACATATTAAATCCAATAGGTGGCGCCACCCGTTGAATAATTGCAACCTTTTGTTACGATTTTGTACGTTCCATTTTCATATATATATGGGGCTTATGCGAGCGAGAATAATACTTATTTAAGTACATATTTATTCTATCCGTTGCCCTAGCATCCTATAACAAAAGCCTAACAGTGCTTACTTTGGAGCTAGGCTAATTGGTGTGAGTGTAGGAAGTATTTATTTATTTCTTAATATGTTTTTCCCCAGACGGTGACAAGAGAGCAACTGGACGAAGCTCTACGCGACCTGCAAGATGAAGGGAAGGTGGTTGTCGTGAGTCACACCCACGTACGAGTCTGTTGATACCGCCTATATTATACAATGATAATGTTTGATTCCGATAATCTCTTAGTTCGTAAGATTCTGATTATGTTATGTCCAATAAAGGTGTTATATTTTTTATGTTTATTTATTTTGATGTTAAACATCCTCTTGAAGCAAATTTGAGCTAATGACAGCAAGATGACTGAAAATGTATTAAACTTTGTGAGTCACATGGCTATTCGTCAATTCAGAAGCGCATTGAAACAGAAACATAGCATATTCACCCTTATCTCCGCAGCATAATGCACATGTTCCTTCTGAGCTGATAATCAGCGGAATCCTTCTTTCTATTTCGGAAGGAATATGCACGTCACTTAATGTATTTTAAAGCACAGTGTGACCTAAACCCGCACTTTACGTACGCTTTTCCGTGACCTAAGTTGTCTATTTCTGCACGGTGTGTAAATGAATTGACCAACTTCACTCATGTAGAAAAAATAAAAGGAAACACATTTAAATGTCATTTGGAGCTTAAAAACTCACAGCAAACAAATGACAAATTAGCGATAGGTTAGGGATTTTCAGTGACAGCCAAAACAAGGAGAAACGGTTAGCTATTATTTATTCCGCGAGAATTGTATCTTTGTTTAATATATTGTTATGCCAATCAAGGAATAAACGTTCATGGATACATTGAAATTCTATTTTGTTGTGATGATATTTGATTTTTTCCTTTTGAAATATACTTTCAAAATGGTAATCTGAACCGGAATTCTTTCTTTTCAGAGTTTGACTTGCAGTCTGTATTGCAATTCTTTGTGATTGCAATACATGAATTTTACTTTCAAAACACTAATCGCATCCCCGAACCCCCCCTCTTGCCCGCGTCCGGGGCGGGTTTATGTCACACTTGCTATAAAATAGTATACGATACTTGTGGCCTAAGTTGTCTATTACTGCACGGCGATTAGCACCCTCGCAAGTTTCTGAAATTCGCTTCGATGTGCTTCGGCTGCGCTAGCAGGAATCCAAATTTGTGGAAATTTGCTGCAAGTAAAGCGGAATGAGCTCAACAGCCATTTTTTAAGCTTACGAAATTGAGTTCTGTGGAGCCATCTTAGAGAAGTACCTACTATAAATACGATAATCTTATTTCTTTTATTTTAATAAAAAATAATTGAAGCGGAAGAAAACAACGGCATGTAATAAATAGCTTTTATTCAAATCTTAGTTAACTTAGTGCATCAAAAAATCAAACATTAAAACAACGATCATTATCCGTCAAATCATTTTGTAATACAATATAACCTCATGAATACATACTTAATTGATGGGGAAACGTTTGGGGTCGCAATGACCAGAATATAATGTAGTGTGTGTTTATAATAGCTCTAATACTGTTTAAATATAAGAAATTTATGTTTTAAAATACCGCATTGAATTTGTGTCTAGTATTATGGCAATGTAACTAAGACTCTAACAAGGCACTTGAAATATATAACATAACTTTCGGCATAAATATAAAACCATATTTTCAATACTAAACTCGCTAATACGCCAAGCGATATGAACATTATTACGTTAATAATTATTTTTATCATAACTTTAATAGCATATATTTGTTATTTCAACAGTATATCATTAAAAAACCTCTTCAATATAATATCATCGGTGGTTTTAGTGATGCTTCATGTCTTTGTCAATAATTGTACACTAAAATGGCAGTTTCGTTTTATGAATAAGTCTTATGGAGAAAAGGGCAATAAGTATATAGATTACATGGACAAGTATCATATAAATCTTTCAAAACGCAATTATAGGTAAACCGCTTAACTGAGACCTCGCCTGATGCAGGGTATGGGATCGTGAGAGGTGAGAGGTGCGGGCGGCGGGCACTGATTAATTTGAAAACAATTAAACTATATTATTTTCATCATTATTAATATACACCAATCAACACTAGAATTTTCCAGGTCGTTGAAGTAAAAAGGTAACATACTATTAAGACTACCATGGATGTAAAAACACCCGGATTCAATTATTGAAGTAAAGAACATATGGAGCTATATCTGAGCTTCTATAATTTGTATGTTGCTGCTCTGGTTCTTTTGGTACATGAAGAACTACGGTACAATTGGAAACAACATTGACAAGAATGTGCCTGCCACCCGCACCTTTCTCGGTCCCCGTTTTCGTCCTCTCCCACTCTCTTTACAACGCAAGCGAGGACTCAGTTAAGCGGTCTACCTATAGTGACAAATCGAAGAAAATCACAATGGAAGTGACATCATAACTAGACTATTTCTTAGTGAAAGAAAATAAAATGGTTAGAATCTGGGAATATTGCAAAACTAAAATTATAAAAGGAATCATCTATAATCATAGTCCATAAATTATACAAAACCTTACAAATACTTTAATAAAAAATCGCTAAAGTAATATATAACTAATAAGCATTAACGATATTATATATTTATGAAAAATTAACAAATAACCTACAAAATATCTTAACTATTTGGTGCATGAAAATGGTTACTAACCTAGATTTCAACCAGTTTTGAATTAGGGCAACCGCCGCCAAGCAACAAAACAAATCAATGTAATAATTATTCAATTTATTTGGGCGCTTGTCAAAATGTAATACATTCATCACAAGAAAACAAAACAACAAATCACTATGTTAAATTATTCTATTAAAATAAACATTTGTTTGAAACTGTGCTTATACTGCATACACAACAACAGTACAAAGAACGTTGACGGAAACAAAACTGCTTTTGTGTCAATATGCGACAGCAGCGTATCGGATTCATACATCATGATTAGAAACACATATTTAACGTTTTTTGAAGAGGAGTGTATTGACATCCTAATAAGATATCGTACCACTTAACAATGCAGTCGAATCCATTAAGAAAACTTCATCGCTTTTATTTACCAAGTAACAAAGTGGCAATTAGGGCCGATTCGCACCGGAATAGCAGCGACCCACGCGCTGCGCATTTTCAGTGTGAAATATTTTTAAACTTTATCTACATAGTTAATAATAGTTTATGCTACTGTCATGTAAGAAGCCGTTTTAATACTTAAATTATATGCAGTTGCATACCCTACTTTATCTTCACTAATAGGAACAATTGAAATTAAACAATGTAACAAAATAGTATTTTGCGAATCTTTTCTGAAATGCCGAAAACAAAAAACGATCGGCTGAAAATGTTATGGGAGGTGCGAGAAATTAATTTCGAATGCGTGCGCCTATTTTTTTACATTTAGCCTAATACCATAGCCTAATAAATTAAAAAATAAGTTTACTATAATGATTAAGTTATTTTACGATACAAATTAAAAATAAAACTCATTGCAGTACTGCTAACTGCAATGAGTTTTATTTTTAATTTTATGCATGTGCGTTTATAAAGTACGTCTTTATAAAACCATCTTTGATTTCATAATTCGAATATTTCGACATGAGTGTAAATAGAAGAACGAAGAAAGAAGAATAAAAGTTCCAAGAAATCGCCCGGCCAGGCGCGATGTCATCCGCTCACGACGCCACGGGACCTCTTTAATTAAGATTTATTGATTAAGCCTCGATGACACTGGGGCTAGTTAACAAGCTGCTAGCGAACTAGCTGGCTTGTAAACTTGCTATGAAAATAATGTTTTATTGACCAAAAAGAATCAGTACAATTTGATTTCGTAACAACAACTTAGATTGTACCAAAAGTCGGTAGATAAAGTTTAGAAATATTTCACACTAGTCTACTTAGGTGATCTCCCGAGGTCTTCCGTTATCATATAAAAGTGTTTCTTCATAAGTTGAAGTTTAAATACTTTATTGGTTTGATTAAAATCATGTCAGTATTCGTAATTATAATAAATTATTCCTATAAAAATGAGCCCCTTCTTAAATAACGTACATATATAGTGCTACCGACTTATCTGTAGAATGAGCGATGGCGCCACTGTCGAAAAGTGTTGCCAGTTTGTACAAAAATAAACAACTCCAGCCTTTTTTAATACTTCTTACTAGATGATCAAATATTAAACACATGCATTTTTACTATTTTTTTTAATGTTCACTGTATTAATATTTAGTAAAATTACGTATCAATTAAAAATAGTTTGTTTTATTTAACATTACTTTTGAAAGGAGACCTGGATATTTTTTTTCCAAAGAAAAATATTACTTAGGTTGACATAATAAACTTTTGCGACATGTAGTGGATTTTAGCAAGTTATTTTTCTCATATCTGGCGGAGTTATTGAGATGGCCTGGAGACTTAAAATTTATTATTTATTAATTGTAAAACAACAACCTAAAAAAACAAACAGATCAAAATGGCGTCAGTAGTTCCGCTTTTTGCCGTTCTGCAGATAAGTTGATGTCACTGTACAGTTAGCATGCTGCTAACTGTACAGTCATTTTTTACTGCACCAAACCGAATTCAAGTTACAAAGCAGTCCAAGAAATTTGAATTTAACTTCAAATGCTTATAATTGTACATAAACTCAGTCTAGTAGGTACCCCGAAAATTTTACTATCATACAATGCTCTAATGAAGCGTGCCTGTATTTGAAAAGTTAGATATATATCACATATGTATAGATAATTAACTATTATTATAGAAGAGAACGGTATAAGCCTTCTGAAGTTCTAAGTGTAGTTTCACTATTGCTGTAAGAGTTGATGAAGTTATCTGCCGTTATATTGGAATTAAGGTCGCACCCTGAAATGTCACTTAAATTAAAGTTTGTTTAAACTTGAAGTTTTCATTTTGCGACAACGATAAAATAAGACAAAACGTCACTTTGATTAAATTGACGTTTCTGAGTGCGGCCGTCAGTTCTTGAGCTTGAGATATACAATATAACGGCAATTTATCACTCATCTTTCAGGATAATTAGACACCTGTTTTTATTCATGCATTTATTTATTCTAGACATACTGTAGTGGTTTGATGTATTTTGTAGTGATGTTAAGCTCCCATTTTATTGATTCGAAAATCGATAAAATTATATTGAAAAATGTCTCGATAGTCCTCGTCATAAAAAAATCGTGGAACCAATGAAATGGGCGCTAACATGACAGACTCGTTGAATTCGGTAACAAACTCAAGAGGTTATTTTAGGATGCTTAGCATGTGCATTGTTCATCAAAAAAGAAGCTCCATTTAAAAATTACCCATAACAATAAGAAGAATAAATCTCCGCCTGAGATTTAGATCTTACAATTTCCTCCCTTGTTTGGGAGAGTTCAAGCGATTATTGTCTTAAAGCCAAGTTATTCGTATTCCATTAGGACTGGAACCGCGTGGATTTTCAATTCCTATATAAATCATTTTCGTCTTTATTGCCGTCGTTGAGAAGTATCGTGTAGGCTTAGGTTTTGTGGTGTTTGTAGAACATTTTTCGATAACTATCACCGTCCCGTTATTCATAACTATTAGCCTTACCACAAAAAGATAGTTGAGCGTTAAGAACAAAATGTCATACAGAATTTGTGGTTTTAAATGGTATCAAACTTTTTTGTGGAACAGCCATTAGTTTTCATACACATGAAATGTCGAGACAGTTACGCCCTTTTTAAGGGATGTGGTCTAGAAACTAAAATGGACCAAGGATCCTGAAAAGTGCCTAAGACGTACGTATTAAGTAAAAATTTGAATAATACGACCTATCTATCCTGTGTTAAAGCTTTTATAAACTATAAGCGTGACGCTCACAAAGATAACTTCTCATTGGACGGCAACATTATTTTCTATGCTCTCATTGGTCAATATCAAGAGGCAGGCGTTGAGTTAGTGGCAGATGTTGTATCACTAACATTATTTCTTTCTGTAGCTTTCATTTCTTTAGTAGTTGTTTCTACTGCGTTCTCGGTAGATGTCGCTATGGCGTCGCGCGGATCGTACTCGTCTGCGCGCGAGCAAGCTTCTAGCACAAACTTGTTGAAGAGGTCTGGTTTGTCTAAATACAAATGGTGGCCGGCTCCGTTGATCACCTGTTTAAAATGATAGTGTGAGTTCAAGTCCTCTAATTTAACGGTTTTTTTTAATGTGAAAAGAAGCTAGCAATGTTCCGGAACCAAATCAAATATATATTTATTTTCCATCACAACAGAGATTCATAGTTTGTCTTGTTTTGCAATTTAATGTTGTGGCTCCTCTATTGGTGATGAACTGGTGCCTGAAATAGGTTTCAGCAATAGAAACGTATGCTACGGGTCACCAGGCCCAATCACAGATAGCAAGACTTCTACGGTGGATACAATACCATCGGACAGTTCAAATGTATACATTGTTGTTTCAACAGCATTGAATAGAAGAAACAATAATAATAATAACAATAAGCATAAGAAAAGCTATTCTATCTAATAGGAAGCTAAAACATTATCCAGTTTCTAAAAATAATAACCAAAAGCTGCGTGTATGTGCGACTTCGTTCGTTATGTGTATGTTACATGTATGCAGTATAGTGTATATCTATGTGTGTGTGTGTGTGAGTGTGTGTGTGTGAGAGAGAGAGTATGTGCAGTCGTGTGTGAATGTAGCAGAGGCGAAATTAAAATCTTACGTGATAACTACGAATATCATCATATTTGCAACCTGCCTATATACCTTAGAGAGCTTAATAAGAATAACACTAGCCCGATGCCTAACCCTAATTGTTACATTACTAACGAGCTTTGGAAGCCTAACTCGCTGTTGAGTTATAAAAAAAAATGTTTTATTTCTATGATCTTTACCATGCATCTGGTTACTTAGATAAAGGTAGGCTCTTTTTTTTAAGTGTAAAGACACCTGTACCAAAAAGAAACCACTCTTTCATAGCATGAGTTACATTATGGTAAAGTCATTCATTTTATTATGATTAATATATTATAGTGTGAGTTACACCACAGAGCTAGTTAAAGTTAAATTTTACTAAGAATTTACATAGCAATATACTTTAAAATAAGTTGGTGCAACTCACGCTAATCAAAGCACTTCAAAATTACACAAGAATACAATTTAAACTTACTCAGCGGGGTTTTTGTGCATGTGTGTGTGTGTTTGTACATATAGACATATATATATATACATATAAACTAGTGATCGGATAATCGGATGCATACTTAGCTACTGTTGAGATGTTGATCTTTTTTATCGAAAAAAACCCGCGATTCCGGGAATTTCTAATTTAACTATATACTCCGTGAGATTTTACAAACCCATTTTGAAACTAACGACAGTTGCCCTGTACGAATAATATAAAAATATTGTGTAAGTTGTCCCTAATGAATAAATAAATTTATATTCATTCGACCTCCGTGGCCGAGTGGTTTGTACGCCGGGTTTCATGGTGTCGCCGGCCCGAGAGGTCCTGGGTTCAAATTCCGGTGGGGGCAGATGTTTGTGTGATAAATACGAGTATTGGTACTCCAGTCATGAATGTTTAATATGTACTTTGGGGCTAGGCTAATTGGTGTGAGTGTTGGAACTATTTACTTATTTATGTTTTCTTATTAACCACAGTACCATTTCTCATATATACACTTTACCGATCGAATGGGAAATTTAACTTTAAGTAAAACAACATCTGATTAGTTATGCGATCCCGAAATCCCAGGATTCAATTTTTAATAAAAATATCCTAAGAATAAATTATAATATGTTAGCCAAAAAATCACTTTAGGTAAATATGCATGCGATTATCCGATCTCCGGTCATAACATTTTAAGCAAGTTGTGGCTAGTTAAATAACTTTCGGTAAAATAATCTACGGTATCACTAATTATCTCTTATCTATTAGACAAGTCCGTCCGTCTGTGGTGCTGTTTCAGCGGCCAAACCATAAGAGATAGATAAAGAGAATATTTAAGTTATAAGTTAAGAATAGTCTGATAAGACTACAAACCAGATTTGAGTAACGTAGCACTTCCGGTTTTCGAGAAAGCAGGTTTTGGTGAACATTTGGTTCACTGGTTTGCTAGTGTATTATTATCTTAGTATCCTATAACACAATCCTTACAGGGCTTACTTATTTGTGTGTGTATTATGCTGCGGTTCCACTTCAGCGCAGAACAGGAGGCCTACTAATTAAACGAAATTTCGACAGTAACTTGGCACTTTTCTTACTATGTTTCTGATTTCTTGATGTGTAACATCTTTCCTTTCGCTTTCGCGCTATTTGTTTGAGTGATTTCGTGTAGTGGGCGGAAGTGTGTAACAGGAAGTTTGGGAAGCGCGCGCTATTTGATTTGATTTTAGAACATAATGTTCAAATGGCTTATTCCTTTTGTAGTAGGTTTTATTTCTTTTTTTACTAATATAAGGTGAGGTTTCAAATGTTACACATCATACGCGACTACTGTAAGCCTCGCTCATTTTTTTTTAAATTATAATAATATTCGTCGTCGGAATATAGACGAAGGTGTAAATTTTCTAAGCCTACTTAACGAAAGCTTCTATTTCATAGTTTATCGTTCAAATTGAATATAATCTTAAATTGACGAAATTAAATTTCATTTGAACTTCGTTATCGAAAGTTCGTTTCGGAGAAAGAGAGTAGACTGGACCCCTGTTCTGAACCAGCAACATTTGTTCCAGCAAATTAGTGGTAGCTTAAATCTCCGATACCACCTAGGTTGACTGGAAGAGGTCTCTTTTAGAGGTAAGTCCACCTTTGCTTACTACTTAGCTTACGTTGTATACTTGTTTTTTTTATACAATAGAGAATATAAGAAATGGAATGCTCAGAGCAATCGTTCGATCGCCGTTGCGTTGTTCCATTGTCGATTGAGCAAGAGAGCATTCGTTCACCGAGTCCAGTCAAACATCGGTGAACGAACTCTTTCGATCGCTCTGATGTTTCCATTTATTATTATTTATTATTGTTGATCGCTCGCTCAGCAATGTTCTGAGCACGAACTGGAATTAGAATTGTTTATTATTATTTTTAAAGAGAGAGAGAGAGGAGATCGATAGCGTATTCGGCTGCGATCGTTGAAGTTAAGCAACTTTCGTAGTGGTCGGTCATTGGATGGGTGACCAAAAATTTACTATCTCGAGCTCCTCCGTGCTTCGGAAGGCACGTTAAGCCGGTGGTCCCGGCCACATCTGCAGTCGTTAGCACCCACCCATCCGCACTGGGCCCGCGTGGAGGGTCATAGCCCAATCACCCTATTCCTTCCATAGGGAAGGCCTCTGCCCTAACAGTGGGGTCATTATTAGGCTGATGATGATGATGATTATTAAAGATGAATTTACCAACCTGTATAATGTCCCTATTCCATCTATAGGGAAGGCCTCTGCCCTAACAGTGGGGTCATTATTAGGCTGATAATGATGTTGATTATTAAAGATGAATTTACCAACCTGGACGTAAGTTTTGTTCGATCGCCGCTGCTCAGAAAACACCTGTTCCGTGCAATTCTCGACCCAGGAGCGGGCACCGTATAAGACAGTGACTGGGATAGCCTTATCCAATTTGTCGATCCGCCTCACCATGGGGTTCTTCGCCCATCCCAATGTGTCCATTAGGGAGTGGAATGCGCTTTCACCGCTGGAAACAAAAATTATAATAACCGCATTGCTATATAGTAATTAAATTAAATATTTGTGCAACAGGTTAGAATACCTATCTATACATATAATAAAATGGTAGGAAAGTCAAAACTGTACATTGTATTTAAAAAAGAATGGAAAATCCAAAAGTGCACGCCTCACATTCACGAAACAGAAACCCAATAAATAAATTCCATTGAATTTCATTAATATCTTTAAAACGGTTATCAGATATCAATTCAAAAGGATTTATTTCAATTAATTGCGTATATTTTTCTAAAACGTGCAGACAAACAAGTGCACACACCAACGGACAGCAGTACTAATAATTTTTTAACTACATTTTTTTGTTATTTAAACTACAAAAATAAATGAAAAAATACGCTGACTTTATAATTTAATATGTCTAGTTTTCAATCACAAACCCTTTTTATTGATTTAGTGTTTAATAAATCGTCTTTTAATTGAAAATGCAGGCGTCTGGCAGCTGAATATGAATAGATGATCTACTCCGCTTATAATTGAGGAGCTCGATGGCGCCCAAGGTGACCCAAAATCTTCAATCTCGAGTTCCTCCGTGCTTCGGAAGGCACGTTATGCCGTTGGTCCCAGCTGCATCTAGTCGCTAGCACCCGCCAATCCGCGCTGGGCCCGCGTGGTGGTTGATGGCCCAATCTCCCTATTCCATCCATAGGGAAAGCCCAGCAATGGGGAGATTAATAGGCTGATGATGATAATGTACTCCGCGTGCCCGTGTCCACTTCGCGCAGATGCGCAGTTCATTTCCTGGAACTTCCTGGACTGAACATAGAACTTGCTTATGGGTTTGCACCACGTTCAAGGAAGGAATAGATCACAGGTATCTCATCTACAAACCTAAAACTTTCCGTATGTTCGTAGGACCGACTGGTCGTTTATATACTCCGGTAAAACCGTGTCAGCATCACGTACATAGTTGGCAAACTTTCTAGACAGATAAGGGGGCCAATCGCCTAACGGGATTGCTATGGCTTTCGCTTTAGCTTAAATTTCATTTTGTTATTTATAACTGCCGAAGGTTTTCCAATGCTCCGCGCTCTTTTTTATTCTTTTGTATTGTTAACAACAATATGAAAGAAAATGAGCGTAAGGTATTTGAAAACCTTTAGCGGTCAGAAATAACGAACAAAAATGGTAAGCTATAGCAATTCCGTTAGGCGATTGATCTGCAGAATGTGTCTTGTTCAGAACCCACAAAACCTAATACTTGTCTGGCTGCTGGCTTGTCTTGTCTGGCAGCTGGCTGACTACGTAGATGGTCTCAAACACAGGAAATTCTTACCTAGGCGCCTGCGAGTTGCACTGGTCTAATATATACTCCGGTATAACTGTATCCGCGTCGAGAACATAGTTGGCAAACTTCCTGGGCAGATCTTGCTGACGAGCTTAACATGATAGATCCAGATGCTGTAGGAGCATACCTCTAATACTTCTAATATGCTCGAAGGACCTCAGAGATCGACAAAACGACAAGTGAAACGAAATTATGGTATTCTCACCTAGGCGTCTGCGAGTTGCACTGGTATATATACTCCGGTATAACTGCGTCGCGAACATAGTTGGCAAACTTCCTGGACAGATCTGATCGTGCCTTGCTGACGAGCTTAACATGATAGATCCAGATGCTGTAGGAGCATACCTCTAATACTTCTAATATGCACGAAGGACACAGTGATCGCCAAAAGGAAATGATGGTATTCTCACCTAGGCGTCTGCGAGTTGCACTGGTATATATACTCCGGTATGACCGTATCCGAGTCTGGTACGTAATTAGCGAATTTCCTAGACAGATCTGGCCGTGTCTTGCTAACAAGCCATTTGCCAGCGGGTCCGGCCGCGCGGACAGCCCACAGCGGGTTTAAAGGCTGAAGGACCATCGCCAGTCCACGCACCCATAGACCTAGCTGGTACTTCTCGTAAGGATTCTGAGGTTTCTCGGGGAAACCCCACGCGTCAGCCAAGACTAGGTGACGTACTCTGTCAAGAGAATGGTAGTAATAAAATATATGAAATTAATTAAATATAACGTTCTACTTTTGAGGAGCTCGATGGCGCAGGTGATAAGCGCGTTCAGCTGCGATCTTTGAAGTTAAGCAACTTTCGCAGTTGTCGGTTATTGGATGGGTGACCAAAAATTTTCTATCTCGAGTTCCTCCGTGCTTCGGAAGGCACGTTAAGCCGTTGGTCCCGGCTGCATCTGCAGTCGTTAGCACCCGCCAATCAGCCCTTAGCCCTCGTGGTCCACCCACAATCTCCCTATTCCATCCTTAGGGAAGGCCTGTACACCAGCAGTGGGGGCATTAATAGGCTGATGATGATGATGACGTTCTACTTTTATTCTAAGTTCTTAATAAGTGTGCAAAGTTTCAATTCTATTTGACGTTTTGTATTTAGTGAAAATCACGTCCATAAATTCAATTACATACAGGTGAAGCTAATAAAAACATATTTAAAATGTACTATTGTTTTTACTTCTAGAAGATTTTTTAGCTCGTATTACTCACCTTTCCGGGTACCTCATGGCGTAGGCGGTGGCGATGTACCCTCCCAGGCTGTGGCCGAGTAGGATCATCTGATTAATGTTAAGTTCCCGCCGCCACTCCTCTACCGACTCCACCCACTGGGACTCCACTTTCTCGGCATTGCTGGCGAACTTAGGACGCGAGCTGCGACCGAAACCTGATACAAGAAAATAAAGAACATAAATAACAAATGTTCTGTTTTATCTATAACTAGTGGCTCGCTTCGCTTCGGTGTAGAGCTGTAGTGTAGACTAAAATGACTCTTCATATAATTATGAAAAAAAAAACTGAAAAGGGTATATTTGCCTTTTCCAAACTTCTATTGACATCACGTCACTCAATTGTTTTGTCTTCCCGGAACCTCTCCACTAACATTTGAAAGGACAATGGCGAAATATTTGTTGAAGTAAATCTTTAGCGTCTATAGATGTTATTATCAGAAAAGTTAATAAAATAATCTCAAAAGATTTATTAAACAATTGAGGAGGGTTGTCTAAGTCTGGAATCAAACACTTGAAAAAGGGAGACACAATTGACTATTTATTTATTTTTTTATTGTGGCTTGGCTTCAAGGCTTTTGAGCCATTTATTTTAAGTGATTTTAGTGATGAAATCAACTTTATATATGTTGTTCGTATGTTTTGCATAGCTTTACGCTTAAACTGTATTTAATTATCTCTCAAAAATATCGGGAAACATTATTTTTTAATATTATACTGAAACCGGAATAAAAAATCTCCACAATACAAAAACAGTATGGCGCCAATTCTAACGCAAAAAACTATAAGTGTCACTGTCATGCTTGTCATCCAATTGTTGTTGTTATTTTTATCATTATCGTTGCTTGTGCTTGTGCATAAGTGCATGCGTTTCCAAAGATATATTTGTAAATCGGCGTATTGTGTTTTTTCTGAGATTTGATGTGACTTGGACTGCATTTGCACAACCGAAATATTTCCCTGCGACTGTTGAGTAGTGCTTGCCTAAGACTTCCGAATCTGATATTTTGGACGACTTCTTGCTGTGGATTTTGGACATGATTCTGTCCCATACTGCGGATTTTATTTCATTGTATCCTAAGATTGTATCTACTATCTACGATATTGTGATCAAAGATGTGGGATAAAAAATATATAAAAAGTGTTTCATATTTAATTAATATCCCATTAGTACACTATTAGAAATTATCAAAGGATTTCTACAATACAATACAAAACTTTTTATTTTTTTCATACTTTATTATTGCTGTGGGCATTTCAAATTGTTAAGTACTTCTTACAGCACAGACATTGTATTCGATCTCAATAACCCATGTCTGTTAAGTATTATTAAGTATTTTGACGCGGTTGGTCAGTACCTACGCCCACTGATCATACATTATAAAATACATTTTTTTGTCACTAATCTACGGGACCGGTATACTTCTTAGTTCCGTTCCACGTACTTTTTTATTTTGATATAAAAATACTCTTGAAAATACTTTTCTATTTCTTTTTTATATTACTTGTTATGACATAACCTCCAAAACTTCAAAGTAGAATATCTATAAATCCAGACTTCCTGTAATAAAAGAAATAAGACGAATCAAATCTAGAATCTAAACTCTATCATTTAATATGCAATTCATATATAGACGCAAAAAAAAATTTCAACAAAAATTTGTATGGGAGTTCGCCATTGTCCTTTATGGTATGGTATTAAAGTTCAAATTGACTTTAAGTATTATTACGAATCGTTTGTATGGGAGTATAGAAAAGTGTTGTTTTTGGACTTTTTCTGGCATTTTTTAAATTTTTCTCTGCGTAAGAACCATCCTCGTCCTTCAAGGAATATTTTAAAAAAGAATTATCGAAATCGGTTCAGCTGTTCTCGAAATTTGCGCTTAGCAACACATTCAGCGATTCATTTTTGAAGTTATACTTCTTTAGGCGCGTTATGAAAAAATGATGAGAGTGAAATTTTAAGATGCGCGCGCATCACTGTAACACAAAATTTTAACAGCATGAAGTTGGTCGCTTTAACGACCAACTTCATGCGTTACTTTTGTGTTTACCGCACATTAAGAAAATCTACCAACAAAATAGAAATAGAATCTCTATTTAGTGGGTGCTAACGACTGCATTGTGAAGGCCTATCAAAAGTATTTATTAATCTGGAACAACGGAACCAAAGCGCGATTCAGGAGACTACAGCGCCATCTCTTGACCATTGGTGTAGTAGAACCAAAAACCACATCTTTATTTTTTGTAATAAAGTAACAGTTATAGGTATTCATATTTATAATATTTATCCACATGTTTCTAGTTTGTATATTTGGAATACGTGTTTGAGTTTCATACAAGTGCAAATCACATATGTTCTAATAAATTATATTCAGTAGCGATTTTAATTGAATATTTTGATTATTTATTTATTTTTTCAAATTAAAACTGAACTTTATTGACTGTGTCCTTTTCCAGACTTTTTATTAATTATTTGCATGCAATTAAAAACTAATTATAAACGATGCCAAAGAAGGATAACTTCTCACGCGCCTACATAAGTACACGCACCCATTTTTTTATATTATAGAGGATACCACATGACATGAATAAAAAGGGCGCAGAGGCAGAGCTTTATCCAGTGCGTTTTTTATATTAAAAGGATGGTAAACAAGCATATTGTCTGCCTGATGCTAAGCGGCCCATATTGCCACATCGCTCGCAGGAACCCTGAAAGCCTAGAGAAGCTGATGGCCAGGTCGACGAGAAGATCACGCGGTCGGTCCCCTACCCGCTGGTCAGACCTAGTAAAGTCGCTCACTAGCCTATCAATAACCAAGGCTATAAAGACCGCCGAGGACACGTTGACTGCATGAAGCGTGCCTTCTTTAATTAGTGATAAGACCGCCTTTACCCACCATAGTTTACTATCTGTTTTTGTAAGCCCTTTCATTGTGAATACGTGAGTGTGAGTAGTAAAGCGTATATCAATTTATCTACTTTTACATAAACAAATAAAGCCTATTAAGCCTGCCTGTACATCAGTGCATTCGCCCGCTAGCTTGTTCGCTGGTTGCTTCGATTCCAGCCTTGATACCTGCCCCCCTAAACATGAGCACCGCGATATGATATTTATCGCGTTTTTATCACGCTCAATTGTCAAATTACTATGGAGTTTGACAGTTAGACGCGATAAAACACGTGATATAATGTAAATCGTGGTGCTCATGCTACGGGGACGGTCCCCGAAAAAAGACTTGAATATCGGGCAGATATTCAAGTCTTTTTTTTACAATTTACGCAAATGCTCAAATTCTTTGTATATAATGTTGTTTTAATAGACATTAGGAATGTCCTGACGTTGACATAGCTCGGGTCTAAGATTCTCTTTGGGGACAACAAGTTACCGACGGACAATAGTTGCAGAACTTATGAGTAATTGGTGTTACTGTAAAACAATCTTATAGTAACCATATTAGGCTGCAAGTAACTACATACTATTGTATGGTTCAAAATCACGTGAGCCTTGACGCAACGCACAAAAATCCGTTCAAAAAACAAATCATTAATTCTAGCTAGAAGATCAATTAATTACCTAAGTAACACTTACACATTCTATTAAAATAAAATCGATTGTAAAACATTAATCCAGCATGTAATTAGTTTTAGGAATTATATATTATAGAAATTAAGTTAAGTCATTATAGTGAGGCGATCCATTGTGGTCAATTAATTGTATTACTATTTTAACTATCCACGTTGTTTAAATACGGCCAGACGACGCGGTCAGTTGCTTTCTGTTGTGAGTGATGACGTAATTCTTAAAATTTAATGTAAAAGTGACTTTGCCGATATATAGATGACTAATTTGCTAATCTTGACATGAAGGTTCTTTGTTATCTTTTATAGTCAATAATATTCCGTTTAATGATTGCGTTGAGTTAATGTTATACTTTGGTACTTAAGTTCTTATGAATGAAATAAAGCGGATATCAAACGTAAGTGTCGCCGTACACGGGCCACCGACCACAACCACAAAACGCCGCCACCGGCATATTTCTTGTAGTTTTCATACATTTTATATGGACTCGCTACACACGGTACGCCGGTAGCCGACACACGCTACAAATAGTCGTTGCTCGCTTCTTGTGGCCCGCACCGGCCACTTAATGCGCCGATACAAAACGCCGCCACACGTCACTCGCGCGATTCCCCACCCCTCTCTCCCTTACCTTAGTCGGCCGCTGTCGCGCGCTTCAGCCACTTTAGTAGCCGCTTCTAGTTTCTCGTGGCGGCGTTTGTGGCTGTGGCATGTGGCCCGTGTGCGGCCACACTAAGTGTTACAATTGTTCAATCTTTGAAGACACAGTGGACATAGTTCACTTAACTTAAATCTGAATTCGACAGTAATCTTTGCTTTTCAGTCTATATACGTATCCCTACGATTAGTATACTCACCATGGAATCGTGGTATTACAAGAATACCAAAAAATAAATTTATCTCGAATAGTGCCCAGAGGATTTGTGCACGGGCCCTGCCTTGTGACTCACGGACCCTATATTCCCTCTGCCTGAGTGCCTTACCCGGAACACGGCGAAGGCAGATAGATAGACAAATAAAATATCGACTTTACCTAGCAAGTCTATAGCGTAGACCAGAGGGCGATACCAGCCCCAGGACTAGACTAATTGGTGTGTTAAATAAAGGTTTTTGTCGAGAAAGTCTATAGCGTAAATCGGCCTGGGGGCCATTCGCCTAACGGAAATGTTTTGGAAAACGCTAACGCTTTCGATTTTTTAATTTTGTTATTTCTGACCGCCGATCGCCGAAAAAAATGAGGTGGGGTATTTGAAAACCTTCGGCGGTCAGAAATAACAAAATTAAAAAATCGAAAGCGTAAGCGTTTTCCATAGCATTTCCGTTAGGCGAATGGCCCCCTGGTGGCAGCAAAGTTGACGACCTGCGTAGCCGAGTGGTTTGTACAACGGGTTTCAAGGTGTCGCCTGCTCGAGAGGTCCCTCCCGGGTTCGTAACCCGGCGAGGGTAGATGTTTGCATTTATACACATTTATTACAGCATTTATACTCCAGTCATGGATGTTTAATATGTAATTCTATATAAATATACTTATATATGGATCAGTATATGTATTTCGTTACCCTAGCACCGCATAACACAGGCCTACAGTGCTTGCTTTGGGGTTATGCTAAAAACAATAAAAAAAACATATCCAGGTTCGACTCCAGCGCTGGGGCTAGGCTACTTGGTGTGTTAAACAAAACTTTGCCTAGCAAATCCATAGCATAGACTGGCTTGTTGGCATTTTTTGTTCTACCTTTCCTATATACGCTACGGCTACACACACAAACTATATCAAATGTACGTCATAAGCAGTGAGGCAGTTAAAAGTAACAAAAAAATAAGGTAAAAATAAGGAACTATAAGAATCAATTATCGACTTTACCTAGCAAATCCATAGCGTACACTGGCCTGGTGGCGGCGAACGCGTCCAGGTTCGGACACCAGAGTGCGACACCAGCGCCCATGCCATGCAGCATCACCAGCGGTGTCTTCGGTGACTCGTTGTTTAACGATATGGTCCATATCTTGTCGCTGCTCCCGACCACGGAGCCGATGTCCACGTAGAACCGTTTGTACGTAGTCTTCAAACCTGAAAAACTTAGAGTTAGGTTAAACTTATCTAAAAATAACACTTTTTAAATGGGTTTGGGGAACTATGCTTTTAAATATTTTACATATTCCCTACTTTCCGATCACGGGTTCAGTGATCACGTGAAAAAAGTTTATATTAAAAATGAGATGAATAACATAAGTTTTGAGGCGGTCAGCGTATGTGATAACATGTTATTTTGTGGCTGAACACAATTAAGGCTCCCACATAAAACAGCGATCCGATAGGACGTCGTATCGCAGGAACTTACGATGCGATTTTGGGCGGCAAAGATTTAGTGTTATTTTACTGTGATATTTTGTATTTGTAAGGCGTAGGTTACTTCCTCACACGGGCGCTCGATAAGGCAGAAATATACTTATTTGCCGTGCTGTGTTCGATCGGTTTCATATATTTAGTACGGTTAAAAATTTAAAACTATACTTGTTTATCGCGATGCGTCGAAACCATTCTCACTTTAACCATACTAAAGGCGGAAACATATTTACATATATCGTGGCGTGTCGTGACGTGAAAGAAGCACATCGGATTCATACATTTATTGTGGTTAAAGACATATTTGTAGGCCGTGCCGTGTCGTGTTTTGTCATGGCGCCGACTGCTTACCACCGATGACGCCAGAGCGGTGGTGGGGATTTATGACGCGACACGACACCACATGCAAATGTGTTACTATACCGCGTGTCTCATGGTGTGAGTTTCTGAAAAATTATTGACGAACTCACTGAGTTTCTACGTCAAAGAAAAGTTTTATATGACACGAAGTGTAAAGAATAAAAGGATCATTTAATTACACATGCTGCTTGGGAAGAAATCGCTGAGATATTAAATATTAACCCAGTACAATTTTTTTAATTTTTTTGGTCCAAAAAAAATTATTGCTAAGAGAAATTGAAGATCTTCATTAAAATCACTATCCAAATCAGAAGAAAATATTCTGATATCTACTGCTGAGAAATAACGCCAAAGCACGCCACGCCATGACACATTAGGGTGCAAACTCGCCTACTACGGTAACATAATAATACATAGTTCGACTACGAATTCCGGGTTTATATCAATCTGATGATTTCATAACGTTATCTAATTCTGCATCTCACGATGACATCACATTAAAATTACTACGAGTCCAATTTAGTTGGAACTTTGTACACGGTATAATTATCACCACAATGATTCGGAGTCGATTCAAGGGTAACAGGGGTCGCCAGGTAATGAACAATAATTGGGGAAGTTCGAGTCAGATGTTATTAAAGAAACAGGTATATCTTATGACAAATAATGGTAAACAATAACATCCAAAAAAGGTAAATACTATCGAAAACCTTTTAAGTAGAAGAGATTAATTCGACTTTGCTTAAATAAATTAATAAACATACATGTAGACAAACCTTTTTTTATGTCTGGAAAATGCGTGACCGCAACCCTCGTCCACCCGGGAGAAAGGTGAACAATGCTCTGAGGGTTCCTCCAACTGGGCCCATTGAACTGACAAGGCTCTACCCAGTAAAAATCAGACAATACTCGCTGTCATTTCATCGGGCCCTCAAACTGGGTGGGCGAGGGTCGGTTGCGGTCACGCATTTAAGGATATGACAAAATATGGTTTATCTAAATCTATGTTTATTAATTAATTTAACTTCTGCCCAGTCACCCGACACGCACTCTGGGACACTCGCGGGACCGAGGTCCCCCGAATGCGTGTAGAGAGTGCGGGCGCAGTGTTGGTACCCCGTAAGGACTGGCTGGCCACGTACAGACGTAGTTAAACCTACGTTAGTTACTATGTATTACATTTAAGTACTACGTAACCACGTTTGACTGTTTTAAGTCGTAGAGTTGAAAGAAGGTTAGAAGAGTTACAGACTGGTTAGAGTTATAGTAATATAAGTTATTTACGGGATTGGTACCATGTACCTTGTTTTTAGCGAGTTTCCGATATTTCGGCACTGTTGCAAACGCCATGATCACGGAGTAACGGAGTTACGGACGAACGGGTTTGGAATGGAGTTGCTCCGTGATCATGGCACTTGGCGAAACTCGCTAAAAACAAGGTACATGGTAACAATCCCGTAAATAACTAATATTACTATAATGTTAGTGACCATGAAAGTTTAAAACAATATATGGTTAGAGTTAGTTTTAAATATTAATATTATATTCATTGGAGGTGTAATGAATATTTCTAGATAATATTCCATAGACCTTCTACCCGATCCGATGATCAATAATCAACTAAGAATGTCACACTGACTGTGTCAGCGGCGAAAAGAAAAATAACCAATCGATGGACTACGACTGCCTATAAAAAAACTGTTACTCTAAATATATAATACAATAATATAAATATATAGGTACTCTAAATGTGCGTTCAGGCTATACTAATTCTGCTATAAAATATAGTATAGCGAGGTGTGAACGTGTTGTACGCAAATATATAGCGCGCGATATTGTCGTGCTATAAGCTAATAATAGTATAGCGTAGTCTGTACGCACCTTTAGTGGGTTAGAATACGCTATACTCTTATTAGCGTTTTAGAGCTTCTAGCATTCAGCACATTAAGGTGACAAATTATAGGATACAACATTAGTTTTATATCGTAAATATACATCCTGGAAATCCGTGAGATAAGAGTTCAATGCATTTATCATTAAATAAATTACGAAAAATACGGTTTATATTTCTCTTTTTATACTGCAAAGTAGAAGAAAAACTGGTTAAATCATACACTAAGAAAAATATTCCATAAAAGTCCCACGCTAAACATTTAGCTTTAAAACTTTCTGATTAAAATTAACTTACTGAATTCCCAT
This sequence comes from Chilo suppressalis, assembly GCA_902850365.2. Taxonomy (NCBI): domain Eukaryota; kingdom Metazoa; phylum Arthropoda; class Insecta; order Lepidoptera; family Crambidae; genus Chilo; species Chilo suppressalis. The sequence goes on along the minus strand of OU963912.1, from coordinate 6,517,447 downwards.
AAGCAGATATTCCCATAAAAAAATAACAATAAATTCATAGTTACTAATACATATAGCATTAATACTTTGTTCAAGTTTGTGCATTAAAAAAATTTAGTTTGGCTATTTTTATTAAACTGCAAAATCGGAAAGAAATATTATAACGCACATAAATATAAATGATCATAGTGTATACTTACATGACAATATTCTTTTTTCAATGTTCCGTAGCATTTCATCGGACTGGCGAGTCCAACTGAACCAACCACCAGTAGCCCAGCTAAAAGTGATAAACATTTTTTATTATGAGTTTTACTCAAAGAGCAACTAATTTTATTACACACATAGCACTTAAAACCAAGCAGTTAGCCATAAAAAATAAAGGGAGTAATCATGCAGATCCACTTTAAAACAAAGTAACATAGTTTATTATTTTAAAGAAATGTCTTTAATTATAAAGATTTTTAACTTAGGTACCTAAAGATTTTAATACTATCATTAGTGAAATATTAGTAGGTAATTAAAAAAAAACAGTTCAAGCAAACAAAAACTAGAAAGCCAGCTGGAAATTGGAGCAAATCTTACTTCCATACGGATAAGACACTTCCAATCCATGATTGGCTTACTAAACTGAAACCCAAAAATTATAACATCAAATGCATATTGAATTTATGTACTCTTTTAAATAAATTGATTCCTGGCCCATTGTTGCCCTAATGAATCTGATAATGATGATAATTTAACTGTCAACATTTTATAATGTTGAAATAAATTAATTATTACAACTTCTTATAACAAGGAGATTGTATTCATATTTAATTCAATCAAAGGTACTTGAAATTTAACCTTTGTTATTATTGAGTAGATCATCTTATAGATTATATTAGAGTATGGTTTGAATTTTGAAATGACTTAAAAAAACAGCTGCTCTGATAAAAAACTATTCTATGTAAAATAAAGGCAACATTATGACATGGGGAGTTGGCAATACCATCATGTAAATTAAGATTGTTCAAATAAATAACAACAAATTTATAGGGATACACACATTTAAGCAAAAGTCAATGTTGTTGTTTTGGATTTGTTTGAAGAAAATGAACTTTTGGTGGGTCAGAAATCATATGGACTTGATGGTAATTTCAACAAACTGAATTAATTCATAAAATTCATTTTTAATATCACACAAATTATTCAGGGATCATGTTTACTAAAAACTCTGTAAGAGTCTAGATTGCCTAGGCTATCAAACACTTCTGAAGTAATTTGCTAACTTAAACAAGTAAATTGTTTATCTAATGTATTTTGAAACCGCAGGTTCTCCTAGAATTAGGTATCATGGTATGTTTAACAAGTAGTAACAAACACTATTTATTGTTTTACTTTCATAATTTAATAATTGACTTGAAATCTGATTCCAGGAAAAATATCAATCAATATCATTAAATATTGAACATAGCACAAGAACGGGTTCGTTTTGTAAAAAATAATTAGTTTTAAAAATATATTATGGGGTGATTAATTAGTTCAATGTTCAAGAGTAAAGCCTACATGACTAAAACACATACAACAGACTAAATGTAAAAGCACTAGCACTTGCTTGATGAATCCCATTGATGATGGCTTTTTATCTGAAAGAACATCAGAAGTATAATAGCACTTAGAATTACTAACAGCCTTGGTAAAATATTGAACTTATCCAAATAAATAATAATAATCTGCCTGCTGTACTTAACATTTGAACATGAACTCTGAATGAAAGTGCAAGTAACAATCACAAAAATGCGCAAATTAATGGGTCTCCAGACAATATATTATTACACATTCACATCATATGAAAAAATACGCATCAAGCAACATACTGCAATGACTTTTTTTTAAAAGCAAGTTTTGTTTATGGTTATAGCGTGCATATTCACCTTAAAATGCTGATAATGAGATGGAAAATGAACAAGGCAAGCTTACTCCAAATGTAAAACAACACATGGATTCTTGGCATAACAGAGAGAATAGTGTATTCCTATAAACATAGAAAACATCTGCTTGTAACACGATAAAAATACGCAGTGATTTGACGAAATTGCGCAATAATTTTGAAAATATTTATATTCTCTATAAATACCTGGATTCCGGGGTCTGAATATTTAATTCCTTATCCATTTGATCCTGCGCAACTAAATGTATATGTACACTGCTCACAACAACAATAAATTTAATTTACAATTTTACATGCAGACGAAAAAAACACTCCGAAACTAAATTACAATAAAATATAAATTGAAATGATAAATTTTGTGTCATTCACAACATTCGGCTGTCACGCTGTCAGTGTCAATTTAGTGTCAATGTCAATGGCAGTCGTCATAAACGTTTTGTTTCTTCCGGTTTCGGACATTGCCAGAATCGTAGTTTTCATCAAGTTGTATCTTAGAGCATATACCTAAGAGTTGTATTGATATTGTTGGTATCGATTCTGGTATGATTATCTAAACTGAATTATACATCAGTCTCTCTTTCCATTCTGAATGGAGAATGACAAGAATACACTATTGTATTGGTTTAGAGAATCTTACCAGAATCGATACCTCTGTAAAATTTATGATTTTGTATGAACTTTTTTATGCCCGTTTTTCTCCACAGCTAAAAAAATTAAAATAATACAAAAATGTGGACGATTCAGAAGTCGCATTGTATTATTCTTCCAATTAAAGACAAACATTTTGACTTCACACCTCAAAACTACTGCTATGAAAATCTATTTTCACATAGAACGCACTGTGCTGCGGCATAAAAAACCTTTATCAAAAAAGCCTTGAGTCTTTTTGATAAAGGTTTCAATTACTGTACTGTGTTGTTGCTTGTTGATTCGGTGTATCATAAAATAATACCCGTATCTATTGTTTCAAATATGTTTTTTTTTATCTTAAAATTACTATTTTAGCTTCCGAAGAAACAAACAAAAAAAAAAGGAAGTACGACACCTTATCTGTGATAATAAAGGTAGTTTTCCAATTACAGAGCATAATGCGACTCAGTGGCGCACAATGCGGAATTATGCTGATGCTTAATTGGAACGTAAATTAGTTTTGAAATGCACCAGCAGAGTGCGCTTAGTTCAGTGTTGAAAAGAAAAGTCATTGTACCTTCATTATATTTTTTTTACACAGTTTGAATTAACTTTGACTATTAAAAAAAACTATAATGAAACGAAAGCTTTAAAAATAATATTACTAAAGATAATAAATAAAACATATCGATCAATGCCAACTAAAAGAAAAATGGATGCGTGTAACTTATGTACGCGCGTGAGAAGTTATACTTCTTTAGCATCATTAAAAATATTTTTTTAACTAGTGGCCCGCCCTCGCTTCGCTTCGGTGTAGATCTGAAGTGAAGACTATAGTTATTGTTCTCAGGCCTGTATTATACACAATGGCATTCTTCTTATACCTACCTCCGCCGCGACCCATGTCGAGCGCGGCAACCGTTACACAAAAATAATCATTATAGCATGATTCAGTATTCACGTGCGACGGCGCGATGGCTTATTTCATGTATAAGTTTGGTGTTTCTATACCGATTTCTATGATTCTTTTTTTATTGAATAGGTAATATTGGTATCGATTCTGGCTTGATTCTCTAAACCTAAACTTAATCAAATTTAAGTTGTAATCAACAGTGTATCCTTGTCTTTCTCTATACAGAACGAACAGGAGAGACTGATCTTAAATTTAGTTTTAAGTTTAGAGAGTCATGCCAGAATCGATACCAATGTTAACTTTTTTAAATTAGGGATGAGTGAGAGTATTATAAACGTAAGAGTAAACAAATATAATCAGAATGCTCCGAACTGCTAAGCTATCAGGAGTTACACGTGTTATTGTGAGTCAACCATAAAAGATAGACATATGCTGTTGCGGGATATTTTATAGACAATTTTATGTAGAATATTTCCGTCATAGATGATTTCTATGTAACTTTAACCATTAAGGCTGCACACGCAACGGAAGCTGAAAAAATGGAGTAACTGCTCCCGTTTTCCCAACATTTCCCTTTACTACTCTGCTCCTATTGATTGTAGCGTGATGAAAAGTATGCTATAACCTGCCCAGGAGTATGAAGAATAATTGTACCAAGTTTCGTGAAAATCCGTTGAGTAGTTTTTGTTTCTATAAGGAACATACACACAGACAGACAAAAATTTTACTGATTGCATTTTTGGCATCAGTATCGATCACTAATCACCCCCTGATACTTATTTTGAAAATATACTTCATGTACAGAATTGATCTCTCTACAGATTTATTATAAGTATAGATTGCATGCAAATAATTAATAATTACAATAAAATAATAAAAGGACTGGAAAAGGATAGTTAACACAGTCAATTAAGTTCAGTTTTAATTTGAAAAATTAAATAAATATTCAAAATATTCAATTAAAATCACTACTGAATTTAAGTTATTAGTCCATAAGTAACTAAAACACGTTGTGTCTATATAGAAACTAGAAACATGTAGATAAATATTATAAATATGAAAACAGTGATCAGAGGCGACGAGCGTGCCAACATTGTTTTTGACAACGCAATCATCTTATGGAGCTCCGTGGATCGTTCAAAGTACCTTTCGAACAGATGTCTAATATTGGTGGTAAACTAACATTCATAACGCGCCCGCGGCCAACTTCATGGTGTTACTATTGTGTTACAGTGATGCGCGCGCATCTCGAAATTCCACTCACATGATTTTTTCATAACGCGCCCGCGGCCAACTTCATGCTGTTACTTTTGGGTTACAATGATGCGCGCGCATCTAAAAATGTCACTCTCATCATTTTTTCATAACGCGCCTAAAGAAGTATAACTTCAAAAAACACTTGTTCATTTTCTGTCACTGAGTTCGTACGATTGCATTGCACGCATCACACGAAAACATTACTTTTTTCTGAGAGTGCTCGATTGTGCGAAGCGTTGCTGTAGTTGAAACATTCAACGTTAAGCATTATGCCGCATAATGCGCTCTAGTGCTGTAATTGGGAAACTACTAAAGTTTCTTAAATGAAACTTGGAGGAGCTCGATGGCGTAAGTGGATAGCGCTTTCGGTTGCAATCGTTAAAGTTAAGTAATTTTCGCAATAGTCGGTCATTCGAAAAAAAAATTACTGTGTCGAGCTCTGCCGTGCTTGGGAAGGCACGTTAAGCCATCTGTAGTCGTTATCATCCACCAATCCGCAGTGGGTCCGCGTGGTGGGACTTGGCCCAATCTCCCTATTCAGGCCTGTGCCCCAGCAGTGGGGACATAAATAGGCTGTTGATGAAATGAAACTTATTATAAGGGTGCTGAATCAACAATCATTTAAAAAACATGAAATCGCGGTTTTATATACCCCCTTCTCTAGCAACACTTTTTTTATTTTAGTAACCCTGAGCTGTTACCATAGCAATTTTTATGAAAATATTAGCACATAATTATTAGTAGCGTTTTTGATTATGATTTGTTTAATGAATTAATCAAAACAAAAGACTAACTAGAAAATGCAAGTGTCAACAGTTCAGCCCGTTTTTAAACTGGAGCTAAATCACAAAGTGACGCCGGGTATTGTCACAATTGCTAAGTTTGATGGAACTCATCCATGCCTCACTGCCTCTGCTGGATATGACAAAGTAAAATAGTCTAATATGAAATTTCATTAAAACATTGGAGACCTTGTCATCAAATATAAACAGTTACCTTCTTTGAGCTCCCGCGTTCTTTGCTTGAACGAAACAATATAAAGGAACTCGCATACTTGATTACACACTTCATTAACATACCTCAACAGCGTTCGATGACTAAACGGGTAGCTAACAAGATAACCTATCTTGTTAGCTACCCGTTATTCAGATACGTTTATTTACACTTTATTAAGTTACGTTTCTATGTAGACGATTTTATATTGTCGTTATCTAAAGTTCGGGGATCGGTTCCTAGTTAGATCAATCGCAAATTCCAAAGTTTTTGTAGTTTGCGTTTACCTAGTTAAGCGACTCGGCTACTTACTTCGAGATCAGTGTAATGAGATAATATTCCATGTATATTTCTTTATTAGATCATCATTCATCATCCCCATATCGGAGTAGTGAGTGGACGAGCTCAGCGGTCGGAAGCGCATGGGGAAGTCTCAGAGCTAAGCCTCAGTCAAGCCGTCATCGCCCTCGCTGCCGGCCCCCTCAGACCTGACTGCAACCGAGACATGTTGCTTATAGGCTCACCCTCGCAAATATTAGGTAGACGCTCGATATCTACATGATTTTAAAGGAAACTTGAGGTCTCGGGCTTGGACCATAAATTCTTTCGGCGACTTTTTTCGGTTATTTTAGTCAGAAACCAATGCAGATGTGTATAACTAAGTCATATATAAGCCCCTATAAATTATACATCTAAAAGTTCGTTCGTGATTTTAAGTTTTGAAGCGCAAATATTTCGATCTTGACATTTAACTGTTTCTTTCCATCGATTCCCTAACTGTCCACGTCCGCCCGTTTGGAAGGTACTAAAACTCACTTTTTATTATGCTAGGCTGGAGTGCGAGTTGTGGCTTGATTTGACTTTACTAACGCGTTTGCGTTTACGTCAAAATTAGTATGAAGAAAAAGTCTTTATTTACGTCGGTATCACTGAACGGCAAGCTATACTTTTTTCCATACTAACTTCGACGTAAACGCAAAATAGTAAAGTTAAACCGGCGCGCAACTTACACTTCGGCTCTGGATAAAACAGATCAAGTTTTTTCTCCCAGCTTACGACGTCCACGATAACACCGATCTCTTCTTCAAAGACGCTCCAGATGGAGTAAACGTCATAACTGTAGGCACTTTCGGGAAGCACAGTGAACCGCTGGCTTTCGTGGGCGGTAACAGCTCTGTCCAGGGACTTAGCTGGCAAGGAACTGAGTTGTTCTGGAATGTTGTCAGTGGAAAAGTATGCGCTATGATTACATTTGATTTTGATAAGGATGGTGAGAATGAGGTAAGGCTACCTTGTTTTTAAAGTTGAGAAAATGCACTTATGTCCGGTTAGATATTGAATTACTCTCCTTCTTATTTAAGATTTTCTAAGTATGTTGAGTGATCGGATGTCTCACCAATCAAACTGCAAAGTTGTCTTCCTTTTAAAATTACATACAGTTTTAGGCAAGCATCAAACATTCTGAGACACAGGCTTTCCACCTAGTTCAAGTAACGGTCTCTCATAATCTTACGTTTGTTTATTATATACCTAAGTACTGGTTTTAAATGAAATTGCCATGTAGGTACTTTTAGATTGCGCAAAAAAATAAAAACTCATTTTTATTACTATCTGAAGGAGGTAATCTTCCTAGTTCTTTATTACATTCGGAGTTATGATAAACAATCTGTTAAAGAAGTTCACTTTTTAGCTCCTCGTCGGATCTGACGATTCTTACATAAGAGTGCTGAAGAATAATCAATACATACTGGAAATTGCGGAAACTGGACCGATTGTGTGCTTGTCACCAGTTACGGAAGTTAGATTCTCTTATGGACTTGCCAATGGCACTATTGGAATTTACGAAGAAGGAATTCGGCTATGGAGAGTCAAGGTTTGCTATCAAATATATTGTGATTAGGCGAGAATCTGGTAATTTGTAACTTTTTATTCTTTGGCAGTCGAAACAAAATGCGCTTGCGCTCCAATGGTCCGGTGAAACCCTAGTTTGCTGCTGGTGTAATGGCCGAGTGGATTGGCGTGATGGTACTACGGGAAGAGTCCTCCGACGTGTACAAATGCGAACAGGAGCGGCTGCCATGTTGCTGGCAGACTATAGATCTATGGGAGTACCTGATATAGTATGCGTTTCAGATAAAGGCGAAGGTTTGTTGCAAGTTCGTTTTAGTAAAAACACTTGATTTGATTTCAAAATGGTAATTTTGTATATGGCTCGAAGGACCATATTTTAATTCAATAGTACATCTTTTAAATGTGATCGTGCTAAAATGTACCAATCTTTATTATTTATTAGTTCTGGGTTATGCTCCTTACCAAGAAAACAATGGCTTCAACGCGGCATCGAAAAAGTTACCATCGGAAGAAGATAGACTTGCTATCACAGAGTTGTTTAACAAAAAACAAGCGCTCATGATAGAGCTGCAACATTATGAAGCAAATGCAGCAAGTGGTAGCGTTAGCCTTGACGCTCTGGAGCGTCCAGCAACGGCAATGCCGACCAATACAAGACTCCAAGTGGCTGTAAATGCTTCAATTCAAAATGTAAGTCTGATTACTTCTTTCTGCTTTTAAAATAAAGAAATTGACAGTCTAATCACTTTACATTTTGTAGCGTTGCTTAGATCTCACAATATCCACAAATAACGAAACCATAGTTCGTACAGCATTAGTCCTGGCAGAAGGAATATTTGAAACAGGTGAAACATTAGCCAGACATCCAGCTCCTTCGCAACTCCGTTCTATTCTTCAAATACCATTGAAGCCACCAAGAGATGTACCAGTAGATGTTCACATTAAAGTAAGTAATAAAGCCAAGTTTCTTATTTTACTTCATCTATATTAAACTGACACTTCTTTTCGTTCTCCTTCAGGCTCTTGTTGGTTATCCTGACAGTGAACAATTCCACATATTTGAATTGACAAAACAGTTACCAAGATTTTCGATGTATACTACTGCTCCTCAGAATGCAAGAGTGTCAAAAGATAGCTATGTGACCTTCCGCATAACAGAGAGGGTACAGAGAATTTGTATATGGATAAACCAGAATTTTCTCCTAGACCAAGAGTTAGAACTTGCATCAGAGGAGACCAAGGACCTTCAGATAACTCTTTACTGTTTAAGAGACCAATCTTTATTGCATATGAACTTTGGGGCAGATGGACAAGTGAAATTCTACACATCTGATATCAGATTGGCCGGGGACCTCATACAGAGTCTGGCTGTTTATTTGAATCTTACAGATTTACAGGTAACTTTCATTTCATACAACTTGTCTATTATTTTTTGTAATAACCTAGCCATGAGATTAATAAAAAAAGTAACACCTCCACTTAATATGATGTGCAGTTAAAGTTGGCATGTAGTGTATAACTGAAAAGAAAATTGCATATTTATCAATACTTTGCCGAACAAGTATCTTAGTGAATCACTAAGTAGCTCGATGATTATCACTTCCATCTTTTAAAAGCAATTAGCGAATAGGCCTACTGGTTTAATATAGAACCCTAAAAACAAACAGTTAACAATTACAGTATTTAATTTAAGATTATATTATTTCATTTATGGGGGGCAGGTAATATAATAATAAAAATTATTGCAACCAATTGTTTTTAAAGTTGTAAAGTGATACTTCAAACAGCTCTGGGATAAATAAAAATAGAAAAAGGATGTTCTTAGAATATTGTAATTGAAATTGCTTAACTTATAAATTACAGATTACGCAGATCATAAACTTCTCATTGACCATATAGTTCTACAAAGCCAACACATTTCACAGGATTAAAGAAAAACATATTGTTGTGTGGTGGTTCCCTTTGGCTCACAGCCTTTACAACCTCTTGGCCAATGACACCTCCGACAACTGCAGCTGCACCAGCAACAACACCATATACATCAGTAAGAAGTTCATCACTGATGAATCCAGAAGGCAGTGACAATTCCTTCACAAGCTCATCTCGCATACGGAATAATGTTTCAGTATCTGATTTTCTCTTAGCTGGGTCAGGGTTTCTGTTTTGCTCATCTCTAAATCTAAGCAGAATTTTAAGGACGAAGTAAGAAGGGTCTCCGCGTCGTAGTCTCGAACGTAACTCTGGTTTCCTCCAGTCAGCAGAAAGTGCATTTTGAAGCGGCACATAAATAGCGCGTCGCTTCACTGTGATACTAACGGTTTCTCGTGCATTTTTTTCGTTGTCGTCTGGGCCACGTTTCACGGCTTTGTGTTGCACAATCTCTTCGGAATACTCATGGTCGACGAGGTCAGCGAACATATAGCCAAACATTCCCCAAACATCGCCACATAGGAATTTCTTGTTATTGTCACGGCATACGTTGTTGATACGCTCCAATTGCTCCTGCTTTAATCCGGTAGCACAAACTATGTCAAAAGTAGTAAAATATTCATCGGGTAAGTTGTCGACAGCTCGAGTCTCTGAAGATACTTCTACCATGGGGTTTAATGCCCGCGCTCTTTGCAATGAAGCTTCAGCTCTGTTTTCCCCGATCTTATCTGGAGGTGCCAAGAATTGAGAGTACAAATCAATTTCTTTAAGCTTCTCATTATCAAGTAAACACACGCTCTTGACGCCTGATAAAATTATATTTTTCGCGGTTTCAGCACCTAAGCCGGATAAACCAATGATCAGCACTTTGGAGGCACGTAATCTTTTCTGTGATTCCAATCCCCACAAACGAATCTGGCGATCATATTGTTCTGCTTCCGCTTCTGAAAGTTCAACGTCGGTATTTTCAACCATTTTTAATGAATAATCCAAAAAAATATTTTATCAAATCTTTGACAGCTTGACAACACACGCCGCCCGGTAACCAGTCAAAATGAGAATGCGACGCCATATTGAATTGAGAGTTGTATAAACGTGTCCACAGATATGTTATGTCGATAATACCGGTTTTTAATATCGATATTAAATGCATTTTAATTAATGTTCCAGTCAGTTGCTCAATTTGAGGAAACTGAAAAGAAACTTCGACATGAAATGGAGATTGCTTCTCAAATGGGTGAAATGAGATCGCGATTAGCGGCAGAGACTGCAGAAAGAGCACAACTTATTACAGCACTTCTGCCGGCAGCTCAAGATGCAGCTGCTTATGATCTGTATGTTATCTATCTTTATTTCATATAAATATTTTTTGTGAGAACAAGAATAAATCCATCAAATTTTTGCCGCTCGATATGAACTGGCTATATAAATGATATCTTAACCGATTGAAAGCAGCATTGGTGTCGATTCTGGCATGGTTCTCTAAACTTAAAACTAAATTTAGCACCAGTCGCTCCTTTTCATTTTGTATAGGGAATGACAAGGATACACTGTATGCTTTCCAATTACAGAGCATAATGCGACTCAGTGCCGCACAATGCCCAATTATGCTGATGCTTAATTGGAACGTGAATTAGTTTTCAAATGCACCAGCAGAGTGCGCTAAGTTCAGTGTTGAAAAAAAAAGTCAATGTTTGTACCTTCATCCATACTTATATTTATTTTTTAACAGTTTGAATGAACTTTGATTATTTCAAAAAAACTATTTATTGAAACGAAAGCTTTAATAATTTTTCAACAATAAATAATATTACTAACGATAACATATAAATAAAACATTTCAATCAATGCCAACTTTAAGAAAAAACACTTGATAATTTTCTGTCTCTAAGTCGGTACCATTGCACGCATCACACGAAAGCATCACTTTTGAGAGTGCTCAATTGTGCGAAGCGTTGCTGTAGTTGGAACACTCAACGTTAAGCATTATGCCGCATAATGCGCAATAATGCTGTAATTGGAAAGCAACCCCTGTTGTCAAATTTAAGTTAAGGTTTAGAGATTCACACGCCAGAATCTATGATCAGATCATATGATTTTATTATATTACAAACAGAAAAGAAATGTTGAATCGCTACAAAGAAGTAATTATGTTAAATGAGGAACTTCTAGCTGGTTGCCATGTCCGAAGAGCAACACAGGAGCAAGCAATTTCTTCTTTGAAGAATTTACATACAGTGTTACAACAAGCATCGAGATTAAGAGGTTCAAAAATAACTTTTCACTTATTTTATGAATTGAAATTACATACTTCAAAAGGATTTTGTTTCGTAATCCCTATGTTCTTACAGTTGGAAAATACAGCAAAGCAGTTGTAGCTGCTAGCAGAAAGGCTGTTAAAGAAGACAATATCGAAGCTCTAATAAAGATTCTACAAGTGGGAGACTCATAATAAATGATTGGCATTATAAAACAGTGATCATTTTATTTTATTATAGAACGTATTCCTACAAATTATATATTGAATTTACAAACATAAAATATAAATATGTATGTACTCCCTTAGGGCTCTTTCAATTTATGCGTTTCTTGACGGCCTGCTGCGGTGCCGAAGCGGTGCGGCGCCGGTACCGCGAACGCTCGACAACAGGACTGTTGCCGCACCGCGCGTTTTGTATAAAAAAAAGGATCGTCCGTACGCTGTACGACAAACGCACCGCTTCGGCACCGCAGCAGGCCGTCAAGAAACGCATAAATTGAAAGAGCCCTTACGGACGCACTAAGATAAGATGTCAATTAAATTCAGTGTTAGTGAAAGTCATTTTTGTTTTATTACACTCATCTAACTCAAACTATTGATAGCATTAACTCGAATTATCATGAAATAAAATATCCCTTGCATAAAAAGCATTTTATTCATCTGAGATGAGAAATGAAGAGATATCTTAAAAGACATGTAAATAAGAATATTTGGTTTCCCAAAAACATTTGGTAATCCTATTAGTTTAGAAGGGATAAAAAGGCCTCGGTTCTATATCTCTCACGTTATATCGGTAATGCTGGGGCCACACTGCCGGCGATTATCTGCGTTGTCGCGACAAGTTTGGCCAAACTATTCGTCCTATAGCGAAATAATAGCCTCGCGTTGCTGTTGTTGGTACAATGGTGCAAACAGTGCAATGGTTAAAAGCCATTGGTGCACGCAAGTATGGGTGGTTGGTTCATTCCAAGTTTTTTATTCACATTCTGGGTGTCTCATTGACTTATCGAAATATCCAGCGGATTTTAACCATTGCACTGTTATCAACAAAATAGGATGAGTGAGGGCTAAAGAATGAAAGTTTGATTTTGGGAATTCAAAACATTAGCAGTTTTTTTACATAATCATAAGTTGATATCTCAAATTAAAGTTTAGGTTTAGAGAATCATGCCAGAATCGACACCAATGTAAATTCAAAGTACTTAGTCCCTAGTTCACATCAAACTGATTAATTTTCACAAATTATGATTCCAAATAAACGGACACTCAGATTTTGTCTGCATTATTAGTTACTTTTACACTTTTATCTGCATAGTGGCGTAATGCACGTCGTCAGCTCAGCACTAACGTTGAGCAGTAGTCTCGGTTCCGCGGTTTTGATGAACTCCAGTAACATAAACTTGGCAACGGCGTGTTATTCGCATGCTAGAAAATACTCTTGAATTTGATTTTGGCTGTATTTGTATCTATTTTTACAAAAACGGGATTTTAAATAAACATTCACACTCAATTTTGTTTTGCTTTATAAGTTTTTTTCACACTTTGATCTGCCGAGTTGCGTCGTGCACTTCGTCAGCGCTAGCGCAAAGCAGCTGTCTCGGTTCCGCGGGTTTGGGCTCCAGTAAAAGAAGCTTGATAGCGGCTAGTCATGCGCATATACAATGAGCTTGCGCCGAGGTTTGAGCGCGTACATAAAGAACTAGTCTTGTATTTGATTTCGTCGGTTGAATTAGACAAATTATAATTCCCAATGGGATTCTAAATAAACAGGTACTCAATTTTGTTTGCTTTATTAGTTCCCTTCACACTTTTGTCTGCCTAGTGGCATAGAGCACGTAGTCAACGCTGACGTCGAGCAGCAGTCTCGGTTCTTCGGTTTTTGGCTCTAGTAACAGAAGCTTGGCAGCGGCTAGTCGTGCGCAAATAGCATGAGCTTGCGCTGGAGTTGGGGCGCGTGTACGCCAGGGTGGTCCAATTAGTGACGTCAACATTTTTTTTAGATTCCTCGCACCTGGGGGTAGGTATCCATAAAATACCCCATGTATGTTCCGTAATCATGTAATTTTTCTTAGTTTTTTTGTGTATTTTTAATGATTTCTGCCAGCGAGGTTTCGAAAATTACATTTTTTAGTTTAATATACCATAACAATGATAAATAATAGATAAAATAATTTTTAATACTTTAATCGTATTTTAATGATTTTTGGCCTATCCGCCTCCGCAGGCCAATTACAACAAAAATAGGCTAATTAAGTACATTTTTTACGATTTTTGGTAGTTTAGAAGCATGCGGAGTTTTTAATTTTAGGCGGAAGCCATAGAAACTCCTTTTTGTATTTTTAAATTTAAGTTGAATGGTTGACTAAATCCTACTAAAAACTAAAGTTCCAACTTTCAAGCCTTTTTTGTGTAACTTTAAGTTATTTCAGGAAGCTGAGTTATTTTTTTTATTAAAACAACATTCAAGACAATTAAGTCACAAAAAAGACTGCAAAATACCTACTACGAAAAAAGATATGAATTTTTGAAACCTTGCTGGCAGAAATCATTAAAAATACACAAAAAAAATATAACTCGAAAACTAAGAAAAATCGCGGAACATACATGGGGTATTTTCGGATTCTCCCAGGTCCGAGGAATCTAAAAAAAATGTTGACGTCACTAATTAGACCACCCTGTATGTGCGGTCCAATTACCGCACATGTTTCCGTGTCAGCGAAATAGTTAACTTATTTAATATTATTTGATTGTATAGTCAGTCGTGTGTGTATCAAGTTATTGTAAGCTCGTATACCTATCAAGAAAATAAACATTCTATAATCGTCAAGGAGTTTTTATTATCAAGTTATCAAGATCTATCAAATAGGTCGTTCGGCAGCATCACGGCGCCGTCCGACACTGTATAAAGAACCACTCTTTATTTGATTTTGGCTGTTTTTTTTAATATTATTATTTCTAAGACGAGAAATTGGGATTTTAAATAAACAGCGACACTAAATTTTTGTTCACTTTATTTGTTTCTTTCACACTTTTATCTGCCTAGTAGCGTAGTGAACGTCATCAGCGCTGACGTTGAGCAGCAGTCTCGGCTCCGCGGGTTTGGGCTCTAGTAACAGAAGCTTGGCAGCGGCTAGTCGTGCGCAAATCGCGTGTGCTTGTGATGGACTTGGGGCGCGTATAGAACCACATTTGTATGGACGCCCGTCTAACGCTACTATGGCGCCTGCGGTTAATAAAGCACGAGAGAGGGTAGTTTCGTCTGTACCTGTCCTTTCAACCTGAAACAAACAATTTGGAAATTTCGCACGTTCCTTACTCTGTTTCTATTTCATTTCGAAAATTCGTTCGTTCGAAAATAGTTTGACATTGAAATTCTCTAAGCCTACTCTAATTCACAAAACTTTTGAACTAAAAGTTGAATTTGACAGGTAATTCTTCGGAATTTTAATCTCAAATTGACTAAATGAAAAGTGTTACCTTTTCATTTTCGTTTTGGGATTTTTGTTTAAATTAAACCTAAAATTACTACTACTTACAGTATTTTTTATTAAGGCTGCTTAGCGTGGGAACATTTTTTAGTATGAAAAATTTACAAATAAATCTAATTATTGTATTGCCAATACTTCAAAGTGTTACACGACAAATTTAGGTTGACATACATTCGATTGCATCAATTCTACAAATTTACTTATTTGTAGAATTGATGCAACCTCTTTTGACAGTGTGCCGACTGGCTAACACTGTCAAAAGAGGTTGTTTTAATATAATCAAAAATGTTGTCATAAAGTAATATTGTTGATGAAATGTTATCTAAAAAGTGTAGACAAAAAGAACTCACAAACATAACTCATTCCATTCGTTCACGATAATTGTCTGTGATTCCGATCTTTATGTGCGTGTTCGAAGATGAAATAGAGTAGTCACTGGCGAAATTTCGTTTAAAATTTGTTCGTTGCCGAAATTTCGTTTCGGAGAAAGAGAGTAGAGCTCCTGGTCGTTAGCCCGTATTCGGTGGACAATAGACATTACTCGTATTCGGGCACTCGAAGCAATATTCACACTGGAATACGGGCTGGAAGGCGGTATCGGGTAACCAAAACGAAAACTACCCGAAAACGGGCATACTCAGCTCTAGTATTAAGTATATCAAGTATTCAGTATTTACTGACCTCAGCGCCGACCGACGGCTCGCAGCATCAGTATCTCTGTGGGGGAACAGTTCCATATCGCGCGTACTGCGGCGCTCAAAGACGCGTCTCCTAAGGCGTGCTGTGTACTTCCTTCAAACCAGCACCTGTGATCAAGTATTCAGTATTCACTGACCTCAGCGGCGACGGCTCGCAGCATCAGTATCTCAGCTGGGGAACAGTTCCGTATCGCGCGTACTGCGGCGCTCCAAGACGCGTCTCCTAAGGCGTGCTGTGTATCTCCTTCAAACCAGCATCTGTGATCAAGTATTCAGTATTCACTGACCTCAGCGGCGACGGCTCTCAGCATCAGTATCTCTGCGGGGGAACAGTTCCGTATCGCGCGTGCTGCGGCGCTCAAAGACGCGTCTCCTAACGCGTGCTGTAGGTACTTTCTTCAAACCCGCACCTGTGATCAAGTATTCAGTATTCACTGACCTCAGCGGCGACGGCTCGCAGCATCAGTATCTCTGCGGGGGAACAGTTCCGTATCGCGCGTACTGCGGCACTCGACGACGCGTCTCCTAACGCGCGCTGTACTTCCTTCAAACCCGCACCTGGGACCAAGCGTTTCATCAAAATTATAATAAAAAATATTTGACAAGTTTTAGAAAACGATCTCACGCTATTTATTGATGATACTCATCATTCTGTCGAGTATTCCATTAAAAAAACCGAATCAAAAATTCCGTTGTCAAATAGGCGTTCTGGACATTATGGAGTCTCACTAGCATGTGACGTCACACGACTGTCATTGAAACGTCAAACGATACAATGTAATGCCACTTTGGCCGGAAGTTTCTAGCGTGTGACGTCATTTTAGCCTCTTCGCCAATCCCACGCGTTTTCGGTCACGTGACCATAAAAAAAATATTTTTATTTAATGATTTTTTACAAAAGTTAGTCTTAGAATAGTAAAATCGCTGTTATTATTCATATTAAATACAATGGTGTCGATTCTGACATGATTATCTAAGCCTAAACTTAAATTTGACAACAGTATAGTCCTCTTTACCAGAAATGTGATTTTGTTAGAATGACATTCTCTATAGTGATGAAAAGGAGAGATTGTTTTTAGTTTAGAGAATCATGCCAGAATTAACACCAAATAGTACTTTATTTTTCATACTGTCAAACACCCTACTGTCATCAGCCTATTAATGTACCCACTAGAGGGGCACAGCCTTTTCTACAGACATAAATCGATATTAACACAACCAAAACACGTCAAAACCACCTCAGATTCGAATGGTCTAGAGGCTCCAGACGGAGAGGAAACTCCCCCCGTGGGGAGATGTCATCCGCCTGAAATACCTCTAGAGGCACTCGCCATTTCTCAGCTTGAAGTCCCCTTAGGAACTCGCCGTCCCCAAGCCCGGTGGCTGGTTCATGCGTCATGCTCGTGAACGGGTGCTGCCAGCGGAGATGAGTCTGCTCTTAATTCACTGGGTACTATTAATCGTTGTTCTAAACTTTAATCGTTCATTATTATTATTATTTTTTTTGCCTAAACGGTAGGACACGTCATTCCTAAACTTTGTTAAACCATTTTTTTACATATTTTTTATTTTATAGTCATAATTTTTATATTATTTGCATTTTTTTGTTTGTAATGAAAAGTGACTTTATGAGTTACCTCATATTGAAGTCATTTTTCAATTTGACGACTCTGTATATAATACAGGGAGAAAAAAACAGCCCTTGCTGAGTTTCTTGCCGGTTCTTCTCAGTACAAGGTCTCCCGCCGTAGATTTGCCAACCGATGGCGTAGCTTTTCGACATTCACAAGTGCTTGTAACAGCCTAGACTGAATAAACGATATTGAATTTTGAATAGAATAAGGAGATTTTTTAACCCATTGTGAAATAAAGTCAACTTTACAGTTGGTTAGAGAACACTTACTTATCTACCCAGTTAATTATCTACCCAAAGAACAAATTAGAGATGCAGCCAGGACCAACGGCTTAACGTGCCTTCTAAAGCACGGAGGGAGTTCGTGAAAATATTTTTTTGGGTTGGCCTTTGCATAACTTTAGCGACGGCAGGCTAAATGCGCCAGCAACTTGGTACGCAAATTTTTAGCTTTCTATTAGGCGTAAGATATTTATTTATTTATCCGTTTTGTACACACAAATATAAATAGACAGAGATTACAAAATAAGATAGTAGTAAAAGGGATATTCTTGCCTTTGTCATCTATTTTAGATAAAATTAAAATTAAACCGAAATTTATGATCAAATATTTTACCTTCTGGTCCTGCCAGTTCCAGCGCTCGACTACAAAGCGCTAGAGCGCGTCGAGCATCCCCAGACACAGCTGCTACTTTCCTACAAAATATGAAGTTAAAACTTTGGTAATAGCAACACCTAAAAAAAACATTATTTTAAGAAACTTTTCGCGATGTATGCGTATACGACGTGCGATTACTGGCGCCACTCGCTCGCGGTGACAGTCCTAAGCAAAATTGCACGCGCAAGGCCAAGCGAGCATCGTTGAGCGAGTATTATTTTTGATATCTATGCCCGAACGTAATCAATGAGCAACGACACTGTTTTTAGTTCTATTACCCACTTCAATGTATCTCCGTATTAAACGAAATTATTATTTAAAATATTTTATGTTCTCATGGTAAGTGAATTTTGTAATTCTTTATGAGAATAAAGATCTTAAACCGTAAATCTCTTGTCACTCAGCCACAAACTAATTGAGAAAGTTCTCGCCGGCATTGTGAACAGTCAGATCAACTATTAATATATACATCTCTTTTGTTTACACGGAATGTATATTCATTGTACGTTTCTTGAGCCAGAAATTAGTAGATAGAAAGTCGCTTCCTCAGTGGAGGTGAGGTAACTGCCCTAACCTGACCATGGACTTCGACCAGAGGCCCAAATACGAATTCCGACAGCTTCGAATTTTGTCTGGAAGAAGCACGTTTGTACTTAATTTGGGTAGGGGCTTAGATTAAAACAAAAAGGGTAGATACGGTACGCTCATACTTGCATCAAACAAAAACTGATCCCACGGCAGCGCGAACGGGACGGCGAGATCCGCGTCACTGCATTACCGACCCGAGCGAAACAGCATGTTAAGTTTCAACGGCAGCGCGAACGAGACGGCGAGATCCGCGTCACTGCACTACCGACCAATCACGCGACCAGTACTCGACGTCACTACCGAATAAGATTCAAAACAAACAGCAATTTTTATGAAAAAAAATATTTTATAGTAATTACGAATGAAAAGTGATGCCGTGGGTTTTATTTTTAGTTCTTGAGCAATTTGAGCACTTTTTAAAAACATACATAGGCATTGTTTTATCATATAAACACAAAATATTATCAATATTTCTTTTTGGCGTTCACATGTACGTCGTTTGCATGTCAAGTTGTGACTAAAGCGATTAGGGTCGTGGACCACAATTTGTGCGGATCACTTTTGTGAGGCTAGTGCCGTATCTATCATTTTTGTTTTAATATAAGGGTAGGGGCGCTTCTTAATTTTCATAGAAACTTTGTCGATGCAATTCGATTACGGAGCTGTCAAAAATCGTGGTTGTGTCTCAGTACACCTCAAATTGAAATCGGTTAGAACTAGTCATGCACACAAAAAAACGAGTATGCGTGACATGACCACGCGACTGAAGTGAAACTTCTTTAGCTCCATCTATATATATATATATACACACACACATATATATATATATATGTGTGTGTACAATACATACATGTATGTACATATTTTATTTACTAGCTATAAGAGAACGAGTATCTATTTCGTAATAACGTAACGCATTCGGCCGCTTACCCCCCAAGTCAAGCGTGCGTAAAGAATTTTCACTTCAAAAACAAAAACTTCCTACCTTGCAATAAGCTGCACTGCATCCGGCGTGACGTTAGCACCGGCTAGTCTCGTAGCCACAATGGTCTGAAGTTGCGTATGAGTGTAGGGCGGGAAGGTGAGTCTGGTGAGGCCCAGCCTGGAGGCCACTCGGGCCGCCAGGGCTCTCTCGGGGAGGTCCATAGTGTTGGCCACTGCTACCACTGTGAGTAGGGCCGAGTTGTGGGACGCCCATTCCATTATACTGTAGAGGACGTCTTGACGACGCGTGCAAAGGGCGTCCAACTACAAGAAAATAAGTAAGAATTTGGTAAAACCTATCGCAATGGCGAGTCATAGGCTTCTTCGTGCTTTGGAAGGCACGCTAAGTCATTGGTGCCGGCTATATCTACAGTCAATATCACGTAACAAGGCGCACTAGGCCCACGTGATGGGTCACATTGGGGACACTAGAATCTAATAATAATCTGTGCATCTGATGGCCATGGGGTTGCCAGATCGGGAAGTAAAAATGTCTCGGTAACATTTTTGAAATATCAGGATTTCGGGATTGTTGTCGGGAGAATTAACTCCCTCCCTAGCCGGTCGTCTCACGCTAGATGTAGATAGGGTAAACTAAAAGTGCATCGTCATGTTCGTTTGTCTGGAGTTACGTTATTTGTCGAGAGTCTGGAGATCATATAAAATGTCGTGAGAATCCAGACGATTCCCGACCATAGATGGCCACAATGGTCTGGAGTTGCGTATGAGTGTAAGGAGGGAAGGTGAGTTTGGTGAGGCCCAGCCTGTGGTAGGCCAAGTTGTGGGACGCCCATTCCATTATACTGTAGATGACGTCTTGACGACGCGTGCAAAGGGCGTCCAACTACAAAAAGAAGTACTAACTAAACAGTGGATCTCCGATCGTGGGAGATAAGTAACTTTCATAATGGCCGGCTATAGGATGGGTGGCTACAAAAATTATGGCCCGGAGTTATTCCGTGCTCCGGAAGGCACGTTTATCTTTTGGTCCCGACTGTATTTGCAGTAGATACCACCCAACAATGTGCACTAGGCCAACGTGGTGGGTCACGGCCCATTCTCTAATGTAAACCACAGGGAAGGTTTATACCCAAGCAGTGGGGTGGCAGGCTGAAGGTGATGGAGTAAATCATATTTTGGGGACACTAGACTCTAACTAAGTCAGCACTTTCGGTAACCACAATTAAAATGGTGACAAGTTGCGTATGAGTGTACGGTGGGAAATTGAGTCAGTAAATCTAGGGACACGACATTTTATTAGATCTCCAGACTCCCGACAAATAACAAAACTCCAGACAAATGAACATGACGACGCACTTTTTGTTTACCCTGTCCGCATCTAGCGTGAGACGACCAGGGGGCCATTCGCTTAACGGGATTGTTTTGGAAAACGCTATCGCTTACGATTTCATTTTGTTATTTCTGACCGCCGAAGGTTTTCAAATACCTCATGCTCATTTTCTTTAATATTGTTATTAACTATAATGTAGGTAGGTTGAACTTCATATTTATGAATAGACGTGTCATGTCAAATCAGTCGTGAATAAACGCTATCACTGGACGTATGCTGTTTGCTTTACCAGTTCCTGCCAAAACACTAAATTAACAATGCAAAAGAAAAAAAAGAGCGCGAGGCATTTGAAAACCTCCGGTGGCTAGAAATAACAAAATGAAATCGTAAGCGATAGCGTTTTCTAAAGCAATCCGTTTAGGCGATTGGCCCCCTGATAGGGAGGGGGGGTTAATTCTCCCGACAACAATCCCGAAGTAACGGCAAATATCACACAAACATTTTTACTTCTCGATCTGGCCATCTTCCTTGGCCATGAGATGCCCAGATTTGTGTTAGAGTCTAGTATCCCCAATATGTGACCCATCAGTTCATATTGTTAGGTGTAATCATAGCTTCTTAAAAGAATATAAGTACCATAAGAATTATTTTAAATACGTACCTCATCGACCAATAATACGGTCGGCGTTCTTCTCGGGCCAGGATTAGTAAAACGTTTTTCTAGTAAGGAGCATGCTTGCTCCCACACTACCGTTTTGCCTGAACAAGTACAAGTTTAATTTTAACAATGCCGAAGTAATGATCAAGAAATACTGATTTCTTGACTTACATAGTTTTTATAAGTACAGCCTTGTAAGATAATTATTTGTCTTTGATAGTTCTAATTTAAAACTTGTTGTTAAAAAACATAGTAATAAACATAAAAACACACATATAAATATTTTAACCAAAAATAAAAATAAAACGGTATTTTGTATAATTATTGGATCAAAAATACCTGTTAGTTGCTTGTATATTAGAACATAGGCTTGTCTTGGTTCAGCGATCCGCATACCGTTGACTTCAACGAGCTGGAAGTCAGGCAGATCCTCCTCCTCCTTGAGGAGCTTCAGAGCTGAGCAAACTGTTGCTGTCTTGCCTGTCCCGGGCACCCCAGAAATGTACATGCATCTGTGGATGTTATTTGATAATTTTTTATCAATACTAATATTATAAAGACAAAGTTTATTTATAGGTGTACTTCTGAACTACTAGACATTTAAAGCTATAAATTGCACTTCAAGCAAAGCTCAAGTATTTAATATAAGGTAAACCTTATAAAACATATAATGTTAAATAATGTCACAGATGCAAAGTTTAATTTACATGTTCTTTTTACATTTCGGTACAATTGCATATTTTCATTCATAATAATCAACTGTTTTTTCATGGGTGGTTTTAGGGGATTTAATAAATTTGCTGAATCAAAGGAATTATTTTCTTCATATTTGATACAGTAACATTAAAAACTTACCCACTTGTGCCATCTAACAGCTTATTCCTAATAAAAGATAATATTTCAGCCATTTGACTTTCCCGTCCAGGCAGGGATTTGTTATCTTTCATGTATTCTAAAAAAAAGGGATAAATTAAAATTATACTTACAAACAAATAAATAAAAACTACGATACAGCAATGGAAACATAAAACTTATCTGTTAAGGAAACTTTAATAATTGTGGTAAAGGAAGCCGGAAACTTCTTAAGCAAAATGACAGACAAATAAACTTGCACAGGAGATGTTTTTGTATGTAAAATCCCTACTGCACCGGCAGTGGCAGGGCAAGACCTAAATTTGATGTGGGCAAGACAGATTTCGCGAGGCCCTGTTCTGTGGCGACCTGAAGACGGAATTTATAAAATAAAAAAAAAACGCTTTTAAGCAATGTATAAAAATTTTTGAGGCGCGAGGCCCCTTTGTACCGCGAGGCCGTAGGCGGTGGCGCACGTCGCCCACGTCTTACGCCGTCTCTGTGCACCGGCTTCATTGTCTATTGTTCTTGTTCAAGAAGTTTGCTGGGTGTATAACGGAACATACTAGTTACACCTTTGCTAACAATTAAATGCTAATACAAAGTAGAAGTAATCTTACCATCAATTCTATCAATTGAATGAGCTCTTGTATGCAAAGTTGGTGTTAGTTCACTCATCATAATTTTCTTAGCAGCACTACGTTTTGGAGTCTTCACAGGAGTAGCTTTCAATACCCTTGGTGTTCTAGGAGTTCTAGGTGTTTTAGGGATCGGTTTAAAATATTCATCATCTTCATTGTCCATTTTAGATACCAACTTCTTTGGTGTCCTTTTAACAGGTGAAATATCTGGTTCCATATAGTTAACAGGCACTTTAGAAGCTCTTGTTGATCTTGGTGTTCTCTTAACAGGAGAAACATCTTCATCCATGTAGGTAACTGGATTCTTTGTAGTTCTACCAAACCGTGTAGAATATGCCTCTTTATCTTCATCATCAAACAACAATGCCTTTTTTGGAGTTTCATCATTAACTTTAGATAAAGATTGCTTTCTCTTTGGGGTATTTGATTGATGTTGTCTTATAATCAAAGTGGGCAGTTCTTCATCAGAATTTTCTTGAAGCTCCATAGACAACACATCCTCAATTTTGTTTTTTGAAAGTTTTTTAGAGCTTCTAGGTGTTTCTTGTATTAAAGGGGTTTTAGGTGTTGATTTAGGCGTTTTTTTAGGTGAATCTTTCTCATTTTTATCTGCTAATATTGCTCTCTTGAGTAAAAGTTTTGTACCATCATTTTTTGAAATACTATATGATACATTCTTTGATTCTTGTAAGGATACTCTACTCATTCTTTTTACTAAACTTGTTGGTGTTTTTGGAGTAAGGCTAGGAGTTGTCACTTTACTTGGAGTACACAGGAGTTGTAAAGCCTTTCGTTCTTCCTCCATAACTGGTTCCATATGTACCTTCCTTTTACTTAAAGACATGAGTCTAAAACGACATATGTAATGAAATGCTTTAGAATCTAGATTATCTACTGTATCTTTAGTAAATGCCATTTTTATAAAACAAATCTTATAGAAAGTCTCTATGGAGACATCTGTGTCAAATGGACGGTGATCTTCAATAACCTGAAAACAATATTTTATTAGGAATATATAACAAAAAATATGCATTCAGATATAATTTACAACATTACCTCTCTATCTAGAAATTCAATATGATCCATATTATTAAAGCACCAATTTGGAAGGCTATCAGGCCTCGAATACCATTGAACTTTTGCTCGAAATGGATCATTCTTATTTGATGTGTCTTCATACAGCTCGAGTATACGAGCTGCATCACAACCTTCTTCCGTGTCAGGTTCTGCAGCATCAGCATTTGATATCAATACAAATTGACCAGTCTCTGCTGTCAAATTTTTAAACTGGAATTTCCTGTAATAAATTTTTGATATATGCAATTTTCTCTTTTAAATAATAGTTTCCAAATTGCTAATTTGAACGTTTAGATTATACTTAAAAATGTCTAAATTATTCTACTTACGTATAATAATGGAATGAGTTTGATAATGTTGGTTTATCAACGATCTCGTCACTTAACCATGTTACAGGACGATGCACCATTTTTTTAGGCATCTTGTTAGGTCACTGAAATAATATTTTTGTTTATATTGGAAGCTGTCGTGCTGGTGACGTCTTCAACACATCAACATCGTTTGTGATTTGATTCGCGCGGATTTTTTACTGTATAACATCTGTTTGACAGACTGTTCAGTGACACTGACAATTCATGATCCACGACAAATAGAGAGAGAACCAGTTTCATATCGACAATCGTCTGTTTAACTGAAGATTAACGGATTTTTTTAAAACATACGCTATATCGGTCAAGTGGACGTAAGGACTTTACTGTAGTACTGTAGTGTTGACTACCTCACAGAAACTTGTCAAGAAAGCTGACTCGATACATTTTGTGCCAAACACTCTAACAAATATTAGAATGCGTAACACACATCCACATTCTAATTTAAAAAAAAGAAGATTAATACAAAAATCAGACGATGGCTGCATGGCTTTGCCTTTGCCTTTCTCAATACGGAACAAAAGAACAAAAAAAATGAGTTTTTGCTGCGATTTCATCGAGTGGAGTTGGCGTTTTATTTTAATTATTTTTAAATTTGTTCATAGTGGATATTCTGAAATAAAATTGGTTTGATTATGTGTTACAAACGTCTACGCAACTGAAGAATTAGTGGAATCTTTAAAATATACGCTATTCCGGTCAAGTAGACGTGAGAACTTTATTGTAGTGTTAGCTACCTCACAGAAGCTTATCGAAAAAGCCAACTCGATACATTTCGTGCCAAACATTCCAAGAAACATTAATACGTCACGCTGTCATTCTAATTAAAAAAGAAAACCTAAGACTAGGCTGTATGGGCATTGCTCGCTTTGCGTTCTCTATAAAGGGAGAATCCTAAAAAAAATATTGACATAACACTTGACAGCAGAAAATATCACAACACGTGAGCTTGTGTCGGTATTTTTTAAAGGTTAATTACAAATAACAAACAAGAAAAATGAAATTTAAAAAGGGCAAGATCAACAAAATCACTTTATCCGAGAAAATTGCCGATGCCTTGACGTTGAAACCTCGTCCTGACATCGAGGAGGACCAAGTGTTTGGGACTAAACCACAAACTGTTTCACGTGCTGATTTTAGTTCTTCAGACAGTGGCGACGAGACTGCTATCAGTGACTTTCGCAAGCGCAATGTTCATCTTTTGAGTGAAGTGAGTAAAAAGTACGACGGGCTTGTAATAACCCGTAAACAACTCGAAAAAACCACGGATGAAAGTACGAGTGATGATGACACTGAAGCAGAACAAAACAACATTCAGAATAACAAAGATGCCCCTTCTGCAGATAGTGATGATTCAGAAATAATCAAAAAGTTCAAACAAATAACTGATATAATCCATTCACGTAGTTCTTCAGAGTCGGAATTCCCAAATTCTATAAAAAAAGATACATCGAAATCAAGAAGTAATGATAACATACAGCCTCATTTAGAAGATGATAACGACAGTGATGGAGAGAGTGATGATTACAGTATCACTCAGTTTAAAAAGCAGCTGGAAAATGATGATTCTAGTAAAGAAGAAACTGAAGAAGATGAAAGTGCGGATGATGAAAATGATGGTTATGACATCAGCCAACTTGAAGAACCTATGAAGGAAGATTTTGAGCATGTCAAAAAGCAAAATGTTTCTGAAGAAGCTAAAAAAGGAGTATGCATCAGAAATCAACTGCTGTTATGGGAAGGATTGCTCGAAATGAGAATTCATCTTCAAAGATGTCTGAATACAGCAAATCAAATGCCCATGCCAGATGTGCACAATGAACTGAAAGGGAATAGTGAATTCATGGATGAATGTAATGCTACAAAGGCTAACATAGCTACCACATTAGACAAGTTAGTATATTTATATTTTTTAAGCATTGAACTGCTAGATGTCTTAACCTAAAGAAATTCTTTTCTAGTAAAATTTTCTAAAGTTACTATATTCGTTATATTATCATTACTCAATTCAAGGTGGTCACTTACAAATAGATATATGAATTTTATTTGCTAGACAAAGTTTTACCACCTTGATTTTATATCTTGAGTTATTTTTACTTGAACAAGTTATTAGAGCTAGTGTTTTTTTTTAAATTTAAGAAATAAATAGTTTTATATGTGTTCATTATTGGTAGCATGATTATACTTACATAATTAAAACCTTGCATGTATAATAAAAGTGTGATTACAAGAAAAAGGAATAGTGTATTGAAAAATGGTAGAATTATTAATCAACAATATTATATACTAAGATTTTTCATCTTCAGATTGTAATTTTAGTAATACTTTAATTGAAAATTCATTTCAGATTCTTATCTCTTCAAAGCATATTACTAAACAAGTTTCCTGAGACAAATTCTTTATCATCAAAGCAGAAGCAACCAGATAAGGAGTCTGTTAAAAATAATAGTGATGAAGAAATACCTAGCGATAGTGAAAATGAAGAGATACCTTCTGATACAGAAGATGAAGCAGAGGATATAGTGAAAGAAGACAAACCTAAGAAGAATGAGAAAGCACCAGTGGTATCTAAGAAACGAAAATTGGATGACTATGAGAAAGAAATATCTACATCACATAAAGTTTTCAAACCATTCACAGACACAACTATACAAAAATGGAATGATAAGACTAGACTGGCAACTGCAACAAATGTGAAAAATACTCCAACAAACACAATTTTGCAACAAATATCATACATTCTGTCAGACAAAGAGAAGTTAATAAGGAGGACACAATTGAAAAGGTCAGAATATGATATTGTTGGTCACAATAAACCAGAAGCTACTGACAGTATAGAACAGAACGGTAACTCAAATCTTCTGATTAATGATAGAAAAGACAATGATGAATATATTCCGGAGATATTCGATGACAGCGATTTCTACCACCAACTCCTAAGGGAATTGATAGAATGTAAATCAGCGGACATTTCAGATCCAGTGCAATTGAGTCGGCAATGGATAGCATTGCAACAAATGAGGAGTAAAATGAAAAGGAAAGTTGACACTAAAGCCACAAAAGGTAGAAAGATAAAGTATGTAGTACATAATCAGTTAGTAAACTATATGGCTCCAGAGAAATCTACAACTTGGAACGAAGAAAGTACCAATGAATTGTATAGTTCTTTATTTGGTAAAATGTTTGAACAGAATAATGTAGGTGTAAATGACAATCTAAGCAATGTATTTAAATTAAATTAAACAATAATAAGTTGCTGTTTTTTTTGTCTGAAGGTTCTAAACATTATTTATTTTACTGTTATTTATGTATGAATAACAAGTCTGTAGATAGTGATTGCACATCACTTTATCAAATATCACCTTATAGTAGAGATAAAATTACTTGAATATTAGTTAGTTCTTTTATAGAAGACAACTCCACCATTTACCAAATTTAATAGTGATAATAACTCTAAACTTTTAGCTCTAAAATTTAAAAATAGAAGATTAAAATCAAATTTTAATTTTTTAAGCATTTAACTGGTAGATGATGGCTAGATGTTCAAATCTTGACATTGTGGGTTACCTATAATGCGAAGACATGGCGTTGCCGTGCTGCCTAAGAAATATTAGAAGAAATTCGGCACGGCCATTAAGGTCGCGGTAGCGTAATTGGTCAAGATCACTTTGTTGTACGTCAAGACCATTTATCTTGGGAACCCGTGTAGCAAATCTACGGTGTCTATACTCGCGGACACATCTATCGAGCCACTTAGAATTTTAAGGTTTGACCTAATAGCTTTGACGATCCCTAGCTAAAACAAATGTCACATTTAGTATAAAGTTTTTAAGCAGTTTTGAAGCGGATTTACCTAACCATATTTTGCAAGTGTTTTCAAAAATATATTAATATTGCTCAAACTAACTTCATTATATTTTTGCTACGGAACGTTAAAACTTATAACACTAAGTTGGCCGATAGATTTGTTCGGAAGTGTGCTTTAAAGTTGTGATCAAACCACACTTCTAAGCTAACGTAAAAAACGATACGGCCGTTTATGTTGCGTACAGTAAGGCATGCTAAGCCGTCAGTCCCGGCTGCATCTGCAGTCGTTAGCACCCACCAATCCGCACTGGGCCCGCGTGGTGCTACAAATTTGTACGGAACCCCCGGTAGACGAGGCCGGCTCGCACTTGTCCGTTTTTTTTACGTTTGAGGTACGGTTCCTACCCTAAAAACGGGTACATCAAAGACATTACAATGAGATCGAATATTCGGTTATTTAGAAGTCTATAAACCGCCATTATCTGTTTAAGCAGTTAGTCTCTCACTACGGGTCATTGGCAAAATTTCTGTGTGAAACGGATGGTCACAAACAAAAAAAAAACTCAAAATTGTCGGTATGTTTGCATAAAATAAACTTGCTTAGCAGTTTTTTGATTAAATTTAATGGGCGGAGGCCTTCCGGGATCAATGGCGATTACGCAATGGGCGTGTTTGACACGTGAGCGAGGTCTAGGTGTTATGATTTGATGTCGCTGGAATATACGGCGCAAGTTAATGGTGGAAATAACCGGTAAAATAATGGATTGAAATTAAAAAAACTTAGGTAAGGAATTATGGTTCTACTAGTGGCTGCCCGCGACTCCGTCCTTTTACTAGTTAACTTTAGTTTTTGGACAAAACCACGGAAGTCTAAAAATTTTCCGGGATAAAAAGTTATATCCTAATCTCAATCTAGGTCGTAAACTATATACGTACCAAATTTCATACACATCCATTGAGTAGTTTTTGCGTAATGGAGTAACAAACATACAAACCTCCCCCTTAAAAGATAATTTCTAGGATAAAGCTATTTTATGTCCTTTTCTGAGACCCAACCTATATCTACACCAAATTTCATCTAAATCGGTTCAGTTTAAGTGCGAAGAGGTAAATGACAGACAGACATTTTCGCATTTAAAATAATAAGTACTATTATGTTAGTAGGTTTTACTTTATCATTAATTTACAAATAGTAAATAAAAATAACCATGTTTTTAAGTAAAATGGGTGACAAACGAGCTTAATGCTCGTCAGACGGTAAGAGGCTGTTGGGAAGTAGGCGTGCACTTACAACAGTTTTAAAAAACGATTTTTTGTCTGTTATTTTCTGCGTCTTTCATGTCCTCGGGCGAGGCGACAAGGCGTAAAAATGAAGAATTTAAGATGCAATACATACACGTGTCTGTATTTTTTTACCACTTTCCTCGAGAAAGTTGCGGTTTTATTCAATCAAAATAATTCGAGTAAGTAGGTACAATACAATTACTCATATTATTATTTCTCTAATTGCGTGATGAAAAGAGCTTTGATTAGTCCAATAACTTTCTTTTCTCAACGGAAATCGCGAAATGTGCCTCAAATCGGATACAATTACCGTTTACTTGCTGAGCCCGTGACTTCATTCGGGTGGAATTATTATTTCTTTTTGTCGTTTCGCCAAATCAATAGGGATGATGACGGGATAAATTCTATTTAGTTCGTTAGTTACATTTAAAAAAATAATGGACACACTTTCTTCTTGTGTCGATCAACCAAAAAATTATAAAGTTACAGCGCGTCAATGCTTGGGAGTGGGGGCCCGTGACGTCACTTTTAAAGTAAACATTATACCAAGACGTGACGTCATGCGACGTTACTAATATCAACATGTCTCTGTAATGTTTTAATAACATGAGTAAGGAAAAGATACGTGACCAATCAAGCAGCAACTGTTCTTAATTAGGTATTAAAACACTAATGTGATACTATCATACTACATAAATCCACATTTATGTTTTAATATCCCTCATTATACAACAGTTGCATAAATAACTATTATAGGTACCTATTATTTGAAAACATATAGATATTCAGTAAAAATTTCAACTCTACTTACATCATTATACACTTACAGTTACTGGGATACAAACACCCCGCTGACAGAAAGACGGACGAATAATGGAGGCCTAGTGTTACTTTGGGTACCTTTTTTATTTCTCTTTTTTTTTGTTGACGGTGGAAAATCCATTTACGGACCATACCGCGCGCTTGCCAGTTCCTGTGCCCCAGCGGAGTGTTTCGCATTTATCTGTAGTATCTTCCCCGACGTCCTATAGGGCATTATTAACGGACATCTGTGCACTGCTGGGCCCTGCACAAGGTGCGGCGTGTGACGCGTCCCTGGGGGGTGCCCCTACATGAGGAGGGCGGCCCCTGACCAGCGGGGGGTTACATTTGGCTCCCACCATCCGGTGCCCGGCTGCCAGTCCTCTGTCCGCGCACACGTCGCGTCGCAGTGCGGCGGAGCAGAGCAGCCCTTGGCTTTGTGCCCCTCCTTGCCTCAGCGGTAGCACAACACGCTGCGGTCCTTTTTGGAGGAGCATTTGGCCCCTGGATGCCTGGGCGCCAGGCACCTATGGCACCTCATTAGGCGCCCTTCCAGGAGCCGGACCGTCGCCTCAAACCAACCGACCTGTAGCCGCCCTTCCTTCACAATATTGGCGACCGCCTCCACCGGTCATGAGACAATCGCCGAGTCCGCCCCTCTTGGACCGGAGGAAACTGCCCCCACTCTTATGGTCTCAGGGGGCAGCCGGCCTTTGATGCCAGGACCGCCTTCAGCTCATCAGGTTTCGTGGCATCATCCAGCTCCAACACACGGACCTCCGTCGTCTTAGTAGGCCTAGAGACCTTAGCCGACTCGCCTAGGGCCTCTCCCACTCTGGCCGCCAGTGTGTCAGCCTGAGCCTCCGTGGTCCCGGATGGGAGCTCGATGTTGCGAGCTCCTGTGATTGTCGTCCGGGACTTCGCTGGGCCAATGCCCAGCTCCCCCCAGTTAACAGACTGCCTGGCCTTGGCCAGGGCATCCTTATAAGTGGCCCCCCCGGCCATCGCCTCCGGTTTGAGGGCCACGACCACCGCCAGCGTTTTCGGTGGCTTCGCGACCTTAGCGGCCTTTTTCTTTTTAGGCCCTTGGGCCGCGGTGGGAGCTTGGGCCGGTGCGGGAGCCTTCTTCGGCTTCCCCCTCTTTCTCACTGTCATCCACTCTCCCTCAGCCACCGGTGGTGCACTCCCACTTGGAATCGGATAAGCCGCCGGCCTCTCTTTCCTCACAGGAGAAGGAGTAACCGCTGGAGTTGCAAGGCCCTTCTTCTTCTTTACCTTACTCTTGCCTTTGCCTTTTCCCTTGGCCTTCTCGGGCATGTTGGCGGGCGGGGCAAAGGTGGTACGGGCATTCGCACCACCCCCAACCGGCCGCGCAATCGTCGGCGGCTTCTGCGCTGTGGTCATTGTATCCGCAGCCAAGGGCGGGCGGCGCGGTCTCTCAGAGGTGGGCAGCAGCCGGCGATCAAACTCCAGGCCCTCCAACCTGGCCTGGAGCATTCCCTTTGGGTACCTACGGATTATGGTACACTAGAAATACGATTGTAAACCTAAACATTCTTTCCAATTTACAAATTCCAATGCGTTTAATACTATTTTTCAAATCATCATATCGTTCTTATTAGGCCCACTTGCACCAAAGATGTTAAATCAAATTTAAATGCTTCATTCTATGTCTATTTGCTTTAAACACTAGCTGGAGACGGTGTGTTAAAGGGGATTAAGCCTTTGGATTAAGAATTTTGGGAAAAGTTGACCTATAACTCGTCAAAAAGTTCCGTTCCGTAACAAACTTCGTAGCACCAATCAAAACGTTACGGAGACTACGAAAAAAGGGCTTAGCTACGACAACTTGAGATTCCACGAATCAGCACTGACCCGTGGAAACTGCCTTGTCACGTGTTTCGCAAAAATGTGTCAAGATTAAACATTTTTCCTTATTTGTACCTTTCACAAACCGTTTTATCAGATTTATGTCAGATAGATTACCACAAAGTGTTAAAAGTGACTTCCTTGTTTACTCTTTTGTAAAAATGATTACTCACTCTCTTGGATTTCAGCACTCATTTGTAAGCACACTGTCCTTCACCGTTATTTGCGAACAAAGCATAGGTGTTACTAGTGCGATACATATACGGAATTTAGTAACCCTAGCGCTGCTTAGGTGTAAGTTCTTTCTTCGTCAATTCTCGTTCAAATTTCTATGTGACTAAACTTTAACATGAACATTCCAAAAAGTAGTCTCGCCTTGCCCTCACCAGAATTTCTTTTGTTTTGGTGTCTTCGCTCATCAATCATGAACGTTAGTTGACTGAATTCATTTCAGCCAGATTAATAGATTTAAAAAGAGGGTTAAGACAAACCGAGCTCGTTGGCGCAAGTGGTTAGCGCGTTCGGCTGCGATCGTTGAACTTAAGCAACTTTCGCAGTGGTCGTTTTACTACCTCGAGCTCTTCCGTGCTTCGGAAGGCACGTTAAGCCGTTAGTCCCGGCTGCATCTGCAGTCGTTAGCACCCACCAATCCGCACCGGGCCCGCGTGGTGGGTCATAGCCCAATCTCCCTATTCCATCCATAGGGAAGGCCTGTGCCCCAGCAGTGGGGACATTAATAGGCTGATGATGATGATGAAGACAAAGCGCGGATTTCCCGCTTGAACTGCAGAACTCGTCTAGTGCAGTATCTTCCACCTTACAGAAGATTATTTACAGTAAAATAACACTATCTTTTGGTGGTGTTGTATTTTTGTTCATGAGTAAGGATCCAGAGCTCCACACCACGATGAGGTATCAGGACAACGGCGCAAGATATTAACGATATTCTGGTACCGCAAGTATCTAAGGCTTCATTTAAACGAGCGGCTTCCATATATTTTCTCAATGATAACGGTATTGGAAAACTACCCTAACTTTTATCGAAGTTTGTAAGCATAAAATATAAAAACTGTGTTCGATGACAAAAATCGGTATGTTAAACGTACAATATTGTCATTTCCTATCTTCACAGTTTGCCGGTTGCACGTTATCTCTCCAATGACCTGGAGCAAGCAGGCCGGGTTATCGGGCCATTACAAATAAGAGGACTCACTCAGACAAAGCAACGGCAAATCATATTATGATGATACGTGGTTTTTTTAATTTCAAAATAAACAGTTATTCATTTGTTACGTGCGTCGTTCCTATTTATTAGTATTTCATTTGTATTTGGTAAGCTACTCTTTGATTGTACACACGCCTAGATAGAGAAATACAAATAAACCACGCAATGAAAACGGCTCATGTTACGCGCAATGTGTGCGTGACTTTATTGTCAGATTGTTTGAAAGCAGTCAATGTGTGCGTGTGTAGCGACGAGCGTATATACCATTATACTACTACTAGATATTTTTTGAGTTTTAATTTTTTGAGCTTCCGTGAAGTTAATAAGGTGATGTGATGCTATGGATCTGATAGTAAAACTATGACTACAAAATAAATAAATTGGATAATGTAGAACCATTTTAAATACTACTCTACTCAATCGTGAGAATCAACATGCAACTGCAAGGTAAATTAAACCATCCTAATTAAGTAAATAGTTACCGGATCTACTCCAAGATAAGTAGGTTATAATTATATATATACCTATTTTTAATCAGTATAAATTAAATAAATAAATATTTCCTAGACTCACACTAATTAGCCTAGCCCCAAAGTAAGCACTGTAAGGCTTGTGTTATGGGATACTAGGGCAACGGATAGAATATATATACTGTAAATATATAAGTATATTTATTTAATAAAACATAATAAACATTCATGGAGTATAAATGCTCATATTCATCATACAAACATCTGCCTACACCGGGATTCGAACCCGGAACCTCTCGAGTCGGCGACACCATGAAACCCGGCGTACAAACCACTCGGTCACGGAGGTCGTCTAGATTTGTAATTCATAGCCTATAGAAAGATAGAAGAAAGAAATATCACACGCACCCAGGGCCATCATAACCTATTGGAGGCCCTGGGCATATTAGGATAATGGGGGCCTTATGACTATGATGCAGATTATTCCTTGAAATGGAGCGAGTCACACTGATGAGTGTAGTTCTGATGACTTTTCTTTAAATAGCTTAGTATACCATTATATATTTAAATTTATCTAAGCATGCTGAAGTCGGAAATCCTAATATTTGCTTAAGCTGCGAAAACAACTAATTGATAAGTGAAAGTATTAAAAAGATATGGCCGTTTATGTTACGCACCTACAAATTTATACGGAACCCACGGTGGACGAGCCCGAATCGCTCGTGTCCATTTTTTTTGTTAACTTCACAATGTTAACTTTCGAATTTAGTATTATGATAGTCATTATAGTTGATACTATTCTTACTTACTCATGACGAAGTACATGATTATCGAATGTTTTTAAGAGTAGGTAAGTACACCCTTTTTATGTTAGGGAAATGAGTGACCTCGCCTACGAGTGAGAGTCGAGTTTAGTGTGGGACTCCTCCTCCTGAGATCAACTAAGATTCGTCTGTTAAAGTGATTGGTTGTTGTGTGGACAAAGTAAATAGTTATATATGTATTACTTAAAGACAGTAAAAGTTCATTATTTATGCCGCACTTACCACTTTTCACACCTGAAATTAGGGACACTGGGGTTTTTCTTGAGTAATGATACATTTTGCCAACACACAAATCAATAAATGTCTTTATATTTTGAAAACGTTTTTTTAATCATGAACACAGTGTTGGTATAGATGCTCAAAAATTATTTGTGATGAAGAGCTACCTATTATGAGCGATGGGCAAAGAAAAGCTACGAGAAATATTACTGACCTTTGATCTCATAATCAAGCCTGAGGCTTTTGAAGATGGTATGAATGTGACCTTTGATCGTAATCAGCGTGATCCGGTCCGAATATTTTGTGTGATATTCTACTGTTGTAAATTGCAACTAAACGTAGGTATGTACGTACTATATAAAAGATCAGATTTTTATTCAAATATCATATTCGGAATTTAAGACCTACAAGATGTGCTGTTTATTCCAAACTTGGGAGCCACCTAAACTCAGTCTTAAATATTTAGGTGATTCCTAAGTTTCAAATTGGTTTGCACCGTTTAAATTCGCTGAAGTCTATACAAAATTTCATCACAGCGAAGCGAGATATTTTAGGAATGTCTCTAAAAAAAGACTACGTATAATAATAGTCTTGTTTATTTTTCTAAGAAAAACCCCCATTTTAATTATCTGTTTATCTGTTAATTTTAGTTCTCGTTACGTCCGTTATGGCGCTGCTGTTCAAGTTTCATACATTTCTCAACGCTTAATACGATTCATCATCCTGTTTAATACGCCAACACGTACCACATATATTACCTCTTGATAACACACAAGAAGAAGCCATAAGTGATAATGATCAAGAAGAACACACAAATTTATAAAACATTGTACATATAAAACTTCAATACCTACATCTATACATATAATAAAATGGTAGGAAAGTCAAAACTGTACATTGAATATTTTTTTAAAAGAATACTTGGGGTGTGATCTACATTCGATACCGAAGCCTAAAATATAGTTTTTAGAATTTTTGTCCATTGGTCTGTATGTATGTCCAGGATAAACTCAAAAAGTACTGCCTGGATTTACTTAAAATTTGGCACGAATATTATTAAGAAGTCGGGTCAACATATAGGTTACATATTATCACGCTATCACCTACGGGAAAAGAGCAGTGAACCTTTATTTCTCCACATGTGCGAAATCGCGGGCGGCTGCTAGTTCGAAATAATAATAGAAGATAATAAATATTAATATGTAGTGCGTTTTTTCCCCTATCCCGCAATACGTTTTACTGTATTTGAAACATGTACTAGACTTTATCAAAAAATATGTATTTACTAAAGCAAAGTGAAAAATATTTTTATTTGTTTTATCAAATCGTTTTAATTTAAGAAAACGTAAACACAACGTTAATCAAGCGGTACAGTGACAGTAATTATAATTATAAAAATACATTCATGTTTCCTTGCAGCTAATGAATACCTAGTTCGTTTTCTTGAATAAGAACGACTTGATTAAATAAAAAAATGTTTTATTTTCATATAAAGCAAACTTATTATTTGTAGGATTTCACGAGTGGTAGAGTGGTGTGAACAGTCGATCACACTCACACTTCAAGTTATCCAAAACTGTAATATTTTCTCATTGTGTTGAATTATCTGTGTGTCAAATTTCATTCGAATTCATTGTGCCGTAAATTAGTGGTTTATACGACGTAGTATAAACCACTAATATCGTTAAAACAAAAAAAAAACGAAAGCAAAAGGGATGTATAAACCATGTATCTCTGCCAAATGTGCGTTACGACCACTGCTATCTGGGTAATAAATTATATTATTTAAAAAAAAACTTTTCGTTTATTATATTTAGGCATTCTTATTATTATACAGGCACTATTATTGATAACAGGTAAATAAATTGGGCCAAAAACTTTTCTAACCCGGCGATGGCCCGGCTTTCATCACTGGAAAGGGAGACCCGTGACTATTGTAAAATGAACCTTATTTTAACAATATATGATAGAGGGGTATACAATCAAAGTTGGTAAAGTCCACAAAATTTTAAAAGTGAGATTTAAATTCCAACAGATTTATTTCCGTATTCTATATTTATCCCGTACAATAATTTTATACAAATTCTAGAAATATCGACTGTTATTTCAAATTGAAAATTGACTTTACAAACAAACGTAGTATTATAATTTGATTGATATACCCCTGATATGTCTAAAATTACTATGACGAGTTGCCGATGATGTAGGTATTTCTGCTATCATCGGCGGCTCTCAACAGGCGCGGCGCGGCGGGGTTCGTATCTTTTCGAATGGAGTAAGTAGTTTCAAATTTATTTGTAACAAAATGTCTAAGGATGTAAAGCCACGAATTTCTCTGCACGAATGTGAGTCTAATGGGTGTACAGTCCTCTCCTCTCACTGTCTTTCCCACCCATTCGACCTCCCTTGCTGCATCTCGATGCGGCCTCGGATTCTGATGGGCCAACTCTACCAACTATCCAATCCTCTACATCACAATATAACAATAACCCATCACCAACTTAAAATGTATTAAATACATTAGAAATAAAAAAAATGAGTCAAAATATATTACCCTGAAATGTTTGGAGTTAAAAGGCTGTAAATCGAAATCGTTCTAAACTTTGGTTTTTACAACCAAGCGCAATTAGATTGACTCAAATCTAGACTTTTACAACCTGAGCTTGAAAAAAATAATATGGCATTACTCCAATAGGTCATAACAACAACATTTTATTTGGTTCTTACATCATAAATTCCAAGGAAAACTCTGTTTAGACGTTGAATTTGATTGCGTCATATAGACCAATCTATTGAGCGGAAAATTCTGAATAAAAGTGCATTCATAACTCTAAGGTGTCGATGTTTAAGTACGACTTTTTGAAATGACAGTGATGCCTCCTTATTCCCATGATTGAATGCAGATTTTTATCCATGGCTATTACTTGCTATTACTATCTTAACGACTATTGTATTGATTATTATTATTAAGAATATGTGATTTAATACATGGCATTATAGTAGTTGATTCCATTTGCCTTTTTGTTTTGTATTCTGTGTCATAAAAAGTAATAATCTTCTGGTTTTTGCTATACTTGAAAATGGTGTAATTATAATGTAAATGTAAATAAAAATAAAGTTGTTAATAAGGAAAAGCCGCATTTAATATTTTCTGCCATTATACTAACAGTTATTAAATTTATAAGATAAAAATATTTTTACCAGTTAATTTATATCAGATTATTAACATCTAGATCATATTTTGTTATGAATTTAACTGCTTAATTTATAAAGCTAAAGAAAGTATTTGCTAGTATAATTTAAATTAGGTTTAATAAAGTTAATTAAAAAGATTTATTTCATATATGTTATCTGAATACCTTACCAAACAGTCTAAACTTTACGAATTGTTACAAAAAACATGCAAAAATCTCGTTACAAGCTGTATAAAAATAAAATTGCGTATCAAATACATCCCATATCTATGGTATCAAACGTATCCAGACAGATCATAGAGAATGAAGCATATGAATAAAAATTTTGTTTACATACAAATAAATTGACATAACCTTTTGTATTGCATTTTCTTTATTATATTTACATTTATTTTCGATATTTTTATTATTATTGTTTTATAATATCTTTTATATTTTGTATTGCGTTTAATTTAAAGTAGTTACTGCGATGGCGTTACCCTGGAATATTCCTTTGGAAATGGCACCAAGCCTAAAGCACGAAAATTCAATAGCAAGGCCATCATTACTCAAGCATTACTGTAATATTAATATTCATGAAAAACCTATTGAAGAATTACAGACAGGTCTAATGTGCGACATTGGAACAATGAATCGTGATGCCGCTTTTATACAAAGACTTATAGCACGGGGTATGACTATAGTCAAGTTGGACTTAGTAGATTTAGAACCCGATGCTTGCGCACAGTTAATTCAAAGCATAAGGCAAGCTGTATACAACTATAGTAAGGATTTGAAGTACGTTTATCCTCTAGCCATGATGGTAGATATTCACGGCCCTGCTATTGTAACTGGAGATTTAAAAAGTGGGCAAAATGCTGTAGTTGAAATTCATCAGAATATGACAATTAAATTGAGTGCAGACGATAGCTGGAAAGAAAGCGGAACATCTGATTGTCTTTATGTAGGGTATGATCAATTAATGCAATTACAATCTGGTGATATCATTTTTATCGAAAGCTTGATGCCTGGAGAAAAAATCCAGCTCTCTGTGTTAGAAGTCGGAGAAGATTCTTTAGAATGTCTCGTCGTGGTTGGTGGCATAATTGGCTCAAATATGGCTGTTCATATTGCTGGAGTTCCGAAAAACTTTTATTTATTTAATGATACGGATAACAGTGCACCATCAAAAATTTGTAGCAAAACTTCACGAGGACGTTTTTCACAAATAGAAGATCAAATCAAATGGGCAGTTGCTTCTGATATAGATGCTATTTTGATACCTAGTGCTCAATACGCAAATGATGTGCGCCGAGTTAAAGAATTATTGCCAGAAAAAGGAAAACACGTACTTGTCTTTGCAAGTATAACCACAGTACGAGGTTTAGATAATATTGACGGTATACTTAAAGAAGCTGATGGAATATATTTTGATCGAAATGAACTTAGCATTGATTTGTGCGTTGAAAAAATTTTTATTGCTCAGAAAAAAGTTTTAGCAAAATGCAATGAAATCGGTAAGCCATGCATATGTAAAGCAGTGATAAATGAACATATTCCAACTCTAAGCGTCAATGATATTGCTAATCTTATAATTGATGGTGCGGATGTTATTTCTTTAGAATTTAATTTCGATACTCCTTTGAAGAAACTTTCGCCTTCTTATAATCCTCATCGTATGGCGGAACAATGTTTAGCAGCAGCGTCCGTCATTTGTAGAGAAGCCGAGCATATATTGTGGCAGCCAAGAATCTATGGTAATTTATATTTAATGCAAAGTCCTCTTAAGGAGCCATCTAAAGCAGTATGTATTAGCGCAGTAGAGCTGGCGATGCGTTCTCGAGCGTCGGTTATTATTTGCTTAACAAGTTCTGGACAGACTGCAAAAATTCTTTCTCACGCAAAGCCACCGTGTCCTGTAGTAGCAGTAACTAGAATGTGCCATACGGGTCGACAGTTGCGATTTTGGCGAGGAGTTCGTGCAGTTCACTACTTTGATATGGCAAAGGCAAATTGGAATGCTGAAGCAGAAGCTAGAATTCTAGTTGCTATAGATTACTGTAAAGCCAAAAACATTTTGCATGCAGGAGATGCGTACGTCGTTTTAACTGGTACACGGCGAGGAGTTGGATATTGTGATTGTGTGAGACTTCTCTATGCAAGCACGAGAAACGTGGTCGCTGTAGAATAAACAGATCAGTCGGTGAGTAAGGTTTCATGGCCCCACGGGGTAGGGGATTGGGTCAGGGTAGACAGTGGTGGCCGCTTACCATCAGGCGGGCAAAATGCTCGTATGCCACCTTTTTAACCTAAAAAAATAGATATTCTATAAATAACAAATGGGACCAGGATATTTTTTAAATAAATTATATTAAAACATATTAAAATATGAATTTTATAATTTCTTTTTCCTTGGCGCTGGTAACTAGTTTATAATTTTAATTATGCCCATGAACTAAGTATCGAGACCTTATATCGAGAAAATCTGGTTGGAAGTTCGACAAGAGTGACCTGTAGGGGAAAAGCCAGATAATAGCCCTACTTTTCAAAAAGCTCTATTGTCCAAAAATATCGACCTACAAGTAGTGATGTATCATGTAGGTATATCATAAACAGGATCTTCTATTCTTCATTGTTACCTATTTTGTAAACGTAATTAATACCGGTTTTAATAGACCGCTCAAAAAAGGGATAGTTGCCTATTCGAGCGAATAGCAGCCTATAGTTAAATTTAAAGAAACTCACCTTCTGGGACTAGACCCCTGACTTTGATTTTTTTAAAAGATACGAAAATATTTATAACTAATTCTAAAGAAAAAATTGCTGGAAAAATTCCACGCGGCTTAATAAAAATATCACTATTTATAACAATTTATGTAAGCAGTTTTTATTATTGATTGATTGTATCGCACTTGAACTTTTTTTGTGGTTTTGCTTATAATTTTCGGCAAGA
This sequence comes from Chilo suppressalis, assembly GCA_902850365.2. NCBI lineage: Eukaryota > Metazoa > Arthropoda > Insecta > Lepidoptera > Crambidae > Chilo > Chilo suppressalis. Next base: position 6,476,141 of record OU963912.1, on the reverse strand, counting down.
TTAAGCTACACTTGCACTCATAGTCACAGATTACTCCAAAGTTCTTAAATTATGCTTATCATGTTTATTTCGCACTCTATCTTTATTTAACTTTAAGCAATTGACGAAGATGAAATGATGTGTTAATCAGAATAAAGCTTTCATTTGAATTAAAATTGTTGGTGCAAAGGGTCACCTATCTTTTCCTACAAATATTATAAATGCGAAAGTTTGTAAGTTTGTAGTTATGTTATTACTCAATCACACGAAAAGTACGGAACGGATAGGGATGAAATTTGGTACGATTATAGTCTATGACCTGGCTTGGGACATAGGATACTTTTTATTCCGAATAAATAATGTTAGATTACTGTGAGATTCCCAAAAAAATAAAGTTAACGTAGACGACTAGTAATGGAATAGGTAAACCTTAATTTTGTTGAATAATACCACATTAGTGGATTTTTGTTGCGTAACTACTATACATTGTGCAGAATCGATTCGTTGGAGTCAAGGTCGGGGAGTTTACCAAGTGGATTGTGTTATATTAGTACCTAAGGGGAGTAAATTTTTGAGTGTCTGAGAGTGTCTTCTCGATTGGTCCTTGACTCAGGCAGCAACGCTGAAGTATCGAACCCTCTTTCCGTATAATTAATACTTGTTCTACTTGAGACATTACGAATTTTATTAAGAGAGTATATTTAAAATTTTTGGAAGTTTAAAGCCTAGCATGGTTATATATTTGTAAAGCTTGGTCGGCAATTGTATTGTACATGCATGTTTATTTTTGGGAATACACTACACATGAGCTGTAGGGTAAATACACCCTTCACTTTATATCTACCGCAAACGTTATACCTACTTATATTCTTTGTTCCTTCTAGGAGAGATTCGGAGAATCTCAGCAAATTGAATTAAATGAACTTTCGTAGCATAGTGTGTTTGATAATTTACTATCTTGGAATCTATAACGTTTATATCTTGGAATCTAAGCTGTCCGCAAAATTTAAATTTTCAACTTATAGAATCATGCCAGGATGCTTCAAATAACATGCCAATACATCATCAAATTAATAAAACCTCTTTCTTGTAATATTTATTGAAGTAGAGAAAAAAAAATCTAAAGTGCCCGTTTTCATGTCACCTAAAATTTTTTATTCAAAATCTGAAAAAAAACAGACTTCTAAGCAAACGTAATCAAAAGATACAACCGATAATGCGCAAAGGACATTGGGAAAACATGTATGGCCGCTGCACCCACGTCCGCCACGGCTTAAACTACATTTGTTTGAAAGGTATTATAGTCAAGATCGTCTGTGCCAAAGTGCATCAAATTCCATCCCGGGGGTCTTTAGCTATTTTAAGTTAAATGTGTACAAGTACTATAACGAACAAAGATTAATGAAACAAGGGAATTAATTTAGTTAGTTAGTTCGACTCTACATAGGGTGCTCAGGAATTATGGGAGTACTTCACAAGGTGCAAGGGTGCCCCTTATGTTATTCTGCCGCGCCAGAGTAAATTCAAATATCCCCGCATAGGTTGGGTTTTTTTTAAACATTCTGTTCGTTATAGTAAATTGTCCGTTTTACATAGAAGATATTTAAAACGGAGCGACCACAGATTACACAAACTTGTCCACGCTTCGGAGAACACATAATTTCTGTTCATCCATACTAATTGACAAAACCGATAATCGTGTTCCAATATCCAAAGCGTGTTAGATAAAAATCAATTAAGTAGCAGGGAGCGCACAATCACAACGAACTAAGACGATTCGATATTTGCAACTGCAAGTCCTTCATCATCCGTAAACCGTTTTGAAATACCTCGGTAAGAGCAAGCGCAGGATGGTCGGCAGGCTTTGTCGTATATCTGGTTGTATAGTACGATATGGCATATTATCACGATTACTAATAATATAAAATGAAGGTACTATAAAATGAATTTATTCAGCTACTTAAATATGCCTATGTGTCATATCTATTGACTACCAGGATATTTTTAACGGTGTCATATCTTTTGACTCCCAGGATATTTATTTTCGGTGTCATAATAAAAAAGGCTAGTTTTTCATAGATCTATCGATTCATACTGATTACATTGCTGGCGGAGCTGGGTGCGTTTTGCCCATTGTCCTTTAATAAGATATCATGAACTATCAAACACACCGGATTCACACGGCAGTCGCTAATTCATGGTTTTTTATTTATTCATTGCCGTCATGAGCCGAACATTCATTTCTTAAATTATGAAGTTCGTGATAAAACTGCAACCAAAAGACAGTACTTAAGTAATACGCTAAGTACCATCTTTTCTATCATCCTTCTTCAGAAGCCTAATGTGATCACTTACGACCACACTGAGAGACGTGTATTAAAAATTGATGGTAGTCAAAACAACCTTTTGTCTATTGATATTGCAAAGAAAAAAACATTATCATCTCCGAACGCGACTGTTAGAAATTAATCTCCTCGGGGAAAATATGTAGTCCCAGTTGGATACTTTGTTTGTAAGTCAGGACTCAGGGATCAAATTGTAAAAGTTTTTTCTCTTTCGTCATCCCCTTTGAGTACAGTCAGTGACACATAAAGTTATCAAAATCATACTAATATTATAAAGGGCGCAAGTTTGTGAGTGTGTGAGTATGTGAGTGTGTATGTTTGTTACTTCTGCACGTCTAAGCGGCTGGAGCGATTTTAATAAAATTTGGTATGGAGTTAGCTGACACCCTAGATTAACACATAGGCTACTTTTATCCTGAAAAAATATTAGGTTCCCGAGGGATTTTCAAGAAACTAAGTTAATGCAAACGAAGTCGCGGGTGACCTCTAGGGCGTCATAATTTCTTGATCGATTGCAAATATATATTACTAGCTGTGCCCCGCGGTGTTACCCGCGGTTTATTAGTGATATTTTCCCGCAGTCAAACGTAGCCTATGTGTTAATCCAGGGTGTCAAATAACTCCATACCAAATTATATTAAAATCGCTCCAGCCGTTTAGACGTAAAGAAGTAACAAACATACACACTCACAAACTTTCGCCTTTATACTATTAGTGTGATAACCATAGATATTAAATGTGAAGTTAGATGACACAATGGTTTGCGCATTCCGTCTGCGATCGTGGAAATTGACTAACTTTCGTATAGCACATGTCCCACCGCCGACGATGAACGAGAAGCGAGTAGAGCTAAAAACTAAAAACGAGTTGGCGAGCAGCGGAAAGCGAGTCTGTAGGTCTGATAGTTCTATCGCTGGACTATAAGTGAGTAAGAGTATAAGCAGAGCAAGAGCACTTGCGAAGACAATTCTGAGCAAAAATGTACGCGTGGGTTGTTTTTACACAAGTGAGCATCGCTGAGTGATAATTATCTTTGATAGGTCTTGTCGCTCAGGCTCAGCGACAAACTAGTGGAGGGGAGAGTTCTCGCCGGCAGTGTGAATAGTACGATGCTTGGTCGCTTCGTCATGGAACGGAAAAGCTAAATGACTATCTTGAACACCTCCGTTAATCCTCCGTGCTTTGGAATACAATCCCGGTTGCATCTGCAGTGGCAGGCGAGCCTTCTACCACTGGAAGACCGATATGATAAGGTATTTTTTTTTAATAACAATTATAAATGTAATGCGACATGTAAAAGACGTACGAAAAAAATGTGGCAATGTTATAAAAGTTTTATTTCAATAAGCTTATATATTCATAATAAGAAAGAATAAGTAATAGAATTATGAGATAGGAGAAGATTCGGTGCAGATCGGTCGTATGCATATATTATATTGACACGCAGCGCGTAACTATCTCGGAAATCGCGTAGAAGAATTCAACCGCACCCAGAGGAAGAAAGAAAGAGCTGCACAGACAGGTATTTGGCCCTAAAAGTCGGGCGAAATCCATTTTTTTTGTTTTAGTTAGATGCTGTTTTTTATTATTCCTCGAAATACAATAGTATCTCCTCCTACCAATAGCGTGAACCCGACGCGCTAGAGCCTTTCCCCCGCTCCATGCGCTCAGTCGGAAATCACCGTTCGCTTGCCGTGGTCGTGTAATTATTCGATACGCTCAATTTCATTTCAGTTTTCAAATATTAAATTTATAGTGAAAAAGTCAATTTCTTTTGAATTTCTACTATGGATCTTACAGAACCAGGTATTTACTTATTATTTTATTTAGTTTTGTTATGAAAAGAGGAAGTTTTCGTATCTTTAGCTCCATTAGTAACTAATTCTTAAAAAGTCCTATAAAATACGCATTTTAAAAAAATCTTTAAGCTTTTTAAAGTATTTCTGAGCATTTCTAAGTAAAAATTTATATGGTTTGTTTTAGAATAGACTCTATAGTATTTTACAATACGTAAAACAGCCACCCTAACGCACCCCTCCATTTTTGGTTTGTTTTTTTTGTCTGGACTTAAAAAACCACGTGTTGTTTTTTTTAATGAAAATTTGTTGATTTCGTTCCCAGGCTCTTCTGGGATGCGGGTATTAACTAGAAACGATTTACTTACTATCATGGAACGCTCCAATGCTTCAACTTTCAATGAAAAGTTGGAATTTATGGAGTTGGAACTTCTCCGTCAATACTCTGAAGATGACCCAAACATTGCCGATGCAAAGCACAATTTGTCAATTATACGTCACCAATTCAAGCAGAAATGGTCAGCTGCCCGCAACACCAAAGCCAGATTCCTAGAAGCGAACAAAGAATGGCTCAAGGGCACCATATCGCTACCAAAAGCAGGTACCTACCTATTTACGTTAACAATTCTTTTGTTTCGAACATTATTATATTTCATGGAATTTTATCAGTGTCTAAAGGTTTATCTTTTGTTATAGGATTAAGTCCAGGTAGACCTCAAAAGTCGTTTTCAGACTTATGTGAAAGGAATAAAAGGCGAAAAACTGAAAATCTTCGAACATCTGACTTAGATGTGCTGGCATACGCAACACAAATGAAATTGCGAGAAACTGGCGCAGTCATGGCATCAAAAATCGTAAAGGTCCTTACCAGAAGCCCCCGGAGAGCAAAAAAATATGCAGCAGCGATAAAAGAACAAGCAGCTGAACAAGAAAAAGAAGTTTTAACGAAATTGGCACACCTTCGTTCCCTGTTTATGTTTGTTGAAGCTGGGCTTACCCAGGCCCAATACGAAGTGGTTCGAGACACGAATCCAGGCTTTTACCCATGCTATTCGATTCTAAAGAAGTTGAAGAAAGAATGTTACCCTGAAATCCACAGCATAACTGAGACCTGTGCCGAAGTAAGGGTACAAAGCTTAATGGATCACACCATCAAGCGATTATTGTTGCATCTTGGTGAGGAGGTCTTGGAGCAACTGACTGAATCTGAAAAGCAATCCTTTCTGCTCATCAGCAAATGGGGCTGTGACGGATCTCAGCAGATTCAATATAAAATGAAATTTGCAAATGAGACAGATTCCGACGCCAACATTTTTCAAAGTTCTGTCGTTCCGCTCCAACTAGTCTATGGAACGGAAAGAAAAATTATATGGCAAAACCCAACTCCGTCATCACCACGATATTGCAGACCAATACGCATACGATTTGTGAAAGAAAACACTGACGTGACTAATGAGGAAATCGAGTACGTAGAAAATCAAATAAAAGAACTGAGCAAGACCAAGATCGACGACATATCCGTCAAACACAAAATAGTTTTTACCATGGTGGACGGCAAGGTATGTAACGCAGCAACCCATACCAAGTCAACCATGCGATGTTACATATGTGGCGCCACATCCTCCGAATTCAACGACCTTACAAAAGAGAAAGACCCTGCAATACGGAAAACATGCGATTTGGTCTATCTTTGCTGCACGCTCGAATAAGATTTTTGGAGAGCATACTGCATGTAGCCTATAAATTACCAGTCATGAAGTGGAGGGCTCGCCTGACTGCCGAAGAGAAGAAACTAGTGGAGACACGAAAAAAAGAAATCCAAACCAAGTTTCGTGAACAACTGGGATTATTAGTAGATATTCCAAAAGCTAACTTTGGAAACACAAATGATGGGAATACCAGCAGGCGATTTTTCGATAAATACGAGAAAGCTGCAGAAATAACTGGGATTGACCAGAATTTAATCTACCGATTAAAAGTCATCCTAGACACCATGTGCTGCGGGATAAAAATTAACATCAACAAATTCGAAATTTACTGCAAAGAAACTGCTGAATTGTACGTTTCTTTGTACAAGTTTCATCCAATGTCGACGACATTACATAAGGTGTTGATTCATGGGGCAGCCGTGATAAAAGAGGCGATTCTGCCAATCGGGCAATTGACTGAAGAAGCTGCAGAAGCCCGCAATAAGCACATCCGAGCGTTTCGGCTAAACTACGCCCGAAAATTTTCGAGAGTAGCCTGCAACACAGACGTTTTAAATAGGTTGCTCTTAACATCAGACCCCTTGCTGACGGGAATGAGGAACGCTAAACATAAAAGAAAGAGTCCTCTTTCAGCGGATACCATGAATCTTTTGGAGGAAAATGATATTTGCAATATTAGTATTGAAAATGACTCTGAAGATGATGAAAATTAGAAATAAAATTTGTTAAGAATAATGTATGCCTTTTTTTACTCTATTATGCCTCAAAATAGAACAAAATACTTTAATAATACTATAAATCGCAAAAAATATTTTTGTCCGACTTTTAGGGCCAAATACCTGTCTGTGAGCTGTTTCGGCTGTGCGCACGCTTGCAAGCCCGATAAGGAGGCAGAGAGACATCTAGGTGAGTCGTTGGTGGCATTGCGCCTATTCAATTTCCATTTGCTCTGCATAGTTGATGTTTCTTTGTGTTCAACCAGCTCGTACGTAATAATTCGCCCGCCGCATACATATATATAAACCCGCATTCCAGTAGATGGCTATTTACACGCCATACCAAACACCATCCTTTTGTAAGTTTAATATTCTAGATATGTTTGACAGCAAATTACATAACATTTTGTCATTTTTTGTGCTCTGACTTACACTCTCGCGACTTGACTCAGTCTACTGAAATATTCGAACGCAACTTAGTTTTGTTTTTGAGCTGGCCCAACAGCGGGGGAAAATCGACAGAGGGGAACGCTGTGAATGCCTACTCCCTTCCTGGCCGGGTCTGCCACGTTGCTCTATTGGTTAGGCAAATGTTTATATAAGGAATACGAGCATTTGTTCCTCAATCATACAAAAAATACTGAACGGCTCGAGTTGATACGGTGGCGACTTTGATTATTTAACGGTGGTGATCCCTTTCCAAGTTGATATGTATGCTACGATCATTAATCGTAGAGTCCATCTTTGTTCCCTGGCTGGATAGGGATCAAGAGTAAACCTATTATTTATGCTAATGTTCAAGTTCATATCATCATCATCAGGAGATTGGGCCATGACCCACCACGCGGGCCTAGTGCAGGTTGGTGGGTGCTAACGACTGCAGATGCAGCTGGGACGAACGGCTTAACGTGCCTTCCGAAGCACGGAGGAGTTCGAGATAGTAAATTTTTGGTCACCCATCGAGCTACTCGTTCATATGGCTCTCTTTTATTAGAAGCAAGATGGCGCTGTAGCAATTGTTACTGGCACTATGGTTTGAGTTCCTTAGTTTAGTATAATAACAACTTTAGTTCTTTATTTAGCTAATAGATGTCATGTTGTCCTTTTAATCGCGGTAAAGATTGCTGCAGTGCGTTTCTTTAAGTAGTTTCCTATATGATTAGATATAAGATCAAGGATTCAGTACAAGATCAAAATTCTGTATAATCTTTTATGGGTTTTTAAGAATGCATTAGTTTAAGTACAAACTTCTATCATTTCAACGAATCCCAAACGAAGCCAAATTAGACAATATTTTTTCACGTAAGCAGGCTGCAGCAGCAAAGAAATAAGTATAATTTAAGATTTTATTAAGGCAGCTTTATATATTGCAACTTCTAAGCTCTCGGTTAGTCGTAAGCTCGGTGTTTACGCAACTCTTTAACTAGCAACAATTGACAACAACAGGGTGCCTCTTGGGACATAGAATGTTAAACTGCCGTACCAAGGCTTGAGCGAGCGCGGGTGATTGTTTCATAGATTGCTACCAAGGTATAGGTAAATGTTTAAGAGGAGCTCGATGGCGCAAGTGGTTAGCGCGTTCGGCTGCGATCGTTGAAGCTTTCGCAGTGGTTTTTCATAGGATGGGTGACCAAAATTTACTATCTCGAGCTCTTCTGTGCTTCGGAAGGAACGTTTAGCCGTCGGTCCCGGCTACATCTGCAGTCGTTAGCACCCACCAATCACACATTGTCATGGCCCATTCTTCCTATTCCATCAATAGAGAAGACTTGTGCCCCAGCAGTGGGGGTTTTAATAGGCTAATGATGATGAGTGAAAAACCAAAATGAATATTATGTGCGCAAATAGGAGTAGTGTTCTAAGGTCGTGCCATTGTAATAGAACCAGTTTGTCTGATAGTCTTTCCACTTATACAAGAAACTTTTCATCTAATCTGTGGGTGCTAGCTAATGAAAATCGACGTTTATTCATTAAAACCACAAACTATATAGTGATGCTAGCGCATGTTAAAACGCGCATGTGGAATAAGCTTAGGCTAGTTACGCCGTGTTTTGTTCATGTCACTCAAGTGACTTTTGCAAATCAATGAACAGAGACAAAACATAGAGAAACTAATCCAATCTTATTCGTGGTTTATTAATATGGGGTCAGTATTTTTAGGGTTCCGTATCTCAAAAGGAAAAAACGGAACCCTTAACCGTTCATCTGTTTGTTTGTCAAAATCCTTTATCCCAAGAACGTATGGAGGAATGGAGTTGAAATATAAACCATCTACTCAGATCTACCTACGGTCCCTTGAAGCTGTGAAGAAACAAATTTGTAAGTTACTGTAAAAAAAAGTCGTGGCCGTTTATCTGATTGTCTGTCAAGATTCTTTATCTCGGGAACACGTAGAAGGATCGAGGTAAAATTTAAACTCAAGTTTTCACGTTTCTTGGAAGTTGTAAAAAATCAAATAATAATAATAATATTCTTTATTGACATACACCTCACAGGACATACAAGACATTAAACATGACAGTGAAAACGTACACAATAGGCGGCCTAATTGCTAAACAGCAATCTCTTCCAGGCAACCCATGACAGTGAAATAAATAAATAAGAGGAACAAGAAGGGGGGGTGTAGTAGGTATGGAAAAATAAATAATGAATAATAGATGTAATAGATATATACAAAGAGAGAGACAAGAGAGAGGTAAGACTTAAAGTTGGGAAAGGAAATAACCTCTAACTTGATCACTAAACGAGCTTAGAGTGCGAGCCTTTCGGATTGTTTCAGGTAGTGAGTTCCACAAGCGAACAGAATGCACAGAGAAGGAATATGAAAAGAAATCAGTTGAATGGAGTGGGACTGCAAGCGTTAGATTTGAAGAGGACCGCAAAGTGCGTTCTTATTTGGAATCAAGAAACGAGAAACATTCTTTTAGATAGGGCGGAGAAGTAGGAAGGAAAAGTACAGAATAAAGAACCGTAAGAGTGTGTAAGTCCCTGCGTCGGCGAATAGGGAGCCATTTTAGTTTGTGTCGAAAGTGAGACACATGGTCATATTTACGTAGATTAAAAATGAATCTGATACACATATTCTGCAGACGTTCCAGCTTGTTTAGGAGTTCCTCAGATATGTCAGTATAACAAACATCAGCGTAGTCGATAATGGATCAAATTTCTAAGTTACTGTAAAAAAGATAGGGCCGTTTATGTTGCGTATCTACAAATTTGGTCGGAATCCTCGGTGGGCTAGTCTGACTCGCATTTGTCAGGTTTTATCAACACAACGCTCGAAGCAAATTATACCTGTCTCCACTTAATTTTTACGGGAGTAAATGGAGTCGAGTTGGGAAAATTTCAGATGCGCGATTTCTAATTTGTTACTGAAGCGAAATTGTGCCGCTTCAGCGATTTTTACACCTCACAGGTCCAACCCAATCAATTTCTTATTCTTTGTAGCCCTGGAACCTGACTAATTAAGAGAACAGAACATTGTCGAAAGGTAAGGTTTATATTGATTGTGTCTACTAAAAAGTCTTACATTGTTTCGAATTAAATTATTTATTTGAAGATAATACATTAAAAGCTAGGTGTGACATCATGTAAAAAAAGGTAATGTAATATTAATGTGATGAAAGTTGACATCAACACATGTTTTCAGGTTTTAATGTCATTTTTCAATTGACGACATTGTATTGTATTATTGATTATTGAGACAAATAGGGAGAATAAGATCGGGGGGCACGGCAGTGCCCCGCCAAGTCAAGCGCGACGCAAACACTGCCATACCATCCTTTACTGGAACCATTTCGCCGCATTTTCAGGCCCCTATTTGAGAACCTCTGGATAAGACCAGAACGCAGAAATTTTCGTCATCCAATAAGCTATAATCACATACTTAAAAATCAATAAGTCTGTAGGTCATTTAGTTCCGAAGTTAAGCGTAAGCAAAGTTTCGCATTTATGACACTCACTCATGATCAATCGAATAGAACTAGTACTTCCCATAAACTCAGAGAGCTGAATTTTGGTACAGAGTTTGGGTTTAATGGCCACAAAGGGAAAACTATATAAACTAGGATATTCGAAGATCTGGAGTACGTGGTGACCCTGATTAGAAAACACAAGAACCCAACCAAACTATTAGAAGAGATCGACATACCGCCTTTACAAAAAATATTCAATTATAGGCCGCTTCATTTGATGTCAAAAATCTAAGGTCTGAAGTATCTGATGAAGAACCCTCAGCTGGTCTCAGCTGTATTAAAGATATGGTAATGCCCCCTTCTACTATTGGTACATAAAAAATCGAATGTCATTGCAAAAATCCAGCGTAGTGGAACACATCTTCTTATTTAATCTAGCTTATAGCGTCCCACTGCTGGGCGAATGCCTCCCCTTCTGCTTTTAATATGCAAATAAATAAAATGAAAGGAAAACTCTGGATAACACTAGACTGGCTTTTATACTTATACTTACAAGTTTACAAGAAATAATAGTCGAACGATTAACTTTATTCTACTCGAACATTACACAAATTACACTAAAATATTAATTTCGCTCAAAATTTGGTCAAAATATAATGCATTGGACTAAGAGTGGTGGTGATACCCGCACACGTCGCTAGATGGCGCTGACTGTATTTTAAAACGCGCTTCTCACTGATTTCACAGCTGTTCACAGATTAGTATAACTGCCCGTAGAGCACAAAAAAACTCCTAAATACAAACAGCTTTCAGACGAAGTACTTCAAGTTTTAAGGACAGACTTAAAAACTGTCGAATTATTTATTTTGTAACTTTAGCCTACATAAATCTTCGTTTATGCGAAGTGTTTGATACTTCTGATGTAGAAGATGGTTTGGAAAAAAAAACATATTTTAGTGCTGGGGGATCTTTTGCAACTTCCACCCGTTAGAGAAAAGTCACCATTTGAAAAACTAACCCTTTCAAAAGTTAATACACTTATAGCCTATAACAAAAAACCCACCAAAAACATTCTGTAAAATACTAGCCAAGTCTCGATGGAGTTGCTTGTTTATCTCTAAAAAGTAATGAAATCTAGACAAAGTCGTGCCAAGTCTAAGGTTCCTTACTGCGATTTCTTTATTTTCATAGTTAATGTTGTGTGACTTGGTCGTTGAAGGGTACACAAGGGTACAAAACATTGCGCCAATCTGTCGCCAGAACCGCTACCCATTGACGATGGAAAATTGCCACTTGGAAAACGTTGATTGTTTAACCAGTCAATTAATATAATAACAGCCTAGGCTGAATAAATAAGTTTGAATTTTGAATGTTACAATAAGTTTTATTTAATTCATTCTGTGGTTATTTCATTATAGCCTTGTTAAGTGTACTAAGCAGCAAACTTACTCAACAAGGAGTAAACCGCAAATAAGGTTTGTATAAAAGTTCTTTTAACATCCCACTAGAAACTGTTTTGTATTAAAATTTCAACACTTCAATTAGTATACTGCACCCATGCCAAGCCGAGGCGAAATCCAGTTGACTATAATAAAATAGTACCCTTAGCACGAATCAACATAGAATTCGAATAGTTGAATTCAATATCGATACACGTCGAATGTCAAGAAGTTCTGTAAGACAATTTGAACAGCGCCACAGCGTACGCAACGTGAATTAAAAATCTTCCATTCAAAACTTCTTGACTATTAACACGTATCGAGATCTAATTCAACCATTAGAATTCGATATTGGTTCGTACTAAGGGTACGTTGTCAGCTTGTCACTTGGACAGCGCCGTCTCGCGCGTCGAGATAACATCTGGGCGGGCCGCCCGCCGCGTATTCAGTCTAGTAGACACACCGCGCGCGAACAGCGATCACGTAATACCGCCTATGGCTCTTGTCACAGAGCACTTTGAACATAGGCTCATGTGAACAGTGCCTATACCAACTAGATTAGTACCTGCCTGTGTATCGACGGAGAGTGCGAAAGTGATATCACGTAACATTCATTGAATTGACAAGTGTTTTGTGAATCGAACTCGAGGAAGTTTGAAGGCGCAAAGTTTTCCGTGGGTAAGTAAATCTGTAATAAATAAACTTTTGTACGTGTATACTGAAAAGTTGATTCTTATTTTTTTTTCAGTAATAGGTTTAATTACTTTTTATAACTTATTTAAATCTTTTTATATTTTATTATTCTATATTAATGATTGGGTACCTAATTTATTAAAAATGCATTGAAATTTAGTTTCAATGATATTCCTCTATCTATCTCATATCACTATGGTAACTCATGTTCTCATTAGTAGCTACAAATTTGCAGCAAAAATATTTCATTTAAAACCAAAAATTTTGGATGTGCGTAATTATTGTAATGAAATTTACTAAAGGCGGAGAGACTTTAATAATTTTAATGCTTTTAGAATTTATGCATTGTCCTTATTGAATTCAAATCGCAAAGCGAGTAACAGCACCAATTTTAATTAAGCTTCATTTAAATGTGGTCTCGGAGTTTTAAGAAAGACTGATATAACTTCGATGACCTGCGTAATCGTAACCCATACTGGCTGATATCGCATGCCGCCAACGTCGTGTTTTTCAGACATTGAGTCTTTATAGAAAACAAAACAGTGAACTAATATGTAAATGGTTAAAACACACACTTCAAATAAAGATTTATCCCGACGTTTAATATTTTATTTACAACGCGAAAGTTTTAAAATGTATTTCAAAAAGTCACATCAAATGCATGGCTATTTTTATTCATATTTTGCCATGCAGTTTTTTACTTAAATTTGAATCTTGTTTCAAAACATATTTACAAATACAGGTATATAAATTTCTCTTTCTAATTCATAGAATAAGTAATGAAAATCTCTGCTGCCGCATGTTAAGTACTGTATTTTTGAACGCCGCACCTCTGTAAAGTCCTGTGTGACCCTATCATAGGCCCTATAAAGTTCATGACGCACGGAACGTGTTAAATATTAATTAACACGGTAAAATGACACACAGACTGGCTTATCCCACCAGCGTGACGAAGCTTCGGGTGGCTTCGATACTAAAATGCGTTAACATAAGCATTCCAACTTTATTTTTTTATTTAGCCAGGTAGGCAAATGGCTCTGCCCCACCTGATGTTAAGTGGTGATAAAGTCTAAACGCGAAGATAGATAATACGGCAGTTATAAACTGCTGTAAAAACTTTGAATTATGAACGCTCCTTCAGCTGCATATACAAAATCGTCTTCTACAACCTCTTTTCTGCGTGTCAAATTATCGCCAGTCAAGCTAATACACGCAGCCCGCTAATTCATTACGAAATAATTCAAATTACGAACGCTAAGTTTTGCGCATTTGAAAAAGCCACCCCAAGCTTCGTCGCGCTGGTGTGTGAGAAGCAGGTTGAAACAGCCAGAATAGATATTTTAATAACTATCAAATATTTGAATCGACAAAAACGGAAGTGTTGGTGTGTTGTATGCTCCAATTGGCACTACACAGGTCCTTTGTTAGCAGTTAGCCAGTTTACTTATCCATTTCCAGTAAAAGGCAAACTCGATGGGGATGGTCGGTCATTGGATGGGTGGCCAACAATTAATTATCTCGAGCTCCTTCGTGCTTCGGAAGGCAGGTTAAGCCGTTGCCGCTGGTCCCGGCTGCATCTGCGGTCGTTAGCACCCTCCAATTTGCACTGGGCCCGCGTGGCTGATGATGATGATGATGATAAAAAGGCCAGCTTATATTCTGATTTCGTTTCTTAGCAACAGTTGCTATGTTTATCGACTTAACAAAAATATCTAGGCAACTAAGCTTTAATAAGGGCGCTTGTTTCGAGTTCTACCCGAGTCTAGGCATGGTTTTAAACCGTATCTACGTTCGGTTGTCAGTATGGGACACTCACTATAGAGGAGTTCACGACACCGGCGCTAGTGACGGTTTGGGTTCGGAACAGACGTACAAATCGTGCGCATGAATGAGCTTAAGCGCCCTTAGGCCTGTCTCTTACTCGTGATCGATTGAAGAAACTGGTCATAAGAATGGCTTATTTTGACTTTTGAGTTGCACCTCAGTGTAGAAATTTGCCTGTGCCTATATGGGAAGCTATTTCGTAGCAGCAAAATTACACCTTCATTCCGATCTACCGGCTTTAGCATTCAGGCAGGAGGTTTAGAATTTGGCTATTAATATTAAGCTTGTTGAAACCACTGCTAAATTGGAAGGCTGTTGAGTACAAACCCCTTACTTGAATCAAATAACGAGACATTTTGTAAACTAAACTACTTGTTATTTTTGTTCCTGTGATAAACAAAGTTACTTAAAGAACAAATTACATATATTAAGCTGTCTGTAAGTGCCGCCGTGCGCCCTGGATTGGCCCTGCGGCAGGGATGTCAGTAGCCCGCTTTAGGATAGTATCATCCAGACCCGTCTTTCCCAGTGGGCACTTTGGGCAAGTGCCCAGGGCCCCGCGATCGATAGGGGGCCGCCTCAGATCAAATACAAAGTCCCTAGTTCCTGTTGAATCACCAAACGCAATTCATAGGGGCCCCATTATTCTAATATGCCCAGGGCCTCCAATAGGTCAAAGACGGCACTGGTGTCATCATAAATATCATGATGCCTAGAGGTAAGGTGTAGTGTAAGTAGGTAGTAGGTATGTACCTCTCATTAGTTTTGTTATTTATCTTTATTTAGGTAATGAACTGCTATTATCTGTATTATCTAAATGTTTTTTTTTTACTAACAAAAAGTAATTTAAATTACAATATTACTGTAATTGCTATTTCTTCTTTCAAATATTTAATACTTGTAAAGGTTGCATTTGACATTGCGGGTTACTTACAATACGAAGAGATGGCGCTGCCTTGCAGCCTAAGAAATGCTGGAGAAAATTCGACACAGCCATCAGGGCCTCGGTAGCGTAATGGTTAGTGCATTCGCCCAGATAGCGAAGGGTGCGGGTGCCTGGTCCACGTTGATTTTTTTCTAGTAAAATTTTCTTTAAAAAGTAATTTATCATCCCTGATATCAGGCTGAAATCAAACCAACACATACACTATACGGGCGAATGCACCACTATGCTACCAGGACCTTAATGTACTACATATGTGTCGAATTTCTTCTAAATATAGGCTGCAAGGCAGTAGTTGTTGTCTTGTTTATTGCCAGAGTGAAAAGGTGAGGTAATTTGATACCATTCTTATCTCCGCGGTACTCTGTTCGCAATCGGATTCCATTCAGGCTTTTAGGTGTAATTAAACAATTTCTATAAAAAAAAGTAGTAAGTGCGGTACGCTGTTGGTGTTTTTTTTTGTCCCAACAATATACTACTAACTTAGTAATTAATTAACTAAAATGACAATTATTGCATGTTCATTATGTATAAACAATACACATATTATTCACAACAAGATTACGTAAGAATGTTTGTAAAGTATTTTTCTTAGTTAGCTTGGAATAGTTTGGGTAGATTAAACTTCTAGTTTTATTGTCAGTCAAGACCTTGTCCCCGTGAACTTAGATAAGCAAGCACATAATAATGATTACAAGCTCTTTCCATATAAACAATTTTTCGTTTTAATTGGCAAACACATTCGGATCGTTAAAATACATATGTTGTTAATGATCATACCTTACTGTCATCCTATAGTGAAACGAAAGATAATAATAATGAACCAGCTGTTGTTTTGCCACCGCGTAGGGAAGATAGTAAAGTTGAATAATGGACAGGCAGAATACCTACATTTAGTGTCGCCGCATACGGGCCACCGACCACTGCCACAAAACGCCGCCACCGGCATATTTATTGTAGTTTTCATACATTTTATATGGACTCGCCACACATGGTACGCGCGCCGGTGGCCGCCACACGCTACAAATCGTCGTTGCTCGCCTCTTGTGGCCCGCACCGGCCACTTAATGCGCCGATACAAAACGCCGCCACACGTCACTCGCGCGATTCCCCACCCCTCTCTCCCTTACCTTAGCTGGCCGCTGTCGCGCGCTTCAGCCACTTTAGTAGGCGCTTCTTGTGGCGGCGTTTGTGGCTGTGACGTGTGGCCCGTTTGCGACGACACTTAATTTACTAGCAAGCAAGAAAATCGCCCACCTGATGATAAGCGGCCATTATAATATGTTACGATACAAGAGTATAACTTGCGCCGTAGTCCTCTGACCCTAATACCCAACACGACACCACCAAAGAGACTAAAGATTACCTGGTGTAATTTCACGTGATTTCTGTACGGTGGATGTTTTTTTTATAGCCAAATGACTATACCCCACCAGATATTAAATGGTGATAAAGTCCAAACGCGAAGATAGCTGGTATAGCAGTTATAAACTGCTACACCAACCATCCTCACCTTGTTGGCCTACAAAAATGCTTCTTCACGCCTCTCTTAAAGGACCCCAGACTGTAGGAAGGAGGCTACAAATAGATTTCGAAATCTAATTTGAGCTCAAAAGACAAGAAAAGGTTGTCTATTTAAGTGTCGCCGCCACCGGCATATTTCCTGTAGTTTTCATACATTTTATATGGACTCGCCACACACGATACGCCGGTGGCCGCCACACACTACAAATCGTCGTTGCTCGATTCTTGTGACCTGCACCGGGCACTTAATGCACCGATACAAAACGCCGCCACACGTCACTCGCGCGATTCCCCACCCCTCTCTCCCTAAGTGTCGCCGCAAACGGGCCACCGACCACAACCACAAAAAGCCGCCACCGGCATATTTCTTGTAGTTTTCGTACATTTTATATGGACTCGCCACACACGGTTAGGGACACGAAAAAAGTATCGATACTTTGTGGTATCGAGTACTTTTCCTTTCGATACCGATACTTTTGTACTCGATACTTTGTATTCAATACTTTTACTAAATGAGTACATTTTGGCAAGTATCGATACCTTTAAAAATTTGGATAAGCGCCTCATATTGATGGCAACGCCATCTTCTTAAATCATAGCAAACCTTCTAAAACGTTCCATAGGGTATTTGACAAGTTTTAGGCAACGATCTCACGTTATTGACTAATGTTTATGGAGTCCGTAAAAAGTGGATATTCATCATTCTGTCGTGTATTTCAGTAAAAATAACCAAATCAAAAACTCCATTTTCAAGTTGCCGCGACAACGTTTCTCTGGACAATATGGCGTCTTACTAGTGTGTGACGTCACACAACTGTTATTAAAACGTCAAACGATACCATGTAATGTCACTTTGACCGGAAGTTTACTTGCGTGTGACGTCATTTTAGGCTCCGCCAATCCCAAGCGTTTTGGGTTACGTGACAATAGATAAGAAAACTAATATCTTTTTCGTTATTTTGGCACTTTATTTTTAATACTGTCAAATGCCCTATTGCGTTGTTATAAAGTCAGTAACTGACATATTCAAATTCTTTCCAATCTGTGACTGTGTTTATTTTGCGCTTTGTTTTGTTTCATAGTTATTTATTTAGCGACCATATTGTTAGGAACTGTGATTGATTCGCCGTTTATTGTGCTTTTCGCTTGACTGTATTTGATTTATTCAAGTGTTACACTATTATTCTGTTTGTGCTGTGTATACCTATTTGAAACCACCTGAAAAAAAAGAACCTCTTCCATAATTATAATCTTGAGTGAAGCATGCCAATGGCAGCCGTTAACTACGTGTCAGATTCAAGTTAACATAAGTGGATATAATGTTTTTTAATGATTAAAATTCAAGAATCAAATCTGAAACAAATCTGAAAAGTTTCATACTTTTAAATTGTTTAAGATTTCGATCTTTTTAATTATGAATGTAATATTAATGAACTCTTTTTTAGTGTCAGAAATCACAGCTATTTTCTTTTCATTATATAATATAGCAATTTGTGAATTTACATGTCCTTTTTTTGTTTTTGATTATACGTACTAAAATAAAATTCGATTGTTTTTCTTTCAATTTTAACACCGGGGGGGGGGGGGGGGGGGGTTGCTCATCAGGCCACAGAGGCTCCGATAAGGCCCTATGAAATGTACTCGATACTTTGAAGTATCGATACTTTTGTTTCGATACTTTTACGAGTACGATACTTTTTTACCGATACTACTCATGAGTACAGTATCGATACTTTCTATTCGATATCGTGTCCCTACACACGGTACGCCGGTGGCCGCCACACGCTTCAAATGTGGCCCGCACCGGCCACTGAATGCGCCGATACAAAACGCCGCCACACGTCACTCTCGCGATACCCCACCCCTCTGTCCCTTACCTTGTCGCCGCTGTCGTGCGCTTCAGCCACTTAAGTAGCCGCTTCTAGCTTCTCGTGGCGGCGTTCGTAGCTGTGGCGTGTGGCCCTTGTGCGGTGACACTAAATTGTCTATTTTAGGCATAGTTTTAATATCTTTTGAGGCACAGCAGGTACTTAGGTGTATTTGTAAGTGAAATATTTGTTGCTGAACAAAGCGTGATCACCAACGGGGCCCAGCATGGATTCGCAATATCTTTGTTCCTATAACACTCACATACATTACTTTTATGGCGGATTATACTTTTATAGCGTCGCGGGGTGAAAGGTTTTCATTAAAAGTATGTCAACGCGAGATTTGACGAATGACGTACATCCATTATATCTCGTTCATGTTTTGTTGATTTCGATACCGCTTACGTATTTTACGTGGCATGTTTACATATATCGGAAGGACTAGAAAGCCATGCTCTCAGGGAAGATACATGTTCAGGCGGTTCACGATTCATAAAATGGTTCAACATTTAGATGTGGTTGTTGATTTTCCAATAATTTGCTTGACCAGTCCGTACCATGCCTAACTAAGTCCTGTTAAGTGCCTATCTATTGTAAGAGCACTTAATAGCAATCAAACTTCATCTTCATTTAATTAATTTTGTAAAATGAACTTTACTATTATCATAAAGTCCCTTTAAATTTTAGGAAAATTAATGTTTACAGATATAAATAGAAGGGAAGAAAATGGGACTAAGGAATATGAGTGGCAGGAGGTAATTTTATTTTATAATTACATTTATGTTTGACATGTAATATAAATTAAAGCCCGACTTAATGATAAAATCTAATTAGTATGGCGTGTAAAAGAATATCTACAAAAGTGTGAAAGCATAATTTCTTCAGCCAGCTTTTCTTAATTCTGTTACAATATTTATGTATGGAAACTTTTTTTATTTCCTTTAGTTTTTTTACCAAAGGTATTCAACATATTTATTTATGTTGTTTAATTTTTTGGATACTATTTTACTAATATTGTCAATGTAAACGGTTGGATCTCACAAAAACGGCAAAATTGATTTGACGAAATTTTGACCACTTCGCGTTTATTGCCTGGATTACTAACTTGTGAAATTTTAGCATATTGTAATAGACCAATACTTATTTATTTATTGGTCCAAATTGATTTCGTTCTGAATATTTGCTACTCATTAAAGATTCAATAGGGATTCCGAATTCTTAAGTGAATTGTTATTCTTATGTGTCCTAGTAAAAAATTCGCGGAAAGGTTCCACCGGGTTACAGTAAGGGCACTTGTTAACGAGAAAATTTCTACCCGGGTCCAGGCACGGTTTTAAAACCGTTTCTAAGTCCAGTCACCACTGAGGTTTGTATATACTAATGGAGGATTGTTAACAGCACGGGCGATAGCGACGATTTGGGGTCGGTACAAACCGTGCTCGTTAAGCCGGGTACTCATTAGCGAGCTGTAACCGCAACATGCGTGATACAGTACGAGGTTCTAGTGTGTACGGTTGTTGCTCAATTGTATACATCGGCTCGCTGCAAACCGCACGCGTACCGCTCGCAGCAGGTTAGCGAACCACGTACACTCTATGCTATTTGGTTACAGTGCATGCAACGGTTACGGTTACAGCTCGTTAATGAGTACCCGGCTTTAACAAGCACCCTAAGAAGTGTTTGGTTCGGTCCGCTGCGAGGTGCCAGGATTTTCTGCCGCATCTTCTAACTTTGAAAGTAGACTCGCTCTGAGATCGATCAAGACAGGTAGAATTGAAGTGCCGATCTGATGAAGTAACGTCCACCTTACAGAAGATCAATATTAAATAACACTACCTTTTCGTAAGTTTCCTGGGCTCCACGGGGTAGGGGATTGGGTCAGGGTAGGTAACGGTGCGAGTGATATTCTTGGTATCGCAAGCCTTTAAGGCTATGGTAGCCGCTTACCATCAGGCGGGCCATAAGCTTGCTTGCGACCCTTTAAACATTAAAAAGATACACAAAGTTCAACCCAGACCAAGCAAGCTATGCTCATCACACACCGCCCCGCTAATACAATGGTTTTTGTGTAGTTGCCCAAGACTGGGCCAGTGTGCAAACTATCAAAATTATTTAATTTATATTGAAAATTCAGTGACTTTTTTTCTTGAACAAAACGGAAATATCTCAATTTAATTACAATTTATTGGTAGCTAAAGGCCGAGTGTAATTAATGTAGCGCGGTATTTGACCCTTTCAGGACATATTGGATAAAGTTACAAATTGTTCAAGGTTAATAAACCCACATGAATAAGTTTAAATACGGTTGTTTAATTAAATTTGGCAGTGTAAAGCTTTTCTATGATTTTATAATTCCTGATAAAATTTTTAATCAATAGGTAAGTTGGGCATACTTTAGCGTACCAAAATAAAACTTGACGATATCCACTGATGAGTGGACAAGCGAGTATTCAAATAGGTGTGGTACAGACTATCAAATATATTAAGTCATAAATTATTATTAGATGTTATATATATATAAATATATATATACAAGTTGTTACAAAAATACAAATAAAGCTTGAAGGGCGTTGAAGTACAATATATAAGGAGTCTCCTCTAATTTTCTTAAAAATTTTGCATGGAATTTTAACTTTTTATAAAAACAGTTATTTTTAATGATTAATAAAAATATCGATCTTTTTAAGACACGTCACTAGTTCGAGGATGTACTTCAACGCCCTTCAAGATTTATTTGTATTTTTGTAACACCCTGTATATGGCTAATAACTTCTAAGAATACGTAAGAAAACAAAGTGTTGCTCGTATATTACCTTTTGTGGCCACATTTTCAACTTGTCTTTAGCTCAAATGAGCTGACTGAAATCAAAATCGGTAGGGTACAGTGGGTTTTCTGGGCATTAGGGGAAAAATCGTTAAAAAACTGCTTTTCATCGAATTGACTTAAATGCGTGATGCCAATGAAGGCTTTTTAAACAACACCTAAAATTCCTATAAACAAACACATCCCAAAGGTACACAAAGCTCTTTGATCTTATTCAGGAATACCTAAATAAATGTAAGCATTTGAATTCTACCCTCCTATATATTGAAAGGGGGAGTAAAATTAAATTAATTCTCGTAATTTGGATGCGGCGCATACATAACTGTGAATTGTGAAGTCATCAATGTCAGCTGACACTGTGATCGTTACTATCTTGAGCAAAATTTTTGATTTTTGAGATTTAAGCACAACAACTCTCTTCCTGTTCGTTTGAAAACAAAAATACCCCTAGCACGAATCATTATCGAATTCGAATACATAGTTTGCAAACCGAAATATCAATGTCAAATTTTGTATGGAAACTTGAACAGCAGCGGCACAAAGTACGTAACGAGAACTAAAAATCAGTAGACATTTGACAATGACATTTCGGACTCGCAAACGATACGAATTCGATATTGGTTCGTGCTAGGGGTAGTAACAGATGTAAAGGTCTGGTAAATCGACAGTTCGACCCTTAGGCGCGTTATTATCGGTCGATAATATCGGATGTGTTATAGCGATATCTGTTTATAATACATTATGTATTAGAACGACTACGAAGTAACACAGTGCTGCGATAATAACGACGCAACAGAAGTAGGGCGCATTATCTCAATAACGCATTTGATATTATCGACCGATAAAAATGATCTAAATAGGATGAAACCTTTTTAAGGGTATAGAATATTTATTTCTCATTAAAAACCATACAGTCACTTACATGGTAATTAACCAATAAAAATTAAAGTGCATATAAAAAGTCCAGTAAATTATAGATACAATGTATTGGAAATCGTCTTTCAAGTGGAGGTTAGCTTTATACAACAAAATTATACTCACGAGTGTTAATAATAGTTCATACCATCTTTGTTATCATAAAGCGAATATAGAAATAAACACTTTAGTATACAAACAGTGCGCGTATAAAGACGCGCAGTCAACAAACAACTAATTTTTTTTTCTTCGTTTATCGGGTAGATTATCAAAAAGTATTGGACACGTATTTTTTCTTTTTTCACATAATATAAGCATTGCAGAGATATATTGATTTGAAAAGTCGCATGACGTCACGTTTGAGTACACTTATAAGTGAAAATTCACTCAAAAGTGACGTCACGAGCCTCTACTCCCAAACTTTGACGCGCTATAACTTTGTCATTTTTTGGTTGATTGCCCAAAAAAAAAAATACGTGTCCATTATTTTTTGATCATCTAACTGACGGACTAAATAGAATTTCGTTTACTGTACTCCGTCATCACCCCTATTGTACCGGGCAGCCGGCAGCGCGCGGTTATTCCATCGTATCGTTTTTGTAAGTTTTTGGATATTTATTCTACATTTATATATTCAGCACATTAAATTCTGAGTTAGTAAGTAGCTATGTTCAGAATAAGTACAACAATAAATAATAAAATAAATATCCCATTACATCACATAGATATCCCATTACATCACTATGCCTTATTCAAGGCTTATTTTAAAAGATTTATTATATACAAAACTATTACAACTTTTGCATCACACTTAGGTATACTATGAGTTATGACATGATTTACGAATTCATATGTACGTAAATACTTAAATTATTTCGTCAAATACTCGCCATATTAGTGAATTAGTTCTAATTCGTGATTTGACACTTATGAAGGATGGCCTTGGACTTCATAATGCTATAATGCTAAACTATTTTACGTCACATTATCAACTAATAGTTTGGAGTCGTACAGTAGTAACGTAAGATGATTATTGTATCTTCCAGTGCCCGTTAGGGGTTTAGAATTATTTTAAGGTGGTGTTTATTGTAAATGTTTTATACAAGTAGGTACATTAAGTACATCATTTGTGCCTTATTCTTTGTGGGAACAGCGAAAGAAACATTCGAATTTAGCATCTTTCAAGAGAAGTCGACTCAACTACACAGAAGAATTTAGAAGGTCATAGTCAAATAAAGCAGTTCAGAAGACCACAGACAGTAAAAAATTTTTTTGGTGGTGTCGTTTTCTGCCGGTGAGTATCAAAGATTGTGTCATCTCAACAGTTGTCCATGCATTGAGCTCCACTAACTTAGCTCCACTAACTTTTCAATCCTTTACGTTATAGTCGCATTTTATATTGCCATTCTCTTTAAACCATTTTACATTATTTTTAACTTCAAAATTCCTTATCTACAAGAAATCACAGAAACTTGGAAATCATGTTTCTACTTCAACCAAGGCCGTTTTATGTCTTCTCCATACGTGAAAAATCTTATGATTGTGAAAACTTCAATCAAAATTAGTTGCGCGTTTAGCGTTAGTATTACCGTATAAGTATGTAAAGACAGGCGCGGAGAGAGACTATTTTTTAAATATACATTGATTATTATTAATATATATTTAAAAAATAATCTCATACCGCGTCTGTCTTAAAATAATTTTAACTATACAGGATAAATTTTAAAATACCAACAACCTTTTAGGGGGTGATACTACCCATCAACAGGACCAACTTTTACTACGGGACCAACTCTGAAAAAAAAATCTGCTGTTTCATACATTTCGGTCGATTAGCTGATGCACTTTTGTATGAAACAGCAGATTTTTTTCGCGATTTCAGCGTTGGTCCCATCATAAAATTTGTTTTTGTTGATGGGTAGAATCACCCCCTAAGAGGTGGTTGGTGTTTTAAAATTAACCCTGTATAAATAACTATAATTAGATACCTTACAGCGCCATCATCACAAAAACGTCTATTTCATAAAAGCTGTTCTTTTTGCATTCACTACTTTCTCTTTCTTGCTGGTGGAAACATCACGTTTACATAGTCAACACTTTTATTGCAAGCATATAGTAACACTTTTATTGCAAGCATATAGTAACAATGTTCAATTCACATACATTTTAATTGGGAGAAATAATTAAGTAATGTCGGCACAAACTTCCAGCGTTTGCAATATTTAGATTATATTATTACATCTACTATATAAAAATAAGTCGGGTTTTCCTTCCTGACGCTATAACTCCAGAATGCACGAACCGATTTCCACGGTTTTGCATTCGTTGGAAAGGTCTCGGACTCCGTGAGGTTTATAGCAAAGAAAATTCAGGAAATCTACTATATAAAAATAAGTCGGGTTTTCCTTCCTGACGCTATAACTCCAGAATGCACGAACCGATTTCCACGGTTTTGCATTCGTTGGAAAGGTCTCGGGCTCCGTGAGGTTTATAGCAAAGAAATATCAGGAAAAATTTCAAAAAAAAAAAATCTTCTTTTAATCACCAAACGAAATGTTACATAAAACGAAGCCATCTGATAGCGAAACGGAGTTCGCCTGGTTTGCTAGTTTTTTATATAATTAGATTTGTTTTCAGACGAAACTAATATGAATTAGCATTGTATCATTTGAGGAATACTGCGCTTAGATGTTAGACTGATTATTATTATCAAATTCGTCCAGCAGTGTTATTATGTAAGAACAAACTCACTTTTAAGTAATATAAGTACAAATTGCCAAAGAGGAAAAAGCCTCAGAAATCCGTGTGAGAATCCATGGCACAAAGATGCGTGTAATTATTTAAAGCTGTTTGAAGCTTTTACAAGAAAGGGAATGAATTTTAACACATAAGGAAAATACTCACACACACACACACTCATAGACACTCATACACAAACACACACACACACGCATGCACATGACACCCATCCATTTATGTTTGAGATTTTAATTCTTGTCTTTTTAATAGTATTAAAAATATTATTTTCAAATAAGCTATATTACTAATGTTCGGATTCGATGAGCGGGGAGCCTGGTGACCTGTAACACAGGTATTGCCATACCTATTTCAGGCATCAGACTCTCACATCTTATATAGTATAAGATTATTTTCACTTTATATAGCGTCCCATAATATGTAAGTTGTGAAGAGTAATAAAACATTATATTATTATTATTTATACTTACACGCACTTTGTGCATGGGAATATTTGCGTAATTAAAGTGAAGGATCGCAGAAAGCTAATATTCTTATTTAAGAGATATAGGGCATAGCGGATTTCCCGCTCGAATTGGAGTGCCCGTTTGAAGAAGTTACCTGAGCTCCACCTTCTAGAAGATCACAGTAAAATAACACTACAGTGCACGGCACGTAAGTTGAACCTAAATTTTAGTTTTCAGCGCATGTTTTTTCACAGAAAAACATCATAGCACTAAAGAATTATTAACAATACAATATCTGACGAAAGATAGCAACCGTTTTGTTAGAAAAAAATTTAGTTTTGTGTCGTTTTTCTGAGAAATAAACATTGAAAACTAAAATTTGGGTTCAACGTGTCGTCTTACGTGCCGGGCACTGTACATTTTGGTGGTCGTATTTTTCTGTCGGTGAGTAAGGTTCCAGGGTGTCAATCGCCTAACGAAATTGCTATGGCTAACGATATAGCTTACGATTTTATTTTGTTATTCCTGTCCGCCGAAGGTTTTTTGTTTTTGGGTAAAGAGGTAGTTTCGCATATGATATATTGTCGTCCGTCCTTCTCTAAATTATATAGTTTTTTTAAGCTGTAGATTAGGACATAGTACGACAAAGTTTACGATACATACACAAGTTATTCTCACATACACACAAACAAATATAAATATATGCAAATTATTTATTACATAAAAAACAGTTGGTACGATTTCAAACACACATCACAAGACATCTTATGCCTTACTAATTTTACCTACTTATAAATACTGTATTCACTAACCTTAGAATTATTAATTGTTATTGTTATACTTGTAATTATACCAGATTATGTTTTACTGAAGTTGTAATACTTTAACATATTGGTGACCATTGCTGTCGAGTTTGTAATGCTCTTTGTATTTACTAGTACTACTTGAATATTTGTTGTATTACCAACTTGTTTATTGGTTCTGAAAAAATAATAAAATTAATAAGTCCGCTATTGAAAAACCATGTCATGTTTCACAACCATCGTGGTGGTTTATATGAGGTGGGCCATTCGTTTGTTTAATATCATCATCATCATCAGCCTATTAATGTCCCCACTGCTGAGGCACAGGCCTTCCCTACGGATGGAATAAGGATATTGGGCCATGACCCACCACGTGGGCCCAGTGCGGATTGGTGGGTGCTAACGACTGCAGATGCAGCCGGGACCAACGGCTTAACATACCTTCCGAAGCACGGAGGAGCTCGAGATAGTAAATTTTTGGTCACTCATCCAATGACCGACCACCGCGAAAGTTGCTTAACTTCAACGATCTCAGCCGAACGCGCTAACCACTTACGCCATCGAGCTCCTCAGTTTAATATCATAATTTGGGAAAAACAAATATAGGAAGATAAATATAATGTGCTCGAAACAAGATAGATATATTGGAATTGAACGTTATGTATAGCATTTCATTAGTCTCATGTCTCTTGTGGATTGGGATATGTAACTATATTTAGAATTTTGTCTTTGCGGAAAAAGATATAGTTGAAGGTTATGGTAAAAATAGGTATTCTACCATTGAGGGTAATTAATGTTGGATTACATACGGAATATCTTGGTCATTTCCTGCGCTTGATGAAGGAAACACAAATTTATCTTTAAAATAATATAATATAGGGAGCTTCAAGGCAAGAGTAAACATAGGCATTATTTGAGTTTGCGTGCTCGACTCGCACTTGGCCGGTGTTTTTATTAAAACTTGGGATTTTGTTTAGCAAGCAAAAAGATTATTGGTGTACTTAAAAATATAAAAGACAACTATTATAATATTAATATAAAATATAGCTGAAATAAATTCTATTAATTTATATACAATTTTTAAGAAAACTTTACCGTAAATCGATCAACAAATAGAATGATGTTCGGGAACATTGTTTACGTCATTCGTATTTAATTTTAGCTATGATGTTTTTTGTAAAGGACCCAAAAAATATTTACCAGCAAATTGTTTTCATGAAAACAATTTTACTAAAGCTTCTTTGACGGAATATTTCTATGAAGATAAAAATATGTGTCCAGTAAACTTGTGTCTTTGGTGCATACCAGAAGGGCATTCCTTTTTGCGTAGATAGTCTATTTAGGAAAAGGATGATTGAGAGTGAAAAACACATTAAAATACGTTACCGGTTTTATATAATGTTTGAGAAACAGTTTATTGTAAAACTAAGTTAAATACAATCCTTGCGATCCTTGGTCTCAGATTATAAATATATAAAGAAGCGTGGTAAACAAATAGGGCCGGAATTAGAGATGTGTAGGCCTCTATAATATGGCCTCTTTATATTTTTGATGGAATCGTAAGTGACCCACTTACCACCACCCCACTGAACCCGCGTGGTGAGTCAATCTCTCTAATCCATAAAAAAAAAGTATCTAATCCATAAAAAAAAAGTATTCAACCCACCAATCCGCACTGGGGCCGCGTGGAGGGTCGTGGTCCTGGTCCAATCCATCCAAAATACCTACCACCTAGCTACAAATCTAGTTACCTACCCAGCTGCGTAGGTAGCTACGTTGTGACGGAAAAATCTTTTTTTTTTTCACCTAGCCCCCATCTGTCATACCAATAAAAGTTTTGCCGTTCACATAACAATTTCAATATTTTAGGTGGCTATATTATTACACTTTGTTGGAAATAATCTTACTGAGTATAATGTGAGTCTCATATCTGAAATATACGTATATAGCGAGTTAACACTCATTAAATGGCTGCGTTCAGATTAGCCCATATTATAGGGTTTTTCATAAATATATAGGTACACACATACCAATAGTCCTTGTACAAATATACATATGTATAGGTAATATTTTTTCTTTTCAAGAAGCAAACCAGTTTTACATAAACAAATGAAAATTCCTATTTCAAATACTGTCTTGAAAAGTATCTTGTACATATTAATATATCTGTTAAAACTGATTTCTAAAAGTACTCATGTATGTTTTATATATAGAGTATATGTGATGGGATGTTTGTAACATGCGCGTGTCCAAATATTTTATCAATGTGAGATTTATTTTCGATACCCAGTTTATGACTTTCCGATATTAAAAATGTCCGACGACGTATCGTCGGCATATAATTATATTTACTTTTATTAGAGAATACAAACTATTTTATGAAAGGCAGATTTGCCGCTCGAATTGGGAGCCCATTCGGCCGTCTACGAAACCGTAGTTTCGTAACTGGTTTCGATGAAGGAATTATTTTTCTGGTGAAGTAACATTCGTATTACAGAAGACCATTAGTTGTGAACTATTTACTATATTTTGATATAAACTTATTGTATATATTTGTATATGTCATTGTTTTGTTAGTTTCTTTTAAAAAAACAATGTAATTGTTTTAAACTTTCATGGTCACTAACATTATAGTAATTTATGTTCTTAACGGGATTGTTACTATGTACATTATTTTAAGCGAGTTTTCGATATTTTGTTTTGTTTTGTTGCATTAGTTACTCTCTGCCGTCCTCAAACTAAAGTGCGGCAAGTGACATGTGGTCGACTTTTCAGTCTTAAATTGCATCTTATACAGAATTAATTCTCTATTCATCTGTCTTTAACAAGTATTCGTATCTTTTATAGTTTAAGTCTAAAAATCATATGATGTATGGTTACAATATAGAATTATTGAAAGATTAGGCGCCTTTTTTTGGCCATATCACAAAAGTTGGTTTTGTCATTTAGCTGCGTTTTAGCTTGAGGACGGCAGCTCTGTGATCATGGCGCTTGCAACAGCGCCGAAATATCAAAAAATCCCTAAATGGTCAGGTACATGCTAACAATCCCGAATATAACATAAATTACCATAATACATTTTGTGTCAAGTTCGCTCGTTTTATTTCTAATTACCCATTTTTTCGATAATTTTCATTAGATTCATTCAGTCCATCGCTAACACCACTGACTTGAATTTTCTTTAGATGAAAAAACATTTTTTTGCAGTTGAATGCAATTAAATATAATAAATATATAATATATAATATATTATAAAGGCGAAAGTTTGTGAGTGTGTATGTTTGTTACTTCTTCACGTCTAAACGGCAGGAGCGATTTTAACAAAATTTGACATGGAGTTAGCTGACACCCTGAATTAACACATAGGCTACGTTTTACTGCGGGAAAATATACCTAATAAACCGCGGGTAACACCGCGGGGCACAGCTAGTATATAATATGTGTAGTCTAATAATGTGACACGTTTTATCCGCTGTGTTTGTCTCACAATACTGTCTCAGGCCGGGGTGGCAAGGCAGGGCACTGGACTCCATTACACTTGACATTATTGGGCTGAAAGTATAGCTGGGTCTTATAATATATATAAAGAAAAAAAAACGAGTGGGTCATCCATTTTGCTTTCCTTGTTCGCTATAACATTATTGCTTGTTCAAGTAATCGACTGTACACAATAAGTTACGAGTTCATTTCTTCTGAAATCACACGATGTCTGTCGGTGGAAGACTTCTTTTTACTCGAATAAAAACATCTTAGTATTTACTCAAGAAAAGTAACAACTGGCGGTCTATGCCACTTTACCCCAGGCAGGAAATAGGTTGCTTTATAATAAAGTTATTCTGAATCTCAGAACAAAGTTATTGAAGAGAAGAATAATACGTACTTACATAGAAGTTTGGCAATCCACGTGTCTGTGTTATGTATTATTAATAGGCTGAGGAAAAAGTCTTTTCGTATCAAAGTATGTATGAACTTTTAATAAAATCGCTTTGGCTATTTGTATCTGGCTGGTTTTGGTATCTTAAAAAGTTTAAATTTTAAGGAAGTTATTTCCTATTTAGAAAAATATGTGATTTTCATTTGTTTTTCTTACTGTCAAAATGAATGAATCTAATAAGAAAATATATACTTTTTAAAATTTTACTACAAAAAGTCAAAAATGCAACGCAAGCCGCAAAAAAATTGTTAATGTTTATGGACCTAGTGCAGTGCCTGTGAGAGTAGCACAGTTTGGTTTAAGCGGTTTCATTCTACAAAATTTTAATGTCAAAGATGCACGTCGCTCTGGTCGCCCTGTAACGGATAAAATGGATGCCATTTTTGAAAAAGTGGAGCAAGATCGGCAAATCAGTAGTTAAGCTGTAGCTGAAGAACTGGGAATTGACGATAAAACAGTATAAGTGCATTTGAAAAAAGCTCGATATTTGGGTGCCTCACGAGCTCACTGAAATAAACCTAATGAACCGTGTACTCATTTGTGATTCTTTATTAAAACGTAATAAAACCGAACCATCTTTGAAGAAGCTGATAACTGGTGATGAAAAATGGATCACGTACGACAAGAACGTGTGAAAAAGGTTGTGGTCAAAGGCATTGTGGGATTGGAAGAGCATTATTCGTAATGAACTGTTACCGCCAGGCGCCAGGATTCTGAACTCAACTACGATCTCCTTATGAGATTAAAGCAAGAAGTTGAGAGAAAGAGGCCGGAATTAATCAACAGAAGGGGTGTGGTTTTTCATCATGATACGCCAGACCTCACACATCTTAAGTAACTCAGAAAAATTAAGAGAGTTTTACTAGGAAGTGTTAATGCATCCGCTGTATAGTCTTGACCTTGCACCTTTTGGTCTCTTCAGAACTATTAAGGCAGTGTCAGGTTAACATCACGAGAGGACTGCCAAAATCACTTGTCGCGGTTTTTCGATCAGAATCCTACAATGTGGCAAATAGTTTCGAACAAAGTTCAATGTAAATAAACTTTATTAAAAAATGCTTCCAATTTTCGTATACAATTCGAAGAAACATTTTTCCCAACGTAATATAATACACGTACATAACACAAATCATAGACACGTGAGGTCTTTGGTAAGGTTAATTATGTTAGACTGTTGAATTCGATAGTCCAATTTTAAAGATAAGTTAAAAAATGCATTACGTCGTTTCGTTTCAAGGCGAAGTGTCACAATGGTTGCTGGAGAAGCCAGAAATAGAGATTTCATAATAGTCAAAAGTTTTAATTAGTGAAATGCAATAGTGAGATTTTATTTTAGAGAATCCAGAAATCTATTTGTATATATCGATCATTTATTAAAAAAAATCTTCATTTGTTTCCTAGGATATATTTCGTTGGGTTTTTCATTGGTAGGTACAATTATTTGTATCGTTAATACCTATCCAAAGATATGTATTTTCTATGAGAAAGACAGAATATTATGTATTTTGTATCAGAAAAATAATTCAGAAATGTACATAAATCGATGATAAAATGGCAACTATAAAATTAATACTTTTGGATCTTCATTAACTCCTAGATCATGCTTGAGCAATGTTCCGCTTGTTTTAAGTAGACTTCAAATAATTTTGTTTATTTAGGTACCTAACTACTTGTAAGCAAATTATCCTTTAGGGAACTCGTCCCTACGGATCTCGCTTCGTGCGAAATCCTTGGGTTGGAAAAGCAAACAAGGAAACGAGTTAGTACAATGCCTCTTCAAATTATGAATCGAAACGGCAATCAATTAGAAACTTCCACTCTTATTTTTATCCGGTAGGTAACGTTGTTAAGGGCACAATAAAAAAAAAAATTTAGTAAATTATGTGTAATTGTTTTGTTTAATTGTTAATTAAACAATTGTTTAACAACCCTTTAATTGTTAGAACACGACAATTACTGTGTATAAAATGCCCGCTGCTTAATATAGAAGATTTGTATTTTAAATACTTGAAATTGTACAACATCAGCTTTTAAAATGGACTTAATTTGGGATAGATTAATTAGCTGAGTATTTAATGGTAACAATAACAACACCTTTATCTTTAAATCTAAAGAAAACTTTACTAGAAAACAATCAATCGCTTCAGGTTTCTCGAGATTTAGCCGCATGTTCCGCTACCCAGAAAGCCAGGTTCGAATCCCGTCTGAAACTTGGACCGAGTAGATTTTTTGCTAGGAAAATATTCTTTTTATCTAAATATCTAACAAGTTCAAGGTTAATAAAAATATAATATCCATTAAGTACCTTTATTTGTGAAACCATCACGCGTAAGTGCCAAGCGAAGCATAAAACAAATGTTAAATTTGCGAAAGCATCTCATGTTCATTTCAATGGATTACGAAATGAATGTTTATCTATCGTTATTTATACACTTAAAGTATTACATCGCAGGTATTGCTTTAACAAAAAATAAATTACTTAATGTTTTGAACTTAAGCATCATCGAAAGAGTTAGGTTTTCACTTTACATTACATACTACATTTTCATTTGGAAAATGAATATATATAATAGGAATATATAATAATATTGCCACGCATATATTTATAAAGTTAATGCCTACAACATGTTAATATGTAGGTATATATAATAAATTACCCGACAGTATAAAATAAGAAACTGGAACAAAGTTTTAAAGTAAGTTGATAAAATGGTTACAAAAAAAAATGTTATTGCATTAAGGAATATATGACAGATGACAAAATAGCTGACTTCAATATTTGCACACCTGCCTGTAGAATACATGTACTTACTTCTATAAAATGTATCAACCTATGAACTGTATTTTGGCAAATATATGATATTATTATTATTTGATTAGTTTACTTAGTACCTGTCTGTCCTTTTATAAACATTATGTAGCTATTGGCACATACCATGCCATGCCTTCATGTACACAGGATGGCATACAAGATTATGGCCTACCTAATGGTAAATCGGTCGTAGCATAGGTATAGCTCTTTTATCTCGCGAAAACTATGCTTGAATATTCTGCGTTAAATCCGGATCGAGTTAATGTAATTGAATATCCGTGTGCAGAAATCGTGGCAGGGGATGGAATTTTTCGGACTCAAGAATGTTTGGCGTCGGTTCTTTATTGGAAATATCTGATGTAAGGTAAGCCTTTGGATTTCTGTAAACAAATACGATATGGCACGGTTAGTGATGTTTATAACATATAAAATTTATTATTATTCAAGTGTGTGTGGTATTGTGGCAAATACAGCAAAAAAATTTGGTAAATGACTTTGTAAGATTGTTTAAATTTGTTTTTCAGCCCTCAAAAGGCTGTATGTCCATCCGCCTGTATGTCCACCTGTCTGTCAGTCAAGACTCTTTATATCGGCAATCCGTGGAGAGACCGAGATAAAATTTAAAGCATAAACTCAGGTCTACGGTCCCTTGAAGCTGTAAATAAATCAACAAGCTAACCTAAAACAAAATACGACTATATATGTTGTGTACTAATAGATCGAATCTAAAGATACTTAAAAAATACAAGTTAATCATAAAACTTATGTGCTTACATAATGTTTATAAATTACCCTTAGCACGAACCAATATCGCATTCGAATAGTTTGCGAGTGCGAAACGTCATTGTCAAATTCTGTATGGGAACTTAAACAGCAGTGCCACCAACGACGTAACGAGAACTAAAAATCAATACACATTTCACGTACAAAATGGATCGAATTCAACTATTTGAAATTCTATAGGTTAAAAAAATAAAGCTAGGGTCTTTCATATACATAATTATGTCTGTTTTGGCAGAGTCCACCATTTTCTGGTTGTGAGAAGATTACTTTTACCAGGCATATTAATGGTTTAATTATTGCAATGCAGCTATGACATACACACACAAATGAAAGTGGCATTGCATGTTACAGAATGGCCTGGCTATATTGGAGGATAAAGTTGCAAAGGACATGGCTAAGAAACTGCCCTTAATATATTTAGTATAATTGGACGTAGTTACGCGAAAACGTTCCAACCCACAGCGACCCCATTTTGAGATAAACGCAATTTTGTGTTTTAGCGGTACACTTTTTCCCTGTAATTATTTCAGGCAAATACTATTGGTGTTACTGTGGAATGCCAAACTGGTTATTGAATGATATGCATATTTTTTGTAAAAACATAATACAAGGGGCATATAAATAGGTAAAACGAGTTTGAAACGTTTTCGCTAAATTTAATTTTGTATGAACCTTGTTAAATAGCAATTATGCATAAACGTTCCAGAACGAATTTAAGTGTATTATTTTATAAATATATCTAAAATAAATATGTAAAATAATAAATAACAACGAGGAACATACAAAAACAACAAAAAAAAAATTGAAAATGTATTACAAAAAAAATAGAACGTGATCTTTTGAGCTTAGAACCTATGCCAATTTATTTGCTGATATGGTTCCAAAAGTTATCAAAAACTTATATTATAAACATTCAATTTTCATCATCGTATTCTATGATCTCGAAGTCCGGAACTCCACCAAACCCATCAACATCATCAGTGCTTCTTCAGAACTTTGAAGCGTTCTATAAAATTGAAGGCAATTCACTTCCTGTGCACCTCTTCCTACCTCTCCTTCTACCAGTACATAACAATGCCCAGTATCATTAGATGCACTATGGATACCACTATTGTAGAACTAAGTAAAAAAGTTAAACCTCTTCAAGTTTACAAAATAACAAAGACTGATTTTTTTAGTACAACTAAACTGGAAAAGAAGATTATCAATAGGAAGAAGTTTACAGACTCATCTAAAGTTAGTTGGCTACATACAAAAGAAATTAAGTTGGATAAAGATAAAATGTTTTCTATTTTTATGCGGTCTACGATCGAAGACGATTTCAATGAGTTGAAAATTGATAAAAGAATAAAACGAGAACTGCAATACATAAAAGAATCTGATTTTTGCTTATTGTGGCCTAACGACAAACCGATTGCTCCAGCGAAATTAGTGGACTTGCAATCCATGTACCACTACATACCCGAGGATTGCCTTCAATTTTATAGAACGCTTCAAAGTTCTGAAGAAGCACTGATGATGTTGATGGGTTTGGTGGAGTTCCGGACTTCGAGATCATAGAATACGATGATGAAAATTGAATGTTTATAATATAAGTTTTTGATAACTTTTGGAACCATATCAGCAAATTTTTGGCATAGGTTCTAAGCTCAAAAGATCACGTTCTATTTTTTTGTAATACATTTTCAAATATTTTTTTTGTTGTTTTTGTATGTTCCTCATTGTTATTTATTATTTTACATATTTCTTTTTGGTTTATTTTTATAAAATAATACACTTAAATTCGTTTTGGAAAGTTTATGCATAATTGCTATATAACAAGGTTCATGTTAACTCCAGGAAATAATAATCCCAATCTTGATTCGTTTACAGGCATTTAATCTTCAATAAAGATAATTACAGATTTGCTAATATTAATAAGTATAATGTGTATGCAATCAAAGGAAGCGAGTACAATTTTCTGCGTCTTTTCTTCTCTCAAGCCGTTATAATAAAAAAAACGATTGTTGCCGACAACGCCCGTCGGCCGCCGTCGTGATCATTCGGTAGTGTTCGGCGGTTCGCGTATTTCCCGCGCGTAGTTCAAGCGCGAACAGTTCATACAAAATTAATTTAGCAAAAACATTTCAAACTCGTTTTACCTATTTATATGCCCCTTGTATTATGTATTTACAAAAAATATGCATATCATTCAATAAACAGTTTGGCATTCCATAGTTAAACCAATAGTATTTGCCTGAAATAATTACAGGGAAAAAGTGTGTAAATTGCGTTTATCTCAAATTGGGGTTGCTGTGGGTTGGAACATTTTCACGTTACTACGTCGAAATATACCATAGTTATTTATTTTGGTAAAAAATATCTTTTTCTCTAGAACATATTTAATAGCAAAAATGGATCAAGTATATGTGGATTGTTTATAGCAAAAAATTAGAAAATAATATATTATAATAAAAGATTTCAATTTATTTAGAACAGTGTTCGCAGCTTAAAAAAACAGTATGGATTAATCTAAAAGGTTTCAAATTACATGGAACATTTTTGCAGAAATAAAAAGGTGTAAAGATTTTGCAAAAACGTTCCAACCCACATGGATCATTTAAGAAACCATTAAATGTGCGTTTTATGAATTTAGTATAATGTTCCAAGACAAGTGGAACATTATAACGATATGTTATTCTATTAAGAGTTTTTAACAATATGTTTCAGTATGCATGTAATGTTTTTACTTTATTTTGAGTACACGTCCTTGGCATAATGGTGGGTTGGAACATTTGGGTTAAACTTTATTGATGAAACTAACCTAAAAATACTAGCATCTTTGTGTGCACATGATATAATATGTCAAAAATAGTACCCTGGTTATGGTAACTCATTTTCGAGTGACTTGTGGGTTGGAACGTTTTCGCGTAACTACGTCCAATTATTTCGCACTAGCCCGAAACATTAAAATATTTGTTTATTAATTATATCGTGTTTATTATTCTCATTAAACTTTCGTGAAATAATCAAATATTCATAAGTATAAAAATTTACTTTATGTCTGTTCCAAAAGGAAAATATTCCGTTTTACATAAATAAATAAACAATTAATCTACACAAAAATTATTTATGTAAATATGTCGAAATAAACAATATTAATTCGAAACTCCTAAGAACTATGAAATATCTACTTGGCCCTATTTTGTTATAACTAATCACTGAAGGCTTAAAATAATAGATTTGATTTTTCTGATCAGACTTAAGACAAGGCTGTATTAAATTAATTCTTTGATTTCTGCAAATGAACAAAATAAAACTTCACGGATTTCCTGTCAGGCCGACATCAACAAATTATTTGTATTTATTTTTTGCTTTAAAGCACTTTTTGTGAAGTGTTAATCGGAGAAATTAGATAAAAGATTCTAAGAAAATGCGAAATTGATGGCTGTGTAAATAATTGGCAATATCTTTTATCAAATGTAGCAAGGTAATGATATAGTAGGTGTTTACATAGTTATCAGTATTGTAACTTTATCAGAAGTTCCTGAGCCCTTTTCCATAGAAATTATATACTTTCGGCCATTCAGCATTTAATATTACTAAGAACAATATTTATACATCGCTAGGGCAGTCGCTCATACAAAACTTTACCATGTCCTTTGTGTCAGATTTCTGAGAAAGCTTTTGGCCTGGGGAATTCCTTGCTCGCAAAATCGTCTGTTGATTGCCTCAGGGAGAGGACAACGCAACGGGTTAGAACGTATCAAGCTTGCCTTTGTGTCTTTAAAGTGAGCTTCTATTACGTGCTCTTGTGCATAAAAACTCTTCGGCTTTAAAAATGAATTTGAACCAAAAAGTAATTGGTATTATTAGTCATCAGTAAAGAAGCTCTCACGAAGAAAATGCTACTGAAAAAATATTAGATTTTACGATAAAACTATAAAGCATCCTCGGTTTCTATACTATTAAGGTATGTGCACTCCCAATTAAGATTTTTTTAAAATTGCTCTTTGAAAATTTACATCTTTCATGAGTTGCCGCCAAAATAGAAAACGACGCTAACTTTAGCCAAACCCCTTTCGTCCATCAACAGATAATTAAAAAAATGAATATTCTTTAAAATTTAGCGTTATTCTGCAATAATAAGAAAATAATAATTACTTTTTAAGGCTATTTACACGATAACTGTACTGAAATTATTCTAAAAAGGCGATCGCTTTATAATTGCCTCACGGCGGACCTTTAGCGGATTTTTGGCCCCTACAATTGGGCAGCTTACAAAATACATTATTTTACAGCTTTCTGTGTGTGAGAATTTTTTTTGAGCACCTGTGCCACCTCATTTCTGAGAATTGGACCACAGCACAAGTTAGCTAGTATGTGTGCGTTCAATATACACACGAATACTATTCGATTATCCGTATTTTGTCCGTTAGAAAATAATTAAGTTCTGGCAAGCTTAGGATCTTTTTATAAGTGGTGATAATTAACATGCATAAAAGGCTTGTGGGAGACTATAAATTTGTATGTGCAACTGAAGGAGAACGAACGGACAGACGCGCAGCGAAAGTTTAGTATGGTAATGGGTTCTGTTCGTCCTTTTATGGAACCCAACAAACCTATTTTCAGTTTCAGCCTTAGCGGCGTTAAGTTACAAGCATTAATAAGCAGCAGCTTGTAAGTGGCTCCCACAAAGGTCAGGGCGTAAATAATTTTACGGCGATTCCGCATCTGTCAAGTGCCTACAATACCATGTTACAAAGGATCATGAAGGACTTTTTGGTGGGATCGGGAAGCGTTACTTTAGCGTCAGTTTTGTTTTTCTTGTTAAAAATTGTGTTGTGGCGGATGTTAGTGTCTAATAATGGTTGATTATTAACCACTAAGTGTTCGGGAACATGCACAAGTGTTAACAAGTGAAACAAAATAGCGGAAAGTGTCTTTCGACGTTCCCTCAAGAAGTCCATGGGGAGGTTCCAGTAAATCCCCACACTTTTACTGAAACATGGGGAAAGGGGGATTGACTTGACTGCCACTTACTTTGACTTGACTTATTACTTTGACCACGAGTGCTATAGTATTTGTATACCTACATTTAACACTTGACATTGGCTAAATGCACAAGCCGTGCGAAGCCATTTAGAAAAAAAGGATCATGAACCAAAGCTGGATCTGTTCAAGTATGTAATATGATAAGGCTCCATTGTAAATTGGCGTCTTGAGACGAGTTTTTTTTGAGAGAGTTTTTTTCTCGATTAATATTCTTTGCCTATCGGAACGTCTGTTACAATTTGAATAATAATTGTGGATTGAAAGGGACGGTAATGAAAGCGGAGAATAGCCATACTATTAGTTTTGCATTATTGGAAAACTCGAATTTTGGATAAGCCTAGTACGATTGAAAAGGACCAGATAATTTGATTGAAAGTAGTCTATTGGAGTTTCGTAAGCTATTTTTAGAACCATTGAAGTAATGTTAGGCACGGTTAGTTAGTTAGTTTACAATAATTGAAAACTAAAAGTGATTTCATTAAGCCTGATTGGTTAGTTTGATTTAAAAGCGTCTGTATTATCATTGGTTAGAGGACGGCTCAGTGAACGGTCTTGTTGATGAATTACGACAGATGGCCAAGTTCGAGAAATCTCCATCCATTACTACGACTAAATTTAATCATTAAATAAGTAATATTTCATTAGTATCTGAAAAGTTTTACTAGAAAAAAATCCACGCGGACCAGGCAGCGGACGGGACTCGAACCCGCACCCTTCGCAATCCGGGCGAATGCACTGACCAATTATGCTACGTGGTAGTGGCCCTGATGGCCGCGTCGAAATTTTCCTAGCCTTAAGCTGCAAGGTAACGCCATCTCTTCGCATTGTAGGTAACCCACAAGGCGCTGCCTTGCAGTCCGCGTGTATTTTTTTGATTAGATTTAAACATCTAGCAGTTATATGCTTAAAAAAATAAAAACATAACTATTTCATTAGTACTTATATTTTTAATGAGTTAATATCGGGTACATGACAATATAGTAAAGTAACCATATTAAGAAGGTAATTGTCTAATACAGAAAATATATGTGTGATGAATAGATGACATCTTGTGATGACGGCTATGGTACTAAAAACATATTTTTCAGTCATCCCAATTATTTAATACTGGTAAAAGGACAAATATAAATGTAACCACAGTTTTACAACCTATTAGAAAATTATGTATCTGGTAACCTTATTATAATGCAGGGTGTCTTTCAGCTATCGTGAACATGCTCAAGTGATTATTCTTCGAAAATGCTATTGGTTCAATATTGGCTTCTACATAAGTTTTTCACAATTTAAAATCTTTATATTTATAATTTTTATTTTTTAAGCATGTAACTGCTTGATGTTTAAATTTAAAGAAAATATAACTAGAAAAAATTCCACGCGTACCAGGCAGCAGACGGGACTCGAACTCGCACCCTTCGCTATCCGGGCGAATGCACTTTAATTTTTATATTTTTTATATATTTTGCCTAACTTAAGGGATTTTTCTGAAATCGACACTATACTACAAAAACAATGCTCAAAATTTATACTCGTGTAGCGACTTCGACCGCGTTAATTTAAGTTTTTTTTCTAAATCGCTGAGAAACCTAACACTTTACCTATCGGTATAAAAAGTATCCTATGTCTCAATTCAGGCAATAAACTATATGTGTGTCAAATTTCATCCAAATCCGCTTAGCCGTCTTTGCGTGATTAAATAACAAACATAAAAACTTTCATATTTATAATTCACATCGCACATAATTCATAAATGCCATTTATAATTAGTAGGATTGGTTTATGTATTTCTCATATACATAATTAAGTAAAGATACGTAAAGTACAGACATCGAAATGTCAAGTTGTTCAAAACTAACGAATTGCTTCAATTGACTTCCAGATTTATATTGATTACGTATAAGATTCAAATTCGATTGATATTTAACACTTGATTTTGTTGACATATCTAGTTAACGAACGGCTCCGCTACCACAAACTCGCTGTGGTTTTCTGTCATCAACCAACGTTTCTATTTAAACTGTTTCTCCCCTCGTGTGTTCATTATATACTCGTGGGTATTCATATAATTTGGTTAATTAATAGGTTCATAAGGTAGGCAACGAGAGATTGGATGTCGCAAGCGTCTATTGGCTATGGTGGCAAGGGTTGCCAAACCTACTATATAATATAGTATCCTACTATATTAAAATATATATATATACATATAGTAGGCGAAACTACTATACTTTTCTTAGAGCAGATATTATCCAATATTATCCAAAAGTATTAAGGTATAGAGAGATTCAAAAGTAAAGGCAATATTTTAACCACATCAGTACTATATTTTATCCATTTACTTACATCTACTATATTTTTGTGGTAACAGCTTCGAAAATACTATATCTGATAGAAAAAAAGTTGGGAACCCTAGTGCTGGCTGATATCTGATGGATTCATACAACAAAAAGGGTAACAACCTAACTCTATTATTGGTTCGCGTATCGCTACACAAAGGAAAATAGAGGTTTTCTGTTCTATTTCAAATATAAATTTTTTGAATGAGATTATGGAACCATTCTTATTCGAGTTTAGGGAATCGGCTGCCGTTAGGTGTACCAGTGAATAGTGTGATACGTTTTTAAACAGTAAAAGCTCCTTATTCACGATTCCTTTATTCGCGTTTTGACTATTCACGGGTTAAAAAATTGTAACCGAATTTCTATATTCGCGGTTAAAAATTTCTTTCGAAGTTAAAAGGATTCGCTACCCTTTGTTAACGCGTCGGCAGATACAGTAATAATAAAAGTTTAATTAAAAATCAAGTAGATTTTATTATAACTTAGCCTAAAGTTGAGACGCTTCGCCCTCTTCTTCAAAATAAAAAATAAAACAATCTCATTTCTCAATGTCTAATGGAAGTATATTGTTATGTGCTAGTACATATTTGTATTCTTTGTATGACATTTTAATATTTATTTTGTATATGACATTATATTACTTTTTACTTGACTTTTGATTTTTAATTATTTTTATTTTATGAAAATTAATGAATTTTAAATTATGTAATTTATTAAAATATTTTTCTTTGTGACATTTTCAATCTGTTGATGTTAACCTAAATTATTATACTTAATTAAATAATAACTGTTCTGAATTAATTTAAAATTAAAGTAATGATTATTTGTATTTTAGTGACATGCACCTATTTCTATAGTAATTGATTGATTATGAGTAGTGTTAAATGATTTTATTTTATGTTATGTATTAGACGTTCCGCCATGTCCTTTGGCAAGGGCCGCTTTGCGTGGTCGATTGTCTCCTCTTTTCATTCATTACAAAAATTGTGATCGAGTTACAAGTTTCTACCACTGTGTTCCTGATTTTTATTGTCGAATAAGAAAAAAGAAAATCTAGTTCCGACGCGAAAAAATCAGTCCTACCGCTTAAAATAAAAGTTCTATAAGCGCTTGCCAAAGCCTGACAAATAAAAATTAATCAATATTGTGGAAGACTTAAATTTAATTTATTAATTAGGAAGATAAAGTATATATTAGCCATACACGCAATTACATATGTAGAAAAAAATAAAGAATTATTTAAATTAAAAATATCGTTTTATTTATTTTTTTATTTGCTACCTACTGGAACGTATTGTATTATCCCATATAAATTACCACTACATATTCACGGTTTCTGTATTCGCGGCATATTTCAGGAACGTATACCCCACGACTAAGGAGGTTTTACTGCACTTGTATAGGCCTAACTATGGTTACCTGTAAGTAATCTGTAAGTTCGATAACAATATAATTTTAAAGTCACTACCGAATTCACTGCTCGCCCTGTATCACGAACTAGGTACAACCCTTATACCAGGGAACTGTTTTTATTCAAATTTGACAGACTAACCTATATATTTAGATAGAATAATGTTTATTAGCAATTCAAATATATAAACGTAATAAGTAGCTCACAAACTAATTGATTCTCTTAAAGATAATTATTATTATAGCAACAAACATTACAGAAATGTTGCCGGAACTCCGTGCTTTTTAATTGTATCGCATAAATTAAAATGAACACGAAATGGCCGGTCCAATTTTCCAGCTACCAGATTGCCTGTCTGCCGCAGTAATGAAAGTCATTCTTAAGCCGTGTCCGATTTTGTTTGGGGTTCATCATTAATTTCAACCGTTGTCTCTTGCAAAGGCATACTTTAAATTAAAATTTTGCATCTTTGCTTAGGAAAATTACGGATAGGTGGAAATCACAAAATACAGTAACCACTTTCTGTGTTCTGCAAGGGAAATAGGGAACAGGATATGCCAATTATGTAGACCGGCTACTCACATCCATGCCCCAGGGGCAATCTAGGGTGTGACAGTGGGGTTGACCCTTGATTGCTTCCGTAATTGTGATGTGTGTAGGCATTTAAATTGCCCCTACTTGCTCGTTATCCCCACTCTTACTTCCTAGATTGTCCTTGCAGTAGAAATGTGAGTAGCTACCTAGCTAAAGCTTCGTATTGATAGTAACAAATTGTGTATGATATGTTTGACAGTTTCTGTCAACTTGATAATGTCGTGTCCAACAACGAGCACGCAACCTGGGCGACGTACGGTTTCCTGTTTCGGTTTCCTGATTCGGAATTCCGTGAGCCTAGCGCAGGCATTTCGGTTTTTTTATTAGTTAGAATTTGAAACGTTAGCGTTATGTTTTTTCCGTTCTGAAAAAATCCGAATAGCGTGCGCCCCGTTGAACATTTTGTGTGTAAGGGCGTGCATTCAGGTTTCCTAATCTGAATTCCTGATCAGGAAACCGTACGTGTGCGCCCGTATTGTAAAGTGAATCTTAGACGTTTAGCTAATTAATAAAATATTTAGTTACTATTTACTTACTTACCATTAAATAGGATACGTCGAAAATAACACGTTTCTTGTATTAGAGTTCTCCTCTATTTTTTATTTGATTCATTATTATTCGTCGTTATAGAGATAATCCCACTAATATTATAAAGGCGAAAGTTTGTGAGTGTGTATGTTTGTTACTTCTTCACGTCTAAACGGCTGGAGCAATTTTAATAAGACTTGGTATGGAGTTAGCTGATACTCAGATTAACACATAGGCTACGTTCTACTGCGGGAAAATATCCCTAATAAACCGCGGGTAACAACGCGGGGTACAGCTAATAGAAATATAAAACTGTGTTGACTGTGAAAATGGGCTAGTTGACCTTTTTTGGAAAAAGATTTTAAATGGTTAATACATGTTCTATTAGACCGAAAAAAAACGTATTATATTTTTTGAGACCTAGAAAGCTACAAATCTTTAATTTTAAAATAGACTTTTCATGGACATACAAAAACTCTGTCGGCTATTTTAGTTCATAGAATTATCTGTGCTATGACGTCAACCGGAAGTAAACAAAAACTCGTAAGCACGTAGAAAATAACCTATCTGAGTTTATAATAAAAAATAACATGATTTCTAATAAATACCACGAAAAATATAGTAATTATCAGACCCGTCTTTCCCATTGGGCACTTTGGGCAAGTGCCCACGGCACCGCGATCGATAGGGGGCTCCCTCAGATCAAATACAAAGTCTCTAGTTCCTGTTAAATCACCAAACGGAAGTCATAGGGGTCCCATTATCCTAATATGCCCAGGGCCTCCAATAGGTCAAAGATGGCACTTGTAATTATCATTATT
This sequence comes from Chilo suppressalis, assembly GCA_902850365.2. Classification (NCBI taxonomy): domain Eukaryota; kingdom Metazoa; phylum Arthropoda; class Insecta; order Lepidoptera; family Crambidae; genus Chilo; species Chilo suppressalis. The sequence goes on along the minus strand of OU963912.1, from coordinate 6,431,396 downwards.
GTATTGTACGAGAATGTAAAAACACATCCTTGAAGACTCCAGGAAAGTTGTGAATTAAAGTGCCGAAAGAAATTAAGCAACACCTGGTTAGAACTCCTGGTTAGGATTCTGCAACTTTATCGACTCATAGTAAAATTTATTTATGCGAAGATCACTTTGATGTAAGTACTCATGGAATAATATTTTAAGTCTCTTCATTTATTATCAGTTTTAATAATACAAGTTTTAAGGTTATGTATGAATGACATTTAGTTGTTTACTACCAAAGAGACGTCACAATCATGGCGGATGTGGCGAACAGCGTTTTTAGTGTTTAAAAAGTATAGACAAAAAAATATTATTTAAAATAAAATTTCTATAGCAATCTTCTGCTTTTATGAAATGAAATTGATCTATTTAGGTTCCTTAGACCAAATACTTTAAGAAATAAACATTTATTTAATACAATTCGACATGAGTCAACTAGCCTATTTAAACTGTCTATATTATCTACTTACCCTTCATGATTAATGAGATACTGCTTAATAACAAAAAGTCGGATGTACGAATGTTCGTGCTGTTGTCCTCATACGGCATTTAAATACGTAACCCTAAAATATTATACAAATTTAGGTTTAAAATAAAGACATTCATTCCCATCAAGACAATTTACATTTAGGTAAATTGTTGTTTAGCTAAATGTTCATTAAATTCCTTATTCAATAATCGTAGTAGGTACAAGCTCCTCGTAATTTGGGAGTGAATTAATTGAAGGTCTAGACAACTGTGCGAAATTATTACTAAATGATGTCAATTATATCAACAATTAATCAATGACAGTGGTCGAGATGTTAGCCTGCAAAATTGACGTCATTGTCACCCTCGAGGTTCCATGGTGGATTCTCGATAAGTTCCTGTCTAGAATAAGACTAGATTATCTTATTTGGGCAAAGAAGACTCCGTATCATCGTACAAGATATAAGACCTCATAGGCGCGTTTTCATCGGTCGGTAATATCGGATGCGTTTTTGCGATATTGGGCCCTACCTACTGCTGCGTCGTTATTATTACAGCAGTGTGTAACTTCGTTGCAGTTTTTATATATAATGTGTAAAAACAGATATCGCAATAACGCATCCGATATTATCGACCTTTGGAGCAAAAACGCTTTGTATTCGGGCCCCTTTAATTTTAGTCGTCATTATTTAACTAGTGGGTTTTCGCGACTTCATCTTTGGTGGAATACAATGGTTTGGTTTGGTTTCCCATACAAAGAGCTATTTGAGCCCGGATAACCCCATTTATCCGGGTTAGTCGAGTAGGCGATGCGAGAGTCATACTTTATGGTCAGGACAGGAATCGCAAACATCGAGAGACGGGTCATATTATTCTTTTTAGTGACTTCCTTTAAAAATGCAGACTTTTATAATAATTTTTACGACCTCCGTGGCCGAGTAGTTTGTACGCCGGGTTTCATGGTGTCGCCGACTCGAGAGATCCCGGGTTCGAATCCCGGTGGCGGCAGATATTTGTGTGATGAATACGAGCATTTGTACTCCAGTCATGGATGTTTAATATGTATTTCTATAAATTTAATATACTTATATATGTACAGTATATGTATTCTATCCCTTACCCTAGTATCGCATAACACAAGCCTTATAGAGCTTACTTTGGGGCTAGGTTAATTGGTGTGAGTGTTGGAAATATTTATTATTTATGATTTATTTATAATGCGTACAGCGAAGGGGTGTAATTGCCTGCCTGTGTGTGTGTTTCCGAGTGCAACCAATCCGACTAAAATCAGAGGGAATAGGCACCAACTTGTTAAGCTCGCTACATCGTAGATCCCATCTTAGTAGATAACATCTCTGGTCTTGCGCCTAACTAGCTATGAGTATCTAGGTGTAGCCTGGGTGAGCCCACCTTTGAGGCAGCTGTTAGCCTTGCAAGGTTGTGATGGTAATATCTTATTTTTTTTGCCTAGCCTCATCCGCCATAACATCCGAAAAGGAAATCCGTTCCAAAATTGCGGACTATTGGCTCGGAATATTTTTCCGCTGTATCAGTTATCTGCACTGCACTCCACTTACACTTAACATTAGGTTGATTCAAGTAATTTTCTGTGCTTTATATGATATGGTACTTAAACCATAACTTAGTGTAATGGTTATGTTACGTCCGCCCATCCATCTGTCTATCAGAGGGCTATATCTTGAACTGTAAAAAGTACACATGGACAGCTAAAATTGACAGAAATCTTGCACAAGGATACTGAATGGATACGGAACCCTTCTTAAGCGAGTCCGCCTCGCACTTAGCCGTTTTTTTTCTATCCTGATCACAGTTACGTGTTCGTAAACTAATGGAATATAATACAGACCATGGCTACTCTAATTGTTCTAATTGCTATAACATGAAAATTGATAGCAGCATGAGATGTTAGGATAGCATGTTAGCGATAATAGTTACAGTTATTATCCTAAGGTCAAACAGCTGACCTTTACGGAACTTTGTGTATTAAATACGCACCTTTATAGTTTGACGGCATACATGATATTGCCTATACGTCAATGGCGGGGCAGTTGAGCTTCGACACATATTATGACACAGATAAAAATAATACGCTTTAAAGATTATCACACCTACACACAGATCAGCATGGCCCCCGACTGGAGCCATGTAGTGTTATTTGTATGAAACTCTCAGTTTAACATTACCGTATCACCTTAGTACCCGCTCACTAATCACAAGCGATAAACGGATATAATAATGACATATTGACGATATTTTGCCTATCAACGGAAAACCTACCGCCTACCTATACACAATTTTAATTATATGTGAATGTTTTATACGACACGCACATGACCTTTACAGCGTCACCGGGTTTGGGGACGGCGAGATCCTTAGGGGATCTTCAGCCGACAATTGGCAAGTGCCTCTAGAGGATGGCATCTCCCCACGGGAGGCTAGAGGAGGCTCTCCAGACGGAGAGAAGACTCCCCTTCTCTCCGTCTGGAGCCTCTAGACCACTCGAGCCAGAGGGGGTCGGCTCAACTGGAGGGCGTCTCTGAGACTCTGACCTCGGCTCTAGTTAGCCGTTGTGTGGGGGGGGGGGGGGGGGGGGGAAACGCCGTGTGTAGACCGGGTCTTCGCACTCTTATCCTAAGGGTGCGGTGTCTGCCTAATGCTAAGCTAAGGTGCAAGTATGCTAGCTGTGTTATGTTGGTGTTTGTGGCCTGTGTGGGAGGAGTCGGATACGCGTTGGCGCGGGTGATTTCGTCGTCGGGGTACTCTTTGACGTGCCTAGGCCAACGGAATCGGTGGGTGTATTATACGATGAGGAGCTCGATGACGCTGATGGTTAGCGCGTTCGGTTCGGTCTGCGATCGTGTATGTTAACTGGCAATGGATGGCAACTTTAGAAAATTAAAGAGTATTTAATACAATAGACGACCTCCGTGGCCGTGTGGTTTGTACGCCGGGTTTTGCCAGGTTTCGCCTACTTGAGAGCTCGACCTTGAATCCCGGTGGGGGCAGATGTTTGTGTGGTGAATACGAGCATATGTACTCCAGTCATGGATGTTTAATATGCATATAAGTTTATGTATTCTATCCGTTACCCTAGTATCCCAAAAAACAAGCTTACAGCGCTTATTTTAGGGGTAAGCTGATTTGTGTGAGTGTTGGAAATATTTATTTACAATGGCCGGTCATAGGATGAATAAACGACATTTTACACGAGGGCATGTTAAGCTTTGGTATCTATGGATTACGCCAAACTTCGAGTCCTCTCTGACGTGGCTTCGCGCAGGTGTACATTAGTATACAGATCGCGTAAATCTTCTAGTCTGCTCTGAACACTGCACAATTCAAAAGACCAATAAAAAACCAAAAGTAGACAGGTATATAGTTAAACGAAGATTGTGTATACGACCAGATAAAATAACGTACTCTGTATATACTGTACAACTCGCGAAACAACTTCAGAGCGGATTAGAAGTTTGGTGCGAGTTCTACCGGCTGCAGTCGAACCAATCCGCCGTGTATACGACTCTACACCTCGCGAAGTAACTTCAGAGCGGATTAGAAGTTTGGTGCGAGTTCTACCGGATGCAGTCGAACCAATCCACATTGTATACGACTGTACAACTCACGAAGCAACTTCAGAGCAGGTAAGAAGTTTGGCGCGGGCTCTACCGGCTTCAGTCGTACCAATCCGTCGTGTATACGTCTTTACACCTCGCGAAGCAACTTCAAAACAGATTAGAAGATTGGCGCGAGCTCTACCGGCTTGATTCGTACCAATCCACCGTGTATACGTCTCTACACCTCGCAAAGCAACTTCAGAGCGGATTAGAAGTTTGGCGCGAGTTCTACACTGTGCCTCGTGTTGGGTCATGGCCCAATCTCCCTATTCCCTATTGGGAAGGCCTGCCCAGCAGATATTAATAGGCTGATCATGATGACTGACACATAATTAAATAGATACAGAAAAATAATTTATTAAGTAAGTACTTATACTAATAACTAAACAAGTAAGATAATTTTTCCAATATTTAAAAGTTCTTCCTACCCCATTCCAACCCCAGCAGCATCGAGAGAAACTTTGCTTTCAAATTCGCAGACAGGCAAACTTTTGACCAAGTTTGCTGGTACAATATTGTTGTGCTGAATATCGTAGATTAAACCATCTGTTATAAATTAGGGATATTGATATTGACGCAAAAAATGTTGCTTGATAATTGCGAATGTTACTCGTTTATACAATCTCGTAGAGATCACAAATTATAAACATACTGGGGTTTTGTTATTTACAATCATTGATTGCTAAGTAGTAGATTATTAAATGATATGTAAAAAATGAATCGTTTTAATAAATGTTCGTCAATCGGCAAAAACGGAACCTTATAGGATTACTCGGTTAAAATTATATCCTATGCTAACATTAAAGTAAATAAGTGGATAGTTTCATCTTACTAGTACAATAAATGTGAAAGTGTGTATGATTGTTATACAACCACGCAATAACGGTTGAACGGATTTGGACGAAATTTGGCACACATATAATTTAATTACCTGGATTGACACATAGGATACCGAAAAAATTATAGTTTCCTAAGTAAATCTCTAAATACTAAACTTTCGCGGACGAAGTCACGGGACAGCCGCTAGCTAACAATAATTTGATGTAAAGTTATTTATATAATTATGTTACAGTTTAAGATTTCCTGAAGTATGCGTATTACAATTTATTTTTATACATGCTTATGCTTGTGTAGTTGAAGCTAGTTTTTTTTTGTTGTGTAGTTATAGTTGTTATCTTACATAACACTAATGAAACAAAAAACTAGCTATACTTACATTGTATCTGTAGAAGAAACTCTGTTTTGTTATTGCGTAACATTGGTAGAAGATAGCGCAGCAAGATACCGTCTTTATACACATGTCGCTTCCCTTGCATCAATAAAACATTTCACTAATTCCCGTCGTTTTTTGCACCTTCTGATATCACATTGTAGTCGTAGAGATAAAGAATGAAGGTAGGAACAGTATTTAATTTATTTCAACCAACTCATTAAATGTGTCACCAACGTACTAAATTACATACAAATCCTTTCAGTAGTTTTTGCGTGATTGAAAAACAACAAATGTCATTGTTAATTTTTCCCAACTTCCTTATTATTATTTAACACACTGTTTTGAACTATCGTGATATCACGTAATATGGCGTGAAGCTATGTATTTGTTACTTTGTTGTGCATGTCTTGTGCAGCATAAAAACAATGTCGCATCTCGCGCCGTTAAATGGGATCTAGTTAGACGCTTTGTTATATCAATGTATTTTCAATGATAAGTCTTTTCAGAGTTCTCTTTCATATGTTTCGTTTCTATTGACCAGATTAATTTAAGTGACGAAACCCTATTCAATTAGATATGGTTTAAATTGATGATTATTGGCTAGTAGACGAGTCCGGGTTGACAGACACGGCATTAATCGGCACAGCTATAACAAGTACATTAATTACTTAGGTTGGCTTTGTTGTTCGACAAATACTGCCGAACCGACTATGTGTGTAGCCTTACAGTGTAAATAAAGATATTTAAAGTAATTTCTCACCCTCCATTTTATCCATATTTTGCATGGTGAAACATGATGTAGACGCAACAAGATACTTTGGACATGCAGCAGCTGGACAGGTGGAAACCAAGGAGAAATGGGAGAATCTTGTCGCTAACCTCATTCAGGCTTTGGACCACATTTCCGAACTTGAACTTGGTTGAGTTCAATAACAAGAAGAACCCAAGTTTGCACTTTCACGGTAAGAACATCGCCATGATTTCCCCTTCCCTTTCTTCAGGGCACTGACACACAGCACAGACACTGGCGCTACAGAGCAACATCACCATGCTCGGTATGGAAGATCGGTCAGATCTGAATCCAAATCGAATCTGTGATCAAAACAGCTTCACGCAAAGTCAGAGTCCTGAGCAAGGTGCGGTGTGTTTTCATGCCCGATCAACGTGCTTGTTGTACAAAACGCAAGTGCGGTCCCACGTGGAATATTGCTCGCACATGTGGGATGGTTCCGCTAAGTACTTACTATAGAGTAACAGCGCCGCTGTAACCTATCCAAGGCATAGGCCTTGGATAGGTTACAGCGGCGCGCGGCCCGCACCATTGGCGATGAAGAGGTAACTGACAAACTCGAGTCTCTACAATTACGCCGCGATGTGGTATCATTAAGCGCATTCTACTATACCACGACAATACCACGGTGAGTGTTCTGAGGAGTTATTCTTCCTTATCCCTCCATCACTTTTTCTTCAAAGGACCACGCGCGCTGGCCTACTTTGCCACCGACTTACTATGGTCACTATTCCTACACGAACAACGAAATTTAGTGACTCATCTCTTTGTCGTACTATTCTCAGGTGATTTTTTTTGCCCGCGCACGTATTCCCCCTGCTTACAATCTTGGATCCTTCAAAAGAGGCGTGAAGAAGCATTTTTGCATGCCGGCAAGGTGAGGATGGTTGGTATGGCAGTTTATAACTGCTATACCAGCCATCTTCGCGTTTGGATTTTATCACTACTTAACATCAGGTGGGGTAGAGTCATTTGCCTACCTGGCTATAAAAATAAATGTAGAAGAGAGAAGAAAAGAGCCTGGGACTGTGCCAAAAACGACAGGACAAGAATCTTTTCACCCTTAAACCACTAAACCCTTTCTTTATTGCGCTACAAAGTTCGTTGGGTCAGCTAGTTATTCTATAAACTTTCAGTTAGATTGTACTTTATTTCAAATCAGGGTGTCGAAGTTATTTTTATTAGACCTCCGTTCTGCTCCACATTGTCGTGTCGAGGGAATCGGTATGTGTGGTAGAAAATAAATATAAATGCAAATTGAACAAATATCGTATTGGAACTATGTTAATATTAGTTCGAGGAAACCTATTCATTTCAGCCAACTACATAAGAATTCGAATGATGTTATAATTCTTAGAAAACATGTGTGTTGCTTGTGTTTAAGGACTAGCAATCAATAGAAATATTCTTATTATAAAATTGTCCTTTGATATGACATTTTCTTTAAGAACGCATCTGGACCTGTGATCTGGACGTATTTGGCGAAATGTCGCGAATATAAGTGCTTGACTGAGGGATTGACCTCCACCTTACAGATAAACATAATAAAAACATTACCTTTGGTTTTGATGAGATTCTGTCAGTAAATAAGATTCTAGGGCTGCATGGGTTTAGGGAACTCAACGTGGTAGTGATACTGTACCTCATCGCAAGAATCTATAGACTATTGGTCGTAACAGAAATAACTCGAAAGGGGATTGTCACCGTATCCGTACCGTACCCTAGCTTACGTCTATCCGTAGGTTACTTTATATCTGTCCGTAGGTTAGCTTATGTCTCTCCGTAGGTTAGCTTACGTCTCTCCGTAGCCTAGCTTACGTTTCTCTGTAGGTTAGCTTACGTCTCTCCGTAGTCTAGTTTCCGTCTCTCCATAGGTTAACTTACGTCTCTCCGTAGCCTAGCTTACGTCTCTCCCTAGGTTAGCTTATATCTCTCCGTAGCCTAGCTTACGTCTCTCCATAGGTTAGCTTACGTCTCTCCGTAGCCTAGCTTACGTCTCTCCGTAGGTTAGCTTATATCACTCCGTAGCCTAGCTTACATCTCGTCGTAGTAACCACTCCATACTTTCTCTATTACTGAACTAACTTGTGCCGCCTAGCCATCAACCAGTGGTCGGCGGGCCTTAAACGCGGCGTCGCCTAGCCGTAGCAGATCTGTACGTAGTACTGAAGCTGGATAAGCGGCTCCAGTACTACGTTAAGTGCTTACGTTACTTACGTAACATGCTTATGTTGCATTGTAAGTGGACGCCTGTTTGATGGCAATCCGAAAGGCGCGTCGGTGTCGCACCCTTTCCGAGTTGATATGTGTGCTATGACGCTGTAGAAGTCATTTACTATCAAGCAAGCTTTATGCTTGTATATTACACTTTTTATAGAAAACCCTTTAAGACGTCACCATGTTTTGCTTAAAAAAATACTGTTTTTAATCTTAAAATAGTTTTTGGAACAGCATTTGGTGGTAAAATTTGCGATTATGTTATCTTATCTTATGTTAAGTTACCTCGATATATATTCTTAATAATTTTATTAATCTATTGGGAAACCTTTTAGCTTCCTGATGAACATCTATATTTTTATATATATTTTTTAGAAGAGACTGCACCTAATCAATGCTTATATATGGTAATGAATCATCAACATTCGATAGCTGGACGGACATAGACCATATAGTCCATAATCCCAAGCCCGCCAGACCTCACTTATTTTCTGATGGACAAAATACTATCCATATTTCGTCAAATTGTTTACAATATTCTCTATAACAGCCGTGAGAATCAGTACTTAGACTGTAAGTAAAGTGAGTAAATTTTTTAAGCATCTGTACGCACCTGTGCCATCTGATACCAGAGAATTGACCCACAGCACAATATAAAGAATATGTAAACGTTCGTTGTACACACTAATGCTACTCGATTATCCATATTTTGTCCTTCAGAAAATAAGTAATGTCTGGCGGGCCTGGGATCTTATTCTAATAGATCAATTGCTTTAAACCTCCCATACTATACGATACCCTTGCAAACACGCCAAGAATAAGTAGCGAAAAGCTTTGCCTAAAATATCTACTAAGTTATCTTTTGTTCCATGCGTGTAACATTGGACTGCTTTAGATGTCTTTAAATAGAAAAGAAATATAATGTTTCGTTACTCGTATTCCTATTAGAACTTTCGATTACGCCTATTGAGTGAACGACACGATATCAAATGTCTCGAAACATGCCGTCCAAATATAAGTATGACATTGATCGATTAACAGGGCGGGCGGATTTGATGTGGCAAGGTTCTGTTGCGTACCTAACTTTGTGCTATGGAAATCGCCAAGAAATTATTATAAAAGTTTATTAGCGACTACATATTTTGTGTATTATTATGCGCTTTGTCTTTCAGGGTTCGTAAAGCAACAAAAGCAATCTGAATGAAACATAAAATATTCCTACTTATATTCCATAAAAGCAGTGATCAATATCGAAACCCTATGTCTAAAATAATTGAAATGTTAATTATTTCAAAACAACAAAGTCCAAAGTATTCAATTATAAACGAACTGAGGCCGAATCATGAGTTTGCGCCTACGTTTACGTCGAAATTTGAATGGAACAAAGTATAACGCCGTCTACTGGCACGTAAATGAAGTTATTTTCTTCACAGTAATTATGACGTAAACGCAAACGCGATAGGCGCAAGCGCAACTCGCACTCCGGTCTCTGACTACATAATGATTGTAGTCCGTCAGGTATTCCTATAGATGGCGCTTATTAAATGCTATACGATTTCACATTTCTGCAAACACGATTGGGGCCAAACAGCTTTTCGGACACAAGGGAATAGAATAGTCAATTAATTGTGTGCAGACACCCGTTAAGTGGAACATCTTCAGTTGAAGCACAATTGAAGCGCCCGTCCGGTGTACTATTCAAATAAGGTTACATAGATAACCCATTATCTTTAGACACATTAAAACCTTAAACCAGTGTTTCGTAACCTTTCCAATACTGCTACCCCTGTAACCTATTAGGGAAACAGATTTTACCCTGACTTTAAAATGTTATCATCAGGCCAAAAAATTCCAATTTGGCCGCTACATCTTCGTGTCTAATAATGTCATCATCAGGAGAGAATCTCGCTCCGCTTCCCACACTCAGCACCCCGCGGGCTCACTAGCAAGTAGGAGCGCATGTAGTATTATTTAGATTTGACCAAATAATTAGGTTCTTTGTTACCCCCGAATTATGCCTGATTTACCCCCGGAGGGGTAATTACCCCCAGGTTCGGAACCCAGGCCTTAAACAATATATAAATTTAGGGAAACACTATCAATCAACTTTTGCTCAATACCAGGAACTTTTATTTTTGTGAATAAGGTCGTTAAAGAATAACTGGGTCATAGGATGCTTTTATTCCAGAAATCCCCACTGATATATCCCCCGGATATACTGATATATACCGGGAATATTACTTTTTTCGGAAATCCCCTCTGGCTATGTAAACTAATGTGGTAGGTAGAACTGCTGTATCAGCTATCTTCGCGTCTGGACTTCACCGTCACTTAACATCAGATGGGGTAGAGTCATTTGTCGGACCTATCTATGAAAAAAAAAAACAAAGACTATGGGAAAAAACTGAACAAGTGCCTGTCGGGCCTGCCCACCAACATAAACGGCCGTATCTTTTCTTTATGTTAACATAGAAGTTTGATATTTCACAGCTTTAAAGGACAGCAGACCAGACAGAAGATAGAGTTTATGGTTTAAATTTCAACTAGATACCTTCACGCGTACACGAGATAAAGGTTCTTGACAGACAGACGGACAGCAAAGTGATATTATAAGGGTTCCGTTTTTTCTTTTGAGGTACGGAACCCTAAAAATACCAGAGAGTCCCAGCATCCACAGAGCTTTTTTTTTTAAACACACCAATTAGCCTAGCCCCAAAGTAAGCACTGTAAGGCTTGTGTTATGGGATACTAGGGTAACGGATAGAATACATATACAGTAAAATACATATTAAACATCCATGACTGGAGTACAAATACTTGCATTCATCACACAAACATCTGCCCCCACCGGGATTCAAACCCGGGACCTCTCGAGTCGGCGATACCATGAAACCCGACGTACAAACCACTCCGCCACGGTGGTCGTCAAGCTTTGTAAACTTACTCATCGAATGAAATACAAGACCACAGAAGATAGTATTATTATTCCTACTGTTATATTTTGTAAGGTAATCTTCTATACCCTCTTTTATTTTATAGCCCTCTCTAAAAACACGTTTTCTTTTAATAAATGTCCCCTTGAAAAAGAAAATATCGTATTACAAATTTAAGTATACTAAACTTGTTGAATGGCAGTATTACCGTACCTCAGTTTTTGGAAAAAATTAGATAATTGACCGTAGTGTGCAATAGGTGAGGAGCTCGATGGCGCAAGTGGTTAGCGCGTTCGGCTGCGATCGTTGAAGTTAAGCAACTTTCGCAGTGGTCGGTCATTGGATGGGTGACCAAAAATTTACTATCTCGAGCTCCTCCGTGCTTCGGAAGGCACATTAAGCCGTTGGTCCCGGCTGTATCTGCAGTCGTTAACACCCACCAATCCGCACTGGGCCCGCGTGGTGGGTCACGGCCCAATCTCCCTTTTCTATCCATAGGGAAGACCTGTGCCCCAGCAGTGCGGACATCATTAGGCTGATGATGATGATGTGCAATAGTTACTAAACAGAAAGAAATGGGAAGCTATAGCTGTTTATGTACGTATCGTGCATCATTAAATATATTTTTATCCATTACCCTAGTATCCCATATCACAAGCCTTTCAGTGTTTACTTTACGCTTACGTTAATAGGTATGACGACTAACTTTTTTTTCTTCGTCAATCAGGTAGATTATTATAAAGTATTGGACACGTTTTTTTTCTTTATTCACGTAATCAAAACATTAGAGAAATATATTGATTTGAATTTTCGCATGACATCACGTCTTGGTACAGTTTTTGATAGAAGTGACGTCACGAGCCTCCAATTTTTAAACTTTGACACGCTTTATCTTTGTAATTTTTTGGTTGATTGACAATAGAAAGAAAAAATAAGTGTCCATTAATTTTTGATAATTTAACTGATGAATTAAATATAATTTCTTTACTTCATACCGTCGTCATCCCTGCTGGAGTGGGTGTAAAAGATTATATGATTATCTTATTAAATTAAGTACTTTAGCTATCCGTATTAAAAGTGTAAAACTGAACTCTCATCGGATTTTTTTCCAATAATCTCCATTACGCTTTGTTGCCGTAACCAGTGAGAATTTCCGGAAAAAAAGTAATAATCTCCACCGGTGGGGATATATCAATGGAGATTTCAAGAATAAATGATGGGATGGGATTAGGGTAGGCGACAGGGGACTTCCTGCGGGTAGCCGATTACCATCAGGCGGGCTGTATTGCGGTACTTGTTTGCTTTGCGACCCTTTCGAAATAAAAAATCAACACAACATGAAAAGCATATTTAAAAGGTTTTATTCAATGATACGTCCTGAAACAGATCATACAGTTTTCACGTTTTCAATATGATTTAAGTATTCTGATATATATGAAGAGCGTCTGTTTGAAAGGGGTTATTTCCATGCTAAGTAAATGTTGGCAAAATTAAAACAAACGTATGCTGATTTGATGTGTGACGTGTTTTTTTTATTCAGGTAAATTATGAGGAGGCCTTTTATATTAAGGGTAAATTTATTTATTATTGTTATTATTAAAAAGCACAAAGTTAAGTAATTAAAAATGGAAATAGCACGTTTTGGTTGGATATTCGGAAATTAGCATCTTTTGATCAGGAATGATAATAAATAGCATCAACAAATAAACTTTTTGAAGTTGTTTTTTTTAATTGGAAGCTACACTTATACTTATCATTACTTTTTAACATAAAAAACATGCAAATTTGATAGAGTTTGCCATAATGCATGTTTTTTTTATCTTAAAAAGTAATTACAATTAATCAATGCCAAGTTGTATTATATATTTGGCATAAATGTAGCTTCCAATTTAAAAAAACTTCAATAAGTTTGATAAAAATATATTATGTGTCGAACAAAAACTTTTAAATGAGCTAAAAATAGCACCGTTTGAAAAAAACCGCGAATTGAAGTTCAAATTTGAAGGCGAAATAATCACTTTCGATCAAGACTAAACACAGGCTATGATAGGATCTTAGAATACCAGTAGAATTCACGAAAAAAAACTATAAGCCAGTAAATATGGAAATAGCCCCCTTTGAACAGACGCTTCTCATATGGGCTGATAACCTCACAGCGTACATTACACATCATCGCGTGCCAGCATAACATTCACACATCATAGTATGTAACTAGAATAACACATTTTCTTTTCTGTCTAAGCTGTAAGATGGCATTGTTAAACTATGTGTTAAATCAGTATTTTATAAATTGTATTTTCATGATATAATATATTATTTGTAATGGAAGGTGACTACATGTATTATCTCTTTGAAGTAATTTTTCAAACTGGTATATCTGTATATAATAATCGGGGAGAAAAAATTGGCCTTGATTTCTTGCCGGTTCTTCTCAATACAAGGTCTCCGCCGTAGATTTTTGAAGAGAGATGGCGTAGCTTTTCGACATTCACAAGTGTTCGACCTTCTCAAGCCCAGACAGAATAAATGATTTTGAATTTGAATATATATTACCATTTACTATCTTGTTAATGGACTTCAGACGTAGTCGTCAGTCATGCGAGTTTGTTGAAATAACTCATACGAATAGTGAGGAGTTAATTTCAGTTTAATATTTTGTCATGAATTATGTATTGTTTATTTATCATGTTATACGCTTAGAGTTGCTCTATGATTATACAATTGCAAATATCATTAGAAATTTAATGAATTATCATTATGAACGAATAGATACGATCCTAGAACTTAAGAAACTTTCGCAAAGGTTAGTCATAAACCAAAGTTATTTCAAGCTCTTCGTTGCTTTGAAAGGTTTACTAAGCTGTTAGTCGGCTAAATTACAGTCTCTAGAACACATAAAGCAGATAAACCTACATATACTTGACGACCTCCGTGGCCGAGTGGTTTGTACGCCGGGTTTCATGGTGTCGCCGACTCGAGAGGTCCTGGGTTCGAATCCCGGTGGGGGCAGATGTTTGTGTGATGAATACGAACATTTGTACTCCAGTCATGGATGTTTAATATCTATTTCTATATAAATATACTTATATATGTACAATATATGTATTCTATCCGTTACCCTAGCATCCCATAACACAAGCCTTATAGTGCTTACTTTGGGGCTAGGCTAATTGGTGTGAGTGTTGGAAATATTTATTATTTATATAATAACGAATCATTTTATAAAAGTTTGGTGATTAGAAAATTAACAAATTCAACATTTAACAGTTTTCAAATGTTTGTGTTGTTTATTCAAAAATTTCTTTAATAGCCTACGAAAATTTTCTTTAATAGCCAGAGGAAGGACTCCTGTTCGTGGTATTTTTTGTTCGCCTCAATAGATCAATTACAACTGCACCGAGTCATTACTCGGGTATTAAAAATACCGCGTACAAAAAGTCTCCCGAACAACGAAGTCCCCAAAAACAAAGAACTCAAGTGAACTTTATTCCGCGTCTGTTCGCGAATATTTAGTTCCAAGCGGGCGCTTTTCTAAATTTCCGGGGGACAAATGTTCACATAATGTGTGCGTTGAGTCAATGACAAGTCCTCAGCGGACATATACTTTACGATATTTGTTTCTTAGGTTTTCACGCATACCACTCATTAAATTCATTCCACCAAATCAATGATGACCTCCGTGGCCGAGTGGTTTGTACGCCGGGTTTCATGGCGTCGCCGACTCGAGAGGTCCCGGGTTCGAATCCCGGTGGGGGCAGATGTTTGTGTGATGAACACGAGCATTTGTACTCCAGTCATGGATGTTTAATATGTATTTCTATATAAATATACTTATATATGTAAAGTATATGTATTCTATCCGTTACCCTAGTATCCCATAACACAAGCCTTACAGTGCTTACTTTGGGGCTAGGCTAATTGGTGTGAGTGTTAAAAAAAAAAAAATCAAGTAACAAATAAATTAACAACGCAAACCGTTGAAGCTTTGTTTTATTTAATATTCTTTACGATTTAGGGACTTTTGTACTCCACGGAAAAAAATTGTTCGCCTGCGCAGGCCATAACAATATATTTTTAAATAAAATGAATTGATAAACAATTGAAACTCAGGTGTTCGTTTCTTGTCAAGTAATAATTTACTTGACGACTATCGGAGTCGCCAAGTAAATTATCACTTAACAAGCCTAGGAAAACTTGTGAAACGTGAAACTTACAGCTTGTCGTGAACGTAACTTCTTAGATTTCAGTTAGTGGCCTTAATTGTTTATTGTCATAAAGTTTACAGTATCTATCTGGAATTATTTAGTTCCCACAACTATTGGGAATAAGTTTTCGTAAACAGGTAAAATTGGTAACCGCAAAGTTTTTGTTGTGTTAGGTAAAAAGATTATATTAAAACTGTTATCTTGAATCGCTAAGTAACTTTTAACAGGTTACACTAATTGGTTAGTGCATTCGCCCGAAAAGACAAGGGTGCGGGTTCGAGTCCCGTCTGCTGCCTGGCCCACGTGGAATTTTTTCTAGCTATATTTTCTTTCGATTTAAACATCAAGCAGTTACATCGTTAAAAAACCAAAATTATAACGTTACACAAATTTTTAATTACATTGTACAATTTTAGTTTTAATCTTAATTTAAATTGATTAATACGAGTATAAATTTATCATTACCCATACGTATATTTAAGTATTTTTAAATTTATAGCATCATCGGCAATCAATTAACGGTAGTAGTGCCGGGACATAGGGCCCCTAATACCCTAGGGACAGAATACCGTATTTGTGCGGAGACACTGTAAAAGCCTTTATCGGGCAACTTGTGGTTTCGCAATTAACATCTGAGAGGGTATTCACAAGCTTTTTTAGCATATTGACCGATTCTCCGTTTCGCCCGTGAGACTTGCGAGATGCTAGGTGTGAGATGCGTTCGCTGGTCTGCTCCTTAAAGGCGCCAGTGTAGAGGTTTTTGCCTGCGTTAAAAAGGGACAGAATACTCTACGCGTTTCTTGTTTTTTTTTTTTTATATATATTCAAGAAGGCAAATGACTCTACCCTACCTGATGGTAAGTGGTGATAAAGTCCAAACGCGAAGATTACTGGTACATCAGTTATAAACTGCCACACCAACCATCCACACCTTGCCGGCCTGCAAAAATGCTTCGTCACGCCTCTCTTAAAGGACCCCAGTGTGCTAACTTCATATCGTGCATTCCGAAGGACGAGGGAGCTCGAGATAGTAAATTTCTGGTCGCTCATCGGTAGGTCATATGGGATTCGTTTAAAATGAATACAAAATAATTCGCGCTCTATCAGTTCACCCTTTGACAAACATCTTTAATCTTGTAGTTAAAGCCAACTGATCCTTACCAACTTATGGTGGCCACTCTCCATTCTTTCGCTTGATCAAGTGGCTTGATCAAACAGGCTTGATAGCCAAACTGACTGTGTATGGTGAAATATTGAATAGCAGTAATAGGCTACAGAAAGGCATTGCTACGGTGTGCTACGAAATTGTTACGTACTACGAGCGGTGCTACGAGACAAACACTACAATTAATTATTTTTTATTTAATACAGACATACTGTTTTCTCGCCAGTAATATATGTAATATTTTTCAACAAAAAACGACTTTACAATGCAGGTAGTCCTGATATAGACTTAACTAGATAATTATATGTTTATTTTACGCATTTAACTGCTAGGTGCTTAAATATAATCTTTACCAGAAAGAAATCTATACATATCGGAAAGAGTGATTGAATTTCAATGAATGAATACATTTTATACACTGGCCTGAAAAAGCTAAGTATTATACTTTTAAATTTGCAATAACTTTTTAAGTACACAAGATATTGTACTTTCGAAATAAAAAAGACTCGAAACAGAGTTTTGTTTTTGTCTACAGTTTCAAAGAAAGCTGATATAATTTTTTTTTATTTTAAATTCCTAACTTATATAGTTCAGAAAACATTGAAATTTTAAAAATGTGATACTATGTTTTGCTAGCCAGTGTAGTACAATTTTCTTTAGACTTAAGTACTTATCCAAACATAAACTTATTAAATCGCTTTCAGCAAGTAAAAATAGTATTTTCTGAAAACTTTCAGAGAGAACATAAAATTTATGGGCATACCTTATTCAAGTTGACTGTTTGAAAGCTCCATTAATTTAATTAACGAACACCCACTCAGAACGCCTTTATATAAACAAAACAAAATAACTACTTACTGAAAATACATCAATTCATTTTATTACCGAATCTTTGCAAAATCGATTTGCTCGAATATACTGTAAGGTAGTGTACATACATACAATATGGAGTGATAGCTTTATACCCACCATATTTCTTGTCTTATCACTATCCTTATATTTATACTAATATTGAAAAGAGGAAAGATTTGTTTGTTTGTATTGAATAGGCTCCGAAACTACTGGACCAATTTGAAATATTCTTTCACATTTAGAATCCTACATTATTCCTGATGAACGTAGGCTATATATAAACAACAATATAGTGTATTTTCAAAAAAGTTAGGATTCCGTATGAAAACTTCGATAATGTAACCCAGGGTGAGAAAATATTACCAAAAAAATAACCTTATATCGCGTACGCTGAGGAAGTCATTGACAATAGAGCAAAGTGATGTACTAAGGTTCTATAGAGGACATCAATATCTACAAAAGAGTCCGCGATACCATATGTCCAACTTTTACAGTTATGTCACAACTAGAGGTCCCTTGCGATTCCACCCGTGTCAATTTGAGAAAAAAGGTTATAGTGTGTCAAACTTAAAAGATAAACATATGCTATCGCAGCCTTTATAGAACATTGAAAGGGGAACAATTCTGTCATACATGATTTTTGTGTAACTTTAACCATTTACGCAGAGCATGCACACGAATTTGAAAATTGTTACCCTTTTGTTGCAACATTTTTCATCGATGCTCAACACAAAAGAATTTTTCAAATCGGACTATTAGTTCCTGAGATAAGCGCGTTCAACAAAAGAAAAAACTCTCCAGATTTATAATTTATCGTGTTAAAATATGCAATAATAACGCCGCCACCGCAGGTACAAACTAGGCTACATTATTCGTACCTGGGTATTAATTCTCATTCAAATTAATCACTTCTTATTCAAGACTCTATCAGGTAGGTACCTGATATAGTCTGGTATTAAAATTCCTTCAAAAGTTGTCATGAGTGCAATAATTAAGAGTGATAAAAATGATGGATGTGTACAAGCCACTGCGTTACTAGATACGTTTAATAATAAATAAATAAATAAATATTCCCAACACTCACATCAATTAGCCTGGCCTCAAAGTAAGCACTATAAGGCTTGTGTTATGGGATACTAGGGTAACGGATAGAATACATATACTGTATATGTATATTTTTATAGAAATACATGTAAAACATCCAATGCATCCAATAAGTACAAATGCTCGTGTTCATCACACAAACATCTACCCCCACCGGCGTAAAAAACAAACAAACCCGGCGTACAATATATATATATATATACTAGCGGACCCGACAGACGTTGTCCTGTCTACACGTCTTTGTGAATCTAAACCATTCTCAGATCCCCTTGAACACACACAAAAAATTTCATCAAAATCGGTCCAGTCGTTTAAGAGAAGTTCAGTGACATACACACTCACAGAAGAATTATATATATAAAGATATGATATAATTATACATGCTCGTGACGTATATCCATTTCATACTTTTTAGAGATATTTTTTCATTTTTCATAGATTTTTTTTCATTTACAGCCCTTGGCCGATATAACTTTCACTTCAAAAAAAGTTTTTTAATGCAGAGACGAAAATTCGTACCGTACTAAGTTGATTTTAATTTGTACCTCTTTATTTTTATTTAGGTCGGTGGGTAGGTACAGTTTGCTTAATCTCTTTTGAGCTCCAGAAGCGAGAATCCGTCTCCTTTGATCGCATTAGCCTTTTCGGGGTCGTCAAAAAGTCATTAGTGTTGTATTTCAAAGTATTTTTGTTCTACGTTTCATATTCTACTTTGAATGAGGTTAGTTACGAGTACAGTGAATTAATTGCAGAGTTAGAGGGCTTAATCTTATGTTCGTTTAATTTTATTTATAAGTACTTTTTTACGTTAATTAAACAATGACGTGGTAACGCATTGTAATTGGTGTGGATTATGTTTAATAGTATTTTTTCCTTTTTTTTTATTAGATTGGTCTGTTACGCATTTCTTATAGAGTAATGATTAAACCGGTATGTAAAAGATATGGTTCAAAATTGTATGAGGGGAGGTAATCTCCGGTAGACTCCAAATTTTTATGACACGTAGTGCACTTAATTATAAATCGTTGACAAAAAACTAGAATTGACTATATCTCCGTTTTTTTCTAAATAATTATTATAATTTTAAATGACATAGCTATTGATTGGCATTTTGCAAGTTTTTTTTTTAGCCAGTTAGGCAAATGACTCTACCTCACCTGATGTTAAGTGGTGATAGATTATGTAATGTTTGTGGTTAAAGCATCAAATATATTTATTTATTAGGTAACTAAAGCAGTGATAATGATTCCGTTCATCTGTCATTTTTTATCTTTTTTTATTTAGGTGCTTTTGTCGGATGACATGACAGCTCCATCATCTGTGATTATGTTATTAGGTATTTTGTGGGTATTGAATTTCAAGAAAAAATAATCCGAAATTATAAAATTTCACTACGATTTTACGAATGTACGCATGACTGGACTGATTGACATTTTACAGTGATTGTGTTGACGTAAATAAACTGCAGGGCTATTCTGTAAAATTTTCACTTGCGGATCCGCATCGGATCCGCGCGTTTTTCATAGAGATTCGCGCGGAACCACAACGGATCCGCGCGTGAAAATTTTACAGAATAGGCCCGCTATATACTATATTATTACATAAAAGAAGCTTTCCACCGACCGATTACCACTTTTTAACCGTCTCCTTTATTACAATGAGTAATAATTAAAAAAATGCCCATAATCAGATAGATAGACATATATATACATTGTTTTGGGCACAAGTTAAGTGAAACTGATGTATCTTGAATGAAGACGATATCCAAACATTCGTGTTGGGAAAATGTTGTAGACAGCGCAATCCCATCTCTGGATTACTAAAACATCGTATTATTTTAGAACGTTAGTACTTATATCAGAGAAAACAAAAAAAAACATCGGTGGATATGTGCCTACATGATCGGCCACCAATTATTAAAATGTAAAATGAAATTAACTGAATAAAACTAGTTTAAACGGGTTGATGCACAAACTTTATTTATTTATTGACGTTTCGCAGTCTCTTCAAGTCTGCATCATCAGAATAATGTTTTTTTTTATTTACTTTATCGAGCTACCTTCGAATATTAAGTTTTTTTTTCGAATAAAAAAAAATCAAAACATTCTGACGATGCAGACCTGTAAAGGCTGCGAAACGTCAATAAATGAAGTTCGTACATTAACCCGTTAATACTAGTTTTATTTAATGAGTGATGAGCGTGAAAACCTACGAAACAAATATGAAAGTAATTGGTAATAATATAGTGATAATAAAGAAGAAAGCTACCTACTTACCTAACATCCGTAATTAATGATACTATTTACGATACCGCTCGCGGGACAAGCAATAACTGTGTGTGTTTTCAATAATTGTAGAGATAACACATCTGTTTACCCTCAGAATGCGTACCGATGGCTTGTTTACTTGCGACCGCTATCAGAGGTGGCGAGACGATGTCATAAATTGTGATAAAGTCGCGTAAGGTTAGTTTTTTCTCAAAGCACCTTGATTTATCTACTATCCATACTAATGTTATAAATTCGACAATGTCTGTCTTAGGGTTACTATTGAAAAATTTGAAAAGTCCTGACAAAAAGCCGGACTTTTCGATAAAAGTCCGGACATTTTAGTCACAAAATGCAAATATCACCCACTTAGTTACAGTGATATTATAAGCGTGGTAGCAGACGCTCGCATCGCGAGGGGGGGGCCTCCATGTTGATTTTTAAAGATGATTTATATTTTGTTTTAAATTACTGAGAAATTAATAAAGATTATTGGATTTTTTTGATATAACTTAATAAGTAGTTCTACTCTGGAATATTCCACCTAATTTAAAATCCGGATAAATTAAAAAGCCGTACAAAGGACAAATCCTTACGGATGATAACCCTAGTCTGTCTGTCTTCCTGCCTGTCTGTTACCACTGCAAGCTTAAACTGCTGTACCGATATAGCTGAAATTTGTTATAGAGATAGTTTGAGACCCGGGAATTGATATAGGATACTTTTTATCCCGAAAGAACGTTAGGTTCCTGTGGGGTTTTCAAAAAACTATAGTTAACGCGGGCAAAGTCGCGGGCGGCCGCTAGTTGTAAATAAATGTGAAACTGTACCTACTTGTCATTTTAGGCATCGTTAACGTTGTCAACTTGTCTACAACCAACTTAAATGGACGTATGTTTGTTTAGTGGCTTATTAGCCAGAAAGTGACGTAGAGTTTCCTTTGTTTATTAACTTGTAGTTTTGCACAACTTTCTTTTATTATTGTTTCCTATATAAACCTATCTAGAACAATTATAAAAAAACTGACTTCATTAAAACAAGACCACTGAAAGCAAGAAATAATACGTATTCTGTTATTATATATTCTTTTTTGCTTTTTAGTGGTTTTGTTTCTATAAAGTCAGTTTTTTATTTTTTTAATGTTTTTATTTTCCACTTTTTATAAGCCAGAATAACAGCAACTAAGTCCTTGGTACCTGGTCAGCATTATCTCTCTCATATCTCTTAAATAACGAAACACGAATTGAGAAAGTATTGCTGGTAATTGCGGAGGTCCATTGTTTTCTTCCGATCTTTAGATCTTCACTAAATTAATTAATTAATATGGGACCGTTTCGTCAAAAAATCTAATCAAACAAAAAAATCAAATCTACGCATCTCGGAGATATGCGCGAACAGCAATAAATAAATATATACTGACACATTGTGAACCTGCTCCTTTAATTTTTTATCATTTTAAGCATTTAACTGGTATATGTTTAAACCTTAAGAAATCTGCTCCTATTTGAAGTCGGTTAAATAAAAATGAAAACGGTAATTAAGAGGAGCTCGATGGCGCAGGTGGCTAGCGCGTTCGGTTGTGATCGTTGAAGTAAAGCAACTTTCGCAGTGGTCGGTCATTGGATGGATGACCAAAAATTTACTATCTCGAGCTCCTCCGTGATTCGGAAGGCACGTTAAGCCGTTGGTCCCGGCTGCATTTGCAGTCGTTAGCACCCACCAATCCGCACTGGGCCCGCGTGGTGGGTCATGGCCCAATCTCCCTATTACATCCATAGGGAAGGCTGTGCTCCAGCTGTGGGGACATTAATAGGCTGATGATGATGATGATGAATTAAAAGTCGTTCACAAGTTATGGCATTTTTATATATACATAAAGATAAAAGTTCCTGTCTTTTGACAAACAATAAATAGCTTAAGGCTAGGAAAATTTCGACGCAGCCAATAGGGCCGTGGTAGCATAATGGTCAGTGTAATCGCCCGGATTGCGAAGGGTGCGGGTTCGAGTCCCGTCCGCTGCCTGGCCCGCGTAGATGTTTTTCTAGTAAATTTTCTTTAGATTTGAACATTTAGCAGTTAAATGCTTAAAAATAAATAAAAACATAACAATAAATAGGTTTTATTTCAGATTTGCATCCATATTTGTTGAAAACGTTTATTTCATTAAGTCCTGTCGACTAAGTGATTGAGCATTATGTACACTTAGATATTTACGAGAAACTGATAAAATTTGGAGGGATTGAGTATGTACCGTTCTAAACACACTAAAGACAAAAATAGCCGCCTATGATCGATTGCTAGGGTCGCAGATAATCAACTAACATACTTATCTGGGACATGGTAGTGTCCCCGCCAAGACGACAAGGCGAGCCAAGCGATGCACAAAAGCACTCCCTACCTTTTCTGGAAGCGCTTCTTTTTTTTCTCCTTTTTACTAAATATTATAATTTATTCGAGACTATATTGTCATTTCTGTAGTAAAGGTTGTATTTTGGAACTTGATAAAATGTCAAATAGTATTAACTGACTGACTATCAGAACGTGTTACTTTATCTCTGACTAGCTGTGCCCCGCGGTGTTACCCGCGGTTTATTTGGGATATTTCCCCGCAGTAAAACGTAGCCTAAGTGTTTATCCAGGGTGTCAGCTAAGTACATACCAAATTTTATTAAAATCGCTCCAGCCGTTTAGATGTAAAGAGTTAGTAAACATACACACTCACAAACTTTCGCCTTTATATTATTGGTGTGATTTTTCAAGAACATTCTTTTTGTTACATTGAAAATATGAGACTCCAAACTATTTTGTGTTTGACTACAAAGAATATAACTTTTTATTAAAAAAAAATGTACCTGTGGGATTATCAAAAACGAACTACAGAACGTATGAACAATATGTGGTTGTATTACTGCATGGGTTTTTTTGTAATTATTTGTGTTTTAACAGGTTTAAAGATGCTCTGTGGATTTTTGAAATCAAATAAAGTTTAAACTAAAGTCCATGCAGACAAAGTAGAAAAAGTAGTATAAGGGCGCGTTTATATGACACAGAATGTCGCGCGGTGACAGTACGGCGACGGTGTGGCGGCCGCGCGGTGACCGCCTGGTGGCCCCGCCACTGCTAACTTGATTAATTTGCAGTTGATCTTAGTCTTTCTTAAGATTCACACGAATTCGTTATGGTCTATTTGACTAAGAAGAAAAAAAATATGATTGCATAATACTTGTACCGACAAAGCAAAAAAGAAGAAAAAATCAAATGTAGAAGATTTTAGTTTCATTCTATTTTAGCATGGCGAGAAGAGTTTGGTGAAGTTCATAATACTATACAACTGCGAGAATATGAAAAACAAATCGCAGATTATTTCCGGATGGATGTTAAAACATTTATACATCATTTGATTCACATCACACAAAACATTTGATGTTAAAACATTCGAGTGATTCGAGCGAGGCGTGTGATCGAGGAGCGGACGCCGCACGATCGCCGCGCAGTTAGTTACTCTCAAAGAATTGCAACGTTAAGTCATAGTTAATAAAACATAAATCTGCTATGACTGAACAGTTATTACGCGGCCACAGCGCGGTCGCCGCGCGGCGGCCGCAAGAAATTTTTCGCGTCGTCTATCTGCAGCCTAAAAAGTTATGAGAATCGGTACAGCCATTAAGGCGTCTAAAAGTAGAAGACACACAGACTGACGGACAGAATCACAGACAGAGTTAATTACACATATTTGTACCTATAAAAAGATTATGATAATAAATACTTCATATTTGTGTAGATTAATTTAATTGTTACAGCATGACTAACTCACAAACTAATATCTAATTGCAATTAAGATAAATTATTAGCAAGATTTTGTTGTTTGATATCGCACACTCTATATCACACAAGGCGGTCAACACAACACGGATAGTAATTAAATAAATATAATGATTCATGCATGTTGGAACAGGAATACTGATGGTCTCAGATCACAAAATAAATAGTACAGAAGATAAATGTACATACATAGTGCGCTCGAGCAACGCACACATAGAGACATAAAAATTGCTCACGTACACTATATCTCAGAGCTTGGGACCACACCAGCGTGAGTGCGAGTTCCATCTCCTTGAGACATGCGTCTGTGAACTTTTTGGGCAAAATGGAGCAGTAATAATATAGTTATTATAAAATAAAATAATATAATAAAATAGTTCAGTGGACGATGGCTTAAATTCAGTTG
Organism: Chilo suppressalis; assembly: GCA_902850365.2. NCBI lineage: Eukaryota > Metazoa > Arthropoda > Insecta > Lepidoptera > Crambidae > Chilo > Chilo suppressalis. The sequence continues at coordinate 6,406,292 of OU963912.1, read as the reverse complement.
TTTTTTTATTTGTAATAAAACAATAACACTTATATTTAAATATTGTAGTTATTATTGGATTATATTTAGTTCCATTCCTATAAGAAATAAATTAAAGAACTAGATACGAATGCCACTTACCACGATAGTTTTTTGTGCAGGTTCCAAAGTTGACAATCTTAGTGCAATCGCAGAGCGTAGGTAGTTATGACAAGTGAACTTACACGCATAAGTTTGACTTCTGTATTATCTATTTTATGTTCAGATGATGGCATCATACACGTATATAGGTACGTGTTATTATCCATCAAAGTTCTTGGCATAATATCAATGTACCGTGAAGGGAGATAATTTCATTCGCTAGTTATATATCTTTCATAGTCATGTTAGTAGATCTACTAAGAAGTTCCAACGGCCAACTTTATTAAGACATCATCTCTTTTTTTTATTAGATTTATAAGAAAACTATCCATCCATATCAATTATACTAATAATATATAGGTAGGTGCGAAAGCAACTTTCACGCCTATGGTTTGTAAACATAAATGTAAGATATTCACGGAGATAAAAGTAAATCTTTTTAAATTATTTTATGACATCGGATTATTTTAAATAGCCAAACTTAGGCCTAGCCCAAGCACGTACTTTGACGGCTCCGTAATCGCATCACATCGTCAAAGTTTCTAAGATGCCGTCCTACGGTACTTTATAAATAAATTAATATTTCCAACACACACCAAGTAGGATAGCCCCAAAGTAAGCACTGTAAGCTTGCATTATGGGATACTAGAGTCACGGAGAGAATAAAAGTATATGCAGACCCCTCTTTCCCAGTGGGCACTTTGGGCAAGTGCCCAGGGCCCCGCGATCGATAGGGGCCCCCCTCATATCAAATACAAAGTCCCTAGTTCCTGTTCAATCACCAAACGGGGGTCATAGGGGCCCCATTATCCTAATATGCCCAGGGCCTTCAATAGGTCAAAAACGGCACTGAGTATATGTATATAGAAATACATATGAAATATCCATGACTGGAGTACAAATGCTCGTATTTATCACACAAACATTTGCTCCCACCGGGATTCGAACCCGGGATCTCTCGAGTGCCTTGAAACCCGGCCGGCGTACATACCAAACGGCCGCGAAGGTCGTGCATCAACGGAAGAGTTAAAATTATTGCACCACAGAGCCAGTTAAAGAAAAACATAACTTAAACTGGTCTCGTTGGACAGTTATTGTCACTGTCAAATTATGACTTAAGTTTGACTATCGATCAATAGTGCAATCCATTTTTTACTTATCCAGTACTTTAACTGAGCAGTTAAAATTAAAGTAGGTTGGTGGGTGGCGTTATAGAAAAAACCAGTAGATGTATGGAAAGAGGAAAGAGGCGTACTTCTTCCGATTTGCATACCCCCCCCCCCCCCCCAGAATTGGTAAATCAAATCAAGATAAAGACTAACTAACACTAACGAATGTGTTTCTTGTAGACAATAACATTAATTCTATAATTATTAAGGTTACCTACATTATTAATTGTGGAAAATACGACTCAACATGCAATTTAAAACAGAAAATCGTATTCTAAGAAAAACAGTACAACAGGAGAAATTTCAGAAAAACAGGACATCTCCTGTAAAATCTAGAAACCTGGCAACACTGCTCACGCTTATACACAAATTAGATTTACTCAATGACAGTCATTTGGTATTGTCGATATTATCGCTTTCGAAGTTACCCTTCAACACGTAGGTATTATTACCACCAAAAGTATAATATTTAACTATTAATCGTCGACAACAACACGAAAATCGAATAAAAACTGCCTTTTTTAATTCCAATTAGAGTATTGACTCATGTCTGTACAATTAACCTTTGATCTTCATCAGTAATAAGCCTCTTAAATAATGCTTTGATGGTACATCGAATGATTCGGAATTACTCAGAAAATGACAATCTGTTCGATTATTATGGTAGGTATTTACATACAATGTATTATAAATCATGTGGTATAATGATATAATAGAATACTAGAGGTACCCTGCGGTTTCACCTGCATTATTTTGAGGTTATAGTGGTCACCCTTAAAAGATAGGCAAATGCAATCGCTAACTTTTTATAGAGCTTGAACAATTCCGTATAAGTTTACCAACTTTTTTTTTTCTATCAATTATAGTATTTTCGGAGCTGTTAACCTCTAAGAATATTTTTAGTTTATTTATGAAATGAATATATTTTTGCTGCTCTATGCCTAAATTTTTTTAAAGGTTTTACTGGCTAAAGTTTGCTTTAAGCAAAATATAGTAGTTTTGCCTACTATATAGGTATATTTTGTAAAAATATTGTGTTTGATCCACTTATAAAGTGGGATACTATATTACATAGTAGGATTGCCAACTCTAATTCCGTCATCCATGATTTTTGTGTAACATTCAAGTGCTGCCGCACACGGGCCACCGACCACAACCACTAAACGCCGCCACCGGCATATTTCTTGTAGTTTTCATACATTTTATATGGACTCGTCACACACGATATGCCGGTGGCCGCCACATGCTACAAATCGTCGTTGCTCGCTTCTTGTGGCCCGCACCGGTCACTTAGTGTCGCCGCACACGGGCCACACGCCACAGCCATAAACGCCGCCACGAGACGCTAGAAGCGGCTACTAAAGTGGCTGAAGCGCGACAGCGGCCGACTACAACTTATTGTTATTGTTGTGATGAGTTAGTTACATTCAATACTGAATATGCTGTCGAAGTTATATTTCTACTGTGGTTTAATTTAACTTAGAGTTATTCGCTGCCTTAGGTGAACAACGCACGACGCATGTCAATGCGTTGTCGCACCTGTACAAATAAACAACCGCGCAACCTCCATCCGCCGTGGTTCGCTAACCGCGTTGTTACCCTTAAGTATCGCCGCACACGGGCTACGAGAAGCTAGAAACGGCTGAAGCGCGCGACAGCGGCCGACTAAGGTAAGGGAGTGAGGGGTGGGGAATCGCGCGAGTGACGTGTGGCGGCGTTTTGTATCGGCGCAATAAGTGGCCGGTGCGGGCCACAAGAAGCGATAAACGACGGTTTGTAGCGTGTGGCGGCCACCGGCGTATCGTGTGTGGCGAGTCCATATAAAATGTATGAAAACTATAAGAAATATGCCGGTGGCGGCGTTTTGTGGTTGTGGTCGGTGGCCGACACTTAATGCGCCGATACAAAACGCCGCCACACGTCACTCGCGCGATTACCCACCCCTCTCGCACTTGCCTTAGTCGGCCGCTGTCGCGCGCTTCAGCCACTTTAGTAGCCGCTTCTAGCTTCTCGTAGCGGCGTTTGTGGCTGTGGCGGGTGGCCCGTGTGCGGCGACACTAAGTACCGATCACGCAGCACACGCAACGGAAGCTCCCAAATGGAATATTTCTTCCAGTTTTTGCAACATTATTCATTGGTCCGCTCCTATTAGTCATAGCGTTATGTAACATAGCCTATAGCCTTCCTCGATGCATAGACTATCCAACACAAAATGATTTTTATCAAATCAAGAAAGTCCAAGAAAAATAAAATATAATATAGAACTCCAGTATATCCACCATCAATTTGTCATTAAAGAGGACCCCAGAAAGCGTTCATCTATAGTTCAATGTCAACGATGCCAACAATACAGTCATTCGAAAAAATGCTGTATGCGCCCATATCTTTGTGTAAAACATCCGAATGTCAGATATTAGACCACCACTCCAGCTCAATGTGCTCTCTGCAATGGTTCACACCCGCGAAGTTATGGTTGTGGTTTGTGGAGTGTACGGGGAAATACTAATAAGGCGATCGAAACCAACAAACACTCTAAGAAGCCTACCTGTACTACTACCTCCAGCTTCAAGAACAGACGAAAGCGCGATTCTGATTGGTCCTTAAGAGACAGTAAGAAACTTGCAGAGGCAAGAAAAACGTACGCTCAAGTCACACAAGACAAAACTGATACTCCACAAGAAGAAAATTAATTTATCACATCTATTAAAATAATTACCTACAGTTGTTAAATAAGCGGAATGAAAAGTTTGACAATATCCTTCAACAAATGAGTACTTTGAAAATGAGCACATAACACGCCTGTTAGACAAAAAATATCTTAAAGATTTGCGTAAATATCTTAAAGGTTCAAAAAGGTCAAAACTTATTATATTTTCATTTTATGCATTAAGCTGCTAAATGTTCAAATCTAAAGAAAATGTTACTAGAAAAATATTCCATATGGTCCGCCCGATAGCGAAAGATGCGGGTTCGAACCCTTCTGAAACCTGAACCGAGTGGATTTTTTAACTAGTAAAATTTTCTTTACGTCAAAAATTACTATTATAGAAAGTTGTATTACTTTTCGTAGTATAAGTACTATACTATTAAATAAAGCGCGACCAAGCGGACTCTTGGCAATACTGCGGTGATACGGTCACATTCTTATTGTCAGCATCAAATAAAGGCGAAAACACAGCTGTTATCTATCGTTATCGCGATTCGGAAGGTCGGGTTTCGACCCCTTCCGATATCACGCCGTGTTTATACGTCGCATGTTATTGCATTTCTCATAGTTTGGAACTTTGAGCGGTTAATAGTTAGGCGTGATTCTTTGTTTTTGCATCCTATTAAGTATAAGGCACGAACGAAATAAAATTCGGGCGCTCACTGCTGCCTTACTACTCATTTACACGATGTAATGTTCTTGTACGTACAAGAGCAATAATTGAATTCAATAAATGAGACGCAATAATTGCAATTGTTTACACGCGGACTTTAGTAAGTAAAGGTTGCATACAATTATTGAATGCCAGTTTTGTCAAAAAAGAATTGCTATTGTCTTATTGCTTTCAAATTTTGATATGACATGTATTTTATTTACAATTTTTAAATAATAATAATATAAAATTAAATAATTATTGATTGGCAAATAGCAAGTTTATTTGTCTATTTTTTGTTATCAAAGCATCAATTATTTTCTATTCAATAGGTAACTAAGGCCCGTATTACAGAATGACAACTAAGTGTTGATCTTTACTTGAGTACAGTTAGAAAGGGATGTCGCTATATGCTATATATAGCGACATCCCTTTTTAACTATGCTCAAGACTAGATCAAACACTGAGAATCTTTCTATAATAATACAGGCCTAAAGCAGTGATAATCATTCTGTTCACCTTTCATTACATTATTAGGTATTTATTGGGTATTTTATTTCAAGAAGAATCAATCATAAACAGGTATAATAAGTTCACGATTTCACGAATGTCATGTATGACTGGACTGATTGGCATTTGACATAGTTATTGATGATGATGATGATGATAGTGATAAAGTTGTCGTTATAAGCTGCCACACAGGTGGCCAGCATTCTTACAAAATTGATAAATAAATTAATTATTAGGTTACTTAATGAACTACTTTTTACGCGTTTTATTCCGACACTAACTACCATATATTAGCAAAAAAAAGGTTAAATTTAATTAAATTTGTTGCTGTCACTTTCTTCGCGATTGCATAGCATTATCCTAAGAAAACACGCTTTGCGTCATTTTGATGAGCATTAATTTTTAATTTAAATGTTTGAGTGCGGGTTTAAGGTATAAATACATACATAGGTTTACATGTGTTAAGCATAAAGGCAATTAACAGCTTCATTCAAGTCCTCCACCTATGCGCGCCGCCTGCAGTAATAATAATAATAAAAAAATCGTGAGTGTCTTGGAGAGAGCTCGATAGCGCAAGTGGCAAGCAACCGCGCAACCTCCATCCGCCGTGGTTAGCCGCTCACGCGTTGTTACCCTTAATAGTCACTATTCATAGTCCGACAGCTCGATGGCGCAAGTGGTTAGCGCGTTCGGCTGCGATCGTTTAAGTTATGCAACTTTCGCAGTGGTCGGTCATTGGATGTGTGACCAAAAATTTACTATCTCGAGCTCCTCCGTGCTTCGGAAGGCACGTTAAGCCGTTGGTCCCGGCTGCATCTGCAGTCATTAGCACCCACAAATCCGCACTGGGCCCGCGTGGTGTGTCATGGCCCAATCTCCCTATTCCATCCATAGGGAAGGCCTGTGGCCCAGCAGTGCGGACATTAATAGGCTGATGATGATGATGAGTATCGTGGAACACTCGTTGGAACGGAGTTAAAAAAATATCTATACCGTTGAAACTTGTTTTATTATCCGACTTCAAAAAAGGAGGAGGTTCTATGTTCGATTGTACTTTTTTTTAATGTATGTTCACCGATTTCTCTGTCAATTGTGGACCGATTTCCAAAATTATTTATATATATAATAATAAAATATATATATATATAATTATTATCAAAAGAGTGCACTTCCGAGGTGGTCCCATTGAAACCAAGTCGGGATCCGGAGAAATCGAGGGAAACCTTCAAATTTCAATGGATGAAATAAAAACTTTTTAAACGAAAAATAAAACCGACTTCAAAATCGAAAATGGAACTAAAAAGTAAAAAATAATATCTGGTGGTTTATGATTTGGAAGTCGGGCGGGTCAAGATTGAAACATTTAATAGATTTTCGTTTCTGATCGGTACTAATAAGTCTTTCAATCTTGACCTGCTGATTGAATCGGACTTTATATTTATTTTTTAGTTTTTAGTTCCATTTTCGATTTTTAAGTCGGTTTTATTTTTTGTTTATTTAATGAGTGGTGTGCGTGAAAACCTACGAAACAAATATGCTTATGACACTGATTGGTTATAACTGCTTTACATATTCTGGTAACATGTTATAGAACGTGCTCCTTCAAATGTTATGATGATCTTACTATAACTGGTTCTCAGTACTTTGCATACAATTTTCAGGGATTAGGTACTTCCATATATATATATGTTTCATTTAGACACAATGAGACAGTTATGAAGTTACGTTTTGATGTTAATATTTGACGACGATGGAAGAATGTGGGCGTGTTCAGAGTTTGTGTATTAATTGCGCACTCGAGCATTGTCATTTACCTCGAAAAAAATCGACCTCGTGGTCCAACCAAAATATGAAAAAGTTGCCCACTTTTGTGAGTATTGCTAGGGTCCCGCCGGAAATAATTGTAGTTCTCTGTATCTTGCATAAAATTTACAAGGATTAAGTACTTCCATCGTAAGTTAATGTAACTCCCTGTATTATAATATTATACATTATTCCATTTGATAATCCCATTTAAATATAGATCTGTAGGTAAGCCTGTAGGATATTGTTTCTTCGAACGTCAACAACCAAAATAAACATAATATTGTTGCTTTTACCGGTCAAGGAAATCTTGTAGGCTAACTAAAATAATAATTATACTAACAACATAAACGGGCAAGAGGGATATCTGTTTATATAATTTTCGAATAACTTAAAGTGCTGTGTGGTAACGAATAACTTGTTATGTGGATAATAAAAACATACCTATTTTAGTACAAAGGTAAGTACATAAACAAACTTGACTGGGTAAACAATTTTTGTGTACATTAAACCAACAATTGATCCTAATAAGAGGCAAATTTTGTACTCATTAACTTTTCACGTGATACAGGTTCAAAGCTAGTCAAAAAAATGCCAATACGACATATTGTCTCATCTCTATTCTAACTACGATATGAAAGAGAAAAGAAGCTGAGAAAACGTTGAACGGTCTAAGCAACATGAACTTTTTTAACTTTTGAGCCGTATTTAATATTTATGATACTTATATTGTTTTGTTTATAATGCCTAATTTGATTAAACTGTGACTAAAGCAAAAGAACTTTTCAACAAATTATACATTTCATAACGATAATGTATAATACCAGCTGACAAAACTTGCAGTTTGCGTAAATTATCTACGCGCACTAACCAGTCGACAATTTTATTAATTTTTTTTTTCTAATTTCCCATTCCCGTTATAATAATAAGGTATAAATTTATTATGCGTGACCGCTGATAAAACACGTGGTTTCTAAACTCTGTAGGGTGATAAAACATAATACTAAAAGTAATAAATAAACATAATAGTACTTAAATCAACAACAGCAAGTCAGGAAACAGGCTATTTATATAAATGAAATCCTGAATCCATTTCTACGCTGAAAACTGATATCCCAATAATCTATTTAATGAAATCGAGTGAGTACTAAACACTCCATTTTTTCTTGTCATTTCGATAGCTCGAATGGTTCAGCTTTTTGATTTGGCATTACAGTGCTGATGGAGAGTCCTTAACTCGTACCCAACAAAACACAAAATCGTAATGCATTTACATATAATTCTATAATAATACTATACGAAAAAAAGAAAACGTCTATGTAACCGTAATTGTGTTTAAATTCACATATAAGTAATTATTTGATGACGTGTACAACGACAGCGCTTTTTTCCATTAATTAAAATTAAATTTTAACTACACTTTAATAAAATACAGGAATCGAACTGCCCAATTGTGCGTAAGATGTGATTACGCACAATGGGCAGGAAAGAAAAAAAATCTTTAGATATATAAATCTAGCAGTTATCTACAGGGTGTGAAAAATCCTATGACAAAGGCTCAAACAACGTATTCTGAACACCCAAACAAGTAATATTACGAAATATTATACGTGGGGAAAAAAAATTAAGTTAAAAAATATATTTTTTCCAGTACGAAATGTATAGCGCGGCGCGCTACTATAGCGCTACGCAATTAATGTGCCTGTGTGTATGTGTGCGCGGGTGTGTAAGTGTGTCGATCAAAAAGTTTTTAAATAACGCTTTGAAAATATTAATGTAAAAATCTTGAAAAAAGAAATTGTGATTTTTACTTGGGAAATTACTGGTTATGGATATTGAAATATCCATAACCAGTAATTTCCCAAGTATGGTCGAGAAGAAAAAAATGATCGTCATGATGAGGAAAATACGTGGCCTTCGACTTCGTTAAAGGTTTTTACATCCTGTATATGTGTGTTGTTGTTATATATTATAACGTTTCCGAAGGTTCAAGATTGTTTACACGTGTTGTCCAGACAAACATAGTGAGGAGGTGCGCAGCTGTGACAGTGACATTCGCGGTCGCGGGACGTTAGATGGCTGATAGCCGCTAACGACGCCGACGCTGTCAGTAAACTACGCCTGACCTTAACCAACCTGCGGCGGGAGGGTTCCAAGACATCGTTTGAGGGTTGGCAAATTATTCGCCATTAAAATCCAATAAAAAGGTTACTGATTATCGTCCTCGAAATTCTTTTATGGGACTTGCCTTAATTGCTGTATAAAATGGAAAACACCACAGACAGAATTACACACATTGCTTAATCTAAAGAAAATATAACTAGAAAAAAATCCACGAGGACCAGGCAGCAGACGGGACTCGAACCCGCACATCGCAATCCGGGCGAATGCACTGACCAATCATGCTACCGCGGTCCTCACGGACCGCGTCGAAATTCTTCTAGTCATTCTTAAGCTGCAAGGCAGCGCCATCTCTTCGCATTATAGGTAACCCACAATGTCAAATGAATACTTTTACAAGTATTAAACATTTGAAAGAAGAAATAGCAATTATAGTTATATTTTTTTTCATTATTATTTTAAAGCAATAACTGCTTGATGTTTAAATCTAAAAAAAATATAACTAAAAAAAATTCCACGCGGACCAGGCAGCAGACGGGACTCGAACCCGCACCCTTCGCAATCCGTCGAATGCACTGACCAATTATGCTACCGCGGCCCTCACGGACTGCGTCGAAATTCTTCTAGTCATTCTTAAGCTGCAAGGCAGCGCCATCTCTTCGCTTTATAGGTTTTATTTTCTTTAGATTTAAACATCAAGCAGTTACATGCTTTAAAATAATAAAAAAAATATATATAGCCTTGCTTAATGTTAAGCTAAGTTACCCAATTAATGATTTATCGTAATGAACAGACTAATGCGCAATTACACTTGGTTGTTTGCCCGAATACCTTTGTCGGTCAAACGACTAAGTGTAAATGAGAAGAGTACGCTCATATTCCTTTTGGTTCTCCTCAATCTGGCATCGTTTTCCAGTGTTCAAGTACCCGAAAGCGAGTAAAACAATGTAATTTGACGACCTCCGTGGCCGAGTGGTTTGAACGCCGGGTTTCATGGTGTCGCCGACTCGAGAGGTCCCGGGTTCGAATCCCGGTGGGGGCAGATGTTTGTGTGATGAATACGAGCATTTGTACTCCAGTCATGGATGTTTAATATGTACTTCTATAAAAATATACTTATATATGTACAGTATATGTATTCTATCCGTTACCCTAGTATCCCATAACACAAGCCTTATAGTGCTTAGTATGGGGCTAGGCTAATTGGTGTGTGTTGGAAAAAAAAAAAAAAAATTGCATCGGGTGCCCGACTTCGAGTAATGTCTTTCGTAGCGACCAAATACAGTGTAACAATGGGCACAGTGTAACATAAAGAATATCTCTACTCTTTTCTTATTAGTCCATGGTCTGTCTTGACGTGGTTTTATTATGGCGCGATCACACTTGATCATTAGCCCGAATACGAGTGCCAATGGAATTCGGGTAAACGATTAAGTGTAAATGAACATAGTCGAGTTCGGCTGTATTCGGGTAGTTTTAGTTTTGGTTACCCGACACCGTCATTCCCCTATTCCAGTGTAAATATTGTTTCGGGTGCCTGAATTCGGGCTAACGATCAAATAGATAGAAAGAAAGAAAATACATTTATTCTGACACAAACAACGAGACAGTAGATACAAGATTTTGGGCAACAAAAAATACAAAAATAATCGTAAACAATAGGTTGTTACACAGCAAAAAAGTAACACACACAATTTTTCATACCGTTCGTTACCACGGGTGATTTAATCTGTTGCTATCTCGCGGCTGCGCCAAAATTGGTTAGGGTACGATGAGGCTGGCATATTCATAGAATGAAATAAATAAAGAAAAAAAACTTTCGGCAGCGCCAAAACAGGTTGTCAATTCAGCATCTTGTCATGTTTGTCGGACCCATGTGGGACATGACGATGGTTTTCAATTGACACCTATGGTTCTTTTGACAACTGACAAATTTTGACAACAAATGTCATTGAGCCATTAGTTTCAAGCCGCTATCTTAAGGAACTGTCGTCAGATGTTGAATGGCCGGGTATAATACGGAGATATTCCTTTATTTTATTTTAGTTTATTTTTTCAGAAAACTTACAGCTGTTTATACATGGTATCAAATTTGGTGAACTACTAGCCAATTACAAATTTTCACATATAATTATTCTGTTACATTCTTCTCTTCTTGACCCTACTATTGCATTCATATTGCATTGACCGTAGTTACTGCATGCGACGAACCTAAGTATGCTATATACATAGTTTCTGTCTTTAAAGTAGCACGTATAGTGTACCTCAGCCTTTATTTCAATTAACTTACATTGTAAAAGTATGTACCCACATAAACAAGGTTAATTAATATCAACGACATTGACATCGAATATACATATAAGGCATTATCAAACATCTATGTTCAAAATCAATAACAAAATAGTACCTAATTAAGATTTCTTCTCTACAAAAAAGTATTTTGTTGTCTCGGCTCTTTTTTATTAATATAGTTATTTATTAAGATTGCATTGAAAATAACTTATTTTGGATTTTTAAATTTAGGGCATTACAACCAAATTTTTTATTAGATATACTTTTAAGTGTAATTGATTTTTACGTAGATTTTTCACATAATAATGTCACATCCACACACAATAAAGTCAGTAACTCTGTATGCTGAAATACAGGATGAAAATCCTAGTTCGGCAGCACATGCTAAAGTTTGTCTTTTATATTCTTAAGCTCATATATGGTGTTTATAGTTTATAAGACAAAATGTTACTTATATGCTGGTCTAAATAATGATTAATATTATTATTAGTTAAATGCCTCCAAATGGGTAGTTGTATGGCGGACTATGAATAGTGACTATTAGTGTCGCCGCACACGGGCCACTGACGACAACCACAAAACGCCGCCACCGGCATATTTCTTGTAGTTTTTATACATTTTATATGGACTCGCCACACACGGTACGCCGGTGGCCGCCACACGTTATAAATCGTCGTTCGCTTCTTGTGGCCCGCACCGGCCACTTGATGTGCCGATACAAAACGCCGCCACACGTCACTCGCGCGATTCTCCACCCTTCTCTCCCTTACCTTAGTCGGCCGCTGTCGCGCGCTTCAGCCACTTTAGTAGCCGCTTCTAGCTTCTGGAAGCCGGTGTGCGGCGATACTTAAGGGTAACAACGCGTGAGCCGCTAACCGCGGTGGATGGAGGTTGCGCTGTTGTTTATTTGTATAGGCATACAGGTGCGACAACGCATTGACATGCGTCGTACGTTGTTCACCTCAGGCAGCGAATAACTCTAAGTTAAATTAAACTACAGTAGAAATATAACTTCGACAGCATATTCAGTATTGAATGTAACTAACTCATCACAACAATAACAATAACCAAAATTGTCCAATTAGCTTGATTTCAAAGCTTTAATTATAAATTTTACATTGAACGACACCAATTAACGATTCCTGTCTTTGAATAATTTAACATAAATTGTATCGCATTAAAATATTTATTGTACCAGACTACCAATTTAAGACCCTTGTTTGCATACACAATTAATCTGTAAATTGGACGATGGTAGAACAATATTTTTAATTGTGTGATAAAATTTTAATAAATAATTTACTAAACAGACTGCTGCCTTGCTATCAATGTCTTTGAGAGAAAATAACTATTGAAAGCATAACTCCAATTAACCCTTTAATTAATAAAATTAATCTGTGCTTTGATGCGTTATCAGTAGTTATTAGTGATAATTTCCATGATTTTAATTGAATGTAATTTGGTGAATGTCTAATCGCGAGATATATTTCATAATCAATTTTCTAATTATCACAAAGTCTAAAGTCAACTCAGCCTGCGTCTTCGTTATTTTTTGACCACTAAGGGTGTTGTTTGAAAGTTAAATTTGACTATAGTTAAAATACTAGAGAAAAAATTACCATTTGTCAATATTTTACACATTTACTACGTATTTGACGTGACATTTACTACATATTTAGTTTTAGTTGACTAGACATCATCTAGTCAAATTAACAATGTTTTTGTTTCTTACGTTTGACGCACACCACTCATTAAATAAAACAGGTTTCAACGGTATCGATGCACTGATTTATTTGTTTATGACGTTTCGCATCCTTTTCAGGCTGCGTCGTTCAGAATCATCAATCGTCAGAATCCTGAACATAACTTTTCCGTAGAGACTTTGAGATGGCGAAACGAATACTTTCTCGCTAGGTGTTCCTGCTTGTACAACATTGTAACCCAAGAATTTTTCAAAAAAGCTCCTATCTACCAAAGTAGAGTAAAACTTTTCTTTTAAAGAGAGCTTCTTAAATTCCTGCGTAGCGACGACATTTTCCTTAAACTGCCCTAAAACTGACCACCAGACGTCCGGAGGTGACCCTGCCACAGACGGCGCCGTTATTGTTTCTCCTTAGTCCGACCGGAGATGGTGACCGATAGGGACAGGCACCTATTGTCTAGCCCACGATAACAGCGAGCTGTCACATAAGACCTACCTACCTACTACATAATGCGTAGAAGTACCACATGAGTAAAGAAGGCAAAGCTTCATGCATCCGCTTTCACCCGATTTCTGAAGCTGCTATTTTAGACATTAGTTTAATATGCCATTAAGTACAAGGTATAATGTCGTTATGTCTGTAGAAGCAGCCAGTATTTACATATTTAACACTTGTCAGAAATCCAAGTAGATGAAGAAAGATCGTAAGTGAGATTGCATCTTACAGAATACCTATGCCGTCATGGGACAAGTGCCTGAGTGTTCACTGGAGGCCATACAGAAACGTTTCTCTATTCTCTGTTGTGGCGACAGGCCGGCATTGCTCTTAGCACGAACCAATATCGAATTCAAATACATAGTTGAATACGATCTCGATACGGTCTCGTTCGATCATGTCACGTCATCGCCGAGGTGTCGAGTTTGCAGTTTGTTTTCAAAAAACGTAGTTTCATTTCCTTTCGTATTTCTCCGATACTTCTCGGGATAACGATCTCGGGATCTGTTTTTAGAACTGTTTTTTTTTGTTTTCGATAATTTGAATTACTGTTATTTTTCGTTGTTCAGTTTTGAATGTAGTAATCATTTATTATTAAGTTTTTAAAATTTTCTTTATGAAAAACTTAAAAACAAATGAATTATTTTCAAAAATGTTGCCAATTTCTGCAAGGTCATTAGCCTTTCATCGCCTTTGTTTACATTTTGTATTACTTCTCGGTAGGGTTCATTCCCGGGAATTCTAGAGCCGAGAATTCCCGGCAAATCGTTGGGCTTTCCGGGAAATCAAGCTCGAGAAAAGTCGAGAACTCGAGAAATCATGTACCTATATAGAAATTAAATCGCTGTTTGTTGTGTTGCGTGGCGACGTCGACCAAAGCGGGCCACGCAACTATTAATTATAATTTACATTTATTTTCTACCTGAATTTAAAATATTATCGTTTTCTTTCATGTTATATTTTTGTTGTTTTATAGTAGCTATTTTTGTTTACAAGTTTTTAGTTGTTTTTTTCAGCCAACAATGGTGCTGTGATTGTAATTTAACTAAGAGTTATGATATTAACGTTTTATTTAATGTTGATTTTTGGTTTAGTTTAATAGAAGCTAATTTCGTTTATAAGTTCTAAATAACCAGCCAAAAATGGTGCTGTCATTATAATTATGAGTCTGAATAATACTATTTCTGTACTAGCGGCCGCCCGCGACTTCGTACTCGTGGAATTAGTTAGAAATAAAAGTTCACTGCTCGTTTCCCGTAGGTGACAGCGGGATAATATGTAGCTTATATGTTGATCTGGTTTCTTAATAATATTCTTGCCTAATTTGAAGTAAATCCATGCAGTACTTTTTGAGTTTATCCCGGACATACATACAGACAAAAATTCTTCAAGGCTTCGGTATTGATTGTAGATCACACCCCAAGTATTCTTTAAAAAATATATTCAATGTACAGTTTTGACTTTCCTACCATTTTATTATATGTATAGACTTTTTTTAAATTAATTAGCTTATTCATAAGATTCATGTTTTTTAATATAATCAATTACAGTTTTATAATTAATTTGATACTTTTACTTGAGAAGAAAACCACTGATATTGTTGACGTTATTGAAACCAAATAATATGAGAAAACGTACCTTAATATAAATTTCTCGACAACCCGAAAAGCCTCGAGAATTTAGCCTCGAGAATTCTCGAGACCCGAGAAATTGAAAAGCTCGAGAAATCATGAACCCTACTTCTCGTTGGCCGTTGGTGTTACTGTGTTTAAATAATTAGACTTTATCTACAATGTGTAAAAGAAGACAGTCATCAGTTAGTCAGTGTATCCAAAAAGGAAACCTTATTAGCAACATAATAACAAGTTCGAATTAATAAACTAATTTCTTCTTCAGAAAAGTTTGTTTTCCCTTTGATTTTCTAGACGCAACTCAACTTTATGTAAGCAGAAGTTGTGGTTCTACGTATTTATTATGATATTGGATATCTCCCAACTGATTATAGCTAAATATTTGCTTAAGATTGATTAATGCCTTTCGGCCGTCTACGCAACCGTAGTTTCGTAACTAGTTTCGTTGAAGTAATTATTCTTCTTTATACGTAGACTTGTTTCGTAGACGGCCGAAGGGGGATTAATGTTTGTACTTTGTGGAGTTTAGTTAAGGGTTTATATCATACATCATAAAGATTATTCTATCCCACCTGACGGCAAACACTATCTAACCTGATATTATGTTTGAGCGAAGTGGAGTTGGAAATAAAATAACTGGTGTTGTAAACTTATTGAACAGAAACATTGATTCGCAAAGCAGAGATAATTTATTCAAAGTTAAAAAACCTTTTTTTAGTGTGTATGCACTTGATTAAATGGATGCAATTGTTGGTCGCAGATGACCTTTACAGTGTCACCGGGTTTGGGGACGACGGGTCCTAAGGGGACCTCAAGCTGAGAATTGGCGAGTGCCTCAGGAGGTATTCCAGGCGGAAGGCATCTCCCCACCGGGGGAGATTCCTCTCCGTCTGGAGCCTCTAGACCACTCGAATCTGCGGGGGGTCGGCTCAACTAGAGGGCGTCTCTGAGACTCGGACCTCGGCTTTAGTTAGCCGTTGTCGTGGAGAGCGGAGAAAAACGCCCAGGTACGTACCTGTACCTGGTATAGCGTGTCATGTGTAGACCGGATCTTCGCACTCTTATGCTACGGGTGCAGTGTCTGCCTAATGCTAAGCTAGTGTGCAAGTTTGCTAGGTGTGTAGTGTTGGTAATTGTGGTCTGTGTGGGAAGAGTCGGAGTCGCGTTGGCGCAGGTTATTTCTACTCTCAGAGGTGCCTAGGCATACGGAATCGGCGGGACCTACGATTGGAGTATGGGGAGGCGGACGTGTGATAAGTAATGGATTTCACTACTAAGGGGTTCGGATGATTTGCAGCTTTATCGAGGTTACGTCTCGAGGAGTCCTTCATATACTTCGCGATGCAGTTTAACTTGAGATCACGATGCAAATTATTTACCAAATAATTCTTCAAATAAACATTGTCATAAAGTATTAACTATTCAACCGCAGTTTGTTATAATATTATTTGTACAAATATGAGTATGTATTGTTGTATAGCCCAAGATCGATCTGAGTGGCGTGCATTTGGAGAGGCCTATGTCCAGCAGTGGACTATGATGGGCTTCTTATGATGATTGTTGTACAATATATATAATAAAAATGTAAACGTAAGAAAGAAGGGATGATAGTTTGTATATTAAATCAATTATTCTATGTAGATGAAGTCGCAGACACCCACTAGTGTTGAACAAGGGCGGATCCAGGGGGGGGGGGGGTCATGGGGGTCATGACCCCCCCTTGGCTGGGTACAGATGGACCAAACCCAGGGGGATTTTATTTAAGTACTTTCAATATTTAATATACCACGACTATATGACCCCCCCCCTGGCGCCAAAGCTGGATCCGCCCTTGGTGTTGAATTGGTTTGTATTTTGTGTAGACGTAGATGGACTGTTTCACGTGAACACAATTCACCAATTAAATATAAATATAAAATTTCACTTAGCAACGTGATGATTCTTTTTTTATTACTATTATTATTATAGCCTTTTTATTTCCTTAATAAATATTAAATATACATGTCAATCATTCAGTACAATTCCAATAATATTAGGTCAATCAATAACAAACATGTCAATTATAATTTAAAAAAAAATCTCAATACACATTTTTCTATTTATTAAGGACCCCTCAGCGAGTAAAGGCCTCCTCCATTTTACTCCATTTTTCTATCTTTGGCCTTGGTGATCCAGTCTCTACCAGCCACGTCGTTAATTTCATCTATGCATCTTTGTTTTGGTCTACGACTATAACCCTCCAACTCCTCCTGTAAGCTAAATCTACTTTTCGTTTATAAAGTGAACGAATACAAGATATAGCAAAAGAGGATAGGCAAATAAAAACACCTATACTATTAAAAAAAACACCTTCTATAATAGTAGGTATTTGTATTTATATGTAATGGAAATATAACATTCTTTTAATGCCGCTCTAAAGAGAAGTAAATCCAATTTCAATAAATCAATACGAAAATCCCATTTCTTTGAATCTGATGTACAAAATATTCGTGAAAATCATCCTTTTGCCATCGTATTGCAAAGACTACAGTAATGTTACGATCATACAGTACTGTTGTATTATCGCGAACATTTGCCGTTTTCACGACGCAATAGTGTGACCGTAGCATAAGTATACAGTGTGGTCGATTAAATTAGCATATCTTTTAGATACTTTATCAATAAATCCTTATTTCTTTTGGTCGAACCGTAACTTGCGAGCAACTTTAGCGATTTCAAACAACTTTTGTTGAAAGTTTTCTGATACTTTGTAAAAGGTCTCCATTGAAAATAAAATTAAGAAAGTTGCGTGAACCCAACGAGAGACCAACTCGAACTTTTTTTTTGTTTTCGTTAACTTCCTTTGGGCAACACTTTCTGTTTATCTACTTTGAATTTTTCGCTGGCAATTGTTTTCGCATTAGACTACTTGCCACCTCTTGTCGTTTAGTGCCTGAAACGTCTGCTTCTTTCCAGTGGCGTAGCATGGGGGGGGGGGGCGGGGGATGCGGTCCGCACCGGGCGGCACTTTGCCGGGGGCGGCGCTGCGGAGGTGGCAGATAGAGAAAAAAAATTAAAATATAAAAAAAAGTTAATTTCTTTCAGTTTTTTTTCGTCATTTTTTTGTTGTTGTTACCAAATACCCAAGCAAGCGCAAGGTTTCTCAATAACTATTATTTAGGAAACTTATTTCGTTTCAAGTTTCAATTTTATTTTAAATAAATATGTCTCCTTACGCATTCTTTGTACTTCACTGTAGCTAAAGCTAAAAGCTACTGGTAGAAAAACAGCAAAGTTACGCGTTACGCGTACATTGTTGCAACACGAATTACACCTTGGAGGCAATCGACAGCATTTTTTGCTTTCAGAAAAAAATGATTTAACGATTACCAATGACCGTTTCATAGGATATATTCACAAAGTTAGCGAGTAAAAAGATTTACATTTTTTTTAAAAAACGGTGTTTCGTGTCAAACACTACTGCTTAAAAAGTTAGATACCCGGAACGAGTCTTTTGGTTTTGGTGGGCGGCAGCTGGAGAGGAAGACTAGAAAAGTTAAATTTTAATCTTTCAGTTGAGGAGTTGAGGTTGTAATCAGTAATGATACTCGTGCGCGAAAGAGCGTTCGTGAAATAGGCGATTTCTCCATTATTGTATTACGTTTTCTCTGTAATTTTTCTAAGTGATATTGTGATAGTCTACCTTCTACTCTATGTCAAAAAATGTTAATTTCACTCTTAGGTTAGTGTTATTCAATAAAAGTACTCTTTTTACCATGCCTCAATTTTTTTATAATGGATTGCAAAAATAAGAGGGCGGCAAATTTGGAATCCGCACCGGGTGCTAGTGACCTATGCTACGCCACTGCTTCTTTCCTCTGAATAAATAATCAGAGGCCCCTTTCAGTCTGCCCCGTTGTCGGCACTGACGATAGAAAAGCTGTAACCAACGACTTAACGTACTTTCCGAAGAACGAACACAAAGAGAGAGCTAGGGCATAGCGGATTTTTATTAGAATCTGTGCTTGTGTAACCTTATATATATATTTTTTATTTATTTTCTAGTCTCGGTGCAAAGGCAACGGATTTACACAGCCTTGCCTCTTTTTTTTATTTTTTCTTTGAAATAAGTTATGAGTATAACAATTTATCTGCATCCGTGTACTGTGCTGAATAAACGATTTTGATTGATTGATTGATTTTCCGCTCGAATTGGAGCGCCCGTCTGGCGAAGAACAGAGGACCACAATAAAATAACACTAACTTTTAGTGGAGTTGCGTTTCTGTAGGTTATTAAGGTTCCAGGGCTCCACGGGGTAGGGGATTGGGCCAGGGTAGGCAACGGCGCTAGTAATATTTTGTATCGCAAGCGTGTATAGGCTTTGCTGGCTGCGGACTATCAGGCAGACCATAGTTATATTTTTAATATTATTTACATTTTTAATGGAAAGTGACTTCATGAGTCACGTGGTCGAATTTGTGGAGATCAGTAAAAATCTAATTAGTAGTAAGATATTTATAACTAAATATATAATAACTAAAATACATTATTAAAAGGAGTCCCTTTAAGCAAGGTTCCAAAGATACTGGCAGCGTTCTCCCTTTGAATAGCTAGACTTTTTCTTTGTCCGAAGTAGCTGCCAGCTCTTCGGTCTCCTGTGATGTCGACTAACCTTTTTGCTATTTCCTTAAAAAGCCTTACAGCGCTAGGACCCCACGGACCAAGGGTCTCGACACCGAATGGGACAAAATCATATTCGGAGCTTAGACCCCTGTATTTGCATGCCTTAGCTTTATGAGTTAGTATTGCTATATGCTTCATGAGTTATCTATATTGAAGTCATATCTCATGACATATCAATGGAAAGTGACTTCATGGGTTCTCTGAAGATATCTCAGATATCTCATATTGAATTCATTATTCGATTTGACGACTCTGTATATAAAACAGGGAGAAAAATAACAGTCCTTGCTGAGTTTATTGCCGGTTCTTTTCACTGCAAGGTGGCGTAGCTTTTCGACATTCACAAGTGCTTGTAACAGCCTAGACTGAATTAATGAATATGGAATTGAACTTTACTGACATTAATACAACACCACCAAAGGGTACATCATTAACTTTACTGTGGTTTTCTGAAAGATGGGGATTACTTTCCAAGACCGGTGCTCCAATTCTATTCATAGAGAAGGCCTGTGCCCCGGCAGTGGGGAAATAAATAGTCTTTTTATGTGAAAAGGGTAGCAAACAAGCCCCCACTGATGTTAAGCGGCCATCATACCAGCAGCTTATAAACGCTTGCGATAACACAAATATTACTCCCACCGTTGACTACTCTGACCCAATTCCGTACCCCGTGGAACCCTGGTATCATACTCACCGACAGAAACACAACACAATCATTTTTTTTTTTATTTTCATATGCTTCTTTGTCTCCTTTTTACATAATAGCATGCCCCAGAGGTGGCAAAATTCAGGCACCAATGGACCACTGTGTAAGCCGCTTAAATTCTACAATCGGAGATCTCACGCACCATCGAGTCTTTCCTATCCTATTGTTGTGTTATAATCATAAATTTACGTTCGTAGTTCATGCGAGGTTTACGGCTGAGTTGTTCTCAGCGAAGAATGGTAGGGTAAAGCGGATTTCCCGCTCCAATAGGACATCATTATGTTTCATTTAGACACAATAAGACAGTTTTGAAGTTACGTTTTGATGTTAATATTCAACGACGACGGAAGAAGGAAGGCGTGGGCGTGTTCAGAGTTTGTGTATTATTTTGACGACCTCCGTGGCCGTGTGGTTTATACGCCGGGTTTCAAGGTGTCGCCGACTCGAGAGGTCCCGGGTTCGAATCCCGGTGGGGGCAAATGTTTGTGTGATGAATACGAGTATTTGTCTCATCATGGATGTTTAATAAATAAATATACTTATATATATACAATATATGTATTCTATTTTTTACCCTAGTATCCCTTAACACAAACCTTACAGAGGTTACTTTGGGGCTAGGCTAATTGGTGTGTGCTGAAAATATTTATTTAATTATTTTATTTGCGCACGCATTGTCATTTACGTCGAAAAAAGTTCGACCTCGTGGTCAAACCTGGGTTTATTTATTTAAACTTTATTGCCAAATATAAGCAAACGGCGGACTTAATGCCATAGGCATTCTCTACCAGTCAACCAGTATGATTGTTGGAGAGAAATAGTAGGGCGATAGAGCAAAGTTGCTAAAAATTTTATAAAATGAACAATATCAAAATAACAGCAATAAAATAATAATACTTAAATACAAATTGATGCACACATATATAAAATACTTATATAACCATACATAAACATACACATATAAATAGATATGTATATATATAAATATATATATATACATTCCACAGGCGTATGGCAGTAATAGTGAACGATTTGGATCCAAAGCCAGAATGATTAACGGGTTCAACCCTTTTAGATACGGTCTTCCTAAAACGGTTTGTTATTCTAAATTAAGACACAGAGGAGTGTTTATGAGAGGTCTCTAAAAATTTGTTCTTTTTATAAATTATGAAAAAGTTGCCGTCTTATGCGAATATTGCTAGAGTCCTGCCGGAAATAATTGTAGTCTTTGGTTATTATTATCCTTTTCTTAATATAGCACTGATAATGTTATTGCCCGAAGAATTTCTTTTGGACGACAATAACAGCAGAGTTCTCTTATATTAGTTATTACGTCAGCATGCCAAGTAGGTGGACTTATGACAAAGAAATATCTTAACCCCATGAAATTCTGAAATCCTTATCATTTTACCTCAGCCTATTAATGTCCCATCTAACGGGGCATGGCTTCTTGAGTTATATATAACTTAAAACTCAAGAACTTTTAAGTGGTGTAACTGACTTTGTTTTATGTATTATTATATGTAGATCTATCCATTTCTTATAACAGAATTTTAATATGATGTTTTATCAGAATTAATCGGAAATGGTTTCGTAATTTTTGTAATCACAAAATTTGATACCGGTATCAAATTTTGTTGATTAATAATTTTCGTGATTTTAATAAATGATTTTTGAGATAATATCGTGTAAGCGTGGGTTTCTATTAAAAATTACCAAAAGGATTTTTACCAAGAAATCATCTGCGCGTTTATTTATTCTGTAGGATTATCCTCAATGATAAGGAAAATTAAATAAGCGTCCTGTAACACGTTTTCATACAATTTTCTGCTATGTCGTGGTATTAAATGCCTCACATAATTATATTATACAAGAATATAAACGTACAGCAATGTTTCTAAGCTTTCAGCAGCCACGGATCACTTTTAACATTTAAATTATTTCATGGATTCCTGTCATAATATTAACTCTTAACACTAGGCAATTTCCATTGTTAGAGCGAGACATCATATACATACAGTAGAGCGACATCCCACTTCAACCGCTCTTTTTGCCTGGCGTTAAGCGTTCATAATACGGCTCCTAAGTACTATATTATTATAGGGCTCAGCTGCTAATATCGAAAGTATTTTCATACTGCAAAAGAGAGCTTTGCGCGCCATGTACAACTTAAAGGCAAGAGAATATCTTACAGATTTTTTTTATTTTTAAAATTAATATTTTAACACTGGCATCGCAATAAATTTATGAAAATATAATGTATGTAAGAAAAAACTATGATGCATTAACAAAAAAAAAAGTCAAACCCATAACTTTAGCACGAGCTTTAAGAACAAGCTTGCCGTTCCATGTTTCAGACTCCAAAAACCAAGAGGTTCATTTCTGGGTTGTAGTATTGCATTGTTTTCTCTGAGATTTGATTGACCTTCCACTGACTAAATTGAAAAATCTCAGATCAAGAATACTCTTATGAATGAGAACTATTATAAAGTTGATGATTATCTAAATAAACGTAATGCATGGACATTGTGTTTCTTGTAATTTGTTATTTGGTGGGTATTTGTCATTTTTAATAATAATAATATTGTACCTATCTAATGTCGATTCCTATACATTAAATTTAAAGTTAACTATAAAATTTATTGTAACTATATATCTATATTCTAAATGATGTAATGGAAGGTGACTTCAGAAGTATCTCTGAAGTAATTTTTCAACTTGACTACTCTGTATATAACAATACAGGGAGAAAAAAACAGCCCTTGCTGAGTTTCTTGCTGGTTCTTCTCAGTACAAGGTCTCCCGCCGTAGTTTTGCGAACCGATGGCGTAGCTTCTTGACCTTCACAGGTGCTTATAACAGCCTAGATTGATTGAAATGATTTTGATTTAGGATGTAACTTTCGCCAGGGAATCGTAAAACAATCAGCAAACTCATATTATCTCAATAGCAACAGAGAAAGGTCAAAGGTTGTTTGAATTGATCGATCGTTACGTTCGTTAGGAAAATCTAATAGAAAATATTTCCAATATGTGTGTACCTACGTACATGAAAATACAGGAGTGTTAAAGATTCCTCATTTGATTACAAACTTTCACTCTGTATTCTGTTGAAATCTGGAACAACATTAGCCATAATAATTTAGATTCGGAGTAATGAACAAGGGCGTACCCAGGATTTCAGCTAGGAGGGGGCAGCCCATACCTGTTTCGAGAAGATGGTCGGTCGGGTATATTGAAACAAAAAATCATGAAAATTGACTTTTATTAATTAGTTTGATTATGACACAAAACAAAATATTAAATATATATAATAATCATAATACAAATATATTAATTTAAAAATAATCTTCTCGCATTTGCCGCCGAAAATTTATCTAAGACAGTCTTTTGAATAAACTCACTGTTTTCTTTTAAATAATTGCGATGTACGCTCATCAGACATAAACCCGTAAGCCTTTCTTCACCCATGGTGCTTCTAAGTCACGTTTTAACTCTTCGAAGCGTACTGAAGGACCGTTCTACGGTCGCCGTGGTGCATGGGATAGTGCTTAAAATAATCAATGCCTTTCTGACAGCAGGGTAAAAAATATTGGCTTCGTTGAACAGATCAACTACTTCTATATTCCTTAATTGATCATCTGATAAAGCATTCGCCATCCATAAATTATGCCAAAGGTTCAGTTCTCCAGTGATATCCAGGTCATAAAATTCTTGGAATGATTCTGCGTTCTTGTGTAAGTCTGTAATGCTGATTTTGGTCATATGCAAGGGATGTAGCTTACTTAAAGCAAACGCCTGAGTATTTTCTTGGGAGAATCGAATATTCAACGATGAAATGAGTGAATCAATGTATGGTATTATCAGAGAACGCCGCCAGTATTCGTTATCATTGTCAGATGGCGGATCACTTCTATGTGTTTGCTTATGAGCAAGACGTGGAACCGAAATTTCTATGTTCAAATCCATTGCAACAGCTCGCGCTTTTTGAAGTATTTCATTACTTATTATATCAGGAAACTCGCTGTCATTTCTGAGAATGTCCTTGATATTTTTTTTAACTACTTAACTACTGGTTCTAAAACTGCTGAATATTTGGCTATGTTTGTAGAGCAACAATAAACACTGGTTTTGTAACGGCTGAATGCAACCGATATGCAGATTTTCTGGTGGCATAATTTCCCTCTACGGATAACGTTTCTAGAGATTTCACAAGCTCTGGAAAATGTTGAGAAAACTTTCTGATTGATTTATATTTTTCGGACCATCTCGTCTCACACAATCGTGATAGGTTTGGAGCGTAGTTTCGACGAGTAGTCGATTCTCTGAAAAACGTTATAACATCCTTAACAGTGGCGACAGTATTTCTAATTTCTGGCACTGCCTTCGCATCATTCACAACAAGGTTGAGTTTGTGACTTGAGCAATGAAAATATAAAGCACGAGGATATTTTTTTCTCAAAATGGCTTGTACGCCACCCTCTTTCCCTGCGCCATTGTAGAACAGCCATCGAATCCAAACCCTACGCAATCTTCTGTTGGGAGGTTAGAACTAATCAAGAAATTGTCAATTGCTTCGGCAATTGCTGAAGCATTTTGTGCTTTTAGTTCAACGAATCCTACAAATTCTTCTCTGATTTTCCTTTTGCTTTCGTCGTAGAACCGCACGCCTATTGATAGCTGTCCTTTCCCAGCTACGTCTGCTGTTTCATCAGATAAGACTGCGTAAGCCATGGTCTTCTGAACCTCACTTATTATATTCTCCTTAATAACTTCGCCACATAAATTAATCAATTCGTTTTGTATTTTTGGCGATGTTTAAACTGCATTGCGACGGCACTTTTCCAGGTGACTCTTTAATTTGTTGTCCCCTGAATTGATTCTCAACTTTAATAAATCTAATAAAACGCCCTCATCTGCTTGTTTTCCCCTAAGAGTCATATCATGTGTACCGCAAAATACTACACAAGAAATAATTGATGACAATATTTGTCTGTTTCCATCGATTGCTTTTTGGTGTCCACTTTGCAGTTGGATGTCTACAGGAACATTTTCAAGATAATTTTTTGCAGCATTTGTCGCTGTTAGGTGAAGGTTGGTCGTTGCATGCTTTCGGCAGTCTTCATGCATATTTTTGAACTTTATATATGGCCTGACCATAAATGATCCCAAAATTCCTCTCACAGTGCTGATGGGCGGAGGGAACAAAACACAATGCTTACAAAGAGCGCCTTTTAGTCGCTTGGAATATACTAGCCATGGTGCATATTGATCCAACCAAGCATTAATAAATTTCCTTTTGAAATGGCTTGCATCACTTTCAAAATCAAATTTCTGGGCGGCATCCAAGGATGTTGTAACAACTCCCTTTTCTTTTCCGTCTATAGCTGAGTAGCCAACCCAACATAACGACCCAGATCATTTTCATGATAGCCATCGTCCACTATAATTTCAGGATCGACGTTGACGTCATAAGTTTGCTGGGATGTCGATGGAGAACAATAATCGGCAACAGATATATTTACAGGTTCTGCTGTAGAATGTGACGTTTGTCCAATGTTAGCATGCAATGATCTTGGCATTACATGGGTTTTATCATGGTTGTCATTTTCATCGCTTCCTCCACTGCTACTATCCCGACCTTTTTTCCTTTTCTCCCGTGTTGTCCCTAAAAAAAGGATACACAAACATAATTACTTTTACGGTGTTTAGGCATAGAACGAAAAAAAAAATTATGTACCACGTTTTTAAAGCGGACTAAACAGTATAAAATAATATTGTCTAATGCCGTATAAATTGATCTAATCATTTTAAATTATAATTAAGCATAAAAAGTAGCAGTCAATGCGAAAGCTCTTCTAACATGAGATTTCTCAACGACTGGTACTTTTTACACTTTTTATCATTACCTATCTTATTTTTTTTTTCTTGCACCCCACGTTTTTCGTTATACTTTTTAGTCCGTTTTAAAAACGTGGTAAGTATATTAAAAAAAAACAGCTTTTTAGTCATAAAAAATGTGTATTTTTTTTAAACTTTCAAACAAACAAACAAACAGACAGACAAGAAAACAATCTAATATTGTATTGTCATCCACTTCTGACCTACAGTCAAAATTTCAAGTCTCTAGCTCATCGGGAAGTTAGTTTAAAATCAATTGAAAGATTTGTACCGAACAGACAAATAGACAAGAAAATAATCTAATATTGTATTGTCATCCACTTCTGGCCTACAGTCAAAATTTCAAGTCTCTAGCTCATCCGGAGATCGGGAAGTTAGTTTAAAATCAATTGCCAGATTTGTACCAAACAGACAAACAGACAAGAAACGGACCTAATAAAAACGTGGTAATAAATAAAAATTAAGATACCTATAAAAACATCACATTCAAATATCAATTACTTCCTATACACTTACAAGAGAGCCCCCCTTAAACAAATCAGATAATCATATTAGGTACATACATATGTGTTTTGTTTTGACTCACCTTTTTCAAAGAAATTCCTGATATCCATTTGACGGAGTAAATCTTTCCAGTTGTTAGTATACGTAAATCTTGTGTCGCCGCAACTAAACTATAAGACATTATTATGGCGCATTAAATATTCGCTCGTATTAAACTCCGAACTAAATTGAATTGAATTAAGGACAATGGGCAAAACGCACCCAGCCCCGCCAACAATGTAATTAGTATGAATCGATAGATCTATGAAAAACTAGCCTTTTTTATTATGACACCGAAAATAAATATCCTGGGAGTCAAAAGATATGACACCGTAAAAAATATCCTGGTAGTCAATAGATATGACACATGGGCATATTTAAGTAGCTGAATAAATTCATTTTGTATTATTAATAATCATAATAATATGCCATATCGTACTATACAACCAGATATAAAACAAAGCCTGTCGACCATCCTGCGCTTGCTCTTACTGAGACATTTCAAAACGGTTTACGGATGCTGAAGGACTTGCATTTGCAAATAATCAACTCGTCTTACTTCGTTGTGATTGTGCACTCCCTGCTACTAGATTGATTTTTATCTAACACGCTTTGGAAATTAGAACACGATTATCGGTTTTGTCAATTAGTATGGATGAACTGGAATCATGTGTTCTCCGAAGCGTAGACAAGTTTGTGTAATCTGTGGTCGCTCCGTTTTACATAAAAGACAATTTACTATAACGACCAGAATGTTTAAAAAAAACCCAACCCAAGCGGGGATTTTTGGATTTACTCTAGCGCGGCAGAATAACATAAGGGGGCTCCCTTGCACCTTGTGAAGTACTCCCATAATTCCTGAGCACCTTGTAGGGTCGATCTAACTAACTAAATTCATTCTCTTGTTTCATTAATGTTCGTTCGTTATAATACTTGTACATATTTAACTTAAAATAACTAAAGACCCCCTGGGATGGAATATGATGCGCTATGGCACAGATGATCTCGACTATAATACCTTTCAAACAAATGTAGTTTAAGCCGTGGCGGACGTGGGTGCAGCGTCCATACATTTTTGCCCAATGTCCTTTCGAACTGAATTGCCTTGCTCTGCCTCACGATCGCGCTTATATATTCAAATATTCTCGCTCCCGAAATACATAGAAAATACTCGACTCTGTTGTCATCCTTGTCTCATACTTGCTATCACTGTCTTTACTTTCCAGAATAGTCCATGCTAGAACGTTCTTCTTTACTGGAAAAAGCACTGTCGAGTGTCGTCGTCCGTAACTAGATAGCGCTAGCGCTAGACGTTGTTTTCTTCAAATTATATTCGGCTTTAATCCTAGATGGCTCTGATTATCTCGTCGGGAGCGAAAACTACGAGATACGACGGTTTCGCGGGAGATATAAATTATATTGCGTCGCTATTATATCGAATGTTGTAGAATACTTAATTATAGATAAAAAAAATTAAATCAAAATATCTGACTGAAAAGATGTTATGTTTCCAACACTTCATTTTGCGCAGAGTTGGTAACACGTTTTTAATTCCCACTTGCCAGGAAAATTGACGTTTATTTTATCTTCTAGTGGGGGGCAGCTGCCCCCCCCCTGCCCCTACCTGGGTACGCCAATGGTAATGAAACTAAATCTGCTTTTTTATTAACATTTATTTGAATGATGACAAAAGAAAATTGTCTTTTGTAATATTGTGTTCTATTAGGTATTTTTTATACCTATACAAAAAACTTTATTTGCTCTTCCAAATAGAATAACTTAATAGTGAAAAATATTATTTACTAGTATTGCAAATGAGTTTTAATAGAAACAGGCAAATCTTTTCGGCTTGTATATAAGTACCACCACTGCCAAAAGGTTATATTCTTTTCAACACATTTGCTCATAAAATGCATTAACGGAGGTTGTATACTTACATTACACGTGCGTGCGGTGAGCGTGCGGTAAAACATTTTACTGCACGCGGCCATAGATGACAATCGATTGATCGAACCTGCTTGGAAGCTCTTTAGATCTATAGATTTAGATTAGATCTATACCTTTGTCTCACTTTAATACTAAGCGCCATTTTCTTGTTTGCTTTGTTATTTAAATTAGGTACAGGCACTGTTTTCTCAAATGTGTTAAAATGAAATAAACAAAAAAAAAATTTTTACATTCGTGCGTATTGGTATTTACAAACGAGCAGACGAATGTAAGCCCGAGACGAAGTCGAAGGTTTACCATAGTCACAAGTAATAACCAACTAACCTCACTAATATCATAAATAAGTATTACTTTGATCTCTTTAAAGTGTTATTTGCTGTAAAGTGAAAATTCATTAGTAACCTCTTTAAAGTTTCTGCTAGTACGCAAATTTACGAAAACAAACTTAAGCCTTCAGTACCTACTGTACGTCAATTTGATTAAATTCTCACTGTCGTTCTTTACTTCTGAGCGTTAAATTATTGGCTAAGTTCCTTAGGAGTTATTTTAATTATAGCTCCATTAATTTTCAGTAGACTTCAAGAGGCTCAGTTGTGTCAAGGATCAATTGAGAAGCTTGACATAACCGATCTTTTAAAAATAATTTAGAACAGTTTCACTTAGCTTTCTAGTTTTTAAAGTGAATCTTTTATTGCACTACCACACATTTTTTCGCTTATCTTTAGCAATTTGCGTTTCATTTTTAATTGGTATTATAAAAATAGGACCTTCAACAAGCATCGGTGATTCAGTGGTAGAAAGCTCGCCTGCCACGCAGGCCTGTGTTCGATTCCCACCCGAGGAAGAACTTTTTTTTACCAATGATTTTTAAATCTTCTCTTGCATCTTTATTGAATTATTTTATAGCCTGCTTCGTAACTTCTTCTGTTATTTAAATAAATATTTTTAGAAAACAACGTTTTGACAATTTAATAACTGACTTTTATCGTTATGTGTTAAAGACTGACGATTTGGACGCGACCAAAAGTCATGGCCGATTGTTGATTGTTTTACTGCCCTAGACGTTTGATCCTATATAAAGGGCTCAGGTATGGTGGGAGTACTTCACAAGGTCCAAGGTTGAACTTATGTTATTCTGCCAAGTCGAGTAAATCTCAAATCCCCGCTTGAGCTACCCTTCTCTTAGTAGTACCTACGCATCAAATACCTGCCACACACTCGACGAGTGTCATGCCCACTACTCCCTAATTTGTCGGTTTTTTCATTGTATAATTGGCAATACTAAAAATGCATAGCGTGCACGTTGGCACAGATACATGTCTATAGCAAAGGCAATAACCAAGTGCGGAGCTTCGTTATTAATTGTGCGAATAAAGCAGAGTTTGAGCAGAGAGGGCAACATCCCTGCAGCACGAGGAGTAAAGCGATGAGCAGCGCGAGGACCATAGTGTCATCATCATCATCATCAGCCTATTAATGTCCCCACTGCTGGGGCACAGGACTTCCCTATGGATGGAATAGGGAGATTGGGCCATGACCCACCACGCGGGCCCAGTGCAGATTGGTGGGTGCTAAGGACTGCAAATGCAGTCGGGACCAACGGCTTAGCGTGCCTTCCGAAGCACGGAGGAGCTCGAGATAGTAAATTTTTGGTCACCCATCCAATGACCAACCACTGCGAAAGTTGTTTAACTTCAACGATCGCAGCTGAACGCGCTAGCCACCTGCGCCATCGAGCTCCTCGACCAAAGTGTGGCGGGGCTATAAACCTTGAATAAAATATTATAAGCATAATAATGATATTATTAATAATAAATATAATTCTTTATTTCTCACCAAAATCAGTTCCTTATTCCATTAAAAACACTAAGTAAAAAGGTTACTTATAGTACAGTCAATCTGTCGAAAAAAATATCGTTTAAGTGAAAAAAAAACCTAAAGGTAAGTCTTGTTTTTTCTGTTGCCAAATGACGTCAGTAAGCCACCTTGGCGATGGGCATGTTCAACTCGTAGGCGTTTTTATAAAAACTCAAAAAAACCGTCAAAATTTTTTTGAAACGCATTTTTCTTGTTTTGTATGCATTTTAGAAACTTTTTTTTCGACCATAATTGTAGAGGGTGTTGAGTGCTACAATTTATATCATTGTTGCAATCTCGTACAACAAAAAATGCGCATTGTAGGTGGCGCTAAAGTCTCAAAAAAGTGTTTTTTCACTTTTTTTCAAAAATAAAAATAGAACTATTTTTTTTTATTTTATTTCATGTTTTTTGTTTTTCAATCATGAAAAAAAATAAAATAAAATAGTTTTATTTTTATTCTTTTTCATGATTGAAAAAAAAATAGTAAAAACGTACATTGAAATGTGCACTGCAAATGTGTACTTGAACTGCCCAAAACCGCTCTATTAGATTTTTCATACGTTCGCAATTTATAACTTGAAAACGGTAAGTAATACAAAAAAATTGTTTATACAAAAGTTGTTGGTAATTATGTACGAAACAACTTCGCCATTTAAAGTTTTCCATTAAAATGATATTTTCAGGGTAAAAAAGTGAAAAAACACTTTTTTGAGACTTTAGCGCCACCTACAATGCGCATTTTTTGTTGTACGAGATTGCAACAATGACATAAATTGTAGCACTCAACGCCCTCTACAATTATGGTCGAAAAAAAAGTTTCTAAAATGCATACAAAACAAGAAAAATGCGTTTCAAAAAATTTTTGACTGTTTTTTTGAGTTTTTATAAAAACGCCTACGAGTTGAACATGCCCATCGCCAAGGTGGCTTACTGACGTCATTTGGCAACAGAAAAAACAAGACTTACCCTTTAGGTTTTTTTTTCACCACTCAACCTACAGATTGACTATACTATTATTTAATTATAGCAGTCTGACACTAAACTACAAAAACGAGGAAAGAACCCGTGTTTCAGGTTATCAGCCCTTATATTGATTTCTGTTTTCCTCAACACTTTTACAAAATGGGGGAAATATTTTTTTTTTTTTCTTAATAGGGATGATAAAAAGTGTCAACCTGTTAATGCAAGAACAGGGGTCCTTCCTTCCGCTCCAAAAGTCATTGATTCGAATTCCGTTAAAAGCATTCTTTTGCGCGTTGAGCACATATATTTACACTCCAGTTATAAGCAGTTGTTTTTATACATATATTTCATCCGTGATTTAGGATTGTTTATGTTGTATTTATCCATATTTTTTAAGTACAAGTATAATATTTATTACATAGCAGAATTTCTGCTTAGTGTTTCTATAAAGACTGAGGGAGAGACTTAATTATTGATACACATGTTGGTCGAAATAAGCATTATTAATTATTATTTTTATTTCATAATGAGTTTTATTTAATTTATATATTTATTCACTAAAAGACATAGCATGAATATTTTAGATTTTTTACCGTTTAAACTTATATTATTATGTTATTCATAACCCATTTAATTAATAAGAGCTAAAGCAAAAAACATCTTTGAATAAATTAAACATTTCATAACGAAAATATTATAGAAACTGTTAAAACAGCAATCAGCGTAAATGATGCATGTTGCTGAGACTTGTTTGATGTGTTTACTTTGGTATTTGTTGTGTGTATAGTAATTATACCATAATAGGCTAGATCTACATCTATAGTGAGTCAGTGATTTGGTAATATTGATGCAAAATTCTAGTAGGTATTCGATACTTTGTTGCAAATTTGCGATCAAACCAATTCACAACCTCGTCCTTCAATTTGTCACCATACCTCGGCTACGTAATTAACACTCGTTTTCAAGGTTTTCGTCATGTCAAGTTATAATAATGTAACCGAATTCCATTATCTTGAAATGAAAAGTATACCCTGACTGTACTTACAATGTTCTCGCTGTAGCCATTAATTTTGTTTCGTATTTACATTCTGTTTATACTTAAATTTTGCGTGCTTTTAAGGTCTCATACGGGTTTGTTAAATCTAGCTAGATCATTGGTGATGCACTATGTAACGAGATAGTAAAATATACCTAAGTAAGTATTCGTATATGGTTCGAAAAATTTACTAGACTGAGTCAATCCATCTGGGTAAACTTTGCAGGCTAGAGAAAACAAAATGTCAAAAATTGTTTCTTTTTTCTCTCATGTTTATTAGACACTATGTGAGATAAATAATAGTGGAAATCATATAGGCAAATGTTTAAACTTAATGTTATATTTTTTGTATGAAAATTAATTTTATTTCCCTAAAAATAAATAAATAAAGCAAGTGTAACTGTAAACTAACAAGCAATATGTACAACTGTCCGATTTCCTATAGTATTTCTAGGAAGATGCGGGTTTGAGTCCCGTCTGCTGCCTGGACCGTGTGGATGTTTTTAAGTAAAATATTCTTTGGTTTAAACATTTAGATTCTAGAAAACGTTTAAATGCTTGAATAAATCTAACAAGCTACAAATTTCGTATTTTTTTTACAAGAATTCTACAAAGGTGGCTTTCAAATTTTATAATCCGCGTCTGAATAGAATAATCTAAAATTTCCAACTCTTGTAACATATAAATAAAACAATATACGCGCATGAGACGCACTTCCTCTGCAAACTTTACAAGGCTTAGAAACCATTGTAGATCCTCCTTTCATATTTGTCACCAGTCGACTCAACCTTTGTCAAGTGGTTTACATTGAGGCAGGAATATTGACCGATCCCATTCCTACTACTCTGTTAGCTTAGTGTGGAATTACGGGCAAGATGTATAGCATTTATTGAAGTACTCAATAAGAATAATTCTTTAAGCACGCTTGACTTGGGGGGTAAACTGGCGAATGTCTTATCGGTAAAAAATAAAATGAACATTACCCGTCACAAAATACATGAATCTAGTGCTTGGTGGGTGATAACGGACCCAGCACGGATTGGTGGGTGATAACGGACCCAGTGTAGATTGGAGGGTGATAACAGACCCAGCGCGGATTGGAGGGTGATAACGGACCCAGTGCGGATTGGTGTTTTTTTTTTCTATCAACAAATCTTCAGGTTAAGTTTATATTTTCTGATCATTGAAGCTAAAGAAGTTTCACTTCAGTCGTGTGGTCATAAGCACACATGTTTTTTTTTTAATTTACTTCTTCTGCTGAATTGAGTTATGCTCGTCCCCACATAGTATGGTGTTATTAGAGCGGGCACTTTGCACAATTTATGGCAATCTATATCCATTCTTATCGGACTAATATTATAAAGGCGAAAGTGTGTGTGTATGTATGTTTGTTACTTCTTCACGTCTAAAGGGCTGGATCGATTTTAATAGTCTTTGGTATGGAGTTAGCTGACACCCTGGATTAACACATAGGCTACGTTTTACTACGGGAAAATATCACACAGCTAGTATATTATAAATGCGAAAGTGTCCGTCTGTCTGTTACCTCTTCACGCTAAAACGGCTGAAATGATTGAGCTGAAATTTGGTATAGAGATATTTTGAGTCCTGGGAAAGGAAATAGGATACTTTTTATCCCGGAAAAATCTTGAGTTTCTGTCGGATTCTCAAAAAACTAACGTACCGCAAACGTGATAAAATTGT
Organism: Chilo suppressalis; assembly: GCA_902850365.2. Classification (NCBI taxonomy): domain Eukaryota; kingdom Metazoa; phylum Arthropoda; class Insecta; order Lepidoptera; family Crambidae; genus Chilo; species Chilo suppressalis. The sequence continues at coordinate 6,371,767 of OU963912.1, read as the reverse complement.
AGGATGCACGCCTCTGAACATCGCGTATATTATGTATATAATATAGTAAGAGGGACTTAGATTGTGATTATCGACTTAGAGGATTTGATTTATAGATGCTTTTATGATTATGATTTTATTGAATTTAAAATGTAATGATAACAAATTTTCGTATGCTGTTGAGTATGTCATGGAGGCAGCACATTTACATAAATTTCAAAAACTTATTACTGATGACAACGAATAAATGTTTTGATTGATTGATTGAGAAGTAGTACTAAAATAAAAGAATTGTATTATAATTTGTAAAAAATTTAGGACTTTTGTCTGTCGCTTTGCCTGTTTTTTTATATTATAAATTAGGCAGTCACGTGAATGCATACAATTTTTTTTGTTTTTTTTTATCACACACCAATAAGCCTAGCCCCACAGTAAGCACTGTAAGGCTTGTGTTATGGAATACTAGGGTAACGGATAGAAATACATATTAAACATCCATGACTGGAGTACAAATGCTCGTATTCATCACACAAACTTCTGCCCCCACCGGGATTCGAACCTGGGCCCTCTCGAGTAGGCGACACCTTGAAACCCGGCGTACCAACCAATCGGCCACGGAGGTCGTCAAAAATTAAACGTTAATTACTCTACATAAACATGAGATAAAACGCTTGAGATCGAAAAAGCTCCCGAGTTATAAGTTCCTACCTCAAAATGAAATGCATCATTCGCACTTAACGACTGTTGATAAAGAAGCAAGTGACGCTGACCCCTACTCACGTGCTGTCACGAACAAATCTAAGGCGTAACGTTTGAGGGTGGCATGACGTAAAAGTACGTAATATCTTTTAGTTTCGTAGGCCTATTGTGTAAAATATCACACGCAAATCAGAATTGTTATGCTGATTTAAAATCACTTAGATATAGCAACAGAAGCGGGTGTGTGTGTGTAGTTTTGTTTACATTTTAAAGAGATTTTTTGTTTTCGTCTCGCTATTAGAAAGCAACCGATTGCAAGTTAAGCTGTCCCCACTGCCATCATCATCATCTGTCCCCACTGCTGGAGCCCAGGACTTCCCTATGGATGGAATAGAGAGATTACTACCACCACTAGTGCGGATTGGTGTGTGCTAACGAATACAGATGCAGCCGTGACCAACGGCTTAACGTGCTTTTTAAAGCATGGAGGAGCTCCAGATAATAAGTTTTTGGTTACCCATCCAATGACTGACCATTGCGAAAGTTGCTTAACGTTAACCAATCGAGTTATAGGTAAGCCTGCCAAATTACAATTCGTATTACAATTGTCACTCCACAGTACTCTGATTTCAATTTGCCTGTAAAAACAAACTAAGGTAAACCATTGTGTTACAACCATTGTGACCGAGAGTGGGGCGAGAATAAGTGTATTTTTTGATTACATATCTTTTGATCCATTTTTGTATTCTGTCTGTACGGACTGCCTGTGTTTTTATTTTTATTACGCAGGCAAGACCTCTATTTACATACGTTGGCGCCCTTAAGGGGCACACCAACGAACGAAACTCACACCTAGCCTCTCGCAAGTCTCACGGGTACGAAATGAAGAACCGTTAAGCAATCCACGAGACTTACGAGCGCTTACGGGATACTATCCGCTAAAAATACCCTGCCATAACCCTCTACGCTGTTAAGTGCGGAACCGCGAGACCCCCGTTGAGGGACTTCACCACATCTGCATCGCATAGCTGACGCCATGAGGGCAGCGAGGGATTAAATCAGGTAAGGGCTTCACTGGGCGGGCGCGACCATGGCGCGCCTTCGCCTTCCCCCTTTTTTTTTTTTTTACTACGCAGGTAAAAAATCTATTTACAGACGACGGCGCCTTTAAGAGGCACACCGCCGAACGGACCTCACACCTGGCTCCCGCAAGTCTTACGAACCCCCCAGTGGCTGCCCACCGAGGACCCCGCAACTCTTACGGGCGCTTTACGGTATAATATCCGCTAAAAAAGTCCTGCGAATACCCTCTAAGCTGCTTAGCGCGAAGCCGCGGGATCCCCGTTTAGGGATTCTCCGCGTCTCCGCACCTAGCAGCCTCCCGGCCAAGCCGGGGCTCCACGGCAGGGGTCTCCCGGGGTATCGCGGGGACCCCGTCCTTCGCCTTCCCCTACCTGCTCTGCGCCGGGAGAGAGCGGCTTGAGGATTATCCTCCCGTTCTCTCTCGGCCGCCTCCCAAGCCGTCTCACCGCTGAGCATGGCCTCAACCATGCTCCGCAGCGAGAGTGTTCCGCATTCTGTCGTTGCCAGGTCGGACACTCCAACAAGGTGTGCTCGGCCGTATCGTCGCGAGCGTCTCAATGATGGCACCGCGGCGTATCCTCCCGACTGGCTACCCGGTGCAGTTAGTTAGACCGAAACACCCAAGTCCGGTCAGGATCTGCTCCATGCGGAGGGTGAGGCCGCCGCGCCGGGCCTGTGTTCTACCATAAAGACATTTACTGGCATGATAGACCAGCAGTATTAACAACGATACAGTGTGGATAAAAGAGCACCGAGATATGATAATTATAGTATACCTATCACGTTTTTAGCACACGAAATTGTCAAAGTATTATAAAGTTAGAAACACACACATGATAAAAAACGTTTCATAATATAAATGAAATGAAATGAAAATTAAATGTTCATTTCATTTTATAATATCGCGGTGGTTACAGTAATGCATTTTATACGCTGGTAGGTGGGCAGGCCTATGAAGTAAGGTACAAATGAGAGCTCATTAAGACAAACCTGATTACAAATTGCTTTCCTTTCCAAAAAGGTGTTTTTGTACACTGTTGTTTCATTAAAGCGTTTCAAGAGCATGTAACACGTAAGCTGAGCTGATAATTCCTTGCTTACTTGTCAAACCCAATATGCGATAACGGAGCGAAGTTGTAATCGATGAAATAAAAATCATATGACGACAATGAACCCTCATATTTTCGAGAGAGAGACAGAATCTATTCAGACCTTCTACACTCTTGTTGTTCTTAGTTATTAAAAAGCAACAACCTGTACCATATTGAAAACTAAATCAAGATAATGTAATAATAATATTTTTTTAAGGTTTTTAGTTTAAGGTTCATTGTTCCCCCTTTGTTTATAAACTGAATATATTTTGTTTTGTCCTTAGATAATGTTAATATGTACATTTAGTGCTTTAGTTTTTACGTCTGATCATATTCAGCTTAACAAAATGTTCCAGACACAATTTATTTACATTCTGTATTTTATTTATTTTCTTACTGTCTCGTTTTATCAGAAACTCACGAAATATGGGGGAAGTGTGAACTACCCTTTTGATTTTTTTAAGACGGATTACACGATTATTTTTATATATAAGTGCTAAGGAGATAAAATATGAAGATTCTGAGAATGTATGATTATACTCTCTGTACCTGACTTACAAAAAATAGAAAATTATTTTCACATTTTCTTGAGAAATCAGACAATACTTATAAGTATGAATGGACATTCCTTTTATTTTCTGCGTAATTTTATTGAATGACAAAGTCTTAAAGAGGAATGAACCTACGATTAGGTTAAAGCACCTAAGGGCGAGGCCACAACACAGCGTTGCGACATCAGCGATGACGACGCCATAAAAGAAATGGCCGTCAGCGTATCGTCTTATTCCGCAAAGCGTTCCACGACGTCGTAAAAATCTACAGTGCGACGCCCGCAACCAGTGTTGCTAGGTCTCCCGATTTTACAGGAGATCTCCTGTTTTTCTGAAAATTATCCTGTTCTACTGTTTTTCTACATGAATCTACTGTTTTTTATAGAATACGATTTTCTTTTTTAAATTGCATGTGTTGAGTTGCATTTTCCGAGCTTTGAGGGGCGGCAGAAACCCTAGAGACGCATTCGTTACTGGCCTATATCTATCTTGATTTGATTTACCAATTCTAATGTTTATGCAAATCGGAAAAAGTACGCCTCTGCATCTACTGTTTTTTCTTGATAGCTCTTTCCATACGTCTGCCATAATTTTTTCATCATCATCATTTTTCCTATAACGGCTCCCGATTTTTAAAACAGCACAGTGTTGTGTCCTCGCTCTCATATGAGTTATGGAAAACGGAAATTATCTATATGGAAAGGCAGTTCTTTTTATTCACTTGCCTTCAATCTGAAACTATACTCGGCGCAGCAGCGGATATTACCAATTGTTCCCCGCCGAGATTTTATTTGAGAGAGGTATGGTAAAGCAAAATTTCTGATCGAATTGGAGCGTCCATCCAGAGAAATATCTTCAGTTTAGAATATGTATCGTTCACAGGTACATTTATTTTTAACAAATTTCTACCAGAAGGTTGAGGTTGAGGCGCTCGATGGCACAAGTGGTTAGCGCGTTCGGCTGCGATCGTTGAAGTTAAGCAACTTTTGCAGTTGTCGGTCATTGGATGGGTGAACAAAAAGTTGTAATATCTCCAGCTCCTCCGTGCTTCGGAAAGCTGTTGGTCCCAGCTGTATCTGCAGTGGTTAGCACCCACCAATCTGCACTGGGCCCGCGAGGTGGGTCATGGTATTGTGTTTGTTGGTTTTTTTAAGTAATTTAACGTGAACATAAAACAATTAACGTATCTAAAATATTAATAATACAAACTGATACTATAAGAGTACCTCCCCGACATGTAAAGTGATTCATTTTTCATCCACTTCCCCATAGCTTTTGGTATCGTCGAATAGGTTCCTTTAAAATGACTTATGGGTTGCAAGGACTATTTTTCGATTTAGGGCCGCTTTTGTGAAATATTTAAATTTAAAGTGCTAATTTTTGTTCTCGTAGGGCGTCTGCCGCCTCTAAAAACTAAACTATTAGATTGAAAAATCTGAAAAAATCGTCATAATACTGCTTCCGACCGCACTGCGTATTTCAGTCCACAAGTGTCTTGTTGCCGTAACAAACATAAAATGTGGTAAAATAACCGTTAATAACGAAAACTTACCGCATGGTTAAAATCGTTAATAACTGTCATCACATCCATAGTCGTGATCTACTGCGTTTAGTTAATTTCTATACTATAGCTCCTGACGACGGTCGGTTTAGCACTAAATCTGACTGGGTTGAGTTGGGTCTGCTTCTGTCACAATTCCCTAAATTTGTATTTGACAATAGAATAGCCTTATTATGTTCTAATAGTAATTTATGCAATTGTTGTATAATGAGGGGTATTAAAACACGAATGTGGGTTTATGATATGGTATTTAATAGGTACCTAATTATGAACAGTTGCATACAAGAATATATCTACACCCGTGATATAAATCCCCTATAAAAGATTCTGAAGCCATGAGGCGTTCTAAGAACTTAAACATCATCAAAAGTTTCGGCGCTGTAGTAGTGGGACGCGCGTGAATGACAATGTTCATTTTTTGAAATTCATAATAGCACTTATTGAGCTGTTTCTCAATGAGAAAATTTATAAGTAAGCCGATGGTGCGGAAGGGAAGTGAAATTTAAAAAACCGAAAGTGTTATCATGTAATTCAGACCAACATTATAACACCCGAACTTTAATGTTGGCAATAAGTTAACTGTTTCATAATCTTTAATAGAGGTTTCTAATTTTCATCATGGGTGTTGATAAAGATTATAAAAGATCTACTGACAAATGTACTTTAATTTATAGAGAATCATCGCAAAATTAGTACCCTTTGGAGCAATGAAGAAATGTTCAGACTTTCACGCCTAGCTTGGAAGTAATATTTATAAATTTTGGTATGGACAGACCTTGGAGAATGACATGTGATAGTCAAAATATCTGACATCTTAATATATATAAATCTCGTGTCACAATGTTTGTCCTCAATGGACTCCTAAACCACTGAACCGATTATAATAAAATTCGCACACCATGTGCAGTTCGATCCAACTTGAGAGATAGGATAGTTTAAATCTCAAATTATAGTCGCAATTTTAATTTATTGCAAATTATTACTTTTGGGCGGTACGAAGTTCGCCGAGTCAGCTAGTTTCATTAGTAAAAATAAATACGTGTTTACTGCGTATCTACTAGGAAACTAATCTATATTTTCAGAATGTGTGCAGTCAACCCAGACAACTAATACATTGGTTTATTGTCTGCGAAAAGCTTTCGTACGTAGTCTTGGTAAATTGTGTTTGTTTCTCAATAAACTGTTATTAGGTACATAAAATAATCAGTCTTTGAAGTTCCTTCTGAAATTTAATTGTACAAAAATGAGATTTACGTTTGGGAGAGTATTTTAGTACTTATTTGGTATATTGATGATACCTAGAATAATGTATTTCTCGAACAAACTTGCTCCCTTAATGTAATATATTTATCATTAATAGTTATATTACCGTGAATTACCATGATTGAATCCCAAAATAATAAATATGTATTGTTGCGGGGCAATATAAAAAGTACCCATTGTTGCCATAATAATAATCAAAATTACTACATGAATAAGTAAATTTGTTTTCTCCTATACACACAATAGTATTATCAACAGATTATAAAAACTTATTTGGAAGGCGATTTTCTGATATTTCAAATAATGAAACGAAAGTTGTTACTTCAACACTTTCACACCTTTATTAATTAACGAGGAATAGGCTTAGACTTGTTACGCCGTGTTTTGTTCAAATCACTCAATGCCATTTATCATTCAATGAACAGAGACAAAACATGAAGTAACTTATCCAAGCTTAGTCTTTGTTAATTAAAGAGGGGGTCATAGTGTTGTATTAAATAAGTACCTATTTATTAGAGAATAAAGTGAAGAATGGAGGAGCTCGTTAGCGCAGGTGGTTAGCGCGTTCTTCCTGCGACCGTGGAGGTTAACTGACTTTGTGTGTGTGCTTATGAATATCTTTAGCTCCATTTCTATATATATATATGTTCATATACATATTTCACACTCAACTCACTCCCGTTCGCCTCGACCGAACACACTTTTCGTAACGGTAACGCATTCGCCAGCTTACCCCCAAGTCAAGTGTGCGTAAAGAAGTTTCACTTCAAAAATTGAAATAAAAGCTTTTAGATAAAGATAAATTTCATCAATATAAAACTTCAAAATATAACGACGGTTAATGTCATGTTATTATGAAATATAAATTAGTACATAACACAACCCATAAATCAATTTCGTAATTTTCTTTGTTACAGATATCATGAAACCATGCTGTGCTATCTCGAGTGCAAAACCATGATTCTAGTGTCAAAATAGTGTTGTGCAATCATGAATATCGATGAGAAAGTGTCGGGGCCCGGCGGGGCCTCGCAGAAGAACTGGACTCACTTGAACACCAGTTTCGAGGAGTTGCCGTTGGACATGCGGTTTAACCATGGACACATGGTGTCTATAACGGTGTACAGTGTACTGATGGTGGTGTCTGCCACTGGCAACTTGACTGTGCTCTCGCAGTTGGTGAGAAGAAGGTGGGCGGGCAGAGCGAGCCGCCTGGATGTACTCCTCATGCATTTAGCAGTTGCCGATTTGATGGTAAGCATTTTTTTATAACTGAGCAGTTCGTCAAGTCAGACGGCATTGCGGGCGAATGCAGTCGCACGCGATAGATCGCGGCTGGTAGCTGATGCGATTATAATCGGTGTATGAAAATGTATGGCAACGTGCGGCCGACGTTTGTCTTAAGCGCATCCATCGCAGACTTCGGAAACGGTGCCCATACATTTTCATGCACTGACTATTGCCACGACAGCCACGTGTGGCTGCAGTCGACCACGATGCACGGAAGTCTACCTTTTGTGTGTTCGGTCTGCGATCGTCGTGCGTAGTTAATCAAATTTCTCTCTGAGCGTCCATAGGATGGGTGACCTAAAATTTATCATCTTAGCCTTTTTGGAGTTTACTCCTTAAAAATCGATTTGCATATATAAGGGGCCCGGTATGAGAAAAATGTGAGGAGTAAAATCTACTAAACAAATGACCTCGTTACGTTTTTGAGCGCAACCTCAACTGCGCACCTTTCACTTTTAGCCATGGCAACGGATAAAAAACAATTAAGTTGTCACAAATGTCAATAAAATAAATAAACCAAAAATAGATAAAATCGGAGCAAAATTAATGAAAACAAATAAATAACAGAATATAGAGAAATGCCGGTAAGTGTCCAGCACTCTGGAATAGTGATTTTCAGTACAGATGGAATTATAATACATATTTACAAAATGATGACTAGTGTGTGATATTTTTGAAATTGTGTGTTTCCAGAAATACATAATAAAATATATGATGAATATCGATGATGTTAGATGATAAAATGTGTGACATGGAACCTATGATAGTCGAAACCATATGGGACGATTCCTGAGGTATCTCTACTTGTAACCGACTTCTTCGGACTTGATTTTGTTTTGTGTCTGTTCAAAGACAATCGTTTTTAGAGTGTAAATTCCGGTCGTGTCAATATATTATATTGATATGTGATTCTTCTAGTGGGCGCTCCTATTAAAACTGTCACAAAAATTAAGTATTTTATTATTGAGGTTACTACAGAAATATAAAAAGGATTGAGAGAAATATAAAAAATCAACAAATATATATGTGAAAAATAACTAAGGGCTGTGTTGCGTTAAGCGGGAGCACGGAGCGGAAGTCTGCTCCGTGTGCAGTTTCATGTCATTTCACTGCGACACGGAAGATCCCCCGTCACGCAGTTGTGCTCAAACAAACACGCGGAGCGGACTTCCGATTCTTGCTCTGGCTCAACGCAGCGCACGCCCTAAATAATAAAGGAATATCATTATTTGACATTTAAAAACTGTTGGAATAATATTAAAATTTTAATATGATGTTAATAAAGCTAGAAAGAAGCCGAAAGACCGCGTCGTCCCATGGGATTCGTATATCTTGTGAAATTTCTCATCTTGTTAATGAGAGTGCCTTTATGTCGGTATTCTTCATCTATCGCAAAAAGATGAAAAGTAAAAAAAATACATTTTATCATAATTTAATCATTTATAGAAGCCAAGGGATTTTAAACTTTAATAAAGCACAATCTCAGAACAATTTTTTTTCAAAATATCGTCATAATTAACTTATTTAAGTCCCTACTACTGAAGTCTTGCTTGATGACATAAAAATAAACTTACTTCTAGTTGATTTATAAAAAGCTCTGTAATGTTTTTTGATATTGACTATCCTTGTGTTCAGAATATCTTCTCGCTGACAAGAAAGCAGGAAAAAGAAACTTATCAGCTTTAAACATATTAGTGAAATTTACATAACAATATTCCGTTACCAGTACAATTATAACTAACATTCTGTGTTACAGAGATCAAGATATTTTTTACAAGACCTTGATTACTTTAATAAGCAAAGGTTCATCTTATCTCCGATATTTCTAGTTTTCAAATAATCTTGGATTTGATAAAAATTCAAAAAAATCAAACTCAATATCTTTTATTCAGTCTAGGCTGTTACAAGCACTTGTGAATGTCGAAAAGCTACGCCATCGGTTCGCAAATCGGAACCGGCAAGAAACTCAGCAAGGGCTGTTTTTTTGACCCTGTATTATATACAGAATCGTCAATTTGAAAAATGACTTTAATATGAGATAACTCATGAAGTCACTTTCCATTACAAGTGTAAATGATAAAACAATTAAGACTATAAAATAAAAAATATAAAAAACAGATTAAAAAAAAAGATTAGGAATGCCGCGTCCTACTGTTTAGGTAGTTTAGATAGTTTACTTTGCCCATCGGTGTATGTTATCGTGAGTTTATATTTAATGCACTTTATGCATAGAAAGATCGGTACTTAATAGGCCAAGCAAATTAGAATTTATCGAAAAATTTATAAAATGAAAAAGTATACAGCGCGTCCCACGGCAATGTCACATGGAGGGAAAGTATATTAAATATTCAAGATTGGATATTTTACAGAAAAAGGAGACATCATTTTATTTTTAATAATAAGTAGAACAGCATTCATTTGCAGATTTTTTTAAAAATCCCCTACCACAACCGGGTATCAAAATCGTGTAATGTAAAAAAAACCCATGACGTATTTTATGATAATCGTCAAAAGGGTAAATTATAAGTATTTTTTTTTCTAACTAAAATAGCATTTTAAATGAAAGGAAGATTACGAAATAAAAATTTTGTTCAGGCGAATTTCCTTTGACTTTTCTTTTCTTAACGAATTTAAAGTTTTATATACTTATATATTCTATGCAGAATTTCTTCTTCAAGCTTATATGCGATTATTTGGCTCCCAAAATTGCGCAAACTTGGATTACATGTATTAGGGACAAATGAAGGTTTTCAGATTTTCAGCTTGCTGGAAATTAATTCCTCAAAACGGTTTTCCTTAATCTAATTTTTTTGGCCAATAATGCCAAGAATGAGCTTTATGTTGTTCTTTCTCAATCAAAATTTATGAATATCATCTTTCTTTGAGAAACCACTGTAATTTTTATGTACATAAATTATGTTCTCATGAATGTTGCCCAGAAGTTAAAAACAATATAAGGCATTATTCAAAACTTTGAAAGTCACCATTAATGCATACTGTATAAGGTCTGAATCAAATCGCATGCTTCAAAGAGATACGACAGTTCGAAATGCAAGCTCGTAAAATTTTACGACTTATTGCTATATGCGAAAGAATATAGACCTTATTTTTTTGATTCTACGCGCAATTTTGAATGCGCTGTTATTAAAATAGCAGTTACGAACCGCGAGGAAAAGAGATGGCTACATTACCGACCATGCATTTGAATATCACAAATATTATAGATATTAACGGGATTGTTACCATATACCTTGTTTTTTATGAGTCTCCGATATTTAGGCACTGTTGCAAGCACCATGATCACGGAGTTACTCCGTGATCATAATATTGCACGGAGTTACTCCGTGATCATGGCGCATGCAACAGTGCCAAAATATCGGAGATTAGAACAAAATTTGCTTCAAATGCGTTAAATTAACAAACAATTATTAAATACCTATCGAAAAAACGAAACTTGACGTACTATAAGTATTGTTTTCGTATTTTTTCACGGTGCTCTGCGGAATCTTTACTTTTCAAGAAGTGCTTGGGTGGTGTTCAAGCACTTTTTGATTGGGACACATTTTGAGCACATGTGGTGTATCTAGGGTATTTAATATCGTTGTCTCCCTCGATCAATCACGCTAGGCCGTCAGAACGCGTGCAGTCAAAAAGAATGTAAATCATTAGTTATTGTATTTTATCACTTTTTATTCTAGTTTTTAAACTTCAAAGATGCTAAAAGAAAGATAATTGGCTAAAACACACAGATTTTTGAAGTGAAATCTTCTTTACCGGCGTTGTACACTTTTTTTGTAATGGGTAAAAATGTTAAACTCGCGTCAGGACACGTGGCCTGGTCGAAAATTCGTAAGACGAAAACTTCTTTAGCGGCGTTGTACACTTTTTTCGTAATGGGTAAAAAATGTTAAACTCGCGTCAGGACACCTGACCTGATCGAAAATTCGTAAGACGGATGGAGAGTAGACACTAGCCGGCGCGGCGTAGGAGAGGAAGTACCCCCTCTCTTTCTACGGCGCGGCGAAAATGTATGCCTGCGCCTGCTGTTTCGTTTAGGCGGCACAGGGCGCTTGCACGAATGTTCGTGTGTGTTTATGTTACAGCGTGCCACGCGCATTCATGGATGATGACAGCTGATGGCTCGACCGTCTGTGTAGTGGCCACACTGCTGAGTATTCGTATAATTCGTGTATATAAAGTGTTTAAAATATGGAAATTGCCTAACCATTCCAAAATATCAAAAATGCACAACGTTAATATTCAAGTTTTCAACCCGTCGTTTTTTTAATAAAAAATAATATAGAGGGCAAATATAGAGTTTTTTGGTGTATCCAAAGAGGACAATAATATCATTATCGACCTTTACATAGTATTTTAGTACGTACACAGCTACACACTGCAATTAAGTGCTATTTATGTGTAAGGTACACGATATTTTTTATTTTAAGTGCTAAATAGGCATGCGTCCGATATATCAAAACGAATCCAAAATCCGATTTCAAACACAAATCGATACCGAACGATTTCTCAACAAGAAAATCCGATTTCAGAAATCTAACCGAACCAAAACGCTAGCGATCTAATACCACAAGTATCCAAATGTAAATCGGATTCGAAATTCGTGCTTTCGTTTTCAGAAGTCAGATTTCGTGCTCGGAAGTCCGATTTCGATTTGCTGTTTACGGAAATCTATTGCTCTTCTCTGAGGTGGGATTATTTATCACTGAAAAGATATGTCGTCTAAAAACATCAAAAGTCGAGCACCTTACATTTTTGGACGCTAACCTGAAGTAATTAGGTTTGATTTTGTAAATGGTTTGAAAAATAATAAAAACAAACAGAAAAACAAAAAAAAATACTAAAAAAATATGTAAAAAGAAATCATTGTATAAAAGCCGATTTTTAAATGCGCCGCAAAAGTTTTACTCTTAACCCTAAACATAACTTTTCTGCTAGTCCTAAGCCTAGATTTAAAGCATGAAGGAAAATCGCGAAAATCTACGAGTATCCTTGCTTCCTACAATTAATTGTTTGTGGTTGTCGTTAGCTATTAAAACCAAATCATAACACAAACTAGTGAATTGGCTAAGTTCGGCACATCTGAAATCGGATATCTAAAAACGGATTTTAAAATCGATTTTGAAATCTGAAATCCGATAAATATCCGTTTGCGTTCAAAACCAAAAACGCCCATGTCTAGTGCTAAATGGGTATTTCTTTTTATAAGTGTTCAGAATTCAGTACCCTGAATTCTAATTTGGTGCACGTAGAAATCAATTAATTCCTATTTTATGCTCATATAGTAGATTTGCTAAGTATAATACCATTACTGACTATTTCGAAATATTATATTATAAAAGAAATAACATAAACATATTCTGAAATGTCACTTCCTGTAGCCTGTAGTCCTCCCTTTAAATGTAGCGGCCTTGTTAGCGAGCGTCGGTCTTTATACAAAGACATAGGTACTTTCTTTAAGATGGGGATATAGGTACTTAACCGTGCGGTTCAATTTAAGAAAATCCTCCGTGGGAGCCTCACTTGACAAAGGAACACAGTGTTACCACATGAGTAAAGAAGGCTAGAGGCAAAGCTATGTGGAGTGCGCGTGTGTGAGTGAGCACTGGCAATGCTTGTTTCCTGCCAATAGAAACGTTTCCCTGCATAGGCGACAGAAAGGACAGAGGTGCTCTCACACTCACGCCTCTCACGTTTTAGCGTACATACCTATGGTCAATAAATAAACTAACAGATTTCCAAACAAAGTATTACCCAACCAAAAACTATTACAGGTAAACCGCTTGACTGAGACCTCGCTTGCGGGGTACAGAGGGTGGGAAGGACGAGAACGGGAACCGTAACTCAGTTAGGCGGTCTACTTAGGTGGCGTATTGGTAGTTTGCATTTGACATAAAATCGCTTTTTGATTCGATATTGTAAAGGTAGTTTGTGTAGTGATACACATGCTGTTCATAGTATACTCCATCTAAACATATATTTGTCTTTTTTTTAACCGACTTCCAAAAGGAAGAGGTTCTCAATTTGTCGTTTTTCTATTGTTTTTCTCGCATATCTCCGAGGTTTGTTGACCGATTTTGAGGATTTTTTTTTGGAAGATTTGTTAGCTAGATGGTTCCATAATATGGTGACAATCTGATAAATAATTTCTGAGATAAACAAAGGAACTCCTTTAATACGAACAGTTCACATATCGTTTTTAGTTATTTTACGAAATAGGAAACAGAGATCGCAGGTCAGACATCTTTTATATTTTAATATTTAGTAAGTTAATGTTACTCTAGCTTATAAAAAGTGAAAAGCAAAAAAATCTAGTTAATAAATAAATACCGACTTCATAAAATGAAAACCACTAAAAATGAAGGAATAATACATTTTCTTCACATAATTGTAAAGTAACTTAAAAGTCAAATCAATATTTGGTGTCAGTGCCTTTCATGTCTGATAGATCTGAGTTTCCATGTTCTACTTACGTTAGCATGGCAACGATACCAAATATTAATTTGACTTAAGTTACTTTACACTTGAGCAAAGAAAATGTATTATTTATTAATGTTTTGCAGTTTTAGATTTTTAATTAAAAAAAGTTTTAGTCTGTATGTAAAAATAAAATAACTATTATGAGTTGAATTTAAACTCTTTCCTTTTGTTCTTCTTCTGAGACCTACTCACTTGCGCACTGCATGAATATTTGCCTCTGTACCCCCTTTACTCATGTGGTTTTACTTCATACTTATGTAAGTGTAAGAAGATAGTTCTGGTAAATATAGGTAGGAAGGAACTAATACAAGGAATAAGTGTACTTGCCGGTCAGCGTCGTTTTTGTGTTGAATTCTAATGTTACGGTCTCGTTACCGAAAATACGAGCATTTTCCTTATCCAATTATCGTGTTAAGTATCGAGAAAATATTGAAATTCTCGCGATTCATTTTCTCGAAGAGACCTTTTTAGCACGCCATTATGGACTTTTATTTAAAATGCTGATTAATAATATTATCTTAGGTTGAGTCTTTGGTTCATTTCCATGTTACGTGACGTTCTTACGAATGTTGTTTTACAAAAGCTCAAAATAATTGTTGAGTATGTCCTTCCATTCCTTGTATTTTTTTATAATGTTTGTCGTCTTGTGTTATGTAAGAGCAAGCGCACATTGAGCCACTAAACGCGACCACTAGTGGCTCGAGCAAGCGCACATAAAGTCTCTAATCGTGGCCACTAAACGTTGCTAGTACCTTTGTGGTGGCCACTCAAACGCTTAGTTTGCGCCGATATTATACAAATTGTATGAAAAATTTTGACCGCAGCTTGTGGACGGGTTCAGTGGCTTCCCCTAATGCCTCAATGTGCACTTGTTCTAAGTCTTTACTTAAAACATACTTTTCTATTTGGCTTGACGTGGGAATATTTTCAAGTATTTATTCACCACAATCTACAACAGTTTCCAGAACAGATTGTTGCAGATAAGCTTTTTGGAATAATCAAATTCTGCTTCAGAAGAAGTTGCTAGAGACATTAACCCCCTTATAATAAACAAGTAATAAGCTTAGATTAGTTACACAGTGATTTGTTCATGTCACTCATATTGTGATTCAATGAACAAAGACAAAACATGGAGTAACTTATCCAAGCTTATTTTTCGTTTATTAATAAAGGGGTAAGTGTTGTAAGTTAACTTACTTTTTTGGGGTTCCGTACCCATAGAGTAAAAATATGGGAAAATAGTCGCTGTAGAGTGATCATATCTATTGAGTGGTAGAGAGTTTAAAGAAATTTCTCTAATCCTAAGTATTACAATGTGTCTTGTCTTGCAACTTGCCGATATTTTGGTAAGGAAACATTGGAACTTCAAAGTTCATTAACATAGTTTTCATTTCAACATCACATAAATTTAACTCCATTTGGTTTTCGTTTCCAAAAATTTGGAACCATTCTTAATTTCTCAAGAAATCTTAAGGAACAGAGAGATAAATTTAACTCCATTTGGTTTTCGTTTCCAAAAATTTGGAACCATTCCTAATTTCTCAAGAAATCTTAAGAAACAGAGAGATAAAGGCACCTCGCACACTACACTTTTTCAACTTTTATATTGATAGGTACTATTCCGTGCATCGCGATTGATCGCGGCCGCGCGCGGCCTACGACTGTCGTCGGTTGCTCGCGACAATAGTCATAGTATGAAAATGTATGGCACCGCTTCCGACGACTGTCGTGCGCCGCGCACGGCCGTGGGTGTCTCGACATGCTCTGCGCTCAGTAACATCTTGGATTTCATGGCGCAAACATGTCTAGGAACGCAGGAGAAAACTTCTGAAACTTTTTTTCATCATAATACAAATGCTTTTGAATCAATATTGCCGTCGGCCGCGCGCGGACGATAGTCGTGAGCCGCTTTGTCGCCGGCCTCGGAAGCGGTGCCATACATTTTCATACTATGACTATTGTCGCGAGTGACCGACGACAGTCGTAGGCCGCGCGCGGTCGCGATCGATCGCGATGCACGGAATAGTACCTTTAGTAGCTCATATTCTATCGCCATAACATTTCATCTCCTACACCTTTACTGGTTGACTGGTAGAGAATGCCTATGGCATTAAGTCCGCCATTTACTGTTTTTATGGTAACAAAGATTAATTAAATAAATAAATAGACGGTCACGACCACGGCCAGTGGCCGAAACGACCAGACAAAAAAATGCAAACGTAGCGCATTGGGCCGTAACGGCCAACTTAGTTAATCTGGTCATTGCGGCCGTCTAGTGCGCGAGGTACCTAAGGGACTGCTGTGTTTGGAGTATTTTGGGAATATACGAGGCAACTAATTATTTCTGTTTTAAAATTTCGCTGATACGCCATTGAAGTACACGTTCTATATCTATTATCCTGATAAGCTATTAAACTTTTTTTGTATTTCCTTCATTGGGGTTGAAAAAACGTTAATTTAATTGGGCTTAAACAAATAAAAATAACGAGATTCATCGACTGTTAGGCAACATAAAGTTTGACGGTTCAGCTAGTTTCTTATAAATATATTATTAATGCATTTTTGAAAGTTTTACATTCTTTTTTAACTTGTCACACGTCATTTGCTTGTAAATATATTCATATCTGGTTCATATTCGTTTAACTGAAAACTTCATTAGACTGCAGTACTGCAGATGAGAGTTGCTTGAGACAAAAAAAAGATTTCAATATCCAGTCTTGCACAAGGTATTTAAACACAGTAAAAAAAAAGAGAAACCCACATTTATATATCAGCAAAGGCAGCAAAAATTTCGCAAATATCTACGTAATGGATCATAAAATTCAAGTGCCACTGACTTGTCTTATTAAGAGCAAATTTCTTCTTTGAGTTACGTATTTTATATTATTAACCGCCCTTGCCCTTATCTACCTCCTAAAATTTACGATCCACATTGAAAATTCACTGTAAAAGGAACAGAACAATTCACTCGATTTAATTTGTGATGATCAAAGGATTATTACTTTTGTGAAGTGAATAAATTTTCGAGTGTGAATGTGGTTGCATGTGATGTAAAATACGTTATTCCAAAAACCTCTGAACAACAACCAGATCTGTTGTAGTACGTTAATTTAAAGACGAATAAAAGATACTCTCGGTTTTTAGGGTTTAGTACCTCAAAAGGAAAGTACGGAACTCTTATTAGTCCAGGAAATGAAGCTCAAAAAATGGCAACACCTCACAATTTTTTTCGTCCTACATCGATTAGTATAGAAAAATTTGAATTAGGCTCATTTTACCCTCTTCTTTATATCTATCATGGCGAGACGGGCGCTGTTTATTTATTAAGGGTCAAACCTACCCCAAATTTTAACCTTAAGATGCTTTGAAATACAATTTCAGATTTTTTTAACACTTAAAGATCAACCCTTGTTACTATTTAAGGAAAAAATCATTTTCACTTATAAATAAATATAATTTATCAAAGTAGTCGCGTGTCGTCCATTGGACCCCAAGCGAGATTGTTTTTATCATATTTCGGCAAATATCACACTTAAGCGGTTTTTTCAGTGTGTACGCTGTTGGTCACAGATGACCTTTACAGCGTCACCGGGTTTGTGCACGGCGAGATCCTAAGGGGACCTCAAGCCGAGAATTGGCGAGTGCCTCTAGAGGTATTCCAGGCGGATGGCATCTCCTCTCCGTCTGGAGCCTCTAGACCACTCGAACCTGAGGGGGTCGGGTCAACTAGAGGGCATATCTGAGACTCGGACATCGGTTCTAGCCGTTGTCTTGGGGGATAGGACGGGCCTAAGACGGCTGTGCGTTTTAGTAGCTCACCCGCCCACCCTGCCGTCTCGGTGTTCCGCGAGCCGCGACATCATTCGCACGTGACGTACGGAGGTACTTGGGGTCCAACGGACCCCGCGCGGCTCATCATCATCATTGCCCACTGCTGAGCATAGGCCTAATAGTACTACTAATAGTGTAGTACGATTTTGGTAAGTATATTGATGAACATTTTGTTTCAAAATTTAATGCAAGCTTGTTTTTATAATATTTGTTAAATTTTTCAGATTGCAAAAAAGCGAAAACTTGAAAATAAAAACCAAATGTGGTGGAACAAATTCATGTGTGATAAACCGCTTACAAAAGTGAGTTAGTTACAAAAAATATAAAACTAAAAGGGGTTTATGTCGTACAAAATAAAAAACACAATTTTATGCTCCAAAGTGGGATATTAGAATCTTTCGCAAAAAAAATATTGATTTCTAAAACATAGCTCCTACATTTTTATGATAGATAGTTTTTCAAAAATGATTTTGAAGGCTTTTTCAAGAGCTACACAAGGCTATGTTAATGTAATCCCCATAAATCCCTCCTTATAAAATGGGCTGCGTTTAATGTGCTCGAATTAGATGGATCTCGTTCGTAAATCGAGGCTTTAAATATATCTCGCCAAATATTTATTTTCTAGAAAATCCATGCAAAGTGAAATCTTTGTAAACAAGAGAGCTACAATTTGCTACTCTAATATTTTTAATTTTTGGAAATCCAATTAAAAACGTCGATTTTTTTTTTCGTCGAAAACCTGTAATTTCAATATTAAAATTTAAATTAATAAAAAAAATCCACCCCCGAGATGGGGTAGCAACTACCCCCCGGATAAAGTGTCCCTCGGCAGATTTTGGCCCTAGGGCTATTCCTGTATTCTATCTTTTCATCTTTTGTGAAAATTTCAAGTAAATCTAGATCAGATCGAAAAATTGCTACACAAAACGATTTATTTCCTTAACTATATAGAATCACTTTGCCGTCCGCATCATCTGTCTGTCGAGACCCTTTATCTCGAGAACACGTGGAGATATCAAGTTAAATTTAAAACAATACAGTCCAGTAAAATTACTGTTTGAAAGCACGGGCTAGTTTGTGACAAATCCAGTATTTGTTTCTTAGGTTTTCACGCACATCACTCATTAAATAAAACTAGTTTTTTACGGGTTAATGCAGGAAACTATATTTATTTATTGACGTCAGTCGTAGCCGTTGTAGCATGGTCATTCGTAGCCTGTAAAGGCTACGAAACGTCAATAAATAAATAAAGTTTCGTGCATTAACCCGTAAAAAACTAGTTTTATTAAATCCAGTAGTTAAGATTTTTTGCAGTCCGTTTATTTTGTTGACCCAATAAATAATCCAAGTTTGTGACCGTTAACTTAGAACGCAACTACGTAAAAAATCGGAAAAACTATGGAAAAGGCGGCGTTTTTTTATCAGATTTTGGCGATTATTAAAGTAGACTAAATTTGCTACAATATGAGACTGCGTTCGGTGCTCGAGGTCAAACTTGGATTTCTCATTGGGAAAACATCTTCAACAAGTCTGTAAAAAAATTGTTAAAAATATTTAACCGTTTAACCGTTCCCAAATCGTCATACAATGCAAGTTATATGTTATGTAAGGGTCAAATACAAAGCGCAGCAAAATGCCTCAGCCTTTGTTCAATGTAAGCTGAGTGCAGTTGAGATACGAGCCACACCAACCAACCTTATCCCATGAAGTTTTGGAAAGTTTCAAAGTTATATTAAAGTTTTTTCCTCAAGAGGAGTAATTGAAGAGAACCTTGTACTTAGTATCTTTTTAAAATTTCTCATGTACTTTGAAAATTGTTTACTGGATATTTCGGGACATTTGTATATTTATTGTTAGGTATCTATTTTACATTATGTGATACATGTTTATAGGTTTGATGTCAGCTTGCAATTTGACGACAATGCATGAAATAATACAGGGAGAAAAAATTAAAATGGATCCTTGCACTGAGAAGAACCGGCAAGAAACTCATTTCTTGACATTGAAGAGGCTCAAGAAACTCATTTCTTGCCGGTTCTTCTCAGTACAAGGTCTCCCGCCGTAGATTTGCAAACCGATAGCGTAGCTTTCGACTTTCGCATATGCTTGTTGTACGTGCCTAAACTGAATAAATGAAAATTGAATTGAACTTTACTGACATTAATACAACACCACCAAAGGGTACACCACTAATTTTACTGTGGGTTTTCTGTAAGATGGGCTAATAAGGTTCCCAGACCGGTGCTCCAATTCTATTCATAGAAAAGGCCTGTGTCCCGCCAGTGGCGACATAAATAGTTTTTTTATGTTAAAAGGGTAGCAAACAAGCGTATGCCCACGCGGCCTTAGCGGTCGTAGCCTGAACTTTTGGAGGGGGTCACTCACTACACTAATAAAAAAAGGTAAATTTAAAAAATCAATAAACCCGACTGCTTAAATATACTTGAAATAAAAACTGAAAAGAAAAAAATAAGTCCAGTAGTCTATAATTCTGTTAATAAGGAACAAAGCTACTTTAACAGTCGGGACCCATTAGATATTCAAGAATACATAATATTTTTCAACAGTGGGTCCCGACTGTTAAAGTAGCTTTGTTCCTTATTAACAGAATTATAGACTACTGGACTTATTTTTTCATTATGTCATTTCGACAAATATTTAAAAAGTTACAACGATGACAAAGTGATAGCGCGTTGTACAATGTAAAAGAAAAAAAATGCGGTATTTGCAGTATCTGATCCTATACGAAGTACTAACAATAAAACTGTGATACAGTTCCTTCTTATTAAATGATGAAAAATATATTATCATAATAGGTATTTATGATTATTGAATTTTAATGAAAAACTCAGAATTTTACTGTTTTTCATTTTTTTTAACGATATTACTTAATGTTACAAAAAAGGTTTACTTAATTTAATGACAAATAAGCAAAGTTTATCGTCTTTAAATATCAAAAGCGATAAAAGTATTTGTTTTGTTAAAAAATGATTTGTTAACACAAAATGTGCATTTTGGAAATAATAAAATACAACTAACATTAACAATTTCACATCATAAAACTATAAAATACACTAACTAATGTTAGTTGTATTTTATTGTTATATCTTCTTAAAATGGTAATGTGTATTTTTAAATTAATTAAAATAAACCATCTTTTATTGAAGTCATTTTTGGAAATAAATATCAAATAATATTTTAGTTTTGATTCACTATTTTAGCGGTAATGACTTACACATTAAAAATAGATATATGGTGTCACGGACTTTTTTTAGAACTATTTAAGAGATACATTTTCACTCTACATTACATTTATGTAACTTTTATTATTTTTGCAGTGCAGGCCAAAATGGCTCGCAGATGGGAGTTTTTTTTCCGTCTTATGTGACACTTATTGTTATATATTGGCCAATTCACTCAATAACTACATAAATTATTATATATATGTAATTATCATATATGAGCTATATTACTGTTAGGCTTCATTAAAATCCATTCAGTATTTTTTAGGTGAAAGAGTTACAAAGATCCGTACAAACGTAAGATTGAAATTAAAAGCGTAAGTGGTTAATATACAACTTTAAAGCGTTGTAGATCCTAAACAATCATATAAAATGAAAAATGGTGTTAGGAACCTAAATATGATTTTTGATTATCTAGACAGTGATACCCCACTCGATATATTTTGTCAACTATTTTTTTTTACTTCGTCACAATATGGCGCCTAATTTTGCCCATATTGAATTTTGATGACTATCATATCTTTAGTAGCACTCCCATGATTGAGACGAATCGATTGATGTTTGAATCATCAAAATCGGTCCAGGCGTTTGGTCTCTAGTGTGCCACAAAGGAACAAACATACATATATAGACTGTTAAACACATAACCCTGTCTGCGCGTCGCGCTTCGCGCTCTTGCATTGCGCAGCCGGGTAAAAATAGGTATCTGGAATAAAATAAACATTATTGCACAAGACACAATTTTATTTTATACATTACTTATAAAAAAATGTTATACCATCTTTATCATAACGACGCATATCGATTTTGCTAGGATTACCAAAACTACGTAGTTCGGTTCCTTGTTTCTAAACTAGTACTAGATGTCATTTCCAAGTTATTTTGGCTATCGTACGTAGTTCATGAAAGCACCACTAGATGTCAACAAACTATAAATTTATCGCAGTTAGGTAGGTACCATAGGGTTACCAGATAAAAAAATCAAAAGTCCGGAGAAAAGGCTTGATTTCCATTGAAAAATCCTGAGATTTTTACAGTTTCAGAATTTTCTCTCATACGTACAACAATTTAGAAAAGTCGTAACATTGTCGTTTATATACATGCTGCTTATACTTTTAATTCAATATAATTTGAAGAGCTTAACATGTGGGGCATTTTATAAATCCATAATTAAAGAAAAAACCTTACTTAAAAATGTGTCATCACATTTCAAATATGATAAAACTGATCAAGTACCTACTTGGATAAATAAGTACTGATTTTAACTGTGCAATTATTATCAAAGGAAGATTATTTTTAGTTTGTTTAAGTTTTTGTTTAAACAGATCTTTAAAACGTTAGCTGTATTTTATTGAAAATTCAAAAAATCCTGAGATTTCAAGAGATTTGCAAAATACAGCCGCAATCCTGAGAACAGTCCAAAAATCCTGAAATCTCAGGACAAATCCTGAGATATGGTATCCCTAGGTAGGTAGAAATTTCCTTTTATTATTTGCCAAATTTTTGGGAAATTTCAATTTGACCTTAGATCTGGGGGCGGGGGGGTCATGTCCCCTGTGACCCCCCGCCCTTCGGACTACGCCTGCGTATGCCCCCCCTGATGATATGCGGCCACTATAGCAGCAGCTTACAGACGCTTGCGATAGCAAAAATATCAATCCCACCGTTGACTACTCTGACCCAGTCCCCTACCCCGTGGAGCCCTGGAACCATACTCACCGACAGAAACACAACACACTCAAGAGGCAGTGTTATTTTACTGTCATCTATAAAGTGAAGGTTACTTCCCTAGAAAGGCGCTCCAATTCGACCGGGAAATCGGCTATGACCTACCTTTCTTAGACTCGTATTATAGAAAGATTCTCAGTAATGAATGTAGTCTTGAGCATAGTCGGAAAAGGATAGTGCTATATATATGGCACACAGCGACATTCCTTTGTAACTGTACTCAAGTAAACTTCAACACTTAGTTGTCATTCTGTAATACGGGCCTTAGTTGGTTATAGTTTAATAATAATGTTATTTCTGTATTCAGGTGACATTTCTGATGATGCCGCTGGAGATAGCGTGGGCGGGCACGGTGCAGTGGCTCGCCGGAGACCTCATGTGCCGCCTGATGATGTTCACGCGCACCTTCGGCCTCTACCTCTCCAGCTTCGTGCTGATTTGCATAGCCATCGACAGGTATTCACACCGGCAAACTTCTTGAGCAATAGACAAGGAAGCCTGCGCAGTAGCAATTTTACATAAAAAAAAACTTCTACTGAGCAAGTTTATTTGTCTGTGGTTTTGCTCAAGAAGTTTGACATTGCTCTGTTTTACTGGCGAGTCGATTATTTTGTCACACAAGTCCGACGATTTAATTTTACCAAAATAATATGGATTTTGTGTTTAAAAGTGGTTAAATATAAATATATGTTGTATAGCAAATTACATAACATTTTGGCATTTTTATCTGTGACATACACTCGCGCGACTTGACTCAGTCTAATGCAATATCTGAGCGTAACTTAGTTTTGTTCGTGAGCTGGCCCAACAGCGGAGGAAAATCGACTGAGGGGAACGCTGTGAATATGACTCGCCTCCTGGCCGCGTCGGCCGCTTTGCTCTATGGTTGGAGGAAATTAAAACAGTCGGTCATAATCATAAATCTATACAAATACTAGCTGACTTGACGAACTTCGAACCGCCCAAAAGTAATAATTTGCAACGAAATAATATTGCGACTATAAATTGAGACTTAAGTTATCCCATCTTTCAAGTTGGATCAAACTGCATACGGTGTGCAAATTTAATTACAATCGGTTAAGTAGTTTAGGAGTCTATCCCGGACAAACAACATAATGCGTAATTTATATACCTAGTCAGGTCATAAATTCTGTCACATGTTTAATATAAAATAATTGAAACAAGTTTATTCATTATGTAACGATTTATATACCAAAATGAACTTAACAAAACATAGATTCTTATGACAATAAAGTTTATTCAAAATGACCTCCATGATTTTGAATACAGGCCTTCAATCTGCGCGGCCAGTCGTCTATCGCAGCACGAACGAGGACCATGTCAATATCGGAGGCTGCCTTAATCGTCGTTTTGAGTGACTCCAAATTGGGATGAGGCTTTGAGCACGCCTTTTCCTCCAAGTGTTGCCATATCTTGTAATCTAACGGACTCAAATCTGGACTGGAGGAAGGCCAGTCCTCGTGCCGGATGCGATTTCACGCGCCGTTAGTCAGTCTTATGTGCTCTTCGCTCTATGAGCTGGCGCCGAATCTTGTTGGAATACCCAGTGCCTGTTATTGAACATTGTATGAAAAACAGGTTCCACAAGGTTCGTCAGGACTGTATTTTGATACACAACTGTATTCGTTTTTACACATTTCTCACAAAAATGTACCTCTGTTAAGTCCTAATAAGAAACTCCCAACCATACGATGAGCGAGGATGGAAAATGACCTCGTTGGACACGCGGAATACGGTTGCTCGCTTCCTCACTACTGTGTGCGTACACCTTATCATTTTGTTTGTTGTAGCTCTCTTCTATGGTAAAAATTTTTTCATCCGAAAAAAGAATTTCCCGATATTTTTTTCCCGCGTACCGCTTCAACAAAGCGCGGCATCTCCTCAGTCTCAAGTCCATTAGACGAACATTCAAACGATGTCCTGTTTTTCTTCGATATGCCCGAAGCCCTAAGTCTTCATTTAACACCCTTTTCACCGTGGTTCTGCTTAACCCCATCTGAACAAATTGTCAGATTACTTTTGTTAAATTTTTATATGATTGTTCAATTTATAATATATATTTTTATAATTATTATTATGAAAGTTCGTTTCACTTCTGACATGCGTACTCTGTACACACGCAGTTTTTTTATTAAAAGCTCTCGTTTATAATTCCAGATATTATGCGATCCTGAAGCCTTTGAATGTGACGTGGGAGGCGGGCGTTCGGCGCGCGCTTATGATCGCGTGGGGCTGCGCGGTGCTGGCCAGTCTACCGCAGAGCTTTATATTCCACCTGGAGGAGCACCCCGAGGTTAAGGGGTCAGTTAAATCACCACTTCTCTTATCTATCTTATCTTAACGTTATACCTTATTTTTGACGTGATAACGTCTTTTCAATCGATGAACACCGGCTGCAAGTACGAAAAAGTGTTACGTCATGTCACGAGTTAGTTCAACGTTCCGCGGTGTGTGTGAGGTGAGGTGGAGCGGTTCCTTCGAACCCTTGTTAACAAAAACAACGATGGAAAAACATCACAAATAGAAATCCATAAAAATACAGCAAAAGCGATGGTGGCCTATTTTAGGCTTCTACGGTGAATTCTAAAATTATTTCTCCCATAGTAGTTATAGGTTCCCATTAGGATAAACAGATGGCAACATAGACAAATGCACTCAGATATTATTATAGGTGTTATGCTGGGGCCGCACCTGAGTGTTCATCTATTTATAGTACCATGTTTCTTGTAAATAAATAAATAAATGTATGATATGAAATTCAATGTATCGCGACAAAGCTTCGTGCTATGATGACACGATACGAGCCGATGCGAACACTCATTGTCGCCTATCGTGGCGAACATTCGGGCTGCGAGTGCGTTATCGCTCAGGAGACGGTACGTCACAGGATTTTAGCGCGCCTACATTGTATATTTCTCTGCGTGGTCAGACCAGCGTTGTTCATTTAGGCGGTTGAGCCCAACTAGTTCAGAAGCATGCGGGTGGATAATTATCTATACGATATCTTTATAATAAAATGTAGTGGATTGTTGAAATTGTCCTGGAATTTCTCCATAATTATGAAACTTTCAGATTTTAATAAATGCAATATGTAAGAGGGCTAGGCATAGCAGATTTGCCGCTCGAATTGGAGCGCCCGTCTGGGGAAGTTACCTTCACCTTACAGAAGATAAAATACAGATAAGAAACAGTAAAATGACACTACCTTTTGATGGTCTTGTATTTCCGACGGTAAGGTGGCAGGGATATTTTTGTTATCGCAAGCGTCTATAGTCTATTCACTTGGCGTGAGACAAAATGTAAACAAAGAATCTGAGGTTCTAAAACTTTTATAATATCAGAAAGTACCCACAGTCAATGATTACGTATAATCAGAATCATAATCAATCAATCAAATCAATTTATGTTACCTTTAATTTATTAACAACTTTAAACTTAAACAGAAAAAAATAACAACAAACTCAACAAATAAAACAAGTAGGAAATAACAAGAATTTAACAAATAATTATGATAGAATGTGCACGCTCGCGTCAACAGGTTGATCGGGAAGGTAAAGATGGCTAACGTAAATCAACCGATTACAAAACACAACACTTCAACGTAAAATACTTATATCATGTCTACTCTTAAATTTTATTGTATTATAATAAGTCTTAAGTTTGGGAATGATTGTGTTTTTAGGTCTTTTTCCATGTCGACTTAAGTTGTTAAAATACTTTTATCAGCAAAATAAAAATATACGAATTTATGATGAGTACCTATGTACATTAAATATGTGCGAAATATTTTATTTTCTTGGTCATATGTATGTACCAGCTTTAAAATAATTACTTAATGTTTCTCTGCGTTTACTATGTAAATAGTATTTAATCTTTACTTTTGTCAAACGTGACCTTAAAAAGTATCCTTTTTATGGTTTGTTTACATTTTGTCTCACGCCAATGTGAATAGGCTATAGATAGGCTATGGTGGCCGTTTACCATCAGTCAAGTCATACACTTGTTTGCCACTCTTATCACATAATAATAATTGTTAGCATGTGTAGAACTAAAGAAAGTCGTTGTCCATAGTTGAACGTCTGGAAATGATTACGGCCATCTGGGTATATTGCGCGATAGTTAGCGCAAAATATAAAAGCTTATAATGTGACCAGAAATGTGTTAATGCAGGCTTTACCGCGATAATTTTTAATTATATTTTTTGTCATAGCGTATGCAGTTTCGGCACGAATTACTTCGGGACAATATACGCAGATGCGACCGAAGCATTGTATTGTTTTATTAGATCTGTAAAGGAATCCAAACATAGCTAATAATTATGAGATTATTTAGTGATGATGATTGGCAACACTGCTTCTTATCGCTTACACCCAATAAGAAGAACGTAACGTAGTCCACTCAATTAAATATTTACCCATTTGTTTAATACAAACAACATTATATGAAAACAAAAATAAATTAATCTTAATAACATTACTCGCCATGGAAATGACTCAAGATACTGGTAAATCCGAGCATTAGTGTGGGCTACGCAAACAACACAATACATAATTATAACACACATCTAAGGCGATAATATTAATGTTGTTTTGTTGTAGCAGAATAGTAACATTCTATAATTCAAAACAGAATTCTCACTACTAAAATTTGGAACTGCGTAAATAATTTACTTCAACATCTCTTCCTAATTAATAGTGTCATTAATGAAATTTAAGTACCTACCTAAGCACGTTCTGATTAAGTCCATGTACATTTTAATTCTTGGATTCACTAATTAAATTTGGAAGATTTAAACTCGTGTTGTACATCAATTTTATTAATTATAATTAACTAACAAGTCCTCTTCGGAAAATGTTGTAATTGTAATGGATCAATCGTAACATCTTTGGTTAAGTAATGACTAATTCAAATTCAAATCATTTATTATTTGGACAACATAGATCCATGTGTTAGTATACAATACTTAATACTATGTTAATAAATTATATTAAAAACCGATATAACCCCATTTACAAAAAAAATAATCAGTGGACAGTCCCCACGATCAACTAAATCCCTCACAATACTGCTGCGGCCACCGCGAACCCGCTGGAGCAATGAACCTGCTTTTTTGCGCAAAAGAGCCGAGAAACACTCGACCTGCGCATTTGCACACATTCCCGAAGCACTACAATATCGCGGCAGCCGCAGCAGTGCCCTGAAGGCATTATATAAACCACACCCCTTTAATTTATCCCACAGAATACTGTAGTCAACCAGATCGAAAGCCCTGGATAGGTCTAAAAACAGTCGTACACAGGCGTTTTTCTATCCGTGTAGTACCTGATGGCGTGCTTGAGAGTCCATATTGCACTCTCCGTAGATAGACCCGGCCTAAAGCCAAACTGAAGATCGTGGATGTTTAGACATTTACTCAGTTGAGAATCAAGTACCCCATCAAACACCTTAGCCACTATTGTTGCCAATGTAATTGACCTGTAATTTAATCTAGATGACATATCTCCAGTTTTATTTTTCAAAATAGGGACCACTACAGACTTCATCAATTTTTGTGGAAAATAACAATGTACCAAACAGATGTTAAATAAAAGCGCCAGCATATAAGTGCGGTCCCGCGTTTCGTAACAAAATACCTTCATTGAACTTTTAACAAGCATGTGAGACAAAAAAAATATTTCTTACATTTTTCGTGAACCTGAGTATTGTTTTCTAGTTCATAAAATTGTCTTTAGATGTAAGAAAAAGCTAGCTTAAACTAAACAATATTTGACTCGATTACACGTGGTCTTCAGCCCGTATCCGGGTGCACGAAAGACATTACTCGAATTCGGGCACCCGAAGGAATATTTACACTGGAATACGGACTGGAAGACGGTGACGGGTAACTAAAACTAACCGAATACGGGCGTAATCCACTCCATTAATTTACACTAGTCGTTTACCCGAGTTTCCATTGGCAATCGTATTCGGGCTAACAAGTGCAATTGGTTGCGTTGTTTCATTATAAATAATGCCACGTCAAATAAATAAAAATGTGTCAAATTTGTCAATTTAAGAAAAAATGGGCTAAGCCATTATTTCCACTTTTCGTTTGACATTGAATGCGAAGAGATGACGCTAATAAATATCGGGATGGGGTTCGAAATTATGTGCCAGTTCACGCTTGACAGTTCTTTATTCACCACACAGTTCACACAATGCTAATTACAAAACACTCACTAAACACTGTATTTCACTATACAAGTCTCTAAACAATCTCACTTGAACACTTTTGTTGCATTTTGATCGCCTTTGGATTCGCTCCGAAATCGCTGTTGAAACTCAACTGTCTTTGCGCGTTTTTTTTTTTTTTTTTTGATTCCTCCCAGGAGGGGGAGCGGGTGTGAAATCCTCATGGATACCTTACAGCCGGCTGCAAGGTTATGTCAGACTCTTACTGACTAAAACACACCCGTAGTTCATGCTTATGGCCTGAAGGGCCTTACAAGCTTCATCTGAAGCGATTATCCCCTGAGAGGGGGATAATGCAGCGCTGCGCTAGTTTAAACTATTACATAGTTTAAAATAACGCATAATGCGCTAATGGACGGGTGCACTCAGACGTGCACTCGAAACGGAGGGGGACTGAGCGGCAGCGGGCCTCTCAGTGTCGGGGGGGCGGGTCTTTGCGCGGCGCCAATCGCGCTTATATACGCCGATCGACGCATTCTAGAAAGTACCTGTTAAATTGAGAATTACCTAGCACCTGCGAGTACGAAATACCTACCTATACCTACGCAGGCAACACGCATAACTTGTAAACAAGTGCAGATCGTTGCACTTTCACCCTTAAGCCGCACTGCATAAGGCTCATTTTAGAATGATCCGCATTACTTGATCTCTATCGCGACCCGCGGTGATCTGGCAAATTCGATTTCTGGCACTTTCGCGGTTACGTTTCGAGAGCGTTTGTGACAATATAATAGAGGAAATTCGACATGGCCAGTAGGGCCGCGCTAGTATAATTAGTCTGTGCTTCCGCCCAGGTAGCGGAGGGTGCAGGTTCGAGTCCCGTCTGCTGCCTGGTCCACGTGGATTTTTTTCGCTATGCTATAGCTTCACCATCACTTAACATCAGGTGGGGTGGAGTCATTTGTTTGATCTATCAATAAAAAAAAACGAAGGACGTTGTTTCTTTTAATCTGACACTTATCCGATTCTTTACATTTTAATAAATATGTTTTTTTGTTTCTTTCACAGGTACTACCAATGCGTGTCATACGGGTCGCTGCCTACCGAGCGGCATGAGTTCGCGTACTTCCTAGTCAATATGCTGCTAATGTACGTCGCCCCGCTGGTGTCCACACTCTACTGCTCCTCCGCCGCACTCCTCGAAATCATACGGAGAGCCAATACCTCCAATGGTGAGGGAAAACGTTGTTACATCCTCGTAATTGGGGTATCTTACATTGATCTATATTATCGCGACTAGGATCGCAATACCAATAGTTGTTGCGGCGACACCGCGATACTGCATATTACCGGTATATCGTGATATTATTGATAGTGAAATATACCACATTGTGGTCTCGGGTCTCACAGTGCCATTTGTCTATTGTGTAAGAACACTCATTTTTTTACCGCGGGATCCGCGGTGTGATTAGAAATAAAAATACTACTTCCAGATTATTAAACCTATTCCCTTACACTCTTACGCCCATCCTTTAAACCTTTTATTTATTTTCTGTTTCGTTTCCTTGCCTCTCATCTTCTTTCGCTTCTTACTATTATTAAACCGTCCTCTCCTCTCCCTGTCTTTCCCACCCATTCGACCTCCCTGGCTGCATCTCGACGCGGCCTCGGATTCTGATGGGGTTACTCTACCAACTATCGAATCCTCTACATCACAATTATGTTGTATTCATCAACTTAAACTGTAATAAATAAATAAGTGTTTAAAAAAAATACCTCGGATTTCGCGGTTAAAAGTGAGTTTGTTCTTACAGAATAGCACTGCTGATGTTATTTCGGGCCCCATGCTGTATTTCAAACTTTTCTGAACACAGTTCAAATTCTCATCATTTGAGTCCTTGCGTGAGAAAAAAGAAATTGTATGAGGCTTGATAATTGTTCTTCTTCATGTGCTGCATGAACATTTGAATAAAAAGAGAAATGATATAAGTCGTAGATTCAAACGGATTTGACTCAATAATTTCTTCATCGCGGTCCGCCATGTAGTTTGCTTATCAATATGTGCGCACGTCCGGCGCGGGCGCTGTCTTAAGAGCAAGAGAGCTCCTCGATCAAACGCACTACTGACAGATACGAAGTTGACATTGACAACGTCACTCACGTCATTCAGTTACGTCACAGACAAAAGTGTTGCCAACAGAATAAATTAATAACACCTATGGTCTAAAGAAAATATAACTAGAAAAAATTCCACGCGGACCAGGCAGCAGACGGGACTCGAACCCGCACCCTTCGCAATCCGGGCGAATGCACTGACCAATTATGCTACCGCGGCCCTCACGGACCGCGTCGAAATTCCTTCTAGCTGTTCTTAAGCTGCAAGGCAGCGCCATCTCTTCGCATTATAGGAAAACCCACAATGTCAGATGAATACTTTTACAAGTATTAAACATTTGAAAGAAGAAATAGCAATTATAGTTATAATTTTTATTATTTTTAAAGCATGTAACTGCTTGATGTTTAAATCTAAAGAAAATATAACTAGAAAAAATTCCACGCGGACCAGGCAGCAGACGGGACTCGAACCCGCACTCTTCGCAATCCGGGCGAATGCACTGACCAATTATGCTACCGCGGCCCTCACTTTAGATTTAAACATCAAGCAGTTACATGCTTTAAAAATAATAAAAATTATAACACCTATGGTGTTATAATATATCTCTGACACGGCCATTCTGCTCATCAACGCACTCTCGCGTTGCTTCTTAGTACCATGCCCACATTAGGTGAAAGTAGCAAAGACAAGCGTTCCTAGAAACTCAATTGATCCAATAAAATACGAAGCAAAGCGATAAAGCTTTCAACCTCAATCAAAGTTCAGCACATGATTTATTATTGTTTTTTTTAACTCGAACAGGATCGCAAAGGGTTCTAGCTTTCAACATTACTTAAATGCCAATTTGTGATTGAACTTTAGGCATTCCGCAAAGCGTTAAAGCTTTCAGCATTCTTCTAGAGTCAACTTCTAGATGAATATTATTGCAAAGCGTTGTGGCTTTCAGCAGTCCTTCTGGATAGAACGAAAAAGCTTTCAATCTCCAGCAAAGCGTTACAGCTTTTAGCCCTCAATAAAATAATTTCATAAATCAACATACCATAAGCAGTTTATATTAACAAACAATCAGCCAATATGACAAAGCAGAATAATTGCTGCGAAGAAAGAAACATAAAAATAAATCAAATAAAACAATGATGATAATGATGAATACTGAATCTTTGTATCGGTAAGATTAATTAGATTTACGGTATCAAGACTTTCGGACGATTCCGGTAATTTGGATTTACGATTTACGCAACCGTTCATGACACACGTACTGACTGCGTCCTTCAGATATTGGCTCAACCATATAACGTTTATTCTGGCAGACTTTTGTGATTTTACAGAGACCATTAAATTTTTCACTCAAGGTTTTGAATATGCGAGGATTCTTCTATACTAAAACTAAAACTAAATTGCCAACTACAAAAGGGCGAATCTCAGTCTTTTTGGCATCGTCACGTAATTTATTATTTATCGCTTGTTCGTCCATCCTACCATTTACTGCCCGTTGGCCCGACTGATCCCAATGGCGATTTCGTGGAATTCAATAGATTATTTTATACAAAGATTTTGGAACTCTTGCCCCGTAAATAAAGTACCTTAGTCTGAAAAAAATCGCCTTGGTGTGCAAAAATGTAATCAAAGTTTCTAAGAACTTCGGAAGCAGATCGCGACGTTGAGTCTTTGACGGCGGATAAATTACAAAATTTCGTTAAAGCATCGATTATGACCATTACGTATTCTTTAGTAACTCTTCCACCAGTTAGTTAGTTTACCATTAGACTAGTGTCTATATGGATCGTGTGGAATGGCTCTGCAATTTTATCTATCGGATGTTAAGCTGAAGTGATCGAAATATGCCCTGATGGAATAAGTCATATTAGGGAACCAGAAATATTCTCGTATCTTGATAAAAGTTTTATCGCAAACAAGATGTTTTAATTCATCGTGAAATTTCTGAATTTTTTGTTTTGTAAATTGCAAATTTGTTTTACATTTCTCTATTATAGATCGCAACATATCTGTATCACAAACCTTAAGCAGGTCAGTATTAAGATGGTTAAATTCTACGATTCCACTCTCAATATCACTCTATTTTAAAGCCGTAACTGCTGAGGGTAAAAACCAAGCCAGGAGTCTTTAACATTACTCTTCCTAAGATTACGTCATGCGCAAGTATGTGAGTTAATGACAACAAAAGTTACTTCAGTATGAATTCCTTCAATTTTTTTTGGAATGAGAAACGTGGTACAAAGCATTGGCTTTGTCACTTTGACAAGTATTGACTTGTCAGATGGGTCAATGAGATTTCTTTCTTGTCTATCAGTTATTTCCCTTAAAATAAGGGAGTACTCCGAACCACTATCAATTAAAGCTTGTAGGTTAAAGCCACCTACCGGTAATTCAATCCAACAATCATTGGAGGGTAAACAAACATTAACTGATTATGATTGCAACTTAGAATCTTTCAATTCTTTAGACTTTACATTACGTTGTTTTTTAAAACAGGTTGTTTCGGAGTGCCCAGGTTTATGACAATAAGAACATTGCACTGGATTATTGTTAGATTTATAAACAGAAACTCGAGGTTGCGCGCTACCCTCGCTTTTATCTTTATTACGCAATAATAAGCAAGGACGTTTTAAATGTCCTATCTTATTATGGCAGCGCTGATCATTAAATTTTTCGTTAACTTTAGAACTTTTAATTTGAGAAGCTACAGATTCATTTCCCGTTTTATCAAAAGATTAATACTAGGAAAAGTGCTTAAATGTCTATGAAGTGCAATAAAATTGGTCGGGGTATTTTTTAATAAATTGGAACGTACCTGAGAATCTGTGATACCAGAAATCATAACCTCAATTTTCTTTACCTCTCCCTAACCAGTCTCCAGTCGATCTATCAGCGCCAGCTTGTTGGTGGAATACACGACGTAAGTAAACGCCTGGTCGCTCTTGTACTCCACCATATCGTGAAACAGGTCATGGAATCTCTTCACTGCAGCAAACTGCCGAGTAAGTCGCTCCTTCAACTCTTCCCAGTTCTTGCACAAAGGATAAGTACGCGCTGCCCACTTCTTTGCACGTGCTTATAAGTGAGTGAACACATCATTCCTGGTTTCATAATAGGTCCAAAAATTGTTTTTTCTATGATGCTCCAATTTTTCACACCACTGTACTGCAGTAAATTGACAGTCATTTGGACCAAACGATTGCAGGTAAATTTCACTCGCCTTTAGCTTTCTTGGTTCAGCGGTGCTCATGGAAGTTCGTTGGTAAGAGTTCTGAAAACCCGCAATCATATTTTGAAAAAATGCGGCCTACGTGTCTGCATTAGGTGCGCCATTTTAGATAGGCGGTCTACCCGCATTAATTTCTTGATCTTTATATCCGGGCGTGAAATATTCTTGATTTCTAGTAGCAGGCATCACGGTGGACTCGTGGGATGTTTGTTGAAGATATCCCACCGCTGCTGCCGTAGATTCACCGGATTTGACTCAATAATTTCTTCATCGCGGTCCGAAATGTTGTTTGTTTATCGATCAGGGCGCACGTCCGGCGCGGGCGCTGTCTCAAGAGCAAGAGAGCTCCTCGATCAAACGCACTACTGACAGATACGAAGTTGACACTGACATTGACAATGTCACTCACATCATTCAGTACGTCACAGACAAAAGTGTTGCCAACAGAATAAATAAATAACACCATAATCTCTAACATATACAGGGCGTCCCACGGCTACCTCACACGGAGGGAAAGTATATTAAATATTGAAGATAGGATATTTTACTGAAAGGAGACATCGTTTTATTTTTAATAATAACTCGAACTGTATTCACAGATTTTTAAAAATCGCCTGCTACAACTGGGAATCAAACTCGTGAAATTTCGAAAAAATAAACACATCATATTTTATGATAACCATCGAAAGGGTTAATCATAAGGATTATTTTTTGCTAAATAACATAGCATTTTAAATGCGCCTTCCTCATCGGATTCTTTTGTTTTCATTACTGTACCGAATCAGATTTTTTTACCGAGAACCACTAAACGGCTCTGTTTCAGAGCGGTATCGTTTCATTTTGTTTGCTATGGTTTTGTTTTAATGGAGTAACGGGACGGACGAGTCAAATGGTTCGGCAGTACTCGGCATCAATCGGTACAGAGAGCTGTGTATCGGATACACTGTATCCGCTTCCTAAAGAATACGTACCGAAACGACTCAGTTAGGAAACTCTTATTAATTACATGCACTCGGTAAAGAATCTCTACAGATTCGATACAGAAACGAAAACAAAACTAGCCCGCACCGAACCAGTGAGGTATAATGCGATTCAACTAAAAATAGGACCGACTAGGCGCCATATTGTAACGTCATAGCTGTCAATTCAAACCAAATAGGTAGAGTGTGCAAAAAAAGTGCTTATTTAATAAAACTCGTTTACTCAAATTAAGTGAGAAAAACATCAGAGTTTTTAAATAAAATTTATTTACTATGATTGAGAAAAAAATACAACCGATTTTTAATAATATTTATTTATTAAGTCTGTGTGTGAAAAAACATTAATCAGAATCTAGCTCCTCAATTCCGCTCATCTCTACATTACCGCCGGAGTATTTAGGAATAATAATGCACTATTACTAGTTCTAGAATTAGCTGAGTGCTAAAAAAGGTTTCAAGATTTTTTGCAAACCGTATTTTTCAAGCGACATTTGACAGATGGAGGTCATTGGCTTTCCTATTCTTATTTGAATCGCACTATAGGCGTCTTAATTGGGTTGATATTGTAATCTGATATTATCAATACTTACACGAGCTTATAGACCCATGTTTGTCACTCTAATAGATACAGGTACTGGTTATACATAACCCTATTAAATAATATATTTGCGCGCTGTTCTCTGTGTATACCTCATCCGAGATATGGCTTGTGTAACGTTGTATAAATATATTTCATAGAATTCGATGGTGTAGTGGTTAGCGCATTCGGTTCGTTCTGATCATAGATATGTGCCATCAGTGGCTAGTCAAACAATTGATGACCAAAAATTTACGATCACGAGTTCCTCCGAGCTTCGGAAAGCACGTAAAGCCGTTGGTCCTGGTTACATCTGTAGTCGTTAGCACCCACCAACCCACACTGGGAGGGTGTGGTCGGCCATAGCCCAATCACCATTTTCTATACATAGGGAATTCCTGTGTGCCAACAATTAGAGCATTAATAGACTGATGACGATGATTGAACAAAACCTTATCTGATAAAAAATGAAATAAAAAAATTTTGGTCACCTATCCAATGATTGGCCATTGTGAAAGTTCAGTGACCGTGATCAAGCCTAGATGATTCCACGATTACAGACTAAACGCGCCAACCACTCGCCAATAAAATATTTACACTCATACCAATTAGCCTAGCCCCAAAGTAAGCACGGGGCTTGTGTTAAGGGTTGCTAGTCTAACCGATAGAATACATATACCGACACATTAAGACCGACATTTAAGTATATTTTATCTAGAAATATAGTATTCTTAAATAACAGAAGCGTTATTAATTTTGTAAATAGACTAACGAAAATAACCTATCAGTCTCATTTATGATAACACTTTATGCAACTATGAAATAAATCCACTACAGAACACATCCGCTCCGCTCGAGCGCCAGCAGCCAATTGATAAAATACACTAGAGCGCACGTCCGTCCAGTGCGAGCGCCTGCGGTGAAGTGAACACGCCGTTTTTTTCTGTTTCCTCCCAGGCGGGGGAACGGGTGTGAAATCTCATGGACTCATCTCTAACTAAAACACACCCGTAGTTCATGGTGATGGCCGGAAGGGCCTTACAAGCTTTATCTGAAGAGTTCATCCCCTGAGAGGGGGATGATGCAGAGCTGCATTAGTTTAAACTAATGCATAGTTTATAATAACGCATAAGGGTGCGGCCAGAGTGCACTCAGATTCAGATTCAGATTCAGATTTCGAAAACAAGCGCGAGGAATAAACAGTGTAGTCGAAGGGTACGGCCAGATTGCACTCCTGATTCAGATTCAGATTCAGACTCAGAAAACAAAGCGCGAGAAAAAGCAGGCAACCTACTTAGACTACACTGTTTATTTCTTGCGCTTGTTTTCAGAATCTGAATCTGACTCTGAATCTGAGTGCACTCTGGCCGCACCCTAATGCGCTAGAGGATGGGTGCACTGAGATGTGTACTCGAAACTAAAGGGGACTGGGGACTTACTTACACCGCCTGACGCCGCCTTAAAGTAGCGTTGCTCGGTCTGGATGCATAGTGAGGGAAGACTTGTAACAGTATATATAAACATCCATGACTAAGGTACAAATGTTCGAATTCATCATATTAACATTTTCCTCCGCCGGGATTCGAATCTGGGACCTCTGAGAAGGCGACGCCATGAAACCCGGCGCATATACCACTCGGCCACGGAGGTCGTTGGTAATTGGTTAATAATATCTCGGTATTTGTGTTCATTAGACAGAATGCGTCGCAGCGGAGTGGGCATCTTGGGCAGGGCTCGCGCGCGCACTCTCAAGATGACAGTCACCATTGTTCTGGTGTTCTTCACCTGCTGGTCGCCTTACTACTGCTACTGTTTGTGGTGAGTATATCCTACTGAAATACTTTATTTTTTATGTTGCCAGGGTGGCAAACAATCGTATGACCCGTTTGATGGTAAGCGGCCACCGTATTCTATAGGCGCTTGCTATACAAAAAATATCAAGCCGTTGCTTACCCTGACCCAAAAACACAACCCCACCATAAGGTAGTGTTATTTTACTGTGGTCTTCTATAAATTGAAACATTCTCGATATCTATACATTGTTTTAAACTGTCATGGTCGCTAACATTATAGTTATTTATATTTTTTCGGCGCTGCTGCAAGCGCCATGATCACGGAGTATCTAAAGTAATTGCGGGTAGGCTGTTATTGGCAGACATTGGTCCACCCTCAGACGAAGTCTTTTATTGCGTTCGATACCCGTACCACTATTCACATTCTACTACATAAAACTATTGGGAATTTTTTTTCGTAACTGTAGGTACCAACTGGACAAAAGCCAGTGTGAGTTATACCAAATTCATCTAAAGTGCAGTGAAACTCTTTCGACAAGTGACTTTGATATTTGCGATCATGTTACCTACTTATGAGCTCAACGTATCAGGGAACTAGGCGCCATGAAACAAGGTCGTAAGTTCGAGTTGTTGTTATCAAAACAAAAGCCAAATTATTCCATACCACGGGAGCTCACTACCGACTCAAACGGTATTCAATATGTCGAGTATTGAGTAGCCCGACGCTGCACAGTCTGTTATTAAAAGAGGTATGAATTATGATGATGCCATTAAACCTTGACGTATTCCCTATGAGGAAGTGATTGGATCTGTTGAAGAGGATGCTGGATGAGGATTCCCATGAGGAAGCAGGAGATGCGGATACGCTCAGGCAAAATGTTGCTGTAGTGTTACGTCATGCGAGACCACCAAGACCGAATATTACTTCTTCCGAATCAGTTGCCTTGAAAAATTTTCGCAAGAACAAGAATATAGTAGTACTAAAAGCTGATAAAGAGAATGCGACAGTCATAATGACTATCAGTGAGTATGAAAACGAATTCCATAGTCTACTCACTGACGAACACATATACGAGAATAAATGTGAATTACAAACCAACGGCGAGGACAGTTCGTTACACTCGCTCACTCATAAAAGAATGCGCCTACGCTTTAGACGATGACATTGTCAAATATTTGCTACGTCCTAGGAACATCCAGCCTCCAAAACTATATGGTCTGCCGAAAATGCATAAACCGAATGTGCCCCTACGTCCGATCGTGAGTCAGATAGACTAAACTACATATAAACTGGTCAAGCACGTGGCGATAGTGGGACGAATGTCATCGTTTACAAAGGATTCCCGCCATTTCATAGAAATCTTGCACCAAAACAAGGTAGATAAAAATCAATTGATACTTTATTTATTTAAACTTCATTGTCATACATATGCAAACGGCGGACTTAATGCCATAGGCATTCTCTACCAGTCAACTTGAACGAGTGTTAGAGACAAATGGTATGGCGATAGGGCAAAATGATGATTTATAATAAAACTTGATACACCTACTTAAACTACTCAAATAAAATACATAAAAAAATATGTACATACATAGAATACAATAAATATAATATAAATAGATGCAAACTATAAATGATAACAAAAAAAAATTAGATTACGTAGTCAGTTCAGGTCAGGAAGATAGTCAGTTTTGACGTGGAATCGCTGTTCACAAATGTACCCGTTTTGGATTGAGATGATTTGATTTTAAGATGGTACACGCCTGCCTAGAAGAATGAATGTGATGTTTCAAGAAAAAAACATCCAAGGAATAAACCAAGTTATTGGCATCATTGATTGTTGACGAATTTCTTTCGTCAGTTCTACCTCCAAATAGATGGGGTCACAATTGGCAGTCTCGTAGCTCCTGTGGTTGCCAATGTATGGATAAAGCATTTTAAAGCAGAAGCCTTTATCACCACACCCACAGAAATAAAACTATGGAAGAGGTATGTCAATGACGTATTTTGTATATTAAGAGGTAACAAAGATGATGTTGAGCAAATTTAAATGGAATACATTCCAAAATTTACTTCACCTATAAGATGAAGACAGAAGTCTGGCCTTTCTGAATGTGAAGATTCGGGTGTGGAATGACGGACACCTGGTTCTGGTCCTAACCACTGGATTGAGTTCCATAACCCACAGATTATCTCGACAGGATGCCACTACATACCGAGATTGGTGAGGGAAGCGATTGAAATAACAAAGCAAAAATTTCAATCATGAGGACGGGTTTAAATTGTGGAGTGTCTGGAATCTTGTCGTTCGTTTGTATAAAGACCGGAATAATCAAAAAAGTGTCGTGTCGCGATCCGTTACTGTAAGTGTTATGTTTCAAGAATAGTTTCGAGTGAATAGTGAGAGTGTAAACAGTGGTACGGGTATTGAACGCAATAAAAGTCTTCGATATGCCTGCCTACCCGCATCTCGAAATCTTTCCATTGACTTCTCTTATCAAAGTATCTTTATTGTATCTCTATGAAGATATTTTGTTAAATACTCAGCCACAGATCAGTTTTGCTAACACCCTTAACTCATTAAATATTACTATTATAATTGAGAAAAAATATCAGCTTGATATAATTGCCTTAATTGCCATTCATTCCATTATTCTAGGTTTTGGATAGACAAAGAGAAGCTAAAAACGTTGGATCCGGCGCTGCAGAAAGCCATGTGGCTGTTCTCATGCACAAACTCGTGCGCAAACCCCATCGTGTACGGGGTGTTCAACCGCAACCGATGGACGTGGAGATCAGGACCTGTGAGTAACTTCAGAGTCGTTAGCCTTCTAATATATCTAAAAGACAAGCTTTTTCAATGGGTAAAATCATGAAACTCCCACCGCGCAGGCCCTGACACGATTTGTGGGTGCTAATGGCTGCAAGTAAGGAGCTCGATGGCGCAGGTGGTTAGCGCGTTCGGCTTGCGATTGTGGAAGTTAAACAATTTTCACAATGGTCGGTAATTACACATAGGTGACCAAAACTTATTATATCGAGATCCTCCGTGCTGCGGAAGGCACGTTAAGCCGTTGTTGTCGGCTGCATCCATATTTGTTAGCATCCACCAATCCGCACTGGTGATTAAGAATCTATTTTTCTTAAGAGAAATTCCAGTTTTGCTCTTTTATAATCAATGGGACTTATTTTTGAATCACTACTTTAGCTGTCACCCTAAGGTCCGTTGATGGAGGTGGAGATGGATGGAAAATGGAAAGCGTCAATGGTACGGACCCGCGAGAAAGATTTTATCTCAGTATAAGCGTTTCTCCTGTAGCTAGACCATTACGATGCACCATTACGTTAGGACCTAGAATAGAAATAGCTTCAATAATGTTCTGTCCATCAATAAAGTTTTACCATCCTTATGATTTCATAAAGTATTTATTATTTTTAAGCTTAATTACGTTAACTTCGATTTAGTTTTTGTTTCTGCAATATCAAATCCAGGATTCATTTCTATTCAGAACGCAAGGTGCCGCAGTCGAAGTATGAGGAGAGGCTCTAGACTACCCTACTACGG
The DNA here is from genome assembly GCA_902850365.2 of Chilo suppressalis. Taxonomy (NCBI): domain Eukaryota; kingdom Metazoa; phylum Arthropoda; class Insecta; order Lepidoptera; family Crambidae; genus Chilo; species Chilo suppressalis. The sequence continues at coordinate 6,330,501 of OU963912.1, read as the reverse complement.
GGAGTCCATGGAGATATCGGCCGCGACGTTAGCGCGCGCGCGCAGCTCTCTGGTCGAACGCAACGACAGCAAGGACTCACACAACGGCAATGTGAAGCACATCAACAATAACCACGTCGGCAATGGAATAGTGTAACGAAGCTTACGAAAAAAAAACATATCCGACATACACGCAAAAAGGTTTACCGCATAATTGCTTTCTGCGAAACGCAACGATGCGTAAAGCGTGGGCCACATTGGAAGCGAAACAAGCTTATGTAATGTTATTATTAAACTTAAGCGGAACGATCTATCCTATTGTCAAAAGTACCTAACCCAAATTTGAAAGGAACGAAAAGTTATTAGCGCTTCTCTCCCATTGTTGCCTACGCTTAACGAGGGAGGATATTTGCAAACATTTCAACAGTGTTGTTGAATTGCAGCGTGTTTATGCAGATATTACTAAGAATCAAAATAACAATTTCTTAATGTAAGTAGGTTTCGTTGTACAATTATTTGTACATACGTTTGAAAAGGCGCCATCAGATTGTGATTTTGAATTGTGTGTGATAAAAAAAATGGCGATGTTTATGTGTGAACAAATGCCTTAAGTTGAAGGGCAAGACTATAAATCCCGTGATGAGAGCTCCAATGTAAATTAAAATTTTGTTTTCGTTTTTTTTTACCGTGACATTAAACAACAAAAGAAGGAATTTGAAGATACTCATGGTTTTTAAACTAGATTGCTTAAAAGTGCTCTAGAGACAGAAATGTTGAAAGAAATGAACATGACAGGGAATTAAATTTGTTAGTACTTAGAATAATAAATAAAATATCAAAGAATGGAAGGGGAGAGGAAGCCTGCAAGAGAAATAGGGAGTCTGTGATATGAATAAAAGAGATGATGACAGGGTAAAGTAAACAAAACTCTATTTAGTCCGTAAGATAGATTATCAAAAAATAACGGACATATTATTCATAATGGACGTAAATTATTCATTGTCATCGTCACTTCTAAGTTCAAATAGTACCAAGACGTGGCGTGATACGACATTTCAAATCAATATAGGAGGTATCTCTGTAACGTTTTGATTATGTGAATAAATAAAAATACGTGTCCAATACTTTTTGATAATAAATAATAAAAGAAGAAAAAAGTTAGTCATCATCACTGCATTTGTAGGTGGCTGAGGATATTAGGAAAAGCAAGAGAAAGCTTCAGAACTTTGTCGAGCCCAAAAGTAAATTGGGACCAGAGAAAAAGAAGGATGTGAAAAAAAATACTCCCAAAAGTTTAATTAGGTACTTTGTCTGTACTATATATCTGGTGGTGACTGTATTCAATGTATGATTTGGCTCTTCGTTCGTTTGTAAGACAAATTTTACTAAAAAGCAAAGTACATACAGGCTTGGATCGTTCGCTATATTACGAATACAATTATTGTTAATTGTATAGAATGTAAAAATAAGGTAACGATACACTGTAAGCAAAAGGAGAAATTAATAAATAATTGTAGTTATAGATCATGAGTTCTACGCACAAATATTTTGTATAAATTGTATAAATAACAGAAATTTATTATTGAACTAAATTTAATAAGAAGTACAGGGGTCCAGAACATAGCTTATTTTCATTTAATAAACAATGACTAGAGCACTCTGCATATATTCATGTGGAAACACATAACTTAATACTTTTCTTGTTTATGTAAAGGAACGAGATCTTGTACAGTTAGCACTTAGGAGTAAGGAAAAAAGTTTGTGTACACAAAACGATAAATTAGCCTACGGAATGGAAAAAAAACTCGATCTTTAATCATTTTTAGGGTCTAATAGCCTCAAGGATGTGAGGTTTGGTAAAAATCCATTTCATAAAAGTAAACAATCGATAAATGCAAAAAATCGATTTTTTTGTATTCAAAATTCAAAAAATTCAAAATTCAATATCGTTTATTCAGTCTAGGCTGTTACAAGCACTTGTGAATGTCGAAAAGCTACGCCATCGGTTCGCAAATCTACGGCGAGAGACCTTGTACTGAGAAGAACCGGCAAGAAACTCAGCAAGGGCTGTTTTTTTCTCCCTGTATTATATACAGAGTCGTCAATTTGAAAAATGAGTTCAATATGAGATAACCCATGAAGTCACTTTCCCGTTATTATTTAAAGTACATGCTTTTCATATTCAAATAATAAACCTAAGAGATTCATATCAACAATTTTTCAGATTACAAATCAAATACATAAAATTATATCAATACCAACAACCAATTCAAAACTAAAAATCAAAGAAACATTCCTTTAAAATTCCAAGGTAAGGAATTAGGAAACCAAATAGCATAATTGATAAAAAAAATAGTAAGAGTACTATTAAACATTATATTTATTATAATAAAAATGAAATGATGAGCATCCAAAAAAAATACTTAATCAACTTATACGTATGAACTTAATTCGAGATTTTTCATCCAACGCATAGATGGCGCTGTTTATAAAATTGAAACTTATTGCAAGGTTTTTGAAGTTATACTTCTTTAGCCGCGTTATGAAAAAATTATGAGAGTGAAATTTTAAGATGCGCGCGCATCACTGTAACACAAAAGTAACATAATGAAGTTAGCCTCGGGCGCGTTATGAAAAAATGATGAGAGTGAAATTTTAAGATGCGCGCGCATCACTGTAACACAATAGTAACACCATGCAGTTAGCCGCGGGCGCGTTATGAATGTTAGTGTCTAATAATGGTGGATTATTAACCACTAGTGGTTAATAATCCACCATTATTAGACATCTGTTCGAAAGCTACTTTGAACGATCCACGGAGCTCCATAAGATGATCGCGTTGTCAAAAACAATGTTGGCACGCTCGTCGCCTCTGATCACTGTTTTCATATTTATAATATTTATCCACATGTTTCTAGTTTCTATATAGACACAACGTGTTTTAGTTACTTACAAGTGCTAATTACATATGGACTAATAACTTAAATTCAGTAGTGATTTTAATTGAATATTTTGAATATTTATTTAATTTTTCAAATTAAAACTGAACTTAATTGACTGTGTTAACTATCCTTTTCCAGTCCTTTTATTATTTTATTGTAATTATTAATTATTTGCATGGAATTAAAAAATATTTTTAATGATGCTAAAGAAGTATAACTTCTCACGCGCGTACATAACATGCGTTACACGCATCCATTTTTTTTTTCATCCGTCGCTTAAATACGATGAGCTGTTTCTGAAAATCGAATTAAACACTTAATTTATATAATCGATCTACTAAAAATCTATTAATATTACTATAAAAATCGATAATAATAATCAATTAAAATAAAATAATAATCTTTAACACTTTGACTTTTGTTCTAATATTGATGAAATGTGAAATAATTTTTAATTTTGTAACAACACGAACTGGCTTTTGGGAAAATATTTTGTAAGTAGTACAAATTGACAATATTGCCTTTCATTTAACTCTAGTAGATAGATATTGAAAATAAATACTGCAAAGTATGTAATATACAAAAATGGTTCAGTTGTGTATAATTGTCGATTTAACTCTTCAGAAAATTATTTAAATTATTTAAGATTTTGTGAAGAAGGTGCACTTGCATTTAATATATTTATTTATTATATATTATGACTTGTTTGCGAAAATATGAACCTTACAATGAAGTTTTTGTATACTTAATAGTGTATATAAAGACTTTAAGCAAACTTAATGGGGAGAAAAATAAACTCCCTACCTTACATTCCTTATAAAATGATTAAATATTTTTTTACTTAGTAGTAAAGTATTTTAAACTTATGTTACATAAATAATAATGTGAAGAAATATGTTAATACTCACCTTGAGTAACTTATTTGAAGTGAATTTCTAGTTGCATATTTAAGTTGCGATTTAGTTAATGTATGCGTTTAATTTATGAAGACTGACAGACAGACTACACGTTAAGTAGTTTTTTTTATTCCAAATCATATTGTTATACTGTCACATTTTGTTTTTGTTTATCAAATATACCTAGTTTATATTATTGATTCATATTTGTAGCATAATTGCGCATCGTGGCTGTGAGGTGATAGAGGCTTTATGTCTCAAATTAAGTTAAAAGTTTATTTTGCTTATGTTAACTGAGGACGAAAGTAATTTTTAATAAATAAAATGTGAAAAATCAAGTGTTTTATTTATTTAAGTTTAGACAGGGCAAAGTACAATGTGATATTAACTAGTTCAAGGATATTGAAGATCTGTTTGATTGTTTTTCACTGTTCTTGTGACATCTCGTAAAGATTGGAGCACAAAACTTAAGTGATAAGATAATCTGTACAAATATTATAAAGAGGTAAAGTTTGTGATTCTGAAGGGGTTATCCCTGGACAGAATGAAGCGATTTTGAAAATTTGAATAGAAAGCCACGTTATTTCAGAGTGTCATAAGCTATATATTACAGCAAAAACAATATTCTACACTGAAGCGATGCAATGACGGGCTACTAGTGATATTATAAAACTAGATGGCTAATTTGGCCTGATTCTCACTCTTAGTGTTCACTTTGGGGCGCCATTTAACAGTGCTGGAACATCTTGCTGAAACACAAATTTTCTTCTTTCTATTGAAGTTAATCATGTGTGTATGGCAGATATATAGCTTTATTTTGTATAACTAAGAGTAAGCCATTACCATGACAATAAAAAACCGGCCAAGTGCGTGTCGTGCCACGCGCAGTGTAGGGTTTCGTAGTTTCCTGTAGTTACCATAATATATTTGAGCCTTCTTTGGATTTATTTTCTATATCAGAAATTAAAAAAATCAATAAATGTATCTTAACTAAAATACCTAAATCAAAGTCAAACTGCGTCTCAAACTCAATTCGATATTATATATTTTTTTTAAATACGAATGATAAACGCCGATTTTTTTTGTTTCCTCCCAAGCGAGGGAGTGGGTGTGAAATCCTCATGGATACCCTACAGCCGGCTGCAAGGTTACGTCAGACTCTTACTGACTAAAACACACCCGTAGTTCATGTTTATGGCCGAAAGGACCTTACAAGCTTCATCTGAAGCGATCATTCCTAGAGAAGGGGATGATGCAGTAAAAACGCCGACCTTTTCAAGTGCATATATACTTTTTATAAAAACGTAACGTTAGCGCGTTACTCAGAAGCCGTTGGTACTCGCGGCAGCGTTGTGGAACTAATGATATTTTATTGTGGTTTACAAATACTACTTTTTTTAAGATTTTGTTGCAATGCAATGTTTTACGCTACGAAAACATCATCTATGTCACTATTAATGTTTTCTTCAAAGGAATTTTCAATAGGTAAGAAATTTTCTTTAACCAAAATTGAACGACTATATTCTTAAACTAATAAATCTGTCTTAACCGTTAGGATAGCTTAGATAGAAAAGCACTATTATCATGAATTTTCCCAGGTTTTGTTTGTGGGTTACCTACAATGAGAAGAGATGGCGGTGCCTTGCACCCTAAGGCTAGACAAATTTCGACGCGGCCGTCAGAGCCGCGGTAGCATAGTTGGTCAGTGCATTCGCTTGGATAGCGAAGGGTGCGGGTTCGAGTCCCGTCTGCTGCCTGGTCCGTGTGGATTTTTTTCTAGTAATATTTTCTTTCGATTTAAATATCTAGCAATTGAATGCTTTAAAACATAAATAATAAAGCAATTAAGTACATATATAGCGATTAAATATTTTTATGAAACAGCACTTACTTCTCAAATAGTTCATTTTTGTCGATTTTATCTAAAGCTTTTTAAAAGACAAAATACGTCGTACATGCATCGAATTAAAACAAATCATCACACAGTATGTGTTTATTTATTTAAGATACATAACATCAATCATTAATAAATACGATAGAAAATAAAACACTTTTTGTATAGAATCATTCGGAATAAAATTTCTGTCTGAATTAAATGTCTACTAAGAAATTATAACGTGAAAAGAGTTATTTTTACTGAAAAAAGAAATATTAAGATATCAAAAAAAAAAGATAATTATATTGTTATTTATGTAAGATATTAGCGTTGTAAACAATACTAACGAAAAAAAATGTTTCATTATTAAATAGTTTATTAATAAAATACCCCAAAGTTTTATAGATAGGCATCTATTTTGTATATTCTATTCGGTAAATTTATCATAACAGACTAGAAATAAATATACATTTAAACTTTATAACATCAATTACAACATGAACATCGTTTCGAATGTCTTATCCGATTACATTTTTACGTTTTAAACTATTTCCTACATGTAAACAATCACATACCACCATCGGTAACATTGTAACATCAAAATTTTTCGAACTATTTAATTAACGTCGATATTGTAATTTATTTATTTGTAATATAATTTGATACGATGAGATTCAAACACATCAAACACTTCAAGTGTTCAAAACAAAACATCAAATGGAATGCAATATGGGCATGAATAAACTCTATATAAAAGTTATCTTACAAATCAAATTAACAAAAAGTCTTTGACTTACATAATATATTATGGCACATTACCGTTATACATCCATAAATATTCAGAGTTAAACATTCACTACCTACGAATACGCAAATGTACATTGTACATCCATACAAAAATACTTATTAGATAGATTAGGAGTACCTACTTGCTACATCTCCAGACATGTGGTTTCTCTACAAATCCAATAGAATAAAGATGAAAAATTGTACGTTTTGACATTGATTGACATTAGGTGTTGATGCTCAAAACATGAAAATGATAATAGCGATTTGATTAGTTATCTCATCCGTAATTTTGTAGCTAAAGCTATTGGGTAACAACAGGTCACAAAGTTTCTAGAATACTTGAGAAAATTGTCGAGTGTGTATATTTTTATCAAAAAGAAAACGCGAATCGAGTTTTTGTGTACAAATATATATTTTTTTTCTTATATTATTTTAAGTGCACGAGATGATGATAATCTCAAAATCCGTTCCACGACATCTCAAAATCTATTTATGTATGGCATATGATATGGCTATGAATGGTTTTGAGAAATCATGAAAAAGTTTTTAAGTACAATAGAATGTTAACCGACTTATTACATGATCACCATCTAGTGCACTTTACTACGTAATATAATGGCACATCGAGAACACACCGATACATTTTAAGCTCCTTTCCTCTCTAAAAACGTACATTAACATGAAATAGATAGATTCTAAAAACATATTATTTTTAAATCAAAATAAAATAAATATTGCACATTAGACTTTTGTAAAATGGATAAATCCCTTACACACGTTCAATAATTAAAATCTATTATAATACATTCCCTTATAAATTATTATGGTATTTATACAACATCTCTATAAAAAATGAGATTCCGTTATTTTTTTCTTACTTTTTAAACCTTTGGCCATTCTGATATGATTAATTTTACCATGCTCATGTATAGGGAAAACTTATTAGTAAATTGTTACAATCGGCAGCATAACGAGATTCACAGTACCTATCCAATTTATAAGTTAATAACGCATCGAAGAATCACAACATAAATACATTATACTATTAGACCGTTTAACGTTATTGTCCTGCACAAAATAAGGTCTTCGTTATTTGAACACAGATTTGATTAACCGTTATCACATAGGGGTACACTATAAAAGATCCGTTTAGTAAAAATTGGTCTTCAATATTTGGGTATTGGTCAATATTAGTTTGATTTTTTCTGACACATTTGTTAAGAGCTTTAGAATGTGCACCAAGCTTCGACCACTACACGGGGGGAGGCTTTTATTGCAGTGTCGTTGGACATCCGCAACGGATTTAACAGTCTCCCTCACAAGTGTATCGCGGAGGCACTTAGCTTCCACCGCGCGCCTGTGCGCCATCGTGAGGGATTGCCTGCAAAGCAGGACAGGCCCCGGTGTCACCTTTGCGACAATAGACGATACGGCCGAAAATTCCCTTTTGGAGTGCCCGGCCTGGCGCTAGTATCTGGAACCCTCTCGCTACTGCGAGACGGCTTGGGAGACGGGCGCCTCCTTCTGCAAAGGTGTCATCTCGCAGAAGGAGGCGGCCGCGAGGGAGCGGGAGGATAATTCTCAGGCCGCTCACTCCCGCCGCAGAAGGTCAGGTAGGGTACGGCGAAGGCGCGCCTTGGCGCCCACCCAGTGACCCCCCTACCTGAGTTAATCTCTCGCTGCCCGGCATGGCTTTAGCCATGCACGTCACTGACGGATTCCGTGACAGCAGCCCTCTTGTAGTTCTGTCATACATGAGAGGGCCGCGGGAGAGCTTGTTAGGGAAACGCCTAGGGAGTCTTTACGCAGCGGACGGGGAGCGGTGCGGTGGGCAATAGGCCGCGCACTTAGCTCCCAGCGCGGGCAGTCCTCCGTACGTCTGTGGATCACCCGAAGTACCCCGGGTGATCCCTGCCGCGGAGCCCTGGCTAGGCCGGGAAGCTATTCGGTTCCGCACTTAATAACATAGAGGGTATTCGCAGACTTATGAGCGCTTACGGCATACTTTCCGCTAATAGTATGCCGTACGCGCTCTTTAGGCGCGCGGACTGCTTAACAGCTTCTCCGTTTCGCACCCGTGAGATTTGCTATAGTCTAGGCGTGAGGTCCGTTCGTTAGTGTAAAGGATATACACCAAGCTTAGAAAATTTTAATTCGGTTATTTTGCAAAGTGTGATATCACATGCACCATCCTTTTTGGTCATTATTTATATTTAAACTCCTCACAGTGTAGTTACTATTCCAACTCATACAGTTGCTGTATTATTATTATGATTACCTTTAGATTCTGCAGTAATTAATATGGCATTCTAAGGCATTCCTCGTTTACTTTTTGAAGTGCATAACCTGATGACTTTACTCCATCTGATATTACACTTTAAGTGTATTTGTCTGTGGGGAGAAATTTTACTGTCACAACAGAGACGAGACGCTCAGTGGACTAAATAGCTATCATCTTATTACTTGGGAAGTGCATACAACTTCAATACCTACCTAGTAATTAAGCGAATCTTTCATAGGTACCTCGTCAGGATCTCAGCCAGCTCAGTGTTCCCCTTTCTCGACTTCGGTGAGTTCGTGCGTGTTGGCGAGCTCGCGCTCGTTGTGCTCGGCGCGGTTCTTCTCGATATCACCCTGCGAGAGGGACGAAACTATGATGGCGCCCAACGCGTCGCACACCACGTTGATCGTCGTTCGGAATCGGTCGCTGTGAAATAATAGTTGGTTAATAGGATAAAAATTTTGAATGTGAAATCTGACTGAAAAGTACCTGATATTTTGCATGGCTTATATTCAAAGTTTTTTTTTAAGACGGTGGCCTTATTAAATACATTCTATAGACACCAATGTTTTATCAAATTAATTGAAAATAAACTATTTGAACAAAAAAAATATAAAAGTCTGAACGTTTATATAGCAACAGTGTTAATTGTTAGCTAATGATCTGCAACTAAGCAACTAAAGTACTAGATAGAACTACCCGAACAATATCGTGGCCGAAACGTGTCCTAGAAGTACATTGAACGATCCACGGAGCTCCGTAATATGATCGCTTAGTCAAAAATGATAAAACATTCAAAGTCACCTTTAATGCATCGTAAACAAGGTCTTTATTCAAAAGCATGCTTCAAAAAATTACGACAGTTTTGAATGCAAGCTCGTTTTTTTTTTTACGACTTGTCGCTTTAGTTCGAAGAATATTGACTTTATTTCTTTGAGTCTACGGGACGTACTCAGCAGGCAGGTTGACGGTGTCCAACCCCGCTTGTAGGACGCCCACCGCTCTGATACTTGTCGCTGGTTTCAAAGTATACAAATCGAAACACTCACAGTAGCCAATCAACTGCGAGGATGATAGAAACATCCTCAGCAGGCAGGTTGACGGTGTCCAGCACCATCACCATGGTGACCAGCCCCGCTTGCGGGATGCCCGCCGCACCGATGCTCGCCGCCGTCGCCGTCACGCTGCGAAAATACACGTTACATTGCGATGCAAACTTTATGGCGGTTGTGAAGATATAATAATAATAATTTCTTTATTTCAGTCAATTAACCCATATGACAAAATTAATAAAAACTATATATACTCGTATTATAATAATTTATCAAATATCTAAAAAATAAAAAAGGCTATCTGAATGTGAACGTGTGAATAAACTGTCATTCCCAAAACGATGTAATTTAGTCCAATGCTTAAAAAATACATTATCCACGTCATCGTGGATGTTCCGGAGAATGGAGTTCCTACTTTCACGGAGCCTTTTCCAGAGCGAAGCGGACCACGATCTGAGGATACAAAAAAATCGGGAACATTTACTTCAGCAAACATTTCCTTCGCACTACAATTTCAGCAGGATGCGAAAGGCGTCATTGAATTAACCTCGCAGCACATTAAAGAAACGTTTTGTATATCTCAGCCAAAGATGACATGTACAAAATGTTTGGCAGTACGCCTTAAACAACATTATCTTGACGTCTCTCGTACATCCGCCAAACTGTCTTGCGAGCATATTGCACCTCACCGCAAGAGCCCTTCTCTCCCTCTCCATGTCGTCCCCATCGTTGAGCTGTTCATTTAATATATGACCAAGAAATCTGAACCTAGTTTCAACCCGAATTGGCGAACCATACAGCCACACCGGCGGAACGTTTACCGGATCTGTTCCGTTCCGAAATACAACGACTTCGGTTTTAGCAACATTATATTTCAATCCATTTTTCCCTGCATAGGACTCAAATATTGAAAGCAGCTTTCGAAGTCCATTAATCGAGCGACTCAGAAGAACCATATCGTCGGCGTAGCTCAGGTTGTTAACACATATTTTACCAACATAGCAGCCGACCCTGGATCCTCTGATTCTCTCAATCAATCCATTGACGTACAGATTAAAAAGGCCCGGAGACGTCAATCTACCTTGACGAACGCCGCAGTCTAATCTAAACTTATTAGATGTCGCATCGCCCCATCTTACAATATTGGTTAGGTTTTCGTACCAGTGCCTCAACAGGTTCACAACAGTGGGTGACACCGTCGTCTGTGTGAGTTTATGCCAGAGTAATTTATAATTAACAAGATCAAAAGCGCGGCTCAGATCTAGAAAGCACGCATAGACGGTAGTTTCTCTCTTGTTATAATAACTGACAGTGTGCTTGAGCGCTAATATGGCAGAATCCGTTGAGACACCCCTACGAAAACCAAAGTGTGCGACATTTTCAGTTCCAGTTCAATGTTGTTTACCAATTCGGGCTGCAAGATCCTGTCAAATATCTTGCCAACTATTGTACATAACGATATCGAACGATAATTATTACGATTGGATAAATCGCCTGTTCCATTTTTGGGGACAGAACCGCTACAGTCTTCATTAGTTCAACTGGAAGGTTTTTTGTTGAATGTATAATACACATATTAAACAAATCGGCTATCACCCTAAAAACTTCCATACTAGCATTAAAGGTATGTATGTTCTATGCTCAGACGATCATGCCCCGGTGATTTTCCGTGTTTCATGCTACGGACTATACGGAAAACCTCATCAGGAGTAACTTTAACTGGTAACCATGGGTTGGGATATACCTCGTATATGGTGGTTGTTCCCCATTCTCCCCAACATCCAAAAGCTCAACTCTAAAATGTTTTTCAAACAAGTTTGCAATGTCCGTCTTGTCATTGGTATTATTTATCTTACTTACTTTACTTACTAGCTGGTAAAACATTTTTATCTTCTGCCGCTTTCACCCCATTCCAAAACCTAATAAAATTGTTTCAAGCTTTACTACTTGCTTCTATTTTCATTATTCTGTGCCCATTTTAATGTGTTTTAAAAAAAAACTTCTTTGCGCCATATTATTGTAGTCAATACCATTACCCGGTCTTCCTAATTCCATCCATTGTTTAAAATATTGCCTAGCTATTTTATGACTTTCACTAACGTGAAAGTTGCATCCCAAAACTTTACGACACTTATATTTTTTATTTTTTAAGCATGTAACTCTTCCCTATCCGGGCGAAAGCACTGACCGCGGCCCTGATGGCCGCGTCGAAATTCTTCTAGCCAGTCTTAAGCTGCAAGGTAGCGCCATCTCTTCGCGTTGAAGATAACCCACAATGTCAAATGAATACTTTTACAAGTATTAAAACATTTGAAATAAGAAATAGCAATTATAGTTATAATTTTTATTTTTAAGCATGTAACATGCTTGATGTTTAAATCTTAAGAAAATATAACTAGAAAAAATCCACACGGTCCAGGCAGCAGACGGGACTCGAACCCGCACCCTTCGCTATCCGGGCGAATGCACTGACCAATTATGCTACCGCGACCCTGATGGCCCTGTCGAAATTCTTCTAGCCATTCTGTATGTATGTATTTACGATACTTTTTTAACTAACCCGACATCGAGTCGCATCATCATTGGGTAGTGGTCTGACCACGTTATGTAAATTTTTACCCACACCTCATCAACGATGACAATAGCTGACTCTGTGCTTAGACAGGGGTCCAACCATCTGTTACCTACTCCCGTTTTCACCGGCCACTCTAAGGCCTCTTGTCAACAGCCATTGTTTTACCCGACAACGGACCGGAGCAATATGTGGCAACTGATAAAACTATGGCCGTTTACTAGAGCTCTAAAAAGTGGAGTTATCTAAATACTACCTGACGGCGACAATCTTGCCGAACGACATCTCGACCTTCCTGAGCTGCGCAATAAAGATGGCCGCCACCGCCTCGTAGAGCGCTGTGCCGTCCATGTTGATGGTGGCGCCGATGGGGATGACAAACCGCGTGATGCGCGGGTCCAGCCCCATTTCGTCGCAACACCCGATCGTTATGGGCATCGTCGCTGAGCTGTAACAACAACACTTGTGTGTAAAAACTGCACGAGTGAAACCAAATCCGTCTATATAGCATTTCAGTCAAACTTGCTCCCCACTTAAGATCTTACAACCTAGTAACGCAACGTACAGATAGTTTTTGTAGTTTTGTGTTGATATTTCAATAACTTGATGATAGTAAGTACTGACCTGGACGCGGTACCGAACGCTGTGGCCATCACTTGTCCCATCTTAGCGATGTACCGACACGGCAATTTCCTGGTCGCCAGGATGAACAATATGCTTAGCGTTCCGAAGCCGTGCAAGAACAGTCCCAGCAGCACCGTCATGAAGTACAACCCGAGACGTCCTACAAGTTCGCTGAACGAATCTATTTCCATAATCTTGGCTGTTACTAAGAAAAACACACCGAGAGGGGACAACCTGGAATCATACAAAAAAGAAATTTAAGAAAACAAATACAGCTAGATGATATTTCGATCCAAGTCGGTGCGTATATAACTTCCTGACATAATGACTGTATGTTGCTAATTAAGTAAAGCACAAAACTGAAAATTCTGTGAAGAAAATAGCTAAAGTTCATCATCTTACATTTTATAGTAATATATTCCTTCATAGCAAGAGCGCCAGGAATCATATCGCGTTTAATTGTCAAATTACTACGATGTTCGACAGTTAGATGTGATAGTTACATATTTTCTCGAAACCTGTCATTCAGATTTTTATATTATAGACTATAATGTACTTGTAAAACAAGGTCGAAAACTTGAGCATTACTTAGCTTGGCTAACTTTGATGTAATTTGGTAGGAATATAAACACTAAAACTAAAACGTAAGCAAAGAATTCTATAGTTAAGGAGTGATTCCGTGTACACTAAACGCCTGTTTTAATAATCAACCTCCTTTAAAAGGTAAACTTATTCTAGTTTTGTATCTTACCCCTCGATAAAAACCAAGAAACAAGTATATATAAAACTAGTATATTAGTTTTACACAAAATTTGAAGAATACGTGTTGTGACTGTTTTAAAAAACCGGCCGAGTGCGAGTCGGCCTCGCGCACCGAGGGTTCCGTACAAACCTATATTTTCAAAAATATTTTTTATTATATGATGTAACTAAAAATTTACGGTTTTCGCAATCTTCCTTTATCTGTACTATAGGACGTTACTTCGTACCAAATTTCAAGATTCTAAGTTCACGGGAAGTACCCTGTAGGTTTTGATTCCCGTGCGAGTTTCGAAAATTTGCGGCATAAACGGCTGTATCTTTTGATTGCTTTGGCTTAGAAGTTTGATTTTTTCACAGCAGCAAAGGACAGTAGACATGAGTATTAGATATAAATTTCAGTTTGATACCTTCACGGTCTTGACAGACGGACGGACGGACAACAAAGTCAACAAACCTATAAGGGTTTCGTTTTCTCCTTTTGAGGTACGGAACCCTAAAAAAACGTTTACACTGCATAGACAACTAGTAATTTACCACTCGATTACACCGAGGTATAAAACATGTATTTAATTTTTATACAGATTAGATTCAAAACATTAATGTTTTAATCTACGTTAAATATATGTATTTTACCTTGGTGTACTGTGTGAGTAATCTAAATAATGAAATTCTGGCGATGATATCTACACACCCCACATATAATTAAAGAAGCTTGACTAGACACTCCATGACAGCAGATAGCGCTACCGGCGCTGCACTCCAAAAATATGGTAGCAACAATAACAATGCCAAAGAAAATGAGCGCGAGTCATTTAAAACCCTTCGGTGGTCAAAAATATCAAAATGAAATCGTAAGCGGTAGCGATAGCCTTAGCAATCCCGTTAGGCGATTGACTCCCTGGCTGTTAAGAACTCACCATATGACCCATCCAGTAATGATCATCATCGCCTCCGAAAAAGAGTGAAAGAAATTTTGCAGCGGGCGACCTTTTTCACCCATCTTGCCGAGAGTGATGCCCAGCACCACGCTGAAGCACACCAGCCCCAACACGTTACTGCCGCTTGGGTAGTCAGAATTGATTTTGTAAGTTTCCAGCTGTCCTGAATAGGAAATACATACATACATTATAACACATACATTATAACACATACATTATAAAAAAAGAAGTGGCTGTGACATACGGACGGACAGACGGACGGACATGACGAATCTATAAGGGTTTCGTGTTTTGCCATTTTGCTACGGAACCCTAAAAAGAGGAGAACGAAAAGTAGAATTAATAACCCAAATTAACAAGGGTTTAAAATAACCCCGACGCAAAAAGAGGGTTGTTATAGGTTTGACATATCTTCTTGTGTGAATGAAATTACCGATTTTGATGTGATCTTTTTCAAGCTATAAATATCAATTGAAAATTTGAAAAACTTATATGAATTTTTGAACTTTATATCCTATAATCACGATGGGACTGACATGATTGCATAAAATTACAACAGTCCTTTAAAATAAATAGAGAACAAAATGAACATTTCAAAGACCCGTAAGATACACAGAAATAAATAAATCAAGATTTATTTTGTCTGTCATGTTTTGGTACTTAATAATAATGCGCAGCAGGATAGAGAGTTTAGTTGCAGTCTTATTTATAATGAAAGACCTACAAGACCCGGCAAACTACACCACTTTATCTAAAGTTTCTTCTATGATTAGAGCAAGGTTGCAGTCGTCACTTAACATCAAGTAGGTTGGAGTCTTACGCCCGTATTACAGAATGACAACTAAGTGTTGATCTTTACTTGAGTACAGTTAGAAAGGGATGTCGCTATGTGCTATATATAGCGACATCCCTTTCTAACTATGCTCAAGACTAGATTAATTACTGAGAATCTTTGTATAATACGGGCCTGAGAATAATAACGGTTGGAGTATTTTATTTAATGAAAAAATACATAGCGGGTAAATGGCAAATAGATGGACACCAGGCTGCCATCTAGCCAGCCTGAACCTAATTTCTTCTTCTCCGTTCAATGGGGCACATTGAGAAGCTATAGTTACCACAGAACAGAAAGCATCAATCACACAAATATTTAAAGTCAAAAAGCTTACCTTTAATATGTGTCGGGTCCTTCTCATCGTATGACAGTTTGGTTCTGTAGGACGCTATGGTTGCCTGCGCTATGTTCTCTGGGAATACGTTCCTGTAATTTTAAAATATTTTATAAAAAAGAACTTCAACTTCTTCAATTCCTTATTCGACAGTGTAGCACAATGTTTATTTTTATAGTAAAAGTAGGCAAGCAAGCAAATGGCCCCCTGATGGTAAGTGGCCGCTGTCTACAGCGATACCAGAGTATAGGTAGAGGCAAACTTCTTACGCAAAATCACAGATAAATAAACTTGCGCAATAGAAGTTTTGCTATGTAAAATTGCTACTGCGCAGGCTTCCTTGGCTACGGTCGATGCTCAAAAACTTTACAGGGGTGTATATCACTCGTATGACTCGCGCCGTTGCCTTCCCTAACCCCATACGCTATTCCGTGAAGCCCTAGAACTTTGACAGAAACTTTCCGGTTAACTAATAGTCTGTTTATTTCACCAAACGATCGCAACGTAAGTACGAACAATGACACTGTCTTATATTGTTAGTTATGTCCCCAGTCGACCAAGTGAGATTTAAAAAGAAGAAATACATTAAGAGCATCATTTCATTGATCATTATCATTAAGAATTAAAAATCACTGTAGTAATATATTTTTATTATAAGCATTTAATGTTTTAATTTACAAAAAAAGATGTTTTAATCTTAAACTAGTGCTAGAATAGCACATCTTTCTCGCATTACCTAACTAAACATAATGTTGTATCTTGTAACAGCCGTAAAAACGATAAAGCCTGCGCAGACGACAGACTTTCGATCGCGGAGGACTTTTGTCCGCCGAAATAGATCGCTTACAACTACATCGAGTAATGCACACTACGGATTAAAAATACGGGACTTCCGCGGATACCAAGGGACCGGACAGGACAAAAGTACGCGAGAGTCCTCGCAAAAATAGAACATTCATGTGACGAGAGGCGGCAACACACGCAGCGAACTTCAATCCGCGTTGCGCGATCGAGAGTGATGATGTGCGTATGCAATGGCGCATGAAATCGATTGTAAAATAAAAAAAAAAAGAAGATAAAAAGAATTTCCTTAATATTTATTATACATCAAAAAAGAGTATCACGACCGAAAGGACAGTGGCGAAATATTTGGCTTTAGCGTGTATAAATTTCATCATCAGAAATGCAAATAAAATAATCTTAACAGATTTATTAAATAATTGAGGAGGTTTGTATAAGTCTGAAATTAAAAACTTAAAATTAACTAATCATTTATTATAATGTAGCTTAGCGTCATGTCTTTTGAGTCTACTATTTTACGTGATTTCAACTTCAAGTATGTTGTTCGTATGGTCTGCATCGCTTTATGCTTAAACTATAATTCAATTATCTTTCAGAAAGATCTTGAAACATTGTTTTCAATATTATAGTGAAAGCATAATAAATAAACTTAACAATACAAATATATAAATAATCAATCCGTTATAAAAGGATGGGCCCAGCGTTTTCTTTTATAACGTCTTCTTTTTTTCTTAAACTTCATGTTAATTACAATACAACTTAATCTCAGAATATTGCTTCCATAGCGTGTGCTTCACTAAATTTGCGAGCAACAAATGTCCGCACGCCGTGAGCGGCCATAAGTCCTTCGTCTGCGCAGGCCATTATATGATTATGACACTTCAAAATGACAGCTGTCTCGAGTCAGAGGTCAAGATGCAATGCAGAACGCTACTGATTTGCTCAATTGTTCTACTTCGTAAATCAACACGGATATGGCCAGGAGGGGCGTATCCATTATGCAGCTTTACCCTCTGTCAAAGTACAAGTTCAATTTAGGCTTGTGCATTTCATATACATTCGTGCGTACACAAAAATATACACAGATGATGCATCCACGATTTGGCAGTGTAGGTATTACATAGACGTAGATTCAGGAGCCAAATAGATATTTTTTTTTATTAAATCTTTAGATTTATATACCAAGCAGATTCATACTTAAAAATATCCACACATTTGACTTGCTTGCCTGACCAAAAACTGATGCATGCGTTATAAAATATGACTCTTTTTTCACACTCTCATTTTTCTTTTATTCTATCTCACAATTATCTAAGCTTCCTCTTCTCCATTATCCTGCTTTCGCTCAATCCCTATTTTTCAACCTTGCACCCCCTGCAATCCCCGGTTCTCTCTCTTTCTTTTAATGATTCTTTTAAATTAATGAAAAGTATATTTTTATGCCAGTCTGCTACGACTATCATAATGACTTTAAATATATCTTACGATACGCTGCAACACCATTTCGTGTACGGACTTGTTTGGACTTGTATGCGCTCGTATTGCTCTCGTCGTACGCGCGTATTACGATACGTCTACACTACGGCGCCGTGTGCGTAAGTCGAACCTCAATGCCCCTACGAAACGTATGACAGGAATCCAAACAAAGTCCTTATTTTCAATGTGCAAACTGTGTGAGAATCACAATTGTGTTCGACTTGCATTCTGCACTCACACGTTCCAATTCGCTCTAATTAATGCAATTTTATCTCTTGCCCATTCATCACGCGGGATGACAAGACGATCGTAAACTACTATTATGCAGTGACCGCTGTACATTGCTGTCATTGCTTCTGTGAACGCGGTCAAATACTTAGCGAGGTAGATATAAGACTGCGAACAACGAAGGAACAATGTTTTGTCTGTTATAGTGAAGTGGTATTAGCGACTGTTCCCTGGTCGTCAGTCTTCATCGGTGACTATTTAATAGCCCCCTACAGCAGCTATCAGAGTGGTCAGCTGTCGCAACTTCGTAAAAAATCCTTTTATTATTTTATGACAGTCATGTGAGAATACAGCCACATTTTCTTTAACTTAAAATTCAGATGCAGTGGAAAGTGAAGCAGATTTCACTGCTGTTCTAGAAGATGTCTTCAAACTTCTGACCTGGATAAACTCGGTATTAACATTTATGACAAATAAAGGATTAACCTTCAATTCACTATCGTGATTATATAAAGCAATGTCGTTAGAGGACCTCGGCATAGTATTCGAAGGGCACTGGAGGCACTAGAGTAAGATGTGGTAGTCGCATTGCCTAAAGGAAGCTGCTAGCGAACTCTCTGGCTTGTAGCTTGTTAGCTAGTCCCGTGTCATCGAGGCTTAACAAGAGCGACTTGAGCAACTGTGGCACCTGGATAGGTATCACTTTGCTCTTAATCCCCTCTTATGTTTTATGCAAGAATATCTTAAATAGGCTATTAAAGAGTAGCTTGCCTCTCCTTTTCTCAGACGTACTGGGCGGTATAATGCTTTGCATTAAAACAAAGGGCTTCGCAGTATAAATTGGGGAGTCACCAATATTTGGTCCAAACTTGGACTATGCCGATGCCCTGCCTGTTTAATCACACACGCACCTTCGGAGCAAAAACATAGAGGAGCTGATGTATGCAATATCGCAGAGCTTCTACCAGTGTTGCATAATTATAGTTCTAGCCAATCAACGCAAGAGGCACTGATATCATTTCGACTCCATTTTTCGTGGAGTATAGACGTGATCGTGTTTTTTTTGTATCTTGTTATTCATGCCCGGTGTTTGGGACAATGAATTTCCTTTTTACTATTTTCTATGGACACTTTTAAGAATTCAGCACAAAAAATAATTGCGTAAATTAGAAAAAAAAAACATTTTTAATGTATTAATATTACTAGCACTACAGATGGCGCCTTCTAGCCTCAAAAAGACATACTACATACTATCTAGTGTTTCCACAAACAGGGTTTTGAATTTAACCTACATTTTTTTTAAACCCCTGCTTTTCGAAAATCCTCGATTAAAAGCACGTTTTAATCACTTAGAAATACATCAAAACTTCACAATTCAAATCAAAAATTCGATAATGGTTCGTGCTAGGGGTACTGTAGTCCTAGCACGAACCAATATCTAATTAGAATAGTTTGCGAGTATGAAATGTCATTGTCAAATTAGTATGGAAACTTGAAACAAAAAGTGGCCTTTTTTGACAACGGACGTAACGAGAACTAAAAATCAATACACATTTGACAATGACATTTCGCACTCGCAAACAATTCGAATTCGATATTGGTTCGTGCTGGGGGTACTGGTATGAAGAACACAGGTTTCTGATTGCCATAGGCTGTATTCATGTGTGGGTATTCATGGGTGTGTTTTTATCATCGAAAAAGACTGAATGCAATAAATATTTTTAATTGATAAAGTTAATTGCAGTTATTAGTTACAGCTAAATTTTAATCCCCTCATTGACAACAAGAATGAAATATACTGGTTATAAGGCACATGCATTTTAATTATAACGTCAAAGATAATATTCATTTGCATTCTTAAACTATCATGCTAGAAGTTTCGTTTCAGTAAAGCTTTAGTACTCATGAACTTTTGGTAATGAAGCCTCAGAAATAAGATTATTCATATCAATAACTAAAAGCCTCTTAACATGGGACTTAGCAACTAATAATGAAATTATTTCATTTCAGATAAATGATTGGTCTTCCTTCGTTCGACCAGGAGGCCTACTCTATTTCAACGAAAAACGAAATTTCGATCGAAATTTCGCACGTTCCCTACTCTGTTTCCGTTTCATTTAGAAAGTTCGTTCGTCCGAAATATTTTGACAATTAAATTCTCCAAGCCTACTCTAATTCACAAAACTTTCGAAGGAAAAGTTGAATTTGACAGATAATTGTTCGAAATTTTGACCTCAAATCGACGAAATGAAAAATGTTACCTTTTCATTTTCGTTTTGAGATTTTTGTTTTAACTAAGCCTAAAATAATTGCAAGAGTATTTTTAATAATAGCTGCTTAGCTCGAGAAACTTTTTTAGCATGTAAAATTAACAAATAAACCATTTTTTTATTATTTTTTGTAATTTCGATACTTCAAAGTATTAAACGACAATTTGAGGTTGACATACAGTAGATTGTATCGACTCTACAAATTAGTCGGCTAACACTGTCAAAGAAGGTTCTTTCAATGTCATCAAAAAATTTTCCGTAAACTACCTATATTGTTTCCAAGTAAAAAAACGTTTTCTTAAAAGTAGAGATAAAAAGAACTCACAAACATGACTCATTCCATTCGTTCACGAAAACTGTTTATGGTTCCGAAGTTAATGTGCCTGTTCGAAAATGAAATAGAGTAGAGTCACTGGCGAAATTTCGTTTGAAATTCGTTCGTTACCGAAATTTCGTTTCGGAGAAAGAGAGTAGAGCTCCAGGTACCGCGCTATCTAAATACGACAGCTCCGTAAATTGTAGTGTGTATGTCAATTTGTAAGAATGCTATTGTGTGTGAATTACGTGTAGCCAGTTGCCTAGACGAGTAATAGGAAAAATATTTTATGCTGTGTTCTATTTGGTTATTGATGTAGGTGGTTATAATCAATATGTTACAGTTTATAATCTCGGGTACGCCGACAGCTTTGGTATAGTATTTGTTGCCGCATTTGACAAGTACGCCGGTGGTATCTAGTCAATCTCAGGGCGACCAATCATTCGTCTATGTTTTATTCATAGAAAAGAGCAGTTCCCTTAGAAAATTAATAACTTATATTAACATGGCTTGGACAGTGCAACATTTCAGTAGTTTCATGAAGAAAAGTGCGATAATCATTAAAGCAAAGTCAAGAAATAAAAATAACAAGCTTACTCATATTTGGGGAAATTAATAGCAAATTGATCTACATTTTCTTTTAATGATAGGTCCGACAAATGACTCCATCCCACCTGATGTTAAGTGATGGTGAATTCCATTAACAATTAATTAATTAATTTTGCAATAACTTAAAATATACTCCAATGAGCACTAGGTATTATCAAATTACTTGAATTATTTAAATCTAAAGAAAAATTTACTAGAAAAAAATCCACGCGGACCAGGCAGCGGACGGGACTCGAACCCGCATCCTTCGCTATCCGGGCGAATGCACTGACCATTATGCTACCACGGCCCTATTAGCCGCATCGAAATTTTCCTAGCCTTAAGCTGCAAGGCAGCGCCATCTCTTCGCATTGTAGGTAACCCACAATGTCAAATGAATACTTTTTCAAGTATTAAACATTTGAAAGAAGAAATAGCAATTATACTTATGATTTTATTTATTTTTTAAGCATTTAACTGCTAGATGTTTAAATCTAAAGAAAAGTTTACTAGAAAAAAATCCACGCGGACCAGGCAGCGGACGGGACTCGAAACCGCATCCTTCGCTATCCGGGCGAATGCACTGACCATTATGCTACCACAGCCCTATTAACCGCGTCGAAATTTTCCTAGCCTTAAGCTGCAAGGCAGCGCCATCTCTTCGCATTGTAGGTAAAAAGGAAAATTTCGACGCGGTTAATAGGGCTGTGGTAGCATAATGTTCAGCGCATTCGCCCGGATAGCGAAGGATGCGGTTTCGAGTCCCGTCCGCTGCCTGGTTCGCGTGGATTTTTTTCTAGTAAACTTTTCTTTAGATTTAAACATCTAGCAGTTAAATGCTTAAAAAATCATACTTGAATTATTATTAAAGATCTTTCAGAGAATCATGAAAAAGCAACTCAAATTTTTGGCAGCTCTCGCCATCCTGCAGCTTAATTAAATAGGCTTGAGCAAGCCAAACTGACCGTGTGTGGAGAGACATTTGGAATAGAAGAACATGCTACTCAACAGTAGGATTTTGCATATTTGATCAAGCCACTTGATCAAGCGGCATGATGGTGAGTCTAATTCCTTGGAAAAGCGCCCGTGAAGCTCCAGCGTAACATCCTACCAATAATAAATAGGTTTTATAGACTATTTTCTTGATATAAGTTATAATTAGATCGTAGCGTAGTTTATCTACAGAAAGTAACACTTTTGAGAATTGTTGTGTTTCTGTGGGAGAATAAGGTTCGAGGGCTCCACGTGGTTGGAGATGGGGTTAAGATTGGCGCGCGACACTGTTATATCGCAAGCGTTTTTAGGCTATGGTGGTCACATACCATCAGGTCGAACATTTATGTGCTTCTTTGCCACTTTTTTTGCATTATAGTACATTACTGCAGCGGCGAGCAAAAGAGGCATTGATGTACGAACGTATAAACATACACGTAAGTTACACATACGTACATCCATCAATGCCTAATTGTGACCAAGGCTTTATAGTACTTTTCTTAAATAATGAGCGGATATTTTCTGGAAAATCAAAGACGAACAACAATATTTTTCCCGTGTTTGTTTTTATTTGTTTTTTTTTCATATAGAGCTTTCTATTTCGATATCCAGTTTGAAATTTAAATTAAGCCTTTGATAAGTAATCTCCTAATTGGCATGTATCGGAGTAAAAGATCTTTCTATTTTTAAGTTACACGACAGATATGACTTTAGGTACTATGTAATTTATTTGGCCGCTAAACATGGCAGATATGGATTTTCATACAACTTTTGCCGATCGTAGTTCGTAGTTCTATGTGGCCACTAAAGCAATTTCGATATATCTCGAAGAAGGTTATCAAAATATTGCTCACATTCCCAAGCATGTTTGAGAGAAAAAAATAATACCTCGTAAACACTCGGAATAATTTTATGTACTACGTCTATATACAAATAATGCTTAATTATTATTTGAAACGTGATTCGGCATTGGTAACCGGATGGCAGAATTAAGCTGTCATACAACACCTATTAACATTAATGAGTCAATCAACATGCTGTTTGCACAGCAACACCCAAATAAGTGAAATAATTAAAATTTGTGGTAACAATGGAATCAGTCATGTGAAAGAAATTCCTTTTATATAACAGGTAAAAACATTAGCGACGTACGATTATCCAAACTTTAAAGTCTATCAGAAACTGTTCAGACTTTTTGTGAAATTGATATAAATATTTGGCTTGGTTAAAACTAATCGGACGGATCACTCACTAAATTCATCCATGCTCGTATTCGTCACACAAGCATTTGCCCCACCGGGATTCGAACGCGAAATCTCTGAGTAAACCTGTTTTTGAAAACCGGTGTACTACCACCCGAGTCACGGAGGTCGTCAAAGTTTTTCTTTACAACTTTCAATGTGTGTATCTACTTAATAGCTCACCTAATTAAATCGAGTAATGTGTCAGAGGTCAGAGTTTCTTTGGTGATGAGCTTGGTGGCGTTCGGCTGCGGTTGCTGGTAGGCCTCAGGGTCCTTGCCGGGCTTGATGGTGGTGACGAGCGCGATGCCCAGCATCACGGCGCACACCGTCGTCGTCATGTAGTAAATGATCGCGCGCAAGCCCACTCTGGAAACATGGTATTTGTTTACATCAATATATCGCTCTTACTAAAACACATTCTTACAAGTCAACAAGTCTTTTATTAAATAAAGTAGTGTGTGTGATAATAAAATAAGTCTCTCCTTTCTGTAGAAATTTTCAGATTAAGTGTCCCATCTGCTTGCGATCTCGATAGATTCTTTGTGTTGATCTCAATTCGATTTTAAGTAGAGCACTACTCTTCATACCATTTGCTTTGATATGAATGATGGAAATTGTATTGAAATTAGGTTGATTAGATACGAAAACAAGTACTTTATCTAATGCTGTGTACTTAAAACAATAGAAACCAACTCACTTGCCAGAGAGGCTTAAGTCCAGGGATCCGATAGCCGACACGATCGAGGACACCAGCAGGGGTACTATTAGACACTTCAGCATTCTCAGGAAGAGTTCACCCGGGAATTGGAAGTACATGACCTCCCGTTTGGACCACTCGTACCCTGATGACCTTAGACCCCATCCGAGTAGCGTCCCGGACAACACACCGATGACAGTCATGAGAGTGAGGAGGTTCTCCCTCATGAAAACCGCACAGCGGTTCCTGGGGAGCTGGAGCGGCATACTGGACTTCGCTTCGGGCTGAAACAAATGACAGTTTTTAGACAAGTTTTTTAAGTCACTCCAATTATACTATCCCCAAAGTAAGCATTGTGAGGCTTGTGTTATGGGATATAAAGGCTACGGATAGAAATACTTTTAATAACTCAACTTGAATAAAGATTATTTTTATTTCATTCCAATGATCGTTTTCATCATACAAACTTTTCCCCGGGATTCGAAAGGAGGTCCTCTAAGTAGGCGACACATTGCAACCCTTGAAACTCCACCACGGAAGTCGACAAAGTGAGAGAGTTTATTACTTCATCGCTTTAGTTAATGATACTGTGTTGAATAATAGGAAAAGAGATAATATCCCAGCTGCCATCTTTTGTTAGTAAAAGTTTATTTGTATGATCACTCTCTTTTCGCGTTGTAAAGGCCTTAGCAGACATACGAATATCAACTCGGAAAGGGATCGTCATCGTATCAATTCGAGCCGTACAATATACTTTGTATGAAACTTCCTACTGTAACGCACCCTAATCGGAACGTAACTCCTCGGGACAAGCTCGTGTTTTTTCGCGACCACGCTTATCACATAAGATTGAAAACACAAAAATTAGGGTTATTATTCTCTTCATATCTACCACCAAAGAAATGACCTACTTTCGTTGACTCAATGCGTAGCGAAAATAACAGGTCGCCCGTCCTGGGCCTATAATACAAACCAAGATGATTTCCACTTAGAATTAGAATAAAATAATTTGTGTCCATGTATTTCTCATACTATTTTTACTTTTCGCTTAGCCTTGTATACTTGTTTTGTAAAAGAATAATAACTCTGTGAAACTTACACCAACTCGATATCTTGAAAATACACAGTAACGTAGAAAATGCACTATTTAACTTTCACCATAGCAAGAGATTTTAATCCATTTATTGATTTTCAAAAGGCAATCTCTTTGTATTTTTCTGGGTCACTTATAAGATAGACCATAATACTGTTTTCACGTAGTTACCAAAAGATACAACATTAAGACAGTTGTTGGATGTATTTCTAACTTCCGAATCTTTCACTCCGGTTAGCGCGACAATACAAAGGACGCCCTGCTGTGCCGTCCCTCTGAATAATATTAGATGACACTTGGCACACTGTGCCGACTATCGTGTACTGCAACTAAACTGCAACTTCCGTCTAATTATATTTTCAGGAGATATTTACCGCTCTTAATGGAGCGCTCATCTCGTGAAGAATAGGTACTCTACCTTACAAAAGACCACGGAAAGGAACACTACCTTTTTTGTAAATTAGTCGGGGAGTGTGGTTTACGGGACTACACAGGGAAAGGGACTCTCCTCTAATATCGCAAGCGTCTAGACTACCAATATAGGTTACCAAAAATATCAACGGAAGCAGCAGAATATCTACTGAGTTCTATTTTTAAGTCAACTGAGCCTTATTTGACAGTGATTTGTTGTTTTTAAACCTTTATACGATATTGTTGAATTCCACCAATCTAACTTTAGAACAGCGCTTAATGGAAATGCCAATTTTTGTAAATCACACGATTAGAGCAAATGTAACATTTTGTAGCTCCATTTAAAGGGAAATTTCCCGTTCCCACGAAAAAAATGATGACAAGATCGTCGATTTTACCCATGGATACGCTCACAAAAGTGCTTTATTGCAAACGTATAACTCATACGTTTAAACTCGCCCCAACACAGTTACAATACCTCACCAACAAGATGTACACGAAAAGTGGATTCTAGTCGCGGTTTTTACCTCCATAGAAGCTAAAATCGCGTGTATGCGCACGCGCACGTGGGAGCTGCGGGACCCCCGCGCGGATGTGGCGCGGAAATCTTTATTTAGCGGCATCATCGCGATCAATCCGCAATCCCCCCGTCGCTCACACGCACTCTATATGCCATACCTGGTGTAAGCGGATGATGCCGGTGGTCCAAGATATGATACAAAACTTTTTTTTTTTTCATGTTACATGTCGAGTATGTAAATAAACCGCATGATGATCATGTTTCAGGTAGAGTACATAAACCGCATGATGGGCTTACAATCTGTAAGGCCTGCTTTATTGTAAGGGGCCACTATATCCTCAGACATCAGATCCCCAAACGTGGATGATACCAAACTTTTTTTGTTCGACAGGTTAACGAATGAGTATATGGAACACATAATTGTATGGGGCCACCTAAGACGCTTACTAGACGATACCAAAGTCCCCTGCCCCGAGATCATGATCACCAGAAGATTAAACTCAATTATGTAGTAAGGAATGTCCTACAAGATGTATGGTGGTAAATATTTATAGCCACCATACCTACTCCAGAAGTAAGGTATTCCTACCCAGTTCCTATCTTGGTGGTAGTAAAAAAATATTGGACGATTCGATTTAGCCTCCAATAAGTCAATGTAAATTAATTGCAATTCCATTTCATCTCCTATCCCGAAATAGCATATGCAACCATTACTACACATTACACTATTTTTTGTTAATTGATGTGTAACATCTTTGCTCTCGCTTTCTTGCAATTTGTGGGAATGATTTTGTGAAATGATACGGAAGTGCGTAACAGGAAGTCCGGGAAGCGCGCGCTATTTGATTTGATTTTAGAATATAATGTTTATATTGCTTATTTCTTTTGAAGTAGGTTTTATTTATTTTTTTACTAAGAAGAGGTGTCAAATATTACACATCATATGCTACTACTGTAAGGCTCGCTCGTTTTTTTAGCAGGAGTTTTACACATTGCTGAGCCTGGTAACTTCTTCACACCTCTTTTAAAAGAAACCCATGCTGTATTCTCCTGGGAAAATCTCAACTAGCATTCTCAATTCCACAGCTTAATCGTAATCGGAATGAAATGAAATTAAAATAAACTTTATTACAGTTGACTTATTAAAATCTAGTTAAAATTTCCCTAAAAGTCGCAGTCAGTACGTTGCTCGGTTGCATAGCATAATGATGAGCGAATTTTATATATTTAATGCCAATTCATGACAAACATCCGTTTCACATGTGCGGCAACATTAATGACTTCAAAGTGGCACACAAAAAACATTAAAATCAATATAAACGGAGGTTATAAACTGTAGCGAAATTCAACTTTTACAACCATATTAATAAACTAGAGATATGGCTTACACTAGTTCAACCTTTTTTTGCAAATATCACTCAAATGCTATTTGTACTTTAATGAACAGAGACCCAGCAACTAGAGTAAGTAATCCAACCTTATTCTTCGCTTATTAATAAGGCGGTAAGGTAAATGAATAAAATTCAAGTTCTAATTATAAACTGAATTATATTTGAATGTTCCTTTGAAATAAATAACTTTTAATTGGGTTTAAGACTTTTTTTATATGCGCTTTAAAGTTTCAAAACGGTGTAGGTTAGTATCTACTGAAGTTGCAAATTTCAAAATCAATAAAAGATTGATTGCTAAAAAATTATTGTGCTTGTATGCTACTTATATGTCTAAGCAATTAAATTAAAAACACATTTTAATAACTGAAAATATCTTACGTAAAAAAATCACATCCATATTTATATAAACAATGCTTAGCAGAAAACTTATTAGGGAAAAGAAATGTTTTTCGTATAACTGTAATAGTTATTAAAATATTAGCGCGGTAAGTTGGCTAAATTACAAACGAGTAGGCAAAATTCCGATTTCGCTCGAATGTCATACAAAGTTTTCAACATATTTGCAAAACCAAAGGACATCGACGAAATCGGCCCTAGCATGCCCAAAAGAATGTCCTTCACTATTATCTTTCTATTATTTTTTTAACATATTAGCAATTAATCATAGTAAACGGACAATCTGTTTAAAAAAATAAAAAAATAAAGTTCTGTTACTAGATACTACAGTCTATTCATCCAACTTGGCACTCCTTTTTATTGAAAAAACAGCATTAAAAATCAACTGATAACTGGATTCAAAAGGTTTCAGTCTATAATAACGATTTATTTTAATAGTTTATTGGCTTCGTTAATATTTTATTATTAAATGGGTGATTCTGTTAAAAAGTTGTGCCAAGATTGTTTACTTTAATAAATGCATAGGTATTTATCAAAAGAAAAATAGAGAAACCTTAGTTAATAATACTTATTACTAGTATTATATTTATAAAAAGATTATTTCTGAAATTATGTAAAGATAGTTTATACTCCCATCCCATGTAATATCTGTTTATTTTTATGAAAATCATAATGATAATCAGGTACATACCTAATTACCGATAGTAAAGTATAGAAACAGGTAAATGGAAAGACTGAACATTTCATTTGAAAAGAAATCTATTATTACTACAGGTAAGGTATAGGTATCGTAGGTGCCAACTGATAACACTCATTAATCAATATGAATATAAGCATATATTATTTTTATTATTAATTGCATTTTATGTTCATTTAATGCATATTATTTAAGTGCTTACATAGAGGTAAACACTAAATCTATTCAGAATATATAAAGTGTACATCTTTTACGATTAAGTATAATAATTATAACCTCAAATTCAAATACATTCTGTAGTAGGCCACGGTTCCTCAAGTTGTCCGTATCTCAACAAATGCCTAATTAGAGTTTATGAATGATTCCGAACACAACTAGCATTTTCTCATTGCTGGGCGTTCTAGGGCATTCAATGTATGGGGAACGAGCAATGTCCTTTTTAAAATAAGAAAAAAAAATACCGTGAAAAAATAAACCATTTTTTTATCTTTTAAATTATTAATATTAAATTATTACTTGGAGTCAGTGCCAGTGCCAGGCCAACCCAAGCAGTAAATTAGGAACTCAGATCTACCAGACATGCATGGCACGAATTCCAAATATTGATTTGACTGAAGATATAAAAGGTTTTTATTTTTTACTCTTCGGAGATTTTATTATTTTATAAAAAAGTTTTTATTTTATATTTTTTGTGACTATCATTTTTTAATAAACAACTCAGCATCAAAATCTGTGAGTGAACATTCACCCCTATTTTTCTACCTTTATAGTAGGATTATTGTTTATATCCGTTTCCAGTGAAAAATAATTATCAAAATCAGACTACTCTGTAAAAACTTATGTGATGTCATAAATTACAATCAGTGAGTGAACAATAAATCATCCTCTGTTTTCGATATGATTGGATATTTTTTCCAAATTTATATGGGACCAATTTCGTCCGCAAACTATTTGAATTCGATAATGGTTCGTGCTATGCTAATTAAAAAGGCGCGCATTTCCAAGTGGCGTACGTTCGGGTGGTGAAAATTAGAACAACACCATTCGCGTATTTTTAGTATTAAAGAGAGATAAAGGTATAGATTAAAAGCGCTTCCAAGAAGGTTTAATAGAAATTAAAAAACCGTGAAAGATATACACGTCCCCATTGTGTGTCCCGTAAATTTGAACTTTCGAAAAATATATATATATATAGGTACAACCTCCGTAAATGCATTTTTTGAGCAAATGTGTTCATCTCAGACAAGGTAACTAGGGCTATAATACCTACGTAACGTACCTACTTACTTCGCCGTTACCTTGGCATGTTTTTTTTTCACACTGCAAACTCTTGCAAATATTACTATAAAACTTACAAAACATAAAAACCAATCAATGATTTCTATCAGAATTCACTATACACACTGCTAAGTATTATTAAAAAACTCTGAAAACGAAAAAAATGCGCTTTGTACTAAAAATACATATTTTCCGCGCGCTAAAGACCTAATTTTAAAATTCCCAACATTAGCAGCAAATAATATGTTAGACTTAATTATTAAAATATTATTTCGGGTTCCAAGTACATTTTTCAATCACATGTGTAATAAATCTTTACATAATTATAAATTTAATATTGATTCGAAAATACTAGAGCTTCAATCGAATTTAAAGGCACAAACATCGGGTGTTCCTATCACAAATGACATGCAGTCATTTGTGCAGTGTAATTCCATGTGAAACCGTAATTATTCTTTTGGTTTCAAAAAATCATGTGCTATAGAAATTCTAACAGAAATTCTAAGTCGTGGATTCCACTTTATAATTCTGGGTCTACATATTGAAAAAAGACTTATATTATGACTCTTGACCTTCGGTAACGAAGAATGCGACCGTTTCGAGAGTCGTCAAGAATATGCAAACAATCCGTGTCGTTAACGAAACGATTCAGAGATCACCTGGTTCGCCGCGCTCTCGTCAAAGGTTGGAGTACTCGGCTTATCCCCTGCCAACAAAGGTCGGCTCGACCTATAAAGGGGGATTACGCTTAATAACTGGGATATCGGAGTCCTCTGGCTCGGCAATCAGCGCTATTATGTGCCTATGCTGAAATTGAGCTCCGCGTGCCTGTAACGCATTGTACTTTGTCTATACTGGTGACTTTTGTACTTTTTAGGTTTTTTTTACAAATTCAAATTCTTTATTGCATAGTCACATGGTTCATCATCATCATCATCATCATCATCAGCCTATTAATGTCCCCACTGCTGGGGCACAGGCCTTCGCTATGGATGGAATAGGGAGATTGGGCCATGACCCACCACGCGGGCCCAGTGCGGATTGGTGGGTGCTAACGACTGCAGATGCAGCCGGGACCAACGGCTTAACGTGCTTTAACCGCTAGATTTATAATTCTAAAGTTATTATTATTATTTTTACTAGAAATGAACAAAAATAAAATGATTCCAAATATATGATAACATTTAGATATTATTAGACAACTATTATATTAACTAGAGTTTTATACTAGTATTAATTATATTATTATTAATTTGTTACATTATTATTAATATTTATTATATTATGAAAATTTGTCATAAAATATTCGGAAATATTATAGTAACTTTTATTTATTAGAAAAAAATTAAGCTGTTTTTCAAATTTTTTATTTTCAGTTGTACATTTTAAACTATTTGGTAGATGATTGTATATTTTTATTAACATTGCATACGGAGCAGACGAATACATCTTTAATGTCGTATTAGGTAATTTAAGTTTATTTTGGTATCGATTATTGCGTCTAACTTTTTTCACAGGTGAGTATAATTCATAATGTTTTTAATAAACTTATAGGCTTCAAACATATAAATGCAAGTGAGGGTCAAAATATTTAATCGAATAAAATATGGCTTACGAGACTCCATTTGATCTATGTTTGTTATGATCCTCAGTCACCGGTTCTGAAGTACGAAAATTAATGGGTTCCATAGTCCTGACAAGGAATCCTTAA
Organism: Chilo suppressalis; assembly: GCA_902850365.2. Taxonomy (NCBI): domain Eukaryota; kingdom Metazoa; phylum Arthropoda; class Insecta; order Lepidoptera; family Crambidae; genus Chilo; species Chilo suppressalis. The sequence goes on along the minus strand of OU963912.1, from coordinate 6,298,511 downwards.
ACCCTTATAGATCAGTCATATCCGTCTTTCCTACAGCTGGTTTTGCTTGTACTATTAGCACTAGAGAGCTGAAATTTGTGGAGATATGTATATTGGTCATGCCGGCAAAATGGTAGAATATATTTTTTTTTTAATATATTTTTTAGGGTACCTCCCCTACATGTAACCTGGGGATGATTTCTTTTTTTATCATGTACCCCATCGTGTGGGATATCGTTAAATAAGTCCTTTAAAATAAACTTCGGGGTTTATTTAGACTATTTTTCGATTTAGGTATCCGTTTGCGAAAAATAGAACTTAAAAGTGCAAAGGACATTGTTCTGCGTCCATACATAGTTAGCCTAAGAACCAACAATCATGAAATATTATTTTCTGGGTTCGAAATCGCAAGTAAATGACTGTGAAAACAAAGATTATTGACGGACATTTCTGAGAACTTAAATTATCAGGAAAACTTAATATTTTTTGAGGTTATGTTTAATATTAAATGAAACATATGAACTTAGTATGAACTCAGTATGAATTGAATTAATATTACAACTAATTCATTTTATTAGGTGTGATTTTAAAAAATAACTATTAGAAAAAACTTGGTTAGGTAGGAATCATGAATAAAATAAAAACTGTAGTTTTGCTTCTTATTATTTATTGACTATTTTTCACATAATTTTATCATATTGTATACTTTATTTATTTGTTTAACACATGGATATTGTGTTAATATGCAGCGTAAATGTGTATCAGGTGCTCTTGAATAATTTGGCAGTATGATCCTCTCAGGATGTTGTAGCACAGGTTCACTAGCACTTGGAAATAAGGTTTCTGCTCTTTGGTAACATCGATAGCATTTTAGATAGCCGAAATAGTAATAGTTCATTAAAGGAAAAACAATCGCAAATAAACACACACAACAGGTAATCCGAAACGAGAATTTTCCGTACTATAAAAAGTACTCTTTGACGAGAATGCACGAATACCACAGATTACTACGAATGCAAACTGCCTGCACCACAACCACAGAGTATCGAGTTTATGCCGGCCCTTCACTTGACAACAGTTTGTCCTTGTCATGCTTAATAAGAAATGAAAAGGACTGACTGATGTCATGTTTTTAAATAGCAAATAGGAACAGCCAAGTGAAGTGCCGGCATTGGGAAGAAAGAGTGTTTTGTGGTATTTATTGTCTCAGATTATTTATTAACTTTTTAATTTAGCTTACTTAACTGGAAGTGTCCGTCACAATCTAAATACTGATAATTATCGCAAAAAAATATACTAAGAATTATCATAAATGCCAAATTGGTGTTGGTTCTTAGGCCAATTTTAACATTGTCCTTTTTGTTCGAGTAGGGCGTCTCCCCCCCCTCTAAAAGCTAAACTATTGCCTTGAAAAAAACAAATATATTGTGGTAAGTACAGGCCATTTGTTTCCCGTGGTCCACCTCGTAGTCCACCCAGGTGGACCAAGGGGATTATTTTTTCCCCATGGTCTACCTTTTAAAATCATTTAATTAGCGTAATTTTTCTAAAGCGATGCCTACAGAAATATCGTTATTAATTAACTGCATCTGAATATCTTTTATATAATCGTCGTTTTCTATATCTAATTTGCGCCTTTTTGATTTTGCAATTCTTATTGTGCTCAAGACACTCAAGAGCCGTAATAAATTGGTGCTGTTTTTATTTTTATTTCTATTGATTTTGGCATGAAAGCTCAATATCTGATTTTCCAAAAGATTTCCACATACCTACTTGAAAAATTTGTCCAATTTTAATGCAGTGCCTTCAGAGATAATGTTATGAAAGCCATCTGGCATATTATCCTCTGGCAGGAGTAGCAGAGCTGCTGTTAGGCCGACGATTCTTATTTGACCTTTAGATTTTAGGTTTAATAAGTTATCTTTTCGCCATAATGCTCTATGCCAGTAACAGAAACCAACTTTCGGATATACCATTTTTATAGCATTAATTGCTCCTTGTTGAAAGTCGCAGTGGTATATCTTAGGATTAAAGTCAGGCAATTGTGACTTAATCAGACTAAACATAACACTATATGTTACTTTTTTTTGTTTATTAGAAGGGCAAATAAAAGAGGGGTAACATTGGTAGTTTCAATGGAACTACCAATGACCTCAAAAATAGAATACAATTGATAAAAGGGTTTTGGGCAGCATTTAAATGTGCCATCGCCCATAATTTTATTAATTGTTCCAAGTTTATTCCTTGTGCTAGGGGAACAAATTATTATTATTTTTCTTGACCCCTCATAATAATAAATCAGCCAGTATAGTGCCCAGCACGTAAGTTGACCCAAATATTAGTTTTCAGCGCATATTTTTTCAAAGAAAAACATCATAGCACTAAAGAATTTTTACAATACAATATCTAATAAAACACAGCAACCGTTTTGTTAAAAAAACATTTAGTTTTGTGTCGTTTTTCTGTAAAAAAAACATGTACTGAAAAGTAAAATTTGGGTCAACTTACGTGCACTGTCACTGTATAAAGTTTTCGAATTGTGCTGGCAAAACAACGTCTTCCATGTTTTATAATAGATGTACCTATGCTCCATGCAGATCTTGATACAAAATGACTTGCATAAAAAAGTTACCGCGGTTGTAAGCAAAGTGTCAGGTGGACCACGGGTAAAATTAATTTCCCGTGGTACAACCAGGTGAACTACGGGGGGAAAAAAATACCTGTGGTCCACCTAGTGAACCACGGGAAAAAAATAATCCCCGTGGTCGACCTGGGTGGACTACGAGCTGGACCACGGGAAACAAAGGCTATAGGCAACTACGGAACCCTATACTAAGCGTGAGAGGACACGCATTTGGCCGGTTTTAAAATTAAATGAATCCTCCCTGATTTCTAAGGGTCTTAAGGATAAAATTTCAGAAAAGGTATCCGCGGAATAATATCTCCTCGTTTGTTTTTAGAGAATGCCAAAGAAACTTTAAAAATATCAGAATTAAAGTTATCTTATGTCTCAATCCATGCTGTTAACTATCTATGTACCGAATATCATCAGGTCTTTGCCTTTCAGAGTCTCCAAATCTTTTCCAAACACGGACACGCCCGTTATCTGCCTTTCACTAAAATAACGTTGTCATAACAACATAAAGTAATTTTACGTCTCTATAGAGGTAAAAATATGTATGATGCTAAAAATATTCGTTTAATGGATGAACAAACCACAGGTTATAGAAGTGTTATGATCAAGAAACCAATGAAAGTGTTTTTTTTACTCTCTTATTTATTTCTTTTTTCAAATTAATCTATGACAGAGGTCCATTGAAAATCTATACATTCTGAGCCTGGTATGTGAATGCAAAAAGTTTGATGGTCGCTTGGACCAAAAAACTAATTTAAGCTTTCTCCAATGTAACCAAAGTTTTAGCAATTGTCATTTTTAGGGTCCCGTAGTCCTGACAAGGAATCCTTATAGTTTTGTCATGTCCGTCTGTCTGTCTGTCTATCCGTCCGAGCTTTTGCTTGGCGAATGTTGACGAGTTGTAATTTAATCGTAAGAGATTTAAATAGACGTGATATAAACTTCAATTTTTTTTAAAGGTCAGGACATTATAGTTACAAAATATAAATACTGCGCGGAAAGGACGTATTTGTATTAAAGACTGATTTGTCATTTTTCTATCCAAGCTAAAATTATAGCCTAATACAATAGTCAAACAAAAATATATGTAGAGATCTGGAAATGTCCGGTTATGGCTGTCAAATGATAACCCCAGTCATATACGGCGATGAGTCTACGACATAAACCAAACCGTATTACAAAACCTCCGCTGTCCATCCGTCGAGCTGTCAGCAGGCGGGCTATAATCTCATGAATGAATAAATTATTTATTTCTCTCTCTCTGGGTATGAATGAGAAGCAATAAAAACAATACAGTTCTCTCCAAGAACTGTATTGTGTTTATTGATTCTCATCTCATTACACTAAAATATTAATTTCGCTCAAAATTTGGTAAAAAAAAAATTATGCATTGGACTAAGAGTGGCAGCGATACCAAGGTCTCAGTCTAAAAAATACCCTCAAGGAGATTGGCACCTCCATATTCTCTTGTGGCCAAGCCTACGTGGCGCTTTCACGAGTAACCAATATTCATGGGGTGCACCTCATAAATGTTGACTTCAAGAGTATAAAAGCTCAAGCTTCAGCGATCACCGAATACAACCGGCTTAGGCGTAAATACCGCGCCGATCTTTCAGAAATTAAACCGTCTAAAAGAATAAATAAAGAACGGGAATGGGTAATACGAAAAACTGTTGCTACTGTTCAAAAATCAGAACCGGAAAAAAAGAAAAGAAAGATTTGTAATAATAAAAAGACTACTCCTAAAAAGAAAAAAAATGGATGCGTGTAACTTATGTACGCGCGTGAGAAGTTATACTTCTTTAGCATCATTAAAAATCTCTTATCTAATAGACAAGTCCGTCCGTCCATCCGTGGTGCTGTTTCAGCGGCCAAACCGTAAGAGATAGATATAGAGAATGTTTAAGTTATAAGTTAAGAATAGTCTGATAAGACTACAAACCGGATGTGAGTAACGTAGCACTTCCGGTTTTCGAGAAATCACGTGATTTCTATTTCAAACGAAACCACACAACTTCATGCGTTAGCTTTAGCGACCAACTTCATGCGTTACTTTTGTGTTTACCGCACATTAAGAAAATTTACCAACAAAATAGAAATAGAATCTCTATTTAGTGGGTGCTAACGACTGCATTGTGAAGGCCTATCAAAAGTATTTATTAATCTGGAACAACGGAACCAAAGCGCGATTCAGGAGACTACAGCGCCATCTCTTGACCATTGGTGTAGTAGAACCAAAAACCACATCTTTATTTTTTGTAATAAAGTAACAGTTATAGGTATTCATACTTATAATATTTATCCACATGTTTCTAGTTTGTATATTCGGAATACGTGTTTAAGTTTCATACAAGTGCAAATCACATATGTTCTAATAAATTATATTCAGTAGTGATTTTAATTGAATATTTTGATTATTTTTTTTTTTTTTTGAAGTTATACTTCTTTAGGCTCGTTATGAAAAAATGATGAGAGTGAAATTTTAAGATGCGCGCGCATCACTGTAACACAAAATTTTAACAGCATGAAGTTGGTCGCTTTAGCGACCAAATTCATGCGTTACTTTTGTGTTTACCGCACATTAAGAAAATTTACCAACAAAATAGAAATAGAATCTCTATTTAGTGGGTGCTAACGACTGCATTGTGAAGGCCTATCAAAAGTATTTATTAATCTGGAACAACGGAACCAAAGCGCGATTCAGGAGACTACAGCGCCATCTCTTGACCATTGGTGTAGTAGAACCAAAAACCACATCTTTATTTTTTGTAATAAAGTAACAGTTATAGGTATTCATATTTATAATATTTATCCACATGTTTCTAGTTTGTATATTCGGAATACGTGTTTAAGTTTCATACAAGTGCAAATCACATATGTTCTAATAAATTATATTCAGTAGTGATTTTAATTGAATATTTTGATTATTTATTTATTTTTTCAAATTAAAACTGAACTTTATTGGCTGTGTCCTTTTCCTGACTTTTTATTAATTTATTGTAATTAATTATTTGCATGCAATTAAAAACTAATTTTAAACGATGCCAAAGAAGGATAACTTCTCACGCGCCTACATAAGTACACGCACCCATTTTTTTTTTGTGAACATTTGGTTCACTGATTTGCTAGTATTTTTTAATTGCATGCAAATAATTAATAATTACAATAAAATAATGGACTGGAAAAGGATAGTTAACACAGTCAATTAATTTCAGTTTTAATTTGAAAAATTATATAAATATTCAAAATATTCAATTAAAATCACTACTGAATTTAAGTTATTAGTCCATATGTAATTAGCACTTGTAAGTAACTAAAACACGTTGTGTCTATATTGAAACTAGAAACATGTGGATAAATATTATAAATATGAAAATAGTGATCAGAGGCGACGAGCGTGCCAACATTGTTTTTGACAACGCGATCATCTTATGGAGCTCCGTGGATCGTTCAAAGTACCTTTCGAACAGATGTCTAATATAAGTGGTTAATAATCCACCATTATTAGATACTAACATTCATAACGCGCACGCGGCCAACTTCATGATGTTACTATTGTGTTACAATGATGCGCGCGCATCTCGAAATTTCACTCACATGATTTTTTCATAACGCGCCCGCGGCCAACTTCATGCTGTTACTTTTGGGTTACAGTGATGCGCGCGCATCTAAAAATTTCACTCTCATAATTTTTTCATAACGCGCCTAAAGAAGTATAACTTCAAAAAGAATGTGTCAAATAAGAACATCTAATAAAAAATATGATATGCCCACGTTTCTACAAAAAGAAGTGAAATCCCACCAAAAACATTCTGTAAAAAACTAGCCAAGTCTCGATAGAGCTGCTTGTTTATCTCTAAAAAGTAATGAAATCTAGACAAAGTCGTGCCAAGTCTAAGGTTCCTTACCTTATAGTTAATGTTGTGTGACTTGGCCGTTGACAAAACCAGGTGCTACATGACACCATTGCACCGATGCATTCATACATGCAACATTACATGTAAACGCAACTTTATCAAGCCTACGTATCAACGTTTTCCAAATGGCAATTTTCCATCGTCAATGGGTAGCGGTTCTTGCGACAGATTGGTGCAATGGTGTCATGTAGCACCTGGTTTTGTACCCTTGTGTACCCTTCAACGGCCAAGTTACACAACATTAACTATAATAATAAAGAAATCGCAGTAAGGAACCTTACACTTGGCACGACTTTGTCTAGATTACAATTACAAATTCAGTCACAGTTTTAATTTGACAAAAACAAAATAACGACTCACGCCACGCGATAAACAAATGACTGACTGAAAAATTGGAATACATAAATATAATTCATACGCAAGGCTGCCAAATGTAGAAAAGAGTAGAGGATGCGTTCGCGATACAAAAATTCCAACAAGACGCCTTACCATAGAGTAAACAATCTGCCTATGGGTTTTTTTGATACTTCACAGTGAGTGACCGACCGAGTACCGATACAAGTACTTACTTCACAATACTACTTCTTACTCAGTTCTAATGTATCGATGGCAAAAGTACTTGGTATCGAAAGAAAAGTATCAAGTACTTACTTGTATTTACTCGTATCGTTGCATCCCTACACATGGGTGCAGCGATCTCAGGGGGCGCCGAGCGTCACTCATCACATTGACCGCGCGTTTACTAGGGGGCGTTAGGTTCGGGGTGAAAGACCTGCCCCAGCAGAGCTGCGGCAGGTCCGTTCCATCGCGCAGGTAGAGGCCTTGCGGCGATGGGATGAGGCACTCGCCCATGTAAGCGCCGGCCACCGGATGATTGAGGCCATTCGTCCGGTGTTGGAGGAGTGGGTGGGTCGCCGGCGCGGCGGCCTCTCGTTCCGCATGGTGCAGGTACTGACCGGGCACGGATGCTTCGGTCACTACCTGTACCGTGTCGCGCGTCGGGAGGAAACGCCGCAGTGTCATCACTGCGGCGCGAGAACGTTATCTCGCAGAAGGAGGCAGCCGAGAGGGAGCGGGAGGATGATCCCCTGGCCGCTCCCTCCCGCCGAAGAAGAGTGGGCAGAAGAGGACGAGTGCGTGCCCTGGCTACGCCCGTCCCATGACCCTGCCCGCGGGGATCCCTAGCTGGCCGGTACGGCGCATTCTGCCGTGCCGGCCACCGAGGGATCCCCTGACGGCAGCCCCCATCTTGTAGTTCTGTCCTGCAAAGAGGGGGGCGGCGGAGGGAGCTACACGGGCACGCCCAAGTAGTCCTCCGCAGTGGACGGGGGGCGGTACGGTGGGCACTAGGCCGCGTATGTTGCCCCCACGCGCGGGCCATTCTGCGCACGTCTGCGGGGTCCCCGCAATACCTCGGGAGACCCCTGCCGTGGAGCCCCGGCTAGGCCGGGAGGCTGCTGGGTGCGGAGACGCGGAAAAATCCCTAAACGGGGATCCCGCGGTTTCGCACTAAGCAGCTTAGATGGTATTCGCAGGACTTTTTTAGCGGATATTATACCGTAAAGCGCCCGTAAAAGTTGCAGGGTCCTCGGTGGGCAGCCACTGTGGGGTTCGTAAGACTTGCGGGAGCCAGGTGTGAGGTCCGTTCGGCGGTGTGCCTCTTAAAGGCGCCGTCGTCTGTAAATAGATTTTTTACCTGCGTATTAAAAAAAAAGGGGGGCGTTAGGTTAATTATTGCACAAGATCTAGAGACGCTTCTGCAGCCTATGTGGTAGACATGGCCCCATTCTCTCGATTCCATAAAGAAGACCTATGCTCCAAGAGTAGGGAAGCTGATGATATTAGGTTTAATTGCCTTTGCAAATAATATATTTTATGAAAAAGCAACAATATTGTAGCAAAAGTTTTGTATATTGCATGTAGAGTTGTTAAGATAAATAATACCTTGCCTTAGTTCAATAGAAGATAAGTTTGTTACTTATTTTAGATTTTTAAGCTTTGGGACTTTTTAAATTTCAATTTTGCATTGTTTGCATGGAATGCAGAAAGGTGGGCATTTGTTGTGTTCCGAGGTTGTCTGAATCAATCAAATCAGAAATCAATATATCTTTATTCAAATTGGATGTATAGTACAACTCTTTTGAATCTTACAAAAAAAACCCTACCACTCGTTATCGGACATATTTTTTAGCTGCTGAGAAAAACGACCGAAAAAATCTCTACAACATTAAAAGTATAATGTTACAACATTTACAAATCATTATGTTGTTACAACGTCAATACAATCATGATTTATTTAATATAGAAAACCTGTTGGAATTACAGTTCAAACCCAAGCATATTTGTCTATCATATTATAATCAGACACTTTGTAATAATCTTTCTCAACAAATATTTTTTTATACTATCTTTGAATTTATTTATGGTTAACTCTTGTTATATTGCTTGAGACTTTATTGTATAAGCGAACACAAATCCCTTCATTAATTTATTAGCCATGCCAACAGCATACAAATACATACAAAAAACAAATACAAAATTCACAAAAATAGTACCTGATGTGCAACACACCATCGTCAACAATTATAATCATAATAAAAGAATAAATTTATAATTAAAACTTAAAGAATATAACAAATTGAGTTAAAATAAACATTGGGTACAATAAAAATTAATTTATTTGGAGTGATTTCAACACTCCAGATCTAAAGGAGCGTAAGGAGTCGTGCATGATGTCAAGGTCGCTCGAAACACCATTTAACATGGTTTACTCGTTACACATTCTAACTATAGTAGAGGACAGACCAATATTAGTGCGACAGCGTGAAATATAAAATTGTCTGGTGATAGGAAATCGCGGGACAGTGTGTGGCACATTAGGTGCAATGCTTAACGATATTAAATACCCTAGGTACACCAACACGAACAAAATCGTGTCTGAAACTTGTCCAAAAGGTACACTGAACGATGCACGGAGCTCCGTAAGATGATCTCATAGTCAAAATCAATATAAGGCATTATTTAAATATTGAAAGTAACCTTTAATACATACTGTATAAAGACTTAAATAAAACGCATGCGTCAAGGACTTCTGACAGTTCGAAATGCAAGCTCGTAAAATTTTACGACTTATTATTATATACGGAGGAATTTAGACCTTAGTTCTTTGACTCTACGCGCAATTCTGAACGCGCTGTTAGCAATGTAGCAGCCACGGACCGTGAGGAAAAGAGACGGCTATATGGCCCACGTATAACCGACCATGCATTTAAATATTACAAATATTTTATATTAAATCAGTTTTTAGTAAGTATTAGATCAAAATTTACTTCATATGCGTTAAATTGACAAACATTGACTAGATACCTGTCGAAAAAAGGACACTTCGAACTCTAAGTATTATTTTCGCATTTTCTTGCGGAGCTCTGTGGCATCTTGACTTTGTAACGGTCTGCGCGTAACTGTGAACCAAGAAGTGCTTGAGTGGAGGTCAAGCACTTCTTGATTGAGACACATTTTGAGCGCTCGTGATGTATCTAGGGTATTTAATATCGTTGGCAATGCGTGATAAAAGATCTTCTCAAGTGAGACCGTTGTTTATAACTTTATATAAGATTGTCACATCGTGAAGGTAACGATGGTCTCGCAGGCTATTAATTTTTTCTTTAAATGAATTATTGATTTTTCAAGCCTAGTAGCAGGTAAAGTTAGTTATTTTTGTTTCTTATGTTAAGAGTGTAAACATTTTTTAGAAAAAAAAATTTTTTTTCTTACAAATAATAAATTTGTGATGCGACCGTCATAATGCCAAATTCATTTAGCATCATCATGTTGTCTTGGCCATCGCTACTCGTTTACATTTAACAAGCTTATAGCCCTTTTTTTTTTGTTTCCAAAGGAATAAACGAAATCTTTTCCTAATGTAATAAAACTTTTAAAATGGCTACATGTTAAATTTTCAATAATTAATTATCACTAAAGCACTACCATAAAAATTTAGTAGGCACTCGGTTTAGTTCCTTAAATGTCACTTATGTTATCTATACCCTATTAAAAATAATGAATTGGCTTTAAATATGTAAAGTCTTTTAGTTAAATAAGTAATAAAATTCACTTTTTTACAAGAGTAATTACTAGCTTCCGCCCGCGACTTATTTCGCGTTAACTCAGTTTTGCGCAACTTCCTAATGAATTTTTTTGTAAGAAACCAAATTTTTTTTTAAAACGATGAAATTTATAAAGTCATCCACCAGTTATTACAAGTTATATTAACAAAAATAAGTCCTGAATAAGTGGTAGGGAAAAAGACAATTGAATTAAGTTCACTCTAATTTCATTTCATATACAGTATTGCAATTAAAAAAAAGCCAAGCCCTAGTGTGCAATATCACTTCACCCTATAGAGACTGAATATCTAGCTTCCTAGATGCAAGTTAAACCTTAACATCGGTAGGTAATACTTACTGCGGAGCTGTAACGTCTCTTGAAGATACTGATGATCAAGACCTCTTGAAATTGTGGGTGCGAGTGTTATAAAACTTTAAGACCAAATGTATATTTTTTAACAGTTATCATATAAACTGACGTCTGGTAGGAATTGTTGTGAACTTATTTTTTTTTATGTTTTTTAATACTTTTTACAATGCAGCCTTCGCAATACAATACAATGTTCCCTTTTTAAGGAATTGGCAAAGAGGCTCACCGAAATGACTGGTGATCAAAAGGCTGGCAGCTATCTTGGTCAACAGATCAGCCTTGCCATCCAAAGCGGTAATGCCTAGCCTATTGGGCACCATTCCTGATGGCGGCGCAGGGGGTGATATATTTTTTATTTTGTAAATTATTTTTCATTTCTCATTCTCGGAAAGTGGTGTTGTTTTGATCTGTTTGTTGGGTGGAAAATGCTGCTTCCCTCCCTAGAGATGGAAAAACTCATACAAATTACTTCCCACCTAAGGGCCGGAATGAACTTTAAAAATAGAACTACTGTCAGGTGTGAAGAGATTTATGTAAAAAAAAAAATATGATGCCATGTGAGTTTCTAAACAGCCAGTGTGAACTTAGCACAAACTTCTTTGAGCGGAATAAGCCGCAACAATTACGCTGTTCCATATTTAAATTTAAAAAGTCGACATAAATTGGCGGGATACTAAACTGTTATGTATCAGTGACGGAATAAAAAAAAATCTTATAAGTAAAACAGAGCAATCTAAATTTGAATATTAAAAATGAGTTTAAGCGATTCAGAAATGTTGACACCGTATTCAATTAAAGACGAGGCAAATTGTGGTATAGAGAATCTTTTGCCAGAAATGTCAAAAGAGGATATATGAATACATACAATGATTTTATAAAGTGGCGAGCAGAGAAGAATATAAAATCGTTTTCCGAAAGTGTATTTCTTACATATTTAAATGGAGTGTCTTCTTCACTTCTTCTTCAAACTTCCAGGGAGTATCCGCCATGGAATCCATCGTTTGATGAAATAACAGTCTCCTACTTTTACAGGTTTTTGGATACCAGTCAAATTTGTAATAGTATATTAAACAGCATAAACATTCCAAATAAGAATGTAATTTTAATTTCACTAATATGACAATTAATTTTAAATAGCTGCTTCTAATTTTATTGTACCTATATATAAACCTATTTATGAATAAATATTTTTGATAGACAACTAGTTTTATTTTCCTCATATTCGAAATGAAAAGTATAGTGTTTAACTCGGGTAAAAGAATCAATTCCTACTCGGACTATAGCAACCTATATAGTTTTTAAGTTTGTGTTATTTTAATGTACTATCTTCGTTTAAATAACAAAACTACACAGTGCAGCCATACTATATTGATTTTCATCTGTCCATCTCTGGTAACTTATCAATTGTAGTGGTAATAATTCTCCCTAACTGTAACAGTTATGTATCATTGTTGTGATGACACATGTTATTAGTTCTAATAGTCGAACTAGATCGAGTTTCAGCTTTATATATATATGACCACATAAAAGCCAATCGCCTATCGAGACTGTTATTGCTATCGCTTTCATTTTCTTATTTCTAACCGCTGTAGGTTTTGATACGTCCCGCGCTCGTTTTTTTTATTTTGTATTGGTATAACAATATTAAAGAAAATAAAAGGTATTTGAAAACCTTCGGGTGAAGGTGAAAATAACAAAATGAAATAGAAAGTGATAGCGATAACAATCCCCTTAGGCAATTGACCCCCTGGCCTAATTGACTCTCTTTTTTAACCGATTTTAAAAAGGAGGAGGTTCTAAATTCGTCAGTGTATTTGTTTTATTTTTTATTGTGGTTCGCGCATAAATGTCTCCGAGATGCGTGGATCGATTTTCAGATTTCCAGTCGGAAGTCTGCTTTGGTTGGCATGGCAGCAACTTTAAATGTTAATATGACTTTAAATGTACTTTAGATTTTAGATCTTAGTAAAGAATATGTTATAGTTTTATGAAGTCGGTTTTAATTATTAACAAGTTTAAGAAGCTTCATAACTAAAACAGAAAGGCTTTATGGACCTATTTAAACAAAATAAAGTTAGAAGGGAAATTAAACGAAATTCCTACGTACTAAATTATTACATTTAGTAAATACAAAATTGTTAGAATTTTATTTCTTACAGCTTTTTTCTAATCTGACGTCTCCAAAACAAAACAGAGAGAAAATACAGAACTTGCTGAGTAGCTTACCAATCCTCTCAGTACAAGGGTAACTCTGTACGTTGACTTTGATTATTTACCCGCCTAGATAGAGCAATCCAAATAAAAAGCGCAAAGAAAACGGCTCATCTTAGGCGCAATGTGTGAGTGGCTTTAATGTCAGATTGTATTGAAGTAGTCAATGTGTGTGTGTAGGGCTGAACGCATCTACCATAAATAGTAGATATTTGATTCGCCGTGTCCGTGCAGTTAATACGGTATCCAGGGTGTATATGTTACCGGCCAAACCCGATTTCAGGACAATCTAGTTTTGCCTAGGCTAAACTGGTTCTTCCTATACGCGATAGGATTAACTAGTATAGCCTAGTCCAAACTAATTTATCCTAAGCGCGACAGGATAAACCAGTTTAGCCTAGGCCAAACTAGATGATCCTGATATAAATACGCACACTCTAGGATAAACTAGTACGACCTAGTCTAAACCAATTTAGCAAAGCGGAAAGTAATTGAACAGACATGTCAGGACTTGTACAGGGCGCGTCATGTAAAAAGAACGCTGGAAGAAAGTGGAGGGAGTGTTTTTTCTGTAATTGGTTTTTGTTTAACTCTTTTGTTGTTGCCGGGAGTTTGGAAGACAGTAAAGCCGGGTACGCATTAGCGATCTGTTACCGTAACATGCGTGATACAGTACGAAGTTCTAGTGTGTACGCTAGTAGCTCAGTTGTGAACGTTGGCTCGCTTCAAACCGCACGCGTACCGTTCTCGCAGCAGGTTATCGAACCACGTACACACTATGCTTTTTGGTTACAGTGCGTGCAACGGTTATGGTTACAGCTCGCCAATGAGTAACTACCCGGCTTAAGAAATTCCGAATCATTCGAACCTTTTACAATTCATCTCACTGTAAACTCAAAATATTTTAAGAAAAGTTTACTAGAAAAAAAAACCACGCGGACCAGGCAGCGGACCGGACTCGAACCCGCACCCTTCGCAATCCGGGCGAATGCACTGACCATTATGCTACCACGGCCCTATTCGCCGCGTCGAAATTTTCCTAGCCTTAAGCTGCAAGGCAGCGCCATCTCTTCGCATTGTAGGTTGCAACCACGCAACCCACAATGTCAAATGAATACTTTTTCAAGTATTAAACATTTGAATGAAGAAATAGCAATTAAAGTTAGTGTTTTTATTTATTTTTAAGCATTTAACTGCTAGGTGTTTAAATCTAAAGAAAAGTTTACTAGAAAAATTAAACTTTTCTTACTTTTCTTTGTATTACTAATTATCCATAACTTGTAACGATGAATCATTATGGTTTTAATAAAAAATATTATTTTCCAATTACGGATTATTTTATTCAGTTTATCTATTTATTTTGACTTTCTAGATATACTATAATGTTTACACTAGGCCATACTAGTTTATCCTAGAGTATGCGTATTTTTATCAGGATCAACTAATTTGGCCTAGGCTAAACTGGTTTATCCTATCGGGCTTAGGACAAATTAGTTTGGACTAGGCTATACTAGTTAATCCTATCGCGCATAGGAAGAACCAGTTTAGCCTAGGCAAAACTAGTTTGTCCTGAAATCGGGTTTGGCCGGTAACATATATAATAAAAACCTGCTGATACCAATGACAATGGCGTAGCTTTTCGACTTCCATGAGTGCTTGTCACAGCCAAACTGAATCGACGACATTGAAGTTAGAAGTTCAAAAGTCTATCAGGATCAAGTCGAAGTATTCGTGATATTTCGTACGGACCGGACTCATCACAGCTCGCTCATATTATGTATATAGATACAAGGTGCTTAAAGAGAAAATAGAGTAAACTGATCGGAGTTTTTCTAGTGCAAGGCAAACACTATTTAATCCGTACCGTCCAATTATTTCCCGCGCATTCAATTGCCATAAAGCCTTACACAGTCAGGTCATAAATATTGTCACACAGAAAAAACTTTTCTTTTAGAATGCTGGCCACAAAAAAGTTTATTGAATTCGAATTTCGAATTGTTCATGAAAATAAAAATGTATACTCTTTAGAATTTTACTCATTTTTAAATATGGAGTGGACGCTTAAAGAAAAGTCGAAGAAAAACAGGACATCGTTTGAATGCTCGTCTAATGTACCTGAGACTGAAGAGATGCCGCGCTTTGTTGAACTCGGAAATATTTTTTTCCCGGAAATATTTTATTATGGGAAATAAATATAGGGAAATTCTTTTTTCGGATGAAAAAAATTTTACCGTAAAAGAGAGCTACAACATACAAAATGATAAGGTGTACGCACACAGTAGTGAAGAAGCGAGCAACCGTATTTCGCGTGTCCAACGAGGTCATTTTTCATTCTCGCTCATGGTATGGTTCGGAGTTTCTTATTGGGGCTTAACAGAGGTACATTTTTGTGAGAAAGGTGTAAAAACGAATGCAGTTGTGTATCAAAATACAGTCCTGACGAACCTTGTGGAACCTGTTTCTCATACCATGTTCAATAACAGGCACTGGGTATTCCAACAAGATTCGGCGCCAGCTCATAGAGCGAAGAGCACACAAAACTGGCTGTCGGTGCGTGAAATCGACTTCATCCGGCACGAAGACTAGCCCTCCTCCAGTTCAGATTTGAGTCCGTTAGATTACAAGATATGGCAACACTTGGAGGAAAGGGCGTGCTCAAAGCCTCATCCCAATGTGGAGTCACTCAAGACATCCTTGATTAGGGCAGCCGCCGATATTGACATGGACCTCGTTCGTGCTGCGATAGACGACTGACGCGCAGATTGAAGGCCTGTATTCAAAATCACGGAGGTCATTTTGAATAAACTTTATTGTCATAAGAATCTATGTTTTGTTAAGTTCATTTTGGTATATAAATGGTTTCATAATGAATAAACTTGTTTCATTTATTTTATATTAAACATGTGACAGAATTTATGACCTGACTAGGTACTTTAGTTTACAAATAGGTACTTAAGTACCTAAACTAGGTCTAGCCTGTTCTTATAGGCCCATGCTTTTATAATGACCATCAGGTGTTTATGTGAGCTTGTATTTAGTACTGTATGCATGCATGTTACTTTATGTTTATTTTCTTGCCAATTTAAATGTTGTTTGTTGAGTTATTGTGTAAATGTCCCGCGTGGGACAGGCTCAATCCCGCTTTTCGGGAATAACTCGACCGTGCATGCAGCGTACTGAGAAAGCGCGGGCGGGTGGCACAGACAAGTGCGGACAGGCCACCTACCCGGCGCGTAA
Source organism: Chilo suppressalis (assembly GCA_902850365.2). Lineage (NCBI taxonomy): Eukaryota > Metazoa > Arthropoda > Insecta > Lepidoptera > Crambidae > Chilo > Chilo suppressalis. The sequence goes on along the minus strand of OU963912.1, from coordinate 6,282,056 downwards.
TGAAGAACTCTCAAACGAAGACTCAACTATTTAACGATAGGATAAATCTGATTTAAAATATCATATTTTTATTAAAATACATTTTCTATGAATATTTTTACTGGGTACCTATCTATTGTCACGTAAACGTAATTTGAACTCAAATAAAAAGATAAATATTCAAAAACTCCATTATCGGGCGCGGTCCGAGGGGGGGGGGGGGTCACAGGGGACATGACCCCCCCCCCCCCCCCCCAAATCTAAGGTCATTCTTGACATTTGGTACAAAGTAATGTCTTATAGTACAGATAAAGAAAAAATTGCGAAAACCGTGAATTTTTAGTTACATCATATAATAAAAAATATTTTTGAAAATTCAGGTGTGTACGGAACCCTCGGTGCGCGAATTCGACTCGCTCTTGGCCAGTTTTTTTTATTAGTGTAATGAGTGACCCCCTCCAAAATTTCAGGCTGCGACTGCGCCTGTCCATTATATGCGTTTTTTTTTTTACTATGCCCCCGCTTTCGACGAAAGACTCACGCTTTTTTTCACACAAAAAGTCCTTAAATCCCAACTTGGCAAAAAAAACTGGCAACGCTGGCGTACACTCAAATTCGACTCGGTCGGACCCGGATAGTGGGTGAAATTATTTTTCCTTTATAATATATTATCTCTGAAGCCAGACATTTTTTAGTTCTTTCAAATAACTTATTTAGACCTTGGAAATAAAATTATTTTCATCCCACCACCTCGGAAAGTGTAATTTTGCGCTTCGAAATCTGGCTGGAAAATTCTATTTTATTCGCTTGAGCGGCAAAGTAGATTTGAATTTAGAACATCACATATAATGAGTACTCAATATAATTGTAAATTCAAAACGTCATTAAACCTATTTAATGTAACCTCTATGGTGCCAAATTTATGATTAGAACTTTTTAAATTGTGAAAAAATTTAAATTTGGAACCTTCTTGGTTTCTTTGTTTTATTTGCGTGCTTCGCGCCATTCTAGTTTTTCACGTTTTATTGCTTAAATATTTTGTCATTATAAATTGTTTTCTTTTTCATTTTGTCATTTCCTCGCTGAGGTGGGATGAAAAGTTACGTATTGCACTCGAGTGGAAAGATTTTTCACCTTGTGCTCGTTTGTTTCCCTCGCTGACGCTCAGGATTCTAATTTAGAATCACTCGCTGCGCTCGTGATTCAACTTTAGAATCCTTCGCTTGCTCGGTCATCCAAATCGAGCACGCGGTTAAAAAGGAACTTTCCACTCTTGTATAATAAATAACTATTGTCAAGTACCTGAATGAGGCAGCAGCAATTTCTGACTTCACTTCTTTGTCGTCGGTAACTCTTGCTTATATCCCCCACTCAACTTCCGTTCACACTTTTCGAAACGCGTTCGCCAGCTTACTCCCCAAGTCAAGCGTGCGTAAAAAAGTTTCAATAACCACATAACTTTTAAAACCCTTAGTCGTTATCTACTTAACGTTTTAGACAGTCGAGGGTCGTCTAAGAACTCTGAATATCCTCTGAGAACCATTCAAATGGCGCCACTTTATATAAAAGCATTATTCCTTTTTGTATCGAGTGCTCTTGTACGACAAAACGTCTGCAATTACGAAACAACCAGACTGAACATCGAAAGAAAAATAATAATAAAAGAATGACTTTGCCCAGAAAGAAGATTAAATAACATTGGCAGTTCTTTTTTTAATTATTCAGCAGTAAGAATTTGTTAAAATTATGAAAACATAAAAAAGATACTTTTTGTATTTATGAAATCAGTGTATGTGCGAAGTACGGGGTAGGCTAAACCAGTAATACATTCAGCACTTACGTTACGATTACGGTAAAAAAATCACTTGTGATCAGATTTATGACAATTTAAAAGAAACGGCTAAGTGCGAATCGGACCCGTAGACTGTGAGTCTAACTCTTCTAGCAAAAACGGACAAAATCATTTCTGCCCTTCAATTTTTTTTTGTTATATACATATAAGAAATTCTTTTTCCCTCTCCCCGCAACCCGGGATCCTATAAAGAGGCGTGAAGAAGCAATATGTTGCAAGGTGAGAATGGCTGGTATGGCAGGTAGAACTGTTGTACATACCAGCTATATTCGCGTCTGGACTTCACCGTCACTACACATCAGGTGGGGTGGAGTCATTTGTCGAACATATATATAGAAAAAAAACACAAACTATGTTTCAGCTTATTACGGTTTACGAGATACAGCCCTCTTATAAATGACTGCGCAGCGGTTGAGCACTAGAATATAAAAATATGGCGTGGTCGTATACTATGGGTCTCATAGGACGGCTCAAGGTCGCCCAGCGGGCAATGGAGAGAGCTATACTTGGTGTTTCCCTGCGTGATCGAGTCAGAAATGACGAGATCCGTAGGAGAACTAAAGTCACCGACATAGCTCGAAGAATACCCCAGCTGAAGTGGCAGACGCTCAGTGGGAAGACCCGCTACAAGGTGGACCGACGATCTGGTGAAGCTCGCGGGAAAACGCTTAATGCGGGCAGCGCAGGACCGATCGTTGTGGAGATCCTTGGGGGAGGCCTATGTCCAGCAATGGGCGTCGTAAGGCTGATATGATGATGATGATAAAAAATATAGAATACTTAAAAATGGACGATATCAAAATTAACTCCACTATTATCCTAGAATTAAACATCATCATCATCATCGACCCATGCTCGTCCACTGCTTCACATAGGTCTCTTGTAGGTCATATATAATTAAACATAATTAAACGTAATTCTATTTAATCCGTCAGTAAGATTATCAATAAAGAATGGTCAGGTTTTTATTTCGTCAATCAACCAAATAATTACAAAGAAAATGCGCGTCAAATATTGGGAGTTGGTATAATTTTAGTCAGTAGTGACGTTATGAGCCCCACATAACGTCACTTCTAAGTAAAATTGTACCAAGACGTGACGTCATGCGACATTTCATACCAATATATCTCTGTTAAGTTTTGATTAAGTGAATGAACAAAACTACGTGTCCAGTACTCTTCAATATAATCTAGTCGATAAAAGAAGAAAAAAAAGTTAGTCGTCATCCCTATAAATACAAATTATCATTACTGATAATGTAAAATAACAATAATATAGCCTAACATTAAAAGATTTATATTAAAATTATGGAATCATTTAATTATACCTGTTACTAAGGTTATAGATCCGATAGCTCCAGTTAAAGTCATGGACTAAATTATCAGTAAAGCAAAAAGTTCTATAAAGCTAGGTTTTTTTCCAACTTACCTAATAACTGCAGACTCGTTACCATATTATTTTGTTTCGCTTTTCCTGCTACGTTTGGTAGCAAGAAAATAATACATCAATAGAACGAAAAAACTGTTTAGTAAAATACCCAGATTTTGCAACGAATGTGGATTTTTCTTATTTCTTACCGAGTCCCACTGTAGTTTACAACAATTTCAAAACAATCTAGGACGGATAAGAACGAAGATTCCGCACGTTTATCAAATTATGTTTTTTAATACTTTAGCGAAAAAAGCAAGTAATAAAACGAATGAAGTAAAAAAAATCTTTAAAAGTAAATATTTCTTCATGAATGACTTTTATGAATAATAATTGTACAACGTAAATTAATCATATAACTAAACACTAACCATAAAAATAGTACATAGTCCTTGGTATTATAAAATAAAATTAATGAAAAATTAAAAATACTGGAAATACTAACTAACATACCGCCCGCTATACACCTAAAGCCTTGACGCTTTGATAAATTTTTTTTTAGCATCTTTAACTTTTTTTTAGCATCTCTTTCAATATAATTAGAAATCCTAAAGCTTTAGGTGGACCATCAGAAAACAGCATTATCATCAGTAACGAACTACGGCGAATCCAATTTGCGGCAACGAGCGCTTCCGTCGAACGCCAAGGCGAAGCAAGCGATAGCTATAATGTGGATATTCCCAATACTTAAACGTAAACACAAAAGTATTGAAGTAATTAATGAGAAAGAAGTATTTTTTTAAAAACAAATCTATCTAAAAATATGAGTGTTTTAATGAAAAAACTATTATTATTACAGTTGTTCGTTATTATTATAGATCACTGGAGTTCAAACAGCTATGGAGTTTTAACAGAATAGAATAACTTTAATCTGTACCCTTAGTACGAGTTTGAGCCCACGAAAACTATCATAGTTTTCGTAATTGTTAATTATGTTTCTATGTCCATTTTGGTGAAAAGTAATCAATTATACTTAAAATTTAAGAAGACGCAAATGTTTTAATTTTAAACACTATTTATTTGTATTGAAACGAAAACAATAAAATCAATACCCTTAGTACGAGTGCGAGCTCACGAAAACTATCATAGTTTTCGTAATTGTAAAACTCGTACAAAGGGTACTGTTGTTGTAAGGTACAGGATACTTCCTCAGAACAAGCGTTTTACTTTTTTTTAGGTTCGTTTAGGCCGACTGCCTATCTCACTTCCGGTAAGGGGGTTCCGTACTGTTGAACAAGAAGCATGAGGCAAAAAACATCAGATAAAATTGTCCGAAAAGCAAAGTTGAATTATCTATTCTGTAAACAAAACTACTGTCTTGTTACTAAGTATAACATGATAAGACAGTAAAAAAAAGACTACCTTCAGTTGAAAAGTAACTTCATGTGTGGAAAGTGGTCACAAGAATTATAACGATCTCTAAAGACGTAATTTTATTAAAGATTTATCATTAATACAAGTTCGTCTATAAAATGTTTTAGTATTATATAACATACTCTGCTTGCTTCAAATATATACTAATGTTTTAAAATATAATGAGTAATTAAATAACTTTAGCAAAATAATTACAGTGAATAGTTTTTTAGATAAACAGCTGTAAACGGTATTCAATCAATAGCAATCAAACAAACATCCATATTTTTGTATTGTTTCTAATTATAATAACCTATATCTATTCATACTACTTAAGTTCATAGTAATCATAATAAAAAATAAGAAAACCATAGGCAGCTCCACACGATTCTGTCCCGTGTTGAGATTTTCTAATCTGTCATTTGCTATTTACAACTGGTTCAAACACCCATTTGGTTAAGTGGCGCGTTAAACCATCTCAATTATATTAACATTCTCGCCTCTCATTTCGTCGATTCGCAACCACTCAAATAAATCACATTAAAATTGATTAAACCGAAAAAAAAACAGAAGCTCCGTGCCTTAATCGAGAATTGCGAAAAAACTTACCCTTAACAACAAAATCAAAAGTGGCTGGAGGCTTTTAGGAGATCACTCGGTTGTTTACAAGTGATAAACACAGCATAACTGAAAGTCGTGCGTTCGATAGTGTTCGGCGGTGATTGGCACGTACGTTTCGCGCGGCAGTCGGGTCCTGACTGGAGAGACTGACGTCGGACCGAGTGTCCTGGCGTCTGGCGTCCTGCGGGAGGCAGGAGGGGGGCGATTGATCTGTCAGACCAGCATCCGTCTGAATGAAAGCCGCCCTTCAGTCTCGAACGCCCTACGCGCGTAGTACGTTCGGAGTAAGTCAGCCCGCGACAGGTTTATGTAGTAAGATATACGCAGATAGACGCAGGAGAACAAAAACAGAGTATTACTGAGATACACTTATTTACTTAAAGTTTTAATTCATACAACGGTACTGCTGCCTTACATCCAGTCTTCATGGCAGAGTTCAAATACCCTTCTGTAACCTTAGACGGATAAACGTGTTTTTGTATTTTGTAACAAAACTGTTGTTACAACTACAAAAATAAATAAAATAAAACGACAAAAAAACACAGTTTTAAAAGTATGAAAAATTATATGCAAATAAAGCTTTTCAGATCTGGTTAAATCAAGAAATTTTGTCGGATATAAAATAGTTTGAAAAAACCTTTAAATTGAGGTTTCAATTAAGTACTACATATTGTACATATACAAGTATATTTGTACAGAAATAGATATTAAACATCCATGACTGGAGTAACCAAAATTAATAACACGAAAGTTTAAAACAATAAGTTCTGGTGTAATCAATGAATTGCGTTACGCTACGAAGATTTTCGTAGATAGTAGTCTTACCGCATTCGAATGATTCGAGAGTCGTAGAGGCTACGTAGCGGTGCTACGAAAACACGCAGAGTACATTATAACGACATCGCAACCTTAAAATTTTCATTACTAATAATGGCAAAATAAGAAGTTGTGTGTTTTATATTTTTATTTCGTTTATTTAAGGGATATCCGTAGGCAATTATTTATACGGCGTTGAATTCTGTTACCTATTAGGAAAGAAATATCCAAAAAAAAACCCGCTCTTATTATTTTTTTATATAATAATTTTAATGTTTTATATTATATAATACTAGCTGTCCCAGCGAACTACGTACCGTCATAAAAAATAGGGGTTAGTGGTGGAAGGGTGAAAATTTAGGGTTGTATGTATTTTTGTCTGATGTATTTTAAAAAAAAAGAAACAAAAAATTTTGTCCAAAAATATTTAATGGTGGACCACCCTAAACATTTAGGGGGATGAAAAATAGATGTTGTCGGATTTTCAGACCTACTGAATATGCATATAAAATTTCACTAAAATCTGTCAAGCCGTTACGGAGTAGTTCAATGACGCATACTGTGACACGAGAATTTTATTTAGTGGAGAATCATACTTTCATAAAACTTTTTATTTTTATCTTTAAAATAATAATAATAATTTCCCTTAAAACAGTAAGGTAATCAAAATTTAGTACGAGCATATGTTTAAATTTTGTTTTTCTTTTATTTCGCTCCTTATTTTTTAATTCAATTAAATAAAATCTCAATTAAATATACCCATATTTAACTACGATATTTTTTCCTCTTGGTATTCTGGCCCACACATTCGGCCAACTTTTCCACTAGTGTATTGTGGACCGTGGGTCAGAGGCCAATTGCCTCCTAAGCCCGGCTTTGGTACAAATGCTCGTATTCATCATACAAACATTTGGCCCACCGGGATTCAAAGCCGGGACCTCTGAATAGGCGACACCTTGAAACCTGATGTACATACCACTCGGCCACGGAGATCGTCAATTACAAGAAGTATATTTCCGAAGTTTCCGCTTCTTCGAGTGATGAAATTCGTTGACAACGTAAATAGATCCTAATTTATAAAAACATAGTTTCAGATTGGGACTATTTAAAAATTAACATATTATATTTGTTTCTTAGGTTTTGACGCACACCACTCATTAAATAAAACAAGTTTCAACGGTATAGATGCACTGATCTATTTGTCTATTGACATTTTTCTCTATATCGTTACTACCATATTATTTTCGTTGTTGTTACAAAGCCGAAACTTGTGTGCAACGAGCGTATGTAACACGATGTGTGTGTTTCAGGCTTAGACTTCAGGTGAGCAGCAAACACCCAGAAGGCCCAAAAAGTTCTTGGCTGCTTCTTCTTTATTTTCTTACAATTACATAGTTGGAAAAGATATTGCTATTTGCATATAGACAATGGTGTCGATTCTGGCGTGATTTTCTAAACTTAAAACTAAATTTAACATTAGTCTGTCCTTTATACTCTGTATAGAGAATGACAAGGATACACTGTTGTCAAATTTAAGTTTAGGTTTAGAGAATCATACCGGCAGCGACACCACTATCTATAGTTTTAAAGGGAAAAGCTTAAAATACAAAGTTGCGAGACAGTAGGCATGGCATTGCATTAAGTGCTGTCCGTTCATTGAGCCTCAGTAATTTTTAACTTAAATGAGTCAGGTACACCACTCGAAATCTCATAGTAGGTTACATATCTGTTTCGATCATATAGTGGTGTACATTCTCTACCTATATTTTCTTTTTTTTACAGTGCTGGAACGAAGATTATGAAATTGATCGTGACTGCCACTGTTGAAGCTTCATTTTCCATATATTGTTTTAAACTTTCATGGTCACTAACATTATAGCTATTAACGGGATTGTTACCATGTACCTTGTTCCTTCAATTTCCACTTAAAATCGTAGTAAATCATACTACGAAAATTTTCCAATGGTCACATAGGCATGCAATATCTAAAATGTAAATATTTTTCTTTTTATTTCAATGACTTTGAAACATTGAACATTGGAAGCTCATCAAACTACACCAAAAAAACCAAACAAACTGCATTTACTGCGATCAATTTATGTTAGGTATCAACAGAGACTAATAATTCCGATGGGCGGGCGGGTAAAGGGTTTTTTATAACTTTCTTTTTTTCTTTTAATTGCAAACAGCTTGCAAACAATTATTTATCACAAAACTGTATTATATTTACCTCCTCCGTACTTTGGCAGGCACGTCAATGCGTAGGTCCCGGCTGCATCTGCAGTCATTAGCACCTACAAATCCACACTGGGCCCTCGTGGTTGATCATGGCCTAATCTCCATATTCCATCCACAGAAAAGGCCCAAACTGAAGATAGGATGATGATGAAAGTAAGAAAAACATTTTTTATGCACTGACAAACTGTAATAATAATGGTGATTTATTTGAATTATGTTACAAATGTGTATTAACAATAGTTTATATTGTTATAATTTCTTAGCAACCGGAAAAGCCTAGAATGGAAACTTGAACAGCAGCGGCACAAAGTACATAACGAGAACTAAAACATCAGTACATATTTGACAATGACATTTCGGACTCGCAAACGATACGAATTCGCTATTGGTTCGTGCTAAGGGTACTGTACTAGGGTGTGAAGTAGTCTTGGGTTAATCTTTCTTCTAATATATAAAATTCTCGTGTCACAATGTTTGTAACAAATTAAACACCTCTGAAACGGCTTGACCGATTCTTATGAAATGTTGTGTGCATATTTAGTAGATCTGAGAATAGGACGTGAACTATCTTTCATATTCCTAAAGTAATGAGATTGGTCCAGCCCAAAAAAATATTTTTAGGGTATTTTTTTCTATTAAATTTTTTTATGATTCGGCATTCAAAAATACATACAACCCTAACTTTTACTACCAACCCCTATTGTTCGTGCTACAAAGTTCGCTGGGTCAGCTAGTAGCATACATAAGTATACTTTTCGCAGTCCGCCATTGAAAAAAGGGTAAAGAATTTTTGCATATAAATACGATTAATGTGCTAAAATACTGAACAGCAGGATAGACGCCTATTAAAAATAATGTAGGTAATTATGGCGCGACCTTTAACACAAGCTTGTGTCATAATTACCCACATCCTAATTTTATAATATTCAATGTCGGAGTCGGACGCCATTCCGTAAATACCCATTTCGCATTTCCGGTACTCAACCTTCACTTCAGTTATAAAAAAACAAAACCTATAATTCATTTAAATTCGGAACTTAGTTCTATTCAAATGTTTTTAAAAATGGTCTATGCTAAAAGTAAAACTTGTTATTATTAATTACATTGCCAATCCAGTTGTGTTATTGAAAACGAAATAAAATTGATATCATACTGCAACAAACTCGAGAAAATGGTCTTCAAAGCAGATAAACTCCACCTCTACGTGCCCAGTGGGGCTAAAGCTATGTTGGGCAGGTCAGGGGGAGATCCTGGGAGACAGTTTCCCCCTTTCTGCGAGAAAGTCATCTAGCGGAAGAACAATGGGAGGAGCGGGTTCGAGAGAAGTCTGCTCTCTCGAACCCATTCCGATACAGACGGCAGGGAGGAAGGAGCCGACTTTTCGCTCTTCTCCTTTCACCCTTATCGAGCTAGCGGGGAAGATTGTTCAAAATGCATCTGCACAGATTCGATTGTCTAGGGGTGATACCTGCATGTGCTCAGGCATCGCCCCGTTCGTGTGGTGATATGTCGCTAGCTATGTCTACTGGGGTGGAGCATGCATGCACAGTGGCGGATTAAACGTTGAGAGCGCCGTAGACAAGCATCTCATCGGCGCCTCTATATAAAAATAACTCATAAGTACTATAGTTTGACCGAAACCGATCCGGTCGATGCGACAAACATTGCAGTCGTATCTTTCCATCTTTAATCAGAGATCAAGTACCATTGACAAAGTTGTTTGTAGGCGTCAGTATTAGTCAGTCCCATCCGTTAAATTTATCTTTTGTTATAAATTGTAGCAAATTGAGGTTGTTAGCAAAAATAATAATTTTAATTATGTAATTAGGTGGCTTACTTACTGGACCAATTTATTTAATGCAATTTTTTTTTCTTTATTTTACAATTCTGCCCGCGCGCCCTTAGGCACGTGCCTAGTTTGCCTTAAGGATAATCCGTCTCTGTGCATGCATGATTCTCAGGAATCACGTCATCTTTCCAGTCAAGGGCATATTCCGGAGTTTTAGTGGATAGGGCAATTGAGCAAGCCTTTTAAGTTGGTTGAGTAGGGGGCAAATACCTCACGCTCATTTTCTTCAATATTGTTATTACCAATTCGGCAAAATAATAAAAAGAGCATCAGGCATTTGAAAACCTTCGGCGGTAAAAATAACAAAATGAAATCGTAAGCGAGAGCGTTAGCCATAGCAATGCTGTTAGGCAAATTGCCCCCATGGAATTTACGCACCAAAATCTGGTAGGTATTTGGTGACGCGGAAATTTGTAGACGGTTCGTCTTTTAGTTCGTCGTTCGGCTAGTATATTAAGTTTACGGTGAGACTAAAGAGATGGCGACCGCGACTCAATTGCAGCCATAAAGTTTTTGTTTAATGGTTATTAAACAAAAACTTTATGGCTGCTTTACTTTTACTGTTAGAGGCACTATTTGACACACTATTTATACATATAGAGTTGATAACGAGAAAAGTTCATTTTCTATGAGAACTATTATGGATACGCCAGGTTGACGCCAGCTAAGAATGTTTAGTTCAATATCTTTGGTACTTTAAGAGTATTGATTATGAAATTTTGTAAAGCCAGGGCACTATTTGCGAACTCTTTTTGTGTGTCAATTTCATTGCTTAAATATATGCCATTCTTGGGGTCGGCCATGGGTACGCTAGCTTGACGTCATGGTAGCGTACACAGTAAAAATGGTCTTTATATCTTAAATTAAAGAGGCACTGGTGTCAATTCTGGCGTGATTCTCTAAACTTAAAACTAAATTTAACATCAGTCTCTCCTTTTCATTCTGTATAGAGAATGACAAGGATATACTGCTGTCAAATTTAAGTTTAGGTTTAGAGAATCATGCTAGAATCGACATCACTGGCGTCGATTCTGGCGTGATTCTCTAAACTTAAAACTAAATTTAACATCAGTCTCTCCTTTTTATTCTGTATAGAGAATGACAAGGATACACTGTTGTCAATTTTAAGTTTAGATTTAGAGAATCGTGCCAGAATCGACACCACTATTTTTTTTATTTTTACACTAATTTGGCACTATTTACGCAGTATTTAATGGCATAACGAAAAACCGTATATTGATCATGGGTACGCTAGCATCATGGACACACTGACAGAGTGAAGAAAAGAGATATCATGCCCATACGACCATCCCACAAGGTAGAAAGAGACGCAACATGATGTACCTTTGTTCCAATAAAGAAAGAGGTAAGAGCCAATTATTTATTTATGACGTATCGCATCCCTTTCAGACTGCGTCGTCAGAATTGTGTTTTGATTTACTTTGTCGAGCTACCTTTGAAAGTATTTAATTGAGCTCAATCAGTGCATCTGTATCGTTGAAACTTGTTTTATTTTACTTTATTGTAGTGTTGACTGCCTCACAGAAGCTTAAAGATAAATCTGACTCGATACAGTTCGTGCCAAACACTCCAAGAAACATAAAAAATGTGTCACAACCACATAGTAATGTAAAAAAAAAGAACATTGTTGTAACACAGGACTAGGCTGTATGGGGATTGTTCTCTTTGCATTCCCTGAAAAGGAAAACGTTAAAACACTGTCAGATCTGTCAGTGGTTGTCAGTGTCAACCACTGTGCTTGTTTTTGTGTTGGTTTTTGTTGGTGGTACTACTTAATTAAATTTTATACAGCATTATCAAGCAAATGTCGACTAAAAAGCTTTGGGGTGAATATGAAAACGATAATAGTGACGATACTATTTTACAAAATGTTAATTTCAACCCCATCATAGAACTCGGCATGCAGAACATACCCGAAATACCAATATCAGTAAAGTCATCGCCCATAGAACTTCCAAAGCCTAATTTGATCACGCATACAATTCAATTACACTCATGTGCCAGGCAATTATCTGCTATATTGGAGCAAACAGAAAATGCAGTCTTTGAAGGTGCGCGATTAGATCCCATGAGCTTACCAATTATACCTCCAGATCCGCCATTGAACATAGAACATGAAGCTACGCCACCAATAAATTTTCTGCCAAAACAATATTGTGATTTTTCTTTAGGTAAGGGGCTAGTAATACAACCTTTTACACCAGAAAGTCATAAACGTGCATTGAAACAGTGTGCTGCTATAGCAATAGGGCATGTAGGCATCGCTACTTGCACTAACACAGCTTTGAATGCTGTTGCTGATGCCCTAGATTTATACATGACAAATATGTGTAAACTATTGAGAACAGTAGTTGATCGGGAGGCTAGTGGCTTGAGATCTGGATTCCCAGATGCTATATCTAAAGTATTCACTGACTTAAATGTTGGTAACTTACATCAATTCTACAATAACCGAGTGGTGAAGTATCACTCTAAAATTAAGAAAAAGTGTGAAGATTTACGGGAGCAGTGTGAAGCACTGGCTATTGGTGATATAGCCCCTCAGCTAAAATTGGAAGAAGTACCGGAGTTACATTTTCCTGCAGCATTGGATGGAGCATTCACACCATCATTAGAGCCTGGGTTTCAAATGTTGCACAGCCTTGAACAGGAGCAGTTACAGGGCTTAGATCTTCTAGACACAGTCACAACAGATGATATTAAAATGGAACCAATGGAGTTCTCACAACCTGAAAGTACTAAATTGCCATCTTTATCACCTAGTGCAAAGAAAAAAAGAAAATAGAAACTTGGTTTATAAATATTTTGTTTTAATGCCTCTGTGAAAAATATTAGACCTTTTATACGTCTGGTTTTCCCATTTCAATTTCAGTTTCCCTACTGCACATATAGTTTTTACAGTCAAACCAATTAAAGCCCTTGTTATCCTGTCTGATACCTGGTGGAATTTTATATTAAAATATATCATTGGATTTAGGCCCACTTGCACCACAGAAATTTGCAGTTTAATCATAGTTTGTTGTTAAATGACAATACAACTAAATCCCTTAGTACCAAAAATAGAAAGTAAATCAGGTAAAGAAAAGATGGAGACTGCACATAAGGTGGGAGCTGGGACAATTCTCACTAATTACTAATGAAATTACAAAAAATCAAGATTGTATGTTTACATAAATTTAGGGTTTCGTACATAAATATTTAAGGACCTCCCCTTAAATATTTATTTTTCATACAACAGGCATGATTTGCGGTTCTTTTTTGCTCAATATTATATTTAATTACAATTTTATTACAATACAAAAAACATTGTTTAAACTGAAATGTTTGATCTGTGTTTATAATCCCACTGTTAGATACAGAAAGTTTTACCTAACTATAATCTGTTCAGGGAAACAAATGAGTGCTTTTATTAAGTTTTTTCATAACACTAAGACTTACATATAGCTTACAAATGCTAAGAATGGTGACATTTTTATCGATATTAAATAAAAAATCACGCCTGTGTGTGTGAATACACTATCTGAGCTCACACTGGCGCAGTCAAAGCGTCACGTCGCGTCAGGTTTTTAGCCTTGGGAATACCTTAACTGTGGGGAAATAGAGATGAATTTGCTGCAGACAAAAAACATGAAATTCGGTATTAAGAAGTCGCGCGTCGTATAAGTGGGAATACCTTTTACCTGCTATAGTAGTTAAAGCCTCTAGTTATCACACACACGTCCACCCTCCCGACCTGCATTCGTAGGTCCCTCCGATTACGTCGGCCTAGGCACGTTTTACAGTACCCCGACGAAGAAATCACCCGTGCCAAAGCGCCTCCTACTCTCCCACACAGGCCACAAACACCAACACTACACAGCTAGCACATCAGCTTAGCATTGGGCAGACACTACACCCGTAGGATAAGAGTGCGAAGGTCTACACACGACACGCTGTACCAGGTACAGGTACGTAACTTGGCGTTCTTCCCCGCCCTCACGACAACGGCTCACTAAAGCAGAGGTCCGAGTCTCAGAGACTAGCCGCCTAGTTGAGCCGACCCCCTCAGGTTCGAGTGGTCTAGAGGCTCCAGACGGAGAGGAGGGATGATCTCCTAACGGGCCATCCAGATGCCATCCGCCTGGAATACCTCTAGGGGCACTCGCAAATTCTCGGCTCAAGGTATTTAGGATATCGCCGTCCCCAAACCCGGTGACGCTCTAAAGGTCATATGCGACCAACAGCATTCACACTAAAAAAAAGAATTTGCTACAGGCAAAACGCGTCGCGTCGTTTCTACTGCGCCAGTGTGAGTTGAGCCTAATAGTGTCTAATATTGTTTAAATAATAGTACGATTGCGACTCGCACTTGGCAGGTTTTTTAAACTAGACTTACAAAGCATCCACCATATTTAAAACAAAATTATTATTTTTTATCCTACCTGTGTATACATGGAAACTGTGAAGTTAACTGAAGTCTCGGCGCAGTAAATGAAATATGGTGTGAAATAGCTCGCACACGCGTGCGGGCTATTACCCCAAGCGCACCTCTTGGCGGGTTGTGTTTGCCAGTGTGTCTACGGGCAATTCATTTTTACCATTGTCCCACTGCATTAAGTGGTAAATATTAATTTGAAACTTAGCTATTTTGTGGTGCAAGTGTAACCGTGTTAAGATATCTTTCTCATCATCATCCTTAGCAAAATTACCATGTTGATAGGGTTTTACTGAAGTGAAACTGCGCAAGTTACGACGCAGGTTATGCTTGCTTGCTGCTAAATTCACTACCGACCGCCATATCATATATATAGTTTTAAACGCCCCATAAGTGCGATTCAAACTTTGAGCTTACGTGTCACTTAATTAAAAGGAGAAATAAAATAATTGTTTAACATAGCACCAAATAATTTATTAAAATCAGATTGTTAAAAATATAAACCAGATTAATGACATCATGACATCCAAATTGATTATTATTATTATTTACAGTAACAGCCTGAAAACAAAACTTATAACATACATTATATGGAAATTAGAATATGTTCAATTATTATGAGTATACGATAAGAAATAGAATAAAAACATTTGTTTTTAACTAAAATGTATGATTGTTTTTCATAATCCTAGCAGGGGGATTATAGAAAGTTATAACTGTAGTCTGTTCAGGGGAACAAATGCGTGTTTTTTTTTATCACACTATGGCTTAAATATTGCTTACAAATGCCAAGAATAGTAAACTGAGTCACATGGGAGAGATGACTGTCATTGACAAAAATAATGACAACATTAACAATCCTAACAGTGATAAAAAAACTTTGCTTTCATCAATAGGTTCCATTTAATGAATATGAACCATAAAAAATTGCCAGTGCTGTAATTCATTAGTTTCAAACAAATTGCATGGTTGTCAAGACACAATCAACATCTATTGCTATAGCAAAGAAAGTTACATTGAGTGTACAGCCACATGTAATTGTCTCCAAACAAACATTACAATGATAGTGTGTTTATGAACATCACCTTACACTATAAGGCAAATCTGTGACAGGGATTCCTTATGATACTATGATATTACCTCATGTATCTTGCGATATCATTGCATTTAAACAGACACCTCAGAAGAGTGTAACTAAAATCTCTATATTTGTTGTGTGTGGGATTGGAACCTCAACATTAGAGAAGCAAAAATAAAATTTGAAAGGACTTAAAACACTACTAAAGTTAAAATCGCATTGCTTGGTACAATGCTGGTACATTTTGCTTCATTGAAACTGAACTTTTATCAATGAGTCTCTTGCTAGAAGACACCGACTTTTTTGTTTTACAAATTAACATGAAAATGTAAGTCTTATGAATTAATGACTAATTTAAATCAAACTTAAGTGGTAAGGAATGAATTCAATAAGCCCATTAAAGGCATGGTTTTAGAAGACCATACCAGCTGCCACTATGTGTAATAACAAAATCACTTTTCAAGCACTTTAATAATAGATTTTGGTGAACAAAAAAGCTATGATAGAAAATTGAATGTATACCCTACAATAATAAGGATGATGACTTACTTTTTCTTCGTCCATCAGGTAGATATTATCAAGAGTATTGAACACATAAAATATCATAACAATATGAAAATATTACAAAGGATATTAATTTGAAATGTTGCATGACGTCACGCCTTGGTACAATTTTTGCTCGGAAGTGACGTCACCAGCCCCCACTCCCAAACTTTGACATACTTTTATCTTAGTAATTTTTTGGTTGGTTGACAAAAGAAAAAATAAGTGCTCATAATTTTTTTATAATCTAACTGACGGACTACACATAATTTTGTTGACTTTATCCAGTCATCATCCCTATTCTATTGAGCTGTCATGGGCTTAACTAACCCTATTACTTAACTTACAACTATCCTGCAAATTTACAACTTTGAAATATCACATATCTTTACTTCTTTTCAGGTTGAGTGGTTTTCTTTCTTCTGAACAACAAAATATGAGGTTCTGAAAATAAAAATATATAAATTACATAAATGTTAACTTTTAGGATGTTTGTTTTATAGAAGACCTTGCAAACAACTACACACAACCTGATACTAAGCATCAGTGTAGTGCAAGTACCAAGGGCTGTAAATACATGTAGTATGAAAAATTACCAGGAAAAGAATAACAAACATCACTATGATTTATACATTATTTTAAACAGACTTTATCAAATTAATCTTTTTAATATCCAGTTTCAGAAAAGTAAAATCTTTGCAAATACATTACACGTAAGGAATAATTTGTTCCTATTGATGTTACTCTTTTATATATCTATATGCATAGCCATGTAAAAATGTTCATAATTAAACATACCAGGTTGATGTGTCATGTAGTGAACCCATCCTTGGCTCTGCTGAACTCCTATGTTCCTCCATTCGTCTTCAGACATGAGGTGATTCTTCGGTACCAATTTAACCAATTCCTTGGGCAACACAACATGCCTAAAAGAACAATACAGTTGTGAAATTTGATTTACTTGCTCTAATAATGTGCACAGGCGGTTGTGATGTAAAAATGTTATTTGTGTCGACACAAAGACTTTATCGAAATTCAAACATCAAAATACAATGTGATTCACTATGAGGAGGAAATTGTTTAATAAACTATCAAAGTACTCAATTCTGGTTAATGTTTTATGGGAAACGGAATATTTAATGTAAATCCAATAAGTAATTTACCTGTATTCATGTTCTTCATCATAGTATTTCTCTGAATAGTAAATTTCTCTAGTTGACATAATGAATTTATTCAACCTATTGACACAGTTTTTTTACCTTTCTGGGTTATTGTGCTATGATAATGACGAACTGTTTGAGACGGAAAGATAGAAATAGTCACAAAATGCAAATCCTTTTCAATAAATTTACACTCTTTTCGAACTCGTTTCTTGAAGAAACGTTGGAAATTTCAAAATTCGAACATACGCTACGAAAAAATTGCCAGGGCAAAAATTGTATTTCGAGTTTAGTCTATGGTTTAGGCTGGGCACACATGAATTCGAGCCGCGATAACTGCAGAGTGAATAATCTGGTCACACCAAAAAAACGATCTGGCAGGGAATTTTGGGCAGGATTTCATCGAGTGCAGTTGGCGGTAGTTTTCCAATTACAGAGCATAATGCGACTCAGTGACGCACAATGCCGGATTATGTTGATGCTTAATTGGAACGTGAATTAGTTTTCAAATGCGCCAGCAGAGTGCGCTTAGTTCAGTGTTGAAAAAAAAAAGTCAATGTTTGTACCTTCAACCATACTTATATTTTTTTTTTAACACAGTATGAATTAACTTTGATTATTTAAAAAAAAACTACAGTGAAACGAAAGCTTTAAAATTTTTTCAACAATAAATAATATTACTAATGATAATATATAACTAAATAAAACGTTTCGATCAATGCCAACTTGAAGAAAAAACACTTGTTAATTTTCTGTCACTGAGTTAGTACGATTACACGCATCACACGAAAACATTACTTTTGAGAGTGCTCGATTGTGCGAAGCGTTGCTGTAGTTGAAACATTCAACAATAAGCATAATGCGCTCTAGTGCTGTAATTGGAAAACTATCGGCGACTTATTTCAATTATTCTTAAATTCGTTCTTAGTGAACATTGTAAAATAAAATTGGTGTGATTTTATGTAACAGCTGCGCAATTGAATAATTAGTGGAATCTTTAAAATATACGCTATTCCGGTCAAGTGGGCATAAGAACTTTATTGTAGTGTTGACTATCTCACAGTAGCCTATCGAAATAACCAACTCGATATATTTCGTGCCAAACACTCCAAAAAATATTAGAATGCGTCACACAGACATTCTAATGTAAAAAAAAAGGATTAAGATATGTATTTATGTATATGATTGCAGTTTTGAGGATTTAAAATGATTAACATTAATAATATTATGGCACCATTTTTATTAGCAGAGCAGACCAGAGAGAGCTAGACAACAAAAGTCATACATAGAGTCCTTTTCATGAAAGAAGTCCCGCGGTGATTTGTGGAACTAAATTTGACAGATCGGCCATGTTGTCGTTCATCGATGTTATAAAGTTCGTTTGTTGTGGTAGATTTTTGTAAGTTTTTAATTCAATGAGTGCGTTTTTTGGTGTGTTCACAATGCCAAAAGTTGTAAAAAGTTCGGCTCGAGAAATGATACTAAAAGTGAAAGAGTTCTGTGAAGCGGAACAAAAGAACCAAGGTGTTCTAATACCACTAAACAATGTTCGCAAGAGAGTCGCCGCCATAACAGGTACTTTTTTAGAGTTGCCATATTATGAATTATTGCCGTATTGATTGGAGTTTTATTAAATGAACTTTTTTTTATTCCAAAGACAAATTTTAACAAGTAAATAACACGTGATGAAGCTGGGTAACTTAAATTTAAAAATGTAATCTATACATATAATAATAACGAAATAAAATAGGTATTTTAAACTTATAATTACTTATTATTATAAATTCATTCAATTCATAATTTAATTGCAGGTGTGTCAGAGAAAACTGTAACAAGAATCACAAAAGAAGGTATCACAGCGGCGAGTTCTTCGAAAAAATTGTCACCCCGGGGAAGAGTCGCCCGCATCCGAAAAAGTTCGACTTGGATTTGTGCGCCATCCGGCAAAAAATTCACAGTTTTTATGTTGTGAAGAAGGAATTACCTACATTGGGTAAATTACGGGCCGCTTTGAAAGAAGACATCAATTTTCAGGGAAGCATTACAACATTGCACAGAATATTAAATAGGATTGGTTTCAAGTACAAGCGATGCCAATCCAAACGTAAACTACTTATGGAACGTCATGAAATTACCGCATGGCGTGCAAGATATTTGGATAAAATACGAAGAAATCGCACTGTGGAAAAAAGACCTATCGTATACTTAGATGAGACCTATATACACAATACTTATCATACAAAAAGTTGTTGGCAAAGTGAGGAGGAGCCAGGAATGTTCGTCTCAGAGTCATCGGGGAGTCGATGGATCATTAAAACTTTGAATAAATTTATATAGTTGAATAGTTATGATCAGCGGTCATACTAATATCACTGTCCGAAGAATGGATGGAAACAGAATCAGATTCTGTTTCACTATCACTAGCCGTTGATATGATCATTCGGTCCATTTCTTCATCCATAAGGCCGGCATTTTTTAAATATTGCTCCTCCAAATGTTCCACATGCTTGCACTGAGCTGTCCAATCTTCCTCCGTAATAGACTCAAAGGCCTCTTCAGTTATTCTTACTATTTCTTTTGGATTTTGGGCCACGTTCTTATCTGCCACCTTTCTTTTTACAAGGCTCCAGATTTTTTCAATCGGGTTGAGGTCGCAGTGGTAAGGCGGCAATTTAAGCACTTTATGGTTGTAAGCTTTCAATAATTCATCCACAGCATATGTTGGTGGACCTTTATTTTGTTTGATTAGCTCAAGCAGCACAGCTTTTGTCCAGGTGTCTTCAAAATATACTCCCTTTTCTCGAAGCCATTCCTGCATTTTACTTTTGATACTCGACATTGTAGGTGTTGATTATATTGAATAAAAGACTGTTCTCGAAGCCATTCCTGCATTTTACTTTTGATACTCGACATTGTAGGTGTTGATTATATTGAATAAAAGAATAATTTCCAGTATTTTCTTGTATTTTGTTTAACATAGGTTTTAAAATTATAATCAATCAAAATATCACTATGACAACGTATGTATCAAAATCTACCATAAAGTAAAAAAAGGAGGTTGTGGTTGAGGTTGTATTCAGGTTCGTAACATGACTTCTTTCATGAAAAGGACTCTACCTAAATACTTATTCGGGAAATATGTATATTTTTTCCCCATAACTGGCAACATTATGTCGCGCGAATACAGCGCTGCGTCTGGGGGACTTCTTTCATGAAAAGGACTTTTACACTAGAATACATATGTGCAAACATACACTAGAACTTTAACATGAAGGACTTGTGTCTTTGGTTATGAATAATTAAAAAAATGATCTGGCAGCCGTTTTTTTTAAGATTCTCCCGTTTTAGGGAAAGCAAAGGGAACAATGCCCATACAGGCTAACCTTATAATCTTTTTCTTTCTACATTAGAATGTCGGTATGACGCATTCTAAAGCGACCTACTGACATCCCTGCCGCAGGGGCAATCTAGGATGCACGGCGGTCGGGCCAATATCGGCTTGTCTCTACACACATGCCTGCTTTTCAGTGTTCGGGGGTATGTTGAGCTAAACACACGCGTTGATGATGGCCCCCGTGTTATCAAAAACTCAGAAGATCGGTAAGTAGGGCCTTGCCCGCACCCTTCGCTATCCGGCCGAATGCACTGACCAATTATGCTACCGAGGCCCTGACGGCCGTATCGAATTCTTTCTAGCCTTTCTTAAGCTGCAAGGCAGCGCCATCTCTTCGCATTGTAGTTAACCCAGAATGTCAAATGAATACCTTTACAAATATTACACATTTGAAAGAAGAAATAGCAAAACTGCTCGATGTTTGAAGCTAATGAAAATATTACAAGAAAAAGATTAAAAAAAAACTATTTCTATTTTTCTAGTAATATTTGCTTTACATTTAAACATCGAGCAGTTACATGCCAAAACCACCAGCCAATCAGCACTGGGTGCATTATGACCCACCAATCCGCGTTGGGTTCGTTATCACCCACCAATCCGCGTTAGGTTCGTTATCACCCACCAATCCGCACTGGGTCAGTTATCACCCACCAACCCGCACTGGTCAGTTATCATCCACCTATCCGCACTTACTCCGTTATTACCCACCAATCCGCACCGGCTCCATCATCACCCACCAATCCGCGTTGGGTCCGTTATCACCACTAATCCGCACTGGGTCCGTTTCATCCACCAATCCGCACTGGGTCCGTTATTACCCACCAATCTGCACTGGGTCCATTGTCACCCTTAAATCCGCGCTGGGTCCGTTATCACCCACCAATCCACACTGGGTCCATTATCACCCACCAATCCGCACTGGGGCCGTTATCACCCACCAATCCGCGCTGGGTCCGTTATCAGCCACCAAGCACTAGATTCATGTATTTTGTGATGAGTATAAATTGTTCATTGTTTACCAATGAGTCACCGTTACTCCCGTAACGCAAAAATCGTTCAGTTTACCCCCCAAGTCAAGCGTGCCTAAAGAAGTTTCACTTCAAAAATATGTAAATAATGGTGTCGATTCTGGTATAATTATCTAAAGCTAAACTTAAATTTGACAACAATGTATCTTTGTCATTCTCTATACAGAATGAAAAGGAGAGACTGATGTTAAATTTAGTTTTAAGTTTAGAGAATCACGCCAGAATTGGCATCATTGTTGGTTTTTTCTAACCCACATGTGGGGTCGGTATTTAAATACTTCTATCACTCGAGAGCATACTTCATGCTCATTAGTATCGGCCGCCACCTTGATCGAAATACGTGCTCTCCGTGTGACAGTTACCAACCAACTGATAGAGAAATTGCCCTGATCGCGCTACACACGCAGCAACGTGCAGGGCGGCAGGGACAAACTAGGGACCAAGGGTGGTCTCGCGCTCCTGCCTGATCGGGCAAATCAATGCCCGATTTAGAAAATTGCCCCTGCTTGGCTACACGCATCACAATTAAGGAGGCAATGATGTCGATTCTGGCATGATTCTCTAAAGCTAAACTTAAATTTGAGAACAGTGCATCCTTGTCATTCTCTATACAGAATGAAAAGGAGAGACTGATGTTAAATTTAGTTTTAAGTTTAGAGAATCACTCTAGAATCGACACCACTAAATGGTTATCCCCACTCTTACACCCTAGATTGCCTCTGCGGCAGGGATGTCAGAAGTCCACATAATGTTTCTTGGAATGTTCGGCATGAAATGTACCGAGTTGGTTTTTCCGATAAGCTTCTGTGAGGTAGTCACATATTACTTTTCTCTATGGGTAGTCATAAACCATTGTTTTGATTGTGGACGAACATTTGTTTCGTATCATTTACTTATCCATTGTTCATAAAAAAATATATACTTTAATTGATTTTTTTTTCTTGTAGGGTACTCATAGCTGCAGATTTTATAAATATATATATATAGATTTCATAAAAGAGAAAGAAATGAGGTTGAGTTTGAAGCGAAAGATATTGAAAAAAGAAGAGGTTAGATATTATGACGAAGAGGTTAACGAGGACATTTAATACATTAAATAAAATTGCGCCGCTGCCGTACTGATCGGCGCGTAGGTAGATTTGCACTAGTATATTATATTGCATTTTATGGATGATGTTTCGAGTCTTATAAAATAATTATTGATCAACTAATTATAAAAATACATAAAACTAGTTTTTACGGGTTAATGCACGAAACTTTAGTTATTTATTGACGTTTCTTTTTTTTTGTTGAAGTTCTCCCGTTTTAGGGAAGGCAAAGGGAACAATGCCCATACAGCCTAGTCTTTAATTTAATTAATCTTCTTTTTGTTTTTACATTCGAATGTCGGTGGGACGCGTTCTAATGTTTCCTGGAGTGTTTGGCACGAAATGTATCGAGTTGGCTTTTTCGATAAGCTTCTGTGAGGTAGTCAACACTACAATAAAATTCTCACGTCTACTTGACCGGAATAGCGTATATTTTAACGATTCCACTAATTCTTCAGTTACGCAGACGGTTGTTACACAAAACCACACCAATTTTATTTCACAATATCCACTATGAACGAATTTAAGAATAATGAAAATAAGACGCCAACCGCACTCGATGAAATCCCGCCAAAAACCTCTTATTGACGTTTCACACTCTCAGTGTTACCAACCCTTACCAAAATTTTACCCTAAGTATTTTTTAAATTCCCCTTAAATCCCCTAAATATAGAAATTTATATGTATATGTCGTGGCCATATCGTAGATTTGATCACTTCATGAAATGCTCGAGAATTTCATGAAATGGTCGCATTTCATGAAATGTTTCACTATCTATTGACCACATCATGATGTGGTTTGAGCAGATCAATGATGAGAAATCGTTTCACGATATGGCCAACTAAACGCGTGGCTACTTCATGAAATAGTAAAAATTATTTGATCATAATGTAGAGGCGCTGCAAGCTCTTTGTTTATATATTTATATGGCGGCCGCTGCCGACAATGTTGTTTCTCGCAGTGAAATAGTGCATAATTCGTTATTTAATAAGGAAGAAAGTTAACAAAAGGGTTTTCGACTAAACAAATTAAGGAGAGTAGGGTGACTACGCAAAAGAAATCTATGGACTATTACTGGCTGTCAAAATATGACATTTTGGAAACTGCGGTTGAGGTACAAAGTGCGGATGAGAATCAATGCCGTACAAAGATATACTGTAAAACTGTACTTCCAGGGCCTAAGAGGTGATACTTTTTTTTTTTTTTTTTTTTTATAGATAGGTCCGACAAATGACTCCACTTCACCTGATGTTAAGTGAAGGTGAAGTCCAGACGTGACGATAGCTGATACAGCAGTTTTACCTGCCACACCAGCCATCGTCACCCTGCCGGCCTGCATGTTGCTTCTTCACGCCTCTTTTAAAGGATCCCAGGTTGTAAGAGGGAGGGAACACGTGAGCGGGCAGAGCATTCCATTTACGGATAGTGCGACAAAGAAATGAGTCACCAAATTTCTTTGTACGCGTTGGAATTGTGGCCACAGTTAGACGATGACAACGTAGGCCAGCGCGCGTGGTCCTCTGAAGGAAAGGAGAAGGTGGGATAAGAGAGAATAACTCCTCAGAACACTCGCCGTGGTACAGACGATAGAACGCGCTTAGTGACGCCACGTCACGGCGTAATTGAAGAGGCTCAAGGTGTTTAGTCACCTCCTCATCGCCTATGATGCGGATCGCGCGTCGCTGTAACCTATCCAAAGCATCGAGCAAGTACTTGGCGGAGCCATCCCAGAGGTGCGAGCAATATTCCACGCAGGACCGCACTTGCGTTTTGTACAACAAGCACAGTTGATCGGGCGTGAAAAAACGCCGCACCTTGTTCAGGACTCCGAGTTTGCGTGAAGCTGTTTTGATCACGGTTTCGATGTAGTTCTTTGGATTCAGGTCTGAGCGAACTTCCATACCGAGCATGGAAATGTTGCTCTGCAGCGGTAGTGTTGTGCCCTGAAGAGATGGAAGGGGAAGGAATGACGATGTTTTTGCCGTGAAAGCGCAAGCCTGAGTTTTTTTGGCATTGAACTCAACCAAGTTCCTGGTACCCCATTCGGAAATGTGGTCCAAAGCCTGATTGAGTTCAATGACAAGATTCTCGCGTTTCTCCTTGGTTACCGCCAGCCCAGCCGCTGCTTGTCCGAGATACCCCGCATGCACTGTACTATCGTCTGCACAGCAATGAATATTCCCAAGAGGAATTAAGTCATTGATATGCAGCAGAAAGAGAGTGGGGGATAGGACGGAGCCCTGGGGAACGCCGGCATTCACTGACATGAACCGCGATCTGCTACCATCCGTAAGGACACGAATTCTACGCTCATGCAGGAAGTCAGCTACCCAAGAACAGAACTGGGCTGGCAGACCGTATGCCGGAAGCTTGGAGAGAAGGCTTTTGTGCCAGACCCTGTCAAACGCCTTGGCAATGTCAAGGCTGATAGCCAACGACTCGCCACGCTTGTCGATAGCCTCACCCCAGATATGAGTTAAGTACGCTAGAAGATCACCCGTCGATCGTTTCGGTCTAAAACCATATTGACGATCATTAATCAAGGAGTGATCCTCTAGGTAGCGGGTCAGATGGTTATTAAGGACCTTTTCTAAAACTTTACATAAAACTGAGGTGACTGCTATTGGCCGGTAGTTTGCCGGGTCTGAGCGATCCCCTTTTTTGGGCACCGGTTGCACATTGGCATCTCTCCAAGCCTCCGGCACACGCCCCAAAGAATACGAGCATTGGTACAAGCGCGTGAGCACGGGAGACAACTCCGCTGCACATTTTTTGAGTACTACTGCTGGGATGCCATCAGGTCCACTAGCTTTCCGGACGTCGAGTGATTGCAATTCGGCACGAACCTCGCGCTGCCTGATTTTAATATCAGGCATCGTTGTGCCACAGTGAGGTAATGATGGTGGCAGTGCATTGCAATCATCGATTCGGGAGTTAGCCGCAAAGAGTTTTGCCAGAAAATCGGCTTTCTCCTGCGACTTATGGGCTAGTGTTCCGTCTGGGCATCTCAGAGGTGGCAGCGAGGGCTCGCAGAAGTTTTTTTGCACGGCCTTGGCCAGACGCCAGTAGCTACGGGAGCCCGTAGGATGCGTCATAAGTTCCTGGCCAACACGTGCAACGCGCTGGGCATCCGCTCTAATGTAAGCCTTCTTACAGGCCTTGGAAGCAAAATTGTAGGCTGCTTTGAGTAAATCGACCTCGGGATCCTTGAGAGCGCGCCCTCTGATCCAAGCACGATATGCCGCTTGCTTACGCGAAGCAGCTTCAGCACAATCGTGATTGAACCAGAGGTTACGCGTGCCCTTACTGATGAGATCAGAATGAGGAATATAGTATTCCATACCCAAAGACTAGACTTTGGTAGTCTACTATTGTAATATGTACCAACTTTGGTGCATATTACAATAGTAGACTTAACTGTTCTTCCAGGGCCCAAACGGTAATACTTCACACTAGGTTAGGTTAGGTTAGTGTTGTGACCATGATGCGCGAGCCGAGCGAGCAAAGCGAGCGTGCCGCGGCAGCGGCCGGCGAAGCGCCAGAAAAAAAACTATTAAAAGAGACCTTTTCTACAAAAGAAATTCAAGTATCACCTCTTAGGCCCTGGAAGTACAGTTTTACAGTATATTTTTGTACGGCATTGATTCTCATCCGCACTTTGTACCTCAACCGCAGTTTCCAAAATGTCATATTTTGACAGTAATAGTCCATAGATTTCTTTTGCGTAGTCACCCTACTCTCCTTAATTTGTTTAGTCGAATAAGGTACTTACCTTATTATTTCTAAATATTTGATAATTTTCTGAATATAAATGTGTAAGTTCTTGACATGTTTGATGTTTAATTTAGGAAAAAAAATCCTTTAATTTGTTTATTTTGTTACAAAAAATTGATTAAATTTGTTTGTGTCATTCGGACTTTAATAACAATAAACAAGTTCTTACAGTCATATTCTGGATTTTTAATAAATATTTTATAGACCCTAATTATACGATTCGGCCACATGTGGATGACCAAATCGTTAAATGTGACCATTTCATGAAATTCTCGAGCATTTCATAAAGTGAGCAAATCTACGATATGGCCACGACATATATATCTTATTACCTAAATTATTTCGTTTCTCATAAATTAAAACGTTACATATTTAGTTACAGTAAATTATTTTATTGAATAATTACATTTTCCGTATGGAAATTCAAACGAAAATGAGCTGACAGGCTGTTAAATCTTAATTAGCTGTTTTGATTGGTGGAAGGCAAAGAACTTAAGTCCATACAGCCTCAGGAAACAACCTGCCACGTCAGTTCAGTCGTTTCATATCTTGGTGCGTTCCATTCTACGCACAAAACTGAAAGAAAACACACGCTTTGTTTTTCTATTTAATTGCAAGTTTTGTTAAAAGCCCCTAAAAAAGTCCGTTTTAATGCACGTAACTTTATTTATTTATTGACTTTTCGTAGCCTTTACAGGCTACCTCGTCAGAATCAAACTTTTATTTAATTTGTCGAGCTACCTTCGAAAGACTTTTATTGAGCGTTCGGTTATTTCATTGTTCGATTTTTAAAGTTTTATTGTCTATGTATGAATTTATTATTTAATTTACTTAATAAAGTATTTTATTTAAAATTCTTTCGGTTCTAAAATTGGGAGACCTTTCTGAGAAGAACCGGCGAAACAAACTCAAGAGAGGCTTTCTATCTCCTTCTTATGTTAAATTATGCAAACAAAAAGAACTAATAGTATCTGTTGGTCTTGCAGTGTGTGCACGGTTCCCAACTTAGGGGTTTTGCCCCCAGATTTAGGGGCTAGAAGGGTTAACCCGTAAAAACTAGTTTTATTTAATGAGTGATGTGCGTGAAAACTTAAGAAACAAATATATATATATATATTTCAGTAGTTCAATGATGGTAGATTAGTTTTATAAAAGTCTTTGATAATAATTCTATTTAATTCAATATCAGAATACGAGGTAAACCTGCATTATTTTTTGGAAAAACTATCGGAGGTTAGATGTTTTTTTTTGATAAATAATGAGATGGAAAATCAAAATTCTAGTACATTATGTTACAATAAAAACATATTTCCGATGTCGTAGTAATTAATTTGATCTAATTTATTGAACATTATTGAGAAATTGAGGCGTTTGAAGTTGTGCATATTATCGTTTTTTTCCGTAAACTGCAGTAGAACGATCAGTACAAAAAATGGTTAATAGTATTTGTAAATTTTCTACATTAACTTGCAAAAGGAAGAATAAATCTACCGTTTAATTCTATTGGAAATAGTCAAAATCTTTTCTAAGGGGGTAAACGTGGCGATCAAAAATTACGTTTTTTTGCAAAAAATGTGTAAGGGCTCATAAGGAATTAAAGTTTTGGATTAGGATTTATATCGGCCCATAAATGTGCGAACAGCAATAAAAATATATATTTAATATCTCCTCGCTTTTTAAGTCGGTGAATAATAAAATTGTAAACTATGTATATTCAGTACTGCCATGTGCAAACTTTTTAATTTCTGCTTTCAGTGGCGGATTTACCAGTAGGCTCAGTAGGCTGGAGCCTAGGGCGGCAGATATTAGGGGGCGGCAAATTTGGCCCAAAATATACCAGAAAAACGAGTGACAAAAATTTTAATATTTTAGTAATCCGTATACAGGGTGTTACAAAAATACAAATAAAGCTTGATGGGCGTTGAAGTACATCATATAAGGAGTCTTTTCTAATTTTCTTAAAATATTTGCATGAAGTTTTAACTTTTTTATAAAAACAGTTATTTTTAATGATTAATAAAAATATCGATAATTTTAAGACACGTCACTAGTTCGAGGATCATTAAAAATAACTGTTTTTATATAAAGTTAAAAATTCATGCAAATATTTTAAAAATATTAGAGAAAACTCCTTATATGATTAACTTCAACGCCCTTCAAGCTTTATTTGTATTTTTGTAACACCCTGTATAAAAGATTACTAAACCCACTGTAAAATATAGGTACTTATGCGATCATGTATTTTTAAAATATTCCAATAGCGTTTCAATATTAATTACAATTTAAATTTTGCAATTTTTTAACTAACGGGGAAAAGCCCGTACGTAATGTGGACAATAGAACACAAATCATAAAGTTGCAATTTCAGAATAAATATAATTGTGAACTAGCGTATTGAATTTCAAAGGTCAGTAGGGGCACGGTAATAATATCATACAGTATTCTATCTTCATACAAACGGCCGGAAAGCGAGTCATACCTACGCCACTCGAGTTCGATGGGCTCTCGGCGGGCACCCAGTCGCGAATGCGCCGCCGCCGCAACGACGACCGAACGGTCTGAATTGTTTTTTATGCAGTTAGCCGTGCTTAAACGTGCGTTTTGTATTGTAAATATTTGGTTTAATTAAGTAGATATCTACATTATTTAGTGTGGAAAAGAACAGACGACGATCAATATCGTACAACAGCACAATTGCTGTTTTTGGTTGCTTGAACTCTTCAATAACACACCCAGAGATATCATTTTTTAAATTACCTAAAATATTGGAAAGGTGTCTTACCTTTATAGCATATTTTTTATATACCTATCTACTAGTACGTAATTTGTTTCTAGTATTTAGGTTATTTTTCCATCGGGCAAAATATCTGGAATAATATATAAATAAGTGGTTAGGATGAAAAAAGAGACAAACGAGCAATCTACCTACACTCGCGTTAAAAACAAAACTACATAAAATACTGTAGGCAGGCGGCCCTACCGCGTGCTAACGCAGCGCTCGGCCGTAAGCATTTATTTTCAAGGACAGGGCGGAGTCACAATACTGTATAGATAATATTACCGTGGTAGGGGCGGCAAAAATTGAATAGCCTATTAGCGGCAAATTTGTAAATCCGCCACTGTCTGCTTTTATCAGTCCATTGCAGACTTATCGTGGTCCGACTACATCAGGTTCTTGTTCAGATTCTCCAATTCGGTTTCTCCGATCGGATCTTAGTTTGAGCTAACGAAGAAGGACGAAAAGGCTGTGACAGGAATATGTATTTCCACGGTGATGATTTATGTCAAATATTGGTTTCAAGCCTCTACGAGTTAGTCAGCACCAAGAAACGACTTACAATTATTAAAAGACCTTAAAGCTTTTGAAAGCTTCAACAAAAATATAGCTAATGTTGCGCTGAAAAAAGATTTTAAATCATTTGTGGTATATGTCGGAAGAGCTAGTTTCGCTTGCGTTTTTGGATGACGAAGTTTCAGTTCAAGAGAAAAAAAAACGGTAGAAGCACTCAAAATCGAAGGCACAGAAGATTGCTTAAAACGAACAAACCTTGACATCGCACATATCCATAAAAAAATAGAAAACTTTGTGAGCAGTAATTCCTTAAGATTCTTTCAGACCCTATGTCTCTCATCTGTAGAATATATAGAGAACGAAGACGCTGGATTATATAGCTAGGGCGGATCCAGCTTTGGCACCGGGGGTCATATAGTCGTAGTCAAGTACTGTGACTTGACAGATACAGATACAGGTACAGATTGTGAAGTGGGTACAGATGGACCCAGCCCAGGGGGGGGGGCATCATGGTCATTCATTGCGAATAATGAACGAGATAGCTGAGCGCGGTGTTGCTTTAATGGAAGACTATAATTAATTAATTACCACAAATGAAAAACAAACGCAATATTTGCTTTTGTTGGTAAAAGCGTATAGGAAAAAGTACCCTAATACTAACAAGTCAACCCTTGTATCTTAAAAATAAACAAATCAGATATCTACTTAATATCTTATTTAATAACAATAATTTCGTAATATTTTGTAAGACCTGGGTATAAAATAAAAAAATCTAACAAATACAGATTTTGAGTTTTTATTTAAAATTCAAACCTTGGTAGCGATCTCTAAATGTCATTTAAAAATTACTGAAATACTTTTTTCTGGTATAACCAAATTACGTGGAGGTGGTGCCCCGCGATATTAAAGATTTTTTTTTTCACCCCATTATTATTTATGTAAATATATCTATATAAATATGATGTATGTTTCATCGCTGCCTGAAATCGACTACTACTTTTGAACCGTCCGTCTCCATTGTTCGAGACCCTCGCGAGTCCGAATCGTGCTTGTCCGTTTATTTTCTATAATATTACTCTTTTATTCGAAATCAATAAAACGGCTTATTTCTAATCGCGATAAAATTATTTTTATCTTTTTTCTTATCACAGTCTTCCGTTTTTTAATTTGTAATTATTATACCTATCACATGGTTTACAAAATATTTTTTTCCATAGAACGAATTTTATTCGTAATTTTTTTTACTACCTAGGTATCTAGAGTCTGTGCGGAAAGAGATTGGGATTTATATTGGAGGGCGCTGTAGTGCTTTTCTACCGTATTTGTAAGGTTTTACCCCTTTTAGACATGATTAAATACAGAAAACCGCAAGAAATCACAACAACAAACAAATCAGTATCAATAGAAAACTTTGACGTTTTACAGATTGCTGGGTTTGATTGCCAAATAAAAATCTTAATGTTAGTTCTGTTTTACGCCACGCCCATTCTCTTTCCGCACAGACTCTATCAACTTAAAACTTACTTAATTACTTGTACGAAACAGGTTTTTCAACCCTTGAACCGCGGTCCGTACTACACCTTAGGTTTAACTTTTTACATTTTTACAAAACAAAGCTTACAATGGCGTGAGTGACGTCTCCGCTTCGGTAGGTATTCATTGGCTTCAGTTATGTGTCTTTGGCAGATACAATAATTTAATGCAAATTTATTACCGAGCGAAGCGA
The DNA here is from genome assembly GCA_902850365.2 of Chilo suppressalis. Classification (NCBI taxonomy): domain Eukaryota; kingdom Metazoa; phylum Arthropoda; class Insecta; order Lepidoptera; family Crambidae; genus Chilo; species Chilo suppressalis. Next base: position 6,250,401 of record OU963912.1, on the reverse strand, counting down.
TATCGTTGTTCGTAGTATGAGCTGAGTGAAAAGTACCTCGTCACTTTACAATTTAGTACTCCTAGTCTTTTTTGGAGCCAGATATCTCTCTTCTCTCGGTGTGTTGTTCAAAATGATTATCGAATTCCATTTTATTTGTAAATGTAGCGTTACAATCTGTGCATTTGAAAGGTTTTACGCCATTGTGCATATGCTGAACATGTCTCTTTAGATGAGAAGCGCGCGTCAAGCGCATACCACAGATGCTACATACATGGGGTCTATCCCCAGTGTGCGTTAAAATGTGTTGCTTTAAGTCACTGCGCGTTATGAAAGCTCTGCCACAAGTGTCACACTCAAAGTTTTTCTCGCCTGTATGTCTTCTGCAAAGAAAAAAATATTATTGATACAAAGAATTTCTGTGCTGAAGGCATAAAAACTAAAATATTATGTTTTAAAGATACCGAAGATATATACCTTATATGATATTGCAAATGTCCTATTGTTCTAAAACTACGTGGGCAAAGCACACATCGGTAAGGAGTTTGTCCTGTATGTTTACGTTTATGTGCTGCAAGCCCAGCGGACTGAGCAAATGATTCTCCACATACTGTGCAATGAAGTGGTTTCTCACCCTTAAAATAGAAAATATTTAGTTGTACACCTCTAATAGGCTAAGGACACACGGAGCAGATTTTCAGTCTCTCCCGCCGCAGCTGAGAGCAATTTCACCCGCTGGCCTGCGGCGGGCTTCGTCCGACCTTCTTTTGATTAGTTTACTAGCGTTTTTGCAGTAATTGTGGGATCGCAGAAAACTGCGGACTCGGGACTTTTGAATAAACACAGCTCTGCGGCCGCCCGGTGGTGCGACAAAATACCACTCCTAAAATATCGGCACGGCCGGCAAGTGATGTTGCAGCTAAGGCAAAGCGAATCTGGGTCTCAAATAGTTTTGAGTTCCCATGCAGTGTTGGTCATTTCGAGATACTAAACTACAAAGTTTGGGAAACACCGCAACTTGTTCAGAGTAACAATATACCGTTTTGACCCGGTCCGTTCCGTATTTACCAGTAAAGAATAGACGGTAAGACAGCTACCGGTTGGCCAGCGTTTTACAAGTATTAAACATTTGAAAGAATATTTTAAGTATATAACTGCTAGATTTATAAATCCAAAGAAAATGTTACTAGAAAAATTGCACGCAGTCCAGGCAGGAGATGGGAATCGAACCCGCACTTTTAAGATACATACTAAGTTTTTCAAAAGATTTTGATCCTTAAGAATGACTCTTTCGGTTGGTACCTATCATGAAAACGTCAGGCTGGTTTGTTTTTAACATTTTATCGGTTTCGATTCCTGGCTCAAACAGGTGATTTTTCAAAAATCTTTCAATGTAGTTTTAATAATTTTTAAGAATAAAAGAATGTTTCCTTTTGCCATCATTAATATAAAGGGTACTTTTCCTCCAACCACGAACTTTTTTTCTACCCTGTAATGTGAAATAGAGAATGCTTTTAAAAAAAATATTTACTTTTGCAGAATGACATAATAGTTTGCAGAAGAAGAATAATTATTGTACCTATATAGTCAGGTCATAAATTCTGTCACATGTTTAATATAAAATAATTGAAACAAGTTAATATACCAAAATGACTTAACAAAACAAAGATTCTTATGACAATAAAGTTTATTCAAAATGACCTCCTTTATTTTGAATACAGGCCTTCAATCTGCGCGGCCAGTCGTCTATCGCAGCACGAACGAGGTCCATGTCAATATCGGCGGCTGCCTTAATCAAGATGTCTTCAGTGACATCAAATTGGGATGAGGCTTTGAGCACGCCTTTTCCTCCAAGTGTTGCCATATCTTGTAATCTAACGGACTCAAATCTGGACTAGAGGAGGGCCAGTCTTCGTGTCGGATGAAGTCGATTTCACGCGCCGCCAGCCAGTCTTGTGTGCTCTTCGCTCTATGATCTGGCGCCGAATCTTGTTGGAATACCCAGTGCCTGTTATTGAACATGGTATGAGAAACAGGTTCCACGAGGTTCGTCAGGACTGTATTTTAGTACACAACTGCTTTCGTTTTTACACCTTTGTCACAAAAATGTACCTCTGTTAAGCCCCAATAAGAAACTCCCAACTATACCATGAGCGAGGATGGAAAATGACCTCGTTGGACATGCGGTATACGGTTGCTCGCTTCTTCACTACTGTGTGCGTACACCTTATCATTTTGTTTGTTGTAGCTCTCTTCTACGGTAAAAATTTTTTCATCCGAAAAAAGAATATGCCGATATTTTTTTCCCGCGTACCGCTTCAACAAAGCGCGGCATCTCTTCAGTCTCAGGTCCATTAGACGAGCATTCAAACGATGTCCTGTTTTTCTTCGATATGCCAGAAGCCCTAAGTCTTCATTTAACACCCTTTTCACCGTGGTTCTGCTTAACCCCATCTGAAGGGCCAACAGTTTCTGCTTACGTTTGGGATTTCTTTGAATTCGCGCTTTCACAGCTCATCACTGCTGGAGTCCTAACAAACCGAGGGCGACCACTTCTTGACCTGTCATCTACACTAGAGTCTTCATTGTATAAACGAATCTTTTGGTTTTATATTCAAATTTTTCGGTATATCAAAAATTTGAATTTGCGCGTAACCGCAACGATGCAACGCAATAACTGCAACACGGTCTTCTTTAAGCGTCCACTCCATATTTAAAAACGAGTTAAATTCTAACAAGTATATATTTTTATTTTCATGAACAATTCGAAATTCGAATTCAATAAACTTTTTTGTCGCCAGCATTCTAAAAGAAAAGTTTTTACTGTGACAATACTTATGACCTGACTGTGTACTTTCATAAAAATATAGTTTTCTTTCTGTTCACTGTTACAGCCCAGCCTCCATACACAAATATAACATTTCCTTTGTCACGTTATTTAATTAATTACCAGACCAGATTCTTGTGGGATTCTGCAAAAACTAACTATAACACTGACAAAGTAGTAGGTGCGAGCTAGTTACAGCTACAAATTACAAAAAATAACCAATTGAATTTATTTTATCAATTGGCAGCTATTTATTATTGAGATATTGGGATACTGAATTTTTCTCTTAGCGGAATGTTTGTTAGCAACTCAGCTTCTTTCTGTGTTATAAATTTTTGAACTATGGCTACACACGCAAAAAAGCGTGACGTCATGTCAAAAGTTAGTATTTTTTTTAATTTATTTTAAGAAACCAACAGCGTATTAATTACAAATTTACTACATTTACGGCATTTAGTTATAAAGAAAGGCCAATTCCAGATCTCCTTTAAAAATTACGGTGAAACGGAGTTCACAAAATATGTACAGAATATACAATGATTTCCATCAAGTTACCCTTACTTTAACACTGCATAAAATAGATTACATCATAACAAGAACACATTCTTAGTTCAATGTTCCATAGTGTGTGAGATGAGGTTGAGGGGTTCCTTCGAGCCATCTTCCCTCTCCAATACTATGTTGCGTTATTTCTTTCTTATATACTATATGGTTTCATATAGCTCTACTTTATGTTTTAATATTAGTTGTCCAACATGATGTTTTTCATAAATAAGTACTTACAGTGTGTGTTCTTAAATGCACTTTTAAATTCTGTGCTAAGGAGAAGTCTTTTTTACAATGTGGACATGAGAAAGGTTTTTCCCCTGTATGAGTCCTTATATGTGTTTTCAAACGAAATCTGAAACAATAAAAATAATGCTTTAGGGTTTTCCATAGTCAATAAAAAACATATATACATAATTTCACAAATACATTCCCTACAAGTTGGATGATGGGATGATATTTTTTTATTTCTCCTCAACCTCAGTGTGTGGTGTCATTAGATAGGTCAACTATCTTTTTGAAGGGTTTTATTTTTGAAATATAAAGCTTTAATTAAAATGATGTCAAAAAATCTAAAAGTCTTAAGGTTTGGACACTTGCAAGTTACTAATTGGATAATGTTGATATTCAACAATTATTATTGATAGCTTTTTTTTTTCTATAAGCAAACTTTGTGTTTTCGTTATTATTATTAACCAATTATTTCTCAGTTGTAGGTTTTCAAATGCGTTGCACTAATTTTCTTTAATATTGTTATTACCAATACAAAAAGTCAGCATGGCATTTGAAAACCGTTAGCTGTCAGAAATAACAAAATGAAATCATAAGCTATAGCAATAGCCAAAGCAATCCCAACAGGCGGAAGGCTGTCAGATTATATTATATAGTTTTATACAAACCCTGCAAAATTCAAGTGATAAACAATATAACAATCATTACATACACAAAAATATAAATATCCACTTAGGTCACAGTTTCTAATTAGTGTAGTGTAGATTTTAATACTATTAGGTAGTATTCCTTTTAAGATTTTTTTTTATTTAAAGTAGTTTGAACATGTCTATAAATTTCATTGAATGTGAGAATTCAGGTATTATTACCTAGTTAAAAAAGGTTCAAAACAGATGCTTATGGTAAGGCAAGAAACACTGGGGAAAAAAATATACTTACTTTGATGACATGACTTTACCACAAGTAAAACATTGTTGTTTTTCTATTTTTTTATTAATATTAGATTCATTTTTTAAATTTCTAGTACGTATTCTCTTTTTATTTAAAATTGCTTTGCTTTCCACTCTAATATCAGGGCAAACATTCTTGTCAAATTCTAATTTCAATACAATACTGTCCACTTTATTCTTGCAATCAAGTACATCCTTACTAGAATATTCAGCAATATTTGAAGATTTCTGGTCTAACTTGACTGAAGCTCGGAGTTTTAAATCAGAAACTTCACACAAATGAATAAATTCTAAACATATTTTTAATTTAGAAATGCATTTCATACAAATTTTAGTAAGCAGACCATCGCCAGGATATATCTAAAATATTTATCAATAATCAATAATCTGTATAAAAATAAATAAGTGAGTTTAAATCAGGTATAGCACATAGGCTATAACAAAAACATACATGAACTTTCGCCAATCGCATGATTTTCGTAGAGAACATTTCTTCTTTTTCTGTATTAAATATACTTTTTGTGAAGCCATACTCTAAACAGATTCTACATTGGTGCGTAGTCATCTTTGATAGATGAATTTTTAATTTTTTAATAGATTTTCATAAAAAATATTTATTTACACAAGTTTCATTGACAGGTTTATTTAGACTGCGTTCAATACCTACGCTCCAAGTAAAACTTTTTTACCCTGACGTTTCAATAGGGAAGATGCATATATAATATTTATGAAAATTTTATGATTAAAATGTTAAAAAAATATAAAAGAAATTCCACTGCAATGTTTTTATTTTACATAATGTTGTTTTTTAACAATTATTACGAATTAAAAATACTTGAAACGGAACGTATTTTAAAACGCCAATCAGCGTTTAGTGACGTCACTCCTGTTATGACAACTTCTTTGAGGTTATGGTTGTTAAAGTAAATATTATTTTATGGGAATATTTATTGCGTTTTTATACATTTAATAAAAATGGAAGTTGCGTTTATCAAAGCAGACTCCAGGAATTTACAAAGAGTTAGCGTTGACATGGTTATAACTTTTTTTGTCCAAAGTGCGGAGTTTTTAAGTGTAGAAATGAAAGGGACTAAATTACTACGGTATGTAAAAATCGTAGTTGTTAAACTTCGTATTTTATTCAGCGGCTTCTACAAATCTTACGACGATAATGCAATCGGCTATGTCCAAATTAAAAGAGATGGAGAATTATGTACAGTAAAAGGTCGAGTTCTCCGGAGCATAAAGTACGTAAAGAAGGTTATCGTGTTACAGTTATTTTAAATGAAACGCAAAGCTTGGTTCAGTCCTGCCAATGTGATTATTGTGCCACACATTTTAAACTTTTTCTAATTTTCGACGTTATTCTCCAACTGTAAAATTAAAAATATGTTATAGACAGGTTTTGTAAGTATAAGGTAGGTTACTAATGCGTTTTTACGTACAAGCAGATTAATTAAGCATATAACAAGTATATTCGCCGACTTACGTCAAAGTGATCTTCTCAGCGTCGAATAATGGTCTTTGAGGAAAAATTGTCATTTCTCTTCGCAGGTTGAAACCACTTTTTTTTCAGTTTTGGGTCAGAAGTTCCAGTCAAAAACAATTTATTTGGGAACTTTGTTGAAGTAGATGAGTCAACACGGCTTTTTTTCGGAATATTAGTGGTATTGTTATGATCACATGATGTTGATGGATAGTCCATTTTAAATGTTTTAAAAAAATATTTCGAAAGTCGAAAAAATATGCAAAAGTATGAAAATTTAAAGCCAGCAACGAACAAATACGACCAGTGAGAGACAGGAGTGACGTCATCGCAACCTTAGGTTCGTTTTCGCGCGAAAATTAAAATATTCAATTTAAACCCGCATTTTTTCCGATAAATCACAATGTTTTAATTTTTTAATATATCTGTGGTTTATTCTACATGGAATTCTTTAAAATGAAAAAAAAAAATATTGCATCTTCCCTATTTTTTGCATAGTTAGCGTAGGTTTTTGTACGTAACCCAGCTGTCAAGCCTCCCTTTATGAGCAGCGAGCTTAAAGTTTATTTTAAAGCGTTTTTATCGCGTTCAAATTGACAAATTACTATGGAGGTTGACAGTTAGATGTGATATAACAACCCCTGTAGCATGACCACCGAAACGGGATATGATAAAGTATAAAGCGATTTAACGGCATTAACTGTCAGACTTTCTACAGTGTTTATTTCCTTGATAACATTAAAATATGAAGCATATACCGAAGAAACATTATTTAAAAGCACAAAATAATAAAACGATTACTATTTTTGTAATCAGCGACATAGTTCAACAAATGTGGTTTTCCCATACATAATTTTTACCCCTTTAGGGGTTGAATATAAAGTCCCGTCTTAGTGAGCGTCTACGTCCTAAAAAGAACCCCTATGCAAAATTTGTAGTTTCTGGGAACGACATCATATCGATTTTTATATTTTCAAATAGGATTGTAAGGGTAAGGTGAAAATAAAATGTAGTTTTTTATTTTAATTTGTTTAAAAATTGTATATATTTGACAGATTTTCACATTTCATTTGACCATGATATTTAAATCTTTTAACAAGAAACATCTTAATTATGCTCTTTATCAAAAGTAACTTATGGTCGACACAGTGGTCAGAATCAGTATCAGCAGAAAAATACTTTTTAAAATCATACATTTCACATAAAAAATTTAAAATATATAAATAATATATTTCTGGTTTCGCTTTCTCTTTAATATGGATTTTTATATTTTTTTCTGTTTTTGGTTGTTTAAATCTGCTTCAGCATTCACATGTTAATCGCCAAGTTGAGCGCGAAGCAAACACTGCCGTACCATCCTTTACTGGAAACATTTCGCCGCATTTTTAGGCCCCTATTAGAGAACCTCTGGTTAAGACCAGAACGCTGAAATTTGTCCGTGAGGGCCGTGGCAGCATAATTGGTTAGTGCATTCGCCCGGATTGCGAAGGGTGCGGGTTCGAGTCCCGTCTGCTGCCTGGTCCGCGTGAAATTTTTTCTAGTTATATTTTCTTTAGATTTAAACATCAAGCAGTTACATGCTTAAAAAACAAGTATATAAATATATTCAATGTTAACAAATAAATTAACTTAACTATTTTATTTTGAATAGAATCTACATTAGACATAAGATTTTTTGTTAATATTTGTAACATATTACCACAGACTATTATATGCTTACGCATCGTAGAACAGTGTCGTGTCCTCTGACGTAGGGTGCGGCCAGAGTGCACTCAGATTCAGATTCAGATTCAGATTTCGAAAACAAGCGCGAGAAATAAACAGTGTAGTCGAAGGGTACGGCCAGATTGCACTCCTGATTTAGATTCAGATTCAGACTCGGAAAACAAAGCGCGAGAAAAAGCAGGCAACCTGCTTAGACTACACTGTTTATTTCTCGCGCTTGTTTTCAGAATCTGAATCTGACTCTGAATCTGAGTGCACTCTGGCCGCACCCAAAGGTCGTGTCGTGACTCGTGACGTACTATCGGTTTCGTAAAATTATCATGGTTTAGCTTTAGTTAGAGAGAGATAGAGGTTAGATTTTCAAGTTTATTTTGTTTTGTTTATTGACTACGTAGGTCTGTGGTCTAATTAGAAATCATTTTTCCTATAATATTAAATTAATATTAACAACACAGTACATTCATTTTTGATTGTCGTGTAGAGATTGGATCGCTGAAAATGACTCCTAAACTTTATCACTTCCCAATTAGTGGCCCTTCTCGTGGTGCTTTACTTGCAGCAAGAGCTGTTGGAATCCCAATACAAATAGAAATAATAGATTTATTCAAAAAGGAGCAACTGAAAGAAAGTTTCCTGAAGATTAATCCACAACACTGTGTTCCAACTTTAGAAGATGATGGTTTCATATTATGGGAAAGTCGTGCGATTGCTTGTTATTTAGCCGACAAGTTTGGTAAAGATGATCAACTTTACCCAAAAGATTTAAAGCAACGTGCTATTGTGAATCAGAGGTTGTATTTTGATAGCTCTTTACTATATATCAAAATAAGAGCAATATGTGTAAGTACCTTTCCACTTTGTATTAGCTAAGTACTTAATTATTTTTATAGAAAAAACTCTTTATAAAAAATATGTACATATTTTTATGAGGTGCCCAAGTTTGATTCCTTTATTAAGATTTTGAAAATAATGGTCAAGAAGCCCTTTTCTGTCACACCACTCACACCTGACTTTTTTGGTACCTGATGAAAAAGTTAAATAGTTTTTTTCTTAGGTTTTTACACACATCACTCATAAATAAAACAATTCTGAAGCAGCCTGAAAAGAATGCGTAACGTCATAAATAAATAAATCAGTGCATCTATACCATTGAAACATTTTTTATTTAAGTTGAATAGTGGTATCGATTCTGGTATGATTCTCTGAAACAAACTTAAATTTGCCAACACTGTATCCTTCTTCTTTCTAAATGGCTTTGCAAGGCTTGTGCATTTAGTCAATGTCAAGTGTTAAAATGTTTACAAATAATATAGCACTTGTGGTCAAAGTAATAAATCAAGTCAAAGTGGCAGTCAAGTCAATCCCCCTTTCTCTATGTTTCAGTAAAAGTGTGGGGATTTACTGGAACCTCCCTGTGGTCTCCTTGAGGGAATGTCAAAAGACACTTTCCGCTGTTTCATTTGCCAACACTTGTGCATGTTCCCGAACACTTAGTGGTTAATAATCCACCATTATTAGACACTAACATCCGCCACAACACAATTTTTAACAAGAAAAACAAAACTGCTGAAGTGAAGCTTCCCAATCCCACCAAAAAGTTCGAATGTATCCTTGTCATCATCTAAACAGAATCAAAAGGAGAGACTGATGTCAAATTTTGATTTAAAGCCAGAATCAACACCAGTGTTACTTTTGTTGTAGAAATCAAGCCAGAATCAACACCAGTGTTACTTTAAATGCTTTTTTTTCTTTCAGTTTCCTATTTTGTTCCTTGGTGAAACAGAAATAAAACAAGGTGTCAAGGATGATCTAAATATAACACTAGGTTTTCTTGATGAATTCCTTAAAGGAGGCAAATGGGTAGCAGGCGACCATATAACTATTGCTGACACCTCTATTTATGCATCTATGTCAAGCATACTTGTGAGTAATTTTTAGATAAAGTACATACTACTAGTATTGTTATAAATTAATGCTTTACAAATTCGATTGGAATCTGGTATAAATTTAGGTAAATTGTTTCTTGAGATTTTTTTCTGAAAAATAAGATCAAATAAAAGACAGGTATATATAGATAGGGGGGGTATTGCCATTTTCTCATAGTTTTTGCCTTATTTACTTACAGGCTGTTGGGTGGGACATTTCCAAATTTCCTAACATTCAACGCTGGGTTAAAGATTGTGCCGTATTGTCTGGGTATGAAGAAAATCAAGAAGGAGCTGAAGCTTTTGGAGCTGCTGTAAAGAAAAATCTTAAACAATGATAATTATGTATTACAAAAAAACTGTTAATTCTGTAAATATTATATTTTTCTAAATATAATTAATGGTTTATCTATAAAATTTCATCACCATTTGTTGTTCATTCCTCACCACTCTTTTTATGACGCACTCGTGTCTAAATCCAAAACAAGACATGATGTCACAAACCTCTTTTGGAATGTTTTCTTCAATAAGCAAGAGGTAAAAAACACCATCTTCAGCTAACTTCTTTGGTATCATATCCAAAAGTTTATCAGTTACTTCTCTGCCATTTTTACCTCCTGCCCAACTGGCTACTAGATCCTTGGATCCACATTCCCCACTCTCTGTTACTACATAAGGGGGGTTGAATATGATTAAATCAAATTTATTATTTATAAAAGAATCAATAAGGTTCATATTAACTGAATCAAGTAATGCATTATTATGATCAGCTGTACTTTTAGACATGATGCAAGCTCTTTTATTAATGTCTGTGCAGAGACAGAATGTCTCAGGAAATGCCATACTAACAGCAGTTATCACAATTCCACTACCAGATCCTACTTCCAAGCAAAATGTTGGGTTTTTTTCTTTTAAGTAGTTCAAATCTTTTTCTAGAGCATCAATTAAAAGGAAGCTGTCCTCTGCTGGTTCATAAACATGATCAAAATCAGACTTATTTATGTGATTTTGATACGGGGTCTCCATTTTAATTTATACTTCCTCTTTCTGAAATCACACCACTTGTGCTTTGTTCAGGCTCCTGGGGCAGAGCACCAGTAATAACAGTTGGTCGAACACTTTTCTCTTTGTTTATCATTCGACGTATCTCATTTAATCTGTCCTAGAAATGAAGTTTTTAATTAATAACAGGTACTTTTTAATAAGGCATA